>OX387274.1:21921018-24321018 GCA_947562075.1 Orthosia gracilis | reverse complement strand
AAATGTAAAAATGGCGCAAATATATGGGAATTAATTAACAGAAAAAAAAAGTGTAATGGATCTGTACTACTCTTACATTTTTTGCATGAACACACTTTGTTTTATGAAAGAAGTGCTAACGAAATCACCGCGATCACAAAGAAGCAACTAGACATATTCTATTCTATCATCGAAAGCGTGGCGATAGCAATTGTCAAAAAAACTAAATTGTGTGGGATTGACAAGCGAAATCGCAAAATCACGTGATCAATCCCTAAGGTCGCTTGTTCACGAGGCACCGCACGACACGATTGCGGTTACGATTTTAACACACGACCACAGATAATTTAATACTAGCATACAGATGCCTCATCCCATACAAAGAAACCGTGCCGACGTAACTAGCGTTTTTCATCTGATTATACCGATTACTTTTTGTATCGATTGCGTTCGGTTCCATTCCACGACGATAGATAGATCACCATCTATATCCGTGGAAAGGAACGGAACGGAACCAAACGCGATCGATGTACAAAAAATAATCAGTATAATGAATACAGAACGTCGGCATGGTTTCTTTGTATGGGATGAGACACCACTGACATGACACACTGCATACGGTCTGTCGTCCGTTCGTTTGTTCACTAGACACGATTCTGCAACGACACTGCAGTGCATTTGTTGAGTGACGAACCACTCGTGAGCCGTGCGGTGTGGTATGTCGTGTCGTCAACAAGCTCATACCGTTTTTGTTCAGACGCTAAAACGCCACCGCAAAAAAACCGAACCGACATAGCGGTATCGACGACATAGTCGAAAAACCGTATGAAAATCGTGTCGCGTGTGGTGCGGTGTCGTGCAATGAACAAACGGTCCATACAAATATATGGAGGTCTGAATCGTGACCCCATTTTGTGATGTCGTGTGTCGCGTCGTGAACAAACGGCCTTACACCTTGACATTTTGACCTTCGCTGACATCAAATGCTACTTTTCTAGAGCCTCAGTTCATCTTAGAAGCTAAACATTTTTTTGCAAGAATGAGATAAACTCACAATCGCAATTTACGTGATCCTATAATATTTAAATAATTTACTTATCTCATTAAACGTATTGATTAACGCATTTTTGTTTAATAATTTAGAAACCACAACACCTGGTGGGGATTATATATTTTTTTCCAAAAATACTCACTTGGCTGTATTTATTTAAACAGTAGGGATTAATAGAAAAAAATAACAATCCCCACTGGTTGGGATTTGTCATTTGGGGATTTCTGGAACAAATCAAATTAATCTTCAACACTTTTGTGACTTCAACAATGGTTAAAACGACGTAATTTCATCAGACAGAAAAATAACATAAAAAAGTTAAGGCAAAGTGTTTTCAGCAATAAAACAAAACAAAAAGACGAAGCAATAAAAAGAACCCTTGCTACGAATAATAAAAGTACAGCCCCTACAAACTCATACTCCATCCGCAAAATTAAATACAATATCCATGATATTAATTCTGCTCTCCAGTTCCGTAATAAGCCGGCTTCATCCCGGACGTTCGTTAGCCGTGGCCGAATAGCCGTAGCCTTATTGCGGAATAGCCATGTAGCCGTATAGACGAATAGCCGTGTTGCCGTACCTTCAGGGTGTTTTTCAAGCAAAGATGTGCGAGGTAGCGAGGCGTTACGCGAGGAAAATATCCACCAATTTGGTAACTTCATTTTCTTAGCCAGGCTTAGCGCAGTTCTGGTGGTAAAGGGCTAGCAGAACTATGTATTTTTACATACAAATAAGCAAGAGATGCGTGCGAGGGATGTGTTCGATGATTTCCGGCTAGGGATGTGTGTGTAACCTCGCAGCACTGAGCTACACACCGATTGTTCGCTATCAATCGCATCGCATCTTTGCGGTAGCTCGCTACTTCGCATCACTTTATTTATTTAAACTTGATGCTCTAAGGTACAAGGACTTAATAGAAATAGTCATAGTTTCACAGCATCGCTACACATCCTCGCGCAGCCTCACTACCTAGCACATCTATGGTAGAAAAGCACCCGTAACCGTGGTCATTGCCTCGACGGCTTTAATTAAAACATATGCTAGCTAGCTAGGGCTCTCCAGTGACACCGACTTCTTTGTCATACAAATTAATTAAGGTCTGCGAGTATATTCTGTCTTTGAACATGGCTCGTTAATGAGACTAGCTGACGCTGAGATTTTCGTTCTCGCTTGTGAAAGGGAATTTACATTTTAGAATGTGGATATTTTAGAGATTGTTTTACGAGCTTTTCACAAATGTTAACACTGGAGTTGGTCTTTGGGTGGGTGACCTTCAATTATATACCGAGACTCCTCGGAAAGCATGTCAAGCTGTTGGTTTCAGCTGATATTTGTAGACTGACTATCGTTACGCGTAGTCAGAATCCTGAAATCTGACACCGGTCTTTAGAATCAGAATCAAAATGCTTTATTTGTAAACATAGGTCAAATTATCTACAACATTGTATGAGATGTTACAGATAGGAAGATCCTCTATGTTTTGCTCAGAGGCGTTCAAATTAGTAATAAAGTCAATATTAACAGGTACACGCAAATCAATACAAATTTAAAATACAATCAATTCTAATAAATTTCATCAAATGCTAATACCAAACAAAATGGTGTCGTGAAACTCAGTAACTGGGTTTTGGTGGTCAGATAGGCAGTCGCTCCTTATTATATACTGGTATCCAGCAGACGACGGTTAGACTCGAAACCGAAACCAATATTGGTTCTTGCGAGAAGCCTAGGCAGATTTAATGACTTTTTAATTAGTTAACAGGTGGAGCTAAAGGAAATACAAATGTCTCTTAAATTAATCTTCCACACCTGTTATAGTGCTGCTTAGTAAACAACTACTAAACAATGAACTATCGGAACGCATGAGTAGGCAAAATAGTACATAGAGTAGGCCACACATCTTTCCTCAAGCGAAGCAGTGATCGAGCTAGAGGATTAAACAGCAAGGACACTCAGATATATAGTTTTGTTTAAGATGAAGTAAGTTTTAGAGTTTCCCTGATTAATTTCTACCCCTCAGTTCATAAAACTCGATGCTATCCGCTACTTACTTTTTACCAGATGACTGTTCGCGTTCCATCAACCGAGGAACATAAACCTGCTGATCCCGTTAATGAGCACCGTTAAGATAAGCAATCGTGTCGTCGATCACGTCCCCGGGTCATAAACTTCCAGCGAACAGCAATGTTTGCTGAACTTGTGTTTGAGTTTGAATGTCAACATAGAATAGATTTTTTCAGAAGAACTACTGAGAATAACATACCGTACCGATTGAAATCTTACGGAATTAGACATGCAAGTTCGACGGAAGACCCAACAGCATGGTTACCAGTTTAGCAGAAAATGGAGCTGGTTTTAGAAAAAAAGGACTGCTTTACTGAGGAAGTCCAAGCCATAGGTACAGGATGGCCAAGTTGTGGAGGGTTTAAAATCAGTTCTAGGCCTTAAAAAATTACAAATGGCCTTGAGATCGGTCAGAGAATGAATTATAAAAATATTTCTTTTCATTTTTTACAAATATGTTGCCCATCACTAAGAAACTCTCCTGTATCGTGCGCGGGTTAACAAACTTAACCAAACAGCGAGACCCAGAAAATCTATCAGTAGAACATGGTGCGGGAATCGAACGCAACACGCAGTGCAGCACCCAATCGCTGAGCTGCTGACTAAATCCGTGAACCTTCTGAAAACTTCTACATGTGGCACGAATTCAAAGTAAACTGAACGATGTACGAATCAAGCACGTTTTGTAATATACACGCGAATCTTGGCAGACAATCCTGTACAATTGTACAGTTCTAGTTTTTAGCAGCGACGAACATAATATTATTAAAAGGATAATAAAATAATTATGCTACGGTATTTAATATTTGTCTATCATTTATTAATAGACAAACTCAAATACACATTAAATGATAGTTATGATTTATATTTTTATTAATATTTATTCTTTCTATTTAAATGAAGATATAGATTAGATTTAATTCGCGAACGTTGTTTTATTTCTACTTTTTTGCTTATATTTTTAGCTAACATAAACTCTTATTTCCCTTATCGACACAGGTAGATACCGAACCTTATGATAACATGAAGCCAGTATTCCCCGAAAGCTTAGGTAGGGGTACTCTTGAACACCCACATTTCACCAGTATGTATGTTCAAGTCCCATGCAATCAACCGGGAAAAAATTCCGATTCCAGGCTGCTACTGAGGAATTTCAGAAAAACCCAATAATACTTTGTCCTACGCGGCAATCAAACCCAGGAAGTAGGATAGATCGGCCCCCTTTGCCGCACTTTGCTCCCGTTGTGCGTGCATGCCTCCTCTCTGTGAGAGGGAATGGTCCGTAATCCACCACGCGGGCCCAGTGCGGGTTAGTGGATGCCACATGCCTTCAAATTTTCGGTTCACGATGTTTTCCTTCACCGTTTTGAGAACAGTGGTGATGAAATAATTTACGCAAGGTAAAGCACCTGCCTGGGTTTGAACCAACGACTTACAACTTGTATGTCGTGGCCGTTACCACTGGGCCACCACTGCTCACCAGAATTTAAAAAGGATCAATTGTATAAACGTCGTCGTCCCAATACCAGACAAAGGAAAAGTCCTATCAAAATCGATAAAGATGGCATTGCGTGTCAGATTGCCAGGCCGCGTCGCGTCGCCGTCGCCTGCTCACAACTCATAGCTTATTATTTTAACATTGTCGTTTTTCCTCGCAGTTCCGCAAATACTAACAAGGACGCTATTTTTATTACTATTTTATTTAAATTGTTTGCCTAGCTTCATTACTATTTTTAAAGTTTAGATTTTCCTAGTAACATAGCTTTTCATTATTATGCTACCCAAAGATTACCTAATTCCATAAAAGGGCCTGAAAATGAGTGTTATAAAAGCATAATTAAACACATTTTAACATGTAAATTGAGTTAATATGTGAGCTAGTACCTATAAACTAGATTCACATTTATTACAGCTTTGATTACTCCGACTTAACATCTGCCTAGTATAACCAATCGTATGTAACTGTCTAGCGAATTGAAACACAATGAGTCATGAGCTATCAGTGTGCAATGCACAAGCTTCGACCAACATCTGTGCCAACATTGGTGGACAAACCTCGAAGCCAACATTGAAAGTCATCAACCCTCATGATTTCGACTTCCTGACTGTCGATTGATAGTCAAAGATGGTTGTTGTTGCTGGTTAAGTGGACCGAGCAGTACCATTGCCAAAATTAACGGCAATATGACCACAAATTCATCTGTCACGCTGCCAATACGGTCATCCGAAGCCACATGTGGTGCCATCATTGCCGCCATTGCCCGCATTGCCTGATATTTCCTGCATTGCCCGCCATTGCCCGACGTCACGATAACTTTGATTAACACTGTGTTATTAACTCGATTGCTGCCCATCGATTTACGAGGCATTGTTCTACTTGATTATAATGTTACACTTTCAAGTGTGAATCTGATTACAGTGCTTCTTATGATTCACGTCACCATGCGCAACTATGGCTTACTAATCGTCATTTAAAGATCAAGGTAAACAATGAAATGTAAAAATGTTGAGATTAAACTGAGATAAAACCCGTGCCCTATAAATCCTTTAGCATACCTACGATAAGCTAAATAATAAAAAAATATTGCAAACAAATATTTGTTTTCGGTCACAAGACTTGATCTTTTCATCTGGACAAGGGTTAGCTAGAACATCCATACTGTTTTCAGCCTTTTTTTTACTTTCTCTCCAATAAGAACTGAGCCACTACGAAAGCAATCCATGACAACAACCTGCACCACCAAACTACATTACAGCCTCTTCAACAACCATTGCTGCACCAACCTTCACCTCATTCGCTAAAGCTGGTACTAGAGGCTCGATGTAAAGGGCGGAAATCGATAATTCATCCCTCGCCGCGCTCCTAGGGATAGATACGGCGTGTCACGGGCGCGATCGATGCCCGCCCACGCCCTTGTTACGACTTTTATCAGACACGAAAATTTTGCAGGTCCTTTTCGATAAGGACAGCGAAAGAAAAGAAAAGCAGAAAGCTACTCCGCAATATCCAGAAAATGTCAGAAAATGCACAGCATTCAGTCACTAAACATAACATTTATACTCATTTATAAATGAAAACACGTTGTGAATATTTTCAGCACTATTTTGAGCTATGTTTACATTAGGAATATTAAGTAATTTCGCACTAGATTTACCTGACGGCTATGAAATATCACAATGCACATAATTTCCCGACCAACACGTTGGCAACAAGCACACAAAATTACTCGATCATTAACACAGAACTGATGTTAATTGGTCCACACACGAGCCACGAGCCACCTGCATTGTGCCCTACACTTTATGACTGGTATTATGCTACTTTATCGTAAATTTCCACTTTTATGTCCTCTGCTTTATAGCCACGTGTTATCAGATATCTTGCTGAGTTGTAAGTAACGTTTTGAATTCAATCAATTTGGTCGATTTGGAGTTCCAACTTGTAATATTGACCCGAATGATAGTGACTGCCGATTCGATGTTACATTTTTCTGTAGAAAGTTTGTCTCTTTTCAACAAATTATTCGTAACTTCCTAAAAGTTAAAATGAGTTTGTTCGTTAGAATTCTTTTTGTAATTTTTCGTAAATTCCAATCTTCAAAAGTATCCGTCGTCGGATATTTGTATCTTGAAACTTTCATCACTGGCTAGGTGACTAGCAAGTTACATTGTACGTAATGTTTTTGTAACGATAAGTGCATTATCTCATCCATTAAACCCAATGAGTCAGCTATCGACAGTCGATAGTCTCAAGACGAGACAACACGTGTACGAACACTTTGCAAAATGAGTTCCACACCCACATCTCACCAGAAAGATCCCAGCTCTTAATACAATTTTACTTTAGTTAAAATACAAGCAAATGTTACCGAAACCCTTCCATTTCAACTCTCATTTTCAAGAGAGAAAAAGCTATGCATACTATCAGCTTATTCAGTTTCGCAGATGTGGGAATGATCCCTCCGACCCTCCGTTTTTCTCATTCAATGTCAAACTGTGACAAACTGCTCTGTCAAACTCCAATTCCCCCATTTTTCGTCAAGTGAAAGATTGTTAAAGTTCTTTCTAGCCAGAAAGTTTGCGAACATCTCAATCCAATCTATTGGCGCATTTCTTTCGCTGCCAATGAATTACTTGAAATACGAGTACCTTGAAACAATTTGTGCGGAACTAATCAAACGTCGATTCAAGTCATGAATCATTCTAATTACCATGAATCAAAGGAAACTCCAACGTGGAACAAATAAGACCTGCAGAATATTCACTACGTATTCCTAAGATACCCCATATTAAGATACACATATTAACAAGAATTAATAGCACGTTAAAGATCCGTCCCTTGCCACATGGGACCTAAGGACCCCGGGTCTCAGTGTGTGGGTCCCTGGGCCCATCACACCGTTATCAGCAAACCGTAGATATACGATATAACACCTCTTTTGATCCCGCCTTACGGCACCTTTACCCTTTGGAGATCTAAAGTATTTGAGGTAGCAAGTGTTCCGGATATCTAGTTAAGAGTTTGCTGAACGGAAATATTGATATTAGTCTTTAAGATGATAATTAACTGGAAGATGCTGTTGTTACAAATCTAAAACTATGTATCTAAGTATTACGTAATTTAAAACTAATTTTAAGTCCTTTGCGACATCTTAATAAAAAATCTTTCTTAAGAAAAAGTTCTTTAATGGAGCAAATTCAATCTGCAAACTTTTTAAAACTCAGTATTTCAGCATATTTTCATCAACAGCTTATTAAAATCGAGAAACAATTTTCCGTTGGCCAACAGCCCTGGGTACTTGAAGACAATAGCCTTTTTTCTTCCTTTACAATTTTCTTCAATTCTACCATCGTCAAACATCAAATTGCCAAAATAGAAGATGGCACTGTCTCAACATTTTGCAATGTCCCTTGTCATCCATAGATGAGCCATGTTCGCTATGCAGTTCCCATGGCTAGTTTACGTAGACACTGACAGAACCTCGCAGCGAGAGGGGGAGGGGGGCAGGTGAGCTCGCAGGGGGGGTGGCCGGCCGAACCGACGGCATTCCGAGCGTGACTCAGCCGGACGCCGGCCAGTAAGTAACCGTCTCGGACTTTATTAATATTAGCCGAGTTATCTCATGGTGTCTCATCTTTGCGGAAGTTCGCGATTTTTTGTTGAAAGCAGGAACTTTGTCTGGGTTCGAAGGCTTAAAAGGTTAATGTTTGCCATTTGCCTTAACCGTAAGAGCGATGGCCTGCTAGAGTCTTCAAACTTCTTATTAGACTGCGATCTGCGATAGACTTCACCAATTTATTGCATATTTCCGGTCCGTCTTTTCCTTAGAAGTCTGACTTTACAGAAACTACAGTATGATTTTTGTTAATACGGTTTGAAATAATTTATTATTTCTAAGTTAACTCCATAATTCCGAAGGTTCTACCTAATTATCGTCGCTGAGTTGCCAAGTTGTCGGTTTTTTATCGGTTACATTTCGGGGACTGTGCGATAGAATTGTCTGATGATGGAACGGCGGAATTAAAATTCTGCCAGCCCGTTCCATCATCGGACAACCAGACGCACGGCGATGTGTCATCGGTACATGGTGGACATCCCACCCATACGCACAAAACGTTTTGGGGACACTTTTATTATGCGTACAGCTAAGTAGTGGAATTCCCTGCCGGAGTCTGTGTTTCCCGATAGCTACAATCTAGGGGTCTTTAAATCAAGAGTGAATAGGTTGCTTCTAGGCAAGCGTGCTTCACCGTCGACTACATCATCGCTTACCATGAGGTGAGATAGTGGTCAAGGGCGAGCCTATTAATAATAAAAAAAAGTATATATATGTATATATATAATTATAATACGGTGTCTTATTCTATACCAAAAACAACAACACACAACACGATACCAATAAAAAACACCAACCACAACTATCAAACCTCTCGAAACACGAGAATAATTAGTCAAATTGATTATTAGTATCGTAAAGAAAGCATTGTTGGTATTTTCCCACAGTAGGCGGCTACTTACGTTGCGCAGCCGCAGCCTGTGATGACCGCGCATCACTATCGCCGGAATGTGTTATCCACGGAACACATGTACAGCTACGTGTGTATGCTAGCTTTAGGCTTTGGAGAGGAATCTAGACCACTCCTTACCAAACTAGGAGCCTGACTTTACTATGTGCAATGATGAAGAGTCGGGCAAGGGAAAAACATTGCCCGTGAAGTTGTTTCCACTTTCTTCTCCGTGAGATTTACGTTTTGAAACGTGCAAATAAGTTCAATTTTTGTTTACTGACCGACTTAAAGTTTACAGGCACTTTTGAATTGCTTCATATTGAAATAAATGCTTTGATTGCAGTTTGGAATATTGCAGAGGAAAAATAGGTAGTTCATGATGGCATGGATCAGATGTCTACAGACCTAACTCATAAATTCATTCAACAGTCTCAGACTTTTCAGAAAATTTTACAAGAAAGTCCACTTTGATTCAATGGAAATGTAAGCTCCCAATTCAATACTACTACAAAACCAAGACCACACTTAAGTCAACAAACTATCTATTATTATTATCTCTTCCATGTTACCAATGATGTAACTAGATCACATAGTAATTGTGACTACACGCCATTTATCTCTATATTTTGGTTACCGAATATTATTTTATATTTCAAACTGCGCGTGGCCGCCATATGTACGAAAACACATTGAAGCACGGACGCTTGAGTTTAAAGATCGGTTTGACAGGCAACGTCATAAACTATGAGACAATATACATTTCTAAAACAAAACCTTTTAAAGAAACTCGTAAATTGCCTCTTGATGTAAAAACTGTCAAGACAAAAGTAGTATTTCAACGAAATTCTAAAGAGACTTTGAATATCCGATAACACGAACCCGAAAAACCATAAATTAAGATTTGGACAAAAGTGGCTGCAAGCCGTGCAACAGGGAACATGGTGAGACGGAGAGAGAGGCAGGGCAGGTAACGAATTCAGGGAGGTTGGAGAGACACTTAGCTTTAGGCAGGGAAACAGGACGGACTGATTTTGAGAGATCAAGAGAAGTCGAGTTATAGGGTATTACTTTGGAACCAATAATTGAAAGTTGTGTCGTTGTAAATATCGTGGTAACGAGTTTAATTATTAATTTAAATTATAATTTAATCTTATTTCGTAATAGTATTGTGTGAGTGAGTGCCTGAATGATTGGGTAAGTTTTAATATTTATATAACGTAGGTAGGGACAAATCACTAATGTACACTTTGTTCTAGCATGGCGAGAACTTGTATTTAACTCCTAATCCACACCTTGACAGATATTTGTCACTAGCATTTGGTCTAGGGAAGCGGTGAAGTCTTCCTTCACACTTACAAGCGCTAATTACATCAATTGTTACACTCTACAACTACCAATTTGATTATGGGCCATTATTGAGAGTTAACTGACATAACACACATGGAAGGCGGAACCGCTAATATTCACTATTTGTATAAAATAGGCTAAATGGCCTCCTTTAAATGGGTACGTAGGACAACCAATTGTTTGTTGACAAATACTGATCCCTATAGAAGGTCTGGCTCAGAACACTTTGCGTAATACTTGCTGTCGCTCAGATCCAGGGAGGGGGGTAGGCTTCACACGGTAGGCTTCACCAAGAACCCCAACTACATCGTCTAAGGACGCTTAGGGAACGTGTCTCGTTAAAACTAACCCACGCCGTTTTGTAGGCAGCTCAAAATCGTCACTATTTAGCGAGACACGATATTGGATGGGTACTGCTCCTTAGCGGTCCCGAAAATCCACGCAATGGGTAGATTAAGGAAATGAGAAGCGACGAATAAATCCGCTCCGACGTACAGCAAGTTTTGGCAATGAATTCTGCACCAGACCGAGTCTGCGCTACGCCTGCATAGTATTGTATTGTGTTAATAAAGGTTGAGTAGATCGAGGGTGAGCTATTTATTATAGTGCGCGTCCAGTAATTCTGGGAGCATGTCTTGTTCAATGGCAGAGGCGCTTAGGCACAAACTGTCCTCTGTCTTAGGATTGAATAAGACATGTTTAAGTTTAGGGAAACATGTATTGCTTGGACCGTTGCGTAGCCTTCCCTAAGGCCTCGTGTTCTAGGTCCAGCATTACACGTACGACGTGCCTGCTGTGCAGACAGTCTCACGTCACTCGGGTGGGAAATCTAGACTAATATCAATGAACTCATTAACGTAAATCAAGTAAACGTATTTAACAACGCAAGCGTAGCGTTCCTTCCTATTTCCTTCCGTTAGGTAAATAATGCAATTTGCAAACCTTTATCTAGTTAACTTCATATATCACAATTGTTTTACCTATAAAGCCCTTACGGCTAACAGACAGAAATGTGTGCTGGGAGTTTGTTTCATCATTTCTTCTTACCAGCTATTGCACATAGGAAATGATGGCGGGTTGGGCGCTTTTGGGGCTGTCTTTAGGAGAGTTGATCTAATCAACTGCAGTTACTTCTAGAGTTAAAACTCTCTGACAAATTATTTAATTGTATTTGTATTAATTCTTGAATGTATGTTCACTACCCGTGACCACTATTCGGTCTTTGATGTAATACTCTATACATTAGTGTAAAGGGTTTCTCACACAAGATTCAGTTAATTATAACAATTTAGTTTATATCCCCTTAGTTACGTTTTATCCTTCTAAACCACTTCCAAGTTATAAATTTATAACTGTGAATTCCAAAACAAAACAAAACTTAATTTGGTAATTACTATAATCGGAAGAGAACCATCCAGTCAATGGTGCGAGGTTCATTGGACAGCGCGGAATCGCGGGGCGCTGTCTCTCTTTAATCAAAAGAGCCGACCTTAACTCTAAATCTAGGGCACGTTTAGGAAAAACGAAATTTTTATCAGCCTAGGGTCGGTTAGGAACCATCACATTTGGTGGCCGTGACCAGGATTCTCGTCATTAAATGTACTGATTAACGTCAGTGCAACGAGAAAGAACTAGAAAGGGTTACTATAAACAACACAACGTAAGTTAAGTTTCTATTATTCGTTAGGCACAAACAGAGTTACCACGGTTAAAAATATTATAGGTAATAATATCGTATGTATTTACGACAAAACAACACAACGTAATTTTAGGGTTACTTAGAATTGTTAGACGATAAAAAAAAGTACAACGACTGAATAGTTAACGCTCGCAATATATTAGTTGAATTTGACGACTACATGTAACGGGTTCGAGTCCCGTATGAATTATTTAGTTAAGAATATACATGGATTCTATTGTCAGGGATTTGGGTTCAATTCCCATCTGATATACTGGTTGATGAGAGATAACAATCTCGTGTCTGTGCTACTGTGGGTTTTAAGCCCATAAACAGTTAGATAATTTAAGTATGGTTTCATTTATACGGTTCCAAAGTTAACGTAATGATGGGTTCGACCCCCTGTAAATGTGAGTTCGATTTTAAGTTAAAGTAAATAAAAGAATTATTGTTGGTTCCAAAAGCTGAAAAATAATCATGGGTTCGATTCCCTACAAACGTAAGTTTTTTTGCGTGACAGGTTGTGCAAATCATACATAGCAAATACTGTCGCCGGAATCTATGATTATGGGATCATTTAGAAAACAAAATTCCGTGTACAGATGACCACAGCTGCGTTCTTTTTTGCGTCGACCCTAGCCAAATGACTCCGTCGTTTTTTTTATTAAAACAAAGGACTGACCGGAACAGAAAAAAAAAAGAGTCATCCGATACTGAGTTATAGCTGGACATGCGCAAACCAGTGCGTTCTAAAGTGATGTAATATGAAATTGCGTTTGAGGAATAGTACATTACATCATACATGACGTGAAATGAAGCGCTACGCGATCATTACATGAGATGAGATAGCGCGATATGTTATGATGTGATATTGTGATGTGAAACGTCAAACGCAATGCGCCCTCGCTGCGCCGGAGTGTGTTTTTATTGTTATGTATATAAAATCGATTTGCATTCCTAGCCATCAAATTTTCTGTGTACAAATGTTTTAAACATTTAAGTCGTTTTGGCGGAGTGGCCAAAATTAGCGGACAATTCTTGTGTTTTTAATTATTTTTTGAAGAAAAACTATTTGTTATACGAAAAAAAAAACCATGTTTCACAAATAATGTACATGAAACAATAAGCAATAGATATTTTTTTCAAACCTTATAACCTGGCCGTTGCTAGGGAGTATGCTTTGGAAGGTTATGGTTTTTGCGTCTCGTTTGGTATGCTTGTGATTTTAATGTGTTTCTTTATTTAGGATAAAGTTAAAAAGAGAGAACTGAATTATCTATTGTTAAGGAGTTCAGTAGATTTGATAGGTTATTAGTAAAACCACTTGAATAATGAAACTAATAACCGCTTGAATAATAGAAAAAAATACCAAACATCTTTCGAGCCCTTGGTTTATTGCATAATACAATAGATGAAATCTAGAAAACAAAAATATAGTATCATCTAGGTACTCATTTCGTCGTAGAATGTTCTAATTCATCCAATTGATGATCAATCAAGTCAAATAAATTTCATTTTATTGATAAGCTGTAAAATAATCAACACAAAATGACAACGGACAACTTTTAACTAAACGCGCTAATGGGCAGATGTCGTGGCAAGTAAGTTATGGGTCAGTTAATCTTATAATTAGTGCTACTCGAACGTCGTGAAATTCACACACGTGGTTACGCGTGACTTTGACTGGCGGTTAGCCACTCGACACTTTGAATGCAGATGACGAGGCCCTAAGGGTTTCACATGTTTTTTTTATTGAAAACAATCTTGTTCAATATTCTTAAGCTCAATATAATTTAACTTTATAGGCAATCACACTACAGAATAGTCCGATCAATCTAGTTAGGTAATTTAATTGGGTAAGGAAACAATTCAAATGATACGTTTTTGTTACGTCCTTTTTTTATTACAAAATAAGGTTGCGTATTTGAGTGTACGGAGAAATCTGAGCACATATTCTTAGTTATAAGTGTTGTACTGGTTCCTAAGATATACAAAACGTGAAGGTGACTATCTAAATTACCTAATAGGTACGTTAACATAATATAGAAAGATTCACTAAATACTGCTGACTCGACAGAGTATGCCATGTTTTAAGAGGATGGATACTTGTGTGGACTTATTTCAAATTCCAGGATACCCGAGTCATCACATAGCTACTCTACTCTATGTCAGACCAACGGTGTGTTCTTGGCCCAGAGCTTCATCCAGGTGATTGACACCAGCTGAAACCGGCAGATGCTGTTGCGTGACTCTAGTCCCTAAGATAAGTCCTGTGTTTTTAACGCGATGCCTCAACGGCCGCGATACCTGAATCAGGTGTGAAACAATAGAAAAACAATTGTTTTCTAATTATGACTCATGAGCTCATAACCGATAATTGGAGCTATGGCTAGTTACCAATAAAAAAAGTTATGAAAGTTATCTTGTTAAAATTGTTACAATCTGAGGGGGGCATGATTCTGACTTTCCAATGCGTATCCCCGTTAGCAAGATAAACTTATGGTGCATAGAATAAAATTTATTTTGGAAAATCTGAGGTGGTTACAGTTTACATATGACTTTCAAACCTTTGTAGGATTATTTGAAGTCTCTGGCCTCTTAAAATCAGTTGGATATAACTCTCGAACTCATGTTAGAATTCTAATAACTTTGTTTAATTTTAAAGGTTGATGTACCTAAACACTAGTACTCAGCTGAATCCGATAAGATTGGAAGCCGACCCCAATATAGTTGGGAAAAGGCTAGGCAGGCAGGTTTATGTACCTAACCTTCTAATAATTGTCCGGTTTCAGAGATGCTTACCTTTTAAGGTCAGAGGGGGGCTATTCCACCTTATTGGTATAAAATTCTAATAAGTACTTGTGCGACTTATTTCAGTTACTTCTGAAAACGAATTTGGCAGCTGACTCGGCAGTAAGATGCTTAAGCAGAGAGTCCAGCGCAGATCGCCGTCCAGCGCAACTGCGATAGGCTGAGCTTAGAACGAGAGAGTACCATAGGTAGTACTAATAGGAGAGAATCTGGTATGTAAATTTAAATAATAAGCATGCTCAGGTCTTTTGAGATCTTTTCTAACAAGATTATTGTAGTGGTTGAAAGCTACGAAGACTCTGGTGTGTAAAACTAAGCAAAAGCATACCTACGGGTCTATTGAAATTAGTTACTTGATAATGAAATGGGTTAGCGTCATTATAAATGATTTATTCAGATACAGCAATTACGTATTGACTGATAGAAGGTAATACGAGACTGTGATAGGTGAAATTAAACTATGAACATGCACAGAATTATATGAACTTTGTTACTTGAATGTGACTAGAAATGGTATACCTTTCGAAATAGGCAAAACAACTGTGACGCGAACGTAAATGTTACTGTAAAATACTTCAGAATAATAGCAGAAATTGAATCTTATTGGATTAAATTTCCAACTAGAATAATTATAACTAGTCCATTTGGTGAACCTAGCACTAGGGTACGAGGTTATAAACAAGGACTGTTTTATGAGGCAACAGAGGTCATCCTATTGTGAAAGCTCATCCGCTGTACTATGTCACGCGTCTGATTTTCAGAGGGGGGAATGTGACTACACGCCATTTATCTCTATATTTTGGTTACCGAATATTATTTTATATTTCAAACTGCGCGTGGCCGCCATATGTACGAAAACACATTGAAGCACGGACGCTTGAGTTTAAAGATCGGTTTGACAGGCAACGTCATAAACTATGAGACAATATACATTTCTAAAACAAAACCTTTTAAAGAAACTCGTAAATTGCCTCTTGATGTAAAAACTGTCAAGACAAAAGTAGTATTTCAACGAAATTCTAAAGAGACTTTGAATATCCGATAACACGAACCCGAAAAACCATAAATTAAGATTTGGACAAAAGTGGCTGCAAGCCGTGCAACAGGGAACATGGTGAGACGGAGAGAGAGGCAGGGCAGGTAACGAATTCAGGGAGGTTGGAGAGACACTTAGCTTTAGGCAGGGAAACAGGACGGACTGATTTTGAGAGATCAAGAGAAGTCGAGTTATAGGGTATTACTTTGGAACCAATAATTGAAAGTTGTGTCGTTGTAAATATCGTGGCAACGAGTTTAATTATTAATTTAAATTATAATTTAATCTTATTTCGTAATAGTATTGTGTGAGTGAGTGCCTGAATGATTGGGTAAGTTTTAATATTTATATAACGTAGGTAGGGACAAATCACTAATGTACACTTTGTTCTAGCATGGCGAGAACTTGTATTTAACTCCTAATCCACACCTTGACAGATATTTGTCACTAGCATTTGGTCTAGGGAAGCGGTGAAGTCTTCCTTCACACTTACAAGCGCTAATTACATCAATTGTTACACTCTACAACTACCAATTTGATTATGGGCCATTATTGAGAGTTAACTGACATAACACACATGGAAGGCGGAACCGCTAATATTCACTATTTGTATAAAATAGGCTAAATGGCCTCCTTTAAATGGGTACGTAGGACAACCAATTGTTTGTTGACAAATACTGATCCCTATAGAAGGTCTGGCTCAGAACACTTTGCGTAATACTTGCTGTCGCTCAGATCCAGGGAGGGGGGTAGGCTTCACACGGTAGGCTTCACCAAGAACCCCAACTACATCGTCTAAGGACGCTTAGGGAACGTGTCTCGTTAAAACTAACCCACGCCGTTTTGTAGGCAGCTCAAAATCGTCACTATTTAGCGAGACACGATATTGGATGGGTACTGCTCCTTAGCGGTCCCGAAAATCCACGCAATGGGTAGATTAAGGAAATGAGAAGCGACGAATAAATCCGCTCCGACGTACAGCAAGTTTTGGCAATGAATTCTGCACCAGACCGAGTCTGCGCTACGCCTGCATAGTATTGTATTGTGTTAATAAAGGTTGAGTAGATCGAGGGTGAGCTATTTATTATAGTGCGCGTCCAGTAATTCTGGGAGCATGTCTTGTTCAATGGCAGAGGCGCTTAGGCACAAACTGTCCTCTGTCTTAGGATTGAATAAGACATGTTTAAGTTTAGGGAAACATGTATTGCTTGGACCGTTGCGTAGCCTTCCCTAAGGCCTCGTGTTCTAGGTCCAGCATTACACGTACGACGTGCCTGCTGTGCAGACAGTCTCACGTCACTCGGGTGGGAAATCTAGACTAATATCAATGAACTCATTAACGTAAATCAAGTAAACGTATTTAACAACGCAAGCGTAGCGTTCCTTCCTATTTCCTTCCGTTAGGTAAATAATGCAATTTGCAAACCTTTATCTAGTTAACTTCATATATCACAATTGTTTTACCTATAAAGCCCTTACGGCTAACAGACAGAAATGTGTGCTGGGAGTTTGTTTCATCATTTCTTCTTACCAGCTATTGCACATAGGAAATGATGGCGGGTTGGGCGCTTTTGGGGCTGTCTTTAGGAGAGTTGATCTAATCAACTGCAGTTACTTCTAGAGTTAAAACTCTCTGACAAATTATTTAATTGTATTTGTATTAATTCTTGAATGTATGTTCACTACCCGTGACCACTATTCGGTCTTTGATGTAATACTCTATACATTAGTGTAAAGGGTTTCTCACACAAGATTCAGTTAATTATAACAATTTAGTTTATATCCCCTTAGTTACGTTTTATCCTTCTAAACCACTTCCAAGTTATAAATTTATAACTGTGAATTCCAAAACAAAACAAAACTTAATTTGGTAATTACTATAATCGGAAGAGAACCATCCAGTCAATGGTGCGAGGTTCATTGGACAGCGCGGAATGGCGGGGCGCTGTCTCTCTTTAATCAAAAGAGCCGACCTTAACTCTAAATCTAGGGCACGTTTAGGAAAAACGAAATTTTTATCAGCCTAGGGTCGGTTAGGAACCATCACATAATCTAAAGGTATATAACTCCAGAGGCTGAAGATTGGAAGTCGATATGACCGCGGGCCTATTAGCGCGTCGCACCATCAATTCTCATTAGTCGTGATTGTAATTAAGTCGATGATACGACGCCATTTATAACATAGTTATAATAGTTGCTGTTACACGGGTTATTTTATGTGGGGTTTCATTAGTGAGGCAGAGAAATAGGTGAGGTGCCAAGATAAAGGAGATGTACGAGAAAATCTTCCTTAAACGCTGGATAAGTTTTACAGCTTTTTGGGTGAGAGACTCAGAGAGCCTTCTGTAGCTTACACTTACATTGTAAGTAATTTCCTTTCTTTCTTTTTATTGTCAATAGGCTCGCGCTTGACCACTATCTCACCTGATGGTAAGCGAAGAGATCCTCCACTAGATGTAGTCAAATTTGATAGTTATAGCTTGTTGTTTACTGACATCAATCGAGGATTTCTTTTGTTATCATGGCAATTGAGTGGAGGCATTTCCCTTCAAAAGGGCTTTGTCTAACTATGCAATTTATATGAACTCTATGCTGCGTCCCTGTGGTTTGACATAAATTAACTTAACTTGACCCAAATAAATTTTCCGACTTGAACGCTAGACAATAATCATTACGGACTCGATTTATTTTCAGAACGCTATTACATAGTTTTACAAAAGCATCATGATTTACGATAAGCATCAGTAGTTTTACAGATGCATATCGTAGTGTACATCAAATTAAAATAAATATATTGTAGAAACATATTTTAGTAAAACTGTACTCAAATTCCTGTGCACACATTAAATTAATTATGGCCTCTGATAACGATCAGGAATTTGTTAATTTGCAATGATCTGCTTAAAATTATGCGTTAATTGGCATTGTTGATTTAATTTAATTACTTTACAAATTCATCAGATGCTTTAAAAACATTCCTTCCATTTAACGGCGCACGACTCTTCCATGGATAACCCGTGTACCTATGTCTTATAGAGTCATAAAATATGCTGATCAGATTTCCACTAATATACTGCATAGTAGATTATAGCTACAGGACGCGAACACGTGGCAGAAAATCTTTAAAATAACCGTTACATTAATAACCTTCGTCAGTCTGATAAAAAGCTGTGTATGATACACAGCTTTTTACCCAACTGACGAAGGAGGGTAATGTGTTTATCAATCTATGTATGTATGTTTGTTCCTGTATGGCGTTCTAGAGACCAAACTTGTTCGCCGATTTTGATTATTCTTACGTGAATTTCCAAAAATTCCTTCTTAGTGTACCCCTACATTATGAAAAGAAGCCCTGAACAGTAAAATTTATCAAAAATTTTTAACACCCCCTAAATCGTCTTTTAGGAGTAGTTTTCAAAAATTAATAATGAAAACCTTTACTATTTACTTAGATTAGTATTTCTGCCAAGTTCCAAATATATAAGCCCAACAAATTTCCACCTTTTCACCTCCTTATTCTACCACAGAATTGCCAAAAACCAATAAATACATGAATTCTTTTTACCACCCAAAAGCGTAATTCTTTAATTTCACGTGTCACACTTTAAAGCGTAGAAGTTTCACACAAACTTTCAACCGACTTTTTACTCCTTAGGGGTGGAACCTCCGAAAAAAAAACCTCGTTGTTGTTTTATTTTTTTTATATTTTTTTTATACATCAATTTCAGATGTTTTACTTTCCAAACCGGAAAAATTTCACATAAAGTTTCAACCCCTATTTTATCCCCTTCGGGGTAGAATTTCCAAAAGCCCAATAAATACTTGAATACTTTTTATCAACCTAGAGCATAAATCAAAAATTTCATGTGTCCTATTTACAAACTATAAACATTTTACACAAACTTTCAACCCTTTTTTTACCCCTTTATAGGTAGTATTTCCAAAAACCAATAAATGTAACACTTGATACTAAGCGATGAGGTCGACGATGGAGTACGTTTGTCTAGAAGTAACCTATTCACCACTTTTGGCACTAAGCATTAAAGCTCAATTTTTATTGTAACCGTTTAGTCCGGTACCCTTATAATGTTAATATCCGTCTCTACTACTTATGAAAGAAATGATATTGTCATTCGTCCGGCATGCCGCATTCGGGTCACGTAGTAGATTGCTATTCGCGAGAGCTCAGCATCCCATCGCCCGCGGCAAGATGCCAGCGATACAAAGGGTGTGAGGCTAACTCGAGATGTCATGACATTGACGTGACATGGACTGACACTTTATCAAGGAGGAAACTTGTCACATTTTGTGACATTCTAGCCCATGATTGGCTCGATGCCCTCTGGCATTTTGATTCCATGTTTACTCCCGCATTATTGACAGTAACTCGACCTACCTGCAGCAAATTCTTTGGTAGCAATAGATACTAATGATCAGACAGTTAAAAATGTGAATTTAGAAAACTTTTACTGGTTTGGGTGGTGTTTTCGGCTACTGTCAAACTCAGTAAAAACAACTTGTCCTACAGGGATTTTTATTTTTACTTCAAGGGAGTGAAAAAAAAAATTTAAAAAAAAATTCTCAAAAGATAGCACACATACAAAAAAGATTTTACTTCTGCCAAACTGTAGGACAGTTTGTTGGCAGACGCAATTCCCACAAAAATATTTATGATATTTGTACATTTTTTCGCATAATGGCTAAGTATTTGAAATATTAGTAATATTCAATGTAAATTGGTTAGTTATTGTTAGTTAAGTATATTCAATATTTTCCCCAAAAGATTCAAAGAGATACTTTCTCACTTGGTTTTTAAATGCGTTTTTTTGTGGTACAACTGCTTTCCATATCAACTGGAAGGTTATTAAAAATTGTTGGCATTAAATATTTTCTACACCTGCGCCCATAATAACTATTACAAGTGGGTACTTCGAACCTTCCTACGCTTACATTCCTCCTCACTACGAAACTGGTGTAAGGCTGATAACAACACCACTCTCTCTTGGACTGGCAGCATCTTGCACTCCAGCAATGACTCTTCGTAATTGCTATTTTTGCACCGGTTTTTTGTATTTTTGTCTACTAATAGTTTCATAAATCTGATTTGTAGTAATTTTATTCTGTCTATACATGATTTAAATGTATAGCCATAGCAGACCAACCCATAAGAGAGTAGGGAGTCCACAAGTGCATAGTAGACCACGTACAGTGTGGCCCTATCCAGTACGAAACTAAAGTGGTGGAATTTTACAAGCACTGACCTGAGCTTGTCACAAAGATATGAAATGTGTATTTTCCATGAAAATTGCAGTCTATAGTCAAACCCAGGTATCTGTACTACTCCACCACCTCAATAGTTGCACAAGCACACAACGATGCCTGTTCGCTGTGCAGACACTCAAAGCTATGTCCCACTATGCGTGGCAGGCACACAATGTTTTTAAGATAAGGACATCGTATGCACATACATTTGGTTTTGTCTAAATTAATCATGATACCATTGTCATGAGCTCATTTAATAACATTAGTGAAATCCTCTTGAATGTTTTTTTCTATGATATTTAAATCCTTGTCTGCGTGTACTAGACAGGTATCATCAGCGTACATGTATATGCGACAGTTTCGAACCATATTGCACATGCTATTGACATGTATAATGTATCCGACAGGGCCAAACACGGATCCGGTTGGCACACCACAAGTGACGTGTCTGGGTTCTCCGACGACGCCTTCAATAACAGTTTGCAGCGACCAATCTGTGGGATAGGCACGAAACCACTTGTTCAGTCAGTGGTCCCGCGATCCCACATTCTTCCATAGCTTGAAGCAGCTGGTGGTGTTCCAAAGTGTCAAAAGCTTTTTTTAAATCAACTAAACCACCACCAAATTGCTTCCGCTGGTCCAAACACTCATTGACGTCATCAGTAAACTGCACCAGAGCCGTCGCCGTCTTTCTGCCGCGTCGGAAACCATGTTGTGCATTTGTTAATATATTGTGTTTTTCCTAGAAAACATTAATTTGATTTACAACAATTTTTTCTACAATTTTATTTACTACAGACAACAAGGCTATTTGCCTATAATTTGAGTAACCACAGTGCACACCTTTTTTAAAAAAAGGTCATTAAAGCTGTTTTCAGTATTTCCTTAACTTTGATTTTATCTTTTCCTTCTTTTTTAACCGACTTCCCAAAAAGGAGGAGGTTCTATGTTCGACATTATGTATGTTTTTTTTCTCACAACTTAGCAAATTTATTATTCTATCTATGTCGTCTGGATAAGCCTTTTGAAAGTGTAGTGACATTTTGCTATCTGTAACATAGCTAGATCTATCCAAAAACTACAGAGGCTACAGATATGTTTTAAATTCAAAACATTTTGAGTAAATGCTGAATTTAATGCTGAATTCTAAATGCTAATTCGGACCTCCTAAGTACTATAAAATAATAGAATCCACATCTTTTTCTTATTTCCTAACCAAGAGTTAGTTTTAGCCCAAATCTTTCTACTCTTATTACAGGTTTTTTATCTCTTCTTGTCAGCATTTATTTTTCGCTTTATTTATACATTTATTTACGCTGTTTCTGTATCTATTGTACAATATACGCAAGTTCATATCCTTTGGTTTATATTTCCAGTTTCTAAACCACCTATCCCTAGTACATATCATATTCTTTAGCTTTTTAGTTATCCAAGGCTTGCTTTTTCTTTTATTATTCAGCGGAATTCGAATTTTTGCATCATTATACACATCAGTGAAAACTAAACACAATCTTTTGTACAAATCTTTTTGACAGTTACAATCCAAAAGCTCCGCCCATGGGACATTTTCGAGTTTTTCTAAAACCTTTTTATCACAAACAATAGTCTTATTAGCACGCAAGACATGTCATACAGATAATCCGATATCTTACAAGCTAACACAAACGCAGATATCACACTTTGAGTACGAACCCACACATGGTCGGTGCACGTCCGCGTCACAGTGTCGCCCTACAGCTCTTCTCGCGTTACGTCACGGATTGCACATTCCAGTCGTAACTCGCTCGTATTATTAATATATTTACTAAAAAATTTGCACACACTTTCTCGTACAATAACTAAGCATCAAAATACGTGAATCACAGGTTTTAGTTAAATAATATAGCCACAATCAATAAAAATACCAAGGAAAGCCCTTCCAATATATGTGTAGTCCACATTTCAGTCCCAGCCGGTAACAAGAAAATAAGCGGCCTGCACTTTCTCAGGCGCCGCGCTCCGGGAATTTCCGCACTCCATCAAATTAGCTCTATCTACCACTCTAATCTTGTGGTGGGCTTCCCCATACAGCACGGGTTAGTTAAGCTTGGGGTTTACTGCTTATCGTTAAAACAGATTGCTGGTGAGGAGCTTTTTAGCAACATTTCTACATAAGAGATTGGTTAACATAAAAATATGTAAGAATTTAAACCTGTTTGTGTGCAAACTATACAGATAAAAGGTAACTTATATTTGTTTGTGATAATCTGAACAAAACATTTACATAGTTTTGTGTTGGCAGTAACGTGCAGCTACAAAATAAGGCTCAAACTGTCATAGTCAAAATTTAATATAGTCATTACAGTAATGTTATTTATAACTAGCTGACCCGGCGAACTTCGTTCCGCTTAAGAAATTTCTAAAATAAAAGAATGTTGCTAAAATAAACGTAGCCTAAGTTACTCCTTATTACATCAGCTACCTGCCTATAAAAGTCCCGTCAAAATCGGTCCAGCCATTTCAGAGATAAGCCGGAACAAACAGACAGACAGACAGACAAAAATTCTAAAAAATGTTATTTTGGTGTATGTACCGTATATATATTCCATATACATGTAGTAAAAAACGGTTATTTCAATATTAAAAATTGACACTCCAATTTTATTTATATGTATAGATAATGTATTAGTAACGATAAATCTGTACCAAAACGGAGACTTGCCTAAATCTTTTTCGGCATTCAACAATGACTTCCCGAAATTCCAAACACAGCCTAGTGCCTTTTCGTGAAGGAATGCAAACGAGCGTCTCAAATCAACGTGAAGATGTAAAACTATATCCTGATTAGGTTCTAGACGTGAGAACTGCGTGACGTCATCAGTCACGACCTTCGGTTTCGGCCCGTGACTCAGCTGACCAAACACACGGTACAGCACAGCGCACCGGCTGACATTGTCACTATTTGTTTATAAGGAAAAACAAACAAATGTACACGGTTGTTTGACCATTAATAAAATAGATTTTACTGCTTTTTATTTGCGCATATGTTTTTAAAATCCAAACAAGTCGTTTGGTGGAGATGGACTTGTTTTTGCGTCTTATTTAGATGAGTATATTAAGTTGTAGACTATGAGGAAATGATGGCCAACTGTCGGTAGAGCGCGTGGCAACGTGAACCATTTTACATCAGTCCATCAGTCCTGACTGATGCAACACTGCAGTAGCAACATCAACTCGTTTTGTGATACAAATGCTGTGTCTGTCTATTTTAAGTTTTGTTGGCTAACCTAACGGTTTGCAAGAATATTATTTAAGAATGTAACCCTATGATGAATGTGATCCAAGGAAGCAATTTTTTCCAAACATTGACGGGATCAGGGATCCAATCTGGTTTAGCTAGCAATGTTTCCTGTCAAGTTTAGTTGATGGTGTGCGGCCGGTACAACCTAATCATCCATTATGCGGTAACCGGTTACAAGACACTGCAAAACATTCAAATGCTTGTCTTTTTTGTAGACACAATCTCCGATTTTAATTTATTTATTATAGTGTAATTTATGGTGTAAATAATGGGTTAGTAGCATTAGTTCCCAGTTGCGATAGTCCCCGAAAACAAAAAGGAATAACTAGTTGCGTTTTTACCCGGTTTCTTGCAAGGTACAATGGCGTTGTAAATGTAACTGTTTGTAAATTTAAGAGCAATTTAATGTTCTATAGTGGGATGTTAATTTAATACTTAATACATGTAATTTATAAACGTTGGGTATTAAGTTGAAATTAGATTGTGAAATAATGCTGTTAGAGCTAAATCTAGTCTCCGTTTCATTCTTAGCTCTAACATAAGTAAAAAAAATTGTAGGGCTCGTATAATTTTATGTTATTAAAAAAAAATTGTTAAGTATCTATTTGTTAAATAGCATGTGCCATGTTTTTCACAATAATAAATCTTCTCGCCGACAAAGGGTCGCACGCAGCCAAACCGGTTATTGCTTTCCTACTGAATCTACTGATAACACGGTCGTTCTATCTCTTTCACACGCGGTCGTTCTATCTCTTTCACACGTGTGGGAGAGAGTCCATTGTATTTGTCTATCTTTATTTATTGCCTATGCACTTGACCTACTCAGTGTGCTAATTGACAATGTCGAATGAAGGTGGTTCCCGGGGTGTAACAAAAAATTACGAAATATGCGGAACTGTGTTATTACATGCAGGTCACAAATATTATAAACATCGCAAAAATAAGAATTCAACAGTGTGGACTTGCGCCAATAAAAAAAAAATTAAGTGCAGTGGCATAGCTAATTTACACCACGAAACGGATTGTGTTGTAATAAAAAACAAGCATGTATCCCAATGTGTACCTAAGTTTGATGAGAATGAAGTGAAATTATTATTGCAACAAACTAAAAAAGCTATTTGTCAAGATTTTTCAGACACTGTACAAAGCGTATACGAAAAAAATATACAAAAATTAAAAGATAGAAAAGGTTTGGATAATATTTCTAAAATTCCGGACTTTCGAAGTGTAAAATATCAGTTTTACAGATACAGGAACAAAACATTGCAAGTGCCAAAGATAAAATTCACAAATCCGGATAGCGTTGTGATCCCCGAAAGGTTTGTGAAGTACATATTATTTGACTGCAAAGAAAACGAAAGAAGAATCATTGTGTTTGCATCACCAAAAGTCCGAATTAATGTGCAAAATATCAAACATTATTTTTGCGATGGAACTTTTAAGTCATGTGTAGAGCCGTTTACACAGTTATACACCATCCACGGCGATATTGGCAGTGATTTATATCAGTCAAATATAGTGCCGCTATTTTACGCGCTTCTAACCGATAAACGGGGCATTACATACGAAGCTCTATTTCAAAAAATAAAAGACGCTGTACAAGAATTTCGCCCCATTCAATTTACTATGGATTTTGAAATGGCAGCTATAAATGCTGTAAAAAATGTGTTTCCAAGAGCAAGTATTCATGGCTGCTTTATACACTTTCAAAGAAGTATTTATAGGAAAGCAACTTCGTTGGAATTACTTGAATATGAAGAGACTAAACAACATATAAAATTATGTGCTAGTTTAGCTTTTCTCCCAAAAGAAGACATAGAAGATGGTTGGTTGACACTAATGGAAAACAGGTAAGTCTTAACTTATAAAAATAAAAAAAATGTTTCGTAGTATTGTAATATTTAAATTGGATAGATTTTATGTTATATCCTCCAGGGGCACACTCACATACACTACAAACATAATGTATATAAAGATTGTGCTGCGACCCCGAGGTCCTCAAGCTCTAGCAGATCTGTCACTATCTATTGCTTTCCATGACATTAGTATCCTTCCCTAAGGTCTTTTCATTTTGTTCCTAAAATCCATTCTATCTGTATTCCTTAAACAGTGTCCGATTATTATTAGATATTACATGGGGCCATTTATTTGAAAAGGCGAAAGGTGGGTGTTTAGCAATGGCTAGCCTGTTAGGGATACGACGTGAAATATGTATGTATTTAAACATAATTTAGGTACCTATGTTTATATCAGTCATCTGGTTGCCATAATACAAGTTCAATCAGTACTTTTACTGAATTAGGTTTAAATTGGAAAAGTAGGCTGTTACATTTCTTTTAATTTAGTTTAAATTTTCTTCAACAGTTTTCAAGCAGAACCAGTGACGATATTCAACAATTATTTTGTAGAGCAGTGGCTGGAACCCCCCGAAATGATACCACTTTGGTGTTGCTTTAAAGAACATCACAGATCAACAAATCTTGTTGAAGCGTGGAATGAAAGGTTCCAGCGATATACAGGCTTAGGGCTTGCAATATCCGTTCATTTTTACTATCCGGATAATACGGATATTATTATTTTACTATCCGGAGTATCCGGATAGTGCGGATAATACGGATATTTGTTATTTTTTGTTATATATAAAACTAATAAGCTTTTGTAACACGTTTTAATCAGTCTATCAAGCAAAATTACAAAGAAATAATAAACTATATCAATATTTCAAGTAACAATGCCGCACAAATTATTTGTATCTACTCTTTTCATACTAAAAGCAATTCTAATTAAAAATGTGATCTTACATTTATCACAAATCACAACATAACAATCAAATCAACCTATTTAAAACGTAATAATTAAATAAAATATCACTTTCCCTGGCAAATCAGCTCAATTATTAAACAACAATAGTATAAATCACATATAATAAAACAAAAATTTACAAAATATCTCAAAATAATCTAGTAACCCTTTATAATATAATATTACGTAATTCTTAAATTATTTTTTTGCCCAATTCTGGTAATATGATCTTAAGATTGCCTTAGTCGATCATTCTTCCATACAAACGTAGTCTGGCGTTTACTCCACTGTTTGACGGTGTAAGTTCAGAATAAAAAATGATATCAATTTGTCTCATCATTATCTAGCCCTGTATGGAAACAAAAGAGTAAAAAATGTATATATTTGAGAGTTATGAGCGTCGAAATTTCCATATTTCAACACTAATTTTAACGCATCTTTGGGCGCAAATACATACCATAAGAAAAAGGAAAATTGCAAAACAGTCACCATACAGGGACAGATTAATAGTTCAACAATGCAAATAATTTTATTTTGAATATATACATTTAGTTGCTTTTCATGATATCCATATACCCAAAAGGTATATGGATATCATCTCCCCCATCCCCATCCCCGCGCTCGTTTTCGTCCTAAATCATCATCCATTTCGCAAAAAATTTGCAAGTGTGTATACGCGAACTAGCTTCCAGCTTCTTACTGCTCATCACAGCATCTATCTCTTTCGCACGTGTTGTCGGATGAGATAGCATGCATTTTAACCCCTCGCACAAAATAGTTCGTGTCGTCGACTAGGGCAACCTTAAAAAGCTTACACTATCTAATCAATCTTCTTTATCCCGGGATAGAAAGTGATCCTATGTAATATCTATCTCTGTGCCAAATTTCATCCAGATCCGTCCAGCCGTTTGAGCGTACGTAACAAACATACAAACACGCACACACTCACTCACAAACTTTCGCCTTTATAATATTAGTGTGATTAAAAAGAGAAATACAACTATCCGTAACAACCGAAAATCCGGATAGTGATGCAAGTAAACTCCGGATTTGAAAATCGGCGGATATCCGGATAATACGGTTATCCGGATATCCGGATTGCAAGCCCTATACAGGCTGCAAACCGAGTTTGTTGCTGTTCCTACAAACCGTGGCAACAGATATTTCTACTCACGATATTGCACGAGAAAGGTATAATATAAAATCTCCTTGGCTTGTGTGATTAATTTCATAATATAAACTGTAGACCTTTTTTGTAATTCTAATTTATATTATTAAAAATATATCATTAACTTTCAGGTTACAAATGAATGGTATACCTATCCATAAAAGGAAAAAGACAAGCATTCAAAATGATGAGCTGATTAATAAACTGACCCATCAATATGAGAATAAAGAACGTTCTATTACAAATTTCCTACAAGAAGTTAGCAGTGTTTTAAAAATTGTTTTTTAAAAATATGATTATTATGAACATACTTATTAAGTAATTTTTGTTTCCTTTGTTATTTTTTGGTTTGTTTAGGTAAGTTGATTTTAAGATATTTTTTACCATTTGTTGATTAGTAAATATAGCATAATAATTGTAAGATAACAGCTCATTTATGAGAAATTATTAGTAATTAAAATTATATAACTTACTAAAGTTAGGTTATATGTTTATATATACAAACTGTGATTCTAGTGCTGTGATTTGTAATACCAATTTAGATATAAGTATACAATTATACGAGTATATATTTACCTCTCCACGAGATTTATTTTGATAAACAATACTCATTTTTTTTAAGTATTAATAAAGGCTGATTTAAATTTTGTAATACTTTTTTTATCATCTGTACAAACTTCTATTTGTTTAAGTGTTAATAAAGACTGATTAAAATATTGTAACAGTTTTTTTATCATCTGTACAAACTTCTATTTTAATAGGTATAATTCTTTTCGGGGACTACCGCAACTGGGAACTAATGCTACTAACCCTAAATAATTTGTACTATTACCAGTTTCTCGGTCGCGCTGAAGTGAAAAAACAAACTCTAAGGAATTTTGTTGTGTAACAAGATCTTTGACTAGTGTTTCCTTCTAATCTAACTATACGAGTATGTTCACTTTTCGTAAATTTAGTTGTTAGTCCAATAATTATGATTGACACTAGAATACCTACATCCCTATAAGAAATAATTAATTAAAATAATTAATATTAATAATTAATTAATAATAATTAATTATAATAATTAATTATAATAATTAATTAATAATAATTAATTATAATAATTAATTATAATAATTAATTAATAATAATTAATTATAATAATTAATTATAATAATTAATTATGATTGGCACTACAATACCTACATCCCTATAAGAGCTATTTAGGCATTTTATTGTCAATATACTAGGTATCTAATTCAATTATAACCGACCAAGTGCGAGTCTGACTCGCTCATAGAGGGTTCCGTTTAAACAGATACATTCACAAAAATAAATAGGTATAGTTCTCGCCAAACTACTTGGCCGGCCTGAAGTTGGCTACAATGGTTGCGCAGTAGTAAATCTCATACAAAAACAGCACCGTTTCGTGCCTCGCGCATCCGTTAAACCAACTTCAGGGCGGCCCAGAATTTTGGCGAGGACTATGACATTAATAACATTTACAATGAAAGCACCGAACATTGCACTAAAGAAGGGACAAAATTAACTTTGCCGTACGAAAACTGTTGTCCCCATACATCAATATACAATTTTTTTAACCACTTTGTCGGCTTGATTAATATGTACATCCATGCCGAATTATAGCTTTCTAGTGCTAAGCTAAGCTGCGGACGGGCAGACGAACATGGCGAAACTATAAGGGTTCCTAAAAACGTATCCAACACACACTTATGGGTTACGCATGTCTCAACAAAAACCACGTCGTTTTTGACAATAGAAGTGGCTGTTTTCTCACACTTACCTTTTATCTACTTGCAAATTACAATGTAAGAGATACGTAGAGAAACCACACAAGCATCACTCTCTAACTAGGCGCGGCTTCAACATTAGTACCGTAGCTACCTTACCGATATCGATCCACAGATTGCAATATCTTTATTTATAGATTAACGATCTAATAACTTACGAGTACAACTTACCAGCTCGACTGAGAGCGACAATGTTGAGTGTTGCTAGCAAAAGGCACAGTTGCCTCGGCGACGCCATGTCGCCTCGCGATCTGCAACAAACAACAAAACGAACGTCAGAATACGAAAATAAAAAACTTAATAACTACACGTTTGTAAGGGTTTTTCTTTTAACTTAATTCACTTGTATTCGTTCTGCGAAATCGAAAACAAAGTATTTTAACACAAGGACAAAGTGACATCTTGCCAAAAAAATACAAGATACACTTAAAATGCCAACAAAAACAAATTTTACGTCTTGCAACATTAAAAAGCCTACCTAAATACGCCATACCTACTACGTATGCACATAGCATTTCTGTCCACTATCACGTAATTTACAAAGCAATCAATCGCCAAGTAAGAGAGTGCTGAACAAAAATGCATATCAGGCGCATCGCAAAAAGCGGTGCCCGCGCAACGAAGCGGTCAGCGACCCCACTCCTGCGCAATCACATCCCCTAGATCAGCCTTCGTAATATTACTCGAGAAAAAAGCCTGTTTGATCATCATTGCACAAGTGCCAACGGCCGGAGCCTGTTTCACAATAAAACTACGACATTTTATCTCTGCAAAAGTACACCTGCAGTTTTTGAGTAGGTAAGGAAAATAAGAATGGTTGAGCATTGAGAAGATTAGGGTGATGATTTACGGTCGATTTTAATAATGTATAATGTCAGTATATTCGCCTAATAGAGATAGGAATTTGACATTATTTGTATGGTCCATTAGTCAAAATTGTATCTCTAGTAGACATGTCTGACAGATACTTTATTGAAATCGACCGTTATTGAGTGAAATAGTCACTGGATTGCATTTATTTAGATAATCGATGGTTTTTACGTTGGTATTCATATTTCATAGTGAGTCATCCATAAATGTTGGTCACAATAGAAGTCAAGTGTTTTAACAACTCTCACTGAGTATTGTACTCGTATTGGAAGCAGAGATTGTATGAATTATGCAGAAAGATGAATTGAATTAATACAAAAGAGCTTATATCATATTTTATGAAATACTACTTTTTTTCTGTTAATTAGGCATAAAGCAATAAACGTAACTCAACGTAAATGTATATAACTTAACTATGACTCAAAGAAACCATATTCTGTGACTTTGCTCTTTGAACTGGTGATTGACTTTTTACTTTGCAGGTTTTCCATAACTAGATATATCTGAATTCCTTTAAAAGACATGACGTAACTAACGTAGCCAGTTCCAGTATGAACTCTGAACTCCAACCGCATTTTTTATGTCAAATTAATTTGTTTTATTAAATATTAGACAGACAATACAGAAATAGTCGTGACTTTTGGTAAGGAAACGTGACCAATAGTAGGTATGATCCTGGTTCATTTTCAATAAAAAAAGAATAGATTATAATCCATGTCAAGTAAGTAATTGTGCCGACTTCTTACTAATAAGGACGCATTTAATTTAAACCTCAACTTACTAACATCAATAATCCCAAAAAAGAATAATTCCAAGATACGTAAACTGCACAACTTACTGCAACCAGACAATTGAACAATTACATGTGCCAATAACATAGTAACGACTGCAACCACTGGAATACTTCACGACGTAATGGCCACATTTACATAAGTAAACGGTTGACAAAGAATCAATCGGTGAGACGGGCCCGAGCAGGACAGCTAAGCGATCCAATAAATAAAGACCCACTTATCTCCAACTGTCCCATTCCTGAGACGAATGTCCCCCGATATGGGAACCGTGTCACATTAATGCCATCCTCGCACTGAAGTGTAACGACTTAACGGTCGTGTTCGTGTGTGATGCAATTCTCTGCTCGTCTAAGGACCAATTTTAAGAAGAGGCACTGACTCATGACAAATAAGGAAAAGTCTGCCAATTAGAGTAGGTGAGTTGATGTTTCTGGGAAGTTGGCTAACTTATATGGAGGTAATGAAATCTTCGCGAGCGGTGATTCAATTAATATTTATAAATCAACCTCTCAAATAATCAAATTTTAAATCAAATGTTAAACCCGCTACCTTAAAGATGTTGCTGTTGCAACAAATACCTATTTAATAAGGAAACATTTCGATAACACTTGGCAATCCTACTTACACGCAAAAACTATGGAACGGATTTTGATGAAACTTTACAGAAATATAGCTAGAGTCGCATCAGAGTAAGGCATAGGCTATAATTATAAAGATATTGGAAGAAGTACTAATACCACGCGGGCGAAGCTGCGGGCGGCAGCTAGTCGTATTTATTTTTGTCATTTAACTTTCGTTAATAGAAAGTAATTTGTCTAGACCCTAAGAGCAACCAAGCACTATTCCAAACAGTCTATTCTACTTTTAAAATCTTTGTTACGTCACATCAGTGTGCCAGCACCCTGGCAAGTCCGTTGTCCACTCGCACGGGTGCACGACCTCGCAGCGATTCATCAATCGCCTCGGATGGCTCTCAATAGGATAATATGACTGTCACCTACCGTCGCGATCACCGTGCGAAGACGGCCCTGGGAACGTTCCGGGCTCCGGAGGATCGGTTACCGTATGTGCCGATAAGTTATTTGCTGACTTGCATTGTGTAGATACTTGGATACTAATATTATAAAAACGCAAACTTATGGTAGAATATGTTTGTAAAATATGCCTGGAAGAAGGTACTGAACGATCCGACTACGAACATTCTTTCTCTGGTAGAAAAGCTAGGTTTTTTTCTCGTAAAAATACACAGTTCGTACAGAGCAAGCGTGCGAAGCTAGTGTAGATAAAAGGAAGAGGTGAGAAGGCCCTTATTGTAATGTTGGCTAGAAAGGCTAGAGTTTATCCTGGACTAAAATTAAGAATAAATATGTGGACATTTTAAAAGTTAGATGATTTTTAGGGTTCTGTACTCAAAGGATAAAAACGGGACCATAATACTAATACTCTGCGGTCCGTCTGTCTGTCTGTTTGTCTGTCACCAGGCTGTATCTCATGAACAGTGATAGCTAGACGGTTTTTTGGTAAATTTTCACAAATGATGTATTTCTGTTGCCGCTATAACAACAAATACAAAAAACAGAATAAAATAAATATTTAATAGAACAAAACGTGTTTTTTGTTGCCGTTTTTGCGATAATGGTACGGAATCCTTCGTGCGCGAGTTCGACTCGCACTTGGCCGGTTTTTTTAGTAGCTAAAATATTTTCCAATTCTTGCTCCAGGTTTTAAGAATAAACTCCTAAACGCCGCCTGAAGTAAAACTTTTTGTTTTATCGCAGTTATGAAAGATTTCAGTTTCCAGAATTTGCATATTCGGAAAGATTCGTTTTGATATTACTAACTTCGTCTAGAACTTGCTTGCTTGCTTGAACAAACTTTTGAAGAAGAAAGAAGTAGTTACCTAAGTTAGATACCTATATGTCTCCGCGCGAGCTCTCCAGTTTGACTCCAGTTCTAACTTTGATTCAGCCCAAACCACAACGAAATGATAAAGGACAGTTGTAAAACATTTTCTTGTATCAGATTTAATATCCGTTCTATAAATCAGTGCGACTCATTAGTCATGACACGATCATTCACTTCACAGTTTAACACCAGCTGTCAACACGGACACATCTGTCAAGCTGACTACGTAATTGGTTATTACTGCGACAACTTAACTAACTCAGTTTATAGAGCCAACTGAATAAACCTCACGGAGGCCGTGAGATAATTGTGGTCACCTCGCTTTATTTGGGTAGTTTGGATTAGAATTTTATTGGCAATATTGGAGAAGATCATTCTAAGATAAATCGATAAGGTTGGTTCTCGAAAAAGCTCTTTAACGCTTATGAATGCTATTTCTGGTTTCGTCAGCATCCATAGATAGCCTGTCTACGTCCATTACTGGGCATAGACAGATATGCCTCTCTTTAATTGAGCCAATCCCCGTGCTCCTATGCAAATCTGATCCATGTTCCACCCGTTATTTTTACTAAGCTAGTAAACTAATCCAATAAATTATATCTTCAGACATCTCAACAACTTTCAGGTTTCTCCATTCAACTCGGAAGTGAGACCCAAACAATACATTTACGTAACACCTAAGTAAAGGTTTTATTAATCTAAGCCTTTCCACAAACAAACGCACTATTCGCTCGTTATTAAAACCAACACTTGTCAGATAATCCTCTTGAGCAGTATTACATGAACTGCGTTCGACACCGGACGCGAAAGTAAAAACATGCACACACACAGGCACCTGACATGACATACAGACAGACATCACTATTACAATATTTTTTATGTACTGTGACACGAGGAGGTAAATGACTGCCACTGGTCGATCAAGCGGAAGTTTGTCAACGTTGCAGTTGGATGCACTTTCATCATAATCAAACTTATCTCATAAGTTAGGAGTAATATCTACAACTGGCATGTAGCAATAATATATATATAATAAATCTGACTGTCTAAATGTTTCGGAAGACATAAGCCCCGCATAATTAGCTCCCCTCGGAAGGAATAGCTATGGAAAAACTAGATCAAAGTTTAACTTCTTGGCTTTTATTGACTAGACACTGGCAGAACTCATTCGCAGGGTTGGGAAAAGTTGATCAAGTTCCATCTTCATAATTATGTGACGATGATCTGCTAGGACCCTATTAAATATAACTAACAAAGCGACATATTGTTCATAAGTTTTCATAAGTTTCATAAGTTGACAGGTGCAATTTAAGAAAGAAGAAAATGTTTATTACAAAATTGTAGGAATGTCAGATTGCCGCCTGTTGATTTTTGTATCGAATAGAAAACCTCCTCCTTTTTAGGAAGTTGGTTAAAATGGACCCAGGTTAAAAACTACGTGAACTCAAGATCTTTCTTATTATATATTTTATACTATAGTTGTATAAACCCTGTTAAAGTACTTAGTAAAAAAAATAAGAACATACAGGGACAAATATGTGGAGTAGTGCCTTTCTAATGTGAATACCGAGCACTAACACAGACCTCATACATCAATGTGTCATATGTACTTGGATAACAGACCGGCCAGATGTAATGATAACATACGCCATTGATCTTGTCACTTCTAAGCATGCCAAGTTTATCTTAAGATTATATTCAATTGTTAAAGTAACTAAAGGTTCATGCAAACTTCACTGTCATTACATTTTATAGAATAACGTCTCCCGCTGCGTCTGTACACGATAAACTCTAAAAAATACTGATTGCATTTTCGTGCGGTTTTCACCAATAGATAGAAAGAGAAACGAGGACGGTTTTTGTGTATAATTGGTCACAGGCGAAGCCGGGGCGGGTCGCTAGTATATTATAAAGAGGTAAAATTGATTATGCGATGGAAAGATTGAAGAGATGGAAAGATTCAAGGGATGGAAAGATTCAAGGGATGGAAAGATTCAAGAGGATTTTTTATAATCTATGGGCTCGCGTTTGACCACTATCTCGCCTGATGTTAAGCGATGATGTGGTCGACCGCGACGGTGAAGCATGCTTGCCTAAAAGAAACCTATTCACTCTTGACTTTAAGACAACCTTGGGGTTGTAGCTATCAGGGAGCAAAGACTCCGGCAGGGAGTTCCACTCCTTAGCTGTGAGCACCATGAAAGTATAAGCAAAACGCTTTGCGCGTATGGGAGTGATGTCTACCATGTACCGATGGCGCATGGCCGCATTTCTCGTAATCCGATGATGGAAAAGGCTAGGCGGAATCAAATTGTACAGTTCCGTCGCACACTCCCCGAAATGTAACCGATAAACAACCGACAGGCTGGCAACTCGGCGGCGTCGCTGTTCGAGGCTCTGGAGCTTTGACTTGACCAGAGCATAGTTGCCAAGAAGGCTTTTAGCCCGTCTGTCAATCGACTCAAGTGCATCAAGCTGGTATTTGGCAGGTCCATCCCAGAGGTGAGAGCAGTACTCCATGCATGACCGAACTTGCGCTTTATACAAGTTGAGCAGCTGTTCAGAACTGAAGTACCGTCTCACCTTTAGAAGAATCCCCAACTTTTTTGCTGCTAACTGAGCTTTCGGCTCAATGAACGGACCGAAGTTGAGGGTCAATGTCCAAGTAACACCAAGAAGTTCGAGATGGTCCGTTAACGGCACGGTAACAACACGGAAATATGGAGCCGGCTGGAATTGGTATTTTTTTTTGTGGATAAAAGACACGCCTGGGTCTTAGCGGCATTAAAACTAACCAGATTGGCATCACCCCATTCGGAGACCGCCTTCAAGGACAGGTTCAAGCGTTCAACCATGGACTCCCAGATAAACTGAATCTGAGGCCCTGTAGCCCGTGCGCCGCACTCGTATCTCTCTGCAACAGTGCTGTCGTCTGCGTACCCAAAGGTTCCGGGTTTTAGCAGATCATTAGTGTGCAGCAAGAATAATGTTGCCGAGAGTACTGACCCCTAAGGGACTCCGGCGTTGATATCTAACTGACCGGACGAGCAGCCGTCGATAACCACTCGGATGAATCGACCCCTCAGGAAGTCCGCAATCCAATCACACAGACCACTAGGCAGACCGAAGGAAGGAAGCTTACCAATGAGGCCATCGTGCCAGACCCTGTCGAAAGCCTTCGAGATGTGGAAAGGAGAGTGAATGCAGGGAATAAAGTCAATGGTGCTATACATGTGGTTGTGACTAGCAAGTTGATGTCTCCGGAGGCTCGACTCGCCATTCACAATAGCGCGCTAGTGCCTACACTTATGTATGGAAGTGAATGTTGGGTATGCCAAAAAAGACATAAAAGTAGGATTAATGTAGTAGAAATGCATTCCTTGCGAAGTGTGTGTGGTGTACCTTTAAATAATTGATTGTGGAATGATGTAATAAGACAACGTTGTAGTTTAAACGAAGAGGTAGTGACTAAAATCGAAAAGAGTATGCTAAGAAAGACTAAGATAGTTTGGCCATTTTGAGAGGATGAATGAAAGGCGACTAACGAAAGGTATTTACAAAGCAGACGTGAATGGAAACGCCGGGAAGGGACGCCCTAGAATTGGTAATGTTCTTCAGAAAGGCCAGGTGCGCAGTACTCATGACCGGCGTGTGCGTATGACTAGATGTATGAATGTGAGTGAAGCAAAAGAAGTATGTAAGGATCGTAGAAGGTGGCATTCTGTAGTTTCTGCCTACCCCCATGGGTAAAAGGCGTGAGTTTATGTATGTATGTAAAATTGTTTATTTGTTTGTTTTGTCGGGTGTACCTATTCTCTGAAATTCCTGATCCCATTACGAAAATTATTTTACTATTAGAGAGCAACGCTGCAGATTACTATTTTCCCGGAAAATGCCCAGTTTCTGTCGGATGGGCCACAGAAGGGAAGCTGCAATAAACAGATAGAATTTTAAATGTAACTACTATGGTAAGCTAAGTACGCTAGTTTTAGAATAATATCAATCAGAAAAAATCGTAATAACAGCAATCAGAGAAATTTGAAAATAATAAGTCGAATTCAAAGTCTAGGTATAGCTTAAAAGATAACCAGCCAACCACAGCCAACCTTTAATTAAAACTGCGGCAAATCGTAGTGAAGATTTATCTAGGTTAATACACGCATAGGTATGATATAGACAGATAAACTAAAGAACAAACAGTTGTATGTAATTACTTAAAGTCTCTGCAAACTGACACAGATGTGTTAACTAACATCTCAGCTTCTCAGCTTGTTAAACCTTAACCGATTGTCGAACAAACATCATTTTCAACTAATGATTGTTATTTCCAACTCATGCAAAAAAAGTTGAAGAAAAACTTCAAGTAAGAGAAGGTCGTTGCATCGCTCGCTGTGGTAAGAATATTGTACATCAGTATACTAAATAAAACTATTATTTAGAGATCATATTGAGTAACTAAATACTAAAGTTCTCTATAGTATATATTGTCGTGCTAGTACCATCCACGCAAATATTTGAGAGGAAAAATTTACGTGCTGTTGATTTGAATCTCAACAAGTACAAAGGTCAATTATAAATGTTGTTACATTATCTTCGACTGATTAGATTAATTTAACGTCAAATTAACTCCTACTTTATAGCATAATTAAAGATACTTCCAGCTGAAATTTATAGAGCCAACTAATCGATACTAAATGTTCGGTACAACGTACATTAATTACGCAACTTTCATTAGCGACGGGGCCTGCGCAGGCGCACAATTATCGATCAATACGCGAATCGGTTGTAACAAAAACACTATCGAGCGTTGTATCAATTAGCACTCATTCTACTGATTTGATCGAACACTTCGACGGAAAAACGATTTTCTTGTTCAATGACGTATGCCAATGAATATTAATTCTCTACTTTATGTACGTTATCGAATATAATAATATTGTAATAATATTTCTGCATAATAATGAAATTTAAACATAAATAATTTGCACGCTTGCTTGCAGGCAGAATACAATGACTTTATGGCTGTTAATTCTTCCCTTGTAAACTATGTATTTTCTTGCTAATAAACATTTTTAATTTGAATAATTATACAAGATATATTGGCGTCGGTTTTGAGTCTAATTGGTTAAAAGATTCGGTTGAATTGTATTGTCTGCAACCGTGAAATGGGCTGCCTTGATTGCCTGATTGATCTGTAACCGTTGCCCGAGTCGGCCTGAGGACCCTGTCTGATCAGATCGTCACCCAACAAGTGGTCACTGGCCTTAATACTGCAAGTCCGTTGACCCAATAACGTATTAAAACCAATAAAAACGTCCTCAAAGCTAGCGGTTTTGGCGCCACTGTATTCAATCGATATCGACTGACAAACGGCGCCCAATCGATTTTTTACCGATGCCCAATTTGGGATTTCGATTATAAATTGCGGTTCGATATTTTTTGCGCCGTGGTATGTTGTGGACATGCCGCGTGCGTGATGACTCGATTATTTGGATAACAGGTGCAGCGCTATTGTGGTTTTTCCGGTAAAATTCGATTACCTACTCGAACTATACTATAGCGCTTGAAATAACTAAACATCAATATTACATATTTTTGCCTGAAGTCTTTTTATATATATTATTGATAGTAATGATGATTGATTGATGGTAAACGATGATTTGGTCGTTGGTGTAGCACGCTTGCCTAGAAGTAACCCTTTCACTCTGGACTTAAAGACCCCAGGTTGTAGCAATCACGAAACACAGACTCCGGCAAGGAATTCCACTCCTTAGATGGCTAAGGGAGGTTCTATTATTAGAGTTCCGTACCCAAAGGGTAAAAACGGGATCCTATTACTAAGACTCCACGGTCCGTCTGTCTAGCTGTCTGTCTGTCACCAGGCTGTATTTCATGAACCGTGATAGCTAGACAGTTGAAATTTTCACAGATGATGTATTTCTCTTGCCGCTATAACAACAAATACTAAATACAGAATAAAATAAATATATAAGTGGGGCTGCCATACAACAAACGTGATTGTTTTGCCGTTTTTTGCGATAATGGTAGGTAAACCTTCGTGCGCGAGTCCGACTCGCACTTGGCCGGTTTCTAATGTTACTGCTACAGTCAAGGTTTATGTCAATATATTGAGGTTAGGTGCCAATACGAATAAGAAACACCTTTTTCGTCGTTGTATTTTTATAATATTTTCTTTTAGTTACTGATTTTAACGTCAAATTTTGGATTTTCATCCAAAATTTTTACTAGAAAATTGACAGATGCAAAAAACCTCATTAAGACAACACAAACACCTAATATCATGCTACAGCTATAGAATGACACAGTCAGATCATCGCTCTCAACGGTCCGTCCGGCGGTCAGCGCCGGTCAGCCGAGCCGGCCGGTTTCTGACCGACACTCGCTGCGCAAATATTGACGGACATCAACCGGAGACGCGCATTCCGCGCAAACTGTTGCTTTGTCAAACAAACTCTGTCTCTATTGTGTGCTTTGTAACGATATTTCCCATAGGTCCCGCCGAGATCGACACATCCGGTCAGCGGAAACTGGATCTTCAGTTTATTTGGGTCAGGACATCAGTTGATAAAAACATTATGAAGGAAAGTCATCATTCCTGAAACCAATTTTATAATCGACTGGCATAAAGTGAGAATCCGACATTATTTCTTTTTCTTTTATACATGATAAAATATCCTGATATATTAAACAATATTTTTCGCACAAAATGACAATTATCGTGTATGATAGATATTTCGCATTTTGGGACATGGTGATCCAATGGCCAATGCATCTTTAACACTAAGCGAACCCACTAAACGAGTGAAAACTAGTAGATTAGTGACGAAAATATTCTTCCAGATTTTATGTCCTACGTACACGTGTAAACGTTAGAATTTCTCCGTCATATCGGTATTAAATCACATATTATTACACATAACTCGTAAAAGTCGGCGTAATATGACTCAAATCAATAAAAACACCCAATAACACGAAAATGCATGCGACATTAAAATATTTCACGCAGAAAGTATTAGTGTCAGACTGAACAACATTCCGGTTTGGCGTCAATGAATTCATCTGCATGTCATTAATTGCGGTATCATTTATAATATTAAATAAAGATTTTTATTATTCATTACAGTATTTGCAAAAGCTGAAAAAAGTTTGCGTCTTTTAGTTATATCATTGAGCGCTGGATTGCGATATGGCTTACTTTTCTGTAAAACTGTTTTTTTTTTATGCAGAAAAGTGAATCTAATATATCTTAGTATGAAGATGTTTAGCATAATTAAATATTCGAATGTCAACATGACAACCCAGAAATCCAGACAAATATGAATCTAACTCTGAATCTACTTTCCAAATACGGCAAAATTATAAAACAAGTTTGAATAGCAGGAAAACAACGATAATTAAATCGGCTTTAACACTATTAATTAACAAGATACGGAATTAATATTATATTAATAAGTTCAGTGAATTTACTACGCGCCATTGGTATCGGAATGCAACGGTAAAATGTGTGCTCTGATACTATTCTATGGACTAGTTTTCTCTCATTTGACATTTGTAAAACATCCGGTCTCCTTTGCTGAGGTACCATTTTTGGTAAATAACAAGTCACCATAATTATTTCAGCCGAAAGACGTCCACTGCTTCCATTAGTGGACATTGCATAGGCCTCCCCCAAGCATTGTCATATCGACGGGTCCTGTGCTTCCCACATCCAGCGGACACCCGCGGCCCTCACCAGGTCATAGGTATACTATCATCAAATACCAACACTATAATCGATAGATGTATCTATTCTTCCCAACAGTGAAGAGTGCCTTGAAAGCAGCTCGTCAGTGATAAATGATAATGATAAATTATGATAAATGATTTTTTTTCTGTAAGTAGGTTTGTACAAAAACTTTTACATGTCTATATTTTTTTTTAAAGTCGGCGTTTCCTATCTGACTACTATGAGAAGAAAGGCCGAAGCAAACGCAGAGGTCAGAGTCTCTTTTAAAGTCCAGACAAAATCTTGGTTAGATCATATGAAGACCATGTAGACTGAATGTAGACTGAGTGACTCCGTCAAAGTTATCCAAGGCGAGCACTACCAAGAAGACAACAAATCAGAAGAAGAACAGGCTCTTCGTAAGTTATTTGTTAGCGGACAGATCAATGGATACATGTTTATGAAATTAATGTTTATTTTATTAGTCAGTCTGTCGTAAAATGAGTTTCTATCAGTTGCCTACTAACAAATAAATAATAATTTAATCAGAAGCCTGTATGTAAGGTCTTACGAGATGGCACCGCTAAATGAAATCGTTAAAGCTAATTATGTACTTAATAATAATTACGATCAGTACACAATTAACCTTTTTGCCACCAGTGTGAAAGGCATCGATTTTAAATTCGCAGAACGTTTTCATTTGCTCATAAAATTGGAGATCGCACATATAAGTTCCTCGTGGTAAATTATGTTTCAAATCAAATTTCTAATCTACGTGTTTTCTTTTAAAGGCTGTTTTTAGGGTGCCGTACCCAAATGGTAAAAACGGGACCCTATTACTAAGACTCCGCGGTCCGTCTGTCTGTCTGTCCGTCTGCCACCAGGCTGTTTCTCATGAACCGTGATAGCTAGACAGTTGAAATTTTCACAAATGATGTATTTCTATTGCCGCTTTAACAACAAATACTAAAAACTATTCTAATAAATATTTAAGTATTAGGGCTCCCATACAACAAATGCGATAATGGTAGGGAACCCTACGTGCGCGGGTCCGACTCGCACTTGGTCGGTATTTTCTTTTTGTTTTGTCGTTATTTCTATGAAATCTACGCAGATACTTGGCGGCAATGTATATGTCGATTTTACCAAACAGAAGTTGTCGCGAAAATTCTGTATTTTTTTACATATATGTCGCATTGTCACTGTCAGTTACATGAAACAGGGCCCTGATTATTAAATGTGTTCTAACATTAAAGGGGAAAAGCTATGTTAACAAATAAGTAACATAATTATAAAGTGAAAACAAACTAAGTAAGCAACGTTATGGTAAGCATTTCAATTAGTAATTAGGTAGAGAGTCGTCTAACGAGCAGAGTTCGAAAATGTCAGGGAGTAACAGTTTGCAAGCTCGTTAGTAATGTAGGTAACAGCCCGTTTATTACTAACTACTGTAACTTTGAGCTTAACTGCCAATTCGTTCATAGGTAAATAAATGTATGATTAAAATAATCAATTAAAAAAAAAATTGTTTGTGAAAATATTTATATGAGCACCTAGAATACTTTCGTAAATACTCGTATTTAATTAATGTTGAAAGTCGATCACCAGACTTCAAAATAAGAAATATCGTTGAAACGAGATTGTTGTATGCAGACAGCAGAATACTGCATTTGAATAAACAAGATACAGTACAAACTATTAACTTCTAAGCTCCACTACAAAAGTTTTGGCAAACAACTAATAAATAACGTTCCAACAGAAGTGGAACAACAACACCTGTCTGAAACATCATCAATATTAATTTATAGCGACCTAGATCACGTCCAAAATCATCAGTTTTTTATAACTATTCCGCAAAAACAAAGGAATCAAACATCATCTTGCCGATGAGAATGTCTGGTCGTTAGATTACTGAGACCGTGAGCGGGATTCTAATGAGTTTCCTACTTACATATATTTTGGTAATAAGTTATAATGACTAATTCAATATGCAAATAGTTTTTACTCATACATACCAGAACTAAACGTAAACTAAACACACTCGATTTTCATGAACTGCATAACCATTTGCGACAAAACTCGATTATTCCATTAAATAAGAACAAAATTGCAAATAAAATATTTTTCTTTTTTTAACACAAAAGATAGTTAAAAAGAAATAAAAGAAACCTCCACTACTTGAGATTCATCGGGAAATTATGATTGACGAGAGGAACCTTCGAGAAAAATTGAATTGTTGGGCGGTAAACAAATTGACAATTTGAAGGCTTCGGCACGATCTGTGGAGCGTATTGTTGTGGTTGTGGACGCAAATAAACTCATTACAGAGAAAATGTTTTAAGAAAAATGTTCAATATAAACATTGTGAAGAAAATGACGTTTAGTTATTGAGTTAAGAATTCCTTTGGAAGGTTCCATTAAACGGAAATAAACTTACTGAAGTACAGTTACCAGTGAAATGACAGCCGTACATTAGAAATTCCTAAACTGAATTTAGGAAAGGCTTCGTACCCGTGAAAGTGCTACATTACCATAAAGAGAGGACGCATAGCAAACAAGCTGAAAGTCTGAGCGCAAAGGAAAAATATAGCGAAACATAATGAAGGCTATGCATATTCATGAAACGACAGTAATGCATAGCAATCAGGAAAACATAAGTTTACAGAGATAAAGTAGAGTGTCTACGATATTCTAGTTTCGCAGACTACTATTAAAACATTCAACTATCGTTTGCCAGGTTCTGCCAAATGTTCGTGTCTGGCATTCTGCTCAGATCGCGTTATCTGGCATTGCCATCATCATCTGGCACCCAACTCAGTTCCAGCTGAACTGTGTACTTTAAATTCTTGTCTTCGTCGAATACTGTTATTAGTTTCATATCCGTGTTTCCCGACTTGTTGTTCAATTTCAAAGGTACTTTGTTTGCTAAGTCTTAATAACAAAATAAATGGCGCTTTCAGTTCTGGAATTCCATTATTATTTCAATTACAGATATTTCGTGAATTTGCATATCGCAAAACCTAATATAATTTCTACTTTTCCAAAGTTTTCCAATTTACTCTTCGACAAAGAATCCTCTCGATGCATTATATCACGTAGGATTCCATAACCTAAAAATATCTGAGGACATAATAATCAGACCTGCGAGCCAACGTCCGTGGATCTCCATACTCTTTTAGTTTTTCTTTCGCACACAAGTCAAACTAGTTTCGAGACATTCGCGCGTAACCCTTACATGGCACAGTTTATGTGCGACAGATCATCGTTGGGATGCTGAGAACGTAAGAACGTTGATCTCGTACTGGCAACGGCTGGCAAGGATGGTTCGAGGTAAAGGCTTTGAGGCCAGAGCGAATGAACTAACAAGAATGTGTCATTGACTAGTATTTATTGGGTTAATGTTTGTGTGATTAATCCATGCTGCTTAATTTAAAAGTCAAATTTAGCTTCTAGATATAATAATCCAATCTAGCGGAAATTAAGTTGAGTGTGCCAAAATGACAGCATTTCTCAGAAGCAGCCTTCTCAGTAGCTCCTTTATATTTGGGTTTTCTCATATTGCCTCGGCTGTTGCCTAGGTTCCACAAATTCTAGAAGCTATTCTACCTATTTCAAGTTATAAATAGAAACTTAATTGTAGTGTTCTAGACATCCTGACAACAACATTATTTCTCAGCTGCTAGTTATTTGCGCAGTTAATTTTTATAGCACAAGCGAAGTCATTGACTTGACGCTCGAACTAATGATGGGCTTCACCGCAATATTTCTATAGTAAGCAAGTATTTCCACTTGGCGTTTATTAAAGAATTACTCATACATAAATAGGCATCGTAAATATAAAGCACAAAGCTTTACATCTTCAGTGCCATTACCATTGACTTAAATATTAAAATATTATGAATAAGAATGGCGCGTAATGAAATACAAAGCCGTTCAGAATTTTATTATTTGGTAATTTTTATAAGATTGTGATGGACGGCTTTACAACATGAATAATGATATTGTTTATGTTTATCCATAAAATATAGATTTAATAAATATAGCTCTCAAACCAGTCGTATTCGCCGGCCGCTTTGCATTGGCCCACCATGAATTATCCACACATGATCTATGCATTCAGTCCGATATTTGTGGACATTTTGTGTCACTCCATGGTCATCAGTGTATTCTGTGGGCCAAAAACTTCACGCTCTAAATACATTATCACACTAAACTAATGTTTATTTAAATGAATTTGAACGTTCTGCTATTTTTTTGTGGCAGGTAATGAAAGTGCTCTGCAAGTAAAGTGTCAACCAGACACCAATATGGATTTTAATTAAGGTATGCTTGAATTCTCATATAAGAATGTGTCAAAATGTAGTTTATACGAACAACTGATCAGTCTTGTTTTGCATACTTAGATTATATACAAATCTAGTGTATCTGACTAAATACACCAATTTTACACGGTTTCAGGTAATGCATTCGATCTTACAGAAGTGTCCTAGCCGACAAATTTATGCACAAAGGTGCTCAAACTGCATAACTACTATAGCAAAGTAATGTCTTACACAACATTTGGCAGAACTGGCTGTAACCAAGGAAATGCACCGTCATCGTTCGTCGCGGGCGCTGTGAACAGCCGCGCGCCTTGTCAATGACCCAGTTAGCAGCCTGCGCCCGCGCCAGTGCGCTCGCGTGCCCGCATCCATGATGCGCACTTTTAATTGTCATTTGTCTATAATCGATATTTGTGCATTTTTTTTACGTGGATATTTACTTTAAAATTTGATTTGGTTTGGTTTGATCGGTACGGTCATGCGATAAGGATGGATGTTACTGACAGAGTAATGACTATGAATTTGGATGGATGGAGAGGGAGAGGAAGACCATAGAAAATATGAATGGATTTTGTAAGAAATGATATGAATGATAAGGGAGTCAGCGATAGCGTGATGGTTGACAGGACGGTATAGAAGAAGAAAACGTGTTGCTCCGACCCCAAGTATTATGATAAGACCAGGCAGGTGATGATGACTATATTCACAGGTTTATTGTTCAGTGTCATGGTTGAAATACATTTTAAACTATGACTCTGAACAACATTCATCAAATAACGAAATATCACAAATCGACAATAGGTACGATACAATACGCCTATGCAGAAGTAAACAGTGAATCGGAAAATTGGCAGAAAATTCTGTTCACGAATCGTAGAAAGCGAAGGGAGCAACACATTGTAGGTTGTTACATACGATGCTATATGTACGACTATGTAAAATTGGCACATTTACTTATTTAACACAGTTTAGTACAAACATATCCATGCTCCCTGCCTCTTGTACTAGGAAAGCCCGTATCACAAGGGCCAGATACATTATTTATAACGAAATTAAAGGATAATTGATATAAAAGTTTACACATGAAATGTGAATCCTCCCTAAACTTGTGCTAACAGTTCGATAGAGACCAGTGTCTCGTCGTGGATGTCACTTCGCCCCCACAAGGGGGCGAGGCGAGCGGTCACGGAACATAGTTCCCTGGCCGCGGGTACAGCACCTCGCTGTTGCGAGCCCGTCGCTGTGTGGTCCACTAGACCCAGCTTCGTGCGAGCGCGAATTCTGAATTCATGCTCGCTATGTGAACCCAGTGAGAGCAGTGTCGTCCCCTGTTTGCGGAGTTATAGTAGACTAGCTGCCACTGCGGCTCCGCCCGTGTGGTATTGGTACTTCTCCCAATATCTTTATAAATTATAGCCTATGTGAAATACTTCTGTCAAGTTTCATCAAAATCCGTTCAGTAGTTTTGGGCGAAAGAGTAACAAGTTTCCATTCATTCATCCTCACAAACTGCACGTTTACAATACTACTATTAGGATATTACGTAAAAAAATGATGTATCCAGTATATTTTAGAACTAAACATTTTGTGAAGCGTATGTGTTTAGTATCCTAAGTGCTTCACCAGTATTAAACGACGCATTGTCATTTTAATAGCTGTGGTAGGTAATAGTAGCCCGAGGAATGTCCAGTACGCCATGCGCCAGTGCGATGCAATTCGGTCGTTATCGGTGGAGCCGGCCCGTCTGACGCAGACGTGTCACGTGACGCAGTAGCCATTACATAAATAACATTTAACTTCACACTATAACTTGTTACTAATAGCATATAAGTTTCATGATGTAATGTGATTAAGTTGAAGATCTAACATCAAGACAACAAGATCTATCAAACTACTTCTTATAACTGCTGAAGATGAGCTATCCAATGATTGTCAAAAAGAAATTGCTACAACGAGCACAGTTGGTCGACAAGCGCATGTTTCGTTCTGAAGTGACAGGTGGACGCTTCTAGCGGTTGCTTTACCTACAAATCGTGTCAAGTTGCTTCTTGACACAATGAGGTGAAGAAGTTCTATTTCAGACAAAAAACAGACCGAAATGTTTCTTTTGGATTATGTTCTGCCGAAAAACATCCACTGCTGTACATTCACCGCCCTCAAACTTCGCTACATAGACAGGTTCTGTTCTATTCGTATCTCCTGAAATATCAAAAGTCTTAACATAACCCAAAATAAAACCTAAAATAGCCTACAAAAGCTTTCTCTGTTTTCGTGGTAAAAAGATGCAATAAAGCAAGGAAACATAAAATATTAGCACCATGCATAATTAGACGTGGTAACATTACCATCACATTCTCGTTCGTACACCACAGGATACCATCGTATCGCTAACAAGATCACTGGGATGAACTGTAGGGAACCTGCCTGGTATAAATAGACGCGGTTCCAGCCGGCCGCAAGGTGGTGTGATAGCGTTCCAGAGATGACTTTATTTTACTTGCGCTAACTTTAGCTTAGCAACTGTTCGGTTGCTGGGCAGATAGGAGATGCAATTATATAGATTTTGTCATAGGAATAAGAGGTTAGGGTTCCCGAAAGTGTGAATGAATAGTCTGGGGAGAGGTACTAACCCACACACAGCCCTGTATTGTCGTTGCAGTCAGTTATTGTAAATATAGAATAGAAAAAAAAATCTTCGTCAGAATTAACATAAAATAAGACTCTTCTTTCAAGATTTTAAGAAGTTTCATAATTTAATTGAATAGATTTGTATAGCGGGACGGCTGACGGTTGAAAGAGTGGAACGGATGAAGAAAACTGGAAGCATAAACCCCTAGTCCCATGGGATAATGGCAAGCAGATGATAATCATTTCATAAATTCGTTCATAGAGCACAATCGGTTTGTTATACAAACCCCGTACAGTAAGACCAAAATCAGAATACTCCACGGTTCACATAAATAACACGGTACAAACAAAAATTATTACAACAAACAACAAGTCAATATTCCAAAAGGGTCATAACTCACGGAATGTGTGTCGACCAACTGATGGTTCCCGTAGTCTGTGACACGACAACCGACGCCGACGCGTCACTCTGCCATGATCTATGGCATACATGTGGGTACACTATGTACTTGTTCATAGGTACACCATTTTATGTAGTTGGTAAGGGAATTTATTACTGTACACCTATTGCTGTCAACTTGTCAACGTGGTCATTAGTTTTAGGTCTGGGTTGTAATTAGGGGAGAATTGATGTATTGGTGTTTGGAATTATTGATTACTTAGTCTGTGAGGTGTAGTTAGTCTGAGTGATTTGAATTGAAATTAGTGAATATATGTGACTTAGTCTAGGACCTAGACATGAAGGGAAGACACGTGTGCTGAAACAATAGCTAGACTAAAGGTATTGTTTTAGCAAATTAAAACAAAACAGTCTTCATAACTATTATGAAAAGGGATGTTGCCTGGGTATAAAAATTAAAATTCTATTTAGTCCGCCAGTGAGATTATCAAATAATATTGAACCCGTATTTTTTGCTTTTCCAAATAAACATATTTTTTTCGCATTTTCAAATAAATAAAAATTGACAAAGATAAAGCGCAATAAAGTTCAGGAGCCCCCGCAGGGCTTGTGACGTCACTTTGTCAGTTTATAGAGTAGCACACCGTGACGTCACACGATATTTAAACGCACAGTATCGTCGTAATTTATAGTTTACGTGGCAAAAGAAAAAATGCGTGTCCAATATTTTTAAATTATCTAACTGACCGACTAAATAGACATTTTTGTCAACTACCCTATAAATGGCTTTGCCGCCTTGTGCTACCCTGGTAATTAATGCTTGCGCCTTCTTTATATGAGAAGTGGCCTTTACCCTGCAGTGAGACAGTAGATAACTGGCTGCTATTAATAACATTATCGGTCTAATATTACTATGAAAAGCAAACCGTAAACCGTTATAAAAGTTAAAGCACTGAGGGCTCCAAAACTGTCGGGACATGAAAGTTATATTAAAACAGCCTCCTACATAAAGCTACCTATGTACAAACAGAGCTTCCAATACATTTCATGTAATGTACCTTAACACTAACACACTCTTCGCCGTACTTTCTATATTTGGATTTTCCCTTACCCTTTAAAGGTCACAGGCTTTCCTAACCTGTGTACTTTGCACACATAAGTACACACAATTAAATATTAACCCAACATTCGTAGAATTTAAAGTTCAAATATTTCCCTTGCTTATGACTTGATTATTATAATGTAAGGAGCCCCAAATTATGTGTTCATATATGTATGAAACGAATTACTTGATCCTACGTGTTAATGTAATATATTTGTGTGTTCTGATGTTTTTGTCAACGGAATTGATGGCTTTGATCCTATTTAGTACAAAAACACACATATGACATAGGTCGATATAACCTCATTAGTGAGTTATGGAAAAAAAAATCAGCAGATTAATGCAATAATCTCTGTTGTGCATTATTGGGTAATCCCTATGACCCTTGTTGTTTTACTTGGAAAAGTAATTAATCTTCTTCTACTTTTCGTGTGAAGATGTAGCCACCTCTGATGACGAGTTAATTAAGCCGCCTCATGTCAAGATAATTTGACAGTTGTACCTACTCCCGATGTGTTTTAACCGGTTCGAAAAATTGAACTTAACACTTGTTGTTTTGTCACTCCGAAGTTTCGGAATACTTTCGGACGGGGCCCGTAACTTCGTTAAGGGATATATGGATAAGACACCCTGGTTCCCTCACGATGTTTTCCTTCACCGAGGCCTTAGCCAATGGCCATCACAACATATAATAATTAATCATTCAATAGATATGTGCCGATAAAAATCTCTATAAAAAGGTTAATCGTTCGTTCGATCGATCGTTCTTAATTTACACATAAATAGAGCCTTACTAAAAAAATAATTTATAAATACTCTGACGTGTCCAAACTATCATGGTTCCACTGTGAGACAAAGACAGAACTATACGACGAAGAACACTATCAATTATTCGCAGCTAGATCATGATGGCGTAGACGAGAGGCACGTTTATGTTACGGGCTAGAGCCCCTGCACTGCAAAAAACTATTTACATTTTTAAAGGAAAGTCTCAATTGCCGCAAACAACATCAATTACGAGAAAATAACTGGTACATATTTGAACGTCGAAAATTAAAATACCTACATGTAAAATTACAATGTTCAAAACATCGAAAACTTAAATATCGAATAACCATATAACCTAAAATTAAAATAACGTTAGTTTATAATGTCGAATGGTTTTAACTTACGTCCAATTTATCTAAAATCTAGTTATCTAAAAAAGTGACATCGAAAGACCCTAATATCGAAGAACAGAGTATTGAATGCCCTAAATATCTATTTTTATTTATTATGTATGTCACAGAGTAATTTGATAATTCGGATATGCGAAAATCCGGATAATTTGAAAATGGTGACAATAATTCTGCGAGCATCTTGGAGGTAGCGATGTATCATACAATATGCCTGCGACTAAATAATTAGACAATGGCGAAAACATTTCTGCGGCAGATTGTAGTTATGATTCGTCATTTTGAAAATGGGTGAAATATGCTTGGTTAGATTAGGTTAGACGAGCGCTATTTCTCAAAATAAAACAGATTTTTACGCAAATGAAAAAAAAAATCTTTTAATCAATGTCAATAGACAATACAAAATATTAAACTAAGGAATCCTTCTCTTTTTTGAATAATCAAAAATAAAAGTGAAAAAACAACTCAAGAAAGTACCAGTACAATTCTTTAAAGATTTGAAGCAATGCAATTGCTATTAACAATTCCACAAAAGAGTACTCTGTAATATTTTCCAGTATGTTATAAAAAAAATTTCATCCTATTCGCAGTCTTTGTTTTTAATCGACTTCCCAAAAAGAAGGCGGTTCTATGTTTGACATTATGTATGTTTTTTTTTATATGTGTTCACCGATATCTTCGTCAATTGTGGAGAGATTTTGATAACTCTTTTTTTTTTTAAAGAGTATGTTCCGATCTCTTGGGATTGCTGCAATCGTATGTCTGTTTATTATTTATACCATTTCATAACATAAAATCACGCCGGTACGCTCTTAAGGGGTACGCAGATCTCTCATTTTATCGGTTATGTTCATGTTTCATGATATTCGGGTAATCTATTCTGGCTTTATAGGTACCTTATTAAACAACTTGCCTATTACGGTACAATACAATATTAAGGTACAACCAAAAAAGTGAAAAAAAAACTTTTTACAAAAAAATACTACCGACTTCCAAATAACAAAACTACTAAGTGAAAAATAACTTTATTTTTGGAAGTCGGTGTCTTTGGTAGGTACCAATTCTCAGGACTTCCAAAAATAAAGTTATTTTTCACTTTGTAGTTTTGTTATTTGGAAGTCGGTAGTATTTTCTAGTTTTTTTTTAGTCTGTTTTTCTCAGTTAAGGATTTTTTGAATTACAATTAAATTTACTTTTGTCTCCTTCATCAACTCTGATGTAAGGATCGGGATCGGGATGTGTGAGCTTAGGGCACCCCGACACGGATAATTTAGGTTCGAAGGAGAGCTTCAGCTCCCGTCATCGCCTTCATGTAAGGTTACTTTAGACCCTTGTAGCTAAAAAAGTAATCGTACTTACCTATTCTATATTAAAACCAGGCAGAGTGTGACAATTTCAAACCTACCTACATTTTTTCAACTCATATCATATATCAAAATTTGTTCGATATTTTAACGAGATATTTTTAACGTAAATATAATGATGACATTTTGAACATAGGTACAATGTATGTCGACATTTTTAATCAGTCGATATTTTAATTATTCGGCATTTTAAGCTTAGGTATAACAATTTTCGATATTTCAATACATTCGATATTTAAATTTTCGATATTTTGAACAGTGACATTTTATCCGTAGGTACTTTAAATTTCAATGAAATTAAATGACGTTCAAATATGTACCCAAAATAACATTCATGTTATAGTTATACTGCAACCATTTCACAAGTACCTACCCGCAACACACAAAAATGTAGTACTACCCACAATTGACGTGCAAAGGCATGATAGTCAGCAGGCATGCAGCGTGACAGAGTGTCCCGGGTCACGGCAAACACGCCATCTTATCATTCTACTAACTAATAATGTGGCGCAAAAATGCCACGCTATTTGGGCAACCCCAAATGTGAGCCTACCGGTATAGGGAATCGTTTATTGGAACATAGTTATTATTTTCGCCAGCTGTTAAAGTTTCAATCACATCCTGATAAAATGCTGAAAAATTCACTCATTTGAATGTTTTTTACTGAAGTTCGGGCTCTGTAAATTATTATTTACTAGCTTTTACCCACGGCTTCGCTCGCAGTGAAGCCATTAAAAAAAATGTTTTTTTTAATAAAAAGTTTCCTATGTTACTTCTAATACCTCCGAGAATATATGTACAAAGTTTCATGATGATCGGTTCAGTAGTTTTTGCGTGAAAGCGTAACAAACAAACTTACATTCACATTTATAATATTAGTATGATAACAAAGATCCCTTTAATTACAAAGCTTTATAGTCCTGGATACATAAGCTTTGTAAATTACTAGCTTACGACGACTCTACGCAGTTCATAAAATATTTAAACTTAGCGCAACTAAGTTATGACATCAAACCTCATACAAAATATAGCGCAAGCCAGGCTACCTAGGCCTGTCATAGCTCATCATAAACAATAGAGGTGGGACACGAGCGAGTCTGTCAGCGCATCCGGTACCGGACGCGTCCGATCCGGTGGCGGCGTCCGGATGCGTCCGCTACCGTGCTTAGACCGGAGCTACACTACATAGGAATACTAGTAGACACTTTACTGGGAAAGGTAATGTGAAAGGGGCGCAGAACATTTTATTACATCTGCGTTAAGCATTATTGATAATGTCGGATATTGGTGTTCTAGTTTTATTTAATACATAAATAATTTTAATTTCAGAGCAAATTATTTCCAGTATAAAATTGCAATAGGCTGTATTTTCAAATCAGACCCAGAATCTCATACACAAACTAAACAAATAGGTAGTTCTGAAGGGCGGGTTTTGGGGGACTGCCCCCAAAACCCGCCCTTTCCCTGCACTTTTTGAAGTTTCAGTTTCAGTTTATCAGCCTAATTTGAATAAATATCTTTTAATTTTGGTTTTGAAACAATGTTTCTGAATAAATACAATCCCGCCATTGAAGCTTTCTTCAAAGTTGTAACAAGTGAACCTTTTGCACAACCCTGTCCGACATATCGCAGCCTTTGTATTCGTCCGACGTGCTGACGAACTGTATTTAGGCGACAAGTACTTATGATTATGCAAACTTCATTATTTGCAACATGTAGATTAGACGATGTAGAACTAAATGGCACCTTAACTAGTCAATTTAGGCATTATGAAGTCTAGCCAATATCTGCAGTATTATTTAATCACGTCTATCAAAACTATGTATGCTTGTACTTGTATGTTTCTAAAAGTATTCGATAACAAAACTTAAACTGATAAAAAACTGCAATATTGCTCAGTGTCATACGGCTGTTTTCTGAATTTTTCAAACTTTGAAGTTGAGTGTCTAACCCTACTTTGGCTTGAAAACCGGACAAACTTTGTTATTATACTAAGGTTTAACAAGTTCTCAATTCGGAAACCGGCCAATGGACCCTTTTATCCTGGAAAAATACACGGGTAATTGAAGCCTCGAGAAAATATGGTTAAATATGTAAATATAGTAGCTTATTAAAAGTGATTCATATCAAGCGTTGGTCGCAAAGTGACGCAAACACTTAAGAATTTACACTACGAAAAAACCGTTAATCTACGAATAATTGGGTCATTAGTGTGACGGTCCACGACACCTTATCAGCCGTTTGTTGAATTAGCCTAATTAGCAGATTTCAGTTAAGTAGCGGAGTAACATTCCACCTGACTACGGTTAAGTATAAATAGGCCCATTTACATAAGTTTACTATGGTGCTGTTTTTATAATTCACCATAGTGGATTACCATGAAATTACGTATTGACAAATATTGAAGGAGGAAATGTGATCAACTATGTCACAGACAAACTGTTGGTTTGAGTGCGTTTTTATTTATTTCTCCATTAAACTGTTTCCAGATACTTACCTCAGTATTATCATACTTAATTTAAACCATAAAAATAAAAATGTATTTCTTTAATTTTCCAGCCTGACTGTTTATAACTGAAGAGAAACCTAACTAAATTAATTGTTTGTGTTTTTGCTCGTCTCGTTGTCTCCATTATGCTCTCAATTGCCTGAACATTCCCTTGTAGTATACACCATGCAAGTTTTCGAGAATTATGCGCTTGCATACTCATGTAGTTAACTTTTCTGTTAAAAGTCAAATTATATCCTTAATACATGCATTTCCAGCTTAAAGAGTGCACTTTATGATTTCGTTAATGCATCGCAGCAACAGTGTCTTCTTTTCCATTTGCAAAACCAGCAAAGCTAATCAGCAATCTTATATGGCATATTTACTTATTATGAAAAAACAACACATGAACGAAAACCTAACACACCATAGTTTACGGAAGGCCACAGCAGGGGTGGACGACCGTCACAAAATAACAACAAATCCAATCACGTGAGCTAACTGTATTGAAAAAAATAACTGATTGTAAAGCCCGTGGAGCGTACACGGAACATATCTCCGCGCCACATACTTATTACACATTACACACATACGTTATACCATACAGCAGTGCCTGTCACCGTACGCACCACGCGACCTTCGGACACACGTTACAAGAATATCAAATGAACCGAAAATACGCATAGTTTTCCGCCGTCCGTCCGAAACATAAATATCGCCGCTCTATCGACTCGAGCCTGCTAGCCTGCAGCGTAGAACCGTGTGCGCGGGCCTTTATGTCGGACTCAGCCGCAATTTCTTTTTATGTGGATGATGTAGCGCGGTCGTTACTATGCAGAGGTGTGTACCCGGGCCTTATTTATTGATATAGAGTGGGCTCTATTCAGGCCGCATATAAGAAAAGGAAAAGTAAATAAGTAATATTAATAGTGGTAGAGGAATGGAAATTCTGAGGCAAAAATATTGCTAAGAAGACCCTCTAATGAAATGAGTAGTACCTCTGTGCGTTTACTGGCTCTACAATATTAACAATGAAGTATCTATGTGACAAATCTATTGTAATGTCTTAGCGATAAATAAACACTGGCATTGTTACGCACCAATTGTTTTATCAAACTGACATCTATCATCTGGAAATTGAGTACAATAGCACTTTGTTTGAAGACCTGAGACCACGCAAATATTATCTAGGTCTCAATAACATGCAAATATTGCCTATCAGAAAGCCATGAAAGAGAGAAGCAGGTACCTAAAATAGAAAATAATAGAAATGTATGTGTGAACGATATGTATTTAGTGGGCGCTGCGCGTGCGCCGAATGAGGAGGAACAGACACACTGTTACGTAAGTGTTATGTACGAACATGCTAGTTGCACATGTAGAATATTAGCCTTCTTCTACGATATTTATGGCAGAACATCATTTACTTGGTCCGACGACCTAACCAAGGTATGGACGACAGACTTAAGTCTTCAAATCTGTCCTGTGGACATAGATTATATTTAAATTAATTAAAAAAACTGTTCGGCAACCAGCCATCATCCATATTATTAATGTGATAAATACGAAAGTAACTCAAACTGTCTCTCTGACTGTACTGTTTCACATCTTAATTAATGGCTGACGGATTTGGATGAAATTTTGGAACATGTATAGACCATGACCTTAGGCTTAGAATATAAGATATCCTGGGAGTATTTTAATTCGGGATACTTTTCACGCGGGCGAAGCCGCTCGTAGAAACAAGTTATATCATAGGTTTTATTTACTATATCAGCTTCTATTTCGTGTAAACGGAATTCGGTAGTCCAATTTCCATAAATAAATTAATACATAGCGGGTACCCTTTTTACCCAGTACTTCCACATAAAATATTGCTCACAATTTATTTACTTTATAAGTCGGGGATTCTCTTTCTAACCACGATTTACAGCCGAGGAAATACATTGCCAATGTCTCGGAAAACGTACTGAAATAAATACGAGCTGAATTTCCTTTCCGTAGCCACAATGTCATATTTTATTACCGGCGATATATAATGCATTATGTAGGGGCTGGCATTGGTGACTGAGGCCGTGGGACATCACACCGGAGGAAAACCCTGGCTTAGTCACAGCTTCCTATAGACGTGACCCACATTTTATACATCATCTTATGTACTGCTCTGAATACTAAGTAGGCTCTCTTGAGAACACTAATTAACAAAAAAAAAAAAATTGTTTCAAAAGTTAAATAAAACGTGGCAAGTGACTCTGGTCCTTTGCTACACGCGCTACTGAAATCGATAAAAAACTCATTTCAATGGTTGGGTCAGTAGTTCAGAAGCAACAATGTCAATACAATGTTTTATCTTTTAACGAGGCATATTTATCCATCCACAACCATATATATACGTTCGTAAATACAACATTCATTTTACAGCCCAACAAACTTTATTCTAAAAAGAAAATCATATTTACGGAGTGTCCGCAGAAGGGTCGATAAGCCCCGCCCGTCAGATTTAAAAGTCATAATTCTTAATTTAAGTCCCGGATTTTTGGCCCTTATGCTCTCTCACGGGACTTTTCGTCCAGCGATAAATAAAACGATGCTTTAAATAACGCCGCCTGCGAATTACGTCTAAACTTGCCAAATTGAAGGGTCTAATCGTACTAATGCGACCCTGATGATTTATCATCCGAAAATTTACTTAATTATGACCATCAATATCGGCCTAACTTAGGGCGTTACATTTAATATAACATCGCTAATAATTTCTCAAAAATAAACGTTGACATTGATGCCGTCACCTTGGTCATAGGTTGTGATTGTGACGCCCAATGTTTTGATGTTGTTCGTAATTCGCGCCGGTTAGCGGCACTTCAGTAATTGGTCCTCGCCTCCTCGGTTACGTGAATTATGTAATGTGAGTAATACATCGCTTATGTGACTCGGAACGCACAGACAAAAGGTGTAAAGTTATATGCGCTTGCAAATGTCATGGTTAAACGAACTCCTCGCACGGCTAATTGTGACATCCTGTGCCGAGTCGTGCGGCAAGACGCGAGCCTCCTCAACACACTCATTCACTCAAACAACACAAATTGTGAGACTTATTCCACCGGAAACAACAAAAAAGTAAAAGTGTATCTAACTGGAACACATTAAGATACTGCTTACATATTTGAGCTATCAGATCTTTCCATGCTCCATTTTGAGTCACGAACTGTTACAGCATTTTTTGTTCGATGAAAAATATTTGGGACAGCTATTGAGATGTTATATTTTTTGCAAACGTGTGTGAAAGAGAGAGAGAAAGATGGTTTGCGCGAAAGTCCCGTACACTTTCACCTGGCGCCGGCGGGCGGCAGACGTCAATCAAGCGCGGCCTTCTTGCGCGTGCGCACCATCTAGAGCACAGCACAGCACACGTCAAATGGTCACATCTAGACTGCGCCCGAACACAGACCGGTAACGGTGCCTCGTGAATCACCCATCAACGTCAATTCGAAATGCAATCCCGGTACAGTTAGTGCAATTAGTAACGTCTGATCAATGTGGAAACTGCTTATTGCTTTTTAGACAGTTTACCTGAGGTCCGTGTCACTTGGGAAACCCCAAATGTCACTTGGGAAACCCCAAATATGTGACGTTATTAGATACGTCAATAGCTGAGTGTCTTGTACGTTAAATTATACCTTACTTTCACAATCAAAAACATATCAAAATTCACAGACCCGAAAGTGATATGGGTATCAGAATCGTCAGGACAAGTTAATCATACAGCCTACATACTAGCTACAAATTGGAGATCATGTTTAGAGTTACGTATGTAAATGTGGATTACCGAAATGGCCTAAAGTTTCAGCGAGCGACCGGCCGCGGTGGCACGACCCTAGTGTAATTGAGTTGCCTTTGTTTCCAAACAGAAACTATTGTCTCCGACGGCTTATTTAGATAACGTAATATTCTGAACTACAATTCCATGAGGACAATAAAGCACTAAAATAGAATATGCTAATAAAACCACTGTATTCCAACTAGAATTCAAAAGACTAGCAACATAATAAATGTTTTGCAAAAGCAGACCGTAATATTCTTGGGCCTCAGGCTACAAAACATCGATCTCATAGTTGTTATTATAAATCTGTGCCGAGACTACAATAAGAAAAGTGCTAGTAAGTATGTCGGCGGGTCACAGCCGCACACGGCACAGGTGGCCCGCGGCTGCGGGTCGCCCGTCGTCGTGGTGATCATAGACAGTGAATGTGTGCCTTCATTGTTGGGTACCCCGCAAGCGAGACAAAGTTCTACTCTTCTTGTGGGTGTGGGTGTTGTTGGTGCGTGCCAAATAAGCAAATCACAAATTAGACATTAGCACCCTTATTTATAAAAACATAACCAATGATTAATTTTAGCACTGATTAGAAGATTCCTAATTCGAAATTTCTATGGAAAATTTAAATTTAGAATCTACTAATCATGGTTGTTTTTTTTTTTTTAAATAGGCTTTAAATGTGTTCTCTTTATAATAAGGCAAGACACCACAGCCACAGAACAGACACAAGACTCACTTGTAAATGTAGAGATTATAGATCACAAAATGTACTATAATTTTTAGTCAAGTGTGCCAACTGCAAACCCATTGACCTTCCAAGGCTAATGGTGAAGATCACTCTCGTTGACGCGCAGCTGGCCGGGCTCGGGGCACAGCAGTAGTAAGCGGTCAAGTTCAAGATAACACACTACTGGCCGTACTGGATCATGTTTCATTCTAGTTAACTTATGTATTGCGACATTGCACTGGCAGCTTTTAAGGTGTTTTGTCAAGGGCCCTTTTTTTTTGTTAACGGGAGGAAACCTTTAAAAGTCGCCTGGAGTTTTGGGTAAAAGGCCAGGGAGTGTAGGATTTTTACCTCACTAAAACCACCCCGTGACCTCTCAACAGACCATCCCGGCATTGTTAAGGGTCCTACCGTTAGTAAGCGGTAAGACTAACTTTTGTGGCCTTCCAACCCAAGCCACGGAAGTGTAATTGATGGTGTTTAGTTCAAAATATAACCTGAATGTGAATACAATTTAAACATCCATCAAAAAGTTTAAACTTGTTCCACTTCGTGCAAACAAAATCAACAACTTAATGGGGCTTCCTAATTATGTTGCGAACCGCTCCAAAAGCAATCTCAAGACCTCAAGAGTGAACCGAAGGTGTCAGTGTGGCGGACAAGTAAAAGTATGCCATAATGAGTGAGTGCGCGTGAGTCAGTGGGTAACGGACTGCGCGCCGATGTTATCAAATATGATATGCGCACAATATTACTACTGAGAAAAAGTAAGAAATCGCTTCTCGAATCGAAACGTTGGGTTTTGACGTGTATCAAAGTGAGAAATTAATCTTCTTAGCTATTTTGTAAGATAACCGGGACACCAAACACGACGAGCTTCCTAAAGCAGTTGCTGAATAAACCATTCCGTATCTTTAAACTTCTAACAAACTAGCACCGTATACCTATTTATAAAAATATCGAAAATCTTTAGCAGATTATTAAAAGTTACTATAGAGAATTTGAATTTAAAATCTGCTAAATCAGTTGCTGAATAGCTCAATTTTATAAATAAGGCCCAAGATTCTCACTCTACCGTATTCCATAAACAAATAGAAGGTTGTAACAAAGTAATTGAACGCTAATTTGTCATAACAAGCCTAAGATCCTATCCATTCTACTTGATTAAACCGTCGAACGTCGATGTTATCCGGTAAAGTGTGAAAGGTCTCAAAGTAACGGTAGTTAACAATACTGCGCCCGGTAGCCGGCGGCGACGCGACCACGACCGGTAGCCGCTAACAATGGCTACGATGCTATCTACTGGACTATTCTTACTGAGTACGCTAGTAATTAATTGTTCCAGCAATTGTCTTCTTTTAATAGCAATAAATTACGAGGATTTGTTGCCACAGTATTCATTATTTGTTGTAGCTTGTAACTGCTGTTCTGTGAAAATGTTGTTGGTTTAAAACTTGATAATAGGGTGTCGCGGCAGTGGCAAAGTTTTGGACCAAAGTGTCGTGCTAGCGACAGGAATAAGGGTGTCGTGAATTGTGTTGCCCGGTTACTGGGTTGTGGAGGTCAGACAGGCGGTCTCCATATGAGATACTGGTATCCTAATCAATTAAGTCTGGAAGGCAGCCCAGGGAGTTCGGTATGATTGAGCAACAAACAAACATCCAAGCTTTTAGATTTATAGTGGGTTGTTCCGAATCCATTGCAGCATGTTTGTGCAGTTACATTTCAAAGGTCACGGAAAAAGCGCAGTGGATCGTGACTCCAGTCTTCGTGTTCTAAGTTCTGTGTTCGACTTAGGAAGTTAGATTAAAGGTCAGGAAAGTATTACAACAATCAAAGAGTCGTAATAGCTAGCTAGTCTGGCTGGCTCTGTCTCTTTACGATCATCTGTCTTGATCAAAAGGAAACCGTTGCACAATCGTAATTGTCCACCAAAAGTATTGTAAAAATTTTGAAAGTGTGTCTTGTCTGACGTCTGTGGACAATAAGTGCATCAGTTTAAAAAAAATGTATTTTACCTTTCTATTAAATAAACTAATTTATATTGTATTATTAACAAACTATATCTCTCTATATATAGAAAATATAAGTGTCTGTATGTAATACCAAAATAACAACATTTTCTTGAATGCATGTGAAAGTATATACGGTACTAATAACAAATACGCAATTTTAAGACTTTTGTCTTTCTGTCTGTTTGTTCCGGGGATTTTGACGGGACTTTCGCTGATATACAGCTGATTTTATAAGGAGTAACATAGGCTTTTTCTATTTTGCAAAAAGAATTAGGCTTACGCGTAAAAATAATAGAAGCCATAATTATTTTTTAGTATTACGGGTTTGACGCGGGCGAAGTATCGGGCAATAGTTAGTCTGCTAATATATACGGAAACATAATCCTTCAATTTGAATTAAGAATCTGCTGATCTATTTAACCTTATGATAACTATGGTAAATAACCATAGTTATTTATTTATTTATAGTTAATTAAAACGATACAGATACCAATTACATTAATTATCTTAAAAATCGTGAAACATACCAATGGTGACAACTATGTCACATAAGATAATTAAATAATTCACATATACAATTAACATAGCACAGTGGAGTGGACATGTATCAATAATTATATTAAAATATAATGCAATCAATAATTCTTAATTCAAAAATGATTAGATTAGTACTTGTCTATAGAAAGGCTCTACACGAGTCATTTTAAAATACGTAATATTGTTAGAATTCCGATAGTGGATATGCCGCACAATCCAAAATTTTAAGATTTTAAATGATTTTTTAGCACTAAATGTCAAAACTGAGAAGTATAAATAAGTCTATTTCCTTATCAGTGCAGCCTTTATACAGGCAGTGAAATATTTATGTAACGTCTAGACTAGCACTAGGAACACATCACACAACATACATGCCTAACCACGCGTCTTTGGCTGCGATCAGTCAAACAGATCGGCGGGAGATAACGCTATTGATCGGTAATCGGTAGTCGGTACACATGGATATTGTACAGATTGACATATAAACGGGTAAGCAATGCTGTAGGGTAGCGTTGATAAAATTGGTCTTAGGATCAATGATTAAGTAAATATTTATCAAAAACGCAATAGATCAAAGAAGACGGATATCGATTTAGTACAATATTTAGGAGCGGACATAACCCTATTCAGCCTTTTCTGAAAAACCATTGTAATTTATGTAACCTGGGCAAATCGTTTGTGTGGAATAAGATTATCCTACCATCATAATTCTTATATCCCTCTCAGTATTTTTTCTAACCCTTAGTCTGGGATGATAAATGATAATAGTGTTAAATTACCTCACGATAAAAATCACAAACAGTTAATAAATAAACCTTAGTTAAGTCATTTAGTAATTCGTATGTGTAATAAGATATTATACGAGATTCTCACGCATCTACAATAACAGTATTGTGGATCGTGGTACATAATGTGCACAAGATACTCATCTAGTTACTAATTAGTTAAACAAACGTGTGTTACAGATCAACATAGTGAACATATTTCCGTATAATGAATTATGTAATTTTTTGTAAGATACGAATAATGCACTGTACCTACTATTTACTTTTTGAGGTTTTTTTATTAGTTTTTGGAACCTAACACCTCGTTCGGACATGAAAGAAGTGTTAGGTAAAAGGTTCAAACAGACATTAAAATAATTTTCACACAACCTGCTCGACAATGTCCAATTAAATATCATGCAATTTGAATGTAAAGTAAAGCATTGCCTCCCAAGGGAGGTAAAGTTGTATGAAACTCCCAAGGGAGTAAAATGATTTTAATTTGGAACTTCGATTTCGTGTGGAAACTTGTGGAAAACTCTTAAGTAAAAATGCCCGTATGGCATTGTAAAGAGGTTTGTTCGAAAATCGAACCATAAGCAGACTCAAAAAAAAAGTGAAACAAAATACGATGTTTGGCGCTGTGATTTTCAATTAATTGTATTGCAATATTCGTGTTGACAAAAAATGTCGAGCGACAGTGATTCTACTGCAGAGTTTATCAAAACAGGCGCTTTAGATATTATTAATAAATCTACTACCGGAAAAATCAAAACATAGATACGAAATCGCCTATGACGATTTTGTTCAATGGAGAACAACAAAAGTAGAAGTCAAGACTGTGTCGGAATCCGACCGTTTTTGTTTATTGCCAACATTTAGCAGAAACTTGAGAATCAAGCCTATGGTGCGTTTATTCAATGCTCAGATATACAATAATATCAAGCATCAAACACAATACTCCAATCAATAGGTACATACAGAAGCTTTTTACTGACTCGCAGAAGGTGTGAAACGTAGAGTATGCTCCTCTGGACAAAGCCTGTCTTCGGCTTGGGCAGCTTGAACCCCTCGCTTTAATCAAGATTCGCAGAAAACAATAAAAAAAATAACAATAAGATTAAGCTAAAAGCAAATGACAACCAATTTAATCACTCCTAGCAACGTACATGACCTCGCACAAACCCATAGCGAAACTATACGCTAGAATTATACTATTTGTGGCAAAAACAACAAATAGCTCAAGATGTCCACACGAAAACTACAAAGGTTCTTGTCAAAACAATTAGTCTTGGAGCGTGTCGCTGCTGTGTTTACTATCGGTATCAGCAGAGACTTCGTCCGGCTATTGTTACTGCGGAATTTTATGCACAACAAGAAGCTGCTCCATTGTCCGTCGGTGAAAGTGTATGCGCTTGCGCCGGGTTGCGTCACGACATCTTGTGCCTAGTGCCCGCAGTGATACTGTTTTGTAACCTGACAGAATCTAGGAATTTGGAGAGCGTCTATTGACGTTAAAGGCGACAAAAGACAGAAGAGAAACCTCTTTTTTGACATCGTACAATTAACAGTGGCGTAACTGTGGTGCAAAGTGGTGCTGGGTCACCGAAGGCCAAGGCCCTGAGGATAAGGGTAGCCCCCATACTAATGTTTTAGTGGCTGGGTGCAAAAATTCTAATTCTAACCTAAGCACCCAGCGCCCATGGAAATTACCCGAAAAGATATGAGTTTGAATAAAAACATTCTGTACCTAAGATGAGTGACGGGGGCTTCAATTTCCTTATCCACACCAGGGCCCCTGACCACAAAATTACGCCACTGAATGTATATAAACCTCCACAGTCTGAGACGCAGAGCTACCATTACAGCTTAGCCTTGCCACATTCAATTAGTTAGTTAATTAACTTTACTTAACTTTTGAAGCTCACAGTAGGATGCTGCTGCTAAATCCTCTTGACATATTAATCCTCTAAGCTGCGCCAAGAAGAACCAGTATTATCCTTAAGATACAATTGACTATCAGAATATTACTTCATTAGGTTTAGATTTAAAAAGAAACGCAAAAATCAGGATCATTTTTAAAGGGGTTATTAAAAATAGTAAGTTGAAAAATTAAATAGATATAGAGCTTTCGATTTCAGGTTTACCTGAAAGTAAATTTTGTGTTAATTCAGCCAAGCAGTGCTTATAATTATTTTATTTTGTAATGTAATTGTCTCACAGAAGTCACAGATGGTAAAGAAAATCCTTAATGAGCCATCAATATTCTGAATGCGTAAGCTAAGATCAAAATAGTTTGAAGCTCAGATTAACACTGACATGTTTATAGTTAAACTATGACAAGCAAATAATTTGATTGTAAGTTGTAAGACAAGGACTAGCAATCACCAGAATTTGAATAGTACTTAGGTTCTGCACATAAATTAGGCATGTACTCATCAGATGAAGCACATAGACATGTGAATATTGGCCATGTTTTGAGTAATTATTGCAAACATGATATCATTAACTCCTCGTCACATTACACACTGACGGTCAGTTTGACTGCCACATAGATGCTACAACAGTTTAAGTTACAATAATATTTTAAATCAATTTGCTGGTCCTCATAGATGGATAGAGTCTAAGCTTTGATGCTCTCATGGTTACTCCATTACCCAACTTCTGAAGGACCCTCTTGAGGGTCCATCAAGAAATTGTGCTAGCCCATCACTGTCCTCTGCTATTGATAGACCTAATGATAATTTTACACTGTATAATCATCTACTAAATTTCACCACACAAAAATTTTATCAGGGTAGGTATCGGTTTTGATATAAAATAACTCACTCAATCTAAGTACAGATACAAACTCATCATATTCACAACTTAAGTAATCAGTGAAACTCAAACTAAGTTAAGCCAACACATTCTAAGTACGAGTACATTCAGCACATCTAGACAAGTTGGGAAACTCCGTCAAAGCCAAGCCAGTACATATTACTCGTATAATAGGTACGAGTACATTTCATAAAACAGTTTCCACTTTCGTCGCTCACTCGATTTGAATAACGAAACTGAATGAAGGTAATGGATGCGTGAACACGTGCTGGGCCGGCTGGCGAGAATACCGATGGGCTGGACAGGGACAGTACGTATACACTGGGCAGTTGCTACAGGGCCAAGAAATCGGCTGCTTCCTATAATTTTTGGAGATGAATAGTGTGGACGCAGAAATTATAGTCCCTTTGATCGGTAAACCATGTAAAGCTGCTTTTAAGCATGTAGATGTACACAGCAGCACTATATAGCTCGACACCAATCAAGGAGTTGGACTTGAAAGGATAACCATAAAGTCATCCTCTGCCTAGCCTTATCCCAACTTAGCTGGCGGCGGAATTCATTAACACCGTATTAATAAAAACAACATTTTTATTAGTTCGGTGTTAATAACTTAGGAAATGCGGTCGCAGACATCCGACTGAATTTTTTAAGAAAAAACTTTTGTACAAAAAAAATCAACCGACTACCAAATAAAAACACAAAGCGAAAAATAACTTTAATTTCGGAACTCGGTGTTCCTGTTTTCATTGCTTCCGAACGACTTACGAAATTGAAGTTATTTTTTCACTTTGTAATGTTTTTATTTCGAAGTCGGTTGTATTTATTTCGTAAAAAAAGTTTTATTTTTAAGTTTTTTCTAGTTGTGGTACATAATTAACCAGTTCTATAGGCTAGGTACCTATAATGCCCAAAGTGATGCCAGAATAAATTAACCCAAGAACATGAAACTTAAACAAAACCGGTGGAATGAAAGTATACCAGAGTGAACTGTTCACATCTGCGTAGCCCTTAAGAACGTACCAGCGTGATGTTATGTTATGAAATGGTGTAAACAATAAACAGATATGCAATTGCCGTCATTTATTGAAGAGTTCTGATGTATATATCTCCGAAGTTCTATATCAGATTTTGATGAAATTTAAATGAGACCACATGACAAGAATCATCAAAATCGGTTCTTCTAGTAAAAAGTTAAGAGGTAACTAAATATATATATATACAGTCGATTTGATAACCTCCTCCTTTTTGGGAACCCGGTTAAAAAGTAATAATTCAAGGTTTGGCTCTCCTCCAACCATCCAATATTGAACCAATTTGAAAGATATTCCATGAACTTAAATTTAAAGATATTATACTGTGACGCTATGTTTTCCTTTTGGATGATACATTATCTTTAGAAGCATTAGAACTCTCAAAAGATGCTCAAAATTGCGCTGTCAACAGAGGCCTAGTGTACAAATTTTACAACTATAAATAAAAAGGTAAACATAGGGGCACAGTATATATCTTTTATTTCCAGTTTATGGAATGTGTTTTAAATTGGTACAATATTGGAGGAGGAAATATGCGAAAGTCGAACCTCGAATCATGACTTTTTACTTAGGAAATTCAATCGGATGTCTGCGACCGCATTTCCTCTTAAGTTAGTATTTTATTAATAATATGAGATTAATAATATGAATAATACGAGGCACCTAACATATTTATTTTTTCTCTGATTTTATTTTACCATTTTGTCGGCGTGATTAATGCCAAATATAGCTTACTAGTACTAAGAGTCTCTGAGCTAAGCTGCGGACGGACAGACGGACATGGCGAAACTATTAGGGTTCCTTGTTGGCTACGGAACCCTAAAAATGCAGATGTAATTTTGCATCTTAACCTAAAACAATTCACAGAGTCACAATGCAAAATTAGGAATGTGCGTTGGCGTTAGCGAACACTCTTGTATGCATAAATAAGCTTTGTTCTTACTAAACGACCTTTACGTACCTAAGCTATCATCCCCTAGATACTAACTCGATTCCTATAACTAACTGATCTTTATTTCTCGGATGTTCGATAATATAGGAGTTTAATATTCGTAGCTAAAAAGACCCTTTTATCTATCAGGAATATAGACAAGCCTGGTAACATTACCCTCAGACTAATTCAGATAACGACTATGTCATGGCCAAAAGCTGTAACTTATTATCAATCAATAAGATTTTTCACAAAGAAACTGCTTCGATATGGATAATAAATTTGGTAATTATTGTGACAAACTAACACTAAAATAATTTAAAATACATTTTTCAAAGATTCAGAAATTCTAAGTAATCTTCAGGGTTATATAAAAAAGCTTTTAATATACCCTATGATTAGTTGTACAGAGTAGTGCAAATTCTTAATTCAACGTTTCTATGGAGAATTTGAATTAAGAATCATATCTTATACTCCTTATGGTTAAAAAATTAATCAGTATTTAAAATATATGGTTAAAAAAAGCTTTTTTACAAAAAAATATTACCGACTTCCAAATGAGAAAACTACAAAGTGAAAAATAACTTTATTTTTGGAAGTCGGTGTCTTTCGTAGGTACCTTTTTTTTTTGCTTTATGGACACCGACTTCCAAAAATTAAGTTATTTTTCACTTTGTAGTTTTCTCATTTGGAAGTCGGTAGTATTTTTTTGTAAAAATGCTTTTTATTTTTCACTTTTTAGTTGTATCTACCAAATAGGCAAGTTGTTTAGTAAGTTACCTTAACGCCAGAATAGATTAGCCGAATATCATGAAACTTGAACATAAAGGGTGAAATGAGAGATCTGCGTACCCCTCAAGAGCGTACTGGCGTGATGTTATGTTATGAAATGGTATACACAATAAACAGACATGCGATTGCAGCAATCCCGAGAGATTTTTTTAAGTCGGTTAAAAAGTTTTTATAAATAAAGCCTCTTGATAGCTAAACATTGAGAAAATGTAAAACTTCGCACGTTCAGTTTGGTAGGTACCGTGCAATTGTCTCTATCACAAACGTGCACTATCTCCATTCTACATCTGCGAGTCTGTTTGCATTCTAATGTCTGAATATGTGTTGAGCACAGATTAGTGAATGTTAAGTGGTGTTAACATCTTGATAAGGACACAAATCCAGCACAAAATCAAAAATATATTGGCAAAAATTGGCACCTTTCCCCTTTTTCCCAGACAAAACAATTTTCCTGGAACTATAATTATTATACTTGTAGGTAAAAAGATCGGACCGGAGTCTGTGTTTCATGATAGCTACAACCTAGAGGTATTTAAGTCAAGAGTGAAAAGGTTACTTCTAGGAAAGCGTGCTTCACCTTCGACTACCTCATCGCTTACTATCAGGTGAGATAGTGGTCAAGCGCGAGCTTACCAATAATAAAAAATGCATGACAGCAGGACCGAAGGATTTCCAATAAAATAAAAAAACCGGCAAGTGCGAGTCGGACTCGCGCACGAAGGGTTCCGTACCACTATCGCAAAAACGGCAAAAAAATCACGTTTGTTGTATGGGAGCCTCACTTAAATATTTATTTTATTCTGTTTTTAGTATTTGCTGTTATAGCGGCAATAGAAATACTTCATCTGTGATTTTAAACTGTCTAGCTATCACGGTTCATGAGATACAGCCTGGTGACAGACGGACAGACAGACAGACAGACGGATCGTGGAATCTTAGTAATAGGATCAATGTCATTGTGAACTCATAATTAATAAAAAATGTCAAATGAAATCCGAACCGTAAACTTTTTAATTTTGCCAACACGGCTAAGGATTGATAATTAATTCTATTTCAAAGTCAGATATGTTAATGATCGAAAGGTTTAACTGAAATTGTAAAATAACCGTAGAAAAATTAATTATGGTGAAAGCATTACTAAAGTCTTACATTTTCGCCAATCACTGCTGTTCTAGCCAAGCCTCTCTAATTAGAAGCCAAGTATACTTTCACATGTCAGCTGCATTATGTGCCAGTGCACACTAGCCTGACAGTTGACACCAACCAACGCGACACAACTTATGTCGACCTCTTATCTAATTAGCTGAAAGTTGCATCAAACTACATTTTGATATTTTTTCATGGATCACGTTTCACTTAAAAGGCAAGTTACATAAATTTTAATAGACAAGATAGATTTCAATAAAAAACTAAGGAAACTAACAAACCTTGATGATTTATTTGGTTTCATCTTGCTAGTTAAATTGATAATTTAAATTCAATTTTGTAACACAAAAAATCTGAACGCGTCCATTAATTGGCGCCAAATTGTCTTACCTCACATGATCTGTGGGCGACGGGGTGTTATCTCTGGCAGAAACACTCAACATGGACAGACCATAAAAAAAGATAATTGAATTTCGCATTCCTGTGCCGAGCGTTCCGGAGTCGGACAGGTACGAGATGAGCCGATAGCGTGGCTTTTGGGGACTGCCGCATTGTCCGGCCCGAAAATATACTGCGCCTATTGACCAGGAAGTCTCTCAAGAATCTGCGACTGTCCCTCAGATAATGAAACTAGAAATCATCCGCATTAGCATGTAAACGTAGTTACGTCTTCCACAAATACCGCAACGTGATGGATGTAAATGAAGCAGGCTGCACGCCGCACCGCTCGCTCAGCTCCCACGCTCACCGTCAGCTCACAGGCATCCGCGGACGTGCAGCTCAGGTAATGCGAACTGTACGGTATTTGGGTGCAACGCTGGCAATAAACTTAAAACCTAATTTGCTTTCAAAATCAATTAGATTCAGAATTAAGTATTTCAAAAACAGTGGCATTGGGAGTGGAAAAGTGCGCTAAGCAAACGTTACAAGGATAGCTTGTGCAGAGCATTCCTTTTATCTCCGTAAGATCAAGAATTCAAGATGTTGCGTCTCTGCTGCCCGATATAATTGGCGACGACTACGATCCGTGACAGCCGAGTGCCGACCGGAACCAAATCTAAGTGTCCTCAATTGAAATCTGTTTGCCTGAATATTAGCTAAGTACACAAGTTAGCAGCCTTCGTGCTCGTCCTCGTCGCCAGCCGAAGGTTGCTCGTTCCTGCTTCAGCAGTTAATTGACGAACATTGACTCACTCTTGTACAAACTTGCAATTAGTCTCGTCTCTCAGAACAAACGAATGGTTACTTATTTAATAAGTTGCCTCTGTACTAGATTTTTAATTACATATTGCATTTATGAGCGGCCTGTGCAATTCGCTAACTATATCACTCTGGCGTTGTTTCAAAACTGCTAAGTGTGGTGTGGTATGGCCAGCAAGGGGTACGCGGCACGCGGGCACGGCGCGCGTCGTGCTCAGCACTCCTCGGAGGTCGGCGTCGGCGGTATGTAAATGAAATTGAAGCTCGCGTTATCGTGTTCTGATCGTGTCCGGTGCATTGTTGCTATGTGCCGCGATCACACTTCACGACTAATTGCGATTCCTGTCGGCGCGGCGCCGGGCGGCTGCGGCGCGGCGCTTGCGACACCCGCGCGACATGCGACCCACACGCGGCACTACAATATTAACATGGATTATTCGCGATTCTCGCGGCGCACTAACAATTATGTTGCGCAAGTATCCGCATTCAAACTTTAATATTCGCGGCGCGTCACTCCTCACTACTTTAATTCAGCACTTTTAATTGCATAAGCTGTATATAGGCATTTAATGTGAATTTATGACGGCTGCTATTTTCTTAAAACTGGTTTCACATTAACATTGCATCCTCTCATCTGCATACAATTGAAAGATCAAGACCATCCGTCGTCTGTATGATTTAGAGCTGTAGAGCGCGTGTGCACATGAACAGCTACTCATAATCGTAACCTACATTTGGTTCTACTAGTTCTAATCGAAGAACAAGTGACCCGAGAATACAATTGCTGTAATGTAATGTACCGGTATGTGCCCGCGCGGCCTGCTCCATACACCGGCTGCGACGGACAGGCTCCAAGGAGAACCAGCCTGACTCACGTCGACTGAACATTTCGATGATACAACAGGTTATTGCATTGTTTTTTCGGCGTTATGCAAAAAATAGCAGCACCAAAGGTCATTGCGTCACTTATTAAAATTCCTTGTGCGGCGTGGAGTCACTCAGCCTTCGATGGCAGATCGACGTGATGATGAGCGCCGTAATTGCGCAGAGCCCCGGCACCAGGCACCAGGCACTAGGCAGTCACATCACAGCACACACCGGGCCGCACACACACTAACTGCTTCGACATAATGGCATCTCGATAATAGGTTCTATTATACAACACCGCTATATTGTGTGCAAAAACTAAACACACTAAACTAAACGATTTTTAAACAAACCATCTGAGAAAAGTCCGCTGATTGAGTTTGACTCACTTTGATACAACTGTACATTGGCACATTTGATTGGAAGTTAGTTTGTATTTGTAAATTATTTCCGTCAGCCCTTTCAATTCCCGAAGGATCCCCATCCCTACAGCTCCCTACAGAACGTTCCGCGGTGACTCAGTGTCAGCAGTGATTCACCTCTTCGGTCGGTATTGAAATTTCGTGACCTTTCATTGGCGTCTGCATTGAGACATTAAAACAAATATCTGTCCGATACAATACAATACTAACGATTTAGTCGAGGGCAATCACTGAACGAATCGCTTTCAACGCGCAATTGTTATCGAAATAACACAAATACATTCAATAAATCAAAACGAATCTGTAAGGATGTCTGTAGTTACAATTTTCCGGAGGGAAAACACCGGTCCGGGGAAAAATGGTAATTGATAAATGAACTATGGCCTCAGGTCGTGTAACACAACAGTGTACTCACCGGATCATGTTGTTGTTGATGTTCGGGTCAAAGCGAGCACTCGATCAGCAGCGTGTTATGTTTCACAGCACAGACACGTATTCGTTATGGCGTTCAGCGCGCGGCCGCCATACCGTCCGTTCGCGGCGAGGGTGAGGACGCGAGTGGGTGTGAGAGCGAGCGAGGCGGCCCGGCGGCGGCGGCTCACTCGCGCCACGCCACGCACACGCCACACGCCACACCAGCCTGCAGCCTGACCTGACGCATGCTGACTCGCGCTGACTAAGCACAGCACCACAGTTCCACGGCACCGCTGCCCTCTGCAGTATCAACACTAGCACTTGACTAGCTAATACAACAAGCGTACATAACTCATGTCAAGCCGCAGCGGCTCTGCCCACATCATGTTTTTATCGTAACTGCCATGAAATCGGTTTATCGATCATATGATTGGCATTATAATGCATTCAAAGCTAGTTAACAACTTGTTACGGCAGTTAAAGTTCGCTATACTTAAACTTAATAATATAATGTATTCGAGAGCTGTGCCAACTGAAAGGAGGAGGAAAAGTTAGGTGCATTTCATTTCTGCGAACCTTTTCAAAGTTGGAGTCTAAAGCCAGGAAACCTTGATGTTCTAGAAACTAGAGTTTGTGATGAATTCGGTAGCCCAATTACCCAGAACCGTCAAGTAATTTATCCTCTATTTGGGGACAAAGACACGAACAGAAATAGGTACGTTAATATGTGTTGGACGCTCTTTCAGGATCGGTTAAGTGGGGCTGAAATGGGAATTGCCTTGTTTGCTGTCATTTGGCATAACGTAGGTAGTGTGGCGTTAAAAAAAAGGGGTTAATTAATGTAATGCCGAACGTATTAAACGTATATTTTTGTTAAAGGGTAAAAATACACCGAATACATAAAAAAGAATAGAAAAAGTTAAATCACAAACACAAACAGAATAAAAAACTTTTTTACAAAAATTACAACTGATTTCGCTTTGTAGTGTTTTTGTTTGGCAGTCGGTTGTAATTTTTGTAAAAAAGTTTTTTATTTTTCACTTTTTAGTTGTGTAACATAATGGACCAGTTCTATAGGCTAGCTACCTATAATGCCCAAAGTAAAGCCAGAATAAATTAACCCAATAACATGAAACTTAAACAAAACTGTGGAATGAGAGTTTACCTGGGTGAACTGTTCACACCTGCGTACCCCTTTAGAGCTTACCAGTGTGATGTTATGTTATGAAAAGGTGTAAACAATAAACAGACATGCGATTGTAGCTATCCCGAGTGATTTGCTGTCATTTATTGAAGAGTTCTGATGTATTTCTCCGAAGTTCTTCATCAGATTTTGGTGAAAATTAAATGGGACCACATGACAAGCACCAGCGTTCAAATAAAAAAGAATCATCAAAATCGGTTCACCCAATAAAAAGTTCTGAGGTAACAAACATAAAAAAAAAATACACTCGAATTGATAACCTCCTCCTTTTTGCGAAGTCGGTTAAAAAAATACACTCGAATTGATAACCTCCTCCTTTTTGCGAAGTCGGTTAAAAACTGCAGTCAACGATATCGATTTAGTTAATTTAATTGTTTAGTAAGATAAAACTTAGGAATGGAATTTTAGCTATGTTTGAAAGTATAACGCTGAACACTATCCCCAACGCAATTTCAACCAGTTAAATGCATTCAGGTGGAAACGAATCCTTAACGACTAAAAGCTAAGTTTTTTTTTTTAAGTCCGTGGAAATTTAGATGATAAAACGACTACGTAATAGCTAGGTTAATTCTAACACAAAAAATAATTGTAATAAAAAAATGGTATGTCAGCAAAACCAAATCAAAACCAATTTTTTTTATTTCACATAGTCCTACATGGGCACTTATAAAACCTCGACAAAAGGTGCACGGTTCGGGTTGGTCGTTTCCTATGGAGAAGAACCGGCAAGAATCCACACGGTTATTCTTTTAAAAACTGGTTTGGTTTTACAATATTTCCATATTACAGCATTAGTACCTAGATATGGGGGGACAACGTAGGCCCGACAATAAGTCGTAAGAAACTAAAAAAAAAGATTATATATTATATAAACAAAAGAAAAAAAAAAAAAACCAGATAAAAAGTTAACAAATGTTAACAAGCATCTAGAAATCTAGAAGACCTACAATATTCACACATTCACAAAACAATCGTTAAAAGAATCTATACAAAGGCAAAAACAAAATATAACAAGACTAAATTAAACATGTGGCACAAATGTTGTTATCAGTGCTGTAACTATTCTTAGCAAGGGGCTATAAAGATGATTGAAAACCATTGTAAAAAGTCCAATTAAAAGAAGTAAAAAATTATATTGAGAATAGTTAGAGACATCCACATATTTGTGCCGTTTATGAGTTACCAAGGAAGCCGCATGCGTACAAGGAGCTAAGGCCAAATTTTTTATCATCAACGTAGTCCTTCATTTTATAATGTGCTTTTTAATAAGAACACGTTTCATGTAGTTTTTGAACTTTCCATTGGTCAGTTCTATAACTGACTTTGGCAACTTGTTATAAAAGCGTATACTGTTTATAAGAAAAGACTTGCTAGTTTTCGTTACTCTGAATTTGGGTATTGCAATTTCGTGCTTACTGCGTGTATTTAAATTATGAAAGTCGCTTCCAGTTTTGAAAAGCCCTCGATTTTTGCGGACTTACAAAATACATTCCAAAATATAAAGTGAATGTAGAGTTAGTATATCGATCTCTTTAAATCAGCCACTCGTCAGTGCTCTGCGCCAGACGAAAAAATCCGCCTTCTGTTATACCGGTCCGCTCCAATGCTGGATAAGGGCGATAACAGCACCGCGAACCTGGAACCCGTTGTAAAATGCATGGAACCTTTGGACCAGGCAGGCACACAAGGGCTCAAGCGCCTTGCCCGTACGGTGGAGCCGGAGTCGGCTTCTATTATCTTATATCTACAGACAAGGAAACGAAAACTCAAAATTATGAAACAAAAAGGGACTTAGATACCAGAGCAACCGAAATTCCAAAGAATAATTTATAGGAAAATACGTTACATACCAGTTTTCATAATATAACCCTTAGTTGTCACCAGCCTTTTTTAACGAGAAGGAGCACTTTGCCCAGAAAAACTGGTGTTACGACTAGAGCCTGTCTGGTCATCCTGCTCGCTATAAAGCTAGGGTTGCCATCCGTCCGGGTTTCCCCGAATTTGTCCTAGTTTAGAAGGTGTCCGAGGAGCGTCCGGCCGGGGTTTTATTTTTTATCCGGGTGTTAAAGTCTTCAAATCACCAACGGCAATTTCACACCGATTTCTCCGTCAATTGTGAACCCAATTTAAAAATTATTTTTTGTTGGTAGTTTATAAACCCGAATTGGTCCCATTAAAATTTGGTGAAGATCTGATAAAGAAGTTCGGAGATATTCATCGGAACTCTTCAAAAATTACGGCAAATCACCAAAGATTGCATGTCTGTTTATTGTACACTAGCTTCTGCCAGCAGTTTCACCCGCGAGTTAAGTGTCTTGTCATCCCAAGGTAACATTATGCCGGGATAAAGAGTAGCCTATGTGCTGTTCCAGAGACTAGTTTAGCTGTTCTGGCGTGATTGAGTAACAAACATACATCCAAACATACGTATTTATAATATTAGTAAGAAGAGAGAAGAGAATTACTATAGAAATTGCTCATTTAATAGATGCCACGACAAAGAAGTGAAAAATAATATTTTTTTACAAAAAAATACAACCGATTTCCCAATCACTATACAATCAAAAATAACTTCAATTTTGAAAGCCGGTGTCAAAAAACGAAGAAACGAAATCATAAACACTCTTTTTTTGTCAAACGAAATTCGAAAATATTAAAAATGTAACCAACCAGTTTGACAAATCAATAAAAAGCTTATGACGATAAGTATTACAGCAAAATGCTATAGTAGGTACTTTGAAGCAAACTCGTATATTGAGATAGGTAAAGATTGAATATTGGTAAAACAATAAACTTAGTGTGTATGCAGATGAGTACGCGTAACTCTAAGCCTTTGAGAAATTGAAGAAATTTAAGTAGTCAAACACGACAAATATGCTAAAGTTAGGTATTAAATATATCCTCTTCAAATCATATCCACCCAATGCTGAGCGTACTTCGTAATTGGCTCCTCCGTTGCATACTGTTCTCAATGTATTGAATAGCACTATTTTGAATATCTCTAAATCTTTCTCATACTGCTTCACCTAGGAAGGTGTAAACATTGTAATCACAACTAACTTAACATCACCGTTGTCAGTCAATGCTGCTCGCGCACTCGAGCGTGCCAGCCAATCGGCCAGAACGCTCAGCATAATGTTGTCATTGTTCTGTCATTATTTGTTACCATTAGTGCGGTGTTACTGCTCTCTGATCATTGCTGTCGCGGTGTTTACTTGTCCAGCTTCCGAGAATTATTTACTTTGTAAAAGAGCATGGTTTGTCGCCGTATGATTTTCTCTTTCAATCTTCTTTCCTTTTTATAGTAAGTGAATAGAAAAATACTTGACTTTGCAGTCTTAAGATATACATGCATGGCTTTACCGATGTATTGCCAGCCCTAGTGACAAAATGTCGACAGTGTAGACATAACAATTGTGTTTAATGGCAAAAGTATCTGAGGGAGACCTTTGCAGGGAGACCCATGTAGTATTCCTATCGATATTCCCTAAAAGGAGGGCCTTTGTACTCTATCTAGACAATTCATGGACATCTTCAACGATTGTTAAAATCCAAAAATGTTAGAGATTCACCGCACAACAATCCAGGTTTTGGATTTTTTGACAATCGTCATTTTTGACAGAATGTCACTTGTGTGTACGCCATCTTATCGTTTTACTCTATCAGCCTCGACATACCATTTATTTTTCCTTTTGAACACTGCTCCTCTAGTAGTTTTTCGCCCAACACAGTAATATAAATAACAAAGATAGATACTATCTACATAGTATTGACTCCACCATTTGCCTTGTCACTATCGACACCCAAACAAGGACGATATGAAGCGCGTCCGCCACAGTCGTCGCCCTGCGTTGCGTGCGCGACGGACGCAGGAGCGTATCACACGCAACATGACATGACCGGTAACCGGCGCCGGCGCAGACTGGCGTAACATTTAGCATTTTAATTAACTTACTATTTGTTCGAATTTTGTACGTGGGTGAGGGAAATAATCGTCACTCAAGATACAAATACCGATCTAGATATGATCCTCATAGCGGTTGCTAGCATGATTAATTATCCTGCATATACTATATATATATGTTACGGCTAATACCCGAAGTGCGGCTACACCTAGTATTAGCCGGAGCTTAGGGCACCCCGACACGGACAGGTTAGGTTCGAACGAGATGACGGGAGCTGAAGTGAGCGAACTCAGCTCCCGTCATCTCGTTCGTGTTAGGTTACTTTAGACCCTGCGGACGGAAATAGGAGCCCCGCGCAGCGGGGCTCCGTCGCGTGGCTACACCTAGTTCTAACCGGCTAAAACTAGGTGTAGCCGCACTAATACTAGGTGTAGCCGCACTTCGGGTATTAGCCGTAACATATATACTACGTAGGCTGAACAGATTTGGATGATACACAGATAGACTATGTCCTAGATTAGGACACCGGATACTTTTATACCGGACGTAGTTCTTCGTGGGACAATTTGAACTACACGCTGACGAAGCCACTGGACAGAAGATAGATCACGATCATTAAAGCGTGAGTAATGAAATACCTATGCTTTTATAGCTCTTAATACTTTGCGAAACCCAACGACAAAAGAACATTAAGTCTCTAAGCTAATTTAGTAGCACCTACACGTCCCATCTAATTTCGTGCTGTAGTAGCCTACTCGTAAAGTGTGCCTAAGTAGCAATGTGACTGTATCCTTATAGCAGCAGTCGGCCCACACCACACCGGCCTTACTCGACATCCATACCAGTGGGTAACGCTCGTACAATAGACAATGATGCACGACGGACATTAGCCCGTAATGTTCTCCGCAATCATTGTTACCCTATTTTGATACGTTGACCTTTTGACCTGATCGAAATATTTAGTAGGCCGTTACAAGAGAAATACTTCTGGTTACTATATCTATACTAATATTATAAAGAGGAGAGATTTGATTGTTTGTTTGTTTGTGTGCATTGAATAGGCTCCGAAACTACTGAACCGATTTGAAAAATTCTTTCACTGTTGGGAAGCTACACTATCTCCGGGTGACATAGGCTATATTATATTTTCAAAAAAATTAGGGATCCTTACTAAAACTCCAATAATGTAACCCAAGGTGTAAAAAAAAATACCTAAAATATTCTTAAAATCGCGTGTGCTGCGAAAACTATTGATGATAGAATAAAATAATGTACTATGACTTTGCAGAACACATCATTATTTACAAAAATTGTCGCGACAGCATATGTCTAACTAATATAGTTATGCCACAATAAGTGTTCTTATATTTTTTTTTTTTATTGAAATGTCGTCGCTAAAAAGGCTCTTTATTTGTATCTTGGTATTAATCCTTCAAAAAATTAATCCTTATCAAAATAAATTACTTCATATTCAAGACTGCTTCAATACCTTTATAATTTTTGCATTTATTGGTTTTTGGAAATTCTACCTCTAAAGGGTTCCTAAAAAAGGTTCAAAGTTTGTAAGAAATTTTTATAGTTTGTAAATAGGACACATGAAAATTTTTATTTACGCTCTTGGTTGATAAAAAAAATTCATGTATTTATTGGGTTTTGGAAATTCTACCCCTAAGGGGATAAAATAGGGGTTGAAACTTTTTGTGAAATTTCTTCGGTTTGGAAGGTAAAACAGCTGAAATTGTTGTTTTACGCTCTTGGTATATAAAACAACAATGAGTTTTTTGATGAATTTTACTGCACAAGTCTTTTTTTTATATTGTAGGGGAGCACTAAGAAGGGATTTTTGGAGATTCAACCTTTAAAGTGAAACTAAAAAATCATCTATAGGATAAAACATGGATCACGCGAACGAAGTCGCGGGCGAAGTGCTAGTGTCAAATATTCTGCTGCAGAGCAATATTTTATTAAGAGAAAGACCTTTGTTCATATGGGTTTCCCAAAGCTGCCAATACGAATAAATTTTAGAATATTGTAAAATATCCAATCTCCTTTCTGTTACTTTAAATATCAATCAATCTGCCTAGTCTTTTCCCAACTATATTGGGGTCGGCTTCCAGTCATACCGGATTCAGCTGAGCACTAGTTATTTACGTGGTGCGACTGCCTGTCTCACCTCCACAACCCAGTAACTGGGTAACACGGTACCCCTTGGCAAGACTGGTGTCAGATCTCAGGCTTCTGACTTCCCGTAACGACTGTCAAAGATCTTCAAATGACAGCCGGGACCAATAGCTTAACGTGCTTTCCAAGGCACGGAGGGAACTCGATATGTTGAAAATGGTCACCCATCCACGGACCGACCTCGTCAAGCGTTGCTTAACCTTGAAGATCGAACCGGCTGTTATTATTTAGCCACGAGCTCCTCAAATATACAAATACATAAACATAGGTCGGGCAGAGCTGCAGTTACATGACGCCGGTCATGTTAAGTACCATGTAATATGGGGCGAGCCTATTGCCATCAACCGGGTTCAAGTCCACATTTGTTTATTTATCTCAATTACTCAATGCACTTACAGTTTAACCCAACACGTGCAGAGAGTCAACAATTTCACTATTACACATACTATAGCGGAACATCAATAATTTGTCAGAGGATATTAAACAACACAAGTAAAAAAATAACAACCAACAAAAAACATTACAATGACTAAATAATCAAAAACATATTAACAGTAATTTAAATTCAATAATAATATAATTATTACGAACTATTTAATACAAATAACTTTGTAATAAAAATATTCAAACATTTAAATTTGATAATAAATATAACGCAATCACTTAAATTTAATAATTAAAATAATCATGCTTTGGGCTAAGGCTAAGAAATTCCATATGGAAAAACCCAATAACACTTTGCCCGACCCCGGTATCGAACCCAGGATCCCACAATAAATATTTAGCGTCTTTCAATCAATTTAGATACAGGTTTTATATTCAGTAACTTGAGTTACTCTTCATAACCTCGTTGGAAACCCAGACCTCCAAAAATAAAAACAAACAAATTATTCTTAGTAATTATTCCTTAACAAAAACAAGTCATTTTCCGTACCCTTGCCATTCAAAGAATTGCCTTCTTAACCAACGTTTTTTTCATGTAAATTCTATTCAAGTGTTTGTAAAAACGGTCCGAAGTCGGAAGAAGCTGTCGGAGATAAAAACAAGTGACTGCAGCGTCGAAGGTAATTGTTTATATTGAAACGTAGGAGACATAATGAGTCTGCTTACATTTCACACCTGTTTTTATATTGCTATCTGTGCTATGTCAGCTTTGTGACACGTGCTAAACATAGTATGTAACTGAAAGAGAAACATCCTCCGCTAACTGTTTAAGAATACAAGTAAAATTTAAAAATCTCGAAAAGACACGCTTTAATAGACAATCTATTGAACACGTAATTATAACATGATATCCCGCGATAACACCCCAATTCAAATAGTAAAACGCCCATAATTTTAGAACGGCTGAACCGATTTTCATCAAACGTAGCTAAGAACACTCTCGATTAAGACACCTTTCAAACAAAAAAAAACGAAATCAAAATCGGTTCATCCATTTAGGAGCTGTGATGTCACAGACAGATACACAAATACACAACAAAGGTACACACGTCAAACTTATAACACCCCTCTTTTCCCGTCGGGTGTTAAAAAAATAACCTAAATGAGTCTTTGCGTTGGGACTACATTTTTAAATTAAAGAATTGTCAGGCACGTCTGTTTTAGGACAGTCGCTATTACCTTGGTCTCAATTAGTCAAAAATACCTTTCCTAATGATTTCCCGACATTTTTTACATGTTTTTGTCATTAACTGACGCTGAGATGATATTGCGACTTGAACTTAAACTTTTATTTAAAGTACGAGAATATTGACGTTCTAAGATAAAGTGGCATTCTACAGTCATAATGTTTGTCGATAACTTAGAAATGTATGGAATGGACAAATCGACATGCGCTACCGATATGTCACGTGGACAATACCAAATATTTTGGAATTTCGACAATCGCTATCGCCACTTAGTTCCGTGTAGTGTAGTACGTCACTGAGTTCAGACCCCGGATCGCATTTCATATGGAATGAAAGCACATTCCAATATTGTCGGACTTGTGACGTAACCCATCCAATCATGCTTTAAATATTTCTATACAAATTTTATCCCTCAAGATTAGACTTTAGCTCAATTCAACCCGAAATTGAAAATAAAAGAGCATAAAGATAAGATTCCTTTCATCATATTGCTCCACCCCGAGCTTCACAGTGACGCATCACTTTCATAACTAAAATACGTGACTGGACACTTTCCTACGAACGCTCATTAACGGGATTTTGTATTCACAAATTCTTACCATTCATCAACACAGGCCACATTGAAAAAGTCAATATTTCTTATAAAATGTGAAAAAGGTATTTTAACCTACTGTTACGTAGATATGAATCATCTAAGTATGAAGGACATTTTTCTTTGAATAACCCATTCCTTTGTATTCATTAAAGGCAAAACAGTTTAATTATTGAGTATGTGGCATTTCTGGATACTTTAGAAACATAGATAGTTGGTAATGTAGGAAATAAGGAAAATGGTGAGAGCGTAGCGTCGCGTCGCGTGGTATGGCGTAGCACGGCGTAGCGTTGTGTAGCACGTCGTAGCGCTCGCGTAGCGCGTACGTACTAAACTTTTTAAAGTTCAGGATATTTATTTTTAAATATAAAAGTATGTTGCCATATGCTTCTTCATGTACCAAAAAATTTACGGTACCTACGGAGTGGGCCACGGAAAAAGGGTGCAGGAAAAAGGTAGTTCAAAATTATATCATCACCAAGTTTTTATTGCACGAGTACATAATTATTTCATAACAAATACAAGATATTTGATGAAAAGTTAAACATGATATGCTTTCTTTGCCTCCACGTTTTCCTTCACCGTACTGAAGTTTATTTTTTTCAGTCTGTTTCCACTGCAGAGGCGTCACTTTCTTCATGTCAATGCTCCCGGTTAAGGGCAATTGTGGACCAGTGACTTTGTGGCTCGTCTCGCCACCTTCAACTGGGTCTGCCGCGATGTCGTCGAATGGTTTAGCTAAAATTAAACACAGTACCTACTATTGAAAAAGGAACATTGGTACTCGTAAATACTAGCATTCATCAGCCAATATGCCCAATTTATGGTAACTTATAAATTCATATAAATTAAATTACCGCATAGCGCTATTCCCCTGTTGGCGACATTTTCACCGCAAGCCATGGCGTTGGTTTTCAAAGTAAATTATTCACCGTTGATCAGGAATCGGTTTTTTGTCGAAGCGCCGGAACAATGCATTGTTAGCACGCGCCGGTGCACGGTCGCGAGCAAGGCAGCGGCGGTGCTCAAAGTGTATGGAGGAAAGTAATTCTTTAACAGTCTCATTTCCTAAACAAAAGATAACCTGTATTAACTTTTAAGAATAAGAATAATTTATTTAAAAGAATAAGAATAATTTATTTAAAAAAATAAGAATAATTTATTTAAAAGAATAAGAATAATTTATTTAAAACAATAAGAATAATTTAATTAAAAGAATAAGAATAATTTATTTAAAAGTAAGAACGTTCACAAAAATGTACATTAGTTGCAGTTCCACATAAGGCGGGAGGAAACGCCCGGGTGTCATCATTGTGTGGACTACCCGGAGGACACGGTGGAGCATACGGTGGATGTCTGCCCTGCTTGGCCGGAACACTGCCGTGTCCTCGTGGAGGCGATCGGCGACCTCTCGCGTCCGGCCCTGGTTCAGGACATGGTAAGGAGCGAGAGGGCATGGTAAGCTGTATCCTCCTTCTGCGAAGCAGTAATGCTTGCAAAGGAGGAGGCGGAACGCGTGAGGGAGACGCAAAGGAGACGCCCTCACGCTCCTAGCCACCGCAGGAGATGCCCCGGGCGTCGGGAGTCGCAAGCCTATTTCCGGCCACCGTAGGCGCGGGCTTGCGGACGGCGAATAACGGGTAGCTCGCCGTCCGATAAGAACCAGATCCGAGTCGACGGCGCGTAGTGTTCCACGCGCGCCTCAAAGAGATGTCAGCAAAAGAGACGGGGCCCTCTAGGGCCGATGCCTGTCTGGGTCGAGGATAAATTTGAAAGAGAGTTATCGCGGCCCTGGCACAAGCAACTGAAGGAACACGGGTGGGTTTTAGTCAGTAAAAGTCTGAGACGCCCTCCCGCTTCACCCAGAGCGGGGGAAGTCATTGGATGACTTCCCACCAAAAAAAAAAAGTGCAGTTCCACGAATACAATGTGACATTTCGTATCTTCTTATTTGACAGCAATCCATCTATCTGGCCTTTTCCAATCATCAGGAACCAGTACACTGGTTGCCGACCTCTATTGGTCCAACCACAGGCCGGCAACCAGTGGAATCGGATATTGAACACCAGTATCTAACATTCAGTGACCACTAATTGACTTAACTGAGTAAACCGATATCCATTAGTAACACCTCGTTAGAGCCTGTGTTCGGTGACAGGCTGTCTTGTCTGTTGTGAGGCCTTCGATTAGATTCGACACTCAGGGAAATTAATTACTTACCAAATTGACATATCTACTACATCAATTTGACATTTTATACGGAAATCAAACAACATCTCCCCTTAAATCCCATCCACATAAAACCAGTTACTATTCCTATTCCTTCTCTGTCCATGCTGTAAGATTGTGGAACTCACTTCCGCCTAGCATCAGAGATTTAAATACTATCTCACTATTCAAAAAACGTTTAAAAGAGCATTATCTATCCTCTCAACTCTGATCTTTATTTATATATTATACATAAGTATTTATATATTTAACAATTATGTATTTATATTTGTATATATCCACCTTTACACTATATATGTGTAGGTGCACTAATTTTTTTTTTGTTCTCACACACTTTTGTCTACATTTCTTTTTCATTTTTCCTTTTCGCGGGTCTGCTGGCAGAAATTTCTTAAGAAATAAGCAGTTCCCTTGTACTCTATTGTCTTGATGTATTGTCTTTATGTATTATACTGTGTGTGTACATTAATTATTAAATAAATAAACTGTCAAGTATCATCAGATGTGATTCATAAACACAGATACTGATAAATTAGGTTGGTCGTCAATTTTTTAAACAATTTATATGGCTTTATCGTCACCTATTTCTTCATAATAGTTCAACACAGGGCAGGTAGTTGTGTTATCCTAATTCCTATTTCCGATTTCAAAGCGAAACATATACCTACCATTGTAGCCTACGGTAAACTTTTGAAAGGGATTGCCTGGAGTAGTGGTAGTACTAGACTCCCATTGCGTCCAAAAGCACAGAAGCTTCCTGGGGGCTTCACAGGCTTCACGGAGCGACCTCACTGTTCAGTTGAGATGCCGCGGCCTCGCATTCCAGGATTAAATGGTCGGCTGATTTTTCGGCTCTAAAACAGCCCCTGCAAAGTGGGCTGTCCGTAGCGCCTATGTTGAAAAGATGTTTGTTGAGGAGGGTGTGGCACGTTTTTGTCTCTATGATTATTTTTAGTTTATTTACTTTTCACTTTTTGCCGCTATGTGTAACAAGCATAAAGTAAATTAATTATGTACAAGGCCATACATAGATAAAAGATTGACCCCCGTACCTAATTAAGGAGGTTCTATATCTATTCCCAGCTAATATTCATGCTACGGAGGCTCTGCATAATGCGGCGCGAAGGCTGCGATGCGAACAGCCATGGAAATTGAGCGCGCTCGGGTGGATGAGCTGGGTGGCGGTGGCTGGATGGCGCCCGCCCAACCGAAACACTTTCAGAAACATTTTTCCATCGATATTTCATGGAGATATTTCCGATGTCCAATTAAAATATTTCAGCTCGGATGTTATTGAGGTCGAATATCTCGCCGGCTCGCTAGGCTGGCGGTAAGTAATTGGTTTACCATCTGAGCTTAGATCTGCGGGTATTTTTTACTTAATTAACATTTTTTTCCGATAATATTTGTACTGAGATATCTGTTTAATTCAAACGTTTTATATTTATCATCAACACCAAAGGAATACAATATTATAAGTGTACTACAAGTAGAATATCGGGAGTGGGATTTAAACCCGTCTTATGGTTCTACAATATCACTAAACTAAGCTCAGAGACCTCTTAAACTATGAGAAATGCTGCGCCAGGCACTCGAGGAGAGTGTACACTGAACTTGTTACATTATCGAGCTGTGTATACATAGTGTTCTGCATAATTTACATAGATACATGTATGTGCCTCGCTGCGTTACACGACAAGCAGCTAATATTTGTTTGTTTACTTAGCGGTTTTTAACGCTTACTATAATATAGAATTTGCAAGGAGTTGCACATTTCGGCACAACTTCTACTGAATTGGAGATTATGAATTGGAGATTATGAGTTCATAACGGGATCGTTTAGCGGGATTTAAACACTGCTCTTTAATCTAACAATAAAAAAATGAGTTTAAACTTCTAGTTTTTATCTTTTAAGTATCAAAAACGAAAAACATTCTGAGACCTACCTTATATTTATCGAATATAATTTACATAGTGTAAATCATTTCATGTAAGTGTTTCACCGAGAGGTTCAACCGACACAACTACCCAGAAAATATATAATATCTATAATAACTGTAAAAAAAAGAACGTGCTAGCTTCATCTGTTTGACTGACCGATCTTGACAATTGAAAAGCGCATATACCTAAATAGTTACATTGAAGAAGATGCTTTAAGTTTGAGTATAATATGCTAAATAATGCCCAATAGCGCGACAAACTTAACTCAGAGTTAGTTGTTATCTTGAGGTTAAATTAAAGTATGGCATTCATAATGGTCTCGTTTTAGCTACTAACTCGGCATTAGTAATAAAACCCAAGGTATTAAACTAGTTCAATGAATAAAATAATTTCTAGAACAATTACAATCTTATCTGAATAAAGTAGTATATATTTGCAGATTGACATTATATTAAAACTAAGCCTATTTCGTTACAAATATTTGTCCACAGTCAGCAATTACTTCGAAGCGCGTGTGACAACTGCATCGTCGGCTCATATAATTGGGCTGCTGGTGTCATATTCAGCGCATCGTCAGTTGTCCGATGCTTCGATCGCCTGACTCGGTGTTCTGCTGAAGCAGCAGCACCAGACAAAATGCTAATAGGTGATCGGACAGACAAATAGAAATATTATTTTTCTAAATTAATAGTTGATGAGATGCAATTATAACCTGTAATTATTTCTTTTTAAACGTGTGTGTAAAATTAACTGTGTCAATGACAAATATTAAAATAGAAAGATCGTCTTAATTTTAATCACAATAATCGATATTAGATATTTACAATCCAGTAAAAACGTACGTACTTGCAATAGCTATTTATTTTCGGGAAACATAACTGGTGAAATGTAGATATTAATGTTAGGTGCACGTCTGCCTAACCCTTCGGTGATACAGGCGTGATGTTATTTTAAGGGAAATAGCGAAATATGTACTATAGCCAAAGTTTTTACACCAGCGCCCTATGGACCAGCTACACGCAGCGGGCCTACAGTGCCCTCAGAGTCCAATATAACAACGCCTTTAGGATTTTGGTGCGACTACCTCGATTTTGCAGTGCTTTGGGCATGTTTGCCGACGCGAGGGTGGATGACTTTTACTCTATAATGCGCAAAAAGTCAGCCTCATTAATTCGCCGAATTCGAGGGAGTGGCAACGGAATCCTAAGGATGATTGCAGACAGACCAAATTCGGCAGCAGTAGAAAGGCTCATCAGGCTGCATGTCTCTTGACTATTTGTCTTTTCAATTAATAATTTATGTTAGTATAATTTCCATTATAGTTCAATTTAAATCACTTATTTCAATTTAATTTAAAATTCAATTTAATTTTAATTTATTTATTTCAATTTGATTTTAATTTATTTATCTCAGTTAATTTATTTCAATTTAATTTTAAATTCTTTTCAGTTATTTCAATGCAATTTAAATTTACATTCAGTCAGTCTGCCTAGCCTTTTCCCAACTATATTGGGGTCGGCTTCCAGTCTTACCGGATTCAGCTAAGCACTAGTGTTTTACGTGGAGCGACTGCCTATCTGACCTCCACAACCCAGTAACTGGGTAACACAAAAAACACACAAACACACACACACAAATTTACATTCAATCATTTGTTATACCTATTTGTATCCTCATGACTTACATAGTTTTAAGATAATGTAATACTAACGAAATATGGACATTTAAATGGGTTTTTTTTTATTTATTTATAGTAAGTCCCCATAATTCTTCGGCGACTACAGAGTACAGACATGTGTTTTCTTCAATTGAAAGATTTACCAATTTAAAATCCTGATGTCAAATCTTTGATTTCGACCTTTCTCGAATTTAAACGCAGGTCATACAAAATGTGATAGTGAATCCTATCGCACATGCAGATCCCAGCAGCCAGGCAGCATGTGAACCAGGCTTGTTGCTGATGCACATTCTTTTCACATCCGCTGATGCTGATGCTGTTTTTAATTATTTCAGAAAGAAAATATGATTAAAAATTAAATTAATGTTCGAATTCTACCTATACCAAAAATTTGCATGTCAGCTACTACTATGTAAGCTACTAATACTACCATTGTAAGAACTTTTGTAACCATATTTATCTGCAAATAAATCTTTGACTTTGACTTTGACTTTCTTTGTTATTTTTTTTACTTTTCTTTAAAAAACAAGGAAAAGCTTTTTTTCGTTTTCACTGATTCCAAACATTTCAAACCCATCAGGATTTCTGCTCTTCACGTGATTCTTATGTATAGGTAGGCACGCCATTTGCGTGAACAATCATTTTTACATAGGTTACAGTTTGCGGTTTCTTGATTCACTAATTTAAAATATGAACTTTTATACAAGTTCATATTTCACTTTTCAACGGGATGCCATTATTTATAAAATTTTCAACAGTTTATGTAAAAAACAGTAACTGCAGTTTCATGCACCATGACGTATATAACGTAATGAATAGTAGTGATGAGACAAGTTTGTGATTATTTACAATCGCAATCGGCGCGGTCGACCTCACGCTTGGTCAAACCTCGCTACCGAAAAGAACACGTGCCTTAAGCCCCACTCCCTCTGCAGACATGTCACAACTGGAACGTCAGCGTTAATAATCAGCATCTATCAATGCTGATGCTGATATTGAAAATGATGCTGAAGTACCGCAGATGCTGTTCGCAACGTCCCTGATGTGAACAGTCGGACACTTTTCCATACCTACCGCGTCAGCAGACAATATGCTTGCTCACGATGCTCACCAGTCAATCCGTATTTATCATCGTTACAATGTTACATAATAGTCTGCCTGAATGCATCTAGTTCACCGCTGGTGTTGAGCTATGAGTCAGACCCACTATATTATGAAATAATGTTACAATAAATTTGTTGGCTAGTAAGTTAGAACATTGATTGATAATCGAAAATTAACGGCTGGCGTGGTAACGCCTGGCAGACTTGATGGCTTTATGTAACGGTTGGCACATTTTGTGCGTAGGGCCACTACTTGGCAGCACAGCACTTCCTAGCTTAAGGATAAGTTGGCTAATGATATGAGTAAAAATGTTATCTTACTATTTGTAAGCCTTGCACGTCCACTGGTGACCCTGATTGCGGTTAGTTCATGACATAATGCGAACCCCACTTTCAACAAAATGCATCATCTGCGGACTGCGGTGGGCCTAAATATTTGCCAGATGACACAATATGACTGTGTGTCCGTCTGTTGACGCACTGTCAAGAACAATAGAAGGATGCGTGCGAGTGATGTGCCCGCCGGTATGCGCGCAGCACGCACGCACCGCCCTCGACGCCACGCGGTGCTCGCGCGAGCCAGGTCGCATGCGTCGGGAAATGAGAAGATAATATTACTGGTCTAAAAAATGGTTTTGAGAAACCGATGGATTGGAAAAAGCTCGGAATCACAATGATGGTCGGAAAATTTGTCGTTGCTATGATTGCAAGGAAGATAACGTCTTGCAGCTTTTCAAACAGACAAGCAGACCCCTAGAATAGAGCGGCAAAGAACCGCGAATTGATTCTATTCTGCCCTTATAATTACTCTTCAATCGCAATCGTTTAAGGAAGAGGTATCACAAGTTGTTCGTTCTCTTTGAAACAAAGTTTGTACATGTTGAGGTCATTGGTATTTACTTAAGTAGATAGTAAGTGGACCTATGTGGAATAATTTAAAACCAAACGATGAATTATTGGCGGGAGCTTTTCACGCTGAACTGTGGAAACTGGTCCTTCTGAATCCGCCGTTAGTAAATGTCGATTGTCAACACATTTAATGTAGCATACTATTAAAATCGCCCGTCATCGTCCATTCTGACAAAAGTGCGTCAATGGTAATCGTTGTTTACAAATTCTCGCAATGTCTGAGAGTTATTGTAGGAGATGTCGTCACCTGGCGTTAGACATGTGTGTGATCAGATCATTTGAATATCTGTATCCTTTGAAGTCTCCTATCAGAGGATATTGTGAGTTTTATTGTCTCTTTGTAGTACTACCGACCATCGGCAATGCGAGTGTACAACTTACTTGGATGCAAAATTGCAACCGTATTAATTTAGTCACAGAATCTTACACACAATATCCAAATCCGTATCACAATAATTTAATCAATACTCTACATTTTTACACCAAAATGAGATGTGTTATTGAAGAGAGAACAAGCCTAACAGAATTTAACATAACAGGCAACTTGAGGTCCTCAAGACTACATCAGCAATTCTCTCTACTGAAAACAATGAATAATAATCTTTGAAGTACCCAAGACCCTAAATATTCACTAAGCCTAAGCAATAACTGTCACGACTCGACACCTAAATGGAGTACTTGTTTACCCAAAAAAGAACTAAATAGAACAAACAGAAATATAAGTTAGAACTCAACTAAGTGTATGCAGAAGTCCCGCTGAGCGCTATGAGGCGGTTCAGCCTCGTCGGCAGTTGGCACCGTGCCAGCTGACAGGGTTTCTACACATGGTTATGGTGTTAGCAATTGACTGTGAGACATCTGTTTATGGAGTAGTAACGGGGGTGAGTTACGGAGATGGTTAACGACCTGTAAGAATGTAGGACATATATACAGCTAGTTCATAGCCAGGTATCTTAATAAACTGCTGACAAGAAACCCATAGATAACCAAGGAGGTAAAGAACCCATGAATATTTTAAAGCAACTCACGCATAATATCACGCCTGTATTCATCAAAGGGTTGGGCAGAGTCGTAGTAACTACTACTCTAACTTACTTTCATGAAACATGAGAATAAATGATGAAGGCTTAGTAGATCTACTTGAAACAATTATTTTATTAAACATGTTTACAGTTTTATCTTATTCTTGGTTTATTCGGCCATAAAGTATTGTCAGGTAACCCTTGATACCCGACCTTTCGTGGCAGCTGTCATCGTCAATTTTTATTCTAATAAAATTAGTTCATATAAGTATACTTAGTTATCACATATCATGTCGCATTTGCATACGAAAAGGTTGTATCAACTTTAATTGAACGGTTTCCACTGGAGGGACGCCACACGTCAATGCACGATTCAATTATAAATTTTGCAGTCCCAGGGCATTGAAACAAATGGATATGCCATCGTATATAAATTGGAAACTATGTCAAAGCACTCTGACCAACTTAGCTTTGAAAACCGATAGTGATGGAGCGATCCTTAAGAAACTATTCAGATAAAATGCTGCAAGTTCTAGCAGAAGCTTAATAGTTTAGCAGTAATAATTGATAATTGTGGTAGAGGAATGGGTTGGTCCAGGATTCCTTCTTAAATTAGAAATAAATTTCTTTCTAATTAAGTAGTCTGCCGTAACCTTGTTGGATAACTTTCGCGTTAGTGACCACAAATCATAATCAATGTTCAATCCTCGGATCTCCTCTCTCAGCACATCCCCGTATTTTTTATGATCCATCAACTCGCTCAAAGTATGTCGTGCGGGCGCTACTGGACGTAGAGCCATGCGTTTGTTACTGACCGAAGAGCCGAGCTTATACATTCAATTGTGTGCGGCTTATGATATTCTGGAGCTTAATTAAGTTTACTGCGCAGTGTTAGTTAGCTACGCAAATAATACGAGCAAGCGACGAGATCTAGGGTACACAAGTATTTCTGAATTTTAACACTTACATACACTATTTGAGTTTCAGGCTCTACGGATTTGAAAGGTTGCTTTACATAACGTGGTTCGATGAATTAATATGATCATCATCATTTTCATTTCAGTAAAGACGTCCAAACCTGTACATGCCTCCAATAAGCATTGCGACATCAATCGATCCTGTGCTATTGGTGTCCAGCTGACTCCCGCCCACTCAGAAATAAAACCGTTAATTGCTAGCAGAAAAGTCTAAAATAGTAGGTATTGTGGCGTTAATAAAAAAAAAGAACAAAACGCCGCATTAACACGTATAATTTTGTTCTAAGTTAAACATACACTGAAATATATAAAACAATATAAAAAGGTTAAACACATTATTAAACTACAGAAAAGCCGCAATCATACATATCGAGTTAGTTGTTTTAAATATTTATTAACCAACTAGTGTGTGAAATCAAAGAAAGGCTTCATTGCAAAACGTCTTGTGGCTGATACGCTACACTTTGTCACAAACTACGTATAGCGGCGGCGCGACTATGTTCTCCAAATCGTTGAAAACTAAACACATTCAATGCACTAACAACAAAGTAACACCCGAGTCATACTTACACGCTCATACATATAATAAACGAGCTGTCGCTACAGTGATCACACCCGTCTGCCTGTAACGAAGCGAAGAGGCTGCGAGGTGACAATTTATGCAGTTGTCTAACATGTTGCAACAACCTACAACTATTAATAACATAATAAGACGGGTTGTCCGGCACCGGTGACTGGACCGGACAAGGCCGGACGACCGGCGAACACGACGTTTACGACAAGTCGCTAAATGTAACAGTAAGTTTTATTTCATCCTTGTGAGACTAAATACTGGCAGGTTTGAGATGGTTGCAGGCTTGTGAATCATTTTTAAATCTGCCGATATCTTAAATTGGTACGTAATTTCTAGGGCATTCGTCTGTTTAGTACTGTCACCCAATGATAGTAATCACACTCTGATTTCTTTTTACCTGACTGCCGAAGGAGGGTAATGTGTTTATCAGTCTATGTATGTAGGTTTGTTCCTAAGTGGTCCCAATATTCCTTTTCTGCCATACTCGTCGAGTGGAGTATCAAAATGAAGGGTTTTAAGAGTTGGTTAAAAATACATACCACGTATATGTTCAAAAATAATACGAAAAAAATTATAACAGAAAAGTAAAAACTCGTAAATATATTTCTTTATAAAAAATTCAAAGAGCCGGACTGCTTAAGAGGCGAACTAAAAAAACGTAAACAAGAAGAAAATCATGCTGTGCGGTCGCAGGATACATAATCGCAAGCTGACAGACCAAAACCATATCTGTCGATTCGTAAGCAATCGGGTTTTTTGAATGAATAAATCAACTATTTTTTAGTAATCTAGTGTTTGAATAGAAGGAGTGGAGAGAGGCCTTGCCCGGGAGTGGCACAGAACAGGCGCATAAAAACGAATGTCTTATACCCCCATATTTTGATGTAATTAGGTAAGTACGTCAAAACTTCATCCATGACACAATTAGACAACTACAGAACAATCAATTTCCTGCCTTTTCAAGCTAGGGTCGGCTTCTAGTCTAACCGGATTTAGCTGAGTAGGTACCAGTAACTTACATGGAGCGACTGCCCATCTGACCTGCACAACCCATTAACTTTGTCACGCGATACGCCTTGGCTTAGACTGGTGTCAGATATTAGACTTCTGACTACCGGTAACAACTGTCAAAGATCTTCAAATGACAGCCGGGTCCAACGGCACGGAAGAAACTCGCTATGTAAAGATCACCCATCCACGGACCGATCTCGGCAAGCGTTGCTTAACCTTAAAGATAGGCCCGTGCGGGTGTTATTATTTAGCTACGAGCTCCTCTCCAGCAGACAACTCCAGAACAATTAATTTTTTTTTGCTAACAAAAATATAACTATAGAAAACAATTTACAAAATCAACCGTGCCAATCAATCGATGCGAATTAAGTCTATAAAAAGTATGCAGTATCCGCGAATTTTATTTCACAACACCTGTATCTTGTCTATGCTTATTATTTCATTATATTTTTTTACAATAAAATGACTCATCCGCAGCCTAAATATCATCAAGAGAGCCTAGACAAACTGACATTTCATCAGCGATAGTTTGTCGAAAAGTACAAAATGTATGAATGTATTTTGAATTCTTGACAATCGCTTTTCAATGTTCCCACTGCTGGGACACAGGTGTTCGCTCTGTGAGAGGGAATAGGCCGTAATCCACCACGCGGACCTAGGGCGTGTAGGTGGATGTCACATGTTTTCAAAATTAATTTATTATATTGTCGATAGAATATAATTTTACCTAGAACCCCAGTTGGCTATTACCAAAAATTGCCAGCCTCCCAGGATTAATGGCGAGTGTGTAATGAGCCCAACAATGACGCGTCATCCCGGCTTCGCTCGTAAACCTTCCGCGAGTTAATTGCTTTATTTTTACGCTCATTGGGCTCCCGGAGCCCGGAGTCTTGGCGTCACAACGGTACAAAAGCCTCTTAGCTTTTTACCTCCGTGTCGTTTGTCAGCATTTTTGATCAATAATACCTTTAGGAGTTTGATTTATCGAGTGCTCTGAATACGAGTTGTTTTGGTGCATCATTTTACTTATTTGTATAGAATACGATTTATATCGTCCAAATATCGTACAAAGGAGAGTAAAAGCCTCTTTCGAGCAACATTCTCAATTTACTAAAATAATAATAAAAAGTCTGTAGGTATATCTAAAGAATTACCCCTTTTACCCCGTAAAAGTCACATTGGAATGTTCCCAATGCAAAGTTAAGTACAAATTCCACAAATTCAATGAGCACCGTATTCAATATTATATTCTTCCTACTACCTAAACGGGAACACCTTTACCATTTGCTCCCAAATATGTAGTATTTTAGTACATGAACATAAAACACAGTCCAATGCAGCACAAGGGTGAAAGGATATGCCTTTTAGTGGAAGATAAACAGCAATGGAACAGGACTCAAATATAAAAGTTATTTTTTTCATAGTAGTTTTGATTGAGTCAGTTCACGGGGCACGTGTGAGGCTGCAAGGAACTCCTACAGGCAACCGTAGCGAGAAGAAAACAGTAGGTCAACTTTTAGGAAAAAAAAAAAAAACTTTTTCTAGCACTGTTTCCGTTTTTATAATCCTAAGTAGGTAACCTAAAATCCATTTGCGAAAGATTGACGATTTCATTTGAATAAATAAATAATATAAATAAATAAACTTTATTTACATAAGAAAAAACATACAAATACATGGATTCCTGTGCTAGGTGATTGACCTGTGTTACAAGAGCCAGTGCCCTCTTCCGGGGATCAATTACAATTTATTCTTATGCAGATTAACAAGGTAAAATTAAAACTAAGGTACATATTAAAACTAATAATAAAATAAAAATCAAAGTGTATGAGCGAGTGTATTTGTGTGTGTGTGTGATTGTGTGTGTGCACGAATGTGATAATGTATCTACTTGTACTAATGGAAGGATATGTCTCACGAGATGGTTACTAGTGTTTGCTCTGTTTCTTCGTAGCTGAGGGACAATAACCATGGCTTAAGGCTCTGCTTGACTTTATGCACAGTAAGTCTGTAAATTGCGAGGTTCTTGTTGACCTTATTGTAAATTTGGGAGCTTTGGGCACGATAGTGACGTCGAGCTAGTGCAGAACGACACTGGAAATTCGACATTTGAAATAACTACCGCGATGACTATTTTCTGCCATCAAAAATTTAAGACACAGGTAATTGTTGAGTCAGTCATTCATTGAGGCAAAAGCTCAACTGGCTGCCAAAAAGTTTGGGATCCTTGCAAAGGTGAGACGGTACTTCACGCCAGAACAGTTGCTCAACTTGTATCAAGCGCAAGTTCGGTCATGCATGGAGTACTGCTCTCATCTTTGGGACGGATCTGCCAAGTACCAGCTGGATGCACTAGAGTCGATCGAAAAATGGGCCAAGAGGCTCATCGGCAATGAGATACTGGTCGAGTCTAGGCTCCAGAGCCTTGAACATCGGCGCCAAGTTGCCAATCTGTTTTTAGAAACAAAATCCATAAAATCACATCGTCACACTAATGATACTATATATATTATTACATACTACCTTTTACCCGCGGCTTCGCTCGCAGTGAAGACATTAACAATTTATTAATTTTTTAATAAAAAGTATCCTATGTTACTTCTAATACCTCTAAGAATATATGTACAAAGTTTCATGATGATCGGTTCAGTAGTTTTTGCGTGAAAGCGTAACAAACAAACTTACATTCACATTTATAATATTAGTATGATAATATTATAAAGGCGAAAGTTTGTGTGTGTGTGTTTGTATGTTTGTTAGTTCTTCACGTTCAAACGGCTAGACGGATCTGGTTGAAATTTGGCACAGAGATAGAAAATAGTCTGGAATAACACAAATGGTACTTTTTTCCCGGGATAATTTTCGATATCACGTGGGCGAAGCCGTTGGCAGAAGCTAGTACACTAATATAATGCAGCCGAATAGGTACTACCCTAAAAATAAAGGAAGGAAAAGTTGAATAGTGTTTTCGCTTGCATTAAATTGCTGTGTAAAGAAAGAAAATTACATGAGTTTGAAAAGTTGATCTACTGCCCAGAATTGTACAGTGTCGGTTACGGTCCAGGAGCCTGTATCGATCCACGCCACGCCGCCCGCCCAGCAACCAGCGCGAACATCCGCCAATAATATTATTTGTGCTGAAACCTTCTAAAACTGCTGCCAGTAACCTCTCCCATGTTCCAACCAGCTAAATTAGGACACACAGGGTCGTGTGTTTGTTTAATTTACGTAGACATTTATTTAGGAAAAATCTGGGCAACCACGTAATTATCGTAATTTTAGACTTGGGGTTCGTTTGATTCCGATTACGATTGAAATTATTTATCATTGTTGTTCATGCTGTTGTTGTTGTTTATGTTGGTTTTTCATTAGTGAGTTACTAATTAATTAATTAATTATTTTGATATATTTTGTGTAATAAATCTTACCCTTTGTTTGTTTTAATTACGATTCGAGGTAAATCCAATTTTATTCTGTAAACAGCATTAAGTACTGAATCTCTGTAGAAGACCACTGTTACGTCCTCTTTTCTCAGTCCAATTATAAATAGCCAGAGGCCACAATAATCTTTATCTGCACCTAATCCAAGCATTGTGGCACAATGCGCTCGCGCCGATTACCACTGTGCACACCTATACATCATTCTACTGTTTAGTTTATACTGCTAATAGCATTATAATAACTATTTACTAATAATATTTAATATAAATGTATCGGTTTCTATTTCAGTTGAACGTATTTAATAACCCATTGATGTTAATTAGTTTAGTACAACGAACAATACCTATTTTTACCCAACTGCCCCAGGAGGGTAATATTTTTAAAAGTAAAAGTATCTTGTAAAAATAGCTTCGCATTACTCGTAAGATTATGCGCAACGCCAGTACATTCCAGAACCGTAGAAGATAGACGATTAATCATAGATTCATAGCCTCATAGGTCATGTAACAAACATTTTTGTACTCATGTATTTATCACTAACACCACGCCCACAGCCCACACGTGATAATGTCAACGCAACACAGACTCAGAGCTGCCCACGCGCCTGCGATCAATCATGGGTCTCGTGTCAAATGACACAGTTCACGGATACCTCGGGTCATGTTGCAGAGCAGAGTGGCTCTCAGGACAGTGTTGAATTCGCCGCATATTTCATCGTGACATATGACACGTAAAATTTATGCTCGGAGCGCCATAAACATTCATGGTTACTCGAAGGTCATTTCTACAGAAATGGCATAACTATACTACACTTATTGGGGACTTCTAACAATTCCAATGTACCTTGTGCAATTAAGTTTGACCTGATCTCGACAAGATGGAAACTGCAACCCCTACTCCAAAAGATTCAGTTGCCTTCTATTAATCAGAGGGAAGACCTCATCGATTACGAATAGAAGCGTCGCTCACGCTTCTGTCAACTTCATCAGAAGTCATATAGTTACATTTAAGTTAAAAGACTAATGTTTCTTCTGAAAATAGCTCTACATACCTTCTTAGAATCAAAGGGAAGACCTCATCGATTACGAATAGAAGAGTCGCTCACGCTTCTGACAACTTCATCAGAAGTCACATAGTTAGGTACATTTAAGTTAATAGACTAATGTTTCTTCTGCAACTAGCTCTACATACCTTTTTTCGATCAATTAAGCATTTGTATCAAATTAATTCACTAAACAGCAGCTGAATATTACACAATCAAGTTAATCATTACAATTACAATTTGAATTTGCATGTCATTCGTCAGCAGATTTCAGGAAATCCCCTGTAAATGCGAGCGATGCATTAATTTATTTAGTTCGCGACAAACTTGAACAATTTGTCTAATTCGCTAGAATGTGTCGCTATGTTGTATTGTGCAGCATAAAGACTTATTGGAGGTAGGGTTGAGTCACCTGAAATATGTTATAGCTTATGAGGCGGTACAGACGATACAGACCTACACCTACCGCGGTGACTGCCAGCCTGAACGGCGCCGAGTCTCTCGTTATGAATCTAAGTAATCAATGATCAATCTAAATACAGAATATAAGACATTTTCTCTGTGCTGTTACAGTAGCAGGATACCCTCTCCCCCTCTACTTGGTAGATACACAGACAATGTAATACTAACATAGTAGATACTAATTACTACTTTATGGGCAAGTTATTGTTAATTTAATACTGGTTACATGCTCTTCCTTACCTATAGAGTAACATACTTGTACACGACATAGTCAACCGATGAAGGCCTCCCTGCTGCCTACAACCAAAAGCCCAAAGACATCAATAGCACCATAATTTTGCTACAAGCCCTTCTTTTGCAATCTTTAACGTTGCAAACACTTTAAGCCAATAAAAGGCTCACCCCTCGTATCACATACGTATCCTCGAGGTAAACAAAGTTGTTTCGATTGCGAGCTGGAGAACTACCCTCATCGGATCTACAAGTATGTAAATGTTGTAACAATAGATACAGGTGCTTACAGGTTGCCGGCAGATAATAGTGTGAATACTAATCTCTCTGACTAGGTACAAACTATTGATAGGTATAAACTACGTGACTGTTTCAGCTGAAACAATCTTTTGAACGAACTTACTTTTTGCCGTGGTTTCTCTTTCGAACCCTATTCAACAGGATTTCAGGAACCGTAATTACATATTGCCGGGATAAAAAAGTAGTCTTTGAAGTGCCAAATCGAGTTTGCTTCCATGAATTTTGTGATTCGATTATATTTCAGTGTTTCCCGAAAGCCTTCTTGTCGATAGGGAAATTATAATTAGCTCAAGAGCGTCATCCACCAACTCACCTCTTACCATCTTATTAGCGAGACATTGGTCTAACGCGAGCCTAGAAATTTCAATAAAATGTTAAGATTTCACATTATTAGGCTATAGACTTAACCCGGCTGCAGGCATGGCCAAATAGATATGAGCTACAGAGATTTAAAAATACTCTGTAAGAAATAAAACGGTATAATACGGGAGATCGAAAGCAAGCTTTAGTGCAACTCTTCTAAGATCTGTAAGCTGTAAAACCGTTTCGATTCATACATTGTGCTGAACTTATCCCAGTTTCAATCTGACGCCGTTCGCTCGCAGTTTCGCGAGGAATTGTGAAAAATAACTCGTGCTTAACCTACTTCCTGCTAAACGATGCCGCACTTGCTAAACTCAACCTAAACTCTAAGTATCAGAGTTTATATTACTACGAGACAAGTGAAATTTAACATCGACGTGAAGATTTGCACATCAAAAATGTACTTTACAGCTATGAAAGTAGAGTATGTTTTCGCTCGACAATGTGTGTGATTTCAATGTTTCCATTTCCTCAATTTCCAGAGTTTGGAGAGGTCAACAACCGTGGAAAAGTCCAGTAGTGTGAGGATTGCTTCTCGACGACATTTCTTGTCAAGACCGACTCTCAGAAGTCAGAGCTGAAGAATGTTCTGTAGTTTTGTAGTATCAGAAGTCACCTCCGGCTTATCTCGTGAGCAATTATTCGTCTTAAGGCGGAACTCACTTACATGTCGTGGCATGGCGTGGCGCGGGATCCACTAATTAAAAGACTCTGTTCCAGCCTACGTCATAACACAACGAGTTTTGTAGCCAATGCGTCAGAAGGCGCCACGCCACGTCACGACACGTAAGTATAGTTCCGCCTTTACTGTATTACTATCATTTACTCACACGTGTGTTCTTCTTTTGCTAACGTTTTATGTGCCGTCTAGATACATTTTTACATAAGGCTTTACTCATCATCGAGTTATTAGGTAGAGGTTTCCAGGGCTTGCGGTTATTGGTAGCTCACCGTTCGAAAAGGACCAGCCCTGGCCAAGTTATAAACGTTTCGTCTCGAATATCTTTCTACAATCGTTAACGCTTTCTATTAGTATGGTGTTATCCACCGTGAACAGCACCGTGGACAGTCCACGTTAACATTCAGTCCTTTTTGGACGATTATGCTACCAATTGCCGCAAAAAAATCCTGTACCTTATAAACTGTATAGGTTTATGTAAAAATGTATCTAGCAGGCACAGAAAATGATAACAAAAGAAGAACACACGTGTGGATGACACATATGCCCATGTTTAATTCCCTTACATTGATTCGTTTTCTACTAGCTTTATCGATTGTAGATTGTCAACAATGTCAACTTGACTACAGGCAGGCCCGAGTCGACGGCGCATAGTGTCTCACACGCGCGCCTCAAAAAGATGTCAGCAAAAATTGGTGGAGCCCGCCAGGGCCGATGCCGCTCTGGGTCGCGGCAAAATTTGAAAGATTGTGACCGCGGCCCTGGCACAAGCAACTGAAGGACACTTTCCGCCGACAAAAAAAAAGAACAAAGTAATGGTTGCCAAAGTTCCAGCGTTTCTGCAGATAGTACAGCAAGCAGATGAAACAAAGAAATAATAAAATGAATATGCCTTTGGCACTTTACAGACATTTTTCCTATCCATCCTAGAGGCCACACAAAGCTATAGCCAACGCCCAAGGATTTTGGCGTTTGTTGCCAGCTACGGCAGTATAATTTACACGAGTTCTATATACAGGGTGAGCATGACGAATTAAAAAAAAAAATATCTTGTTTTTATTCAAAAATAGGAAAACCCTGACGAAAAATTCCTACACTACCACCTAGTGTTGCAATTTTTCGTCGGGGTTTTCCTATTTTATCAGTTTTCCTATTTTGTTCAGAATCATATACTGAATCCATGGTAAAAAAATCGCGTCGGTTTCAGACACACCCTGTTTAAAGAACTCGTGTACATTACTGTTCTTGGGCAACATTATCTTAAAAATACCCAGACCCCTACTACAGACGTCAATCGCAAGTAAGGAATCTCTTACAATCAATGAGGAATATCAAATAGCACAATAAGATAATTGCGGTCACCCACTGATGTGAAATAGCCTGACCACAGTGACCACTGGGCTTAATGGTTTCACAGAACCGTTGAATCACGCCCCGTGCATGGATGATGAATTCGAGGAACCCAAACAAATCGTTCAATTCAAACATCACAATAATACCTTATTGGTTTTCCTCATAACATATTCTAGACAAGCTCCAGCCTAGTTGTGGTGAATATTGATTGAGTTTTGATATATCTAGACGGATTGGTAAAAATATAAAAAGTAGGTTGCGGGTGTCAGCTTGTGTGTAGCAATAAATCTCCTAAATTGCTAGTCAAAATGAATGAGTCAAATGTTAAATAAATGTAACATAGAGATTAGAACTATTGATAACTCGAATAAACGTTTGTTCTGAATTTCTGATGTATGCTACTGATAAGACATGAACGTTAGAGTCCTATCTTTTTTATGCTAAACAATTTAACGTCGCACAAAATAATATTCCTAAACAAAATAGTCACGGACTTTCAAATAAAATTTTCATTTTTGAATTTCGTGACAAAAATTACAATAGTACAATCTGTTTTATGAAAAAAATTAAGAAAAGAAAAAAAATATTAGCAAAAAGAATCGCTGAGGACAGGATTCGAACCTGCGCGGGTAGAACCCATTGGATTTCAAGTCCAACTCCTTAACCACTCGGACACCTCAGCTGTGAAAAGGAGCTTCAAATTTTGGGTCACTGTCTACGGGTGATTTCTCGCCCGCATGGTGACGTAGACGCATGACGGCTAGTAAATGCGTAAATGCCTTCTGTAGTCGCACGCGCATAATTCAGTAACAATAGAGATTAATGACGGAAAGGTTACTAGCTCATTTTTTATATCAATAGAAATAAGAACTGCATCAATATATGCAATTTTTTACGATTTTATAAAAGGTTAATGCTCGACCTATAACAATAAAATAATGTATTAAAAGATGACTAGTAGGTTAGGTAACACATTTTGCAGGTGATATTATTTTGATCAAAGTATGAACGACATTTAGAAAGAGATAGCAAGTGAAATTCGACATGACCTCATTGTCCTTCTCTGTCTAAAAAACGCTGATGAGTTCCATAAAATAACCTTAGTGATTTTATAGCCTGATTTATTAGTTGTTTTTTATATATTTACTGTGGCTATGTACTAAACTAATGTTGCTTACAAGCACACACACACGTAATTAATTAGGAAAATAACTGCGACTCGTAAATAAAAGTAATATAACTCACCTCCCTGCGTCACCGAGGCTTTTAGCCTTTATTAATAAAAGAGAGGCACTAAATAAGACTTTAGTAAAGAAAGTTTTCAGGACATTTTCTCGTACCCTATTGATTTTAATTTATCGGGTGGAGAGCTTCTCGTTACGAAGGGGTAGTTTAAGTCAAATTTCTCGTTTTTATTTTGCACTGGCAATCTTTATCCCTGTGAAGTTTGATACTGTTGAAAATACAAGAAGGGAGGTAATTACAGGACGGAGAATTTACCCCTTCTTTTGGAGTTTTTTTTTTTTATAAAAGTACTAGGTACACAAAAGAGTCATCTTTTTCTTAGTTTTAGTAACTAATTAGTTTGGGAGATTAAAAGGCAGTTTCACATTTAAAAGAAATCGCCTATGCATAACAGCACTTTACGCAGTCAGTTCTAAACACAGATAATGAGTAAGTTAATCCTTTTAATGTAAAAGGTAACCTAGCTCCCTCTGATCACGTAAAAGCTTTAGACAGGTTTAAAGATTCCAGAAAAAAACATGTCCTACATAATATGTTTACTATTATCTTTGGTGGTGACGTAAATTGTTGGTTTAGTCTTCGACACCCCAAATGCTGCCGTAGAACAACAAACCAATAATTTAACAGCTGTTTAATTAAACCTTGACGTCACAGGGAATAACACTTAGCTGGTAGTCGTCATCTTTATACGTATACGTTAAATATACCTATAAAGTACCGGTATTAATGAAAAAACATATCAGTAATGGACGTAATAAATTGATCAACAACAGGGAAGAGAATTGTGACATTGTATTACAGTCGTGCAACAATTTGCGCTGGTTTTAACTGCAGGCGCTCGTGCCAGTCGAGTGGTGCCGAACTACCGATTCGCCGCCGCGCGCCGCACCGAGCCCACTCGCCAATGCATTTGTTTGACGGTACACAAAGGCTGCACTCCACTAACTCGCTGGGCTACCAAGCAGCTGAAACTCGTGATAAAGCCACTCCATGTTTTCAGAGTATCACACACAATCCACAATTCAGTCAAAATGTTTGTCTGCTGCTAGACTGCTCTTCTAACGCATTGCTGAGCCTAAACTGGCATAAACTGAGGCGTTATGTGGCTATACATATAAATATGAAAGTATCGTCGTAGCAGTGTCTTTGGATGTAATAATAAAACAAAACATGTTCTATGATGTGGGTAACATTTTCATTATTACCTTCAGATAAATAAACATGACTTAATATTGTGCCCTAGATAAACCACCCAGGAAATCAGCTGAAACAGGTACAAAATAACAAAAAATTAAACTGTCAGCTTCAGCTACAAAATATTTCGTCAATCCCAAGAAGGTTTCTGGATTCACAGAAAGAACATAGAGATTCTCTACATCCAAAGAATTTCCACCTGAAACTCGTAAAAATGGTAGTCCCAACAGAAAGTATAACAGCGCGTCGTCGCTGCACTTATGTTTGTTTCACATTTCACACGTTTTAGCTTCGAATGGCGAACTGTATACACATTTGGCGACCTCGTCTCTCTGCGGAGCTCTTTACGTATTCCTTTTAATGTTTGTACGAAAAATTAAACTCACACGTGTACCTGTACGGGTGTAAAAGCTACATACACTTGAATAAACAAATCTGTTCGGATCGTACAACGGTACCCAAAATTGAGAGCCTCACAACAATGAATTAAGCATTGATTTGTACAGCTGAGGTGTCCGAGTGGTTAAGGAGTTGGACTTGAAATCCAATGGGTTCTACCCGCGCAGGTTCGAATCCTGTCCTCAGCGATTCTTTTTTTTCGAGTTGATTTTGTCGTAAGCATTATTGGTACTTAATAACTCGGGACAAAAGTCATCTTTATAAGATTTACTTTGTACTGTTGTTTAATTTTGTGTGCTCTTAATCATAAACTCTGTATAAAAACCGGCTAAGTGCGAGTCGGACTCGTGCACGAAAGGTTCCGTATCGTTATCGCAAAAAACGACAAAAAAATTACGTTTGTTGTATGGGAGTAAAAAAAAGTATTTAAGTAGGCTTAAACGTAGGTAAGCATTATGGTACGGTTTGATAATTCACTTATTCTAACTACTCCGTTGATGCACGTTGGCCACCAGGGGTCACCGAACAATTTTCATCAATAAAATTGTGTCTATACCTCACCTCACTTCATTTGCTGCATTGTTTCAATTATTTAATTTAAGGGAAAATTTTTCGTTTAACGCCTTGAGTACAATTGAAACAATTGTTTTTCTATTGTGTCTGATATTGAGCACTCAATCACATTAACCAATAAGCCCACGGACCAAGAACTTAGGTTATCATGTAAAAGGTCAAGTCAATAAAGACAGCTACTTTCTGTAGCTACGTTTGAGTTATTCGATCTTGCCAACATTCCTCGAACCAGTAATGAGTTCAATAACAGAAGTAACCAGACGAACCTGTCTTAACTTCATCGAACCAAAATAACACGACTGGTTTGGCTTTAATTTAAACTCTTTTCATAAGAAGCATCGAATCTATGACAAATAAGTGCAAACTCACTCCACAAATTTTTATCAAATCAATAATAATGATAACAATTTAGCCATAGGGAATTCTTGCGTGTTGCGTGTGTTATGCTGTATAATCTATCATCTCTGCGTCATATAATTTACGGAATGTCTGAAAAATTAAAAAAAAAAATGTGTGCTTTCCATTATACGCAGATTAACAATCTAGAGAAAAAAATCAAGTAATCAGATTTTTTTTAACCATTTGCCTATTTGTAAGCACTTTAATTAAAATATATTATTTTAAATTATTTTCGGTTTTAAAGTATGTCTCAAATTAATAATAAACGATGTTGAATAACAATATTGATTTTGTTCAATCTGCGTAGAGAGAAACGTGGTTTTCATGATGGCAGGTGTGTCATTCATATGTTTTGATTTTTTACATAAATAATACGTTATAAAAATATCAAATGTCTGATAATCTTTATAAAAAAATAGTAAATACAGTAGTGTCCGCGTGACTGTGTAATGTGTATGTGACGCAGCTGGAGCAGTGGAGTGCGCGGCGCGGAGTATGCTAGACGATAGTGCAGGGACGCGGGTGCTGTAAGATGCCTTGCGAGAGCTGCGCGGTGCAGTTCAGCATGTTCAAGCGCAAGCGGGCCTGCAGCGAGTGCGAGCGCTACTACTGCAGTAGCTGTCTTCGACGCGGCGGCGGCGCCATGTGTGCGCCGTGCCGGGTGCTGTCCACCCGCCCGCTCACCAGGCAGGCCATCGCACACCTCAAGGTGCGCGACCTTCAGTGCTTCCTGCAGCGGCAGAACGTCTCGACCAGGGGATGTGTCGGTACGTCACTTGCACACTGTGTGACTACAACTTAACTGTAGTTTCCTATACAAAACAGACTCTATTTGAGTATGCTAATTATATTTTTTTTTAATTCATTCACATGACTGGACTGCAGCCAAAGGCGATAAACTTAAATATTGACTCATGACACAATCACAGATTCTGTTCAAATCATTGCCAATATTCTGTTTACACCGATGATAAGTGTTTTTATTGGTTCACATTTTCTGAATTTTCATGAAACTTCATTACTTGTTAATAAGTTGCACACACTAATCAAATGTATTGTTAACCTGCACCTGGCAGGAAACAGTACATAATAATAAATTATGAACATAATCTGGCTACCGAAGTGGGTTTTTGTTCTAAACTAGTATAATATGTTGCTGTTGAAATCAGCAATCTTTTGCTGAAAGTCAGGGTCAGATAAATTAAAATAAAAAAACTTCTGATAAGACAGATTGTATAAGTTAGTAACTATTTTATTTCACAACATTAATGATTTCTTTTTGTCATAAACTCAAGATATCACATAAATTGACTTCCAACAGCATATTCTTTTGCTATAAGTTTTCTTAAGCTATGAGCCTTTTACGTTCTGCACTGTTAAAAAAATTATATACATTATTTTAATAAATCAAAATAGTTCAAAAAAATTATTGCAAAAATTGAATGGGGTGAATAAAGATGGACAGGTAAATTCAAACTAGCTTCATTAGGGGTTTCAACAAAAATCATTTGGATACCCAATTTTATCTGTTTTATTTTGACAAATATAATACCAGAAGGTGGGCAAAGCAGTGGAGGTTGGTCTGGGAAGATAGGAGTGGGACAGGACAGGTTAGCTACAAAATAAACTAACCAGTGCAAATCAGTTTGCTATTGTTGGAATGAGGTTTGATTTATCAACTTCTTTTAAGTTCTTGGCTGAACAATTCCATATTTGTTCTTTGTTATTTTGTTTGTTTACCACACAGTCTGTTTCTCTCCTGTAATGTGTTTAAATATATGTCTCCCCAAGCCCACCTGGTATCCTTTTAACAGCTATTGTATAATTTGTGTCACTACATGACACGATTTGTTTGACCATCATGCATTGTATTTATGTGACAGCTTCAAAACGAGGAAAGAATGAAACATATAAGTTGGAATAGTAAAAAATTGTCCCAAAAAAAAAAATATTTAGAAAAATAATAATAGGCATAAAAAAGTTACAAACATTCAAAATTGCAAAGACAAGGTATTTTTTTTTTAAACCGCAACCTTTTACTATAGAGTTTTGTCATTTAAAAAGTCTTTAATTATGTAATAATATTTCTCCAGCAATAGTTTTGTTAATTGTTTTTTAACGAAAATTATGCATAGGTCTTTTAAATTTTCAGGTAATTTATTATATGTAAGCTATCCCATGGAAAGGATGTTATTTTTTAATAAGGCTGTTTTATGACCACTAGTGTACAATTGGTTTTTATACTGCAATCTCATTGGTACTGTGCGTTTTCTTATTTCATTTTAAAATTTTATTGTTGTCTTTCTCCTTTAATTGATTGTTCAGAGTGAGTTTTTGAACAAACAAAAAAGCTATGGAAGCCATTCAAAGTACATTTAGAATTTTGGTATTTTTATTTTTGAAGCCCTTTTGTACTTTTATAGTCTTTAACAGTTTGGTTGTGGCCCATACCAGTGACCACATATTATTTTTAATGAATCATAGCTTTTAAGATCACTGGGTAAAAGTGATCCTAAAGGTCACCTATGACTAAGTTCCAAATGAACTTGACATGACTTTTTGCCAATAGTTACCACAATCATATCAGCAACATTTATTTCCCATTAATATGTTGGATTTCCTTCAGATAACAACCTACAGGGAAATAACCCTATACAATGAACTTCCAATCTATCATGTATGATGTGACAAACATGTTTGCACTTAGTACAGACAATTCTTGTAACTTTATAAAAAAAAATTATACCATTCCCCATTTAGTGGTTGAATTTAGAACATACCAATATATATTTGACCTCCAACTCAATGCAATACTTGCGCATAAAATACTCGATACAAACTTCTTGTGCAAAGAATATTCGACTTTCAAAGTCCTTCGTCGATATAATTTTGAGTTTGTTTATATTTAGGATTTTAATAATGATTTTGGTCTAGGATGTTTAGTGAATACTTTTAATTAATTGCATTGGTGTTTAATCAATTATAATAATGTAACGTAACGGAGGTGGTCACTAGCCCCTGAAACACAGGTGCTGTTACCTAGCTCAGAGGTCAGGGTTTCACATTTTTAAAAAAAATTGTATGTAGTTTAGTTTCGACGGGCTGTTGCCGCAACTCCACGACTAAGCGCGTATTTTGCCTAATTTTGAAGGTAATAATGGTATAAAATATAATATGCAACTCTTGAATAAAATGGATATATTTCGAGGGCCATGAATCACTTGCGTCGCTCAGGATTCTAACACTTGAATCACTCGCTATGCTTGTGATTCAGTTGTTAGAATCCTTCACTTGCTTGTGATTCATCTATGGCCCTCGCTTGAAATCCGGCCTTTATTCACTAGTTGCATAATATACTATTTAACAAAAAAATGAAACCAACTTTGTTTTTCTTTTATTTTTAAAAAACGTTTTTTATTTTCTCTTGTGATTTTTGGTACAGAATACTAATTTAAACTTCTATATTTATCACATTGTCAGGTCATTATGGATATTGCTAAGTAACGGATCAGCAATTCAATAATTATTGTCAATGAATCAGTCCAAGAGCTTAGGGCAACCCTACACGGATAGGTTAGGGTCGAAGGAAATGATAGGTCCTTCATGTTTGGTTACTTTAGACAGAAATAGGAGTCCCGCACAGAGGGGCTTCGTCGACTTTGTTGCTTAAATAGTAATCGTACTTACCTATTCTATATTAAAATGTCAACCTTAAATTATTTTAAAAAAACATCTTTTTTGTACCCGACCCAATAAGTGATGGGCATTATTCAGAAAGCCCGTCAATTTAATTATTTCAATAGTTTTTTTTATAGTATTTACTATTTGGGCATTTTTCAAATTTCCAGGGCATTATAAATAATGCCGTATTAATGACTTGGTCCATAACATGTTTATCCATGCCAAATTATAGCTTTCTAGTACTAAGCGTCTCTGAGCTTAGCTGCAGATGGACAGACGGACATGGCGAAGCTTTAAGGGTTCCTTGTTGACTATGGATCTCTAAAAAAGAATCATCAAAATCGGTTCACCTAGTAAAAAGCTGATTGATTTGATGGCTGAGTCAGTGCGGCTTGCTGAGAGGACACCAAGAATACATCTGAAAAATGAAAAGGGCGCTGAACCTGTAGAGCCGTTAATTTGCATTTGATTGGATGCTGCTTGGTCAGGAATTACCTACATAAATAAGCACTCTTATGATGATAATCCGTTTTGATCTACAATTCTAAATCATCTTCTCATAATAAGGACAGGTTTAAAATAACAATCAATTACAATTCGAAAATTACTGAACATCATTTTTATTTTTTCTTTTTCTAGGGCTCATTAATGGGATAGAGGATCCACCAATCTCTTCTCGTCCTTCAATCTTATTACAATAGATTGCAATATATATTGCCTTATCAATAGACTCATAAGTTATATATATATATATATAAAAGAAGAAACTGACTGACTGACTGATCGATCAACGCACAGCCAAAACCGCTGGGCGTAGAAGCATGAAATTTGGCAGAAAGGTTCCTCAAGTGGCGTAAGTGAGCACTAAGAAAGGATTTTTGGCAATTCCTCCCCTAAGGAGGTTGAAAATTGTATGAAAAATCTAATTCCTTAGGCTAATATTCTTGAAACTTGGCACAAATAGTAATGTAGGTAAATTATAAAGTTTGTCATTATTAATTTTTCGAAACTACCTCCAAAAGAATATTTACGGGGTGTTGAAGTTTGTATGGAATAATCTTATTTTTTAGGATAATAAACTTGGATCTTGGTACAAATACTAACCTAAACAAAATAATTTTGTTTGTTATTATGAGTTTTTCGAAACTACCCCCAAAAGACGATTTAGGGTGTGTTAAAGTTTTTTTGAAGAGTCAAACTTGGGTGAATAAACTTGAAACGTGAAATAAATACCAATTTTATAAACAATACAGGATGTCGTGATTAGTTTTTCGAACATACAACACAAAAGACGATTTAGGGTTTACTAAAGTTTATTGAATAATCTTATTTCTTGGGTTAATAAACTTGAAACTTGACATAAATATCAACCTAAGTAAACAATAAGGGTTGCCATTATTAGTTTTTCGATCTTATCCCCAAAGACGATTTAGGGGTGACAAAGTTTTTTTGAAGAAACTTATTTCTAGGGTTAATTAACTTGAAATTTGACATGAATACTATCCTTAGTAAGCAATAAAGTTAGACATTTTTAGTTTTCGAAACTACCCCCAAAAGACGATTTAGGGGGTGTTAAAGTTTTTTTGAAGAGTCAAACTTGGGTTAATAAACTTGAAACGTGAAATAAATACCAATCTAATAAAAAATACAAGTTGTCGTCATTAGTTTTTCGAACATATCCCCAAAAGACGATTTAGGGGTTATTAGAGTTTTTTGAAGAATCTTATTTCTTGGGTTAATAAACTTGAAACTTGACATAAATATCAACCTAAGTAAACAATAAGGGTTGCCATTATTAGTTTTTCGAACCTATCCCCAAAGACGATTTAGGGGTGATAAAGTTATTTTGAAGAAACTTATTTCTAGGGTTAATTAACTTGAAACTTGACATAAATAGCAACCTAAGTAATCAATAAAAGTAGACATTATTAGTTTTTCGAAACTACCCCCAAAAGACGATTTCGGGGTTTTTGAAGTTTTATTGAATATATTATTTATTGGGTTAATGTACTTGAAACTTGACATAAATACCAGTATTTTGTTGTGAACCCCACATAACAAAGTGAAATTCAACCTTTAAGGGGGTGAAAAGAGGGAAATTTGTTTGTATGAAAAGTCTCATTCCTTGGGAATAAAGTAAATAATGAAAATTGATATACGCTAATACGTTTTTTAAAACTACCTCCCAGATATAGAATGGTGTTACAGTTTTTTTTTGAGGAATCTTACTGCGCAATTGTTCGACCCTCAACGGGGCTACAAGGAGTGTTTATGTTTTAAGGGGAGATACCTAAAATTGATTATTCTTTAAATCAAATAACGAATCGTCCCAAACCAATAAACCTAGGTATCTACGAATCCCCATTTTTAGGGTACCGTACCCAAAGGGTAAAAACGGGACCCTATTACTAAGACTCCGCGGTACGTTTGTCTGTCTGTTTGTCTGTCCGTCTGTCACCAGGCTGTATCTGCTGTATATTTTTTTGCGATAATGGTACGGAATCCTTCGTGCGCGAGTCCGATTTGCATTTGGCCGGTTTTTTATTGATTTAAAAATTGCTTATTTTTGGTCGCCTGCACTAATTGCACATAAAAAAGTCATCTGTAGGATAAAATACAGAATCTTGCGAACGAAGTCGCGGGCGGAGTGCTAGTTTAATTATAACCTAAACTATTACATTGTACACTATACATTCATAGCCATTAGAAATCTAAAATTATCCCGAGGGAACATATTCCCGGGATAAAAAGTATCCTGTGTGCTATTCCAGACTATAATCTGTACCGAATTTCATCCAGATCCGTTCAGCCGTTCTGGCATGATTGAGTAATAAACATACGTACATCCATCCAAACTTTCGCATTTATAATATTAATGAAATAAATAAATAATACCTAATATTAATGTATTGATGCGTCATTTCCAGAGAAAGAGGAGCTCCTGAGCCTGTGCGTGTCACACGTGAACAGCGCGGCGTACAGGCGGCGGGGCTCCCGCGCCGGCGCCAGCCCTTTCAGCTCGCTCAAGGGGCTCACCAGCAACATCAACGATTTCATCAACTCGGCCTTCGACATCCGCAACGGAGCGCAGCCGGCGCCCCCACCCCCCAACAGAGGATGCGGAAGTATGATCGTACTAACATTTTTAACAAGTGGTTATAGCTTATTTACCACATAGCTAACAAATTGAATAAAGAAAGAATGAAAAAATATTTATTTGTGACAAAAAAATAAAATTAACTAAAACTTAACAAAAAACCCCTTTGGGACCAAACAAGCTTGGGAAACCCCTTGCCAATCAATTACTATAACCAACTGAGCCATCGCAGTAAATGTTTGGAATATAGCTGTCATCATCAACTGTGTAATACTGGACATATGTCTGTCTAATCGCACGCCATATAATTCGATTCTCATCCGGCTGGTACTAGCTCCCTGTCAAGAACTATGCCTAATCTAGCCTCCTACGTAAGCGATTAGTGGTCACCATTGACCATTGTCCTTCCACTTCTCTTCCTCACGCTAATTCTTGAGGAAGCCACCCAAGACGTCCTGCCATCTTCTCGAGTGTCAGAGCTCTACATACTGTTCATAAAGTTTAAAGTACCTGGGCGACCGGGCTCTGCTCGGGTGAAAATAGAGAAACGACGTTTTCTAAAATTTTAACCTTACTAGATCGATTTATCGCCCCAAAAAACCCCCTGCATACTAAATTTCATAAAAATCGTTGGAGCCGTTTCCGAGATTCAAATTATATATTTACAAAAATTGCTCCGTTAAAGGTATTAGATACATAAATCTTAGTCTAGGATATTTGGAAGAGGCCAGAAAACTAGGTACGTAATTCGTATTCAATATTAAACATGTAATTCATTGTGTAATTGACACTTGTGCCATTATGATGCTGATTAAATAATTGAATTGTAATGACTAATCAATTCAGTACATCTAATTCTTGCTAAGAATGTATCAGAATAGATAAATGATTATTTTATGAATTTATCTGTTACCCACTCTAGAATAGGATAACCGTATACTTTGGTCGCTGTTATCTTAAGTCATTAGTACACGTGGGATTAGTTTTATTTCAATGAATCATATTCAATTAATGTGGCTGCAGTCACAAACATATAGCATACTACATTGTTGTTTTAGGGGCAATATCGTTTATTTTAGTATTTATGAATTCTCGAAAGGTCATCAATACTATGCCGCTGTGCGTGTCAATAATGATTGAGCTCTCCATCATCGTTTGTAGCCAAGCATACATAAAAACAATTTCTTTGTTAGTTTAGTGTTATTATTGGTTTTTCATAAGCTAATTATATTAAGCACTTTATCTGGCGACATTGAATACCGCCATATTTTCCTTGTGTGTATAGTAACAAGTCTTTGTGATACTAAATGAATATTATATTGATCTGAGTTATTGTGAATGTTTCAGGCAATTGCTTCAATTCGGCCCACGTGCACAATAACACGGGCAACGATGTCCCACTCAGCCGGCCGTGGCCTACGGAACGATTCACAACCACTCCAGGTGATCACACATATATATAACATACAATAAGTAGGTACATTGAGTAGGTAGTATTAGACACTTTAAAATGAATAATTATGGCTATTTATGCATGCGAAACAAAAGGCATATCAAAATGATGAGAATTGATGATACTGCATGAAAAATTATTGGATTTAGTCTTCAAAGATGTGGGTAGTTGGTAGAATGATAGAGGACACCGGCGTTGGCCGTGCGCAGGTGGCGAGCCGGACATCAGTGTGCCGGTGCCCGAGTCGTCGTCGTCAGTCTCCCGCAGCGCGTCCGACGACAGCGCGCGCGTCGACACGGCCGACTGCTTCGAGATCGAGGACCTGGACGACACCGGCTGGGAGTTCGTCAACCGACCCGCCGACCCCCTGCCCAACGGTAACCACGTGTTACTGATCCACTGATGCTACCGAACCCTGGATTCCGATAGCACACTTGTGGGCACAGCTGCTTAACCAACCTGCTGACATTGTCTATTTATAGATATTTGCCAGAAAAGAGACCCAGATAAACATTGAGCAGCATCAGTATGTCTCTAACTAAAACATGCATGCATCTGAATAACTTAGCCATTATAACTATAATAACTTTCTAAACATGGTTTAACGATCAAAATTCCTTTTCTTTCAACTACGTAGTAATGTATCATTAACCACTACAAAACCGATCACAAAGTACGTATTTTTTGCTTAAATCCAAAACAGTGCAGAAATGTTATATGAAATCTCATTGCTGCACAGTTTTTCATTAATGCACTGTTTTTTTATTTTTTATTTAGATATAAATTTCTGTGGTTTAATGTCTCCCATTAATTTTGATATAAAATGTATGCATTAGATCAAAAAGATTGTCTGAAAATAAAAATCGGCTGAAAAAACAAATGGCGCGCATTTTGTACCAATGTAAAACATGATACTTCATATTTAGCAAATATTTTGGAATTCATATTTTGGAAATAGACAGTGGTAGCGATATGAATTCAATTCTGGAAATTATAAAAACAGCCGAAAATGAAATTGTTACAGATGTTCTATTTCACGATGAAGGTTTGGTTTTGGTTGTATTAGTGACGTAGGTATACAGACAGGCGCGTTTGTGTGTGTAAACTGTAGAAGCGTTAGCAAAGAAGTTGAAATCATTTTTAAGCGCTGGATGCAACAATCTACTATTTTCCACAATCTTGTCTATTATGTGACACATTGCCTAAGAAATTCGTTTCGAAATATGAACATTTAGACACAAGATAATAAAATAGAAATTAAAAACAAAAACAAAGTTACATAATAATAGTTACGAAATGACTTTTCGTAACTGAATAGGCTACTGTTGGTAGACGCATTCTGCCGCTACGCCCGCGCTATTTCCACCGCCCCATCCTGCAAAATGATACTGAACCTGTTACCTCTCGAAAGAGTGCGCGTTGACTGTGTGTAAATAGTGTGTGGTTTTTAGTCTGAACGTTTCTAATAGATTGTTGTTGGAACTTATTTTCATTTAATTAAGTAAGCTCATCAGGTAGTGGAAAAGAATCGTTCGTGTCTCGCATAAAAAAGGCTTAATTTTAAAACTCGCATGTAGCTTTCGACGTTCGTCTTCGGCTCACGTTGAAATTGGCTACATCGCTCGTATATCTCAACTCGTAAATCTCGATTTTTTATGCTAGACAGGAAATGTACTATTTTGCCCAAAATTTTGACATGTCTCGGAGTGTTGTCGCCCTTGATCATTACGTTCCTGCCCATGCAACATGTTACTTGGGGTTGTATAACAAATTTTCATCTTCCATTCTGATCTATTATCCAACACACTATACCTTACTCCCTTTTCTCTCATATCACTCATGAGTGATGAGTTCATGACACAATACATCCATCTTCTCTTTGGCCTTTCCCTCCCTCTCTATCCTTATGAATATAAATGTATCCACATAGTAACATGCGTAACATGTGTTGCGTATTGTAGTCTTTTAGTAACATGCGTTTCATGCCTCCTCATAACATGGCTTTATAAATGTCCGTATATTTGGTGTCTGCAGACTCAGACGTGCTGCTGAGTACGTCAGGCAGCTTCGTGCGTCGCGCGGCGTCCCTGGAGCGCGCGGCGTCCGAGCTGGAGCTGCGGCGTGCGCCCGAGCTGGCCGAGCTGGCCGAGCCGCCCGCGCGCGACACGGACTCCGCCAGCCTGCACGACGCGCCGCTCATGGACGACACCGACACGGATAACGGCACCGACGACAATGGGACTGACAATGATAATGGTAAGCACAGTTTAAAAAATAGTCCTAATCAACCTTTGCCCTATTTCAAGTCTATCTATATATATAAAACAAGAAAATGACTGACTGATCGATCAACGCACAGCCAAAACCGCTAGGCCTAGAAGCATGAAATTTGGCAGAAAGTTCCTCAAGTGACGTAAGTGAGCACTAAGAAAATGCACTAAGAAAGGATTTTTGGAAATGCCTCCCCTAAGGGGGTTGAAAGTTTGTATGAAAAATCTAATTCCTTCAGCCAAAATTTTTGAAACTTGGCACAAATAGTAATTAATCTAAGTAAATTATAATGGTTGCCATCATTCGTTTTTCGAAACTACCCCCAAATGAGGATTTAGGGGATGTTATAGTTTGTATGGAATAATTTGATTTCTTGAGTCAGTAAACTTGAAACTTGGCACAATTACTAACCTAAATTATTATTATTATTTAGGATTTTTGAAGAATTTTAATTTATTGGGTTTACAAACTTGTAACCTGACATAAATACCAACCTAAGTAAACAATAAGGTTGTAATTATTAGTTTTTCGAACTACCCCCAAAATACGATTTAGTATAAGATTTTTAAAGAAACTTATTTCACAGGCCTTCGTTTTTTATGTAGGGGTTTTGGGGAGCACTAAGGGGTTTTTGAAAAAAAAAAAAAAAAAAAAGTTTACATGAAAAATCTAATTACTTCGGCAAATTTTCTTGAAACTTGGCAAAAATAGTAAGTAAATGATAAAGATTGTCGTTATTTTTCGACACTTCTCTCAATATACGATTTAGGTGGTGTAAAAGTTTTTTTGAGGTCTTATTTCTCTCTCTTTATTTACCCAAATAAACTTGAAACTAACCTAAGGAAACAAGTATAAGTTTTTCGAACCTACCCGCAAAATACGATTTAGCGGGTGTTAAAGTTTGCTAAAAACTTACTGCACAAGATTTTGTTTTTGATGTTGGCGTTTCGGGAATAGAAGGAATTTTTGGCAATTCAACCTTTCAGGCGGTGAAAAGGGGGCAATTTGTTTGTATGAAAAAAGGTAATTCCTTGGGGATAAAGTAAATAATAAAATTAACTTAATACGTTTTTTTTAAACAATTCCTCAAATAAGGTAAAGGGGTTTTAAAGTTTTTTTGAGTAATCTGCGCAATCTAGCAACTATAACATTACCGAAAAAAAAAAAATTGAATAGAGTGAATAACGTATTTGGGTAGTTAAAAACTCGACTCTCACCGGGGAAAATGGGGGTTATTAAGTTTTTGGAGAGTTTTTACATTGTGGCGGTAACCAAAAATGAATTCTTTTTGTCAAATTGCGAATCGTCCAAAACCAATAAATCTAAAATTATTTATGGTCGCCTTCACCATAAGAAAGTCATCTGTAGGACAAAATACAAAATCAAGCGAACGATGTTGCGGGCGGAGTGATAGTATATATAAAAGCGAAAGGTAACTCACTCACTCATCACGAAATGAAACCACTATTTTCACCCCTAAAGGGGTAAAAATAGGGTTGAAAGTTAGTAAGCAATTTTTACTGTTTGTAAATTGGACTAATGACATTTTAGATTTACGCTCTTTGTTGATAAGAAGAATTCATGTATTTATTGGTTTTTGGAAATTCTACACCTAAAGGGATAAAATAAGGGTTGAAACTTTATGTGAAATTTCTTCGGTATGGAAGGTAAAACATCTGAAATTGTTGGTTTATGCTCTTGTTTAATAAAAAAACAATGAGTTTTTATTTTTCGGCATTTCTACCTCTGATGGAGTAAAAAGGGCGTTGAAAGTTTGTATAAAATTTCTACAGTTTGTAAGTTGGACACCTGAAATTTTAGAACTCTTGGTTGATAAAATTATTTCAAGTATTTATGGGTTTTTGAAATTCCACCCCTAAGGAGGTAAAAAGGGGGTTGAAAGTTTGTGTGAAACTTCTACGCTTTTAAGTGTAATACGTGAAATTAAAGATTTACGCTTTTGGTTGATAAAAATAATGAGTGTATTTATTGGTTTTTGGAAATTCTACCACTAAGGAAGTTATAAGCTAAGAGTATTTGAAACTTTGAATAAATACTAACCTAAGTAAATAGTATTAGTTTTTCAAAACGACTTCTAAAAGACGGTTTAGGGGGTGTAAAAGATTTTTGAAGAATTTCACTGTACAAGGCTTTTTAATTATGAAGAGGAGCACGAAGGGATTTTTGGAAATTCAACCTTTAAGGGGGTGAGACTAAAAAGTCATCTGTAGGATAAAATATGTCTAATACCACGCGAACGAAGTCGCGTGCGAAGTGCTAGTCATTTAATAAATTTAAGACTGTTTATTTTTAGTTATTTTTTGGTCTTTTTCTAATTATGCGCCTTCTGAACCTTCTCACATTTATTATTATGCTAAAAGTGCAGAGTTGAGAGCATTCAACTACTTAGTTATCTTATTTTTCTGCGCCAAACATGAATAATCTTCTGTGCCTAATATGTAATATAGTTTAATACGATGTCCGACTTTTTGCCTAACAAAATACTAACACCCATGTTAACGGACAGGTACCCCCAAACAGATCCGCCTGGAACAGTTCTCGCGCGCGTCTGAGCTGGACGTGCTCAACGTGAAGCAGCTGAAGGAGCTGCTAATCAGGAATCGCGTGGAGTACCGTGGCTGTCTCGAGCGTCGCGACCTGCTGGAGCGGGCCAAGACTCTGTGGAGAAACCACGCACAGTACAAGGATGGTAAGACCAGCTTTCTGCTATGAACCTACAGTGGTGGCCATAAAACTTACAAATTTTACGTTATGGGTGTAATTTTCATGGTTATTAGTGGTGCTAATACCGAAAATGTAGTCAAAATCAAAATCCACGTTTGCGGACAGCAAAATTGGCCAGGTGTGCTGTGCTGGCCAATATATTAGCAACGTTGTGGTTAGAATATGGTCCACTTGTTGCACTTGTGTTGCAGACATAGACAACCTGCCGGCCGAGGAGTGCTGCAAGATCTGCATGGCGGCGCCGCTGGAGTGCGTGCTGCTGGAGTGCGGCCACATCGCCGCGTGCACCGCGTGCGCCAAGCAGCTGGCCGAGTGCCCCATCTGCCGCCAGTACGTCGTGCGCGCCGTGCGCTTCTTCCGCTCCTGAGCATCCGGGCCTGCCGCCTGGCGCCTGGCCACACCAGCCACCAGAGCCACGCTTGCCGTGAGACTGTTACACGTTGCCCTATGTCTTATGATAAAAACGAATGTTTGTTAATGTTCACGTAATCGGATAGCATAGGCGACAAAAATAATCCATCTGTGAAATCAAAACGTGTATTTTTAAAATTCCTCTAGCAGTCGTCGTGTTCTGCGACTTGAGACGTCCTGACGTGCTGTGCTTTTTTACTGTGAATATTCTTAACATCACTTAGCTTTAGAAAAGAGTGAGTGATGGCTATTAAAACGCCGAAAGCTACGACTGGTCGCCTTCTAGGTTTGAATTATACTGCGCAAGCGCAGCAGTTTATATAACTAGACCAACAGTTTCGTGTAATCCCAAAGCAGAGTTGTGCCGTGTATAATTCCTGCCTTACACTTTGGCCAAACTGAAGCGAATCCCGCACGAGGTTCGCGACAAAAGTTCACGCAAATTGTGTCAACTTATCAACTTAATTGTATGAAGGTGAAAACGGTCGAAGCGTAGCCAACCCGCACAGGATTCGCCTCAGTTTAGCCAGAGCTTTAGTCGGTCCCTAATGTTACTGTAATCCATGTCTTTGGAAACAATTTGATATCGACACCGTCCTTATACCGTGCTGTAAGGGCGTTTTTGTAGTTAACATGGTACTGACACGCGATTGACTGTAGCCGCAGAGTGCTCGAAAGTATCTGCAGCGTGTCATCGCAAGGTGTCAAAGTGCTCTGGACATGTTAGTGAGCTGCTGACATCGAGTGACTGCGTCACACAGTCCATGCCTAAAGTACAGAACTGATCGTGTAAATATTATATCTGTTCATATTTTTACCAGTTTTTATAGTAATCTGAACTGTTGTTGTATTGCTACTGTTGCTCGCCAGCCGTTAATCGGCAAATAATGATCATGTATTCAGACTTGTTGTATACTACAATATTATGTGGATTTGTCTGTACAAGGTATAAGCTCGGAACGTACTGATGTAGCTTTAAAAATCGTCTGCAAACAAAATTTAATATAAGAGGCATGCCTTTTAAGTTTTGTCGTTTGAAGAAAAAAACACAACTCTAGTTGTGTTTTTTTCTTCAAACGACAAAACTTGACGGTTACTTAAGGTTACTTAAGGTAAAACTTAAGGTTCTAACCTTATAGAACTTTTTATTGGTTTTCAAAGTATTCACCACGTAGCTTAATACACTTTTCCATTCGCTCAAACCAGTTATTATAACATTTATTCCACTCTAAAGTGGGGGTGTTCAAAATGGCTGACTTGAAAGCGTCGACTGCTTCTTTACCGGAAGGTTCCAGACCTTTGACCACGAAGACTTTTCCTTATTTAGGAAATGTAAAAAAATCGTTAGGGCTTAGGTCAGGACTGTATGGAGGATGGTCAAGAATTTCTAATTTTCCCTGTTTCAAATACTCAATCGTTTGACGAGCGCTGTGTAAGCTTGCGTTGTCGTGGTGCAAGATGATGCGTCGCTTTGAGTTAGATTTTCGAAGTTCGGCGATGACTTGTGATAAACAAACTGTGGTATACCACTCTGCGTTAACCGTTCTACGATCTCCAGGTGCAATAGTCGCAACATGGCCGGTTTTTCCAACGAACGTGGCCACCATCTTCTTTGAAGTGCTTCGAGAAAGAACAACTTTAGTCGGCTTTGGCTCGTCTTGAAAGACCCAGATTGTAGATTGTTGTTTGGAATCAGGATCGTAGGCATAGATCCAAGATTCGTCACCACTGATGATGTCGTAGACGTGATTTGACTCTACTCGGTTGAACCTTTGCAGAGTTTTCTTACACCATCTGACGCGGACCGCCTTGTGATCGTCGGAAAGCAGATGCGGTATCCAACGGCAAATTAGTTTTCTCACACCAAGCGCTTCATGCAAGATCTTCTGAATGGTTGTCCCTGAGATGCCTAATAGAGCCTCTATCTCTCGATACGTCAAATGACGATCTTCGAGAATTAGTTGTCTCACAGTAATGATGTTATCTTCAGTGAAGGCGGATTTTGGGCGTCCTTCGCGAGATTTGGCACTAACACTAGTATGTCCACGCTGGAATTCTAAATACCAGCGTTCAACAGTCCACAGACATGGGGCTTCATCACTGAACACATGTTAGCTCTTCAAAACACTGAAGCCGTTTCAGGCCTCTTCTAAAGTTGTAGAAAATTATTGCACGAACATTTTCCTTAGAAAGATTCATTTTCGTACGTAACCTGACAGATTCCAATCGTTGCTGTGACTAACCTATAGAATTAATCCTAATACTTTCAACTGTTTTGAGATTCAAAATTTAAACATATTCGAATATAGAACAGTTTCAAATTCAGAATTGCCGGGAAATATGGAAACGATAGAACTTAAAAGGCATGCCTCGTAAGGGCATGTTTTTATTGCTGACTGTTAATTTTGTAGTCGCTTATTTAATTTATATTTAAATAATGATGCAAAATTACGTTTATCAGGAAAGACTGGCCTGACAATAAGCGGACCCTTATGAAATAGAAATGTTGCAAGCTCATATCATTGACAGTGCGCTCGTAGCTGTGGTTACGTGTACAACATTATGTAATTGTTTAGAATTAGCTCAAAATTGTATGTTCTATACTCGAATACAGTCGGTCGCATATTGAAAAGCGTCACAAGACACAATATATTGTTTGGAGGGAACAAAATCTATCTGATCCTGGTTAATCAGAAGACGTCAACAAATTGACCCCTTTTGGTGCTCGATATGGCGCATGCGCTGTTTATGTAGGTTTTGATTCATTCTCATTTGGGTTCTCGAGATTGGTAGCTAAGTTGTAGCAAGTGTTTCATACAAATATTAACAAATAGAATTTTAAAAATCGAATGCCTTATATTAATTTGTAAATCATTTTCGTTATAAACTAAAACATAACACACTTAAATACAAATTTAGCGTACAAAAAAGAGAGGACTTATTGGGTGTCAAAAAATTCGTCCATATCGCTGTCGACGGGAAACGTATCCAGAACGCTGGCAGCATTGCCGCCTCACTGGTCACAGAAAATCCCTCCCTCTGGTTTCGTGAAAAGTCGACTAACCGTTTACTTATGTCTCAAAACAGTCGATGAGCACTTGGACCCCACGTACCTAATGTTTCAACCCCAAACACTGGCAAACACATAACTTCCAATAAGGTTGTTGTTTTTACGCCGTTTGAGGTTTTCTGCACAACCAGCAGCCGCCCCAGCACAGCTTACCGTGCTAAGATGGGATGGCGGGAAGGTGTCGCCGCATGTTGCATCCCACACCAAAACATCTGGCATCCCGGCCGGCCGGTGACTAGAGCCCGACGTATGATGTCAATATTAATGCAGGCGAGCCGTGTTATCGGACGGTTTACTAATGATAAGCATAAAATATTTTCCCATAATTTACATTGGCATAACGAAATTCATCATAATGAACATTACGCATAATGATATTTACAGGCGAGCCGTGTTATCGGACGGTTTACTAATGATAAGCATAAAATATTTTCCCATAATTTACATTGGCATAACGAAATTCATCATAATGAACATTACGCATAATGATATTTACACCATAATGTTCTTTGGAATAAAACAATTAATTTAAACCCTTTTATAAAATATATTTAATGAGACATTTAAAGCTTAGGTAAAACAATTTTCAATCGTTTCAAATCGATGTAGAAATTTTCGATATATTTTGAAAAATTACATTTTACCCGTAGTTATTTTAATTTTCGACGTTCAAACATGTACCCATAAAATTATTATGACGAATATATATTATGCCTTAAATATTTATGCAACTCCAAATTATGGCAAAATCAATTAGGCCAAATGACAGTTATGCTAACCTTTGCATTATGCCAAAGTATTATTATGCTGATAAAAGTTATGCGGAAACGTTATGCCAAGAGGGGGATTCCCTTGTCCGTCCTGCGCTCCTACTGCAGGATAGGCCATGGTGTCCGCAGCGGTCGGCTGCTTTACCACATTGACGACGATATGGCGCGCCGCTGGGAGCACCCAAACGCAGACATGGCGCGATCCGGAAACTGTTTCAACATAGCACCTATTTTGGGTGACGCTTATATTAACATTGTTTGTAAGTTTAGGTTCATATTTGTATAAAACTCGCACTACTACTTAGCGTAAATAATATATAATGCGGTATGCTTTTCTTGCAGACCTTCAACATACTTGCAGTGTTAGCTTTGCAAATAATACATTGAATTTCAAGTTATGTGGTCGACTGTATTTATAGTATTATTATTTTATTTATTTTTAAATTGTTGTTAGTATGCTAGCAAGCAGGCTGTGTTATGATTCAAGAATTATTTAAGTGCGTTCATCTTGTGACAATGAGACAACACAATGTGTGACTGTTGTAACAAATGCTGTTATTGATTATATTGTATTATGTACACTTTTATTTAAACTGCACGAGCTACATGTCGCTCTATTTGATGTATCAATAAAATACTGTTTTAACTATAAATAACGCATTTTGGAAGATTTTGGACCTTCGATATTTTATCTCTTGAAAATTATTGATTTTGATTTCATGATTTTTTTTTTCACCCACTATTTCTCAAGAATATAAACAATTCTTGAGAAATAGTGGGGTGTATTATGTGTTGTATATTTCAATATTGATAACTAAAAGGTTAAGTCAATACGATGAGTCCCTATTTTATCACGACCGATGGCGCTGCACGACTCAGTTCCAAAATGTATTATTTACTCATATATGTATCGTTATATTTAATTAATTGTAGACGTGTTTAGCGGCGTCACCTATATTACAACGTTCTCCTAAATCAATTCAATCTAAATAGTTTGTAAAACCTTCTGCGGCAGTCGGGAACAAACAAAAATCTGTTCAGGAGACGTCTATTTTAAATGTTGATGCTTTTTTAGAGCATTGAGCATAGTTTTGACGCCATATTATGTGCTCCCCGCCGGTTTAAATACCCTGACGTGATATAATCGCGCCGTGTGGATCGCGGCGTCATTTAACTGTATATAATATATTGCGTACTTTATTTTTGTATGTAGCCGAGAGCCAGTCTGAATGTATGCTCACGCTGACTGGCGAGAAACTTCTACACTCGTATGGTACAACGCTTGCATAACACTTTTATGTCCGTTTTCAATAACGTTGAAACACTTACTGCCTAGGCGTCGCATTGTTGAGTTTTTAGCGCTCGGCTAAGCACAGAAAGTTGAAAATACAATAGTTAATTTAGATGGCACATAGTGTTAACGAAAACGGGCATTAAGAAGCCCGCAGCCTAATTGCGTAAGTGAATTCGACAAGGCAAAGGGTTTTGACCCCATCAGTCCACCTGAACAATCACATGCAAGATGAAAGAATCAATGTGGATCTCCGTAATTTCCAATGGGGTCTAAACCCTTTGCCTTGCCAAATTCACTTACGCAGTAAGCTTAGGACATGTTAAATGTTGAATATATTTAATTTTAGCGGTGGTCGCCACTTGACGGGTCAATATTATGAAACATGACGGCCGTTGTTAAATAAATCACACCACGGACTAAAATCAGAATATAAGCAAAATCTCCTTAGTGGACGGAGTAACTAGGTTGTGAGCTTGCTAGTGAAACAAACAACATACGTAGGAGAACAGGGTAACTGGGGCAGCCTACATGTAAATAGATTTTGAATTCCTGAGCCGTACTACAACGTGTCAACCCTATCATGATATCATGATTTCGCTGTGAGTTAGAGATAGTGCTCTTCGTCCCGTATAGATCCGTTTCACCTTCACAGTGGAACCATGATAGTTTTAACACATCACAGTAAGGCCCCTGTAGATTTATATTTCGTTCGTGACTTCTACTGACTATTTTTTTTCATATAAACAAACAAATCTTTGTGGGCCTGCAGAGTATGGATTGAACAATTATATCTAGTTCCTATATTGTTATTATTCGTTCTATAAGAGCAGGCGTTGTACGATACGATGAAACTTTCATACATTATTAAATAAAATGTTCCGTGTATGTAAATAATGAAAAAAATTGCAATCATTTCAATAAAATTGTAACATAGATAAGTTGAATACACGGTAAAGCCTTTATTGACATTTTCTTTTACACTACCCTTGTGCACACTACTACATACACTCTACGGTTTTTGATCCGACTCGAAGGACCATTAAGATATATGGTTTGCGACCTTACACGACCCCATAAGTTGTAGCTGATTGTTTCACTGAATTATTGATAAAAATATTATTTATTAATTTATCCAACTTACACTACTTACTATAATTACAGGGTTTTTTAATATGATTAAATGGTAATGTTCGATTCTTATTATCGAATTGAGGGTAGTTGGTAAATCATCACTAAACTCGCCCTCGACCTATGTCGCGGTTCTGTATATCCGTGGCGTGCAGTACGAATTAGAGCCCTGAGCTGGATGAACGTTTCTTCCTCTCTTGTTGTGATCGTGTCTCAAGCTAAACGTTTTAGCATCTTTAGTGTTTGTGGACTCACTACCGTGTGGTGTGCGATCTTCAAGACCTTTGAACCCAGAGTACGTCTAGACTCTAGAGTGCCTATATGTGAAGTGCCGTGCACGCCGCAGGTCTTCTGCTGACCCGGGACTTGAGACGAGGTAGGTGGTGTTCAATTGCCTTCTTGGAGATAGTAGGAACGAACGATTTCCACCCACAAATACTTTACATACACATTCTTAGGTTCATAAGCCGCCAACAAATATTGTCTTAAAAAAGGTTGGTCAAAAACCGAACAACCAGAGTGGTCCTTCGTAGCCGAATGGTATATGAACCCTAGCCGTGCTAGATAATTTTCTACCTAACTCGTAGTTAGTGTGATTACAGACGTTCTGTCCATTTGTCCCTTTTGATTCTGACCGTGTCAGTGTCATATTAATTCTATTATAGTTTCATCTTTACACTTCATACACATATATATTTATAGATCGTACATAACATTTGGTGTGTTGTTAATTAATTTGCCTAAACATTCGTATAAATATTCCGTGTTCGTTCGTTTTACTTTGACCACGCCATCTGCGTCGTAGATAAAACAAAATGGCGCGACCGGTTACCCGAAGTAAAGAAATGAAAGAAGTGGCTGAAGCGTGCCAAAGTAATGAATTAACAGTGTTAATTAATAAAAAACAACGAATTTTTGAGCGAATGCAAAATGCCTATGTACTGTCAAAGGAAATTTCGGATCCCGCATCGAAAGAATTATTTATGATGCACGTGGCTGATATTGATAATTTATGTACTTCTTTTGAAAGTCTTATCGTTGAAATTCTTGAAAAGGAACTTGAATGTGACCCTAAGTCATTCCTTCGTAATCATGAATTGAAAAGTTTTGATGATTTATATTTCCGAGTTAAGTTATGTGCATCGAAATGTGAACCTTCTGCCTATGGTAATAAGGTTGAAGATACTTCGAGCTCTGTGCAGTCTAGACCAAGACTTCCTAAGTTAGAACTTTTTACATTCGATGGGGACATTGATAATTTTAATACATTTTTCGAGACATTCTGTTTTTTGGTTCATAATCAGACAAGTATTCCAAAAATAGATAAATTTCACTATCTATTGTCATGCACAAAAGGTTCTGCATTAAATATTGTAAAGAGTGTGCCTATTTCTGCGAATAACTACGAACTCGTTTGGCAAAGTTTTCTCGATAAATATCAAGATAACAGAATGTTAGCTGGTAGGTACTTAGATAAAATGCTAACCTTTTCGCCACTGAAAAGAGAATCAACTGATCATTTGAACTCATTTAGAAACCTTTGACCATTCATACAAAGCTATAGAAGCGTTAAACATGGAGAATTTGAATAGTTATATAATGTGTCATATTGCTTTGAGGCCTTTAGATCCTCATACACGTAAAATCTTTTAACAAAATATAAATAAAAAAACTATTCCAAAGTTTTCAGATGTAATTAGTTTTGTCCAAAATCATATAAAAGTTTTAAGTCATTCTGCATCTTATTCATCGAGTTCAAGTGCACAGCAAACGAATCAGCGTAAACAATTACCGCCTATTAGGCAGAATAAAAAAATTGGTTGTTTGTAAAGTAGGTTTACGATCGAGATGTTTACGTGAACGTCAAACATTCAACGAAAACTTAACCGCACGAGAAAATCTCCATTCGTTTGTATGCCGCTAGAGTGAGAGAGACGGAAGATCGGTCCACTCACTCGAACGCTATGCCAGCCTCCGCTCGTGAGGATTCCGCGTGACAAGTTTCACGGAATGACTGGCAGCGCTCGAGATGAGACGGGAGATCGGTCCGTCTCTCTCTCGTTATACCTGCGATCGCGCTCGTGAGGTTTTGGTGTGACACAAGTTTCTGAACATGTCACCCGACTAAAACGATTTTAATCACGTCAAAATAATTACTCGCATGTAACTTCAAGCTCAAAATTGTCATGTTTACATTGTGGAGAAAATCATATGATTTTTAGGTGTAATAAGTTTCGTTATCTGACTAATACACAACGCATTAGCCGCGCTAATGAATTAAATAAACCGAATCATACGGTGCAAGACTGCAAAAGTGAATTTCGATGTTATGTTTGTAAGGAGCCGCATCATGTTCTATTACATCGGGATGCGAGCGATACTGGACCTAAAGCAGTTTGTTATTCTGTTCCCACCGTAGTCGAACAAGCGCCCGCGACGGCGCCGTCATGCGAAATGCAAGCGTCCGCTGTCATCAGTGATACTAACAATCATGTAGCATCCGCACTTAACTATGCAGTCATATTGGGAACAGCTATTGTACATGTGTTGGATTCATTTAACAACTACCAAGCTGTTCGTGTTTTAATAGATTCAGGTGCGCAGTCGAACTTTATTACACAAAATTGCTTTCAACCTTTAGGATTATCTGCTAAAAGGTGTCCTTATAATATTCTAGGCCTCGGTGGCGAATTAGTCAAGAATAATGGCATGATATATCATTAATTTTAAAGTCACGGTGTACTACTTCTTGTTTTAATTTAAATGCAGTAATTTTACCTCACCTGACTTCGGACATGCCCACCGTTAAAATACCTCAAAAAGTAGTTGATGATTTTAAAGATTTACATTTAGCCGATCCGTGGTTCTATAAAAAGTCGCCAATTGATATTATTTTGGCTGGTGACATTTGCCCGTATATTTACGATGGAAAAAAGATGATAGTAAACCCCGATGTACCTACCAGTCGCGTTAAGCAGCGTATTTGGTTATGTCGTAATGGGAAGACTAGAGATGCAATCCTCTAGCATTTGCAATGTTGTAGCGCTTACAACATCGTTAGTATCGTATACTATCGAAGAACATAATATCGATAAACCATACACTGGTACTGAACCTTCGGGTTATTTTGTCCCACACCATTGTGTGTTGCGTCCGTCTAGTACTACGACGCCCTTGCGTGTAGTGTTTGATGGATCCTCCAAAACAAGCTCTGGTATTTCGCTCAATGATACACTTTTGACCGGTAGAAAGCTACATCAAGATATTTTAAACATAATATTAAATTTTAGACTTTACGATGTCTGTTTTACTGCTGACGTGTCAAAAATGTACCGAGGAGTGATCATAGATCCTGCTGATAGGAAGTACCAGCATATACTCTGGCGAGATAATCCTATGGACCCGGTTTGTATTTATGAGTTAACTCGAAATACTTACGGTCTTCGTAGTGCACCTTTTGTAGCTGTGCGTACGTTGCACCAGTTAGCATCTGATGAGCTAGATCAAAGCATGCTGCATGGTGATGCGGAGCCAAGATCCAAGGCGGCTTACGTACTGGCCAAAGGCTTTTACGTTGACGATGTCCTATGGTCTTGCCAGACCCTGGCAGAAGCTTGCACGTTGCAAGACGATTTAATTTCCTTACTTAAGCGTGGTGGATTTGATTTAAGAAAGTGGGCTAGTAACTGTCCTGAGTTGCTAACAAGAATGCAATCAGATCAGGTTTCTACCATCAACTTTCAAGACGATACGTTATCGTCATCTCTCAAGGTTTTAGGATTGACATGGTTACCTTCGTGTGACTCATTCTCTTTTAATTTTAATTTAACTGACGCAAAACAAACTAAGCGTTCTGTTTTAAAACTACTCGCGTGTATATTTGACCCAGTAGGTTTTATCGCACCGTGTACTTTTCTTTTGTCGCAAAGTGCATAATGCAAGATCTTTGGAAACTCGGCCTTGGCTGGGATGATCAGTTGCCATCTGAGCTGACCACCCAGTGGAATAAGTTTATTGCCGAACTGCCAATTTTAGGTAAATTGCAAATTGAGCGTCATGTTTTAATATCTCACTTCAATCAAGTGCAGATAATAGGATTCTGCGATGCGTCATCGCGTGGCTATGCAGCTTGTATCTACTTACGTGGTGAAGATAAGGAGGCTCACGTGAAAGTTAGGTGACTGATGAGTAAATCTAAGGTCGCGCCTCTAAATCCAATTTTATCAATACCTAAGCTTGAGCTCGAGGCTGCGGTTCTATTATCAAAGCTAGTTAGTTTTGTCGTACAAAACTTAAACGATTTTAAGGTTTCTATTATTACGTTAGGTGATTTAGCATGGCTGCTGGAGCTGGAGTGTTTTAGCATGGCTGCAAACGCCATCTTATAAGTTAAAAACGTTTGTTGCTAACCGTGTTAGTCAAGTATTTGCCGTGGTGCCACCAAATTGTTGGTTTCACGTGAACAGCGATAATAACGCTGCCGATGTTTGCTCGCGCGGAGTAATGCCAGCTCGCTTCGTATAAGATGCTACGGATTGGGTTCACGGTCCAACATGGCTTTATGAAAGCCAACAACAATGGCTGATGAAACCATTTTATGTAAAGGAAGGATTTACTATTCCTGATATTAGTACTAATTGTGATACGTTCGTTTTAACTACGTGTGACGATCAAAATATGTCATTGAAAAATAGCCTAGAAAAAACATTTAATAAAATTTCATCTTTTAATAAATTGCAACGTCTTATGGTCTGGTGGCACAGGTATATGAATAAACTCAAGTCTAAGGCACCTGCTAGGACATATGGGCCTCTCAGTGCTTCAGAGCTAAAGAAAGCTCGCGATACAATAATTCGAGTGATACAATTAAATCATTTTCATGATGAAATCGAATCGTTGCTAAAAGATAAAAATAAAAACATTGCTTCTCTTCGTAAACTTTCACCCTTTGTAGATTTCTTACAATTTCCTCAGGGTGCTGGGTAGACTCGTGCATTCCGATCTACCTTATAACACTAAGCACCCTGTGCTTTTACCTAAATGTCACACGACTAATTTAATTATTGAATATTACCACAAGTTATATTTGCATGTTGGGCCTCGTACCTTACTAGGCATACTGTGTAAAAATAATTGGATCATTAATGCTCGTAGAATGATTAGATCAGTTCTGTCAAAATGCAAGAATTGTTTTCGATGTCGACCTAGTTCAATTCAGCCGCCAATGGATCCGTTACCCGCACCTAGATTAAAGCCTGGTAAAGTCTTCGACCACGTTGGTTGTGACTTGGGTGGCCCTTTCTTTGTGAAAGAGAGTTTGAGACGCAATGCAAAGGTCCATAAGTCATATTTATGCTTATTCGTGTGCTTTTCAACGAAGGCTGTACACATAGAAGTTCTTACAGATTTAAGTTGCGATTGTTTTTTGGCTGCATTCGACCGCTTTGTAGCTCGCCGCGGACTTTGCAGTTGTTTATATTCTGATTGCGGCACCAATTTTATTGCAGCAGCTAAACATTTAAAAGAAGTTGCGAACTTCTGGTGTAGTAAAATTGGTGCTGATCAAATTTCTAACGGATTAACGTCACGTCATGTAGAATTGCGTAAGAACCCTCCTAACGCTGCGAGCATGGGCGGACCACTTACGTTTGAAGAATTAAGCACAATTTTCTGTAGGATTGAAGCCGTTTTAAATTCACGGCCTTTGTGTTCTTTGTCGGATAATCCAAACGAGTTCGAAGTGTTGACCGCAGGTCATTTTCTTATAGGTCAGAGTTTATTAGCTGTGCCAGAATATGACTTTGAGGACGTTCCTCAAAATAGATTGTCACGTTGGCAAGTCGTTCAGAAAGCTTCACAGTCCTTTTGGAGGCGTTGGTCAGATGACTATCTTCACACTCTTCAGCAGAGAGCGAAGTGGTTTTCAACTCCGCCTAACTTAATGGTTGGAGATTTAGTTTTACTGAAGTCACAGTTAACTAAGCCTCTCCAATGGAATTTAGCCCGGATTGAGAAGGTGCATAGTGGTGTCGACAAAGTAAATCGCGTTTTAACTCTGCGAACTAAAAATGGATTAATCCAAAGACCTACAAATAAAGTTTGTCCATTACCCTATGCAAATTAATTACCTTCACAATATTATATAGATAGTTTGTTTAAGTTTTCTTTTCGTTTTTTTCTGTACCGTGTACACTTTACATTTAGAACACACTCTGCATGTATAATCATAAGTTTATTTGTGTTTAAGTAACTTTTATTTTTGTAACATACTCAACACTTATCATTCATTTATGGAAATCAATAATATTGATTTCGGTTGGGGGTATGTTCGATTCTTATTATCGAATTGAGGGTAGTTGGTAAATCATCACTAAACTCGCCCTCGACCTACGTCGCGGTTCTATATATCCGTGGCGTGCAGTACGAATTAGAGCCCTGAGCTGGATGAACGTTTCTTCCTCTCTTGTTGTGATCGTGTCTCAAGCTAAACGTTTTAGCATCTTTAGTGTTTGTGGACTCACTCCGTGTGGTGTGCGATCTTCAAGACCTTTGAACCCAGAGTACGTCTAGAGTGCCTATCTGTGAAGTGCCGTGCACGCCGCAGGTCTTCTGCTGACCCGGGACTTGAGACGAGGTAGGTGGTGTTCAATTGCCTTCTTGGAGATAGTAGGAACGAACGATTTCCACCCACAAATACTTTACATACACATTCTTAGGTTCATAAGCCGCCAGCAAATATTTTCTTAAAAAAGGTTGGTCAAAAACCGAACAGTTAAACATAAACAGTGTACGAGGTATTTTTTTTGAGACATTTCCACCGCACTATTCCCAAACCAGTGCAACTCCTGAAAGCCAGAATCAACAGTGGCGACCGCCAGAAAAGCGCCGAGGCAATGAAGCTCGACGAAGTCCCGGAGAATGAATTTAACTGTCTTGGATCCCGCAACGAAATTAATCAGAAAAGAATAATGGAGGAGTAGGAACAAAATACAAATTTCCACTTCCCTCCATATCAAGCAGGAGACAGAACAAACAAGACCAATAGGCACAAAGAGTCGTTTACATCGATCGGTCGCCATATTGACCGATCCCGTGCGTCTCGCATCCAGCGCCTTCCCGCAACCTTAACCAGGTCATCGGTTCACCTCTTGGGAGGCTTTGTTCCGATTCGCGGTCGCCAGCCCTGAACCTTTCGACCCCATCGGCAATCCGATTAAATCAAGTAAATTACAAATAAACACTTAATTGGAAATTCAAAGCATAGAAAAAGTCTTAGGGGATAACGTTAAGCGTTGGAGAAAGTCTACGGTGTTATTTCTATTAAGAGATTTCTCTATGTCATCTAGTTTTGCTTGTAAGAGACAACGGAAACAAAATATTTCGATAGCCTTAATCGTTATTTATTATACAAAGAGAAAAAAAAAACATTTTAACATGTAAGTAAACAAGGCCTCACTTATCTTACTTAATATTATAAATGCTAACTTTGGATGTGTGGATGTTTGTAACTCAATCACACCAGAACGGATGAACGGATCTGGATGAAATTTGGCACAGAGAATTAGTCAGGAATAGCACATACTAGGCTACTTCATCCCGGTATAATGTTGCCTTAGGATAAGAAAACACTTATCACGCGGCCGAAGCTAGTACAATCATAAAAATATCATTAAATAAGTACAATCCAGCGTAGAAATGAGGTCGCTCAATCAGTCGTTGCGATCCATTCATCAATTGAGCAATGTAAGTTACTAAAGTGACCAGTCTTCATTTGAGAGTACAGAAACTTCAACCTTGTAGCATATTGAATTGAATGTGACTCGTCACTTTATCTGTATGGGTCGGTTTCCTAGTCTCGTCCAATGACGTGGGTCTCGAGTGGCGCGTCCACGCGGATGATGGACGAGGCGAGCGCAAAGTACCCCTCGTAGTGCACGTCATCAGGCGTGGTGTCGTAGTGGTAGTGGCCGCCGTCGCCGTGCTCGCTGAACCCGTGGAAGTGCTGCACGCGTAGGTCCAGACCCTGGGGAGAAGGTGGCTGGTGTTATACACGTTGCACCGTACACATGTCGGTGCCGAGATGCATTGGAAAAGGATTGAGCTATGTTATGGTTTGGTAGGACAGGGAATAGGTAATTGCGTTTGTAAATGTAATCAACAAAGGCGGTATTAGTCTTTCATAGCCAGCTGCACTCAGTATATTCCCCCAGAAATATACTCAGGAACTGTGCTAACTTTGTTTGCCCAAAGCAAAATACTGTATCTAGGTACCCAAAAAATCTTGTGGTTCTCAACCAACGCGAGCTGTTTGTCAGGCAGGGCAACTTATGTCATCGGATAATTGCAGAATCCATAAGTTTGTTTCGAGATATTATAAATTCTCGATATAGAAGAAACGGAACATTCAAATATAGCAAATGCCATTCAAATTCGATAGTTAATATAGAATTATAGCCGTGTCTTTTTATTGAGAATGAGAGTTCACAATCTCACGCAATTTATTATAAACTTACCATGTTTGCAATAATCCGGTGACATATGCAAATGGTAGTTAATTGGGTATACTAACATGGTCTCCAGTAACGAGGGTGCCGACATGCGTGATGGGTGCGCGCATCTCGAAGAAGTGCAGCCAGCCGTCCACGTCGGCGTCCGTGCACAGCCGCATGCTGGAGAAGTCGGGCATCACGTGGAACTTCACCTTACCCGACTGCAGCATGAACATGCCGCCAAGACCTGGAACACCAGCTAATGTAAATAACAGGCTTCTTACTTCTTAACTTTTTTTTGTCCAATTCTGGATGCTCTTCTACGCGCCATGGTCCAGTTATGTAGACTTCTACACACAAGAAACACAGGACAAGAACAAGAAAATGATGTCGTGTTTTTCACATTTTTTTCCTAAATATCTTTTAATTACTAAATTAACAATTCCTAAGGTCTTTGCGACATGAATTACAGTCGTAGTAGACTAGGCAGTACGTTACTTACCGATAATCTGGTCACCGTAATGGTTTTTGAGCGTCTCTCTGATAGCCGTGATGAAGTTTGCTGGACCGATGCGTTTCTTAGCTACTACTTTGATCACCTGAAATGAGATAAGTATTTTCGTTTTTATTGACATGGTTATGAGCTTATTTGTAATGTTTTTGTTTGTACTAACTTGCTAAGGAAGTAAAGTAAAGGAAAGATTTCAACCCAGGGGCACACATATTTAACCTGAGGATTAAAGATGACAGAACTTTTGAGAAAGCTTAGTAGTAGAATACAAAAAGAAATAAAATTATATTATAACTATAAAATCCCTACTCATTTTAAATATCATGCATGACAATTGGTTTGATAGATACAGTCAAATGCTTTGTAGGTGGTAGGTAATGCTAAACAATTTTAACAGCAGTGTGGGAGCACCCACACTGCTGTTAAAAATGTTTACAAACGTTATTAAACATTTTCTAAACAAACATTTGTTACACACAATGTTCGCGCAATATGCGCGAACTTACCCCCACTACGCCAAAACCTTGCAAAGTTACATGCCGGGGATTATAACAGACACACTGTAAAAAGTCACTTACCTTGCCCGGCTTTCCCTCACTGAGCAGGTAGTTCCCAAGCAGCGCTGTCCTGGTCTCATTGTTGGGTAGTATCTGCTGCTTGTAGCCGCCTTTGCCTTTAGCAGCTCCCACCGGCTCTATCGACACTATCCTGGTGCCCTGGTCCACTGTGCCGTTGCGGATGCTCAAATTTATTATACCCTGGAAATATGTAGAAAAAACTGTTTAGTGCGATGTTGAAATTGAGATTTTGCACTGTTTATTTTTTTTTTTAACTTGTTTATTTTGTTGTAACTTGCTTTCAATAGTATATAAGGTACCTACATCTTTATCAAACTTGCCACAGTTCCTCCCGGTTCTCTGTGAAGTGGCACTATCACTGAAATACCTTTATCCTATGTGTATGGTTATGTATAGTCGCCTAGTTATTGCTTTATCACCATAACGCTAAATAACTCTAGCCTGTCATTAAAAGACGTGGTATATTGGCCTGTGACTATATGATTAATTCAACAGCCGTGTGGGTTGATCCTCAATGCTAAGCAATGCTTGCAAACGGCAGTGTATGGGTGATCAATTTAACATATCAAGATCCCTTCGTGCCTCGGGCACCACGCTAAGTCGTTGGTCCCGGCTGTTATTTGTAGAAATTTTACAGTCGTTACGCGAAGTCAGAAGACAAGACATCTGGCACCAGTCTTGCTTAGGGGTATCGTGTTACCCAGTTACTGGATTGTAGAGTTCAGATAGGAAGTCGCTTCATGTAAAATACCTTCTGTTATTCAGCTGCTTTTGGTTAGACTGGAAGCCGACCCCAAAATAATTGGAAAAAGGCACAATGATTGATTTTGTTAGATCAATTTACGTGGTCGACTACACCCGTCTATTGTTAGGTGTTGTCGTGTTTCCTCTTCGGTGGGTTTTCGCATTATCGAGACGGGGGGGCTCAGTAGCCGTGGCATGGTGACCCACGGTGAAGCGAAGAGGAACTGAGGCGTGCCTCGTTCTCGAATGGGAGGCATCACGGCTGAGGATAGGAGGACGCGGCGGGGGAGGAGTCCAATATTGCGGTGCGCCGCCCTTCCTATCTTCCGCGGCCTGGACGGTGTCGCCACTGTCTGATGGCGGACGCGGTGGTGCCACAGGGGAGAAGGAGTGTCGGTATAGTTTTGGCCGCTCTCCCTATCCCCTGCGGCCAAAAACTGATAAGTGGCGGGGCATCACAGGGGGACCAAGGGTGCCCGGACACACGATACACGGGGTAGTCTGGCGCTCATGTGCTAGTTTGGTGCCTGGGTTGGTCACGGCATAAAATGTGTTCTGGTGTGCCGGTGATGTGGGTACTACCCAGAGGAGGGTCCGGTGACGGACAGCCACGGTAAGCGCTAGAGCGTGCCCGTGTTCCCGCTATAAGCGGCACAGGAGGACACCGTGGAGTTTTAGTGGTTTGGAGTCCCACATAACTGCACTATCTCCCTGTGGTAGTGTATTATGCATGAGCATTTCTCCAAGCAAAAAAAAAGGTGTTGTCGTGTTTCATAGACGATTTTCTAATACTCTTGACGAGCGTAACTAACCTCGCAGTTGACCCCGAGGTGCGGCCAAGGTCCTGCGCCTGCGCCGGCCATCAGCGCGGGGTCGCTATTGAGGTGGCGCGCGAGAGCAGCCAGATCGTAGACCTTGTCGCGCTGCACCAGCGGCAGCAGGTATGGCGGACCACCGATCTCGATAAGCTTGGCATTGCCAGTCAGGCCTGGATAAATAGAACTAAGTCATGAATAAAACATAACATAACACTAGGAAGTGGTGACGGGCATTTCCCAAAACGCCCGTTTTGGGAAACTTTTTTAAATTTTGTAAACTTTTTTTTTATTTTTTATTTGATACCTAGAAAAGTAGTAATGTGTTTCCATTTAAGATTTTTGTTTGCGAAAAACGCTATAATGTTTTCAACCTGGAAATGAGACCCACACTTTTTCTAATAGTCAGCAATACAATAGTTTGTTTATTTAATTTAATTCTTGATGATGTAACGACTGTAACATTCAGTAGGAAATCATCTGATAGATAACTGTAGCAAAGTATTGTCTCACTTTTTATCACTTATTTACTTTAGATAGCGCGAGATTTGTAACAACAACTATTAGGTCAAATGATTATATTATATAATTGTTTCATATACGTCATCATAACATCTACAACATGTAATGTTATGTAGTTACCTAACCCAATCTGGCAAATATCGTGCGTGTTATGCTGTTCAGGAAAACAGTTCTTAAAATTGTGGTGGAGGCAATTAAAATCACCCGTATTGTTTGATGACCTACCAGAACTAGCTTTTAGGTCAATCAGCAATTTCATGCCTTTATTAGCCAATCCATTCATAGCTGTTTGTATCACAAATGCTTATAAGTTGATTGAACATACCTGGTGATTTGAGGTTGTATGGCGGCTTGGTGAGGTCTGGAGAGTCAACCGCAGACACGTCGACCTGTGCGAATGTGCTGGTCAGTCCCACAGACAATACTGCAAAAAACATATTTTTTCGTTATCATGATAGATTGATAGAAGAATCATCGCAACTGTAGCCATCCGGTCCACTGCTGGACATCAAGCAAGAAGCTACTGTAGCCATCCGGTCAACTGCTGGACATCAAGAAAGAAGCTACGGCAAGTTCTGTAGTCAATAAGCAAGAAAACTCAAGGTGCCGACTAAAATATACAATTTTTGCGGCCACAAGCGAAATAAATATTTTGCAGGTCTATAGGTTGGCAGAAAGCTAGTGATCCTAGGAATCTGCAATGTGGCATACCTAATGGCATAAGTACGTAGAAAGAACTTACCGTCCACTATTTCCTGCAGCGGTGGCTGGTATAAAGGTTTCTCCTGTATAGGAACTTTTTTGTAGTCGACAGACGTCATATTGAGATGTGTGCTGAAACAATAAGCGTGTCATATAAGCGTATTGCTTGTTATCAAATTAACATTGGTAGCGTCGTTTCAGTTCACTCCACCGTGGTATTTTATCACCACGCTCATTAGTATTCAACAATACTTTGTAAGTAGTTATTAATTCAGTAATTACATAAATATACATATGTACATAGAAAATAAACCTGCGAAAATAACAGCAATTTGGTAATGTAGGATACACTCTCGGAGAACCTAAATAATAATATGGTTTCATTGACATTTGACAGTAAACAAAGTAGTTCGCCGTTAACGAGTCATTGCTTTTACTCACCTCGCCGCACTCAAGGTCGCCGCGTTCACCGCCACAACAAACGAACACGAGAACAATATGCTCGCATACATTCTAACCTAATTTATTGGAGTATTGTAATACGTACGTTAATGTGTAGCGTGGGGATTCAACTGTGGAGTTTTTGATGACCTCTTGTGACCTTAGTGATTGTCCGGAGGTGAGCGGGCAGCAACGTGCTGTGCCGGACGCTGTGCGGCTATGACGGCCTGCGCGTGAATGTCGCACAGATTGACTATCTGCTCCGAGCGCTGCCGAGTGCGCTTTATCATTGTTTGAGAGCTTCCAGTGTAATTACTTGTTATGTCAAGGTCGCCAAACATCTTATTGTGATGTTAAGTAAACACTTGCTGTGATTGATTGTATACAATTAGGAATTTGCAGTAGCTACTTGATTTGTTATTTCCTTGTTGCAATCGGGAATCGAATACACGACCTTCGTGTGTTCGATTCCAGTGGCGTGGCTCGGGTGTCACTGTTTCAAAGTTCGGGCACATCGGGTCAAAAAGAGAAAATAGCCTTCCCAGGTACGGACAAGCTGGTTTAATTAAACAAATACTTTAGTGAACATGCATAAAAAATATGTTATATAACAGTTTATCGATAAAATATAGTAAAATAGTATATAACTATTGAACACAGAACCTCTTAACTTTCGCAAAAATGCCGTTTTCTGCGGCAAGTGTGTAGGTAAGGCTTTGAGATTAGTTTCTAATGATCAGCGCTTATCTGACTAAGACATTCAAAAAATATATCAGGTTTGTTTGGTGCAGCTAAACAAATTAAAAAATCCATACAAGTGCGAGTGGGTTTTGCGCAGGGTTCCGTACAAAAAGCTATAAGCTACATTCACCAAAATACTTAATTAGGTAAGATTACTGAAGTTCATAAACTATGAAAGCATCGAACACAGCTTTAATAAAAGATGAACTTTCATAAGTCGGTGTTTCTGCTTTCGTCTCTTCCTTTTTTGACACCGCCTGCCGAAATTTAAATTATTTTTCACTTTGTAGTGTTTGGAAGTCGGTTGTATTTTTTTGTATAAAAGTTTATTTTTTATTTTTAACCGACTTCCCAAAAAGGAGGAGGTTTCTCAATTCGACCGCATATATGCTATTTATTTTTATGCGTGTTCGCGGATAACTTCGTCGTTTATGAACTGATTTTGATAATGACAAGTTCTATGGTAAGGTACCTATAATGCCCACAGTGATGCCAGAATAGATTACCCGAGTAACATGTAACTTGAACATAACCGGTGGTATGGAAGTGTACCACGGTGAACAACACGTACGTGTACGTGTATGATTTGAAATAATGTAAACATAAAACCGACATGCGATTGCAGCAATCGCGAGAGATTTGCCATCATTTATTGAAGAGTTCTGTTGTATATCTCCGAAGTTCTTCAGCAGATCTTGACCAAAGTTAGAATTTTGCTAATTCCTAATAAATGACGGAGTTATGCCCGAGCATGCATAAAAAATAGAAACATCTGAATTGAGAACCTCCTCCTTTATGGGAAGTCGGTTAAAAACCGGCCAAGTCCAAGTCACACTCGCGCACAGAAGGTTTCGTCCAAACTTGTATGGCAACTCATATCACCGCTTATCATCAGGTGAGATAGTGAATAAACGCGAGCCTATCAACAATAAAAAAGAAAATTTATGTAAATAGTTCGTCCATCCCAGCAATCGAGTCTTGATGATTTTTCCGAGTAGATACGTTTTAAATTTAGAAAAGATAAGCTGGATTAAGGGTCCTGAAGTTTGCCGTTGGAAAACTGTTGTTGTTGTGTCCCATATATCGATATACGTTGCGGGCAGTTTACTTACTGCAAATAAGTTTATAATCACATTTTTCTTTGTGATGTAAAGTAGGTAACTACATATTTACAGATTCGTGTTTTCCCATTACTTGTTAATGTCAAATCATTATTTCAATTAAACGGCACTTTTGAATATCAAAAAATTAAAAGTTAATGATAATAATAATTGATTATACTATGTTTGTGTTACATAATTATAAGACATTGTTTCTTACAAAATTTCATGATTTCAACGAGCAGTACCTACCCTATAGGTTTTGATTCCCTTACGACTGTCTAAATATCTGACATAAAAGGCCGTATCGTTTGATTGCGTTGGCTTTGAATTTATTCACAGCTCCAAGAGATTGCTGACCTGAGTATTTTCGGGCACACGGTTGGCGCAGTGGTTGAGCAATTAACTGCTGCGCTGCGTGTCGCGGGTTCGATTCCCGCACGGAAGAAATATTTGTATGATCTACAGATATTTGTTCCGGCTCTGGGAGTTGTGTATGTAAATTTATATGTTTGTAAACGCACCCACGATACAGGAGAAATTCCTAGTGTGGGGAAAAGTTTATATTAAAAAATATACAAAGTGGTTATGATAATACGACAATAAATGAAAACATTGACAATACTAGTTCATATGAACAATTGTAAGCTATCAAAAAAACCCTAACATCAGAATTAAAAAAAATAAAATTTCAAACAAACTAAATGACATAAAAGTGGAAAGAAAATAGAACACCATTTATAAATGGTTCACTAACCTGTGATAGAGTAGCAATAGCGCGGTCCTGTAGCGACTTGATCTTTTGGCGCCATTATTATTAATGCTCAGTAAAAATAATAACACTGAATCACAAATGTATTAACGAAATAATTAGGCACCTTTCACCCGCATGTTATTTATTAATCAAATTATTAATCACTATCAGGATCACTGTTCAGTCACGTAGCTAGGTAGGTACCTATTAAAGTTATTACTATTAAAACGTTACGTGTCCTGTCACTAAAATAAGCGTCCAATATCGCACTAATTCGTCGTAGATAAGGATTACAAAACAAACACACGAGCGGCGGGCGGCGGTACACAAAGGTGGTAGGTACTCGGCGGCGAATCACACAAAGTATGTCCTGCGGCACTCGTGCGCTTAGAAAGCGATGACGCGTGAATCGTCACAGGATTGTAGCGACACACTGACCGTGACCTAAATTTATTGTTGCAATGTTTCAACAAGAAAGCGAAGTAACAAACGAAAAGATTTATCTCTTTCGCACAAACCAATTTTTCTATTTCATGAGTGCTTAGCTATTTCCGCATGTATTATTTTGTTAGAGTTAGGACTCTAATGGCAAGCTTTATGACTCTTACAATTTAGGCGTAAGGTATAATTTGCACTGAATCAAATGTAAAAACTATTATGGTGCTGGTTGGAAATGTGTCTTTAATCTTTTGATGTGCATACCGATGCGGGGGTCGTTAACCTGTCAGTACTTCCCTATTAATACATACATCGTGTAGCAAATGTTAAAAATGAAAAATAATTTCTTGTGACTAAACTACTGGATATATTCAAATGATTTTTTATATGTAGTCTGAGAATGTCTTGAGGTATGCGAAGTTTAATTTATTGTCGTATTATCTTAACCACTTTGTATATATATTTGATATTAATTTCAACTTACTACCGCCACGCGTTGCTGAAAAAAGGGTCTTGACAGACAGAGTGACAGACACAGAATACGAAGTGATCCAATACGTGTATTCCCGGCCGTCCCACCAGGGGACTTCGCCAGTGGCGAACGATCCTATAAGGGTTATTATTTTTCTGTTAAGGACATGGTACCCTAATTGTATGCATATTCCGTATAGAGCAGTGGTAGCCCAGTGGTATCGGCTGCAACTTACAAGTTGTGGGTCGTGGGTTCGAGCCCAGACAGGCGCTTTACTTTGTGTAAATTATTTCTTCACCACTGTTCTCAAAACGGTGAAGGAAAACATTCGAAGACATGTGACATCCACCAACCTCCACTGGGCCCGCGTGGTGGATTACGGCCCATTCCTTCTCACAAAGAGGAGGCCTGTATCCCAGGAGTGGGAACATTAATAGGCTGATGATGATGATTCCGTATTTGCGAAATAAATAATATTCATCATTTAGTGTTATTGTATTTGTAATTCAGTGTTGACATTCTGTTCAAACAGCATATTGTTCTGGATCGATATGAGGAAATGGGGTTAAAAGACAATAAAACAGTTATTATTTGGAGAGTTTTTATTTCCATAAAACTAAACCACAACAGATTGGTATTAAATAAATAAGTGTTAACTTCTATCACTGTCATACTTGTAATAAATAAATAAACACAAACAGAATCCTTCTCCACTTATAATTGAAGCCGCACTTTGGTAATGTTGGGTTAACTAAGCTAATTACTAATTATAAATACTCTGACGTCACATTTGCATTTCTGTTTATAACCATTTAAATTAGCTAATTGCATTGTCAAACAATATTTTGATAATAATATTAATCGTGTTCTATCCCATTCGAGATATGCAAAGCTTGAAACATAACAATTTATTTAGCGTGCATATTTTAACCAAGCTACCGCACTTGTTTTCAATAACCTAATAGAACTACCGCATAACTGAAGACCATTTTACACATTGACTGATACATCAGTCAATGAATAATCATCAATCATCTGCCTGCCCTTATCCAGTAAATGAGAAGTATTAAGGTAAATGTAACATACTATCGTTAAGTTATTGCACTCACCAAACGAGATAATCAAACATGTAAACGAGGCCGGTTTTAAGTCTCTGTTTATGTAACGTCAGAAAAAAAGGACTTCACTTAGAAAATAATGAGCAATCTCTATCGAACTCACAGCCCGCAGACACTAGAGTCACGAATAGACAAACAAACCGAAATCATTATAAACATAGTCGCTTCTATTTCCTTCCCATGTTCAATCAAAGCCAATTCGCATTATTTTAGACAATAAATCAATTATTTTATTACTGGTAACTTCACTTTTACTGTTCCGTTAATTGAACGGAATAATTAACAATTAATTCCAATTCAAATTGAGGCATTATGATGCCAGAAAATTAATTTACAACAGGACGTTGTCACTTTCAACAATTTTCCACGACACTATAGTAGATCAGCCATTGACTGCAGAAACTGGCAACACTGCCAGGGGATACGCGGTCTAACCCGTAATATATAACAACCTCCATTACATTGCGCTATGACTGCGAAGTCATGGAATCGACACGCCAAGGAACCCGCAATGGAATGTATGCGAAACGAAAGTGTTGCCCGGTGCCGGAGTCTGGCTCAAATATATGTCAACTTGTCATAGGTTTATATCACAGCCTAAGATAATTTTGATCGTTCTAGACTCATCAAATTTACTTCCATACGTACACAAAATATATTAATCTGGAGTTATATTAAATTATAATGTCTTCAACGCGTTCTGCCCGCAGCGACGGTCTACATCTGACGATTGAGTTTTAAAGAGTATCGTTAGATTCTCTTTAACGTTTTCATTTTTCATTCTTGTCTGAGGTTTTGATGCCGTTTACAGCTCATCTTTCACTGTTAGAACGCGTTAAAAAGTTTCTCTCATTTTACGCTAAATCAAAGTTACATAGTCACCCATACAGACTCATACAAGTATCACACATGAAGTAGTTTGACACACAGCGTCACGACTTCGTCGCACAACATTACATATAAGAACATACAAATGAACAGTGGACATTGCCCAGGTACTTCTGTTAGGTAAGCAACATTTTCTGCTGGCCAATTTATATTACCTATCACTAGAAAATCACAACGACATTATTGTGTATTATCTTAGAATAAACCAGTCAATGTGTGGCAGATCTTGCTGTAAACAGTGTTTTAGAATTACTTCTTATATTCAAGCAAAAAAGTACTTATTTTAATTTATTACTTCCACATTACCTGGTCAATTTTAAGAGTCAAAATAACAGGAATACTATCCTAAGAACTATGATATATTTGATAGTCTATGATTATATCACCATTAAGAGTTTATTTAAATATATCAGTATTTTATTAAAGTGTTAGAATGTTGATATAAAACGACTATTATACTGTCGGTACATACTGATTCGGTAAAGTGGGAGTAGAAACGTGATTGCATATAATAATCGTATAATCCCCGGCACGTAAGTTGGCAAGAGCCGAAGTCGTTTTTTAGGTATCTTTTACCGTTTAGGGCAGTTCCGGGCGATTAGTTGGTCAGTTGACACAAGAATCTATTGACCAATCGTGTCGCGTCCACGTTCCGTTCGCTCTATAAGGTTGGTCAGTTCGCGGAATACGCACGAACTTACCCCCACTATGCCAAAACCTTGCCAACTTACGTGCCGGGCACTATAAATACCTGTATAGTCCAGATAAAATCGGTATTTGGTTAGAATAAATAATCAACTTGTTATTGAATATTGAGACTTATAAAAAAAAAAACTAAACAATATGATTAGTTTAAGCACAGACAGATTCTTAATTCAAATTTTCAATGCAGAGTTTGAATTTAGAATGTGCTAATCGCCATTTAAACTAATCATATGGGTAGATTATTTTTATAAATAAGGCCGATTGTGATGCATGTGTAAATAAGGATGTTACAACATCATAACTAGATTCGTAATTATTAATAGAGTATTATAAAACGATGAACTACAATAGTTGCCTCGCAGTGTCTTTTACAATAATACTTACGAATACTTATCGATATCTACTACGTAGTAATAATATAATTACTAACTTAAGGAAGTCGTCAGTCTAATAAGGTTTTGGGAGGTCTTCGGTCCTAATGGAATTTCAACTAACTGGAATAATAGAAAGCGGGTTACTTTAAGATTAGCTTTGAATAACCATTTGCTGTAGTAAGCTCATCTTTCGGGTGACAAGATTTCTATTTATAATCTCGAAATATGTCGTTCGTATATTTCGTATCGTCAATATTTTGTTAAATTTTACCATTTAATGATTATATTGTGCAATGTTAAACAGATAAGTAAGGTCTTGTAAGTCGTCAATCTGATGAATGATAAGTTTTGGAATCGATCTAATCGTTTGCAATTTTTTATTTGTTATAGGCTCGCGCTTGACCACATTTGCTCGCGTTTGCAAGTGTAGTTATATAGCCAAACATTTGCTAGATTTTCATGGACAAATTTGTGTATGGTCAAATCAAGAATAATATTTTTCTAAGGTTCATTTTAGGTATAGACATAATATCGCACAGAGGTGATAAAACGTATAAAAGTTATAAAAGTACAGTTGTTACTAGTTGCTTAAAAACTTGTTGTACGAATGACCTTCTCGAGTAGGATTTTATTAGTACCCCAGCAGTATAGCTCCAGATAGAGAGTAGTGTTTAAAAAAAGAATATATCGAGACAAAAATTACGCCAGAGTCAACAGTACGTGGCGTATGAATGCTCCTTGACGTTGTATGAACTATGTTCCTACCGTCCTGAACTGGCCAGATCAATGATGGCGGCCAGCTCATGGTGCTGCAGGTAGGTGATGGGCTGCAGCGTGTGCAGGTGCTCGTGGTACAGCTGGCGCGCGTAGGCGGCGTGTCGCGCCACCCAGGCGGCCAGCTCGTGGTGCTACAGGTCGGTGATGGGCTGCAGCGTGTGCAGGTGCTCGTGGTAGAGCTGGCGCGCGTAAGCGGCGTGTCACGCCACCCAGGCGGCCAGCTCGTGGTGCTACAGGTCGGTGATGGGCTGCAGCGTGTGCAGGTGCTCGTGGTACAGCTGGCGCGCGTAGGCGGCGTGTCGCGCCACCCAGGCGGCCAGCTCGGCGCTGTCGCACTGCACGCGCGGGCGCCGCACGCCCTCCGCGCCGCCGCCGCCGCGCACGCCCAGCTCCACGAAGTACGCGCCGTCCACTGACACCACTGTGCATGACACCAGGTTGCTGGAGAACAAACAAACAGAATTTTCATTTACAAAAAATTCGCTATAAGCGATAGATGATCCGCGACCGACGGTCTGCGGCATTCGGTCCGACGCGGACGGTCCGCGACGGATAATCCGCAAGCGGCTCTTTTTCTGAATAATTCCAAGAGTAATAAGAGTAGTCAGTGTGGTTGAGTGTAATTGAAGTGCTGCGTCTCGTTATGGAGACCTGCGGCGCTTGATCATCATCATAATCATATCAGCCGAAAGACGTCTACTGCTGGACATAGAACTCCCCCAGGCGTCGCCACATTGACCGGTCCCGTGCGTCCCGCATCCAGCGGATTCTCGCAACCTTCACCTGGTCATCAGTCCACCTTTTTTTTTTTTTTTTGGTCTCGCTGGGAAAAAATGCATTACGCGTACCCACCCATTGGGGGAATGAGGGGGCTATGTGGGACTCCCCGGAATGAATCCGGTATACCCACTAAAATAACCCAGCGGCACTCCCGCATCGTCTTGAAGTGGAGGAGGACTGGGAAACTGGCAGAGCCTTTACGTCCAGTCCTCCGCCGACGACAGGCGGGCTTACAGCGGGGCCTTCACGCCCCTCCCTCAGTGGAGGGGCCTGGGAACGACCGCGAATGCTCGGCCGTTCCCGCCCGACGAGGGTGGTGACATGTGCAATGCGAGCGAAGGCGCCCCCGCGCCTGTCGCCCGCTAGTCACCACCAGGAGGTGGGAGGAGACGATCGTACAATCGCCTTCTCCCACCCCTTCTTCGCCTGCGGTGCGGCGGCGCGAGAGGATCGTCCTCCCGCGCCCGCTCCGCCGCCTGCTTTTGCGACATCACGACCTCGCAAAAGGAGGCAACCGCCGCCCAGGCCTCCTCACTCCCCAGCATGGAGTTGACCACACTGGGAAGTAAGAGGTCCCGCCCGACCACTCCGGTCATCACACGGCGCAGCTCAGCACAAGCTGGGCACATCTCGAGGGTGTGCTGCGCCGTGTCCTCCACCGCGCCGCATTCATGGCACGCTGGGGTTTCCTCCCTCCGGATCCGGTGCAGGTGCGTTCCGAAACAACCATGTCCGGACAACACCTGCACCAAACGGAACGAGAGGAAACCATGTGGCCGCTCGAGCCAGCCCTGCAGGACTGGCCCGAGCGCGTCCAGCGTCCGGCGTCCAAAGGTGGCGGTGGCGAGGTCCTCCACCCAATGGAGGACGATGGCGTCCCTCGCCTCCCGCCGCACGGCCTCCCGCTCCTCCATGGCGGGGCGCTCACCCAGCGCCCTACGCCGCACTGTCCAATCGTACACTCTGGCGAGCACCCATGCTTCCAACTCCCAGGGAGGGGTGCCGGCCAGAACGCACGCCGCCGAAAAACCCACTGAGCGGTAGGCCCTCGCCACCCGCTGTGCAATGGCCCTTTGTGGCCTGCGGACGGCGGTTGCATTCTCCCTCCTCTGGAGGGAGTCCGCCCAGATATGTGCCCCGTACAGGGCCATGCTGCGCAGGATGCCGGCATACAGTCGCCGGCACCGTCCGCTCGGCCCCCCGAGGTTGGGGAGGAGCCATGAGAGGGCGTCCGCGGCTTTCAGCAGGCGCGTCGACAGCCCGCTAAAGTGCGGGCCGAAGCGCCACCTGCTGTCCAGCACTAGGCCCAGATATTTCATCTGGGCCTTCACCGCTATTCGGACGCCCTCCACGACTATGTGGGCACCTGGAGGGCAGCGCTGCCGAGGCCCGTGGAAGAACACGGCCTCGGTCTTGTTCAGCGCCACCCTCAATCCCAGGCGGCGAATCCTCTCTGCGACCAAGGATCCGCCCGCCGAGGCCAAACAGGCCGCCTCCCCGAAGCTCCTCCCCCGGGCAGTGAGGAGAGTGTCATCTGCGTAGCAAATGACACTCGTGCCCTGGAGGAGGGCTCCCCGCAGTAGCCAGTCAAAACCGATGTTCCACAGGGGAGGGCCTAGAACCGATCCCTGCGGAACCGATGTTCCACAGGGGAGGGCCTAGAACCGATCCCTGCGGAACACCGGACCCCGCGCCGTATCGCCTGATCCTAGCCGTCTTGTCCACGAGGAGGACCTCTCGGTCCTCCAGGTAGCTGGCCAGGATCGCCCGCAGATATTGGGGCACTCCGTGGTACCTGAGTGCCTCCAATATGGTAGAGTGGGGCACGGAATTGAAGGCGTTGGCGATGTCAAACGACACCGCCAACACTCCATCCCCCGCCCCGGACGCCTCCTGCACCTGGCCCCTGAGTAGGGCCAACGCGTCGACCGTCGAACGCCCCCGTCGGAAACCGAATTGGGCGTCCGACAGGTCCGGCCTCATCGCAACTGGCTATTTAGCAGGGTGGCGATGATCCCCTCGAACAATTTACCGACCTCATCGAGCAGAACGATGGGCCGGTATGCCGAGGGGGAGTCCACCGGGCGTCCCTCCTTCCGGAGGAGGCACAACTGCCCCTCCTTCCACGGTTTCGGGAACCTCCCAGCCGTAAGGCACGCGCTGAAGAGGTCCCGACACCTCTCCTCCATGAGGGACGCTGCGATGGCCACCACTCGTGCGGGGACGCCGGTCCAGGGGCCGTCTTCTTCGCGCGGAGGGACAGAACCCCCGCGCGAAGTTCCTTCGTCGATACCGGAGGGACCTCCTCCTCCGGCGAAGCTACCACCCCCCGTGGGGGGTTCATCGTTGGTGGGGTGAAGTCGGCCCTGCGCGGAAACAAGGACCGGACCACCCCATCCAGCAACGCCGGCTCCAGGGTCTCCGTCACTGGGGGACCAAAGGGGCGCAGTTGGTTACGCGCCGCCTTATATGGCCTCCCATACGGATCCCTGTCGAGGCCCTCCAGCATCTCGGCACTCGCCGAGTCCTTGGCGGCGCACATTGCCGACTTGAGGACCGTCTTTGCCTCTAGGTAAGAGGCGTAGAGGCGGTCCTCCCCGGCCTGAGATCGGGTGGTGCGCCGCCGGCTCCGTGTGTAGGCCCTCCTGGCCGCCACGCAAGCGGCCCGGAGCCCCGCCAGCTCCTCCGTCCACCAATACACGGCGCGGCGGGGAGGCGGACCGCGTGACCGAGGCATGCTGGAGTTACACACCTCGGTCAGGGACCCTCGGAGCTGGACCGCTGCGGCGTCGACGTCCAGGGCCTCCACAGGGGGCGAGAGCCAGTCCTGGAGGAACGCCGCTTCCTGAGCTGCCTCCCGGTCCAGGCGGGTGAGAGCCCACCGCGGGAAGGGAGATTGGCCCAAGCGGGCCATTCCCCCCCGCGGGCCCTGGGTGGAGATGTCGAACCGCACGTAGCGGTGATCCGACAGGGTCTCCACCATCTTCACCCGCCAGTTCACAACGCGGGCGGCTAGCACGGGGGTGGCAAACGAGACTCCCCGCTGCCGCACACACGTGTGAACATCCCCCCTGTTTAGGAGGGACACACCGCACGACGCCGCCCAAAATTCGGCGGCGTGTCCCCGGACGTTGCAAGAGGTGGCCGGGTTGCCCCAGGCCACCGATTTGGCGTTCAGATCGCCCAACACGACGACATGGCGCGGTGCCGCCCTCCCGACGACTGCCGTAAGGATTTCGAGAAAATTCTCGAAGTCCCTTAGAGGGCGGTTAGGGGAGAAATATACCCCAACCAGGGCTATGTCTCCCCACGCGGCGGCCACGTATCCCGGTCCCCTCTCTAAAAGCGAGAGGGGAGGGGAGTCCGTGGCAGGTCGCGACACCAACGCCACCAAGCCGTCCCGATCACCCAGCCAATGGCCAGGTACCGAGTACGGCTCGGAGACCACCGCCACGTGCACCAACCACTCAGCCACGGTCTGCATCAGCAGATCCTGGGCCGCTCGGCAGTGGTTGGTGTTCGCCTGGAGGATGCGATGTTCGACCCTTTGCATTAGTCGGACATCGCACCCCCCTCCTTCACGGCCGCCGTGGTCCCAGCCCCTGGGACGGCGGTGGCAGTGACAGGCCGGGTCGGCGCCTGCACTTTGCCCCACTTGGGGGGAGGATTACAATTCCTCCCCTTCATAATGTGGCCTGCTGGACGGCCACTGGCTGCACAAACCGCGCAGTGCGGCGTGGCGGCCTTGCAAGAGGCGGCCTTATGACCCTCCTTGCCGCAGCGGTAGCAGCTGTCCGTCCTGTCTACGCTGGACGGACAGAGGGCCCGGGTGTGTCCGATGCCGAAGCACCTGAAGCACACCGCAGGGGCTGGACTGCAAGTGCCCGGACTACACCCGAGCTGAAGCCGACGGCTAGCCGTCCCTTATCGAGGACGGCTTTGGCGGCGGCGACTGGACACTCCAGGCGAATGGCGCCGCGGCCGGGCCTGATGCCCCGGCCTTGCACCGCTGCGACGTCGCAGCCCCCTATGGCTGCGACCGCCGCCACCACGTCCTCCTTGGTGACCGAATCGTCCAGATCGGTCACCTCTATGGCCGCCGACTTCACCGGCCTGGCCACCTTGGCCGCGTCCGCGATGACCTCCTGCAGCTTAGCTGCGAAGAGGTCCGCGTTCTTACCGCTCTCCGCCCCCGGGAACTCGAATATACGAGCCCCCGCCTGTGTCCGACGGCATGAAACTTTGCGGATCCCCAGTTTGGTGGGATCGGCGTTGGTACGCGCCCGCATCATGACGGACGCGTATGTCTCGCCCCGCTCCGCAGCCTCCGCGGTGAGCATCACCACGACGGCTGCGGTCTTGGGAGGAACGAGGTTCCTCTTGGTGCCAGCTGGGGGGGAGCTCTTCCCCTGCCCCTTTCTCTTACCAGTCGACTGCGACTGGCTGGGAGGGTTGGTGGCGGGGACGGCTGGGGGGGATCTTTTCCCCTTCCCCTTCCCCTTTCCCTTGCCAGTCGACTGCGACTGGCTGGGAGGGGTGGTGGCGGGGACGGCAGTGACGACCGCTGCCGTCTTTTAGCCTTTGCCCTTCCCCTTGCCGACGACCCTCGTCCAGCCCTGCTGGTTGGTCGGCGTGGTGGAAGGGAGAAGGGCGTCCTCCTCCTGAGAGGTCGGCCCCGGCTCGCCTTGCCTCTTGTCCGCCGCAAGCGGGGGTCGGAGGCTTTTCTCCGGCAGGAGCCGGTCTTCGATGCCTGCTAGGCAGGCTCTGACGAAGGCCCTCTCCTCCATCATAACCTTGCGAAGGGTTTCCTCAAGGTCGAAGGAGAAGGGAGGGCCCTCTGCCGCAGGTCTCGGCTCGGCTTGTGTTGGCCGGGCCGTGGCTTCAGCCAGCTTAAGGTGCAGCTGGCTTACCTCCGACTGCAGGCGATCAACTTTCGCCTGCAGTTGCCGAGTTTCATCAGAAGCCTTCCGCTGCACCAGTTCCGCAACTATGCTGCGCCGCTGCACCAGTTGCTCGCGTCCCGGCATTTTAGGGACTTTTGGAACGTTCCCTTCAGGTTCGAGGACTTGGAGGCGACCTCCACGATCCTCTCTTCGTCCTCCTCGGCCATCCGCTCCAGCTCCAGCAGGGAGTGGTCGGCGTGCAGGACGCGGGACGCACCGTATCCGGACTTGGCACGGTTGACGCGCGCCCGCTCCTCTTTGGCCGCAACCCGTTCCGCCAGCTCCTGCTGGAGCTGTGTCCGCCTTGCCAGATCCAACTGACGTTGGGCGCCAGCGAGACCCACGTCGTGGGTGTCCGCTACTGTTGTCGGCTTCTTTGCCTCGACCTTCCTCGCGGGCTCCTTCGCCGAACCCGAGGCCGAGGAGCCATCGGAACCATCCTTCAGAAAGGCCCGCTTTCTGCGCCGAGATTCTCTCTCGGCAACCGTCGAACTCGCGTCCGACATAATGGAGTCGTTGTCGGAGTCCGTCAACTCTACCACCCTTTCATCGTAGAAGGTCCGCCCTTCTTCCGACGCTGAAGCGTCGCGTTGGCCCTGAGAAGGGCCTTTGGGTTGGCCCTGAGAAGGGCCTTTGGGTTGGCCCTGAGAAGGGCCTTTGGGTTGGCCCTGAGAAGGGCCTTTGGGTTGGCCCTGAGAAGGACCTTTTAAGAACCGCCCGCGGGCGTCCCGCGCAGATTTAGACATAGTCTCGGCAATATCGTACACGACAAGGCAATAAATTCGCTACGATCGCACAGTGCACTTGGGCCGTACCCAGTCTGCCACTCCGTTACGGTGGTCAGAACTGGGACGTTTCCAGGGGATACGACGTGGACGTAAGCACTGGGAGGGGATCCCCCGTCATCAGTCCACCTGGTGGGAGGCCTTCCAACGCAACGTCTTCTGGTTCGCGGTCGCCACTCCAGAACTTTCCGAAATCTGATCCTGAAGTCGAACAGCACTTGGTGTAGCGCACGGCGCAGTAGGCCAGGAGTGTTACAGTACCTGAGGTGCGTCTCCATGACGACCTGCGGCGCTTGGTGCTTGCAGGTGATGATGCGCAGGTAGGTGTCGGACAGCAGCGCGCGGATGTCGTGCGGCGTGTCGCGCACGGCGCGGTATGCCAGGAAGTGCTCGGAGTAGTCGGTGTGATTGAGCGCGTACAGCAGAGCAGCTCCGGCAGCCTGCGCCGAGCAGTAGCGCGGCAGCAGCCGAGCCGCCGCCACGCAGCGCGGCCCGCGCACGCGCCCAGGCACCCACTTGTCCGATCTAACCCGACGATATACGAATGCGAAATTACTTAGGTTTCAAATATTTGACGAGGCAAAACTTATGAACAATAGTGATTAACAATCATACTAATATTATAAAAGTGAATGTAAGTTTGTTTGTTACGCTTTCACGCAAAAACTACTGAACCGATCATCATGAAACTTTGTACATATATTCTTGGAGGTATTAGAAGTAACATAGAATATTTTTAATAAAAAAAAAAAAAAAAATGCCTTCACTGCGAGCGAAGGAGCGGGTAAAAGCTAGTAAATTATAATTGTATGCCGTTACCAGCAAGATATGCCTAATGTTCACATTACATGTACACATATTCAACATAAAAAGAAAGGGAATCTTTATTTTTTTTTCTTTTAGGATGAAACAAACTCTTTCTGTTTTCAAATATGATTAGAACTAGCTTTTACCCGCGCCTCCGCTGGCAGTGAAGCAATTTTTTTTTTTTAATAATTTGTATCCTATGTTACATCTAATGTCTTCAAGAATATATGTACAAAGTTTCATGATGATCGGTTCAGTAGTTTTTGCGTGAAAGCGTAACAAACAAACTTACATTCACATTTATAATATTAGTATGATTAGTAAGGATTATTTTAAGAATGGATCATTTTCACGGTGAATTGCTTTAGACGCTGACACTGACCTGCGACTGGTGTCCCTGAGCGCGGACGCGGTCTCGGCGGCCAGGTCCAGCACGCCGATGACGGGCTTGGTGACGGTGCCTACCAGCCCCTTGCCCACGCCCGCCAGGAAGCCGCCCAGCCCCTCCGACGTGGCGCCCTCGTAGCTGTGCTTCACCAGCGACGTCATGCCACCTAACGATATAAACAGTTAGCTGTAATAATCATGACTAATTCCGGCCTAGTCACGACTAGCTCCAGCCTAGTGTGACTAACTTCAGTAAAGTTACGATTTCATTCTGTCCAGTCATGACTTATTTCAGCCAAGTCTCTACTAGTTCGGCCTAGTCAAGATTAGCTCGAGACAACGAGACTAATACGACTTAGTCATTAAAGCTTTTGTATAACCATCTTTACCCTAGTCACGGCTGGCTCATCTTTTATTTATTTATTTTTTTCCGGGGTGGAAAATCCTCATTGGATGTCCTCCGCCCTGGGGGAGGCGGAGGGGTCTGTCAGACTCGTACTGACCAAAAACCACCCCGGTGTTCCATCTCACACCTACGCCGGGGTCGCGGGAACATACGATACTTCCGTAACCCCCGGCTAGTGCCGGCCCGCCTCTGCGGGCCTCGATCTCGGGTTTGGGAGGGAGTGAGGTGTTTGGCTCCCCCCGCAACGTCTAAGAGGGGCGCGCGTGGAACACTACGCGCCACCACCTCGGGTCCTGATGTGTTGGGGGCGACGGACGTCCCCGAGTCCGTCGCCCCTGGACCCATTTAGGGGGGCCGGAAGAGGGCGTTGTCCGCCCTCCGCCGACGCCCGGCTCGTCTGCTGCGGATCGGGTGAGTGGATGAAATCTCCCTCTCCCTCTCCGCAGCCTCCTTCTGCGAGACGACTGTTTCACAGAAGGATACCACCGCGTCCCAGGACTCCTCGCTGCCGACCATAGACTCGACTACGGCGGGCAGCGATAGGTCACTGCCTACTTCTGAGATAAGGGCACGGCGCGGCTCCTCCCAAGCGGCACACTCTGCCAGCGTATGCCGCGCCGTGTCCTCCCGGCAGTCGACGCAGTGGTGACACCGGGCGTCCGGCTCCCTGTTTATGCGACACAGGTACTTCCCGAAGCAACCATGACCCGAGAGCACCTGCGTCACCCGAAACGACAGGGAGCCGTGCCTCCTCCCGAGCCAGCGCTCGAGCACTGGCCGGATCGCCTCGATGGTGACGAGGCCGGCGGTAGGGCGTGCCTGCCCCGCCATTCCGCCACTAGGACCTCGCGGAGTTGAGACCGACGCAAGTCCATATGGCGCTGCATCGGCCCTTCACCCCGCGCCCGCGCTTCCTCGCGCCACCGATACAGTGACGCGAGTACTTTCGCCTCCAGGTCCCAGGGCGGGGATCCGGCCACGGCTGGCTCATCTGGCTCAAGTGTGAAAAGTATTATTATACTACACCTGCTCGGAAAGTACCTTGATACTTTATCAAATTTACGGTAGAAAGTACGTCATTGCATATCGAATAAATATGCGGCGAGAAAACGCATCTGAGCGGGAGAGAAAAGTGTATGAAAATCCATTTCTTACGTGGTTTTTCTTTTTTAATTTTGGGTAAGACTATGCGCTGGTAACCTAAATATCAAAAGCCAAAAAGTTTTTACAGTGAGTTTTTATCTCCAAGTTCGCAAAATGACACTGGCCACTAGCTGTGTGTTGGATGGTGTCAAACAATTTGAAAAAAGAACATGTGAAAATTGCAGACGCCATTGGCACCATTTTCAATTTGTGTGTTGTTTGAGGATTCAGTTTTCGAAATTTCAATTAGTAAAGATTTAGTTTTTTATTTTCCTCGTAGGTGTAGTATAAAGCACTATGTATCACTCGAGAGAAAGTGCGATTCCCGATCTCGGGTGTTTCTCGGGTGTTCAAACGACACCCTCGACGGTAATCGGTCACTTTCTCCTCTCGGTGAACAATGTACTATTGAAATGTTTATCATTTGATGCTGGGGTAGGTATAAGCCCAGATCCAGCTAAGGATGACTTTATGGCTGAAATGCTAATGAAGCTAACTCACCCAGTATCCCTAGGCCGAGGCCGCGGAAACCAGCGGCCAGGTGCGCGCCCGGGGCGGCGGAGCGGATGCGGCGCCGTGTCTCCTCGTGCGCTTCGTCGCCCACCACGCGCTCCAGCCCGTCGCCCAGGGACTCTGTCGAGGGAAACATCACATTCAATTCAAATAAGTCAAATATCATATTTACATGCACTCATAAATCAAAGTTAAATCTTTGTTTGAAGGCTTTTAGTTTATCATTTTGTTGCTTTGCACGTACACTAGGTGCAAACTATTAGTACAGCAAGCAATTGTTATTAAATAAATAAATGACAATCAGGGATGAAAGTCAAACAGAAACGAAGCAGGCGCTAATTAAAAGTGTATGGAATGTGTAACGAATCAAGATTGTACCCTAGAACAAGTCTCCCCACCATTTGTGTTCCCACGTTGTCGTCGTGGTGGGGCTTGCGTGCCTCAGTGATCTTGAGGGCTTTGCCGGTAGAGCTACTCATGCCGGAAGGCCTCAAGTGAGAGACCAGACCAAGAGGAACACACACGGCGGAGTCCAGTCGGACCGCCCGGAGGGTGCGCTGTCCAGGAGCGCTGGCACCAACAGCTGTTGGCGCCTTCTGGACAGCGATTTCGGAGAGTGGGTTCGCCTCGGGTACGTGTCTGCTTATCAGACACGACCACGATGGCGAACGTGTATTGGGGACCCCACCCCATTGCCAAAAAGGTAAAAAAACAATGGACGCGCATCTCCAAAAAACATTACCCAGGAGGGTACCGCCTGCCCCGCAGGCGGAGAATCCCTCACCAAGCAGAGCTTGGTCTGCCCCTCGTATTCTGGGGGGGCAAAGAGCGCGCCAGGTCCGCAAAGGACCTGTTACCGTCCTTCGTGGACGCAAAGAGCCAGGGTGGCTCACTAGCCGGCAGCGCGGAGTCCCTGGGACCAGTTCCCAGCACGTCCGCGACGCCGGTGGAGGCTGGCCGTAGTTTCGGCCTCAGAGAGGTGAGTGAGGACGCGGAGTCGGACTCTGATGCCGCGTCCTCACACTACTCTCACGTTATGGAGGCGGAAGAACCCACCTCCAATAACAAAAGGAAGGCGGAGTTTTTGCGCTCCGTCTCTGACGACGAGGCGGTGCCTGCCCGGAAGGTCTCGACCTCGGGGCGGGGTACCGGCCGAAAGACAGGCAAAGGGAGAGGGTTCCCCGCTGAGAGCGCCAGCGAGGGACGCCAGGCTAGAGCCATAGTGCCGGCGATCCCTAGCCAGCTGCCGGAAGGAATGGAGGAGGCCATGGCCAAATTTAAAGAGGTCGTGGCAGCCGCCATCATAAGCGTGGCCAATAAACGGGAGAGGGTGGCCAAGAAGCGCTCCATCGAGCTGGCCAATGCCACGATTGAGGGGGCTCTGGGGTTCGTGTTTGATTCCTACGAGCAGACCCTCAAAGGGAGGATTGGCCGGCTCGAGGCCTTGGCCGGTCTACAGGACTCCCGTCCTGAACCGGATCCGGTACTGGAAGGGCGTAGCACACAGGAGCAGGGCCGTTCCCTGCCCTTGCCTCAGGCGGAAAGCGAGATTCTAACCTTGCTGCGGAAAGAGTTGGCTGCTGCCAGGGAGCAGCAGCAGCAACAGCAGCAACGGTTTCAGGAGCATATCCAGAGCCAGCTTTCCGTCCTGGAGAGCATAGTCCTGCGCCCTCCTCTCGCGGCCTCCGGCCAGAAGAGGGCGGTGTCATATGCCGCTGCCGCCGCGGCCGCGGCTGCTGCGCCCAGGGCAGGCCCGTCGGGGCAAAGCGGGCGCGGGGCCGCGGCGCCGGAGGCTGCGAGGCCGGCCCCGGTTACCGAGCAGCGGCAGCGGCAGGGGAAGCCTGCCCCTCCCCCGAAGGGCAGGGTAGCGGCTGCCACCAAACCGGTGGGGCGTACTGCCGCAGCGGCGACTGGGTCGCGCCTGCCGCCGCCTCCTCCTCCGCCCGAAGACTCCTCGGCTGGCGCCGAGTGGACGATCGCCGGCGCCAAGCAAAAGGCGAGCAAGGCGGCTAGGGCAGCCAAGAAGCGAAAGCGGCGACAGGAGCGGAAGAAGCGCGCCATGGCCGCCAGACTTCGCGCCCCAACTTCCGCAGCTGTAGTGATCACACTACAGCCAGCTGCGGAAAAGAGGGGCGTGAACTATGACATGGTCATGGCCAAGGCGAAACAGGCGGTGGTGGGCCACCTTGACGAATACGGAGCCTCCGGGGGCTTCCGTATGAGGCGCACCGCAACCGGAGCCCGGATCCTGGAAGTCCCAGGTGCGGACAGCGGACAGGCCGCTGACGCCTTGGCCGAAAGGATCAGGGCGTCTCTGGACGTCGAGGAGGCCCGAGTGTCCAGACCCACCAAGAGCGTAGACATGCGCATCATGGGTCTGGACGACTCCGTCAGGGTGGAGGAAGTGGTGGCCGCCATCGTCAGGGCGGGAGGGTGCACGACCGATCAGGTCAGGGCGGGCACCATCCGCGCTGACAGCACGGGCATGCGAGCCGTTACGGTGAGCTGCCCCGTGTCGGCGGCCAAAGCCATCACGGCCGAGGGCCGAAGGCTCTTGGTGGGCTGGGTTTCAGCCCAGGTCAAGATGCTGGAACCCAGACCTCTGCGGTGCTACCGCTGTCACGTGGGGGCCTATTGCGCCGCAGAGGTAGACCGCAGTGACCACTGCCACCGGTGCGGAAAGCCCGGTCACAAGGCCGTCGAATGCCGTGCATTGCCGCACTGCTACGCATGTGCGGCGGCCGGCAAGCCGGCCGACCACCGGGCTGGGGGCAGGTCCTGCGACCCACCAAGGCCAAGGGCAAGGTCAGGAGGCCCATCCACCCTGACGTCCTCACCACCGCAGCCGCTACCCTGGCTAGCGCTGCTATCGCCGCCGCTCCCGCCGCCGCGGCAGGACCCCCACAAAGGGCTCAGGAGGAGACGGTAATGGAATGCCAATAAAGACACCATTACGTCTCCTCCAGACGAACATCAACCACTGCGCCGCCGCTCAGGATCTGTTGCTCCAGAGTATGGCGCAGTGGTCGATCAATATCGCCGTCGTCGCCGAGCCGTACTTTGTCCAACCCCGTGGAGACTGGATTCAGGACTTGGACGGCTCGGTGACGTTAATTTCGTCGGCCGCCGCCGGTACCCCGCCCCCCGAGTCCGTCACGAGGGGGCGAGGTTGCGTGGCAGCACGGTTCGGGGACATCGCTGTGGTAGGCGTCTACCTGTCCCCGAACAGATCTCTCGACGAACTCCACGTCTCCCTGATGGAGCTAAATCCCGTCGTCGCTGGGTTCGGTTCCCTCCCTGTGGTCGTTTGCGGGGACTTCAACGCCTGGAACACGGCTTGGGGTTCTCGGTACACGAACCGACGGGGTCGGATGGTGGAGGACTGGGCCTTGGAGCTAGGCCTGGCCGTCCTGAACCGGGGCTCTGTCCCCACGTTGGTGCGGATGCGGGGTACATCAGTGGTGGACATCTCGTTCGCCAGCCCCGCTCTGTCGCCGCGTGTCGTCGGCTGGCGCGTTATGGAGGAGGTGGAGACGTTCTCTGACCACCGGTACATCCGGTTTGACGTCTCCGCCGAAACCTCGGCCGCGCCGGTCCGACAGAGCCCTTGTGGTCCGCGGTGGGCGCTTAAGCAGATGGACCGGGAGCTCCTCCTGGAAGCCGCGACGGTACAGGCCTGGGTGCAAGCACCGGACAGGCCTGTCGACATCGACGTCGAGGCCGAGTGGTTCCAGGAGGCCATGTCGCAAATTTGCGACGCGGCAATGCCCCGAGTCCATCAAGGTCGTGCTAAGCGCCATGTGTACTGGTGGTCGCCGGAGATCGGCGCACTGCGCAACGCGTGCAATCACGCGCGCCGCCGGTACGACAGACACTGCAGGCGCCGCATCCGCCCGCCGGATGCGGAGGCCAGAGAGGCGGAGCTGTATGAGGGATACAGAGAGGCAAAACGCACCCTCCGAACGGAGATAAAGCGGGCCAAACTCGAGGCCCGCAACGTGTGGCTGGGGTCTCTGAACGCGGATCCGTGGGGGCGCCCGTACAAATTGGTACGGGACAAGCTTCGCCCCTGGGCTCCGCCGCTGACTCGGAGTCTCCGGCCCCAACTCGTGGAGGGTGTGGTAACCACTCTGTTCCCTGCGCGAGGGGAACACTCCCCCCCGCCCATGGCTCCGCCTCCGCTAGCGGTGTCTGACGCGGACCACAACAGCGACGACGACGACAATACTCCAGAGGTGACCGAGGTAGAGGTGAGAGTGGCGGTGCGAAGGCTGAGTGCCAAGAACACCGCCCCAGGACCCGACGGCTTGCCAGGGAAAGCCTGGGTCCTGGCCATGGAGGCTCTCGGGCCTCGACTAAGAGGGCTCTTCAGCGCATGTATGGAGAGGGGCCAGTTCCCACTTCGCTGGAAGATGAGGAAACTGGTCCTCATAGCGAAGCCAGGGCGCCCTGCGGACTCTCCGTCCGCGTACCGGCCCCTTGTGCTGCTCGACGAGGTGGGCAAGATCTTTGAAAGAGTCATTGCAAACCGCCTCGTCGCGCGCCTATCACGGGTGGGGCCGGACTTGTCGGACGGACAGTTTGGCTTCCGCAGGGCGCGCTCTACGGTGGACGCCATCATGCGCGTCCGAGCCCTCACGACAGGGGATGCGGTGTCCCGGGGTGGGAGCGTCGTGGCGGTGTCCTTGGACATCGCCAACGCCTTCAACTCCCTACCCTGGAGTACGATCCGGAGGGCACTCCGGTACCACCGGGTGCCCGAATACCTCTGTCGAGTGGTCGAGGCCTACCTGTCGGACAGGTACATTGTCTACCCCGGTCACCAGGGAGACTGGAAACGTCGAGAGATGTCGTGCGGTGTTCCGCAGGGGTCGGTTCTGGGGCCACCCTTGTGGAACATCGGCTACGACTACGTGCTGCGCGGCGACCTCCCTGGCGGGGTCAGCGTGGTCTGCTACGCAGACGACACGCTGGTTCTGGCGCAGGGAGAGTCGCACCAGGCGGCGGTCGCTCTAGCGACACGCGGGGTTGCGATAGTCGTTGGTAGGATCCAGGAGTTGGGACTCGAGGTGGCGCTGCACAAATCCGAGGCCATGTTCTTTCATGGCCCTCGGAATGCGCCGCCACCAGACTCCCAGCTTACGGTAGGAGGAGTTCGCATCGGCGTCGGGTTGACGATGAAGTATCTGGGACTCGTTCTCGACAGCCGATGGAATTTCGGAGAACATTTCCGACGTTTGGCTCCCAAACTCAACCGGGCTGGGGCTGCTCTCAAACGGCTCCTGCCCAACCTTGGGGGTCCAGACGCCTCCTGCCGGAGGCTCTACGCGGGGATCGTTCGGTCCATGGCCCTCTACGGGGCGCCGGTGTGGGCGCCGTCGCTGCAAAAGCGACCGGCGACCATACTGAACGGCTGCCAGAGGGTCATGGCAATACGGATGGTGCGGGGTTACCGCACGATCTCCCGCGAAGCGGCGAGCCTTCTGGCTGGCCTACCACCGTGGGATCTGGAGGCAACAGTCCTTGCACACATGCACGACATGCGCGTGGAGATGCAACGCCGGGGTGAAAGTCCGCTGCCGCGACAGGTCGAGGTATGGCGGACAGAGCTCCGGCGGGATCTCACGGTGAAATGGCGTCAGCGACTGTCGCAACCCAGTGCTGGGCACGCCACCATAATGGCGGTAAGTCCCCTCTTTGAGGCGTGGCTGGAAAGACCTCACGGCGTCCTTACCTTCCGCATGACGCAGGTCCTCACCGGACATGGCAAGTTCGGGAGGTTCCTGCATCGGATCCAAGCGGAAGAGACGCCCGGGTGCCGCCACTGTGCGGAACGCCCGGAGGACACGGTGGAGCACACAGTCGAGGTGTGCCCTGCTTGGGCGGAGCACCGCCGTGCCCTCGTGGGGGCGATCGGCGGCGGAGACCTCTCGCGCCGGGCCTTGGTTCAGGCCATGGTCCGTAGCGAGGAGGAGTGGCAGGCGGTCGCCTCCTTCTGCGAAGCAGTAATGCTAGCAAAGGAGGAGGCCGACCGCATCAGGCAACGGCGCCCTCGCCGCCGCCGCCGGGATACCAATCCCGATATCCAGCCACCGTAGACGCGGGCTCGTGGACAGTGAGTCATGGGTAGCTCGCTGTCCGATCGTCCGGTAACTACCCGGACCGAGCCAAGGCGTCGACGGCGCGCACTGTTCCCGCGCGCCTCAAGGAGTTGTCAGCAAAGAGAGGGGCCCAGCTGGGTCGAAGCCTACCGGGGTTCGGGGTTATCCGAAAGGAAGCTAGAGCCCCGGTATGAAGGCTAGAAGGAACGGCGCGGGGTTTTTAGTCAGTACAAGTCTGACACTATCTCCCGCTCCACCCAAGAGCGGGATTTGTCATAAGATGATTTTCCCCGTCGACAAAAAAAAAAAAAAAAAAAAAAAAACCCTAGAACAAGTCTTATATGATTCCAAAATATTTTACGCCCTGAAACTGTAGTGTAATGATACGACTAATTTTCATGTTTTGCTTATTATTTCTATATTGTTTCAAGAACGTTGATAACATACCTGTAACTTTAGCAGCGGAGTTAGATATGCCATGAGTGACATTTTTCAGCAGCGCTCCCACATTGCCTTCTAGCAGAAGACCAGTGACGCCCTCTGACACATCGGCCACGAAACCCAATGGATTACCGAGGAAATCTACTGAACCCAGGATTTTAGCCGCTTGCCATTTTAACTCCTGTGGAAAAACAATGAATTATTGATTAATTCATGAGTAATTTATTTCATAAAAACACATAGATACATTGTGTCGAAATTTGTGATAAGTAAAAATAACACCAATAAAACATAATAATCGAAAAAAAAATAACAATAATTCGTAATAATGGATTAAGGAAGAAGAATGATTCTCCAGTGACTCTAAGGGTTACATCACGTCTGTCAGCATCAACAATATTAATACAATTATTTGTGGAATCACGAGTGCATTTTTCATTTTGTCTATTAAAAATGGTTCAAGAAAAAAAAAACGGGTCTACCTTTTATAGCAGAACTTTTTATGTCAGAATATAATTATGAATAACAACGGATAGCATAAACTTCATTTCGCAGAAAATCGTTCGGCATACACTCATTATCATACATTCAAAACTCATAATTTTGTAAGTCAGAATCAACTTTAGGCATAAATTTCATAACAATAGTCATTAAAAGGCAGAACCATCATATTGCAGAAACTTCACAGACAGAATCTTCTTTTGGCATACATTTCATATCCATATTAAATGAAATACTCATCTATCACATTACACAAAATACATAGTTATTTTTAAAAAGATGTGTTCTTTTTAATTATTTTAATGTTGTCTTTGGTTTTCATATAGAATAGGTAAGTACGAATAGTTTTAAGGAACAAAGTCGATGGAGCGCCGCTGCACGGGGCTCCTACTTCTATGTGCAGGGTCTAAAATAACCTAACCATGTCGGGGTGCCCTAAGTTCCTGAGCTGACTTTGCTCGCTCTTGGACTGATTTATTGACCATAGTTATCAAATTGCCCAACCGTTACGTAATAAATAACAAAGAGTCACAATAACAACAGCAACAGCTCACAATGTTAGGACCCATTAATATTAATGCTAATTTTTATCCGTGGTGCTAGGCAACTGGGCTTATCCCAGTTGTAAACGACCCTTTTTGCCTATTGGTCTTGTTTGTTCTGTCTCCTGCTTGATATGGAGGGAAGTGAAAATTTGAATTTATTCCTACTCCTCCATTATTCTTTTCTGATTAATTTCGTTGCGAGATCCAAGACAATTAAATTCATTCTCCGGGACTTCGTCGAGCTTCATTGCCTCGGCGCTTTTCTGGCGGTCGCCACTGTTGATTCTGGCTTTCAGGAGTTGCAGTGGTTTAAGAATAGCGCGCTGGAATTGTCCAAATAAAAAAGAGGATCAGATATTATTTTTGTATCATCATTTCAGCCGAAAGACGTCCACTGCTAGACATAGGCCTCCTCCAGGTGTCGCCACATTGACCGATCTCGTGCGTCTCGCATCCTGCGCCTTCCCGCAACCTTAACCAGGTCATCTATCTCCTAGTGGGAGACCTTGCAACGTATCGTCTTCGGGTTCGCGGTCGCCATTCCAGAACTTTTCAGCCCCATCGGCTGTCCGTTCTGCGAGCAATGTCCACTTTCCAATTCCATTTAAGTTTGGCAATGTATAAACATAATTATCATGTTACCTTGAATGCAGTTCATTTATAATATATTTGGAGATCAACTAATATAGACGCAATAATTAAAATTAAGAAAATACATCATTTATTTTTAAAAGTGCTCATTTACAATAGATCAATTCGATTTTAGAAGATCAAATAATATTGATCCATAAAATTATTCCATATGAATTTCTGCCATCTTCATAATATTCCAAGTGAAATTATGCCAAATATAATTCTGCTATCTTAAAAGTATGCTTTTGTAAATTCAGACAAACATTCGGCCAAACAATAATTATATTCAATCATTTTTATGCCTTAAAAATATTCGTTTGAAGAACATTATGCCAAGTGTGTTATTCCAAATAAATTTCGGAGCATGAAGATTCTGCCAGATAGAAAATTCTACCCAAAAAAAACATATGTGATTCCACCCTAAAGGATATAACGACTCCTGCGCATCTTTTTACTTAATAAACGCACGAATCTCAATATTAAAATCATATCAAACAAACGAAAACTCGTGTACTTACATCCTTGAAGTGCGCTAACATCTGTCTTCCAAGATACGAGGCAGTGTCGAACACGTGCGCCCTCACGAACGGCTCGAGCTCGACTGCCGCGTCTTCGAACTTGATGAACGTCAGCCCCAGCCGCCGCTTCAGCGCGCTCAACGAGCCTTCCAGCTTGTTCGCCGTGCACATCGACAGGCGGATCTGCAGACATAAGGATACATAAAGCGCTGCAGCGATGCATTTCAATTTATCGATAAGTGCGGTATCGGACCCAAAAACAAGGTCTAAAGCGGGCTACTCACACACCTGTTGCAGGGGCAATCTAGAGCGCACGGCGGTCGCGGCAATATCGGAATTGCTTCTACACACATGCCTGCCGTTCAGTTTTCGGGTATAAGTTGAGCTAACCACGCACGTTGAGAATGGCAACAGTATTTAACAAAAAAATACAACCGACTTCCAAACAAAAACACTACTTACAAAGTGAAAAATAACTTCATTTCCGGCAGTCGGTGTTCCTGTTTTCTTTTCTGCGTTATTTGACACCGACTTCCAAAAAATAAATTATTTTTCAATTTTAGTCCGGTCAATTTAGTAATCCGAGGGTACAAAAATTCACACCCAGCTGAAAATTGTACGTACGTATAAATGAAATCTAAAAAGTCCTCATCGATCAGATATCTGGAAAAAAAAATACTCCGGGTCAACGGTCACAAAAACGGGTTTTTCGCAATTTTAAGCAAAACGGTAAGTACTATCATAAAATTAACGCGGAAAATTGTAGATCGGATAATTACCTATAAAAAATGTCTAAATACTGTGAGATGTAACGATTCAAAAAGTTGTCGAGTTGTAATCGTCATGATATGTATGTTTCGTTAAAAACACTCGAAATAAAAAACAAGTGCAGTTAGCTTCAGACTACGTTTGTATGACGTTGCCTGTATGGAAGAATGATCGATTAGGGCAACGTTAAGGGTCATTCCAATTTTTACACCCTAGATTGTCCCTGTGGCAGGTGTGTGAGTAGCCCGCTTAAATTAAACAGGATTTACAACAAGTAGTAGAAAACACAAGCAGTAGCTTCCTACAAAATACTGATGTCTATATAAATTATACAGGGGTATTCCTACTAGGATAAATTGGATTGAAATAAATAAATAAAGGGACCAACATTTAGTAGGTAGGTACCTACTTGAAACTAGCTGATAATTACGCAACATGTTGTCTGTAACACGTGTAATAACAAATTGTTCAAAATCATAGCATACATAGACATGTCGAATCTAACCTTGTTGGGCGCCATTAGCTGAGCGCGATGAAAAAAAAAACAAAATATATTATAGTTAGTACTAAAGTGTACAATTGGATTTAACTGCAATTTATAAATTCAAAAATTTTATATTGTTTTTGGAATTAGGAATTAGTTTTTGGCACTAGGTTATTATAATTGCCACCAAATGACGTTGACACCACGCAGATGATGATTATATCGAAAATAAGTCGCTTCAGGGTCAAAGTACATAGCATATTAACTCCCTATTTTCTCAACGTAAAGTCGAGTTGAACTAGAAGCGACGGGTCAAATTGCGTATGAAAAGCGTAAATTCGCATTTTCGATTCTTTGTCTTGATAGGAATGTGTGCATTACGTGGTGAAGATAGGGGTCAATATGTTATGTAAATGAGATGTTTGATTTTGGGCCATCACTATACATACGTAAAAAATAGGGAAATTCCATAGAAAAACTAACAAATTAATTTGAAGATTTTTAATAAGATAAACCTTATTTTTAGGGCAGCCATGATGATTATTTTTGACATGACGTTTGACGACTTTGACATCTTTGAGTCTTTCTTTGCATTGATTTTGAATTGGTTATGTTTTGGAGATTTTGGTGATTATTTTTGTTTTGCAATCCAGTTTACTACTACGGACATTGATTGATTGCTTCTTTGTTGCAACTGAATTCGTGTTGCCTAATTTAACGTAGATATTACGATGAAACGTTAATCAAATGTCATTGTCAAAATGACATTTTTCGCATACTGCTGACCTGATCCACCATGTTTAATTTTATGTTGTATTGCTCTACTTGATCAAGTTAATTTGAGTGTACATTGAAACGAAGTGAAATTAAAGAAAATTAACAATAAAAACTGGTTACTATTTTACATAGCGATTTTAACATACAGTGTACATAGTGCTGGCCCAGGCTCCATACATTTCTGGAACATGTCCTTTTTAGCCTGTCGCTAAAACAGACTGTGACGTATTGGCTCAGCCGCCAGTTGTGTGGGCGACTCGGCCGACAGTGTCACACCCGGCGGTCACGCGATCAGACGCAATTAGACAAGATGCACCTTCGTCACGTCATTGAAAATATTTAAAAACAAATCCACGCAATTCTGATTCTTAAGCCTTCTTAAATAAGGCTAAAAATGAAACCTTTTATACTAATGACGCGACAACTTTGTCGTAGCAATTCAACTGCGCAATTCGCGTCGTAACATCGGAATTTTGTGTCCCAAAGATTTGTTTCGCTTCAACTTAGTCCGATAGTGCTTTGACTGTTATAGTCTGCGAATAAATTCCAACGCCAGATGCGAACTGTCCTTAGCTTATCTGTCGCAGGCGTACGTTTCTGCTATGGTGTGTTATTCCAGTGAAGTGAGATGCCACTGATTCTGCTGGGGATGATCTTGATGAGTGCGAAGTAGTACCGCGTGCTGTGCAGCGCGGTGAGCTCGCTGAGCATACGCTGCGTCTCGTAGTCCGCTTCGTCACACGCTACTGACCTGGCTGGGGATGATCTTGATGAGTGCGAAGTAGTACCGCGTGCTGTGCAGCGCGGTGAGCTCACTGAGCATGCGCTGCGTCTCGTAGTCCGCCTCGTCACACGCTACTGACCTGGCTGTGGATGATCTTGATGAGTGCGAATTAGTACCGCGTGCTGTGCAGCGCGGTGAGCTTGCTGAGCATGCGCTGCGTCCCGTAGTCCGCCTCGTCACACGCTACTGACCTGGCTGGGGATGATCTTGATGAGTGCAAAGTAGTACCGCGTGCTGTGCAGCGCGGTGAGCTCGCTGAGCATGCGCTGCGTCTCGTAGTCCGCCTTGTCACACGCTACTGACCTGGCTGGGGATGATCTTGATGAGTGCGAAGTAGTACCGCGTGCTGTGCAGCGCGGTGAGCTCGCTGAGCATGCGCTGCGTCTCGTGGTCCGCCTCGTCACACGCTACTGACCTGGCTGGGGATGATCTTGATGAGTGCGAAGTAGTACCGCGTGCTGTGCAGCGCGGTGAGCTCGCTGAGCATGTGCTGCGTCTCGTGGTCCGCCTCGTCACACGCTACTGACCTGGCTGGGGATGATCTTGATGAGTGCGAAGTAGTACCGCGTGCTGTGCAGCGCGGTGAGCTCGCTGAGCATGCGCTGCGTCTCGTAGTCCGCCTCGTCGGGCTGCTCGCGAGCACTCTCTTCTTCGCCGCGCCACGCCCACGCCCACAGCTGGAGGATTAGTCTACGAAGAAAATTCAATCTTAATATCGAGAGAGGTGAAGTTAAGTCAGGCAGAGATCGATAGTACAGTAAGCGTCCAAATAAAATTTGAACCTTATTCCTATATGGTTAATATTCATATTCGTATGAAACGTTACATTATAATTATATATATAATTAACTTTTTAGCAATGACAAAATCCTAATTTTTTAAAGTTCTATGAAATCCCGTCTTACTTTCTATTTGAATCTTTTTCTCTTTCTTGTTTACGTGTTTACTAAACAACGCAAAATTGTAGTTTTGTCAGTACGGTGCGAAGTGAGATAGCGGAATTGGGTAATAAAAGTCAACTGAAGCCTTCCGCACACGGATCGTAAGCGTAGTGTTCTCGTAAGCGTATCGTCATGACGCAACGAGTACGAGACCTGCACAGTTCTACAAACGTCACGTATCAGGCGTATTCTGGCGTTTTGTAAGCGAAATCTCATTAGTTAGTTGAAATCATTGCGGCACTGGCCGTTAACCAGACGTTTTCGATGGATTTATTGATACTCTTACTTTTTGTAATCTAGTGATTCTCTTACGTGGCAGTGGCAGCTTGTGTATATACATTTTTTTCTATGACAATTAAAATATTATGTTGCATTATCTACCTGTACCGTTCATTTTTGACTATATTTCTGACCAAGCTTTATCCGTTACATCTCACTCGCTTTGTCCATCACTTAATAAATGATTTTATAGACAAGAGAACGCTTCTACCAGTTTCACGAATTCAATCACTTTTTCAATCATATCAAATATATTTCAATGTCATTATTTTTCATAAAAAGTATGTTTTGCACCGCCTCGTGTGCGGACTTGTTTAAACATGTACGTGCTACGCTACGCTACATACTACGATACGTTTACAATACGACGCCGTGTGCGGTGGAGCTTACTTTGTATGCAAAAGGATCATGGCTACTGATTTGAATTCTATGAAATTAACCTCTCCTCCAGTCTGATGGCCAGCGGCCTGAGCGCCACCACGAGGTGTCGGAAGAAGTAGGCGTTGTACCGCTTGGCGGGCGCCTTCTGCAGCTCCACGGCGGCGTGCAGTGCGGGCAGGGCGGCGCCCCCGGCCCCGCCCCCGCCCCCACGCTCCGGCAGGCAGTACAGCAGCACCGGGCTTGGCGTGCCTAGCAGCTGGGAGGACATTTTCGACCATATTAAATTTGTATTAAGAATCTGCTAAATTTTAAATGGAGAATTTAGAGTCGGCTGATTAAGTATTTAAACTATTCATATGGTTATCTTTTTATGGATAACAAATTGAGGTTTCAACTATGCAAATAGTTTTAGTGGATCATCATTCATCATCATTTCAACCAAAAGACGTCCACTGTTGAACATAGGCCTCCCCCAGGCGTCGCCACATTGACCGATCCCGTGCGTCTCGCATCCAGCGCCTTCCCGCAACCTTAACCAGAACATCGGTCCACCTAGTGGAAGGCCTTCCAACGCATCGTCTTCCGGTTCGCGGACGCCATTCCAGAACTTTTCGGCTCCATCGGCCATCCGTTCTGCGAGCAATGTTCCCTTCCCACTACGATTTAAGTTTCGCAATTCTTCAGGCTATGTCGGTTACTTTGGTTCTCCTGCGGATTTCTAATGCGATCACGCAAGGAAACTTCGAACATAGCCCTATCCACTGCCCTTTGAGCTTTCTGATAAGGCCCATTGTGAGCGACTACGCCTCGGTCTCATAGGTCATCACTGGCAACACACACTGGTCATTGACTTTTGTCTTGAGACACTGCGGTAAATTGGACAAGAACATACCGCGTAACTTTCCGAACGCCGCCCAGCCCAGTCGAATTCGACGGTTGACCTCTTTCTCGAAGTTTGACCAACCCAACTTTACCGTTCGTCTCAGGTAGACATAATCGTCCACAACTCCGATCTTGATAGGAGTGGGTGTTACATGGGCGCTCACAATGACCCTGGTTTTGTCCATGTTCATTTTAAGACCCACTCTTTCGGAAGCTCAGTCATCGAGCACTATACTGAGGCCCTCCGTGGTTTCAGCCATGACCACTATATCATCGGCAAACCGAAGATGAGTGATATACTCGCCATTAGCGTTAATGCCAAGCCCCCTCCAGTTCAGAACCTTGACGACATCCGCGCAGCAGTGAACAGTTTCGTCGAAATGACGTCTTCCTGTCTCCCACCGCGCTGGAGAAGGATAGATTTCGAGTTCTGATCCTAAAGACGGACTGATATAGTGGCGTTTTTCTATAAAAACTTCAAGACCTCGATGTACCGGTAGTGGATCTGCCACCGTTGGAGAGCAGTACAGCCCAAGTCTCGATCGAATCGAAGGCTTTCACGTAGTCCACAAACGCTAAACAGAGAGGCAGGTTATACTCTTCGGTCTTCTGTATAACCTGCCGCAGCGTATGCATGTGGCCTACGGTGCTAAAGCTTTTTCAGAATCCGGCTTGTTCGGGAGGCTGGAAATCGTCAAACCTGCGTGCGAGACGATTCGTCATGACTCTTGAAAACAATTAATAGACATGGCTAAGAAGTGAGATGGGCCTATAGTTCTTCAGCCGGGTATTGTCACCCTTCTTGAAGAGGAGTACCACCACACCCCACCATGTCACGGAATCAAACAGCTTCTGAAGTGCATCAAGGACCGATTTCCCACCCACCTTCAGGAATTCGGTCGTGATTCCGTCATCACCACGGTGCCTTGTTGTTATTAAGCTGTTTCAGAGTCATCCTAGTTTCGTACAGGCTGACGCCTGGGATGTCTTCAGTATAGTGTCAGGTCAATCTAGCTCTTGAGTTAATTGCTAAATTCGCATCGGGTTTGCTGATTTATGTGTACAACTGCCCATAGAATGTCTTGATGTCTCTCAGAAGCTCCGCTTTGGCGGATACGATCCTGCCATCGCTGCATCGTAGGCTTCAGTTTCGTGAGCTGGCTCTGCCCAATAGCTAGATCCCTTGAAAACACCTTGAAGCATTTATTTCGCTCAATCGTGTCTTTGATAAGCTCGGTATTAAAGCGGCGGAGGTCTCTTTTCAAGGATTTAGAGATGCAGGATCATCTCACGCATCTCCTTCATAAGCTTGAGAGTAAGATCAGAGATCTTTTTGTTTCTATCTGTACGAGGGGTCTTGAAGAACTCCCAACCGTATGGAAAGTTTCCACGAAACCATAGTTGTATTCGTCCACGGCGCTCCCTAGAAAGTCGAAACGATTCCTGAGTTCGAGCTGAAAGCTCTCGGGGTTTTGGACCCAGATCTGTGCTGGACGGAGCGTGGACTTCATCAGTCGAGACTTTTCAAGCTTAATATTAATGTTCAATGTGCCTCTTACAATGTGGTGATCGCTCTCGGTTTTCACCGAATTAATCACAGAGATATCATTGAACATTTGCTTCTTGGTTGATATGATGAAGTCGATCTCATTTTTCGTTGCACCATCGGGGCTCTGCCAGGTCCACTTTCTGTGTTCAACCTTTCTGAAGAAGGACTTCATCATATAGAGGCCTCCTTCTCCATAAAACTGGACAGTAGGTGACCTCGGTGGTTCCGACGTCCAACTCCAAATTGCTCCACTTGTAACTCATCATCGTCTTGTTTGCCCAGTTTCACGTTGAAGTCCCCCATGACAACAGTGATGTGAGTTTTGTAAACATGCATGGCTCTAGAAATATGCTCATAAATGGTCTCCATCTTGTCGTCGGAGTGTGCCAAGATCGGGACGTAGACCTGTACGACCTTCAGCGAATATCTCGAGGATATTTTGAGTATAAGGTACGCCATCATGGTCGACACACTCTCGATCTTCACCACGTTGTTCACAAGGAAACTGTGGACGATAAATCCCACACCACCCTGGGACTGCCGGTCACCCTCTCGGAAATAGAGCAAGTTGTCGGATATGAGGATTATTGAGTCCTCCCGTGCTCCTCAGACTTCAGAAAACCCTTACAATACTTCATCATAACCTGCTCAATTCCTCTTCGAGTTCGGTGATCTGCTCGTCGTTCCGGATGATCCGCGTGTTGTACGTTGCCAAGTCCAGTCGTCGGTGTTTGTTGGGATAACCGCATCTCGTCTGGAGATTCTTAGCACTCTTTGCCATGCCGTAACCTCGACCGCTACCGTAGTCGAGGGAAGGCAGGCTGCCGGGCACTAGGAGCCATTTTTTTATTTGTACTATTCACGGGGGGGGGGGTTCCGCCACACTTGGCAGGCGGGTTTGTGATAGCAGTATAGTTGTTACAAAGGCACAGAGAACGCTGCTGCCCATTCTCTGGTTTGTCCCTTAATCGCCTCTTACGACATCCACGGGAAGACATGGGATGGTGAAATTCTTTACGTTCGACACCATACGGTACACTTCATACTGTGGCGAAATAGTACTTCTGTAATCGGTATGTATTAAATGTATTAATTCATAATAAAGAGGGTAGATGAACTTCCAGTTCCCGATGACCGGTATCTTAACAGCTATTCTTGATTATAGGAAGGTACAATTTTCTTCACAGTGTACTGACCTGGTTGTCCCACTGCATGTGCGATACCTGCAGCGCCAGCGCCAGGCTGGCGGGCGCGAGCGCTAGCTCCAGCAGCACGTTGTCCAGCAGGGCATGCACCAGCTCCTGCGGCGGCGCGCGTGACACCAGCGACACCGACAGGCCTGCTAGAGACACCCTCACGCCCCACTCGCGTTTACGGACGCTGGTTTCCTCAGCATTGTCTTCCTCGTCAGCGCCCTCGATCCAGCCCGAGTCCTAGAAAACGAAGACACAATGTATAATATTGACAATAGAATTTCAACTTCCTGAAGCAAAGCAATCATCTAAACTTTAGAGCATGATGCGCGCAACATCACATTTCTACAATATTGCAAACACGACGCTGACACAACTGTGGCCTGATGCCTGGTCAAGAGAGTCTTAATTGTCTTTTGATTAATATTTCTAGCATGCCTAAACCTCTTTTGTTAAATCTGCATCATTGCTTTGTGATTTATCGATATCTACCTCATAATCTCAGACATATGTTTTTTATTTAATCGATGCTAATTGGGCAGCAAGAAAATACCAGCACGAAGAACAGAGTAGTATGTAAATTCATACCGGGTCCTTATGATCACGTATCCTCACAAGTCTGGTGGGCCCGTCAGCGCACAGCGTGACGTCGAGGCGGCCGGAGCCGGGCCGCAGCGTGTGCCACGACACCGCCTGCTCCGCCGGCACCGGCGACGTCGGCGACCAGCCGGCCCGGCCTGACGCTGGCAACCCGAGGACTACGCGGGTACCTGCGGATCAAAGTGATTTACTGTTACGTTACCATACTCTTATGCTGCTTATCTGCTCTCCCCTTATCTCAATTTATTGTAACTTTTTTTATTTACATCTTTTTAGTGACTTTTTTAGAATTAGGTACATTTAAACATATAAGTGTTATATATTTTTGAAATCATCTCTTAAAACCCTTTATTTTGATACCGCACACGATAAGATAAGAAGAAAAAAAAAATTGGTCCCCCACAATATGGCGTCCAAAATCCGCCATTTTTCTAGTATCCAATTTTAATGCAGCCAATAACACTCGTAGGGTTAAGACGAATCGATTGACGAAAAAATTCATCAAAATCGATAAACGCGTTTGGTCTCTAGAAAATAGAAAAATGTTAGTACCCCGCTTCGGATAAGATACATTTTCTTTTTATAGACAAGAATCTACGCAGCAGCTAGACATTTAGCATATAGTATTGCTTGACTTGATCTGATGGCTTGCGCTGCCCCTCGCAGTGTGCCGCCCCAGGCCAAGGCCCATTTGAGCTTAGGGTAAGAACGCTACTGGTTGACAGGTAGGAGTGCAAAAAAGAAAACGCATCTCAGCGATCCCAAGTAACATAGGGAGATGATGTTTAGATTAAGAAAAGAATTAAAATGTGTAGATACCAGGCGTGAGCGCCATAAGCGATAGTCCGTCCGGCTGCACGCACAGGTTGGCGTGCGCGCACGTCATGCGGCCGGGCGCCAGTAGCCGCCACGCCTGCGTGGACGCGCGCCGCGGGTCTGCGCGCCGCAGCACCAGCGCCGACGCGCGCCCCGGCCGGGGAGCTGCGTCCTCGATGTCGAGCACCTGTGGGGAAACCATTATTCATTTGTCACCTTATGACCTCATCTAGTCTATATTGTAGAAAAATATGTGCAAAAGTGTATTTTTAACCAATGTACAAAAAGTGTATTTTTAACCAACTACTCGTAAATATCATTTATTTTTATCATTTAAAATGCCTATGTTGAATTTCATTTACACGTTGCAGGTTTGAAGTAGCAAATGACTTGCATCTACTAATATAAACACTTGTTGCTTCAACTGATAGTATAGTATACCATACTAGCAGTTGAATCAACAAGTGTTAACAAACATACATTTACGTGCATTTACTTTTGCTGTATGTTTATAACGAGGAATACCGACAAATTCCAACAGTATGGTTTAACCAAAGGACGTTGTACGACCGACGCTAGTGTCACCTTATTAAAACACATCTTTGATGCGTGGGTAGGCACAAGATGCCATAGGTGTCTTCTGCGACCTGTCGAAAGCGTTTGATTGCGTTAATCATGAAACATTACTTTTGAAACTTGAGCATTACGGGCTAGGCCAATCAGCGTTGAGTTTAGTAAAATCTTATTTAAATGATAGACAGCAATTAGTTCAAATAAACGATGTCAATTCGTCCGGGTTAACCGTGAAAATGGGGGTTTCAATTTTGGGTCCTTTCTTATTTCTAGTTTACATTGACGATTTACCCATCTATTGAAAAACAATTTAAACATGGTGTTATTTGCTGATGACACTTCTTTGATTTTTAACATAAATAGACGTACGAGTAACGTTGGCGACGTAAATAACGTCTTGCGACAGGTTCAAAATTGGTTCAAAGCTAATAATTTAGTTTTAAATGCTAAAAAGACTAATTGCGTAAAATTTGCCTTGCAGAATGTCAAAAGTACTGTTTGCAACGACGATATAACCACTTGACGGCGCATACAGTGCCCCGCACTCGAAAACTATTAGTATTTTGTCGCCTATGTAAAGGCTTCGGTACTAGTAACCATTTTAGTTGTGTCCAGTTATTAGACCTGTATGCACGCTAAATAAATACAAATTGTTTTATCTTTTTATTGTAATTATAACGCATAAAAATGCCCTCATGCGCCGTAAAGGGGTATGGGAAACATGCCAAGACATCTAGTTACAAAAAGGATGGCATAACTTTTCATCGGGAAGTAAACAGTACGAAAATTATTTTTAATTTAATCAGATTATGAGACACCGCAGGGATCTAGTTAAAATGGTGGATGGGGTAAACGAGCACACTTTTGAGACCCGCGTTGATGTCTTTTGGAAAAGTCTCGCTCTTTCACTAGACAATTCTAATGCTTCTATCCCTTTCTCTCCCTTTGTATTTTTATCGTAAATATCTGTGCTGTTACTTTTAATAGCTGGAGTCGATATCGATAATAATAAAATTAAACTTAATAAAAAATGTATAAAAAAATATCTATCTACTTTTAACCGACTTAAAAAAAGGATGGGGTTCTCAGTTCGTCGAATTTTTGTTATGTATTATGTTCCCGGATTACTCGTAGACGGCTTGACCGATTTGGAAAAATACTTTTTGTTTCTCTATGTCCCCGACACACATATTTATTTTTGTAATTGATTGATTTTTATTAAATAATATTTATATGATTTTAATTGAGTATTTTTAATAATGTTAAAATCCATTTTATCGATATCGACAATTTTCCCTTAATCGAGTTGATCAACCCTAACGATAGCCATACCTACGCAACTTACTTTGAACTGACCAATTGCAGCCGCGCGTTCTTCCTCGTCTCCCGGCCCGCGGTAGTGAGTCGTGTGCTTAGAAGAAATCGGCCTATAAGCTCTCTAGTTGTTATATTCTCTTTGACTGTTTGTGACATAATATTAAACAGGGAGAAGCTAGAATTTGTCGATAAAACGGTTTTCCTCGGGATCACGCTAGAATCAAGGTTACAATGGGGTCCTCATTTAATATCACTTGCAGGGCAGCTAAGTTCGGCAACTTATGCTGTTAGAAAAATGCTTCTGTTTACTGATGTAGATACCACGAGGCTAGTCTATTTTAGTTACTTTCATAGTATAATGTATTACGGTATCTTACTATGGGGAAGGGCTGCAGACATTGAGTCAATTTTTATTTTGCAAAAACGAACCATCAGAGCGATATACAATCTTCGCCGACGCGATTCTCTAAGGGAACTGTTTAAGGACATTACCATCATGATGGTACCTTGTCAATATATTTATGAAAACATCATGTACGTTAGAAAGAATTTACATCGTTTTAGTAAAAACGGCGACAGATATAATTATGTTACTAGAAATAGGCACCAATTAATTCAACCCGGTTTCAGGCTGGCTAAAGTAGCATCATCTTTTATGGGGTACTGTATAAAATGTTACAATAAAATACCTCCCCACATTCTAGAACTGCATGAGACGAAATTTAAAACTTGTATAAAACGCACACTATGCAGGCAAGCATATCATAAGTTGGGGGATTACATCGCTGATAAAAATGCTTGCCTAAATGCAGGTCCTGCTCCGCAGCCACTAGGGCGCAAGAACAAATAGTGATAGGTAGAAAAGTTTTGAAGTTTTGTTGGACCTGCTGAAGACTGTATGAATATATTTGTATTGTATAAACTCAATTTCTTTTAGTATTATATAACTGCACAGCACATGTGTGAGTACTATGTTCCGACTGTAAATCTACCATCCATTGTAGCTATGTGTCGTTCGTTGACTTCTGTGTGCCCTGGCAGTTGAGTGTGTCATGCTCTCTCTAATCTCTCTCTGATGGTGGCACATGTGTTGGATCATTCGGTTCCCTTCATGATGGTTGAGCTGAGTGGTGCCGATTCATGCGTCATGTTCGTGAACGGGCGCCATCAGTTGGGATTGGTCATAACTTAGCTGCCTCGCCTTAGTTCTCACATATATGTATTTTTTCAACAAGAATTATGTAACCAAAACTTGTAATTGAAACTGATCGAAAAGAGTGTCCGTGGAGTTTCTTGCAAATTCTTCTCCATTGAGACCTACTGACGCTTGCGAGTCATCATTTTATTTTATTTTTTTTGGCAATTCAAAAGTACCTTTGTGGTTTATTTGAAATAAACTATTTTGATTTTGATTACCATAGCATGAGGTGAGAGCGGTGCATCATCAGATAACAGCGCGTCTGTGGGCTGTGGCGGCGAACTGCCTTCGTGGATCAGCTGGTCGTTGGGACCGCGCCGCCATAGTTGAGATCTGGATACAATCGGAAATAAGTTATTATGACGTCAGTGACAGCACGAGAATGTTCAAAGATTTACAGCATGTAGAAAGCTGTAAAGATACAATTTATGTTCATGTTATAATTATTTTCCAATATAATCTTCCTGTCAAATCTGCTACCTGAAATGTTCTTTGAATATATATTTTCAATAACGTAACATGTCATGAGGTAGTTTTCACAAAATATTAGTTACCTGTCTCCGTATCGTTTCCTTGCGAGCACGACGCGCGTGGTGCCGAGCGGTACCTCCAGCACCAGCACGTTGTCGTCCGGAGTGCCCGCCGACTGCTTGCCTGTGTTCGCGACGGCATTGTCTCTGCTGCACATATTATAAACAAACTTACTGCCACACTCAGGGCAAGATTGAGATCGAGATACGACTGAACACAAGTTTAGTATAGGAGCGTTTTAGTTTATATGAAAATGTACCTTATTTTAATACGTGCAATGTTCAAATTATGGTAATTGTCACTTATAAGACTTCCCATGTTAAATTCAAACCAATAAGGTTTAATTTCGTATGAAATGCTACTATACTTATCTTCAGCATACTTGATTGCTTATCTTGTGTTGATTTTTGAGCACATTTATATTTTAAAATGACATATTTGATTTGAGGAAAGGTTAAGATTATAGATCTGTAACTTTGTTAAGTGAAGTTAGCGTTTCTTGTGAACATGAACCTAAGTAGCACATAATGTTTATAATTAGATGACGTTCGTACGCCTGGTGCGTAGCAGTGAAGGCAACGTAGATGAAGTTCTGGTAGAGCAGCTGGTGGTGCGCCGGCAGCGTGTCCAGCGCCAGCGTGGTGCGCGGTCCCCCGGGCGCCCGCAGCGCCAGCGCGCACGCACCCTCGGGCTCCGGCAGCGCCCAGCGCGCCCGCCCGTGCGAGCTCACCACGCACTCCTCGCTGCAACCCACCTAAGGGGGTAGGAACGTGTTATGTTACCAAAGCTTCATGGAAAACTTACACCAGAATGATAAATTCAGACGAGTAAGATCCACCCCATAGAATAAAAGCTCTCTGAAGCGCGCCTTAGCTGGCCATGCAATGAGAAGACCCACATGACAAAGCAAGTCCTCATAATAAATTTAGGGCAAAAGAAACGAGGTAGTCCCCTTCCCACTTGAATTTGTATGTCTGTAGTCAACAACGATTTAAAGCAAGCCCAAGTAAATGACTCGACGATCCAGAACCGAAACATCTGCCGAAGAATAACGAGGAGAGCGGACCCCAAATGAAATGTGATAAGGCTAGGCAAAAAGAGAGAGAGAGGTAAATTCAGTCGAGTCGTAGTAATATAGGTCAATTTTAAAATACTAGTCACATTTTTACTTAGTAATTAAATGTCCACTCAGTGACATTTCAACAAAACTGCGTTGGTAAAACAGAAAATCAGATTCTAACGTGAACAATTGATTAATATTTTAAATAGTATCACAAGGTATTGTGTCCTGGCTTTTTTTTGGATAATGCCACCATTTGTATTTTTTCCTAATCCTTCATTATTATTTTCTGATTAATTTCGTTGCGGGATCCAAGACAGTTAAATTCATTCTCCGGAACTTCGTCGAGCTTCATTGCTTTTCTGGTGGTCGCCACTGTTGATTCTGGCTTTCAGGAGTTGCAGTGGTTTGGGAATAGTGTGTCCTGGCTTGATAAAAATTTGAATTTGATGGAATAAACGCCTTTATTTTTCTGTTTTAGTTCCACATGTTTAGACAGTAACGTATTGCACCGACCCCAAGTGACATGGCATAAGCGCAGGCAAGTGATAATAATGAAATGTTGATATTGTAAGGTACCTGGTGGAACATGATGGAGACAGGCGAGTAGTTGTCGATGCGCAGCGGCGGCGGCGCGCACTCCGCGTCCGTGAGCACCACGAACATAGACGCGCCCTGCGCCACCACTTCCACGCGCACGAACGTGTAGCCGCCGCCGGTTTCCCTGGGGAGGCAATAACCATTCGTGAATATATCAGCCCTGCGAGCGCGCCCAGCGCCCAACGCCAGGGCAGGTTCCAGTCATGATCCAGCCCATGGTTGGAAGCGAGAACACGTAAGACGCTGCAGAAACCTCCTCATCCGTAGTAGACGCACCGGGCACCGGGCACCGGGCGCCGGAGGGTGCGTAACGTTCTCCGACCGCCATAGGGTAAGGCGTTCAATCAATTGCAATCTGTTGCCTGAACAGTCAAAGGTCCGCGACGGCGGCGCGCCGTGTTCCACGTGCGGTTCTTAAGAGAAATTGCGGTCGTATGCAGCCGCAGAGGACTCGGTATGAATATATGCGGGCCAATAAAATCAATTATTATTCACTTTAAATTTGTGTTTAACTTTAAATTTAACTTTAAAGTGCTGCTTAACTGCCCAGTTGAAATAAAGAATTTTTATCTTTTTGTCTTTTTTATCTTTTGTCCAATAACTGGCCGGGGGAGCCTGACGAAATGCGCAAGCACTCCAGCTCCCCGGCTAAAGGTAGTTGCAGAGCATCGTGTGGTTTTAGTCAGTTGGAGTCTGACACGGCCGGGGCAAGCAGTACATGAGTCACCTGCAGGCTATGTGCAGTGTCCGGGCGGCGTCGGTGCGGAAACCCCCGGACCAGTGCGTGAGCGGCGGCGGCGAGGTGCTGTTGGCGGGGCCGGGCGCCAGCACGCGCACACACAGCAGCTGCGAGCGCTCCCAGCGCGCCCAGTGCCAGGGGAGGTAGCAACCAGATACTGCCGATACGTGGGTTGCCATCGCGCCCGGGTCGTTCTGTACACAAATTATAAAATCAAACAATTCTAACATGAAAATAAAAATAAATCGACAGAGTGCTATTTCGACACGGAAAGTTCTGCGCAAAGCAGCGCAATGCCGTTTCACAGGCAGACGCGGCGTGCGGTTCATGAAACCGTTGAGCTTAAACGCCCTGTAAACGATCGCCAAAAGGGAAGGGTCACGTCATACCGAGACCGTATGATGTGACCTTTTCTCTATGGCGACGTCCTCGTTTTGTTAGAGCGTGAATAATGAAGTGTTTTCATTTGACATACAAGCGTGGTGGCGCAGCACTTTTGCGCGAACTGCAAGTGATGCGAGGTGTTGTTGTGGAGCTGGTAGCGCGGCGTGAAGGTGACGATGTTGGTGTGTCGGTAGCGGCCACGGCCAGCGCGCACGCGCACGCCCACGGCGTACACACGCTCGCACGCACCGCTCTCACCCTCGCCGCGGACTTCTAGCTTCTTCACGCCCACGCCCACTCCCAGACCGAATGGCGAACACCACTGGAAGCACGACAAATTATCATTTACCATAAATAATCATCATTGAGTTACTACAAATAATTAAAGTAAAAATCTTTTTAAAACAAGCTTTTAATCAACTAAAAAGTTCGAAATGTAATATCGCTAGTCAATACGTCATATCCAATGAGCCCAAACACGATGGTGCTATCATGTCTGGTTGAGGAGTTGCTGTGGCCACCTTCCGGCTCCATCACGACACCAGCTCTATGGAGCCCTTTACCATATTATTTCAAAGTTACAAATTGTAGCAATGGACATTAGTCACTTGGAACAATTTTTAGAGTTCCGTAGCTAACCAGGAACCGTACCGTCCGTAGCTTAGCTCAGAGAATCTTAGTACTACGAAGCTGTTATTTGGCATGGATATACAATTTAATCACGCCGACAAAGTGGAAAAATAATATCATGATATTTTTTTTTTATACGGAAACCTTAAAATAAAAACAAAACATACAACAGGCGGCCTTATCGCGTTTTGCGATCTCTTCCAGGCCAGAATGGAGAGAGATAGCCTAGACATGATATATCAATTTAAAAGTCTAACAAACTATAATCCGCGGCACGTAAGTTGGCTAGTGAAGCGGGGTGCCGGGAACGTTTAGGACCGTTCCGAGCGCGCGATTGGTTGGTCAGTTGACACAAGGATCGGCTGACCAATCGTGTCGCGTTAACGTTCTGTTCACTCTATAAAGTGGTTGGTTGGTCAGTTCGCGGAATATGGCGAAGTTACCCCCACTACGCCAAAACCTTGCCAACTTACGTACCGGGCTTATCGATATTTACCTCAGGCTCTCCAGGCAGGCCGCGTCCAAGTCTCGCAGATATAGTTGGGCCGCCGTCCGCCTCAGCGAAGGAGAACAGCAGCGGCTGCACCATGCGCGCCAGCTCGTGCTCCGGGAACTGCCCCGCCGCCTCTGACGCGCCGCCCTCCGCGCGGAACACCAGCGGCAGCCCGGTGCGGTTCACAAGCCAGTACGCTGCTGATATCGACACCTGCGCAGAACAACACCAACTAATTATTTCCAATAGGGTATTTTACTCTATATGAGAAAAATCTTTATATATATTATTGAGATAGTTTAGGCAAAAAGGAGCTGGAAAATGTTACTTTTGTTCATAAAACAACAACAAAATTATTTTTAAATTTCAATTCAAAGTTTTCTGTTTTTTAATCTCTTTTATACCACCATAAAATATAAAATAGTAGCCGCGATGTTATTGCGTCATACGGCCGTGTAAATAAAAATGTACGCTGATCGGCGTATCAGCCTATCGGCGCATTTTTTTACCCAACCAACTGACGTCATGACCACAGAGCAATATGACGTCCATTGCGTCCAGTATTTCCGTCAAACTACGCGCACATATTGATTGAATTAAAATTGAGTGTGTGCTTTTTTTTGTGGCATATTAGCACTATAAAATTTAATTATGACTCTTTTCAAAAATGGGTAATAATCTATTGCCACAAATGTCAACTTCATACTACTGTAAATAAAGTTGGTTTCTGAATGACCACTCCAGTTGAGAAGTTCGTAACGTGTGGATAATAAAATCGCAAACACATAATAACACTTATGCCGCACGAGTTCGGTATTGACCGATTTGTTGCGAAAATGTACTACTATGCTGGAGAAGTGTAACTAACATTTCTCAAATGAATTTTGCCTTTATATGCAACATTTTTTTTCTGATTCTGATCTTTTATGAGTATTTTGCGTCGCTGTCGGCAACGAATTGAAAAAATGGACTCTAGTTATATCAAAAAAGTATGGCAAGTTCTGCAATTACCTTGATGCCATCAGTCTTCTTGACAGTGACCCTGGCGTTGAGATACAGCCTCCTTCCCCTCGAGTCCCTCAGCTTCAGCCTGGCGCTGAAGGAGCCATTTCCGCTGCTACCCACAGCCGCACTGCTGCTGCTGCTGCCACCTCCAGAACCACACACGCTGAGCGCGGTCGACCAGCCGAAGCCTTCCAGTTTCACGCTTACTTCCACGCCTTCTTCTACGTTTACCTGTATTGTCACAATGTGAATGCTTTATAATTGCCATTTCTTCAGGGTTCTGTACAGACGACCGCACGTCATTTGTAAGAAAACAAAATTCTGTGCTATGCAATGACAGCACAAGGTTATTATTATCTACGTGCTGTCGACTGTATTAACCAAATGAGAGTTCTACTACAAATTATGAAGGATAAATTCCAAAAAGAAGTTTAATCTAATATTTTAAACTAAAACTTAAGTGACTATGGAAATACCCTTGCGTCAGCAAATCTTATTCTTATTATTTACTGTACACAAAACATAGAAATACAATAACCCATAGTTGGGTTCTCAAACAACAACCCTCAGTTTCGTAGAGAAATATGCATTTGAGGATAGTACATCCATGTGCACAACAAAAGCTTATTAAAAATACTTAACTATTTTAAATTCTTACTCACTAAATAAACTAAACAAATACGTGTACAACACATAATGCATACAAATAATACATGCATCATACTATACAATATATAACTAAAATATTATAAATACATAAATTAATGTGTCTTGTTGATAGGAAATGTTCCCTAATTCTTCTCTTGAAAACTTTCAACGAAGGGTTATCACGTATAGTGTGTGGAAGAGTATTCCGGAGAAAGCAGCGCGAACAGCAAAAGATCCAACGTAACGACTTGAAAAATGGGGAGGAAAACTAAGGAGCAGAGATGATGACAGATGACAAGGTTTTCCTCTCGGAAAAAGATACTCAAAGCGTTTTCGAAGATAAAAAGGAGAGTTAGGATTATGAAGAACAGAATAGAGTAATGAAAGAGTGTGAGCATCTCGGCGCTGGCGAATAGGGTCATTTCTTCCGCTTCCGAAATTCCGACACAAGATCGTACTTTCCGAGGCAAAGATGAAGCGGATGCACAAAAAATCAAACCATCAAACCAAACCAACCAATTTTCTTTTCCGAAGTCGGTGTCTTTTGCTCCCATCCTTTGGTCGACACCGACTTCGGAAAAGAAAATTTATTTTTCGTTTTGTAGGGTTTTTTTTTGAAGTCGGTTTGATTTATTTTTCGTTTTGTAGTGTTTTTTTTTGAAGTCGGTTTGATTTATTTTTCGTTTTGTAGTGTTTTGTTTTGGAAGTCGGTATGATTTTTTACGTCTGGTTTTGGTCAGCCAGCTCGCGAACATGTATCCTCCGACTGCACAGCATGATTTTCTTCTTGTTTACGTCTTTTTAGTTCGCTTTTAAAGCAGTCGGGTTTTTTGTTTTTTTTTTTTTTAAATTAATTCTCGTAGTCATGGTTTAAAGTATTATGCAACTCTCGAATAAAACGGATTTATATCGAGGGCCATGAATTACTCGCGTCGCTCAGAATTCTAACACTTGAATTACTCGCTATGCTCGTGTTTCATCTTTGCCTGCGTTTAAATTCGTCCTTTATTCACTAATTGTATTACATACTATTTTAAGTCAAGTATGGAATCCTACTTATGTGGTCTACTCTAATAAATTAGAGCGAGTTCAAAAACGCTTTCTGTATCTATTGTCCTATGTTAAAACCAATGTAGAAACCTTAAATCCTATGGATCAAAGTTAGAATACTTCGTCATGACTACTTTATGCAATAGAAGAAACGCTGCAGATATCGTTTACTTTTTCAAGCGGATCAATGCTCACATAGATTGTCAGGGTTTACTGGAGAGAATTCAATTTGCTATTCCATGGCAGAGCAGTCGTTTATGCAATAGGCGTACTTTTGTGATGCCTCATTGCAGAACAATTATAAAACAATATGCTCCATTTTTATAAAATGTTTTCAGCATGTTGGTATTTTCTCCGGGACCTAAGCATCAGCCAAAATCAAAATTAAGACGAACCTGTGCGGCCATTCGACTAATCTATACTAATATTATAAATGTGAATGTAAGTTTGTTTGTTACGCTTTCACGCAAAAACTACTGAACTGATCATCATGAAACTTTGTACATATATTCTTGGAGGTATTAGAAGTAACATAGGATACTTTTTATTAAAAAAAAAAAAAAAAAAATGGCTTCACTGCGAGCGAAGCCGCGGATAAAAGCTAGTAAGTAATAATTGTTCCAATGGCTGCATATTACTTTTAAACTTTTTTGTATTTATAACTAGCTCGGATCATATATTGTGCATGCTGTGTTCACTATTTTAGGGCATTCAGTTTCATGTGTCTTTTTTTAATGTTTACCTAGTACTTATGTTATACTGCATTGCCCGATTTGTGAGCCAAACCAAATAATAATAATAATTAAATGGCAATATCACATTGTACTGGGATCGGTCCATCATCACTGACAGGAGTATTGTAGCCAATAACCCTGATATTGTGGTGGTGGACCGAATCGAGAAGCGTGCAATGATTGTTGACATTACCGTCCCACATGACGGGCACCTCGGGAAAGCCGAGAAAGATAAGCAAATCAAGTTTCTTGACTTGGCTCGCGCGGTTGTCGACATGTGGGATGTGGACACCGCGATCATTGTACCGATAGTCGTGTCAGTCAATGACTTAATAGCCACGAGCCTCGACCAACACCTTAGGAGGCTCTCGTTAGGCGGCTGTATCAAGGGCCTGATCCAGAAAGCAGTACTGCTGGACACGGCTGGTATTTTTAGGAATTTCCTCCCTCTGGAGCCCTGACAGCCGGTAGCTTGGAGTCTGTTCCCGATACCGTTGGGCCTCTATTATATTTTAAAATGTTTTTTTTTTTATGTTTTATAAAAATATTTAAAAATGTATTAAATAAGAAATAAGTTCAATAAAGGACAAAATAATTACATTCTATACTTTTAAAAATTGATCAGCTAATACGTACCTCATGGAAAGGCATGGTATCTCCGGGCGGTATATTGCCGGCCACATTGCCGCCCGCCGAGCCCGGCTGCGCGGGGTTGCTCTTATACTGCAGCTCTAGTGGCAGCAGGTTCTCCAGTCTTAGCGCAGGCACTAGTGTGAGGGTGTGGCCGGCGATCGGTGAGCCTCTGTCCGGAGGGAACCGTTCCCGGATTAAGACACAGCAGAACCTGGAAGAATGAAATAAAATTAACTTGTTTTATGTTTATTTTGTTTCATAGTTAAAACAGGTGCGCCTAAAGCTACACGCACAAGATAAACCGGGCAGAAATTCCGATGTACGGATGTTACCAAGACTTCATATATATCTCTTCTTGGTCCTCATCCTCGTCACATCCAAGAATTTATATTTCAAAAATTTAATTGCATTTTGTTTCATGGCATTGGAATTCAAGAATTCATGCTTTTAAGTTCCATTTGCGAATAATATAGCATCAAAGTATTCCATGTGAACTCCGCAACTTCGCTTCAAATATTATGATGTAGTAAAAAAAATACTGGATCAGTGCTTCCATACACATAAATTGTACTGTTTTAGAATATGAATCGTCATTAGTTTACCTGTAGATATGATCAGGCGGCGCCCTACACTCGTAGTGCAGCAGCGCCCTGGACGAGGGCGCAGCCCGCCAGTCTATGGGCGCAGGCGAGGGCGCGGGCGCGGCGGGCGCGTGGCGCAGCAGCGGGCGCGTCCACAGCGCGGCGGGGTGCGCGGCCAGCGGCGCCGCCCACAGCGCGCCCGCCGCCACTGTGGCGCAGCGCACGCCGCCGCCGCCGCTGCTCCACTGGGCTGAGTTAAAAATTACGAAGATCATTATAATCTTAAACAGTTGATTACAAAAGCTTTCATTACTTTTGCAGAACATATAATCTTCAACTAGAAAAAAGAGCGGTGCAGCCTGAAAGAGTTACAAAAGAATTTTGTCTACTGTCTTAATTCAACTTATTCACAAGCAATTTTGTCAAGCTTCATAGCTATTAGATTATTCTCAGTAAATCATCCTATTGAAATAAATGTCGCTGACCACAAAGTTTATAAATACAGCAAAAGCTTAGTTAAGAAACAATTTTACGCCTCGTCTCCTATTTATATTGTCAAACTTCCGGGTGAAATACTCAACTTCAAAAACCAAAACATCAACGATCAAAATATCAACAACATATATTCAACATTTTAATTTTTCAATGAATCAGCATAACATTAGGTTTAAACATAACGGTTCAAAATGTCAACAGTTCAGATGAGCAACGAATGCGAATAACATTGATTTATAACATAAATAGTTCAAAATATCAACACTTTAGATGATCCACGAATCTGAATATCATTGATTTATAACGTAAATTGTTTGTCTCATGCCTTAGGTCCCGAATGATTATTTTAACCTCTGGGGAGTAAATCCCCCCATCACCGGCGCACCAGAACACACTGTACGCCGTGACCACACCAGGGACCAAACCAGCACATGGGCCCCACGATCCCTTGTATGGCACCTCTGGTCCCGTGACGGATCAAGGTCAATGACCCCGCCACCTACCATTTTCTGCCGCAGGGGATAGGGAGAGCGGCCAACGCTATACCGACACGCCTCGTACCCTACCTACCTGCGCAGAGGCAACGGAAAGCCGACCCACCATGCACTCACCCCCGAAAAATGCACTACATTCTGTGGTTCCACCGCGTCCGCCATCAGACGGTGGCGACCCTGTCCAGGCCGTGGAAGGTAGGGAGAGCGGCGCACCGCAATACCGGCACTCCTCTCCCGCCGCGGCCTCCAACCCTCAGCCGCGATATCGTATGGGACCTGAAACGTTCCATAAGATATCGCGGCCCGCCTCAGTTGCAATTTCGGCTGTTACTAAGCGACACCACAATCTACTAGTTGGCCGCTACGTCGTTGGCTTTCAGCAAAACCCCGGACGAGCGGCCCTTCCTCGGGTTCCTCTTCGCTTCACCGTGGATTACCAAGCCACGGTTACTAAGCCCACCCGCCTCGACAATGCGGGAAACTACCGGGAGGGACAATAACATACTAGCCTACCCTATTGAATTGCCACCTACCCTACCTACGAGTACCAACCATTTTTTTTCTACTGTCATTCTTCCACGGAGAATCGTAACGTAAATGACGTCAATTGCACAACATCATCTATCGAATATGGAGTTCAACTTTCCGAATATCTGAATTGCGTGAGTTGTGATATTTTACTTTTTGAATTAAAGTGTTCAAGAAGTAAAATATCATTCATCTAACTTTTGATAGAGTGAACCGATTGCCATGAAACAAGAACTTAGTAATACTTCAAATTACGCATAATTTTTATGTATAAAAGTTATCTACTTTGGTTTCGTACATGAACACGTACTTGATGCGTGCACATATAAACAGACAAAAATGCTGGCAATGGTTCTGTTGGTTGTCACACACCGGTTTTTTTTTTTGAAAATATTTTCAATTTACAAAAATGACTTATCTACAAATTTATTATATGTATTGATGATTTAATTGTAATTTGCATTATACAATTCATCACTAAACAGACAAGATGTGCTAAACAAAAACAAATCAAAATATAAGTTTTCACACATTCTGATAGCAATAACAGAAGCTTCAAAGCACAATTAAAATAATAAACCATCTATTAACATTCTATTTTTTTAATTCTATATTAATAATAATATACAACTACACATAAGTAATAGATTAAAATTTATTAAAACTAAATCTTATTTACATTCTATTTTACGCTATGGATATAGTGTTACTACATCAGTTAGTAAAGATAGGGGGTACCGCAGTTGACAAGTATAGGGTGTAGCGGGTAGAAGTGGGCAGGCACGCGCGGCATATGCGGCGCCAAACGCGCATGCGACTGGGCGGCGCTCCACGCGCGTACCGACAGCTGTGCGCGCATCAACGCGTACACGCGCTCTACGTGCAACACAACTAGAGTCAACACACCCTATCGTTGTCAAGTGCGGTAACATAGTACTCGCTCCAGATAACTATGCACCCGGCGTTCCAGTCTCACTATTGGCGTACGAGGCGATAGCGAGTGCGGGAAGACGCACACGCGCGTGTAGGCAGGAGTGGGGTCGCATCCCAACGAGGTGCACAGTTATTTTGACTGAGTAGTTACGATACTATGTCTAAGCTTTGTTGCACTGAGACTTCATGTTGCCGCAGTCCGAAGAAACCCAGCACACAGCTCTAGGCTGGGTTTCTTATAGGTCACAAACTGACTAATCTGACGTAAATGCTAATCTTTTGAGCCTTGCTATACATGTTTGGTTGGCAATCACCGCAATGACCCAATGTAATAAAGCTTTTATAAAATATGGAAATAAAAGAAACTGGCCAAGACTGAAGAACAGGAATGTTGCAGGGGACTAATTTGGATTCAAAAACATTGTTACTGCATGAGCTATTGTTAAATTAGTGGAGACACCTGAAGCAACAAGAAGGTGATTCTCACCTGCTGAAGGTGCGTGATCCACCCGGACTTCCACAGCATGTGGCAACTTATTGACCAGCTGCAGCGCCGACCGCACCGTGACCAACTTGCGAGCTGATCCCTCTAGGGATACTTCAAACACTATTCGAGCTTCTGCACCAGATTTCTGAAATAAACAACGACTAGGATAAAAAAATCCAGCAAAACCCAAAAAAAAAACAATCTTTAGGAACACATCAGCTAGAAATACATATTAATTCCATGTTGAAAAAAGTCAGTTACTTAAATATACAAAAATTGTGGAGTCAGGGCCCTGACGATCAGTCAGTAAACAGACTTTTGTATACTTACAGCGTGAGTCAGGTTCCTAAAGTACACGCCGACCCTGTCAACACACACGGGGTCAGGCGGCGACCAGCCGTCCAGGCGCAGCGCCAGCTGGTTGAGCGCCGCGTTGTGTCCGGCGGGCGCGGGGGCGCGGCCCCGCCTCCTGCCGCGCCGCAGCCCGAACGAGAAGGGCTCCGTGTCGCCCGCGCGCACCATCATCCACGAGTCGTCGGGACCTGACCATGTCGGCTGTTCTCGTAACCTATATCAACACAACATAGGTTATAATATTCTATAGCTTAGCTTTTCACCTGAGCACCATTCAGCCTCACGACTGGACAATAGCTTCTCAAACATCACCAGCGTTTAAGAATAAGCAAACTTGATTTCATTACGTACCTAAAAATTACTCCACTGCAAAGGGACTACCACTCGCTTACATTAAAGAGATGAAGAATGCTTTAACCTTTTAAATAGCAAAATTGAATATCTTGGGAAGGACGACTACGTAAGAGATGTAGTACTCACACGTCACTCGTGGTGACGAGCGTGGTGAACCACAGCCGGTGGCCGGTGTGGTTGCGCAGCGCGTAGGGCACGAAGGGCGAGCGCCGCCGGTGCCCCGCCGGGCTGCCCTTGGGCGACTGCTCCTGTGTGCCGGATGACTACGTAACAGAGACCACCTTCAATACATAGCTAGCTCATACTGATGTATGGGTTGCTTGATGAAGGGTCGGTGAAGGGGCAGTGCATGACAGAAAAAATACTGGAATAGTAGATTGTGTCAGAAGAGACCAAAATAATGTTTTGAGAACGAGAGCGAAGAATAAATCCTAAGCATATGCATAGCGAGGGGTTCAAAGTACGTCGTTCGAGGTTTAATAATTTTGGTACCGTGTGGCACTCTCTGCTTTTTATGCCACTCTACGAGAAAAATAAATAAGATATGCTTTTAGTAGTGACGGATATCTATATTTACTAACCAAATAACACATTTATATTAATATTACATACGTTTTCGCAATTTTGGAAGATTACCGTTTTGTTGGGAACAGAAAATGTGATATTAACTGTAGACTCTCATGAATCTCTTTCTTTCGTGTTGAGTCAATGGTGACATTTAACACAATCAAAAATTGTCTGTAATATTTTGATAAAAAGTCAATGATATTCTAGTTGTATAGATACTAGCTGACCCGCCAAACTTTGTTTTGCCATAAAAAGACGCTACCTACCTACCCTACCTACCCTACCTACCCTACCTACCCTACCTACCCTACCTACCCTACCTACCCTACCTACCCTACCTACCCTACTAACCCTACCAACCCTACCAACCCTACCTACCCTACCTAGTCTCTCGCGATACCCCTCGCGAAAAATGATTAAATTACTAAAATGGCTATTAAAATTAGGGGTTTGTGATAAAAGGGTGAAAATTGAGGATAGTATGTATTTTTGTATGTTGTATCATAAAAAAATAGAAATTAAAAATTTTGTCTAAAAAAATTGGTTGTTTGTAAAGTAGGTTTACGATCGAGATGTTTACGTGATAACGTCAAACATTCAACGAAAACTTAACCGCACGAGAAAACCTCCATTCGTTTGTATGCCGCTAGAGTGAGAGAGACGGAAGATCGGTCCACTCACTCGAACGCTATGCCAGCCTCCGCTCGTGAGGATTCCGCGTGACAAGTTTCACGGAATGACTGGCAGCGCTCGAGATGAGACGGGAGATCGGTCCGTCTCTCTCTCGTTATACCTGCGATCGCGCTCGTGAGGTTTTGGTGTGACACAAGTTTCTGAACATGTCACCCGACTTAAACGATTTTAAAGACGTTATCACGTCAAAAATAAAATAAAACAATTTGGGGTGGACTACCCCTAACATTTAGGGGGATGAAAAATAGATGTTGGCCGATTCTCATAGATACCGGATAAGCACAAAAAATTTCATCAAAATCGGTCAAGCCGTTTCGGAGACGAGAATTTTATAAAAGAGAAAACTGAGAAAAGTGAAAGAGAGAAAACTGTGACACGAGAATTTTATATATTAGATGTTATGAGCCTAATTGGGACTATCGTCTTTAGTCTATGTCACGCATGGCGACGAGCGATAAGCTTTGTTGAAACAAAACCATAATTAAAAATAAGCCATCGTTTCTATTTAGAAAGTGTACCAATTTTTTTTTTTTTTTTTATTTGTTATAGGCTCGCGCTTGACCACTATCTCACCTGATGGTAAGCGATGATGTGGTCGACGGTGGAGCACGCTTGCCTAGAAGTAACCTATTCACTCTTGACTTAAAGACCCCTAGATTGTAGCTATCGGGAAACACAGACGCTGGCAGGGAATTCCACTCCTTAGCTGTACGTATAATAAAAGTATTCTCAAAACGTTTAGTGCGTATGGGTGGGATGTCCACCATGTATCGATGGCGCATCGCCGTACGTCTGGTAGTTCGATGATGAAACGGGCTGGGAGGAATTAGATCATGCAATTCCATCGCACACTCCCCAAAATGTAACCGATAAAAAACCGACAAGCTGGCAACTCGGCGACGGTGTTCAAGGCTCTGGAGCTTTGACTTAACCAGTGCCTCATCGCCGATGAGCCTCTTGGCCCGCTTTTCGATCGACTCTAGTACATCACGCTGGTATTTGGCAGATCCGTCCCAGAGATGAGAACAGTACTCCATGCATGATCGAACTTGCGCTTGATACAAGCTGAGCAGCTGTTCTGGCGTGAAGTACCTTCTCACCTTTGCAAGGATCCCCAGCTTTTTGGCAGCCAGCTGAGCCTTTGCCTCAATGTATGGGCCAAAATTGAGAGTCGATGTCAATCTAACGCCAAGAAGCTCAAGATGGTCAGTTATTGGCACGGTCGCATCTCGGAAAGTTGGAGCCGGGTGAAATTGACTCTTTTTAGCGGAAAAAAGACACGCCTGGGTTTTAGCAGCATTAAACCTGACCAGATTGGCATCGCCCCATTCGGAGACTGCCTGCAAGGACAGGTTCAAGCGCTCCACCATGGCCTCCCGGAGAGACTGAATCTGAGGCCCGGTAGCACGAGCGTTGGACAAGTATCTCTCAGCAACAGTGCTGTCATCAGCATACCCAAAGGTACCGGGTTACCTTTGGGTATGCTGACGGTACTTATGATACGGTAATTATGATACCAAAGTACATAAAACACCCTTGTGTTTTATGTACTTCCAAACAACAGCTACCTGCTTAATTAAAACCATAATTGATAAATACACAACAGTTCGCATCCATTCCGTTCATAAAAATAATCTCGAAATAAAAAAAAAACTCTCTAAGAGACAGAAAATAAATAAATAAGCATGATTGTTTTCATTACAAGATAAATATTTTTTTCCTTTTACATCGTGTTTTATTTCTTGCCTACTTGCCTACCTTTAGTAATATTTACTAGGTCATGTTATGTTTGTTTAGAAACCACGACCACGCGGTTTTTACCTTCTGACTTTTTTTTAATTTTTTGTCTTTGATGCCAACATGCATTTACATTCACGCGCAGGTGACAAACACTAGCTTTTTATCAAGCCATCCCTTTCTACTTGTAGTGAAATGTCAGATGAACGAAAAGTGTGTATGTGTGCTAGAGCTGCTGCGCGGAGCACTTTTTTCGATTGTTTTGTGAGTGTATAACGTATCTTTATTTTTCTTTTATTATCAATGGGCTCGTGCTTGAAAATTATCTCACCTGATGCTGATGGTAAGCGATGATGTGGTCGACGGTGAAGCACGCTTGCCTAGAAGTAACCTATTCACTCTTGACTTACTAGAATATCAATGTAAAAAGTAATAAAAAAACGAATAAGAAATTCTCGTGAATTTTTTTTTATTTGGTCAAGTAATGCCGCGTCGGCAGGCGCGTATTTGAAAACGTTCAAGATCTTAACGTTCGTTAACTATGAAAATGGTATCATGGAAAACAAAAAAAAAATTTTTGATGAGTAGAGTACGTTACTTACTGTGCTTGCTTCTTCAACATAATTCAATCTACAGGGATATTCTAATTCACACATTTAGACATCTCATCAATATTTGCAGTAAACTTCTTATATCATTTTCAAGTTTAGGATCACTAGCTAAATTTCATACAGAACAAAGTTCAAATTTTACATATTAAAACTTATTTTAGAATTAATGCTACTTATTTGCTATGAATGGGATACAAAACGCTTAAGTATAAAGTGGCGATGGAATGTAATCCAAGTATATGAGATTATGAATTGAAGTATACATAATTTTTAAACAAGAAGTTCTACAGTGGTGGTGATGTAGTTTACCTGTGGCGCATAGTAATCAGCGGTCCAGTTGGCGCGCACGAGCTGCCACAGCTCGATGAGCGATGACGTCACGTTGGTGTTCAGCACCTCGGCCGACGACACCTCCATCTGCACGCGCCCCAGCGACAGCGAGCTGGTCAGCGTGTACTCCCAGGACGTCTCGAACCTGGGATGTGATGGCGACCCTTGATATGGTGGGTTTCAACAATCCAGGATAAGTTAGGAAAACTTAATCCGGCAAATAACTATGATATTATTGAAGAGAAACTTCTTAGGCAGCGATTCGATATTGAACGATAATGCAAGTTAATGTTCAAGGAAGCGTTACGTTAAGGCACATTTCGTTACATGAGAGACAAAAAAGATGAAACTCCTACCTGTTCCTACATTTAATCTCTATCAAGTCTTGATTACGGTGCTGCATGCGATTGTTTGTTTCAGTTTGATACTTAAGTGAGTATCGTGACACTGACAAGAAAGCTGATTTTTGCTGAATGTTTTTGTCATCATCATCTAATGATCACTAAATCGGTGATAATTTAATGTAACCGTGTTAAAATTTGAGTAGTTTGCATAAAACACACTCACCTCCACGGTTCTACGACGGGTTCCCATCCAGACAGCGTCCTATTGTAGTAGTCTATGGTGAGCAACGAAGCGAGTCTGCCGCCCCCCGCGCCGGAAGCTCGCGCCACTATAGCGCCGCCCGGACCTGCCGGACCTGCCGGACCAGCCGGGGTCGACACTAGCATGGGGTCTTCAAATGACTCCTCCACTTTGCGAAGATCCTGGACACGAAAATTACACAAGTTATTTCAGTATGAAGTGATTTCTAACCTTTTCTTGAACAAATCGGGCAACGCTTATTTAGATTGCTCATGCACTGGAGACAAAAGGTTGCGTGAAACATCTTACGTTACACGCTAAACAAAATGATATTGCGAACCTTTAGTTATGGGTCAAGAAATGGAACTTATGAATGCCAAACTTAAACATACGACAAAATCAAATGGTACCTGTTCAACTTGCAAGTCACTGAGCGATACTTCCAGCAGCGGCACGTCAGAGTCCAAGCAGTCGTCAATCACACACAGTGTAATGCAGTCTGCTGCAACCTGCAGGATATTAGAAAACGACGGTACATTACTGCAGCGGCCAGTAAAACAGGCATTGATGGACGAACGTGTAAGTCCATCAATGCCTAGTTGTGGTCAAGGCTTGTATAGGACTTGTCTCAAATAATACGGTGAAATTAAAACTAAGTAGTACCTAGAACTCATTTTGTCAAATACTTTTTAAAATCAATGACGAACAACAATAATTTTGCCCGCGTTAAAGTATTCATTTGTTTTTTTTTGTCAATAAACAGCTTTCTATTTGCAAGCCAGTTCGAAATTTAAATAAAACCTTTGATAAGTTACCTCCTTGGTTGCCATGTTTCGGAGTAAAATATCGATCCATTTTTAAATTACACGCCAGATATGAGTTCACTATGTAATTTATTTGGCCGCTAAACCACGACAGACATGGATTTTTATACAACTTTTGCCGGTCGCTGCTCGCATATAGTATAGCAATTTCGATTTATCTCGAAGAAGGTTGTCAAAATAATGCTTAAATTTCCAAGCGAGAAAATTTATTATCAGACGATGATGGAATGTCTTAAATGATGGCCAATATTGCGCAATAAAAAAAGCGATGTAATAATGTCTTCTGTTACTATAGCTAAGCATGGGTTATTCATTTTATACCATTCCCCCTCTAAAAAGCTTATTTTATTCACTGAAAACAGTGAATAAAAAGCACTTTTAATACCATAACACACCAATATATATTTGACCTCCATCTCAATGCTTTACAACCTTCTTGCGCATAAAATACTCGATACAAACTTCTTGTGCAAAGAATATTCGAATTTCAAACTCCTTCGTCGATTTAATTTTGAGTTTGTTTATATTTAGAATTTCGATAATGATTTTGATTTTGGTCTAGGATGTTTAGTGAATACTTATTTGGATTATAATTCCAATATTAATTGCATTGGTGTTTAATTAATTATAATAAAATTATGTAACGTAACGCAGGTGGTCACTGGCCCTGAAATTCAGGTGCGGTTACCTAGCTCAGCTTCAATTTACAAAAAATGTGAAGCCTTGAGGTTTCTCATTTTTTTGGAAATTTTGAAGGTAATAAACCATTTATTTATTTATTATATATCATACCATATATTCCTTGTGGTTTTGGCTTAAATCCTTCTTTTTCTCGTAGTCATGGTATACAATATAGTATGCAACTCTTGAATAAAACGGATTTATATCGAGGGCCATGAATCACTCGCGTCCCTCAGGATTCTAACACTTGAATCATCATGAATCACTCCCTACGGTCGTGATTCAGTTGTTAGAATCCTTCACTTGTTCGTGATTCATCTATGGCCTTCGCTTTAAAACCGTCCTTTATTCACTAGTTGCATAATATACTATTTTACTAGTGGCGGAAAACGAGTAACATAGTATATAAAAAGTTGAAATAAGTTATTTTTGCGCACTGAGCAGTGCTAACAATATCCTCGCGTAAGTCAATAACTTGTCATGGTTTACAGCTCTACCTTAAAATACTGGAAGACCTACCTTCTGTTACCTGTTGTTTGTAAATAGGGGAAACCTTAAATAAACGCCTGGACTTTTGGGGAAAAGACCAGGGAATGTGGGATTATACCTCAATAAAACCACCCCTTTGACCACCAGCAGCACGAAAAGGGCCCCGTGACCACTTAAAATCAACCCTATCTGTGTTCCCTACCAGGAACCCTCTCTGTGGAACGTCTGTTAGGGCAAATCCCTGGGGGATGATATTACCCGCACAGATTTGAGCGGCTGCATGGAGATGTTGGGTTTAGGCACAGGTGGCGGTGGTAGCGGCGCCTGTGAGCGCAGCCGGCACATCCAGCCGCCGCTGCTGCTAACGCCGTTATTGTTGTTGTTACTGATATAATTAAGTTACCTGCACAGCTTTCAGCGGCCATATGGAGGTGTTCGGTTTGGGCACGGGAGGTGGTGGTAGCGGCGCTTGGCTGCGCAGCCAGCGCGGCCGGTACATCCAGCTACTGCTGCTGCTGACACCGTTGTTGTTGCTGACGCTGCTGCTGGTGCCCGCACGCATGTGCACGCTGTTGGCGGGCTCGTCGTCATCTTCCCCGGAGAGCAGAGATTTACCTAGATAGACATTTCGTTCTAATACTTTGTAACTATGCTCCCAAAGCTAAAAGCTTTTGTAAAGATAAGCAATAGTTTCGTCGCTGATACCGTTATGACAATGACATTGGTTTGACAAAAGTTTTAAAAGACTTTTGATTTTTAGGACAATAAGTCCTAGGAAGAGCCGACTGCTACACAAAAAATCGGTTATGCCGATAAATAAAAGATCTGTTTTGAATAGTAAAATATAACCGTTAGTTAAAAATGAACCTTATACTGATTTGTGAAGCTTTTTATAATAAAGTTACCAGATAAAGCTGCTCTCGCTTGCACTGGCAGAGACTGCAGCATCGCCGCAAACATTCGCATGTCGTGATAAGACAGTCGCAAGTTTAGCGTACTCATCGCGATCTAGAAGCAAACCAAAAAAAAACATAATTTTAATATCCAGTTCGAAAAGACTGGGATGACTTCTCTTTGAATTTAGTTACTGCAAGACCTGAGTTTGATCTTGAGTCATGATAAGAACATTTATGAACATTGAAATACATTTGAAATTGCAATGGTTTACGTTCGCTCATGAACTATAACAACTCTGATGAGATATTCACTTACGTGTAACACCCTGTTGGCATCAATAGCGACATGAACAGCAGCTGGTTCCACAATAGACAGAGCAGTCTCTTCCTCCAGGCCGAGCACGCACGAGAACACCTCTAGTTCGTTCAGCTCGCACGACACCGGCTTCTGTGCGTCTGCGCAGCGATATGTTATCACTGTTGTGCTCTGTAAAGAAACGTATCTGTGAGTATGCTAAAAGAAAGTAGATACAAAAATAAATAGTTATTGAAAAACGAAGTTACGCAGTATTGTTGCAGCAACATGTTTCTTGCTGCAACAGTGCACGCAATCCTTGCAGTATGTATGTGCACCATGATTTCAGTACCTCACAAAAATGCTACGTTGCGCATTTCGCTTAATGTTGCCCCTCTGTTGTTGTGTTAATAACCGAAAATAACAAAACCGACCGAGAACCGCGAATCTGCTGGTTTACAGAATATCTTTTGAGATCCTTACCCTCAGGATGACAGCATTGGTGTCCCACACGGAGGGGTCCTCGACCAGCACCAGCTGTGAGTCGGTGACGTTGAGCTTGAGCTCCATGTGCGGCTCCTCTTGCGAGTGCGCCGGCGCCGGCGCGCAGTGTGCCGAGCTGCGGGCTGCGTTCAGGGCCTCCTCACTATCAGGACAAACAGGAATATACAACCACGAATTTAAATGTGCATGCACAACTTGATGAAAGGAGATACAAAATATAGATAAAACGAGTAATAGCATGAGTCAGTTAGCCACAAAATGACAATGAAAATGCTATTTATGAAAAGGAAAACAAACATAGTTCACAAACAAGCAACTAAAATAATTTTATCTACACTCACAACTTAATTTTCCAAATATGAATTCAAAAAATATTGTAAACACGTATTTTTTTCGCGGATAGGTTTATACCTACGTTTGTAAAAATTTATTACAGTGAAACATTTTCCTTTGATTTTAAAACAACTGCATCATAATAGTAGTTTTGCAATGGTCATATAATAGGGTTTATTAAAACACGAGCGTGGGTAAATGAGAATCTAAATTACCCGCCATACCACATAATTTTTTCCGTTTCCACTTTTGTGTATGCAAGGGCATACAATTAGGTATTAAAACACTCGTGTGATACTATTATCAAACTCGGCTTCACCTCGTGTGATAAACCCACACTTGTGTTTTAACTACCTCTATTATATGACCGTTGCATAAACTACTAGTGTGAAGTTATATGTAGGTATGAGACTAAGTGATGAGTATATGAGGGAAGTAAAGTCGTCACAATCTAAGAAGTCCGTTGACGTTTCTCATTTAACATGCCGCGATAACTTTCTACGTAAGTAATTGAAAAATCAAATTCATAATCCTAATTAATTAATATGTTACCCATACACTATAACAACGAGTATCATTCGCAAGCATCAATTTTAATTATTATTAAGTATTTTTATAGCTGTCAAAAGGGCCTTTTATTTTTTGACAACTTTAATAAAGAAACCATAAAATATAGTTCTCTAACTTTTATCAGTTCCTTGTCTATCTAGGCACGAAACATTTTGAAACAAAAGAATTAATCGTTCAAAAAAGAAGATTGGCTCCAGTTCTCAGTTAATAGAAACTTCAAGGCAGTTGAAACTATGTAATCTGACACATAGACCTATAGACCTTGTCGTGTTATGACAAGTGACATTCAACATTATAATGATGAAGTTAATCTGACTGTACTTACAGATGCTGCTGGTCAGGGTCTGCAGGCGGCGGCGGCGGCTGCATGATGAACTGGTTGGCGCACTCCCACCAGTCCAGAACCGCCATCAGGCGCATGTTGTTCACTAGGATTGTATACGCTGAAGAGTCGCGTCGCTTTCTGTACAACACAACCGATTTTAATCAGATATAGCTATGGAATATGGGAAGTAAATATTTGAAGACAAGAAATGTTTGAGCTATATCACAATATAGGTATAGGATAGGACATCGACGCTCACACACAGACGTGTACGTACTTAAGCTTAATCTCTCGTTAAGTTTATTATGATTAAACTAGTTTTACCTGGCATGAACTTCAGCTTGCACGCTATGCCGTTGCTCCGGCATGGGCTGTACAATATGACTGAACACGTTGCCGCGCCGGTTGGCCGGCTCCTTGGCAAACCGTGTGTCACTCACTAGGATTTCCTGTGAAAGTATGAGTCGGTAAGAACTTGTCTTGGTAAAGGCGTGTGATGAGCAGGAATGAGGAACATGTTGTGAGGGAAGTTTTGAATATGAATGTAGGTGAATAGGGGTAGAAGAAATTGAAATAAACGATGGATAAACTATGTGAATGGCGACACGGCTACAGATGATGTGACTGTTGAGATGACAGTGAACATCAAGGTATGAAAGATGTATGAATGCATGCTGCTCAAACACCTAAGGTCAGGAAGATGATGATAAACATTGGGATGTTGGTGATCCCCACGTATCTTTCAGTACCTACAACGTGCAGGGTGACTTAAAAAAGTGAGAAGGTACTTGTGAGACGAGGTCTATGTCCTGGCTGAGGTCGGAGTACGTCTCCACAACCAGCCGGGACTTGATGAAGTTGATGCAGGCGAGTGACGACACGCCATGTTCTGGCTCCAGCTTCACTGTCACGTCATGGAGGTCCAGTTTCAGGGAGCTTGTGGTCCACACCTGGGGAATTGAATCTTGCTTTATATTAACCACGAAACATTGATTGACATCATTTTTTGGATGTTAATGTCTTAACAAGCGCATCGAAGATCCAAGAAATTCTCAAGTTTCATGTTTCCGACGAGTAAAAAATAATGAGAACGATAAAAGATAACAACAGTTGAACTTCAATACCATGTAATTGGTAACAGGAAAATAACACAGTAATTATAATTTGGTATTTTGCAGTCGAGGACCGATTTTTACCCGAACCGAACGGAGGGGAACGTGGGAGTCCTGTCACAACAATCCATAATGATTACAGTAGTTTTCACGGTTTGGACGATGGCATAATGTCGAGCTAAAGTACAACTAAAACTATTTTCACTTAGCAGCTTTTCGCCCATTTTTTTTATAAATAACATTAAGTTAAAAGAGTATTAACGACTCTATACATTTCGAAGTTGATTGAGAGCGTCCGGTCTGCATCAAGCTCAAAGAGCAACTGATAGAAATCCGACGACTGACGAAACACGAAGTTTGCCGAGGGACATTAAGAAAATAGGAATACTGTACGTCGTGTTGCTGCGGCAGGTGCGGCACATGGAGCGGCTCGCGCGGCAGCAGCTCGTCCACGTTCTCCGCCAGGTTGTGTGCCAGCACGCCGCGCACCAGGCGGTACTGCGACGGGTCCAGTGCGCACTGCAATGTGCTCAGAGACCCTTGGATTGTCATGTCCGCCACTGTCACAGGAAAAAGAAATCAGTCAATGAATAAAAAGCACTTTGTGATGAAGGAATGTCTAAAGGAAATAGTCACGGATCGGGCTTTATTAAAGTTAGCGTTTAACATGAATATGCAACTTATTCTTGAGCTAACAATGTGCATGTCCAAACTGTGAAAATAGTTTTGTGAAGTATTGTTAATTTGTAACGCCTATGTAATTTATTTGTATGTAAATAGTGATTAGCGAATTTGATCAGGTGTTTCATGCAAATATGAATCTTAGTTTCTTGATTATAAACTTTATATTCGTTTAAAACATTAACTATGCAAAGCAAAGTCAAAATACGATCAGTAAATAAACAAAGCTGTATACGTACCGTTGTGTGTGTGATGTAAATTTTGCTCTATCTGCAGATCGAGATCTGCAGGCGCGTGCAGTAGCGGCGCGCCCACGCGGCGCACGCGCAGGCCGCGACCTCCCCGTGCGCACCATAGCGACACGCCTGATAGGCGGACTACCCGCACGTCTAGTAGCTCACGGTTGGCTAAGGAATAATAATAATCATGAACAAAATAATCATAAATCAACAAGATTATTAAGCTGCCAATAGTATCAAGCTAACAGGAGAAACTTCACAGTAGTGATAAGTATCGATATCTAATGAATATAGCGTCTGTGAGCTTGTTGAATTTCGCCAGTTAGTTTAATTTGACCTTGATAGACTGAAAATATAAGACTGAATTTAGTGCACAATCTTCAGTAAATTCGGCTTCTAATATTAAACACTTACCACAGTTAGGATCAGTCATAGTGCTGACCGTGCCCTCATCACCCGCATACTTGAAGCTATTGTCCAGCGTCAGTTGGTCCAGATGAGCTGCCAGTGCATTGCGGGCACGGCCCGATACTGGTAGTACTATGACCGGAGTAGAGCAGCGCAGGCGCAGCTTCATGCGGGCTGCGCGTGCGCTGTCCGTGCCGGACCCGCCGGATACTACTGATACCTAAATAATGATAAGTTATTTAACATCTTGACCTGAATTAGTCGCATCGTTGCGAAGCTAAGACCTTATAGGGAAGTTTTAAAGTCATTTTAGTGAAAGGGTTATACAACGAGAACGAATTCTCGGGCTGCATTATGAACTATCAATTAAGTTATGTGCCTAGATTGATAGAGGAACAGAGTTATAAAATATGACCATTAACACAAAATCTCTTTCACAAATTATGGCAATAATACTACATAATGAAGTTCATAGTCTAGAAAAATAGTCTTATTGAAAAGATAAGTTTGAAAATGTCAGGCACAAATTATGTACTAAATTTAAAATGTTTCAGTGTGTGATAGTTGTATATTATAGACCATACGTTCGTACCTTCAGGCGCGCCTGCAGGATGACCCGGCGCAGCAGACTGAAGTCGCGAGCGAAGGCCTGCAGCTCCTGCACGAAGCGCTTGGTGTGCACGTACGTCACGGGGCCCATCTCTATGCTCAGGCTGGTCTCGTGCCCAGCTGATATTGCTTCTGCTGTGCTCAGTCTGCGTAGAGAAGTAGACACTTTTCATTAAGTATGTTAGAAGAGAAGATCTAGGATCAGTGAAAGGCAATAACGACTGACGACGTCGCTATACGGGATACATTTTGAAGTCGTTTATATCTCGCTCAAAACACTATTCATGTTGATAGCAGGCTGGCTGTCACCACGAGGTTCACATTCTCCTTAAAAAAAACTTAATTTGGACCTAACAGGTTATGAAGAGTACCGTGCCTGTAAGGACCATCTGTGTGGTCCGTCAGAAGAGCCGGCAAATAAGGAACAACTCAATGAGCGTGAGTCTTTACAGTGAGATTATTATTAAACAGATTATTATCTTAATAAAAACAAACCTTTGATACTGGAATGTAAGCGCATGATCGCCATGCGTCCGGAACCTATCGCGCCACAGCACAGAATGCGGCGTGAGGTCCGTCAGCGAGATGGCTCCGAGCCTGCCGGATATATGCCTGGTGTGTGCCCGCGCATCTGCGCGCGCCACAGTGCGCGCGCGCGACACGAGCGCGCGACACGCTTCGCCCCGGCCCGCTACCACGACCACGCTTAGGGAGCGGACCGACATCTCTGTTTGTGTGATGCCGCTTTCTGCCGATAGGCTGTGTGATGCTGTGGAAGATATTGTCTTGTTTTATTCTTATGACTTAACATAGATATGTCGCGCGACAAGGTACCAGAGAATAGTAAGTCAACCTTTCCGTGTATGATGGTTTCTATGGCGACAACAATTAAAATATTTATTTTGTGCTAGGTCACAGACACGGGGTCCCAGCGCTAACAAAGAATATTTGGTACAAATAAATGTCACTAGATGGCGCGATATGTATCTATTTGTTATTGAATTGTGTGTAAAATTAACATTTTCTAGAATTGATCATAAAATTGTTTGTCCTTGCTTAATCAACTCTCTTAAGCACAAAATTAATGAATATTGGACTCTCAATTCACATTTCAAAGATTATTTGAACAGATCATTTAAAATTGATTCCAATAAATGTCTTTGGCACCATCTAGGTCCCGTTCCATGGTCATAGATGGTGTTAGCAGCGACTTGTAAGTAAAAGGGTTTACTCGGTGCATGAACATTTTTTTCTTTAAATACAGTGAAGATTTGTTTCAACATGTTAAGATTATTTCTTTGAATTACAAAATTAAGCTCACAGTGCCCTAATTAATTGCAAGATAACTAAAAATATATTTTTGGTTCCTATTGTCAATTATTTAATAGAGCTAAGATTGTCTGTATAATTACCAGTCTGCTGTGGCTCTGGTCCATGTTCACTATCAGGCACATCGTCGCCCGCTATCCCGAAGAAGTCAAGCACGGCCACCCAACTATCGATGCTTACAACCAAGTTGAGGCAGTTGAAGTCCACCTTTGTCAGTTTCGATATCTGCAAAACGACAAATTAAACTGTATCGAGTATTTATGCGCAAGGAGGTTCTATAGCATCGAGATGGAGATCAAATATATATTGGTTGGTTCTAAATTCAAAAACTAAAACAGTGATTAAAAGTGCTTTTTATTCACTGTTTTCAGTGAATAAAATAATCTTTTTGAAGGGGGAATGGTATAAATCCTATTTCGTCTGTATTCCTAAAAAGAGTATACAAGGTTTTAGTGCCGTAACGCATCTGTTTCAAAATGGTGTCGTTTAAGCTACAAACATATATCAACTTTATGTAAATGAAATTAAAGGTTATAATTTAAGAATGACTAGTACTATTGAAAAATCATAGGATGTTTAAAGTTGTAACTTTAAGCGTAGTTATTAGAGCTGTTTTTTTCAAAATCACGTATTTGTTCATATGTTTGGAAACTTAATTTTAAACGCAGTATAGGCTTTTTTGTTTTTGTAAGCATTACCTTATCATACTTGTCGCTAAAGTGTGGGTGGTGAGGGTCTCTCGTGTGCACAGACAGCCACACGAGATTGTCGTCGGGGTCGGCGTCGCGCGCAGTCCCCGCATTGTCCTCCCCCGCGCCGCACTCCGGTGAGCACGGCGGCGTCACGCCGCACTTACTGTCGCGCTTGTTGCGCCGCTCTTTACTCTGCGTAAACAACATTTGACAGTAAAAATAAAATTAGACATTTGTAACAGTAAAATAATGGATCTGGTCCTAAAATGTAGATTTTGAAACTTAACTTGAAATACGAAAACTTACTGCTACGAATTCGAGGGTAATCGCTGTCGACGTCTAACTATTACCACGAAAAAGCGAAGTGAAGTAAACTTCACCATACTAAAAACAAATTCCGGCAGCCAAACATTTCGGGATGTGCCGAATATTCGTCTCAGCAGTTTTTGTTGAACAAAAAGCCAATACAAAGCACATTACTGCATTTATTCGATTTTGGCACTCGACTGTGCTTATTCAAACATGTTTGTATGACGCCTGTTTGCTCAAGAAAAAAAATGTTAACAAACTTACCTCTTTGGCCGTCACATTGAGCTGGCTGGGCAGCGAGCAGGACCAGCACTTCATGTACTGCAGCGAGCTCACGCTGGACATGTCGTCCGCGTACTCCGTCACAAAGTCAGGGCACGACTTCGACACGAACACGGCTTTGGGAGGCATTTGAGGAGTGTGGGATACCATCAGCATGCGGTGCTTAGAGTCTGGCTCCTTGGTTAGGTCCTCCATTGTTATTGAGTGGAGGGATACCTGATGGTGGAAGATTATTAAAACTTAATAGTCTTAAATTCTTGATTCCAACTGACGTTATTTTAGCTTAAACGAAGATCAACATTATAACTATGTAAATTAAGTTGATTTCAGAATGACAAACTATATTTACATTACATCACGCCTGAGATCTCCGACGGGTTAGGCAAGTTGTAGTTCAAACTGAACAAGTTGTTTCTCCCATAACAAATTTTGTTCACGTTTGAAAAATAAATGGCGCATGGCGTATAGGCATAAGACTTTTTTTTTTTAAACCGATATGTGATTATGTCCTTCTCAGCAGATGTTCACATACGAATAGTTACTAACCTGTAGCATATTTTCGAAAGGATGTGTCTTCTGATAACTTAACTTGAACTCTCTAAAGGATAGTTCTACAAGACTTCGTTCACCCTCGCCTAAATCAGCGCGTAGTTCCACGCTGAATGTTGGCAGCTCGAAGTTTACTGTCATAAAAAAGGTGAAAATGAGGTTTAATTAAAAATATAATCATATCTCATGGTGGACCGACGACCCCCTTAAGTGGAAGTCACTGGAATCCCATAGATGCGAGAAGTACAGGATCTGTTTCTAAGCCTAAGTTTGGGAAAGTCTATATCCAGTAGCGTTTTTCGGCTTCTTTTTTTCTTTTCATTGATAGGCTCGCGCTTGACCACTATGATAATCGATGATGTGACCGAACGTGAAGCACGCTTGCCAAGAAGCAACTCATTCACTCTTGACTAAATACCCCTAGGTTATAGCTGTTGACTATGCTGATAATGTCAACTTTGAACTTAGCTTGTTACCCCTTATGAATAGTAGTTTATTGTGAGTAAGCTTTTAAAATTGTCAGTATATCAAGTAACACACTCACCTATAAGCGGCGCAACGAATACGGTCTGTGGTTGCGTAGGTGCGGTGGGATGCGCGTGCGCAGGCGGCTGCACGGCCAGCACGGCGGCGCGCACGGCCGGGTCTAGTTGAAGCGTCGGCACCGCGCCTTCAAGCAGACCGTCTGAGCCGGGTACCTGCTTATAATTCACAATACATTACATTACAAGAAATAACTAATACAAATCAATATGCAAGCGGGACCGTTCGAAACGTCAAAGCCCAGATACGCTGATTAATCCCATCTAAATGAAACCGTTACAATTAAAAAAAGTAATTTGTAACGATCATAAAACGTTCCACTTGATTTTGAGGTCACTAGCGACATCTGGTGCCAAAGATGAGAATCATTTAGTTGTGTCACTATTTTACAACTCTTCGGTTAGATGGCGTTAGTGTCTGATGAAACTAAATAAATTGTTTTAAAGATCTATATGAATTGTGGGTAATAATTAATACAATAAACACACAATTCAATTTGTAAACAAAAAGATCAAATCTTATAATAGAATTGGTTACATAAAGTAAATCATTGACATAATGCATCTACTAATCTATTTTTGCTCAATGTCTAGGGTTTGCAAGGATGACATTTCTTTTTGGATTGTGCACCTGAGATCGGTAGCATCTGATTTGTAATAACCTAAAGAAAACTTAGTAAATCCTGATGATGACACGAGGTTCAAAGGTGGCTAGCGAAAGGATGAAATATTCTAGTGAATCAATGGTTCAGTAGGCGCTGTAAGTATTAGTTTGATTTATCTAAAAATCCACTCATGTGAAACATGTGCGTTGTGAAGCTTATCATGAATCTTTCTTCTTGGCAGGGCTCCCTATAATAATTTTATTAATAAACATTAAACATGTAGACATGGTCAACTAAGCATAATATCTACATCCTGCAACTTCAGTAGCAAGTTCCGAATACACATGGCATCTTGATCTCCACGATGTTTGGACACAGCTGCACAGGCTGAACGATGCTGTTTGAGATAGCCTATATCCAGTGTTGAATACTAAGGATAAATGTATCCCATTTAATGTAAGTTGTGCTTATTTAATAATATTCAAGAAACTTCAGTGATGGACTGTATTTGTGAAGATTAAACTAGTTGACCGAACTGTTTGACTTTTATTTCCATCAACATCATGCGAAACCATTCCTATTCAGTCTCATGCCAATTACCTACTGCTGGATTGGTCGATGAGTAAGACAAAAAATCTACCTTACAAACTGAGCGAAATTAATAAGGTCGTATTTTCCATATTGTGAGAATTTTCTGCAAGAAATGTCTGACCAGCTGCCCAATAGTAACTCACAGTCAAATCGTTTTTTTCAATTAGGCCTTTAAGCGGCACTTTTGAATGTCAACATTTTAATTTAAAAAATAATAATTATTGATTCTACTGTCCATTCGCAAAGGTTTTTAACCGACTTAAAAAAAAGGAAAAGAGTCTCGAGCTCGAAAGAAAAGAATTCGTCGGAATCATTTTTTTAATTTTTATGTATGTTTCCTGATTACTCAAAGACGCCTGGGCCGATTCTTCTCAGGTGGTCTTATGGTCATCAGGTCAGGATCTGATGATGGGATCTTGGAAAAATCGAGGAACTCCTCAAATATTATAGGCACACCTATAGCGTGCCATGCAATCAATGCAATCATTTGCACTCAAAATGTATCATTTGATGAAGAAGACCACATATAACCACTGGAACTCCTTAATGCTAAGCGTGTCACGGTATAAGATATCTCGATTAGTTAACCGACTATGATGAAGCAAATGCTTATAAATAAATGGTACCGATGAAAATGGTACTACCGAACTGATCCGATGATGAAGCCGGAAGTTAGGCACTGTAACGCCGAAATAAAACAATGTATCCTAATCGTGTTTGGACTTATATGATCGTCATGAGATGTACTTTGACAATAAATGATTTTCATGATAATTTGAGGTACCTACCAAAACTTAATAGAGATAAATAAAAAAAAAACATTTTAACAAAAAAATCAAACCGACTTCCAAAACAATTCACTACAAAGCGAAAAATAACTTTCTTTTCCGAAGTCGATGTTGAAAAACGGAAAACAATAGGAACCAAAGACACCGATTTCGGAAAAGAAAGTTATTTTTCGCTTTGTAGTGTTTTGTTTTGGCAGTCGGCATGATTTTTTTGTTAAAAAGTTTTTTTAGTATGGACAGGAACGGACAGGAAACTCCACAAATTAATCTTTAAAAAACAAAAAAAGGGTTTCACAATGTTTATATACATACATTAATTCATATACGTGAGGACGATGCTCCCAATATAAGACTACTAGGCACTAACAGGAAAATCTATGGATATGGTTCTCACATACTTTTAAATATTTCAAACATAGGTAAGTTACCTTAATTCAACAATTGTAGCATTAAGTAAAAGAAAACTCTAAACATCACGTTAAGGTAACCTCTAGTCGACGGCACGAACTATTTTGTGCACGATGTTAAATTTCATGCTATCTCATACAACAACACGTGCGAAAGAGATAGATGCTGTGTTGAGCAGTAAGAAGCTAGTTCGTGTACGAATTAGCACTTTTGCAAATTTGTATGGATGATGATTTAGGACGAAAACGAGCGCGCGAAATTTTATAAACAGACCTTTGGGAGTCTTGATATCATGAAAAAACGACTAAATGTATATTCTCAAAATAAAATTATTTGCATTGTTGAATTAATAATCTATCCCTTTATGGAGGCCGTTTTGCAATTTTCCTTCATCTTATGGTATTTGTTTTCGCCCAAAGATGCGTTAAAATTAGTGTTGAAATATGGAACTTTCGACGCTCATAACTTCCAAAAATTTTTACCATAGTCAAAGGCCGTATTTCTAATCCAATTGTGCTCTAGCTTCAACCATAGTGTCTCATGGTTCAATCTAACGTCATCGAGAGGTCGCCAAAGATTCCAATGACGTATTGTACTTCTTCTCAGGCGTTAAAGATGTTCTTTATTAGGGTGACACCGGCGTCAGTTGTGCAATGGCTTTTGGTGAAACAGTACTCTTGATCATCAAAAATGTTTGATGTTTGTTAAAATGACGCAACGATTAGTTTTCATTGATTTTTCGAAGACCTTATTGAGAACTGGCAGAATTGTCACAGGCCTATAATAGTTGGGTTCTTTACTGTCCCCGGATTCGAACAATGGGACTACTTTACTATGTTTCATGAGGTGCGGCAAAACTCCTTGATCGACACTAGTATTGAATATGAAGCCAAAAAATAACTTCCTTGTAATTCACACTACAGGAAACATAAACATACCCACTACACTGCTTACACATTTGCGTAATCTGATGTTTCTCGCAGAAGTTTTATTGCTTGAAAAATATATAGGCTAACTTTCGTTGTAACATACCTGAGGCAGCGGCGAAGGTATACTATGCGGTCCAGAGCTGTCCACCACATCAACAGACGTGTCTGAACTGATCCAGCGCAGAGTTTCCAGCAGTTGTTCGTACTGCTCGCGTCGAGCTGACACGTGCAGACCGCCCACTATCTTGCCGCGGACTTCGCACTGTTACGAATGACAGAAAATTATTAATTTAAATATAATATTATGTACATTTGCCAAAATTTGACGGGAAGGTCGATACAAAAATCCAGATACACCAACTGTTAATTTCATCTTCTTTACACATTTATATCGGCATCAGCATCCCTAACGAAACAGAATCAGGATTCTTCAAGGTAAGATAAGTCACCGAACTAAGTGTGATGTTTGTCCTGTCTAGTTTTTATCACACAGTCGAAGGCTGAACAGGTCCTATATGTAACCTGGTAGTCGGCGTCGGTGTCGGCCTCGGTGTCGCAGTAGTTGACGGTGAAGCGCAGCGCTGTGTTGTGCAGCACGGGCTTGCCCAGCGTCACGTCGTAGATGTCCGCCATGTTCTCTGATGTTAGCTGATGCAGTTTCAACTTGTCCGCCACGTCCACCTGGGCAACATAGAAGCAGGTTATGAGACACTGTGCGTAAGAAACACAAGAGTTCTATGCAAGTTCCGCAAATTCGTTGCGTAAACGTCACTTAAAAACAAGTTCGTCCGTTAGTGTCGGCCGAAGCATTGACGAATGCGGTCGTTTTCAAGAGAACAGCTCAGAGTTATGTATGGCTTCCATTAGGAAAGCTGAGCGATCTAGTTCTAGTTTTTATTCCACAGTGTAGAATACTCACTGCCGCCAGCGAGATGTCCCGCACGCGCACTTTGTAGAGCGTGTGGTGCGGCGGGCCGGGCCGATTGGCGAGCGACATGCGGCCCAGGTGCGCCACGAACACCTGCGTGCTGTGCGCATTACGTGGTACCACTACCACAGGAGATTCCAGCTCGATGTTCACACTGCAAGCAACAGAAGAATTAACATAATAAATTGCAAGATAAAAAACATTTTCCAATTCTCCGAAACATGTAACCACGCGGATACCACGCGGTCAGCCTGCGCTTGATTAGCTAAAATGGGATTGTGCAGGTGACGTTAGCCGCGGCTTTGCCTCCTCCGTAAAGAGGGACGCCCGGTGGACTACCCCTCGGCATACCGGTCTATCGTACTTCTCGATGAGGTCGGTAAAATGTTCGAGGGGATCGTCGCCGACCGGCTCAATAGCCTGCTACGGGGGGTGGGGCCAGACTTGTCGGACGCCAAGTTCGGCTTTCGACAGGGGCGTTCGACAGTCGACGCCTTGGCCCTTCTGAAGGGCCAGGTGCAGGAGGCGGTCGAGTCGGGGGGTGGAGTGTTGGCGGTGTTAATCGACATCGCCAACGCCTTCAACTCGACGATATTGGAGGCACTCCGGTGCCACGGAGTGCCCCAATAACTGCAGGACCTCCTGGCCAGTTATTTGGAGGACCGAGAGGTCCTCCTTGTGGACGAAACGGCGACGGTCAGGAGGTACGGTGCAGAGTCTGGTGTTCCGCAGGGGTCGGTTCTTGGCCTCCCCCCTGTGGAACATCGGACTTGATTGGCTCCTGCGGGGCACCCTCTTCCAGGGCATGAGTGTCATATGTTACGCGAATGACACTCTCTTCGTTGCCCGGGGGAGGGACTTCAGGGGAGCGGCCTGTCTGGCCTCGGCTGGCGGATCCTTGGTGGCAGGGAGGATCCGCCGCCTTGGATTGAGGGTGGCGCTGAACAAGACCGAGGCCGTATTCTTTCACGGGCCTCGGCAGCGCTGCCCTCCTGACACCCACATAGTCGTGGAGGGCGTCAGGATAGAAGTTGGGGCCCAGATGAAGTATCTGGGCCTCACGCTGGACAGCAGGTGGCGCTTCGGCCCACATTTCAGTGGGCTGTCGACGCGCCTGCTGAAGGCCGCCGACGCCCTGTCGTGGCTCCTCCCGAACCTGGGGGAGTCAAAGGCGCGATGCCGGCGCCTATATGCCGGATCTTGAGGAACAAGGCCCTGTACGGGGCCCCAATCTGGGCGGACTCCCTCCACAGGAGGGAGAACGCGACCGCCATCCGCAGTCCCCAAAGGGTCATTGCACAGCGGGTGGCGAGGACCTACCGGTCGGTAGGCTTTGCGGCTGCGTGCGCTCTGGCGGGCACCCCTCCTTGGGAGTTAAAGGCTTGGGTGCTCGCCAGAGTATACGATTGGACGGCAAGGCGGAAGGCGCTCGGTGAGCGCCCCGCCACGGAGGAGCGGGAGGCCGTGCAGCGGGAGGCGAGGGACGCAATCGTCCTCCATTGGACGGAGGACCTCACCGTAGCCGCTTTTGGCCGCCGGACGCTGGACGCGCTCGGTCCAGTCCTGCGGGGCTGGCCCGAGCGGCCTCACGGTTTCCTCTCATTCCGTTTGGTGCAGGTGTTGTCCGGAAATGGTTGATTCGGAACGCACCTGCACCAGATCCGGAGGGAGGAAACCCCAGCGTGCCACCACTGCGGCGCGGCGGAGGACACGGCGCAGCACACACTTGAGGTGTGCCCAGCATGGGCTGAGCTGCGCCGTGTCTTGATCCAAGTGGTCGGGCAGGACCTCTCACTTTCCAGCGTGGTCAACTCCATGTTGGGGATTGAGGAGGCGGCGGTTGCCTCCTTTTGCGAGGACGTGATGTCGCAAAAGGAGGCGGCGGAGCGGACGCGGAAGGACGATTCTCTCGCGTCGCCGCACCGCAGGCGAAAAAGGGGCGGGAGAAGGCGGTTGTTTGATCGTCTCCTCCCACCTCCTGGTGGTGATTAGCGGGCGACGGGCGTGGGGGCGACTTTCGCTCGCATTGCACTAATCACTACCCTCGTCGAGTGGGAACGGCCGAGCACTCGCAGTCGTTCCCGGGCCCCTCCACTGAGTGAGGGGCGTAAAGGCCCCGCTGTAAAGGCAGGCGGTCGTCGGCGGAGGACTGTACGTAAAGGCTGTGCCAGTTTCCCAGTCCTCCTCCACTCGGACGATGCGGGAGTGCCGCTGGGTTGTTTTAGTGGGTATACCGGTTCATCCGGGGAGTCCTACATAACCCCCCCATTCCCCCAGCCATCTTTTCCCAGCGCGACCAAAAAAAAAAATAAGGTGACGTTAGCCGCAGGCAATAGTCTTCACACGGCGCGTTGGGCGCCTGAGGATGGACGGCGCTGGGCCTAATTAGAAGTGGCTTGATGACCTCCATTGACGGGTAACGCAAGGGCTGGATCGAGATGGTTCAGCAAAAAATAGCTGGTTGAATTCGGAGTATCATATGATCAGTAGTGTATGCTAATTAATAAAAAAGTCTACCTTTGATTGTTTTTTCAGTAATTTCGGTGGCGCAGTAGTGTTTGCTGTGAGCGCCCTACAGACTTGAAAACTCAAAGATGCTCTTAGTTAAGTTACCTGAGCACAATTTTGTCCGACCTGAGCTCAGGCGGCTCGTCGAGCGAGGCGCCCAGGCTGACGGTGCGGCGCCGCGGGGACACGCCCTCCAACGACTGCGACAGCTTCGGGTTCAATATAACTTACCTGAGCACAATGTTGTTAGATTTGAGCGAGGGCGGTTCGTCGAGCGAGGCGTCCAGGCTGACGGTGCGGCGCCGCGGGGACGAGCCCTCCAACGACTGCGACAGCTTCGGGTTCAATATAACTTACCTGAGCACAATGTTGTTAGATTTGAGCGAGGGCGGTTCGTCGAGCGAGGCGCCCAGGCTGACGGTGCGGCGCCGCGGGGACATGCCTTCCATTGACTGCGACAGCTTCGGGTTCGAATATAACGACTCGCCCCTGAGAACAATGCAGACATCAACAGAAATGGATATCTAAATAACACATTCTTGAATCTCTCCGCCTCACGCTGACATAGCTTTTTACTATTAAATGATCTTTGTACTGAGATCCACGCGGATAAAGTCAAATAAATAATAAGGAATTGGATTTTCAAGTTTTTTTTCTGTTTAGTAATTTTCTTTAAGCTTTTAGGGGGGAATAGGGTGGAGGAGGATACTTAAGAGTGAATAGGTTACTTCTAGGCAAGCGTGTGTTAGAATTCGAAGTACGTGTGACGTCATTAAATCATGAGTTTTCACTTTTTAAGTCACAACAGTTAGCTAACTGTCATATTTATTAAGCACCTACCCACAAATGTCGAAGTACCTACCTAAATTATTATTATACGAGTATTGTCAACAACCTACAATTTTAAGAGTACCCATCTAAGTAAATATTGTTGTGTGTACAGGCAATAACTCTAAATTTACATTTAAGCCACAATTATGATATTCCTATAAAATATTATGTAATTTGTAATGATCATTGTGATGTATCCTGGATTTCATAATAATATTTTAGTATTATAAGTCCTTTGAGACAATTAATACAAGACTGTCAGTTAGGATAAATGGTTTAATTACATAAGAATTGATTATTGACCTAATTGTGAGATTATTTATAGGAATGTGGAAAATGGTGGGGATACCGCGCCATTTTGTCACATTTGACGTATTGGGACAGATCGACTCGTTACTATAAAATAGTGTGCAGCCAATACAGGCCAGATATTATGTTGTGATTGTGATGGTGATATTGTTTTCCTGAATAGAATATTTAGCCTAATATTTAATGCAAGATTAGATCTCAGAAACTTGGCAATTTCGATGAGTTGTTATATTCCGTGAAAGAGAAAGCTTGTGAGTAAGCTTCACGTAAGTTATTTGATATTATAACTTGATTATTGCTAATGGTTGTGTTGAAAATGTATCTGTATCAAACAGGGTGTCTGGTGGCAGATTTTGTTTTGAAATACGAATATCTCAAAAAGTTATAAACGGTGCGGGGGGAGGGTGGTGTCGTTGGAATCAGTGATCGTGCGGATTTCTCAGTCACGATGTCGCAGTGGTCGAGTGAGCATCGCGCGTTCGTTATCGAGACATTTTTCAAGAGTAACGATTCGTACGTAATTGTTCGTCGACAATTTTTTTCACACTTCGATATTCGACGGATAAATGACGGGCCGAGTGTGAATTTAATTCGTGCCTGGGTGCAGAGGTTCCGCACAACTGCTTCGGCTATGAACACCCCACAGCCAGGGCCCAGTCGATCTTCAAGGGCTCTCGGAAACATTGAACTGGTTGAAGAGAGGTTACGTGAAAATCGACGACTTTCGATACGGAAAAGGGCGCAGCCTCACTGGGAGTGGACTGCCAAGAGCGATTATTCATGAAATAAAAAAGGATCTAAATTTCTATCCATTTAAAATTCAAATCGTTCAAGAACCTAAAGAAAGTGTTTTTCTTTTACGCAAAACATTTTGTGAAAGTTGGAGCTTATTCGAACTGTGAATCGCATTTTTTGGAGCGACGAGGCTCATTTCCATTTAAACGGGCACGTCAACATGCAAAACTGCCGTTAGAGGTCTCCAAGAACCCATAAACCTCGACTGAAACACCAAAAACCATTGCATTGCCCCAGGGTGACTGTTTGGTGCGCCTTATCCACGAATGGAATAAAAGGACCATTTGTTTTTCGAAAATGCTCGGGGCCAGGCGATAAATGTCAATAGTGAGAATTATCACCGCATGATTACGGATTTCTTTTTGACGAACCTGCGAGCTTACCCATCGTTCTCATCGCATACGTGGTTCCAACAGGATGGTGCATCCGCACGCACGGCCAGACCTTCGATGAATTTGCTTCGGGAAGCTTTCCCTCAAAAACTGATTAGTCGATTTGGGGACATCCTATGGCCAACGAGGTCCCCGGACTTAACCCCAATGGATTTTTTTTATGGAGCTACTTAAAGACAGAGTTTACATTAACAATCCCCAAACTCTTGTGAACCTGAAAATATTCGTCGAGAAATCAGCACAAAAACGTGTAGCAGTGTTTTTGTAATATAGTGTGATAAATTGAAGTCTGCTGTTTAAACAATTTATCCCAGAACCCCAGCTCGTAACAATACTGTAAAAGAGCTTCCGTGGAGTTTCTTGCCCTTCATCTCCACGAAAACAAGTTGAGCGAACGGGTTGTAAGCCCTTTGAGCCTTCTCAATATGAATTAATTGACAAGCCTAATTGAAATAAATACCTAGTCTTGTCTTACCGTGCTTTTGAAAAATTGATAATGTAGAGACAATGTATTCAAGTAGTGGAAGTTGATTTATCCAACAGATTAGCGATCGGATACATTTTTTTTGCATTTATACAAGCAGAAGACTAAAAAAAACAAAGCTTCAATTTATTGAGGTTTTCAAACAAATATCATATTTGAAATTTGAGATAAAGTTTAACAAGGACAGGCACTTGTCCGAAACACCCCTTTCAAAAGTATGAAAAAGTATTTAAGCATTCATCACCAGAATCTTTTCAGCCGAAAGACGTCCACTGCTGAACATACGCCTCCCTCAAGAGGCGCCACATTGTTTGATCCCGTGCGTCTCGTATCCAATGGATTAATCGTTATTCAATGAAAATAACATTGTTACAACGGGTTCTATGAAACTGTGTATTTGCTCTTAGAGGTAATATTTTCATGAAGTAAAGTTTAAATAAACAAGCACCCAATTTAAATCCGATCACTTCTAATCACCATAGTCAACGGGTTTAACCGTGATATCTCGCTTGGCGCTTCACAAGGATCTAAAATATAAGATTTTTTCTGATTCCGAGATTCCGACATTGGATCACTCAGTATCGGAATTGAAATATTGGAAATTTTGTGCCAGGATTCCGATATTACGAGATACCGATATTCATGCCCTAGTTGTTTTCGAGCAATTGCACAATATTAATAAACCCTTCTTGTGCGATGTAAGATTTGTAAGACGTCACATGTAAAGTGTAGATCACCTGTGGAATAACAGATATCACCACACAAGTATACCTGGGATGCACGAGTCCTATGGCCATGTCGGCGGCGGCGGCGCGGATGGAGCGCGCCAGGTTGGCGAGGTACTGCTTGAACTCCGTGAGACACGAGCGCAGTTCGCGCAACAGCGGGCCCGAGTGCGTGTACCACACGCTGGCCACGTGCAGACTCACTGTCGCCTCCACCACTGTACGATGGAAAAGTTATGATTTCCTTTGTGAACGCATGCATACAGTAGACCAAATCAACCACCGTAAAGTAGCACGTTTAGATAACTTCTCGATAGCTTACCATGTAATCCATGAATAAGTTTTCCTCTGAAGAATAGTTATCTGCTGTGATATTTAGCATGCTCAGTAAAATTTTATTAATTATTTTAGTGTGCCAAAAATAAATATAGATATGCAGGTTTCAATCCTGCTTATTACACTAGGATTTTCTATGTCATAGGTCAAGTCTTTTTCAGTTCAGAGGTCACAGTTGATCATACAGGAGTTGTGATAACAATAACCTATTCTTTTTTAAAGTCGGTTAACAAATAATATGCAGATGTAAATACCTAGAAAACATAACGAATGTACTGACACGAGATTTTGACCTTAGCTAAAGTTTACCTGGTGCTTCAGCATCACTTCTTGTGGCAACTGTACGATGAATAGTGAAGAGCAGCGCTTTGGCGTCATCTCCGTCATGGGTGCGCGTGTCGTGGCCGGCGTCTGCGCAGGGCGCGCGCGCCTGGCCGGCGCACAGCACGCGCGTGTGCAGGCCGCCACCCTCGCACAGCGACACCACGCCCACGCCGCCCAGCGAGCCGCCCACCTCCACGCGGCTGCCGTCTGCGGGCGGGGGGCGCACATGTTATTACGTAGAAGATCACTTAGTAAGATAAGCAAGAAAGCTCATGGAATCGCCCGAAGGCTGGCATTTACTATGTAAAAATGTGAGAAGTCGAAGCATGAGTATTAAACATCACTCCTGTATTCTGGAAATGTTATGAAAAGGCGCGAATAGTAAACGCAATTCTGTTGCCAGTTATATTTAAATCATACCTGTCAATTGACTTTAACCGAGCAGCAACTCAGACCATGGGCTGCTGCAGTAAATATCCAGATGATAACTTTGCCCAAGAGCCCATGCTCAAAAGTAGCACTTGCGACCACTTCATCAACAAGGACGTTTTTTGAAATAAATCATTTTGAAAAATTAGCACTTCTCACTGGCGGATTCAGGGGGTTTGAGCCTTTTAGTTCCCCAAAGCCAAATCATTCGAGTTCTTCCGAGCCAAATTTCAAAGTGAACTTGATCACCATTATTCTCTTACAAATTCTCGCTACATAACCAGAACCCGCTTGTAGTGTGGAGCGCAGCTTGTCTTCGCCTAATCTATAGCTTGGCAAGTTCGTACGTGACACTCCGCAGGTCCGGGCAGGTGGTGGGGGACTTTACTACCCAATGTCGCGACAAAGCTCCAGTCAGATACGTCCATGCGTCGCTGCCTTACGTGTGTCGCGCCCTAGGACCGTACGAATGTCACGTACGAATTTGCCAAGCTGTAATAAAATCATACCTTCGTACGACAAAGACCTGTTATACCTTGCTATTGTAAATAGTTTGGCTGCCCGCCGCCCAGCATTTAGTAAGTTAGCAACGTCATTCCTTCATTGGGTGACACCGCAGTTCGGTCTGAGATTCAGTACGTGTCGGAAGGCCCAAAATCATTATATTTCCATGGTAAATTAATTCCTGTACCAAGTTCGTTGAATTAATTAAACTCTGTTTCCAGCTCAAATTGAGTTTCTTTTTAAAAAGACGTTTCCGAACTCTTGTATAACAGACCGAAGACATGTTAACCGGTTTGGCTATACAAGACAGATTAACCGGTATATTCCCCGAGATATCTCTGGTAGTATACAAAATAACGAAGCCATTGAGGAATTTGCGAAAAGTAACCCGAGCATCGTTGTTAAACGTTAAGCAAAATAAAATGTTGTAGGCTTTTTTAGTGTTTGTGGACTGTTTGCTAAAACTTGCGCGACTGGCACTTGTATTGCTTGGTGTTTGTTGAGGTACGCACCGACTGTGGCCTGTATCTTGGCCTCGCTGATGGTGGCGGTGGCGATCTTGCGCGCCACCACGGTGCCCTCGTGCACGGCGGCGCGCAGCAGCAGCACGCCCAGCCGGTGGAAGTCGAACGTGATCTCCGTGCGGACAGAGCTCTGCCCAAACATAACAATATTACATCCAATCATTCTCGCTAACGCACATCTTTTACTGATTCAAATATACCTCTATTAATACGGATGACCGTATTTAAACCCATTGAGCGTCTCATTACAGAGACAATAGAAAAACAATAGCTTACGCACACATGGTGTGCAAACGACGCGTTTGCAATTTGGACAAGGGACACACGATAAATGTTATGTTTTGCGTAAAACATGCAAAGAAGAGTTACAGAGAAATACTAGCGACCCGCCCTGACTTCGCCCGTGACAAATTATACACAAAAACCTCCTCGTTCTCACTCTTTCTATTGGTGAAAACCGCATGAAAATCCGTTCCGTGTTAATCCGTGTTTGATGTCAAAGCGTAAAAACGCGGTGGGGGACTTTATTTTATAATATGTAGTAATGACAACTACTTTCAGTAATCACATTAACACACTAATATTATAAAGGCGAAAGTTTGTGAGTGTGTTTGTTACTTCTTCACGCTCAAACGGCTGGACGGATCTGGATAAAATTGTGCACAGAGATAGATTAGTCAGGAATAGCACATAGGATACTTTTTATCACGGCTATATATTCCCGCGAGATAATTATCGACTTTCAAGCGGGCGAAGCCGCTGGCAGAAACTAGTCAGATCATATTTAGGAAACCAATACAAAGCTAAACACAAGTATCCTGCAGTACAAATATCTTACCTTTGGCTCATCGTCAGGTATCGGATAGAAGGTAGCGGCTGCAGCAGGTTCAGACTGTCCCATGTCAGTGGAATGCTTCTTAGCAGTCGTCTTGGGGCCGAGCACGCGCTGAGTGAAGCCTATCAACTCTACTATCGTCTCTTGATTAGCTGGAGAACAAGGAAACACGATATAGGTATGTACTCCTATCAGAAAAAGTTGGTAATGTCAACGGCAAAATTAGATAACAGTTTAATCATGAAAGCGTCTTTACTTCATAGCAATAAGGTCGATTTTTGTAGTTTAAATGTTGTTATAGTGACTGGCGATTGACCATATACTAAAAAGCAATACAATTCTTCGACTTACCAATAATATCAAGATTGTTAAACAAAATATTGGCTATTCTCAAATCTTCACTGTCTCCATCTCCTTTAACCAGGCACAGGTCCACAGCGATGAGGGCTTCCGAGTCCACCAGGCCAGTGGCCCCCCAGCCGGAGGGCGCGGGCCCCCAGCTGACGGTGCTCCACGCGGCGCCCCAGGCGGCACCCCAGCCGGCGCCAAACATGCCGCTGCCGTTCCAGTTGAAGCCCGTGCCCGATACCCAGCTGGGAGCCGGGCTAGCGCGACCAGCATCCAAGGGGTCTGCGGGATACAAGGGCTCATCTGGAAATGTGGACTGGATCATTGTAACAACTCATAGTGACATTTATGGACTGAAAGCAAGTTTGCAGTAAAAAATAAGTTAAATAAAAAACTATGCCAGTGAAAAATAAAGGAAGCCATTAACTTATCTTATTTGCATCCCGCCACCATAACAAAGCCACCAAAATATCTCGAAGCTCATAAAACAGCAACATTCTAAATGAACTCACTCTGCGCTTCATTTATGTGTTCATGTCTAAGGCCACTTTCCTACATGCAAGCAACATATATTCCAACGTATTTTCTATATTCAAATACGTTGAGCGCTTGGTGCAGCGCTTGCGGGTGCGCACTTTAAGCATACTATCTCATAGCCCGTAGCACAGTGTAGCACTTACTCGTATTGCTGCCGTGCAGCGAGTTGAGCGCTTGGTGCAGCGCTTGCGGGTGCGCCAGCGCGTGCGAGCTGCGCGCGTCGGGCGACGACGGGCACATGGGGGACGTCGGAGACGTGGGGGACGTGGGGGAACACGGCTCGGAGCCGCGGATGCTGCCCGACAGTGTGTCCATGCTGCAAAAAGAAAATTGGTATTGTTTCTATGACATGACATCAGACATAATAATATTGGCAGAAACTGAAAACACATAAACGAGAGAGAGAACCTGTTTTCAAAGGCGATTAAGATCTATTTTGGTCCTAAACTCAATTATGGTGGCAATCGAAATCTTGAGATGAGACTCAATATCCAGCGCTCTTATAAAGTACTAGCTGACCCTCGCGGCTTCGCTCCCGTCAACTGGCTACCTACCTACCCTACCCTACCCTACCTACCCTACTCTACCTACCGTACCCTACCTACCTATTAGTTTGTTAAACTATTTATTATAATACAATACGAATGTAACCAATTTTTGTTTCTACCAGCGATCTAATTAAAAATTAGAACATAAAAGCTGCAATTGTGACTAAACTATGATAATGAGATATATTCTCTCGCAGACTTTTTGTAGGTAATAATGAGTACTTTAATCACGTAGTATATAATTTTTATGTATCATCAATGATTTTCTCAGCGCACGCCAAAGAATGAATTTTATGGCCAACATTTTGCTACTTTGGGTTTTTATAGGCAACATTTTGCTACTTTGGGTTACATTATTGCAATGTTCATAAGGATCTCTAATATTATTGAAAATAAATTATGGCTTATGACACTCAGGAATAATGTAGCTTTCTACTGGTGAAAGAATTTTCAAAAGCGGTTCTGTAAATCCAGAGATTACCCCCTAAAACGTCACAAACTCACAAACTTTACCTCTTTATAATATTAGCATAGACTAGCTGACCAGGCAAACTTCGTTCCGCCTAACAAATTTCTAAAAAAAAAGATTTTTTCTAAAATAAACGTAGCCTAAGTTACTCCTTATTACATCAGCTACCTGCCAATAAAAGTCCCGTCAAAATCGGTCCAGCCATTTCAGAGATTAGCCGGAACAAATAGACAGACAGACAGACAAAACATTCTAAAAAATGTTATTTTGGTGTATGTACCGTATATATCATATACATGTAGTAAAAAACGTTTATTTCAATATTAAAAACAGACACTCCAATTTTATTTATATGTATAGATGTATAGATATCCCAATCCAACAGATTGTTAACGAAATTCCTAAGCCTTATGTTTGACAAAATGTCCGGTTCGACAGCGAAAGTAACGGAATGAATTGTCCAAATGCATGTCCAAAATTGCCGTTGATTGTGAGTTATGCAAATGTTTCGCAGATTACCAAAAAATCGATAACTCTACACACATAACCTTTTTGTTTTTTGTGTTAGAATTTTTCTTCTATCTCTGTAACCACACGCCGATTTGTCAGATAATTATTATAATATTAATTCTGCATTTTACACATACCCGACATGTTTATGACTAGCCACAAGCAATTCGAAGTCCGGCCCATAAGTCTGCAGCGCATCGACCAGTAGTAGCGAGTGTACTGATAGAGATAAGGACAGGTCTCGTGGTCGAGCCGTAGCAGCCGCCTTCACGCCGCAGACCTGCACCTCTGCGATGCTGCGGCCCATTGACTGCACCTGTATCACAAGTAAAGAAATATGTTCTATAAACCTTAACTGGCATCAACAAATAAATACGGGGTTTTATATTCGTGGCTCGTACAAATTACAGACAAGCTACATGCAAACAATGGTACAAATACATCAAGAACAATCATTTCACACACCGTACGACGTCTTATAGCTTGTAAAGACACGATTTAAATCACCGTCAATTAGGGTTATTTGACTACTATATCAAAATGTACATGAACCAATAATTATTTGAAAGTTACACGCTTTTGAAGTTGGTCTTCTATCTTTCTCGCACAAAGTGCTAAAGTAAATACAACTTTCTACAATATTTATTTTAATTGTTCTTGATTTGCTATCTACAAACCTCAAGTGACATCTGCTCTATCGCGAACTGTAGCATAAATAATGTGGAGTTGTGATGCTGCGAGAACTCGGAGCGCTCCGTCTCCGAGCTCACGCTGTTCTCTTCTATGTCGTCGCTTTCTGCCTGCATCGGACTTGCACATTCACGACCACTGCTCACACAAACAAATAAATAAATAAATAGATGTTTCAATTCAACCAGAATTCAGTCACGTCGACAGCGTAAGGCCTATCGCATACTCACAACTTTTAGTCGAACAACTGTTTAGTTGTGTGTCAGAAGTTTATAGAAATATATTGAGATTGAACCTGCACATACTAAGTACGTACCGTATGGTGACGGAGGTAAAGAATTTCACCGTCCCATATCTTCCCGTGGGTGTCGCAAGAATGGGCAGCAGCGTTCTCTGTGCACTTTAAGAAAAACAGCGATTGCCAACCCGCCTGCCAAGCGTGGCGATTACGGCAAACCCTCCCAATCCAAAATGAAAAGCATCAAGAAAATTCGGCCCTTAGACTCCGGCAGCCTATCTACCCTCGATTACGGTAGCGGTCGAGGCGATGGCGTGGCAAGGTTTGCGAAGAATCCCCGGAGTGGATTCTTCGCACCCCTTGCCGGCTACCCCAATAAACACCGACGACTGGACCTGGCAACGTATAACACGCGAACATTCCGGACCGACGAGAAGACAGCCGAACTCGAGGATGAATTGAGTGGGTTACGATGGATTATTATAGGGTTATCTGAAGTCTGAAGAGAGGGGGAGGACTCGATAATTCTCAAATCCGGTAACCTGCTCTATTTCCGAGAGGGTGACCGGCAGTCCCAGGGTGGTGTCACAAGTCCCTTTGAACAACTTGGTGAAGATCGAGAGTGTGTCGACCAGGGTGGCGTACCTTATACTCAGAATATCCTCAAGATATTCGCTGAAGGTCATACAGGTCTACGCCCCAACCTCGGCACACCCCGACGACGAGTTAGAGACCATGTATGAGGATATCTCCAGAGCCATGCATGGTTTCAAAACTCCCTTCACCGTTGTCACGGGGGACTTCAACGCGAAACTGTGCAAACGAGACGAGGATGAGCTGCAAATAAGGCAATTTGGAATTGGACGTCGATACCACCGAGGTCACCTACTGGCCAGTTTTATGGAGAAGGCGGACCTTTATATGATGAACTCCTTCTTCAAAAAGCGTGAACACAGGAAGTGGACCTGGCAGAGCCCCGATGATGCAACAGAAATGAGATCGACTTCATCATGTCAACCAAGAAGCAAATGTACAATGATGTCTCTGTGATCAATTCTATGAAAACCGGGAGCGATCACCGCATGGTAAGAGGCACATTGAACATTAATATTAAGCTTGAAAGGTCTCGACTGATGAAGTCCACGCTCCGCTGAAAGCCGGTTTTGAAGCCGGATCTGTGCTCCAGCAAAACCGGCATTCAGCTCGAACTCCAGAATCGTTTCGAGTGCCTAGGGAGCTCCGTGGACGAATACAGCGATGGGTTCGTGGAAGCTGCCCATACGGTCGGGTCCTATTTTTTGAGACCCGTCGTACAGATGGAATCAAAAAGCTCTCTGATCCTACTCTAAAGCTTATGAAGGAGAGGCGTGCAAATAGACAGATCTGCATACAATCGATGCAATCGATCTCTGCAGCACCTCCATCGACTAAACGGTTTAGCTGTATGGAATTCACGAGAAGTACACAACTCGACCCAACAGTTTGGTCGAAACAAACGTTGTGAGTATGCGCTAGGCCTTCAGGGTATGCCACGCTTTAGAGGTTGTAACCGCTAGGAATATCATTTTTCATTGGTCTAGTAATTATCAAAATAATCCACGTCATTATCAAAAATTATTGTCTACTTACTTGTTGCTTCCGATTAGGGCCGAGTTGGCTAACACAGCGCGTACAGCAAACAGTTTCTGTTCACTCAGGTGCACCACTAAGGAAGGCAGAGAGCCGCACACTGTGGCCGTCGGGTACTGCGGGTCACTTGTGTGGACCACGCGACGCTCCGCCTGGTAACACACAAGTTTTACGTCTCAAAGAGTACAATACCAAAGTTAGATGATAATGTACATTGGAAATTAGACCTTCTTCTATCGTAATAAGTTTTAATTTTCAAAATACTGCAAATTAACCCATTGAGCGCCTAATTACAGGGAAATGGATACATACAGACACAGAGATACATAACAGTCTGGAATACTTTTATCCGGGTATAATATTCCCTTGGGATGATAATTTTTAATTAGATGACACTTTTCACGCGGACGTAGGCACTGGCTGGTTTATTTATATAATAAGCGCTATGTGAATTGTTTGTGTTCGGTCTTATAGAATTTCAGGGTTACCAATACGATAAAAGTGTACCATAAATTATTATGCGTCCGAAATAAGACCATCTGTCATCTGTAGAAAGTTGAATTTCGACGATCTGGCTTAGTAGTTGAGCGATCGGCTGCTGCGCTGCGTGTCGCGGTTTCAATTCCCACACGGAACAAATATTTCTAGGGCCTACAGATATTGTTCCGGATCTGGGTGTCTTGTTTATGTGAGTTTAAATGTTTGTAAAGCACCCACGATACAGGAAGAAATACCTAGTGTGGGGCAACTTAAAAAAAAAGTTGCCCCACAAAAACAACAAAGGTTAAAAAACAACAAAGGTTTTAGTTACCTGTAACAAGATGCTGAACCTGTCCAGCAGGTGCAGCGAGGACGTACTCTTGGTGTGCGCGTACTTCCAGTTGTCTCGCGCGCGACCCACCAAGATCTGTAGGTCGCTTAGCTCTATCTTGTACCTGTACAGCATATTTCGATTTTAGTCAGATGTTGACGTATGAAGGAACGCAAAGTGTGTTGTAAAAATAGTGGAGAAAACATTGATTAAGTTCATAATATCATGGTGGGGGTCACATTTACAAACCATTTACAAATCTACCTGTATGTTGCTCGAGGGCGTGGGGGTACGGGGTCTGAACATACCTGTCGTACAGCCGATTGTGCAGGTTGGCGGCGTCCAGCGCGGGCTGTGCGGGCTGGTGCTGCGGCGGCGGCTCGGGCGGTGAGCCCGGCGACAGCAGGCTGCCCGGCGGCGTGGAGCAGGGGGTCATGAACATCTCTACATGAAGGGGAAATAATAAAACAAAAATAAAAACAAACAAAGGAAAATAATCTAAGCAATAGATACACGAATCCACAACGAACTGGATAGATAAAAGTGAATGAAATAAACAAAACTGACTTATTATTACACGGTTCTTTTCCCTAGAATCGTTCTTATCATTCTTAACACCACCTTAAATTAATCATATTTAGTCTCACCTTCATCGTCAGCAGGTGGCGTATGCGGCGCATTGTCCACCAGGTTGGCATTGGCGAGCCGAAGTCTTCCGAAGTCTACGACGAGCACGGCCGAGTCCCGCGAGCACAGCTGCTCCACGAACAGGATCTGGGGTGCTGAGATGTCTAGCTCCACTTGCCATGTGCGACGATCGCCCTGGTAAAATATTTCATAATACAATGAGTGAAGAGCTCGTGGTTAAATAATAACAGTCGCCCGGCAGGCTTATTACGTAAGAAACAGCAATCGGCAATCACCGCGCGATCAAACGCTTTATGTCATAAAAATCGGTATTACCTACAGTGTAGCTCATAATCTCTAGAACTTCTGTATTGAAGAACAATTATTGCAATTATCGCTATTGTTTTTAAACGACTTCCCAAAAAGGAGGAGGTTTCTCAATTCGACCGTATATATATACATATATTTTTTTATGTCTGTTCGCATCCGCGAACTTCGTCGTTTATGAACCGACTTTGATGATTCTTTTTTTGTTGGAAAGGAGATATCTCAAGACTGGCACCATGATAAGGAAACCAGGCACTGATGATGGAATCCTAGAGAAATCGAGGGACTCCTCAAATATTATAGGCATACATATAGCGATTTTGGTATTTTCATCAATAATGCAATCATTTCCACTCAGAAAGTATCATTTGGTGAAGTGGAACTGATGAAGAAGACTACAATGGCCACTGGAACTCCGATATAAAACAATGTATCCTAGTCGTGTTACTGAAATGGGGGCTTATTGGAATCGTCATGAGATATGCTTTGGCTATAAATGCACTCGCGTACACTATAATTGATACGTGCACTCGCTCTAAACACTTAAGCGCGTAAACTGACGCAGCAAGGCGTCTCTAGCATCTCGACTCGCACGCAACTCGAGAGTCTGGCAAAGTGCACACTATTTACGCGCGTTATTTAAATTTGCACCTCAACGCGCGTATGGTATCGCACTATTTAAAACACGGCGTATTCGCTCATTCTGGACAAGTTCTAAGGTATATAATGCTTAAAAGCTACACTAAATAAACGAGTAAATACGTACGGGATGCGTGTGCGCATGCATCATATGCTCCCACTGCGTGCGAAGGCGCGCGCGAGTTGTGTCGCGCACGTGCGCGTAGGCGTGCGACCACGGCGCGCACACCCACTGCTGGGCCCAGCGCGCAGCTTCTGCGTTGTACACCACTTCCAGGGACGCTGACTTCACCCATAACCTGAGAAAAACATAATAAATTTAAAACCCTATAGGTGCATTAAATATAATTGAACCGCCATCTATGGGAATTCACCATGTTTTATGAAGAATGATGTCAGTTGCTTTGGAGGCCGAGTCACCCCCGTCCGTAGGAGTGTACCCTTTGATTCCCTTCACGTTGTCCCCGGGTGATGTAAATCGGGTGCCACTAACTGGTAGTAGTTTTCGTACGAAGGCTTGTGACCTCCTACTGGGCAAAGACGTACCGCCAAGCGGCCTAATCGTGTTCTGATTACGATGCTCGGTGTAGCCAACTTCAGGAGTTGGGTCGAGAGAGCTGTCCCACTGCAGGCAGACCAGCCTGACACGCGCTGTTAGGTTAGGTGCGGAGGTTAGCGGGATCCGAGGCACGGTGCGCCGCTGGCCGACCGCAGGTAGTTGGAGGCCCAAGTAGTGTGCCAGCCACACATATAAGGCTGCACCGCCGACTGTCGAATAAGCCCAGAATGCACCATCGTGCTGGTTGGCGACCAAATGGGGAGGGCCAAATGGACATTCCAGGGAGGGGGGAGGGAGGGGCACGGGCCTCTCCGCAGTCTCTGGACTAGTGCCCTCTGCGTCTTTTCAGTGCGTGTCTGTTAGTAGCGTGCAACCGCGTTTCACTTCCTACTCCTCTCCTCACTCTTCTATAATTGAAATGCCAAGGAAAAGAATACAGGATTTAAACAGCGGCTGCACGGAGGAGGGGTCCTCCACAAAGTGCACGTCACCAAAATAAGAGGTCTGCAGTCAAATCTCTCTGCAGTCCACTACCACCGGACGCTGAGAAACCAGCGCTGTTTTTCCTTACTGAAACGCAGGTACCCAGGGTTTACCCTGGAGCATAATTTAAACCGAACCGAATTTAGTTCTGGAGTTCGAGCTGAAAGCTCTCGGGGTTTTGGAGCTGGATGGAGCGTGGACTTCATCAGTCGAGACCTTTCAAGCTTGATATTAATATTCAATGTGCCTCTTACCATGCGGTGATCGCTCCCAGTTTTCACCGAATTGATCACGTAGACATCATTCTACATTTGCTTCTTGGTTGACATGATCATGACATGACAGCTCCATCTAGTGAAATTTATTTAAACTGAATTTTCTTTCTTCATGTTGGGACGCCGTGCTCTTGTTGTGGCTTCAATGTAAAGCCGATAACAATGGAATTGTATGGTACCAGCTCCCCTGGCTCACACTTACTTGTAGTCACAGTTGATGCCGAATGGCTTCTTCTCGTACGTGAGTTGGAACAGCGGCTCCTGCGTCGTCGCAGCGTTGGTGGCTGACTGCGAGTGAGAGCGGCACCACGACATGGCAGCGCCTGACGCACTCAGCGCGCTTAGGCCTTCGCGGATCACACCCTACAACAAAAAGGTACTGAGTCTACGGACTGCTACGCCGCAATACACTTTTAGGCTACGAAACCAGCTGAGCGATGGCTAAGACAGGCGGGGTGGTGGCTAAAACATGACAAGGAGAGGCTAATGTAGCGTTGTGAGGGTCTCAACTGAAAATAGTCGAGTGATGCTAAAATATCACAATTAGTAAGTTCCTAACCACATCACTAAAACCCGAAACAACATTGGTTTTCCGGGAACGCAAACGCTCTGGTATTTCGGTTCCGCTTGCTTAGCTGATGAAAGCTATCTCCTGAATCTCTGTGTGCCCCGACCTAGGGTGAGTTCCACATTAGTTAAGTAATTATACCTGATTCTCTGCACTGGATAACCTATATTGATTTCATCACCTATGTAGTATCTGATTTCGCGTTGTCAATGTTGGACGCGCGGCTGGGAGTTGTCCAGCGCACAGGAGATTGTAATATTTATGTATTTCTACTGCATCGAGGTGGTGTAGTGCCTCACTGTGTTATTGTAAGTGATCACGTTTACTTTGTGTTAATTAAATGCTCACGTGTTCATACTTAACCTAATTTTGCATCTGTCAATTTGCGCACTATGTTGAAACCTCTTTGCCTATAAGCCGCTGTGATGTGCTGAGCTTTCACCTACAATGCTTCCCACACCTTTCCTTGGCTAAAAGAGGGGAAGAAGCTGGTACATCACATGCGTCTTGCTGCTAATTGCACCGCATCTAACATGCGCATCCTATGGCGCTTCCAGGGCTCTTCGTACGGGCTGAGGGCATGACCTCTTGCCCATTGCCGCACGCTGCTTGCCACCCGCACGCTACCTACGCACACTGCCTAGGTGTGCGTAGGTAGCGTGCGGCCTACCGCCACGCGATCCGATGCTGACAGGCAATCTCCACCTGTTGGAAACTGTCCACTGCTGAGCCTGTGCTAAACAGGCACCCCGCATCTGCCACGTGCTACCCAAGGACGGTACCTTCCTACCAATTTACTTTGTGTGTGATAGTGCTCAGAACAGAACAGAGACCTTATTTACCCGCGACCTAGCTGTGGATCTTATTTTGTTTAATATATGTATTAACTTGTCCAGCTGTTTCACTTATCATCTACCTAACTACCTACCAATCAGTTAGCGGCCTGCGCAGTCTATCAAGCATAGCCTTAAACGTTACACTAAGTAGGGCAGGAGGTGGCTAAGATGGCCGAGACGCTTAAAAAGAAGGGTGACGGCGCAGCCTTAAAATACGTTTTTGAGGTATCATCAACGTGGTAGGTTACCTGCGGCGCGATGAGTATGGGGAAGAGCGTGTTGGGCGTGATGCGCTCGCGCAGGCACACGGAGCCCAGCGACACGTGCAGTGCGTGCGAAGCGGCGCGCGGCCGCGACTCGATGCCCACGCGCACGCACGAGAATTGCAGCTCTACGCCACTGCCGCTTTCTGGCGTGCTGTCTGACTGCAAGGGCCTGATGGACAAACAGATACAGTATAAACATAACATACCGTGAAAAAAGAAACCTTTTTGGTCCTCAGTCAGGCAAAAAATTTACAATAAGTCTTGGAAAAATGTGAGGGAGTTCAGCCAAAATATAAAAAAAAGTATTGGGTGTTAATACTTTTTTCTAATTTTGCTCCGATTCCTTAGGGTCGATGGGATGCCCGAATCCTGTGTTTTATTATATCTGTAAAATATACTTACTTATTTTCATCAGCTTCATTTTCCATACACAGATTTAATGAGCCTTTATTCAGAATGAACTCGAACTTCCCAAACACCGTATCTCTCTTCAACATAGTATTATTATCTAAGGAGTCAGCTATCACGTCGAGGATCTCTTCCTCCAGGTCAGCGGGAGCGTGCGGCGCGGGCGCAGGGGCGGGCGCTGGGGCGGCCGGAATGGGGACGGGCGGGGGCTCCTGTGCAGCCGACCCGTACCAGCCCCACCACTGCGGGAACCAATGCACCAACATGCTGCGACCTGAGCTTGCCGGTTTGTCGGGAGTGGATACAGGAGTTGATTTTGGCACTTTTCGCATTGCTATCTGTGAATTTAACGATAATTCATTTAATTAGGATAAAGAAACCATATTTATTTATTTAAGGATTACCAACGAGTGTTACATTACAAAAGACCTAAGTGATTAAGAATGTCTGTGTTAAATACGCTTAGGACGGGTCATGAATCAACCTTGTCAATACTATACGCCTATCTGTATGTTCACTTTGATTTAATTAACTTTGCCTCTCGTTTTTTAGCTAGCCTGTTTTTCTTCTCCTGGGCAAAAGCCTATTAAAGTACTGCACAATATTAAAAAAATCAGTCGTAACTAAAACCGACACGAACCGGTTTCTTCGAACCTCAACGTTGCCGGTGGAAACTAAGCACCCCATCCTCGTTTCAGGGGAGGGAAGACTAACCCAACTCATCGTTGAAAAGGCACATCAACGAACCTTACACGGTGGAGCAAGATTAACACTTGCCTAGTCTAGAGACAATTATTGGATCATCAGCGAAACGAACCGTCAAGAAGAGACTGCGACAATGCATCCGATGCCGACGATACACAACAAAAAAATCTGAATAATTAATGGGCAATCTTCCTAAAGAAAGGATCTTTGCACATTGGTTTGGCAAAGGATGGTTTGCATATTCAATAATTTACGCGTAGTGCAACTAATTGCAAATCTTTGGCAAAGATGCTTTTTTTTTATTTATTCGTGATTATTTTTTAAATATTACATGACACAACTCCTTCAATTTCTTAGAGTTATTTTTTTACACGTTATTCTTTTTAATAGTCACCTCCCTAAGCGCCTTCAAGAGATGCAGCGGCGTCCGCCACTCAAACTCGTCCTTGGCGGCCTTGCGCTCGGCGGGCAGCGTGGCGGCCGGGTTGCTGAGCGTCACCAGGCACGCCGCCACGTACTCCTGCAGCGCCCGCGCGCGCTCCAAGCACGACTCCCATGTGGCCGGAGGCTCGGTCCCTAAACATGCAAACTGAACTGTTCCACCACACATTCACAGAGTGGAAAGGACATCGACAAAACATGTTAGTTTTGGAGCCCCCAACAATGGAATTTTTCGTCAATTTTTGTTTTACGTTTTTATTACTTTGTTGAAATGGTTATGTGTCGAAATCCCTTGTATAATACCCGGCATGTAAGTTGGCAAGAGTCGCTAGATGCGCAGAAGTCGTTTTTTAGGTATCTTTGGTAGTGAAACGGGGCACAAAGAACGTTTAGGACCGTTCCGGGCGCGCGTTCCGTTCGCTCTGTATGGTAATTGGTCAGTTGGCAGAATATGCGCGAACTTACCCCCACTACGCCAAAACTTTGCCAACTTGCGTGCCGGACATTATACCTTACAAATTTAAGCGGAGTGTAGAGGACAGAAAGTGACATAGGCTTCTTTTTATCTAAAGCAAGTTGCAAGGTTCCTGTTTTGAAGGTAGAGGGCGCATAACTCACAGCGATGCTCGGGCACGTGGCAGGACAGCGCGTACAGCCACCAGTCGCGCGCGTGGCCGCGCACCGGCACGGCCGGGCGGCGCGCGCGGTACTCGCGCACGCGTGCGAGCCGCTCCAGCCCCGCCGCGCAGCACACCGCCGAGTTGTACTGCCGCTGAAACACACACGAATATACCCAAGTTGATTTCGGAATCACTAGTACTACCGAAAGATCATAAAAATATTTGAAGTTGTAGCGCAAACTGAACTTCTTCTCTAGGTATTAAAGTTGTTTTTCTAAAGACACAATAAATGATCTGTTAGTGTGTACTCACGGAAGTGAGGTTGAGCGTGACTGTGTCGAGCGTAAGATGGGCGGCGAGACGCGGGCGCGCGCGTGAGCGCAGAGGCTGTTCGGTGCGCTCGCGCCGAACGCGCGCGCGCGCCGACGCCGGCCGGACCAGGTAACGGTGCGGCTGGCGCCACGTTTCGGACATCCGAGTCTGAAAAGGAACCAAAACTTACTTACAAACCTGTACAATAAAAGAAAACAAGTATTTTAGACTTAATAAAACTCACGGTGAGCTCTGTTATTGTACAGCTCGCGAACATGCCAGCGGGGACGGGCATAGGATCCCAGTAGACAGCGAGGTTCTGCAGCTCGAGCAGCTTGAAGCTGCACCCGTCGGGGTCGGCCAGTAGCGTGAACCCCCGGCGCCAGTCGCTGTCGCACGACTCCGCGCACAGGGACTCCGCGGTCAAACCGCACGCGAAAGGCCGCGCGCACGTCACTGCGTCCTCGTACCGGATGTGTACGTCGTTCAATTTCAACTGGGGAGAAAGTTTCAAGATTGTACTGCATTTCGGAAACCATCGTGTTTCTGAAATATTTCGAACGTCTCGTTGAAGGGTAACCTCACTTCCCAGGCTTCTTATTCAGTTTTTGTAGGAAGTTTTCTCTTTATTGGGTACTTAACCTACTCATAGTTTGTTGCATTAGATAACACATCTAATGTAACATCTATTTGGTGTTCGTATTTTTGAAGACAAAAGATGATTGCCGAAGAGCACACTTTTTCTCGGAAATCTGTATTATTTGTGTTGTATTTACTTGTAAGTTCTCGACGATGTTCGCCAACAGCCCGGTGCCGTAGCTGAGCCACGAAGAATATGATGTGGCATAGTAGCCGGCGTCGGCCGCCTCGTGCTCCGCCCGCCATTGTGCCTCTAAGGCGTCTAGAAGCGCCGTCTTGCGCTCGTGCGCTATCGACGCTTCCACGGAACAGTCCCACTGAAAAAAATATGGATGTTTTAGTCGCATTCTCATCCCTGACCAGCCAACTACTCTTCGTCTTCTTCCTCTGCTTGAGTCCATGGAAAACTCTTTAAATATTTTGGATACAGGCTACGTTAATTGCAGCGTCAGTAGGGTTGCTAAGATCCTCTAAAGGGTATGGCCACTTGAGGCGCTCAAGCATAATACGTATAGCTCTCTAGCATATTATGTGAGTGAGAGAGAGCTATACAGGACGAATAGAAATGAATACTCACATCATTTCAGAGTTATTCTCTTTATATTGCGGTGGGAACGAAATCAGACAAAATAATTTTAGCCAAATGACTTGTTACTCAGTGCAACAGCCATCTAACTTTGCGATCCAAATCACAAAATAAATCATCCGGTATACAACTTGTTATTGAGGAAGTGTTTACGAAATACAATTTCTCTTTATATTTTGTTTTGTGATGTCCTTATAAGGCCTGAACCAAAGCTGTTTTGTATGATGATGCGTACGCATCAATTTTAATTGCCGCACGCGCACGATTAGGCAAATCAATTCTGATAAAGGTGATTCAATTAAACTTTTCTATGAAAAAACATATAAAGAAAGAATGAAAACACATTTATTTGACTCAAGCCAGAGCACACAACATAAACATAAAAAAAAGAAAATAAAAAACTTAAACTAAACAACAATAATATAAAAAAAGAAAACAATATAAAAGTAACATTGTGTGTCCCACGGCTGCGCCAAATAGGACCAGTTCAGCAGAATGTCGGGCAACTAGTGCCCGACGCTGGTTTTCAACGGGAGCTGAGTTCGCTCGCTTTGCTCGCTCACTTCAGCTCCCGTCATCTCGTTCGAACCTAACCTGTCCGTGTCGGGGTGCCCTAAGCTCCAACCGGCTAATACTAGGTGTAGCCGCACTTCGGGTATTAGCCGTAACATATACATATAATAAATAGTAACTAAACGTGTATGTGGAACAAGTACTTATATAAAAGATAAAAATAGATGTGTTGTATGTGTATATTACAAATAATAAAAAATACATGTACACTACATAAGAATAAATAAGGTGAGTGTGACAATAAATGAGGTGTGGGTAGGTAGGCTAATGCGTCATATCATTGAGGCACTCAGTGCAACCATATCCAGCTTACGTTGCGCTTCCACCAGATACTGCTGTAATTGTCTCCTAAATGTGTCCATTTTGTTGGCTGTTCTGATCGGTGGTGGAATATTATTCCAAAGTTTGGAAGCCGCATAACGAAAGCTGCCACTGAACGGCTGCACACGGCGTTTTTCCTTAATCCCATAGAGATAAATTCAGTTTCTGGATTATTTTTATAATCAGCTTTAGTTTGTAATTATTTTAATAGGGAAATGTACTTTTGAAGAGAGCAGTGGTGGCCCAGTGGCAACGACGATATAACCACTTGACGGCGCATACAGTGCCCCGACGCTCAAAAACTATTAGTATTTTGTCGCCTATGTAAAGGCTTCGGTACTAGTAACCATTTTAGTTGTGTCCAGTTATTAGACCTGTATGCACGCTAAATAAATACAAATTGTTTTATCTTTTTATTGCAATTATAACGCATAAAAATGCCCTCATGCGCCGTAAAGGGGTATGGGAAACATGCCAAGACATCTAGTTACAAAAAGGATGGCATAACTTTTCATCGGTAAGTAAACAGTACGAAAATTATTTTTAATTTAATCAGATTATGAGACACCGCAGGGATCTAGTTAAAATGGTGGATGGGGTAAACGAGCACAATTTTGAGTCCCGCGTTGATGTCTTTTGGAAAAGTCTCGCTCTTTCACTAGACAATTCTAATGCTTCTATCCCTTTCTCTCCCTTTGTATTTTTATCGTAAATATCTGTGCTGTTACTTTTAATAGCTGAAGTCGATATCGATAATAATAAAATTAAACTTAATAAAAAATGTATGAAAAAATATCTATCTAATTTTAACCGACTTAAAAAAAGGAGGGTGTTCTCAGTTCGTCGAATTTTCTTATGTATTATGTTCCCGGATTACTCGTAGACGGCTTGACCGATTTGGAAAAATACTTTTTGTTTCTCTATGTCCCCGACACACATATTTATATTTGTAATTGATTGATTTTTATTAAATAATATTTATATGATTTTAATTGAGTATTTTTAATAATGTTAAAATCCATTTTATCGATATCGACAATTTTCCCTTAATCGAGTTGATCAACCCTAACGATAGCCATACCTACGCAACTTACTTTGAACTGACCAATTGCAGCCGCGCGTTCTTCCTCGTCTCCCGGCCCGCGGTAGTGAGTCGTGTGCTTCGAAGAAATCGGCCTATAAGCTCTCTAGTGGTTATATTCTCTTTGCCCAGTGGTAACGGCTGCGACTTACAAATTGTAGTTCGCGCTTTACTTTGTGTAAATTATTTCATCACCACTGCTCTCAAAACGGTAAAGGAAAACATCGAGAGGAAACCGACATGTCTTAGAACCGAAGACATGTGACATCCGCCAACCCGACCTGGGCCCGCCTGGTGGATTACGATCCCTTTCCTCTCAAAGAGAGGAGGCCTGCACGCACAAATGAATGAAAATGAAACCAAATGGGAGTCTAAGTGCGGAAAAGAGGTATCTATCCTATCCTATCCCACATACTTTTGAATTAAGTGCCGATAAAATCAATTAAATCATACATGATACAACCACTATATATAAGCACTTATGTCTCGGTTAACTCTTATCTATTATTTCACACAATAAACAAATAAGTAGGGGCAGAAAGTCCACCTGAAACTGAACAAAACACAGGTTTTCCAGATCATATTTTTTTATGCTACATTTACAGATGGTATACGCATTAATAGATGTCTGAAAGACTCGTAAAATTGCGCATGAGTGGTAATTTGTAGCATATTTTTTTACAACAATGTTTTCTTTTTTGATTTAAGTTCACCTTCAAGACCAAAGTGAAAAAAACAAATCTGAGGCAGAGATTAGATACGGGTTTAAGATATTATTGCTTGTCTAGCAAAATGATGGATTTCAAGATTTTTCCTTAGTATGTATTAAATTGTACTGTTGTGTTTTTGTTACACAAAATAACTACCCCTAGTCAAGCAACGTAACGTAACTGACCCTATTCAAGCAGATAAGCAATTCGCCTCTAAATAGCAGTAAGAATTGTGTCTGAAGACAGATAAGTGAGTATGTGCCGACTCAAACAATTTGGTTTTATTGACATTGATACAACAAAATATTATAAAATTATGTACAATCCTGCAGATTAAACTGATAAGGTGTATTTGGTTATCAATATCAACATAGATTAGGTTTTAGTAGCCTTACACTGAGTAAAACTAGACTGCTGTAACATTACTATGACTAACTTTACAGGCACTTTGTGATATTCAAGGAGTTGATTTCACAACATTAAGGATGTTTAGCATTCAGAGATAATTAATTTATTTAATATTATTAAAATGAATGATTGTGGAATGTATGTTTAAAATTTATCAATTATGTATGAATGAACAACATAACATTTATAGATGGAATTTGGTACATAGATGAAACACTGGCTGGATTACTTTTTTCTAGATACCTAAAGTAATTCTTCTACAGCATGTTTTTTGCTAATTGTACTTATTTCTTATTTGCTAGTATTTAACAAACCTCATCCAAATTGACCGGAGCCGCGACTAGGTAGAGCTTCTCGATGGCTATCAGCCAAGGGGCTGAACGGATCTGCCGCACTGGGACTTGGAGTTGGACTTTCCCGATGAAGCCTGACTTGATCTCCACTGGAAGGCCCAGGTGTCGGAGGGCATCTTTCTTCAGGGGGAGATTCTCTAGCTCCACTTTCCCTGTTGGGCATTATTATTTTAAGAACTTTCAATTTTTCTATTCTTTATTATATCTATATACCGACTATCATTGCAGGATTCCCCAATATGATAAATGCTCTTATCATAAAATACATAAGTTATTTAACATCTATATTATTGCCATAGCAGCTACAGAAGTTAAGTGATGTTGTGATGTTGAATTCATAAAAATCAATTAAAGATATCATGGCAGTGCAGTGGGACTGGAGTTAACTTTGGCTAATTGAAAAGTCATGACAAAAAGTTGGATTCAAAAATAAAATCCTGTCATTTAAGAAACAAAATGAAAGCAGGCAAATGTGATTAGAGACAGATTGCGATTTCACAAAGACACTAGTCGAAATTTGCCACTTGTTTTTTTAGTAGTATATAAATCAACTTTTTAGAGCTTTTATGACATAACTGATGCTTCAGATTTTGCCATTTAAGCAAAAAATCCAAACAAATTAGCAGGCCAAACAAAGTTTGGACAGACAACAATAAAGTCAGCAGCATAAGGGACTTAGGATTAAACAAGACAGTAAGCTCTTATTTGATGAACATATAGACGTTATTGTAAAGAAAGCGGCGAAAGCACTGGGATTCATAATTAGAAATACCGCTGACTTCCGTACTCTTAAACCAGTTAAGATTTTATACTGTTCCTTCGTACGCAGCCACTTGGAGTATGCGTCACAGGTTTGGAACCCTCAATACTGGGTTTACACGTCTCATATTGAGGGTATCCAAAAGAAATTCTTACGTTATCTCGACTTTAAGGCAAAATTATGGTCTGAAGATTATACACATCGTTGTAAAAGGTATCATTTTCTTCCGTTGGAAACTAGGCGTGAGATCAATGATATATGTTTTTTATTAAATATTGCTAATGGTACAGTGGATTGTTCTGAACTTGTAGCTAACTTATCTCTGAAAACAAGTATGATTGGTTTCCGTCAACAACCACTTTTACATGTGCCTTTTGCAACAACAAACTACAGACGTAATGCTTTTCTGTTAAGGGCAGCTAGGAGCTTCAACGTAATACCACGTGACTTAAACATAGATCTGTTTTGCACAAGTGCAGGCACAGCAAGGCGTCTACTGGCCAAATCTTTTTTCGATGCTTAAAGTAGATATGTACCTATTTACTTGATATTCCTTGAGTCTTATGTGTTTTTATTTTATTGTAGTTTATATGTGGGGGCTTGTTATTAGCAACTTGTTAAAATTATAGTTAGTATCTAAATGATGTTATTAGTCTGTAAGCCTTCCTTGAAATAAATAAATAAACAAATGTCCAGACATGTCTGGATAAATTCTTATAGATGGTAATCCTAAGTGGGACAGTATCAAGCTGATTCTAATTAGGAATTAGCAAAAGCATGTTATAATAAAGTATCTTTGTGCGTTTAAAAAAATACATATGTTTGCATTGGAAATGTTAAATCTAGCCAATTTACATGGATAACGCAAGAACTATGCCTTTAGGTATTAACTTCACTTTCGTCTTGTACAAAAATTAGGTGTATATTACTTGAAACAATGCAACTCAACTAAGTATTGTGCTAAATTATTGAGAAATTAACTATTTAGGGTAATACATACTAATATTATTAGACTGTAATTATTTATAAAGCCCACAAAAAATATTGCTGCTAGTATTCTGTTATTCCTCAAAAGATTAGTATTTGAATTTCAATCAGCTGTTCAGTATTAGATTGCAAATACATAGAGGATTGTTCAAGCATTTGGTATTGTATGTAATTTGAGTTTGTATCATGATGCAACCCTAGGATTTATTATTTACACAAACATGACAAAGTGTGTCCTCTTATAAATCACTTGTGTCATCTTAATAGCGTAAGATCTAAATATATACTCGGCAAACATTTACGTAGCACCATTGGTGACCGAGGAACGCACCTGACAGGAGCGCCACGCTCAGCTGATCCGTGTTCAAATTCTCCACGTACTTCCCCAGATAGTTGTTCAGAACCCATGCCACTAGACCCTCCAACATCATGCATCGTGCTCTGTACTATTTTATCTACTATTTCACACGCTCTCGCGGTACACTTTCGCCTACAAACACACACAACTGTTTGTCATTGACCTAACACCTCTGTTGTTGTTGTCGTCCTTTATCGCTGATATTATGTCATGGATTGCCGAACTGAACTTTGTCCCGCAATTTATCGGTTTATTGCGCAATTTACACACATCTAGCAAATAGTAATTGGCTATTGTATATTTTCTCTGGCCCTATGATCGAAGAAAATCGGTAGATAACAATTTCCACGATATTCGATGGCAAAATTATCAGTGCTGCCAGAGCAAGTTTATGAATTTGATCAATTCTCATGTAATCTTAAGCATTAATCCTTATTTCATTCATGACAATCTAAGAAGTCCGATGACGTTTCTCATTTTACATGCCGCGATAACTTTGTATGAACGTCTACAAAAAATCAAATTCATTATCTGTTTTTATTTATTTTTATTTGTTATAGGCTCGCGTTATAATCCTAATAATTACTATGTTACCCATACACTATAACAAAGAGTATAGTTCTCGCCAAACTTCTTGGCAGCTCTGAAGTTGGCTACTATGGCTGCGTAGTAAATCTCATACAAAAACAGCACCGATCCGTGCCTTGTGCATCAGAAAGACAACTTCAGGGCGGCCAAGAAGTTTGGCGAGAACTTTATCATTCGTAAGCATCAAGTTTAACTTAAATAACGTATTTTTATACCTGTCAAAGCCGACTTCTTAGATTGTCACGACTTTCACTCACAGTCACAGGCTTCAGTATGTGCTACCACGCAGGCCGAGTGTGGATTGGTGGAAGTCACATGTCTTCAAATTTTGGTTTCTAGGACATGCCGGTTTCCACACAATGTTACCTCCACCGATTTAAGAGCAGCGGTGATAGAATAATTTACATAATAGTGCTTGGGTTCCAATCGAACCCAAGCAGGTTCGCATCGAACCCACGACCTGCGACGCGTCGGGGTCGGGGCCGCTACCAATAGGCGACCCTAGCCACCACTGCTCTCTTTCTTTACCATGTTATATAACAACAGTTTGAAAAGCCTTACTTAACATTCCATTTATTTCAGAGTATGAATATTTGTTGACGAATAGAATAAAAGTCGAAAAGAAGAACTCGAACAAAGTAAGTCACCTGTTTTTAGGGAAAAAACCGCCACTATGGCAACTTTCCAATCTGTCAGTCTCGGTGAACTTTTCTCGAACAGCTGTCAATGACAATCGCAATCACTACAGATAATAAAAATAATCAATAAAATAATTACCATTCACTTCCACCAGAAGTTATTAAACTAAAATATTAGCAACAGATATTACTTACCTTATATTCTATGCGTATATAATCAGATTCCTTCACTGATTTTGATAAGCAGAAACTGCTGATTTTAATCTTGAAGTTCCTTTACACGTATTATTAGTAAATTTTATAGAATTCTGACATTCGCGTATGACAGGAGTTCAAGTAAAACAGAACGTTTCGTATATCCGAATTTCCGAAATAGAATTTGTTTATTAGTATTTTACCTAATTTCTTTGGGTTTCTATAAAAAACCATAAAACATGAAAGCAGCACAGGCTATAAGTAGGTTTCGTGCCTCACCTCTGCATAGATTTAACACAGGTTGCCTGGATATTTCACCAAAACTACAGGTGCGACACAGTGCGAGTTTATTAAATCCGCAGTTCCAACTACTAGCTCCTGTAGCGGTGAAAATAAGGAGTTTGGGGCTTGGACCGACTTCAAAAGACTTTGAACAATCGCCACAGCAACAAATTACTAGTCCCCTCACAAAAGTTCACGCAAACGAGCTCATCCTACACCTGACTGATGAAGAAAGAAAAGTGATGCTGCACGCCTTACAACAGTATGAATCTAAGAGGATCAAAGAGGATTTTGAGGGTAAGGCTTATTTACTTTATCATATATCCATCGATATAAAGGATTAACAAACATTAACACATTTCCAGATACATTAGCTGGTCGAAGATGGAGGAGTAAGTTGGGTAGGCCCAGTAAAGTGCCGACCCTGGGCGACGTCGACCCCACAGGCTCATATTGTGAGGTGCCAGAAGACTGGCTGAAGAAAAAGTATGGTGAGTATCTTTAGAACAACTAACTAAATCCAGTTCAAACTGGCTGTGTCTGCCAAGATGATGTCATTGACTGTTTGTCTATATGTATAGATTACTCATTTGCAATTTTTACATTCCTTTACTGTTGTATTAAGAAGATGAACTTGTTTCTCAAAGCTCTTTGTTATTCAACTTGTTTTACTATTAATATAAATTACTACCATACTTAATGGAATTGAAATCTTGTTTTTTTATTTAATTTATCAGATTTGCGCCGTCTTTAAATTTGTCTTAAAAAATAGGTATCGGATTAGTCATTTAATATGATTCATATTTCATAGCTTGCAGTTCTAGCTAAAATAGTACCTAAACCATTATTAAAGTCACAAGAATTTGAGCTGTATAATTAAGCTCAGTATGTATCATTAGAAGATTACTGCTATGATAAGTACAAACAAACAACTGATGTCTGTTACAGCGGCCAAGGCACCGGTCCCCACCACGCGGGAGCTACTACATTGTAAGTGTTATCTGTCTGCAAGGCTACCTACATACTCTATCTTATCTTATATCTATTCATTAATAATTGTATGTAGTTACTATAATAACAAAATGAATGAAAGGTTGTATAATATTAATTTAGGAATAAAATAACAAGAATTTTTGCACTAACCAAAGTATAAGACTCCATATTAAAAATTTACATTTCAATGTTGTTAGAATTTGTATTTTCCGTCCTCAGAACTTGGACAGTATAAATGCTATTACATTTTTATATATTATTCTCTTGTGTTGTCATAAAACAAAATGATTGTAAATTATGTCTATTTATAATAGGAAACTCAAGCTCCTGCAACACTGTTTATACTAATTAACAGTCCACTAGTTAGACAATTCTATGATATTGTTTTTTACTTTATTTCAACTACTCACACACTTATATTTATTTTCAGTGTCTTTGGCAAATTCAATACCATTTATTGGTTTTGGCTTCTTAGACAATTTCATCATGATCATTGCTGTAAGTATCACATCATTGAATAAAGTAGTGCATATTTTAATAAAAAAAACACCTTAGTCTTATGAAACAATTCAAACATCAGCCAACATGGCAACAATGCTTTCATTCACTTCTAAGGGTGTTACCAAACCAATTGATTGCTGGTACAATGGATCAATAGGTTTCGGACGACAATTACTACACTCTCTATGTCTAATGCTTATTTTCCCTAACACTAGGCGACATCTTAACGTGATGCCTAGATATTATTACAATTTTGCGCAAAAATAGTGCATTTTTATTTAGACATAACATTTAGGTGGTCATAAACGAACTAATGTCGTGTATCGCAGGGTGACCGGATAGAGTCGTCGATGAGCGCGTACATCACGCTGACGACAATGGCAGCAGCTGCACTCGGCAACACGCTGAGCGACATCATCGGTATCGGCTCCGCTTACTACGTGGAGCGCGCCGCCGTCATGGTGGGGCTTGGCGCGCCCAAGTTATCGCCCGTGCAGCTTGAGATGAACATCTGCAGGCAGTTCTCCAACTTGGTAAGTACAGGTTTGGAGGTTTGCGGAACAGCGTGTAAAGTCCCGCAACCTTTACTGAAAAGGGCGGTGTTGTGTCTGGTCCAGGTAAACGGATTCAACTGGCCGACGCTTCTTATAGGACTTTTTTTTTGGTACAATCCCACCGCACTATTCCCAAACCACTGCAACTCCTGAAAGCCAGAATCAACAGTCGCGACCACCAGAGAAGCACCGAGGCAATGAAGCTCGACGAATTTCCGGAGAATGAACTGCAACGAAATAAATTAGAATAAAATAACGGAGGAGTAGGAAAAAATATAAATTTACACTTCCCTCCATATCAAGCAGGAGACAGAAGAAAGGCCAATAGGCACAAAGGGTCGTTTACAACTGGGATAAGCCCAGTTGTCTAGCACCACGGTAAAAAATTAGGAATAAAATTAATGGGTCCTAACATTGTGATATTTGATTCCAATAATAGGTATACCAAAAACTTTCGAACGCACGGAAATTTGTTCTAGTTTTCACAAGGTCCGTATGGTAAACAACCCCTGATGCAGCCTGTACATTATTCAACATAATATTGCATTAATTCTGCCAAAGAATACACTCCTATAAGATATGATGTGTAGAACACTTACAAAAAACTTTTCTACAAAAATTACAACCAACTTCCAAACAAAAACACTACAAAGTAAAAAATAACTTCAATTTCGGAAGTCGGTGTCAAAAAACGAAGAAACGAAAACAGAAACACCGACTTCCGAAATTGAAGTTATTTTTTACTTTGTAGTGTTTTTTATTTTCCACTTTTTAGTTGTGGTACATAATAGACCAGTTCTATAGGCTAGGTACCTACGCGTATAGTGCCCAAAGTGAAGCTAGAATAGATTAACCCAAGACATGAAACTTATACAAAATCGGTGCAATGAAAGTATACCAGGGTGAACTGTTCACACCTGCGTACCCCTTTAGAGCGTATCAGTGTGATGTTATGTTATGAAATGGTGAAAACAATAAACAGACATGCGATTAGATCTATCCCGAGTGATTTGCCGTCATTTATTGAAGAGTTCTGATGTATTTCTCCGAAGTTCTTCATCAGATCTTGATGAAAATTAAATGGGACCACACGACAAGCACCAGCTTTCAATTAAAAAAAGAATCATCAAAATCGGTTCACCCAATGAAAAGTTCTGAGGTAACAAACAAAAAAAAAAAAAAAAACAGTCGAATTGAGAACCTCCTCCTTTTTGCGAAGTCGGTTAATAAAGGCGATGGAACGAACTTGAAGGCAAATAATTTACTTTAAAAGTTACCATGCCCTGTAAGATTTGATGGGGCAACACAGTGATCCACCTCCAGCCACGTCCTGGCCAGCCGCACGCGAACGGATGGAAAGAATTGGTGAAGGTGTCGGCCCTTGATGGAATTATCCCACTTACATTGCCATTCGGATAAAAGTTCCCCCAGACGTCAATATGTGGTTCAAATAATCTAGAGATTTTCTCACGGTCACTCCGCGTTAAAAAGTCCGTGTCCATGGTCTCTCGTGCGGTATAGTAGTTTGCAAGATCGCAAACCTAACCTAACTAGCAACTTTAGGTGTATATCAAACTCCATCCAGGACTGGCATGTGTCCAACGAGATATCATGCTCAGACCATAGATGTGAAAGACCATAAATGAAAGTCCGTGTCCATGGTCTCTCGTGCGGAATATTAGTTTGCAAGATCGCAAACCTAACCTAACTAGCAACTTTAGGTGTATATCAAACTCCATCCAGGACTGGCATGTGTCCAACGAGATATCATGCTCAGACCATAGATGGATCCGTTATAAATTAACTTCAACTTAACTAATAATGAGAGCAGTGGTGGCCCAGTGGCATCGGCCGCGACTTACAAGTTATAGGTCGTAGGTTCGAGCCCAGGCAGGCGCTTTGTGTAAATTATTTCATCACCACTGCTCTCAAAACGGTGAAGGAAAACATCGTGAAGAAACCGGCATGTCCTAGAACCAAAAATTCGAAGACATGTGACATCCACCAAACCGTACTGGGCCCGCGTGATGGATTATGGCCCATTCCCTCTCATTGAGAGGAGGCCTGTGTCCCAGCAGTGGGCACATTAATAGGCTCGTTCATAATCTTTAGCTAGTCTAATCTAGCTAGGCTAATTTAGCTTCGTTGGCGGATGATTTTATGGCTAGCAAGGAAACAATAGCTGTTATGTCATGTCCATAATAGCGGATTTATTTGCAAAATTAATGCGGGACCCTTGGTCATTAACAAGGTCGTTAATTTTAGACAGGTATGCAGACGCCTGTAAAACCAAATCTGCCGGTTTTGTTAATATTCCTCTTAAAACTACAGCAGCTTTAAACTCTTCACCCGCGCTCTTTGCTGCCTTACTTAGAAAGAATGTAAATGCGTGCCCTTCGGAGTTTAAGTTTCAACATACAAACCCCCAGGCTATTTTATAAGCTTTTAAAGATCTTAAAATTAAATCAACAGAAGATCTTTGGGGACTATCTATAAAAGTATGTAAATCAATCATTGAAACTATTGCGCTCTATTTAGCTTTCATATTTAACAGTAGTGTCGATCAAGGAGATTTTCCGGACCTCATGAAACACAGTAAAGTTTAAATCCAGAGATAACAAAGAAGCCAATAATTATAAGCCAGTGTCAATTCTGCCGGTTCTCAGTAAAGTCTTCGAAAAGTTAATGCTCAACCAATTGTTGCGTCATTTTAACAAACATTCTATCTTTTATGATCAACAGTTCGGTTTTACCAAAGGGCGTTGCACAACTGACGCCGGTATCACCCTAATAAAGAACATTTTTAACGCCTGGGAGGAAGCACAAGACGCCATTGGAATCTTTTGCGACTTCTCGAAGGCGTTCGATTGCGTTAACCATGAGACACTATTGTTGAAGCTCGAGCACTATGGAATTAAACATACAGCCCTTGAGTTACTTGGATCATATTTAAAAGCCAGACAAGTTAAAGTTCAGGTAAATGGCGTAAACTCACTAGGGTCTGAAATGACAATGGGTGTTCCTCAAGGCTCGATATTGGGACCATTCCTCTTTTTAGTTTATATAAACGATTTACCCCAATTACTACAATATCAACCGAAGATGATGTTGTTTGCTGATGATCTTTGATATTTAAAATAGATCGGCGGTCACAAAATCTTGATGATGTGAATAACTCTATTCTTCAGGTCCAAAATTGGTTCACAGTAAACAATTTGGTACTAAATGAAAAAAAAAACAAATGTGTTAGATTCACATTGCCGAATGTTAGAAGTACCTAAAGCGACATCATATTGAATGATGAAAAGCTGGACTTTGTAAATCATACAATTGTCCTGGGAATCACTCTAGACGACAAATTGCAATGGGATCCTCACAAAACATCTCTTGCGGGTCGGCTAAGCTCAGCCGCTTATGCTGTTAGAAAGATAAGACAGTTAACGGATGTAGAAACCGCGCGTTTGTTCTATTTTAGTTACTATGTCAGCATTATGTCATACGGTATTTTACTGTGGGGTCGAGCGGCTGACATTGAATCCATATTTATATTGCAAAAGAGAGCTGTCAGAGCCATAAATAAGTTAAGTCACCGAGAATCTCTTAGGGAACTATTTAAAATATTAATATTCTGACAGTTTCTTGCCAATTCATTTATGAAAATATTATGTATGTAAGGAAAAAAATACATCTCTTTAGTAAAGTCAGTGATAGACACAATTGTAATATGAGAAATAAAGATAAGTTAGATCAACCATCTTATAGACTAGCTAAAGTACACTCATCTTTCATGGGGTACTGTGTTAAATTCTATAACAAAATACCTTGTGATATATTAAAACTAAATGTGACATATTTTTTTAAGAATTTGACTCACACACTGTTCCGTTGTTGTTGAATTAAGTATTTTACCTATGTTTGCAATATTTGTAAGTATGTGAGAACCATGTTCCTATTTATCAAATTAATGAATTTACCTTTTAATGCTTTTAATACTTTATACCTTCGTACGTAGTATAGTGCGTAGTGCTATTCTGGGTGCATCGTCCCCACATATATGAATTTATTAATGTATGGACTTATGTAAATATTGTAAAACACATATTTTTTTTAAAAAGAGTAAGTATGGAGTTTCTTGTGCGTTCAAGCTATTTTTCCGAATACACGGTAGAATCAATTTTTATTACTTGTAAATTTTAATTCCTGTGTTTGACCTTTGATTATATACTTGTCTAGATGCCACATTGACCCTATTTGAACGGCCCAAACAAAGTCTACTAAAATTGGTAGACTCGCTTCTTACTAACGTCAGTGTCATTCCAAACACCTAAGGGTAACGTGTTCACGAAAAATAATAAATTATGCCGGTTTGTTCCGTCAGACTGTTTCGCAATTATGTGAGAAAACCGTATAATAACACTAAGATCACTTTTCATCGGTAAGTTTTGTTATTTAACTACTATTATTATAAAAACACGAATTTTTAATTCTTTATTTGTAGGTTAATTTGATTTAGCCTGTGTTGTCAGTTTATTACTAGGGAGATTTATAGAAACTATGGGAGACAAAATACAAATAGCTTACATAATCTTTCGATCAGAAAAACATTATTATTTTAAAAATTACATTGTATATTTGATCAGTAAATGACAACTTTCCTATGCAAAATAAATGAAACCCATTATGTCATGTACTAAATAGTATATTTGTTAGTTCTTTCTAATGTTTTGTGTTTCAGATTTCCTACGGATCCCATACTAGCAAATTGCTAGAGAGACATTATATTGCGGACTCGAAATGAAGACCCGTGGAAACCTCACAAGACTTCAGTCGTGTGTTCCGAACATTTCTCTGGTAATGATTTATATCTTACCAAAAAGGGGTAACGACGGCTAAAGAATCGATCGGTACCAAGCAAGCGATGTCTGAGTGAAAAAACCATGCAGTATGGCTTTTTAACCGACATCAAAAAAGGAGGAAATTTTCAATTCGTCGGATTTTCAAAAATATCGGTGATTGTTGTCAACATCAGCAAACAAGCCTGTTAAGGATCCTCTAGTCGACGGCATGCTATCCCATCCGACAACACGTGCGAATGAGATAGATGCTGTGATGAGCCGTAAGAAGCTAGTTCGCGTACGAATTAGCACTTTTGCAAGTTTGTATCGAAATGCATGATGATTTAGGACGAAAACGAGCGCGCGAATTTGTATAAACAGAGCTTTGGTAGTTTAGATATCATGAAAAAACGACTAAATGTATATTTTCAAAATAAAATCATTTGCATTGTTGAATTACTAATCTATCCCTGTATGAAGGCGGTTTTGCAATTTTCCTCCTCCTTATGTTTTTTTTTTCGCCCATAGATGCGTTAAAATTAGTGTTGACTTTTGACGCTCATAATTTTCATATATTTTTTACTTTTTTATTTCCATACAGGGCTAGATAATGATGAGACAAATTTAAAATCATTTTTTTTATTTTGAACGTACATCGTCAAATAGTAGAGTAATCGCCTGACTATTTTTGGATGGAAGAACGATCGACGGTGTAAGCTTAAGACTAATAATTGAAAAATATTTGCAAATAAGATGTCACCATATTTGTAAATCAGATAACGTAGCCCAGGCAATAAAATCAAAGAGAAAACTATTCCGAAAACAAACACAAAGAGATGGGTTTTGATCTATAAATTACTGTATATATTTTTTTCATTTTGTTTTTTATTGTTACTAAAATAAATGATACACTAATCTACAAAATAATTATTTAATTCAACCTGTTTTGTTTAACCTTCATCATATTAAATAATGGAGAAGAGGTAAGTTAATAATTTGGAGCAGGCATCCCTAAATACGCATACCTTGACAGTTTGACGACATTAAGTACACGAGCGGTACCTACTCGCACATATCATGCAATTGGAGACAGTTTTAGCGCGTCGTTTGTTTGCATTGCTCTATCTAGACAAGTATATAATCAAAGTCTTTGACGTTCAAAAGTGCCGCTTTTTGGCCTAGTTGAATAAATATATTAGACTTTGACATCACAATAGTCATCATTGCTTGCATTAGTGACATTTAATATCGGCGAAGACCTTTCAATTGATTCCGATGTTTGCAATCGTTTTGATTTGTCTTCGGGTGAAATGTAAGAGACATTTCACTAAATATACGCTTAGCATTAGCGGAGGTCGACGGCGACCTTTGTTTATTGTTACGTCGAATCAATATCTCTCCACCACGATCTAGCGGGTCATTATTATAAAACAACATAGTTACTTACGCAAATCAAACGAATAAACGTATTAGAACGTAAAAATCTAAATATTAACAGACAAATACAATTATTTCTATATACCCCACGTTTAGAAAAATAAATTTATTTACCGATAGCTGACGAAATTAACTAATTACAATAATAAACGGATGTAAACACGTTCAAAAACTTACGATACCAGCACTTACCACAATACACAACTTAAAGCAAATCACAAGCCGGAAATAAATTACTGAACACGATAATCTCAACATTTAAAAGAAGCAAAGCAGACCAGAGTGTCTGTGTTGTTAGTAGGTGGTTGTTGTCCGACTGTTGTATGTGTTCAAATCGCGCTAAAAACTCTGCCTGCTCGATGCAGGATATTGTGTGACGTCAGGGGGGTGACCTTAAGCTCTTAGAGTGAGGTTATTTTGAGTGTGTGTAAGGGACAGATTTATATGATTTGTATACATCTGTAACTTACGCGATATCAAAATAACCTTACTCTAAGAGCTTATGGTCACCCCCAGGTCATTAGTTCTTATGTGCGGCATAGATGCCGCTGCACAGGGACAGTGGTCAGTGGTGTATTTAATAAAAATTGGCGCGTTTAACATAAAAAGGTAAAAGTCGAAAAAGAAAACACCTTTATATGAGTTAGATTTTCTTTTGATAGACAAAAAAAATATGTAGCGGATAGTAGAGCTTAACAGGGCGAGCCTACTTGGAAAACGGCGGGTAGGTAGGTGGCTGGCCCCTCGCCGTCTGCTGCTCCGGGCCTTGGCCTAAAGATATTATCATCAGTGTATTGCTGAAGAGTATATAGTGGGAACGCACCGAGTGTCATCATCATAGGAACAATACACACACGCACCGCGGCACTCTCTGTTTAGCTTTTTGAATACCCTCTAGTCCACGTATTTCCATGTATTTATCACATGTTTTATTCTTGGTGAAAGAAAAAATTTAAAGCTACATTCCAAAATCAAGCAGTATCGTAGTACTTAGGTGGGCTTTCTTCTCAGGTCGACAAAGTTTTCCCTTTTCTTTATAAAATAGATCTATATTTGACCTTGTTGTTTCCAGGGTCGCGTGCTGGGCATCACAATAGGCTGCATCCTGGGCATGACACCACTTCTCTTCATAGACGACGAATCGAAACCCGACCAGAAAGCTGACGACAAGAAACAAACTAAATAGGTAACAAAAATAGATAATAGAAAAATAGATAAATAGATAATGGGTAAGAAGCTATCGTGTCCTGCCCACTGAATTAGTTCCTGTATCTCGTTATAGGAGATGTAGTTATGTGTATTGTGAAGTGCAATATTTAACGAATCAAACAACCTTTTGCGTAATACCCTAAATCGCAGTTTCCATCACAACCGATCCATTGCTTCATATGTTTGAAAGTCTGTCTACTCGACAGCGTAAAACACTACTGTTGAATTGTAAAAATGAATGAGATTGCAATCTCTTCAATGAATTTTAGTGTTACGCAATTAAGCTGGTAATTTCCGAATTGTACTATATATTTGAATTGTGTAGCATTACAATGCCGCGCCCAATGTATGTAAGGGCGTGAATCAAGCAGTGCAGTCTGTACATTTCTGTTTTAATTTCCTAAGCCAAACTGTACGCTCTTAGTGTATAAACTTTTAGAGAAATTTACTGCTTTACCTCTAAGGCAATAATATTGATGAAGAAAGTATACATTATTTACAAGTCTGTTATATACCTAGGTATAATATCCTCGTATTTACGCGATGAGTCCGTGTATTCAGTCCCTATAGTATAATCCTTAGAAATCGTGAAATAAAATTACAAATAAATGTCAAACGCCACATTCAAAGTTCTAGAAATAATTTAGAAAAAGTATTTATATAATAATCTTGAAATAATATCAAGTATTCTATCTATCTAGCCTACAGCACAGCAAAGGCCTCCTTCTCCCTTCTCTGCACAATACTCTAACTGGTGCAGGCCAGCCTTTGGGTGAGAGCTGCAGCCTTATTGCATTATGAATTCGGAAAGAGCAAAGTGCAAAGAGTATGAAAAATGATCCAATCACAAACGAGATGAAAGACGCGATGTGGCTTTCCGTCTATGTGATTGGTCGATTTTTCATACTCTTCTTACGTTCCGCCCCTTTCGCTTAAGTTGGTCTTTCAAATGATGAACAACATTAATTCTTATAAACTTCTTAATAGTAACTGATCTTTTAAGATATTAGCCAATGTAATGTGGTAGGTACTTAATATTGCACATTTACATGTACGCACAAAACTCTAATATCACTTTTTGACTTCCGCATATTATGCAATAAAAATTAAGGTAAGATAGCGACACAAAATAATGGCTGTTTTCACTAACACTAGGCGACATCCATAAATCAAAACGGTCGGTTGAATTTTCAACGCTCGGCTCGGTGCGGAGAGTTGACAATGAGATAAAATACACATGTGAGCATTTTGCATACGCAGTTTGGGTGTCGCTTGTTGTTAGCAAACATGGGCATTAGATGCGTATGTGTCATTTATTCTAAAAATAAATTTATAAATATGAATAGAAAATTTATGAATAGGTCTTAACATAGTTGCGGCTTAAATATTTATTAGTTTTCTAGTAATTGGGCACGTAATGGGCACAGTAAAACTTGATATTCAATTGTACCAATTTTCGATTGTTTTATAGCTAAGTACATAGTTTATGTATAGTAATTGAGTCTATTCAACTTGCTTCGACGTGTAAGGAGTGTACTAAATAAAACTTATCTATACTATATAATATTAAAAAGACGAAAGATTTTTTTGTTTGTTTGTTTGTACCGAAAAGGCTCCGAAACTACTGGACCGATTCGAAAAAAATCTTTCACCAATAGGAAGCTACATTATTCCTGAGTGATATAGGCTATGTTTTTATCCGAAAACGGGTCCTGTGGGGTGGTCTAATAATAATGGCTATAATTTATCAAATCACAATTTGTTACTATTTTCTATAGGAAAGTCGAGTACTCTGAATGAAAGTTATTTTAATTGCTATTAGCTGATAGACTTCGTAATTGCTTCACCACATATAATCTTTGTTATATATTACGGTGCTTTACGTCTCGGTGTACCTCGCCATCCCCTAGAACAAGCGACCCGAAGTTTGCGTAGAGCATATTGATCCTTATCTCCACCACGTAATGCAGAGATTAAGATTTATTGATTTTGAACCTTAGTGAAGCTTCAATTTGCTGGCAATCATTGTCAAAAGTGGTAAAGTAATTACGAAGCCGACTATTGAATGTAAATATCTTTAGCTAGTTAATTTATAATAAAGGATATGCGTTCTAATTTTACGTAACAGCTATTGTTTTTGCTAAATGTATTTAACAGAGGTTTAATGGTTATGATCTGTTCTTGCCTTGGGTAGCTCTCTGGCAACTAGTTTAATATTTAATATAATAGAAACAATTTACCTAGCGAAACTGTCTGATGTTTCAAAGGTCAAACATCTCTGCTTGCAGCTGTTGGTTGCAATAAAACGCGTTTAATGCTGTAATATTAGGTATAGTTCTCGCCAAACTTCTTGGCTGCACTGAAGTTGGCTACAATGGCTGCGCAGTAGTAAATGTCATACAAAAACAGCACTGCGCTGTGCCTTGCGCATCGGAAGGCCAACTTCAGGGCGGCCGAGAAGTTTAGGGAGAACTATACTTTAGCAATATGACTTGTGTGCGATATGATTTTTATGAACATATTGAGCCTCTGCCGACTATACCTCTGTATTAGTAGGAGTTTTGTAAACTGCCTAATTGCTGTGGTCATAGTACCTAGAATACTTGTTAATCAATTTTTAAATAAAATTCTAATTTAAATACCGCGAAAGCGTCTTCTCCATTTGGAAACACTTGCACAAGTATTTTTTGCTATAATTTTATGGATGTGTAGTAAATAGTAGTGAGTAGGTTCTTACAGGGTATGGCTAGACCGAATCCTATCATTCATATTAGAAGTGAAGTAGTAACCTTTCGGTAGCTCAATATCAAGCACTAAAGTTGTATCTAGTCAATGCACAGTGATATTGTAAATACTTGTATTGTATATGAATTGTATTAGTACAAAGTTGGCTCTGGTTACTGAGTAAAAACAATAATTTTGAACCATCTTGTATCATTTGTTTATTAGAATATAAATAAAACGTATTATGGGATGGTTAAAATACTGCTTGCATAATAAAAAATATATATTTTATAATGATTAACTCAGCAATTTGTAATTCTATGACAGAACCACTCCACTTTGGTTGCGGTACTCAAATCTGATTTAATGTGATTCTAATGAAAAAAAAAAACAAAATGTATGACACTACACAAAAGCTAAGTTTCAGTTACCGAAGTGCAGGGGCCGAAATGTAATATGTAAATGCCATGGTGATACCGGTCAATGCCGGTGTGAAATAGTACTATTCATTCTATGTAACTCTAAAATGATGGTTTAAAATGCCATAGTAAGGCCCCACCTGGTCGTGTAAATAAGTTTTTTTGCACTAGAAATTTCCTTCTTGTTTTTCACAACTCATCATCCCCGTCCATTTTAAGTATTATGCTTGCCTAACAAGTAAATGCGACTGAATCAAGTATACGTGAATGTGCGTAGTATTTGAATCACGGAAGTACGTTCTAAATGAATTGTATTAATTAATGTTGTGTAAAGTTGTTATATTGGTCAGTAATCATACAAAGTGTTAAATGTGCGTGTTTTATTCTATGACTTTGTCATTTCTGGATGGAATTAATAAACCGTTGTAAGTCTAACGATTTGTTTTTCTTCCCACGAGATCCTGGTGGGGCTTTTAAGCTTGCTTGGATTGAAAAATATGTTTGCTTCCCATACTTACACCATGAATTACACAATCTCAGAGTTTAGTAAAGTTGAAAACGCACTGATAGGCGGCTTGCTTAGCGCCTAGACCCTGGATATTGACCCACCAGGCGAATTTTGCTTAAGGTTACGCGTTAAGGCCCAGCGCACACAGGGCCGCGCCGACCCCTGGCATTGCCTGTGTGCGAAACCTATGAAGGGACTCTTTTTTTGTCGTCCTGTTTTGACATCAATATTTCTTTTATTTTTTTAAACCTAAAAGAAATATTGATCATATATCAGATATATCTCCAGTTTTATACAGAAATTTAAGTTAAGATACACTCAGTATCTGTCTTTTTCTCAATTTTTTTCATCAAATACTCACAAACTATATTTGCTTCTTTATACGTATAAAGTTGAGGTAAAGTGGAAAGTACGTAGAATTTAAAATAGAACAAAATGCATAAAAAAAAATGCCGTCAAAATTTATTTATTGAATTAGATGAATTCGATGCATGGAACATGGAATACTTAGGTATTATAGAAAAAAAAACAGCGTATTGTTTTGATGATCATTTTATTATTTTATATAAGATCAAGCGACGCATGGCTATAAACTATCTGTGCTATAAACAGATCTGCCATGGATAGACTCGAGGAAAGGATGGAGGAACCGTTACGTCACCAAAGCCACGAAAACGATATGAGCCTGCAAACTGGTGTTCCCCATGTTCCTGTAAGCAGCCGAGACCTGGACGCTGAGGGAAACCGAAAAGAGTAAATTGACGCTCTGGAAAGTGATAGGTACTGGAGGAAAATGCTGAGTATACTGGACTGAATTTCGCACTAACGTACCTATCTATTCTCCAAGAACTCGGCATCAAGCAGTGTCTGTAGGATATAGATATTTTATAGTCCAGGCTCGGATTCTTCAGTTCTTTGGCCACGCGTCGCGACGAGGAAACGACTCTATTGAGCGGCTTGTGGTCCAGGGGAAAGTGGAAGGAACCAGAGCGCGCGGTAGGTCACCAATGCGATAGACCAACCAGATCAAGTCTGCAGTAGGTGGTCCACTGCATGAGTGCACACGAGTCACAGCCGATAGAGAGGGATGGCGTCGCATCGTAAGTCGAATCATGGCGGCACGGTGTCTCACTGCGACATGCTGACCACGACCACTCTGACAAGAGTGTACCGACGAAGAAGATCAGTTTATTAACCTCTATAGTATGGTCAATAGTACCTCGAAAAAAAAGAACATCAAAATCGGTTTATAAACGACGAAGTTAAAAAAATATAAATACGGTCGAATTGAGTAACCTCCTCCTTTTTGGGAAGTCGGTTAAAAACGCTATGAGTTGTTATTTTTTTACTTTCAAAATCAATAACTAATGAAATAAACAATTTAATGAATTAAAATTTACACAAATTATCAATAAACGTTTGACAAATACTTTTATCTGTACAAAATTGTTCTATGACGTTTTTAGCCCGAGCAATAAACTTATAAGTAAAAAGTTAGAGGACTATACTTTTTGGCCCAATAGTAGGTACCTACTCTTTATTACGTTAGCTATATGCCAGTGTAAGTCCCGTCAAAATCGTCGCAGACGTTTCGAAGATTAAGAAACAGACAGACATCAGACAAAAAAATGGTTTTTCGTTATACTTAAGTACCGCATATTCCTTCAATTAATGCACTTAGTGAAAAGCTGTTATTTTGACAATAAAAACAAACAGACACTTATTTATTTGTTTAAGAAATTACATAAATAGTACATACCACTTTTGGATCTGTTTTAACACCTTCGTCGATAAAATTACTGATTTCTGTTTCATAACATGGACGTGGAGCCGTGAAATATTTAAATCGGGGTATCCCTGGTGACCCCAGCTCCGCTTGCCTCGCATCGCTTCGGGTTGCGTTCATTTATAAACTCATCCACGTCACGGATTTTGTAATAAAATAGTCGACTATTGTAGCGGCGGTTCAAATAATATAAAATTTAACCAGAAACGAGAATATTGTCTTGCGCGACTTGTATCAACTTACTTATCGATACTAAAGACGATTCTTTACGATCTTACTTATCGTAAAGAATATGTTTTGATGTGACAAAAATAATTTCAATAATTGACGCTGGCATATAATAGTAATCTTTGGCTGGCATTTCATCCGGCGCCCCTATTGCCCTGACGCCTGTGTGCGCCGCACACTTCGCACACAGGGGTGGCTCGGCCCTGAGCGCACACCTGGAAAGGCGCGGCGAAGATACTGAGAAGTTATCAATTTAAATTAGAACCTAATTCTTCATAATAAATTATTAAAAAATGCGAAAGTTTGGATTGATGAATGTTTATCACTCAATCACGCCAGGACGGCTAAACGGATCTGGATGAAATATTGCAGAGTTAGATTATAGTCTGGAATAGCACATAGACTATTTTTCATCCCAGTATAATGTTCCCTTGGGATAACAAAATACACGGGCGATACATATGGCCGAAGCTAGTATGTTAAGCGAGCGGCGCACGGCCAAGACACAGAGAGGCGGCCACGAGAGCCGGCGCGCGACCATACACAACTGCTCCTGTCGCCGCCGCGGTCGCCCGGCCGCGGCGGCGTCGTGGTTCGTGCCAGACGTTCCTTCTTCTCTGTTCTTCTTTTGCAAGCGTTGTATATGCCGCCACGCGCCGCTCAAATCGCTTGTCTCAATAACATCGTTCTTCGTCCGTTGCACCTATCCGGCCAGGGTGTGCGCTGGGCATAAGGCGCGGTCCCATCGAGAGGCTACGAGCTCGTTTAGGTTCAACGCACACTCAGATTTGAGGCGAAGCGACACGTCAGTCTAAAAATATATAGCATATTGGCCCCTTATCTCCACCACGTATCTAATGTAAACTGTATTATCAAAATAAACAAGAGATGCGCGAATACGTGCATATTCTACAGAATTTGACGCGTCGCTTCGCTTCGACTCTGTCTCAATGTGCTTTGATCCTGTGTTTGTGTTTTGTATTATACTGAGCCAAAAATGTTGCCTGGCATAACCACTGCGTCACGTGCTGGTTTTGTCGGCAGGTCCAATGGGATTCAATTAGTATCTAATGTGTCAATCAAAGGAGACCATATCAAAGTAAGGTTATTTTGAGTGTGTGTAAAGGACAGATTTATATGACTTGTATACATCCGTCACTTACGCGATATCAAAATAACCTTACTCTAAGAGCTTATGGTCACCCCCCTGATCTCCTTTGATTGACACATTAGGTACTAGTAAATAAAACGAACGAATTGTCGTAATCGTTTAATAAATAATTATCACTTGTCGATAAAGATATGCGTATGTAAAAGCTGCATTTGTTTACAAAATACGCTAAACACGATCAGAGCCATGCAGTAGGGGCACGTAGCACTATGACATGCGCACACGCACACAACCACACGTACTGGGGGAAACAGCCGTGACATCGCGACGCGCAACTGTCGCGGGCGACATGTTTGTGCTATGGTTGCGTTAGCTTGATTGTTGATGCGAATTTAAATTTTCGTAATAAGAACAGACACATGACTAATTGTTTGTGACTCATTAATTTGGTAATAATATGTAGGTACCTACTTAAATTTAATTAATGTCACTTTTCATTTACAATAATATTTTTTCCTCGTAGATATATCATCAATACCTCTCAGTACAAGGAAGTGAAACAGCCGCTATTTTAAAAACTATAACGTGTTGTTATACCGATCGTTTGTGATTGACTTGACAAGTAGGGTTAATCGAATGATCATAAACGACATACAATGAGTTTATTAAATTAATCGCCCCCAACAGTTGCGCTTCAGCATAATTTTTACAATTAAACCTATCTACAGTGCGAGGAAATGATACAAATACTCCGTTCAGCAACAACGCCGCTCATATCTGCGAGACTCCATATCAGTTACATAGACTTACTTACGTCTGTAATCTACTCGGAAACTCTTACAGCTAACATTTTATTTAATGTTTTTTATCACAAGGTGATGCATTTGGCAAAACACTACATTTCCAACGTGGTCGTATTTTTGATAAAATTGTATAAATTCAATGCGTATCCTATCCATTAGGAGTTATAAACGTCAAAAGGGTTTTTAAGCAATATAATATTATTATTTACCATGTATTACTTATAATGCGTTGTACTATACTGAGCCAACGATCTGTAACGGCCACTGCATGTATGACCTCTCCACTCACGGGATGAGCACTCCACATAGTGTTGCGCCACGACCATCCTCGTATATTATCTTATAATTTACTTAAAATCAATGAAACAGCTTCAACGCCCGTGTAAAGCATCAAAATATATGTAAACGTATCATAAATCACAACATAATTATATCTAATTGCATTCAACGCTAAGTTGGCTCAGGTGGCGTACCGCGTTACGTACTAAGCGCATTATTTACAAAGTTACAAGAAATTTAAACCAAATCTTATTGACTATTAGCATAAAGACTAGATCTCATATTAACTAACGTGATACGATGTGCGATGCGCGACTGACGCCAAGCGCCCACTACTAACTGGTTGGGTATCGACAGAATTAAAATCTCTCAAATTGTTCGCGACTATGATCTATTTGTGTAGTAAGCTCTTGTGCTAACTGTTAGTGCTCGTTCACACAGAGGTCCGTTTTACTGGTCCGCTTTGTCGTATACGTTTTTTTCGGCGCTTATGTACGTATTTTGTTGTATGAGCGAGTTCACACACATAACAGTATTGAAATACTGATCAGTGTTATCGGATCGAAGCCACGCGGGATTAGAACGTCCGTCCTTGTAGAAAGTTGGTGGTAAACTGACGAAATGTGGTGTGAACATTACTCCCATAGTAGCGACGGATTCTTTAAAACGGTACCTACTGTAAATGCGGTGTGAACATCACTTCCAGTAGCCACGGATTCGTTAAAAACGATCCTGGAATTACGGATGTTCTGTGTGAACGTACCCTTACAAAGAAAATTACTGACGGGTTTATACATAGCTGTAATACGTCAAATACGTGACACTATCTAATCTTTGATCGAACATAATTTAACTACAAAGTATTTTACGCGTCCTAACTCTAAGTTCGCGTTTAATTACATGGCAGACGCTTCACTCTATATTGCTTCTTTAAAAAAACTGAACATAGGAATACTGAACTGCGTATGATTTGAATGGATATGACGGTAAAAGATCAACAGGAAGTACAAATTTATTTCGAGATAGTTAACTTAAAGTAGAAACGTTATAAACTTATGTACAGCTTGGTCATGATTAAAAATACACTTAATTTAAGCTGCGTTAAGTAACGATGAGATCCCTTAATTTAGAGGCTATATACGCGATCATTCTCAAAATAAATATGTATGCATAGGTCTATACAAAGTGGCACAGCTATGATAGATGTGCTTTAGAAGATTAACGTTTAAATCTGTTTCATTTTCAAATATAAAAATAAGCAGTTTTTTAAATTGAGATAATCATCGAGTCGTTAATGTAAACATTTGTTAACAAAAGCGAAATTATTAAAATGCTGTTAAACATGTCGTTTAGTGGTTGGTATACCATCGGAAAATATTGTGTTTCAGTACAATACATAGCAAAATGATGCCACACATGTTGACTATTAAATACATACTTAAGTAGATATATCACACTGGACGCGGCAAACTAAGTAGGTCGTGCATACGCAGCTAGTCTTGATAAGTTTCACAACCAAACCTGGTGTAATTACATAAATATATCAAATATAACACCGATATGCACCGTTCGTTAGTCCTTCCTTACACATTGACGGACGCATTTGTCCGAGCATGGAGGATCAGTGGAGTAGTATCTTCAGTCAAGGTAGTATGCGTTCATAGAAGAAAAGGAAGCTGGCTGAGTTATCCGTTTTAAAACATGTACTACAGTCGCATCAATCTCAACATATAGACAGACTAGCTTATGCCAGCGGCTTCGCCCGCGCATTTGAAAATTATCTCAAGGGAACATACACCCGGAATAAAAAGTACCCTATGTGGTATTCCAGACTATAATGTATCTCTGTGCCAAATTTCATCCAGATCCGTTCACCTGTTCTGGCGTGATTGAGTAACAAACATACACCCATCCATCCAAACTTTCGCATTTATAATATTTCTAGCTGTTGCCCGCGACTTCGTCTGCGTAGCGTTAGTAATTCGAATAGCATATCATTTTTATATCGCGAAATAATATTGTAAATGTATGAGTACGTATTAGTTCACCATACAAATTTCCACCCCCTTAAGGAAGATTGCCGGGATAAAATCTATCCTATGTCCTTACCAGGATATCAAAGTATCTATCAAAGTATCTCCATACCAAATTTCATTTAAATCGGTTTTACGTTTTAAGCGTGAAAAGATAACAGCTTTCTCATTTATACTATTACAGTATACAGTATAGATATATTCAGATTGGCGATGGCGACGTGCTATCAAATTCATATCAGTAATCAGACGTGACCAATTCCTGTGTCGACATATTTGTCAGAAAATACATTCATTATCCGTATTCCCGGTCGCTACTAAAATAATCATACCAACTTCGTTATTCGCATTATTTTCAATTTAGAATTTCCTTATAAAACCACATAATTTAATTTCATTTTGACATAACTGTAAGTTGCAAGGTAGAATGCGTCATTTCGTGTACTTAATGTAAAATATAATATTGCTCGACAAAAGGCTCGTATATAAAATTATGACTAATGAGTATCGATGCACTAACCACTAAACATAGCAATAGAAATGCTACATCCACGTCGACCGTCTCACGATCGACTCACAGAGCAACTAAAACTAAAGATATTACGAAAACTGTAACACTACATTTACATACTAATGTCTAATGTACAATCTGCTATGTACAAATCAATATACATAAAAGTACGTTCCTAGTAAATAATTCACAGCTGGCGACCAGCAGCCTGAATGCGTAACTGAATTCAGCAAGGCAAAGGGTTTGACCGCAATCAATCGACTAATCACATAGACGGAAATCTAGGTCGCGTCTTTCATCTTGCATGTGATTGGTCGATTTTTCATACTGTTTGCCTTGCCGAATTCACTAAGCAATAAAGCTGCAGTTGGAAACAATCTCAATCGTTCGTGTTGAGATTAACGTTGACAGTCGACGAGTGAACTAAACGAAGCACTACACCACCCTAATTGCGTAACTTCAAAGAAAACAAATACGTGTGCTTGCAATCATTGAAAATCCGTATACTCGACAGCGAAAAACACGCAATGAATACTGGCGAATTCTCAAAAATGGAAGTGTTTGCGATCGATTCCATAAAGAACAATAGCGAAATCTTAGCTGACATAAATTCAAGCGTCTCAAAGTGAGTTATATACGATAGAAATTCCAATAATTGTCTACGTTTTTTTTAAAGTATAACATTAACTGTTTCACCACCGATAAAAAAAAAAACATTATAAAAGAAAGTTATCTACTATTGTATCAGTTATTATAATAAAATGGAGTAAACGAATTAACAATACAGTTTATGTCTAAGTGTTTCTTGCTGGTAGATAAGAATACTATAGTGTAGTAGAAATAACTAAATTACTTTCTATTAATGATAGGCAAAAATACTAGTATCCAAGTCTAAAAAAATATATAGCACGGTTGTTGGCGACGACTTTTTGATATATTTCTAAGTCACCGATTATAAATATTTATATTTTTTCCAAAAAGTATATTGTTCTTTTTACTTACACAAAATTGAATAATATTACCTATTAAACACATTATTAAAAGTTACCCAGACATTACCTACAAAACTTCATAATTATCTATTATTCTCGGCGTTCTCGAACAAAAATTCTTGCACAAACTAATTCAGATCATGACCCTGAGTTAAACCAGATATTTTTCATTTAATCACGTAGGAATCTCAGCTAAAACAATGTATGGGCTTCTGCCATTGTCCTTTACATGTTACGCAACTAGGCTGCTAATGTTGGACTCGCCGGCAGCGACTACAGACGCCGATGTCGACGCTGTCAACGACGACCACCTACTTCATTAGTACTGACTGTATGTTTCACGTCATTGAAGTCCGTCTGTAGCGCACTGCAGCCGTGACGTCATCGACTGTTGCACCGTGCGACACAAGTCATAGTGTTAACATCGCACGATTTTTGGATAGTCTCACATGCCGCCGTTAGCGCAAACACTCGTGTCGTCAGAAGCACTGCCAACTAGCGCGGCACCAACGTCTCACTTGTATTATTTGTAAACGAATAAATAATATAACAACTAAATCATAAATGGTAAGCGATTGCTAATCTCGTATCGACGCGTTATCCGCACCTTTTCAAGGTAGCGAATACAATTGTTCTAATAAAACCAGTCAAGCAACAAATAATACTGTTATAAACATTTAGAATTTAGACGTCAACGTAACAATTGACTTAGGTAACATTCATATCGCACGAGCCCAAATATACTAAGCATAAAACAATGTTACTTTGTACCCAATATGGCAAATAAGTATTCTCTTATATTACTTGTTTATAATTCTCGCAATGACCTACAGTCCGTCAAATCTAAGAAGTCCGATGACGTTTCTCATTTAACTTGCCGTGATAACTTTGTGTGAAAGTTTACGAATAATCAAATTCATAATCCTAATTAATTACTATGCTGTATCATTCGTAAGCATCAACTTAAGTTTATACAACGTATTTTTATAGCTGTCAAACGGTACTTCTTAGATTTGACGGACTGTAGGATTGCTATTAACTCTCAAATATAATTCTTGTACTCATTACTGTAAGTAATAATTATTGACCTAACTTCTAACACCCGACGAATTTTCAAAATTCAATACAACGAAATCTCTAGTTTTTGGCGTAATTTCAACAAATGGAATGATATTAAATAATTAAAAATTTTGGTCTCACTAACACATCGAATCATTCTTAATCTTAGTTGTCGTCTCAAAGTTTTACAAATCAATAAATATTAGCTAGGACTAATGTTGATCCGTCACTCCCGAGCTCGCGCTGCGGGGCCGGGACGTGACTGAGCTGCCGTCGTCGTACAGAGACAATAGTCTGATGGGTATCCTACAGACAGAGAGCGTTCAGGGGCCGGCGTGTGCGCTGAGCGGCGCGGGCCGTGCGGGCGCGGCGCCCTCGGTGCGGCTGTCGGGTGACGGCTCCGACGAGTTGCGCTGCAGCGCGGCCAGCTCGGCGCGCGCCGTACTGTCCGGCACGCTCCGCCAGCGCGGCCGCCGCCCCCGCACCGCGTAGGCTGCCTCCTCGAAGCCCGAGCGCAGCCCCAACACGATGCTCAGCGCCGACGCGTCCTGCCCGTGGCAGCCCGAGTACCGGTACTGCGGCTTCTTGTCGAAGCGGCAGCCCACCGACTGCGCACCTTTAGGCAACAGAACACCGTGTTACTCAGTAATTCATGCGTCGATAGAACAGTTTATAATTAGGACTTGTATGATGCTATCTATTCACTTTACTATTTTATCTTCCGATAGTAAGCTGGAATGAAAGATAAGAGAATCGTATCGTAGTATAGTAGTCACCTATCGGCATGATGCAGTCAAGCGTGAGCGCACACTGGATCCAGGGGCGCATGATTTCGAGCACGGCGGGCTTGTTGGCGAGCACGAGGCGCGTGACGTCCATCATCTGCACGAAGAGGAAGTCGTCGATGGTGGCGTGGAAGTAGTGGAACATGCGCGGGTGCGTGAGCGAGGTGACAGCGGCGCGCCGCGGCCAGGCCAGCACGCCGCCGCCAGCCGCCGCGCGCGCCCACAGCGCCGCCAGCTCGGCGCCGGAGCCCGCCCAGCGCTGCGACGCCTCGCAGAACACCACGCCGCCCACGCGGCTCAGCGCGTGCTGAGGACATCAAATAACTTACATCACTCATGTGCTAACGACCTTGTTGGTCCAGAGGTGTCTGGCGCTCCTGCTGAAAATGAGGTCCTATGTTTAATTCGGGAATCGAATAACACTATACAACAGTTAATACGCGAGACACGTAAGTTGGCCCAAAACGTAATAACGTTTTAATGAAATTAAAAGATTTAAACCGAAATGAATCCTTTCTATATGACCGAACCGTTGACAATTTGTATATTGTAAACAGTTAGATCGTAGAACAGGGATTTATTTCGGTTTAAATCGTTTAATTTCAATAGAAACGATAAAACATTTTGGGTCAATTTATGTGTCGCGCACTATACACTGTTATTGGGTTTTTCCATGTATAATTTTTACAATAGCAGCCCGAAGTCTGGAGTTGTGCTCGGTTGAAGGCAATAGGCTCGCCTCCTATTGGGAAGGGTAGTGAAGAAACAAGAGAAAGCTGGTGGAGAAACATCATCAAAGAAGAAGCTTTGAAACCATGTGCTCACGACCACCAGCATTAGGGAAACGTCGCAAGGAGGAGGTAACAAAACTGGCAAATGTGGGTGAACCTCTGCTCAACCCTTCGGGGATACAGGCGTGATGTTACGATATCACACGTGTGCAACAACTCTTTATTACCTAGATATCTACCTACTCTCTAACATAATTAAACTGCGCTGATCGATAAATCTCCATGCAATGAGGAAGGTAAAGGGTGGGCTTTATCTGGTCAACAAACATGGTAGGTACCCCGATCACTATCACTGACACAACCCAGTCCTAATACGACACAAGACCAGTCGATAGCAGAAACTAGCATTGTCTCAAGTATCCCAACTACATCAACGGACCAACCATTAATGGACAACACAACCGCCACTCAGCAAATAGATCCCGAACCTAGCTCCATACCGTGCTTCTTGGCATGGGGAGCAGCAGGTGATCCCGGCATAAGACTACGAGGAGTAGCCCTGTTTATGAACCGGCCGCAAGAGAGTTTGGGAGTTAGCTTCTGTAGAGTAAGACCGAGTGAGTCCAAAGTTGCCATACCACCTGGCCTTGCGGCCCTGATCAATGGAAGTACTACCAAGACGAGCATCACGGGCAAAACATACACCAAATTGCCGAAAATGGAGATCCTCAGCATCCGATGCCGAGTAATGCAATTTAAAGACAAAAGAATTGCACTGCTCGAGTGGGGAGAGGAGACTCCATTCGCTCAAGCAAGCTCGTTACTCCAAAGATTGGGACCACTCGTAGAACACTCGGCTCGAGCAATCAGCATAGACGCCATGGTCATCGATGGCGAGAGGGGCGAAGTTGCAGACCGCCTTGGGTGCATAAAGGCCGCGGAGGCGCATGAGGTTATCGTGTACGAGGACAGAGGGGAGACTTTGAGCTACCTTAAGTCCCCAAAGAAATCGTGCACGGTATCGCCATCAGCCTCGCTTAGTGGCTCAGCGCGGATGCAACAAAAAATCGCCGAAGACAGGGAACGGGTAGCGCTGAAAAGAAGCACTCCAACGCGACGGGAACAGGAGTCAAGCCGACTTTCCGGGATAAAGACTGGCATCAAATCCTTTATCAAAAACATCTTCACAGACCGACGCAGTGGGTTAGCCCACTCAGACACTTCCGGACCGTCACAGAGAGAGGCTCTCTCCAACTTCCTGAGGAGATCTCCGAGGGAGGCGGGAGAGTCGTGCCCGAGAAAAGCCTTATCAAGAGCCGACAAGGGACAAGTCAGGCCTCCAAACTACATCTCGGTGTCAGGACCCTCTGACCACATACAAAACGCGTTCCTCGAATTTTTGGCGATTGTAAGAGCTACAAAACAGGTCAACACCTTGACCTGCAAAAAGATCTTGCAATCGTTCAACTAACAAACTGAGGGACTGCTGAGGGTCTTGATCGAGGAGGCCGAGGCTGCTGTATACGACAACCGCGAATCCCGAGTCATCACGGGATGCATGACGAAGTCGTATATGGCGGCATACAACGCAACTGTCGGCTTTGTGACAAAAAACAAGGCAGAAACGGCGAAGAAGGGAAAGCCAGTCTTCTACACACCTGACGAGGACCCAATAGTGGTGGTTGCACGATGTACTGAGATAATGCTAGACAACAAGATTCTCGAGATGGCCCAAACTATCTCGGGAACGGACTGCATAACGGACTGGGACATCAAAAATATCAAGTGGGTAAACGGGGTTCCGGGGTGCGGAAAAACGACGTGGGTGGTTAGCCACTTCGATGGGGAGAACGACGTGGTGGTAACCACGACAACTGAAGCGGCCAAGGATCTGAGAGGAAAGCTCTCGCACCGCATCGGCGAGAAAGCCAAGACCAAGGTGCGAACTATGGCTTCCGTCCTAGCAAGTGGATTCAGGAGGGGAGACAAATGCCAGCGTTTGCTGGTGGACGAAGCCCTCATGAACCACTTTGGGGCCATAGTTATGGCTGTTAAGTTGTCGGGTGCAGACGAAGTTGTCCTCATCGGGGATGTTAACCAGCTGCCATACTTGGACAGAGAGAACCTTTTTCCACTAAGGTATACCCGTCCAGGCATGGTGGCCACAATCACTCAGGAGTTGCTTTGTACTCACCGGAGCCCTATGGACGTAGCATACGCGCTCAGTGACATCTACGGTGGGATCTACTCGTCGAAGACCTGTACGAGTAAGATTCACTCCCTGGCTCCGTGTGGCTTCACGGGTGCGGACATCCCGAAAAACACCCAGAACACGCTGTTCCTGGTCCACACTCAGGAGGAGAAATCCATTCTGGGTGACCAGGGATACGGATCTGGCGAGGGTTCCCGCATTCTGACCATACACGAATCTCAGGGTCTCACGTATGAGCGCGTAGTCATCATCAACTCCCGCAAAGACAGAATTCGTGTCCATGACAGCGTCCCTCACGCGGTAGTAGCCGTGTCGAAGCACACATCCAGCTGTGTCTACTACACGAATGACGCAAGTGACGCCATCGGTCGGTTCATCAAGAAAGCCATGGGTGCACCAACAAAAATAGTTGTCGACTACAATCTTCAGACCGCTATGCTGCACCGAAACATGGCGATCGTGGAGGCGTTGTTGACTCTCCATAAAACCCTAACCTCTTCAGTACCCATTCACTAACAATATATTTAGTATGCCTGTAAAATTAAGTTAAGACTAGTAATAATAATAATACATAATTAAGCTTAATTTAAGTTTTAAGAATCTTTGTAGGTTAAGTGTATAATAGTTTGTTACCCCCGGCCATTGGCGTCCTATCAAGAAGTCGATGGGATCGGACGCCGAGAGGCTGGGGGCTGGTCTTAGCTTAATTTTTGTCAAGAAACTATTCATTGCACTCCTCATTTTATTTTCTCCTTTTCACTCAGGGTGATGGACCCTACTTGATTATGTTTAGAATTTAAGACAAAACAAAAAAAAAAAAAAAGAATTGTGACGGCTCTAATAGAGCGGAGTTTCTGAAATAAAATAAAAAAAGCCAGAAATGCATTAGTAGCGAAAATTAAAAATATAAAGTAAAAAAGGGCGCGGACAACTGGTCCGCGGAAGTATAATCTGTAAAAAAAAAAACAAACATGGTATCCACAAGAGCATTTAAGGATATGGCCATATCGGGACAGGGTTTTGTCCTGTTGCGCGAGGATATTGCACTCAATTGGAGCAATCTCTTTCAACACATATCAGCGCAAAACAACGTAGTGTAAAACAACGTATGAGTATGCAGTACGAGAGAGAAATACTACTCCTAATGTAGGTCACAACTGAAAGATGCAGGCAATTAGTATGAAAGTCTCGGTTTAGCGCAGTTTCGCGCCGCGCATTATTAGTCTTTGTTCTTTAAATTAAACTTGTGCCGTTCATTTATACACGTCATTTTTTTATTATAGATACTGAAGTTTTACGATAGTTTATACTATATATATAGATGATAGTTTTACGTTGAATCCGACAGGAAGCCCCACGAATGTCTTTTGAAATGCTGGTAGACAGAGGACCTACCGAAAATCCGCTTATTTTCAATATAAATCAGACAAACTAATGATAAAACATGTCGGTTATAGGACCTAATAATGCCACAGAAACCACCTCAACGGTAAGGGATCAACAAGGTGGATGCTTGAGTGATGCGGTAATTTAATCAACTTTTCCAATTCTTATATTACGGCGAAATTATTGCAAAAATGAAATAAATAATTGTATAGCTGTCAGAGCAGTGGTGGCCAAGTGGTATCGGCCGCGACTTACATATTGTAGGTCGTGGGTTCGAGCCCAGGCAGGCGCTTTACTTTGTGTAAATTATTTCATCACCACTGCTCTCAAAACGGTGAAGGAAAACATCGTGAGGAAACCGGCATGTCCCAGAACCAAAAATTCGAAGACATGTGACATCCACCAACCCGCACTGGGCCCGCGTGGTGGATTACGGCCCATTCCCTCTCACAGAGAGGAGGCCTGTGTCCCAGCAGTGGGAACATTAATAGGCTGATGATGTGATGTGATAGCTGTCACTCCAACACCGAATCAGACTGACATGGAACACAGCATTCGTCATGTGAGTACACAAACAATTCAAATTACAACGATCATTCTTTATCCGTGCGAGTGGCAACCGTACCGTCTATACGCCAAATCTCTAGTTATTTCGAGAGCACTTATAGCGAGACAAAAACGCAACTAGCTTCCTTGTATCACAAATCATAAATTTAATGAGTGGGAACATGTGTGCCGAATACACGAATATTACGTCGTGTCCAGAGCAATCGCTGCGATCGCTCGGAGTCACGTATTTACGACAAACAGACGGCATCGACACGGCGGCTGCATGTGCTCGACAAGAACTCTATTCCCCAAGTAATGGCTCCTCCAACTAGAACCAAATACCATGGCACAGAGGTGGGGAAATGTTGAATAGCAATCTGAGCAACCAAAAACCATTTTTTATGTTTATTTATTTATTTATTATTAGGCTTTTCAACACTGAGTACACTGTTACTTTATAAATTTGTACATTTGAAACTTAAGTCTAAGTGCCTCATCACTTAAAGAAAAGCACAGCATGCACTAAATTATGCGGAGATAAATACAGAATAATTGTTTTTAATTTAATCTCACCTAAAACGATACTGTTATAGGCAGAGCTTTAAATAAACTAGGGAAAATGGGTGCAATTAGTTTTATGCGCGGAGTTAGGTCATTTGCTTTATTTAATACAAGCTCTATTTAGATTTAAGCGATGCAATACTTTTATACAGAAACATCGGCAAATTTTTTACAACATTGGAGTTCGTTCCGTGTGTCGTTTCAAGGAAGTAAACTCACAAATGAGAGGTCATGCGAAATATTTTGAGAATGTATAATTAATGTGTCCCGACAATTAAGCGGAAGCGTCGTTCAACATACGGCTACTGACTTGTTACCGGTTAATTTATGAGCCTCCGTAGTAATTAATTTAAAACGTTTACCGACATCAAACGAAAATGTGACAAGATCTACATTCAATGAATGAACACGAGAATGGCGAGCTCCAACAGTATCGTATTCAGTCTTACGATCTACGGATAGTAATTCAATCTGCTCGTTGGGACATTGCCGGCTGCCAACTAATTAATGCACGAGCAGATTTCCTGTGTGCCCTTTATAAGGCCATTCACTGAACACAACTATTTACCATGTTTTCCGTGTTAAATAAAAGTGCGCTTGAACAAGAGACTGAACAGAAATAATGTAATGCTCCATTCCATATAAATGTCAACTACAACGTTTTAAAATTTAGGAATGAAGACCTTGATTTTAGTTTAGCTCAGTCTGCTCTCGAATCGACAAACCACTTAGATAAATAGAACTCCCAAAATATTGGTGATAGCGCGCAGTGAGCCAGACAGTAGGCCCGCAGACGGCGCGTCACGGTCACACCCATCACCAGGGGCCCAGGGCTGCGAGTGCCGGGGTTGTCCCGCTCGGTGGTTCCACTAATCGCTAGCTGCTTGACATTGCGTGACGGGATACATTTTGTGTCGATAATGAGCTAACAAACAAGCTTCTTTCGAGATCTCGTGATAGCTCGGCGAAATGAAAACGCAGACGATATTTGGTTACCAAAAAACTTCCATTTGAAATATTGTTTCAAATGGAAGTTTTTGGTAACCAAATATCGTGAAGTTTCATCAACTAGCGCGTTTATGGCTGAAGCACTAGGGGATCGCAATTACAGTCAGTCCAATACCTTCCGTTCTTCCTAATAGACGCTTAATTTCTATTATCATTTAGGATTACACGAGCAGCTATTTGGGTGAGTGCAATATCGCCGAAAGACGAGGTCTCTTTAGGCAACGTCTGATTGTCGTACACTTTCCTAAATAAATACGTAGGCGTGAGCTGGCAAAACGAGGCTACACGACGACCATTACACATTCCTACACAATCTAGCATTCACCTAGTTTCAGTCCAGAATACAGCAAAAATACTTTTGAATTTTTTGGCACCTCACATTATTTAATATTACTTAGAATGTTTTATCTATCTGAATCCCAGAAGTTCTAATCAGTCAGCTGAGCAAATAGTCGTAATCTGAGTAATCCTACTATTACTGTCGGAGGGTCGCTATCTGCTATCAGCTCGGGATCAGCTCCGTATGATTCACATTGACACGTGTTCTCGCTTGACGCAGCTGTTGTTAACGCGCATTTTAACTAGCCACAGACAATAGACCGATTAGCAATAATTAATACCTATGCCTAAATGTATGTCGCGACATTGCCTACGCGTTGTGGGTACTTGATTGTTATATTGAGGAAGGCGATAATCATCAGCGATAACAATATGAGGATGAATATCTTGTTGGTGCAATACCATATCTTGCGGATAAAATAAATCGATAACGAGGTCTTTTTATTAAGATGTTTTCCAATAAAGAGGGCATGGAGACAGCATAATTAAGGATCTGTCCAAAATTAACGACAATTGTTTGAGCCAACTACAAGCGATAGGCAATCCCGAGGGAGCATCGGTAGTTAAACTGTATTTAAAATTATGACTATTAAAAGGCCATTTGGCTGCGATGGGCGTCAGACAAATGCAGCTATTCTGCCAAAATATTCGGCAAAGCGCTGTTCCACCACTTTACGCAAGCTGACATTGACATAAGGTTTATGACCGATATCAACGATTTCGCGTTGGTGAGTTTGGTGGGATCTCATATTGCCTGGCTGAGCCCTTTTCATGGGGCAATAAATGTAGCGATATGGATTCATTAACTTTTTCCAATATTATCATATTGAGTCATTGTCATTACTCATTACGTTATCATGTCACAAAATTAAAAAAAATGAATCATCGAGTTCTGAACTTCAGAGTACGCACAGAAAATGCAAACGCAAGTCCCATTTAAGGCCAGGTAGATGAGGTGGCACTGCATCATTCACTCATCTCTGTAAAATTGGAGTTGTGCTACATACTCGGCTCGACATAAACAATACTTTCCTAACTACCTTCAAGAACCCTTGACTCAGTACCATGACACAGCAGAGGTTTAAGAGACGGTTAAACAATTTAATGAATTATTAAAATTAACTATATTTTTCCCTTGGTACGAATTACGATCCCGAAAATATGGTTATAACAAGAAAAAAAAAAAAATCGTTTTGCGGTTTTGCCTCTTGTGTCAGAGCCGTTCAATTAATCTAAATATCGTAAAAAAATAGTAGACAATAATTTACATAACATCGGTATGGTGCGACATCGCCATGCTTCGTGATAATAGTCGCGCTTCGTCAAGGACGGGTTGCGGCACTCGTGTATCAACAGAACACGACATTTGTAAATTAATATCTGCTAAACCATATTGAATAGACCGTGGCAATTCACGCTCACGACTACTTCAGACTTCAGCGCGAGTTACAGGAACGAATGAATGTCAGTAGCAAATAGAAATAGTTTCAGTAAGCTACGCTCATTCCCAAAAATGTTCCAGACGTCTTCAGTCGGAAGGGAACCGCGGGCTTATTACGTAAGGAACAGCAAGCAGCAATAATTGTGTAATTATTGCGCGATCAATTTAATGACCTGGCTTCTGAGGCCTTTAAGTCAAGTTTCTTTTTTACAGTCACTTTTAACAGAAGCTATTACAGTTATCCAATGATTTATAAAATTTATCGTTTGATTAAGTAGGTAACCAGATTATGAAAATGCAACACTTCGTGGACGCTGTTTTTCTTTACAATATTCAATTGATTACTATTTTGCAACATTATTCCGAAAAATTAATATTTGCAGATTTAAAGTATCTGTGTAACAGTAAATATGGAATTGAATATTGGATATTTTCATTTTATTTACATAATACAATAATGAATTTGAAAATTTATTGAAACTATTTGAAAAATTGAATGACTAAAATGCAAATGTTTAAAATCGATAAAAAAAAAATCGTAACAGTCGATTGTTATATGGAATCAAATTGATAACGCATTAGGACAACACTAAATGGAAATCATCATCTCGTATTTGAGCTATGAAACGTAAAATAGTTAATCGTTGAACACACTGGTTTTCCAATTTACTTTAGATATTCGCAGAATAGTCGACATCGGTGCTTGCCATATAAAAATAAAAATATAATAGAACATACTTATTGGAGACATGTGTTTGAGTATTTGGCAGTAAACATACCTAGCGTTTCATAACCTTTTTGTTAATTTCTCCTCCACTTTACCGAGATCATGTCTGTTTCAATGATTCAACAAATTGTCCAGTTGTGTAGACATTTGAGACGCAAAACTATACCAATTTGTCATTGCAATATTCAATCAATATATATTCACTAGGAATTAATTTGCGGATAATTAAAGTATCCACAAAAAACACACACGTACGAATGCCGCTAAAAACTCAAAAACTTCTACTCGGCCATCAGCGAGCGATTGGCAATCGACCAACAACAAGTGAAAAAGTAATCACAATTTGACAGCCACATTGCCCGCCGATGGCTGTCGTTCTGCTCTCAAAAACCATGCGTAAAACGAAATGATTGCGATCACCTTGCAATAAATGCACATGTTAGTTAGCAGATTTTTATTGTTAGCAGTGCTGTCGTAAAATTAATATGGTGTGGCTATCGCTCATACATAATGCGGATTCGCGATTTAAGAGCAATTATTTCGCAAAGATAAGCCCGCCGATTTCTTGACGTAAAGCGATAATCGCGCGATGATTGCACAATCTCTGCGCAATTATTGCTAATTGCTGTTTCATACGTAATAAGCCTGCGGATCACTTTTCCGAAAAAAAAATAATTTATGATAATGGAATACCAACGTTCTTAATAGCTGTCAATGATTTATTAATAACTGTGATGTATTAGAAATTTTATAAATCATTTCAACGAATTAGTCCAAGAGCGAAGCGAGCTCGGGAATTTAGGGCAACCCGACATGGATAGGTTAGGGATGACGGGAGCTGAGTTCGCTCACTTCAGCCCCCGTTATCCCCTTCATGTTAGGTTACTTTATACCCTGCAGACAGAAATAGAAAAAACCGCATAGCGGAGCTCCATCAATTCTTTTTTTCATTTCGCTGTTTTAAACATTTGTATTCGCCCACTGTTCCTTCGTATTTCTCTCACTTCGTATTTCAACGAAGTGAGAGAGAAACAGTGGTAAGTAAGGCATATTCAGTGTTTTAGTGTTAAGCATTTTAGGGGTTAATTATTATGCGTTGATATGCGTATAAAAATTATGTTTTATTATCATTATTTGTACGAAAAATTAGGGGTCTATAAATTCATCATTGAGCAATTAATCTGAAAGCGAACCATTTCCTGAATTCCCAGCAGATGCAATTGCTCGAATATGTGTAAGACAAACATCAGCTGTTCTTTAGTTTCCAAAGTCTACAGTCGCGCTTTGGCCAATATTTACCTCTTGATTATAGAACAAGTCTAGTATTGTTTGTTACTAATTCACAGCTCACCGTGCATAATTGCGAATAGCCACCACACACCGCGCACATAACGGGTTGTTATTCAGCGAACAATATTGCGCTGAAGTCATCGCTAGTAATTACGTGATGGTGGCGATGCGTCGCGAGCCGTTGGATGTGTCCGTATCTTATCAGGTGGAGTGTTGACACAAGTAATGCTGGCACCGACGCACATCTAAAGCACTGTATGTTAGCAATAAAATAAAATCAGCAGACGATAAAATAAAAACTACCTGGAAAATAATAAATAATGAAACAGGTAGAAAAAAACAGCGTAATACTGAAATTAATTTAGCGACTGCACATGGTCCCATACACTCAGATGTAGAGGTAGCTCAGGAATTTGAAAACTTTTTTCTTAATATTCCTCTTAAAACTACAGCAGCTTTAAACTCTTCACCCGCGCTCTTTGCTGCCTTACTTAGAAAGAATGTAAATGCGTGCCCTTGGGAGTTTAAGTTTCAACATACAAACCCCCAGTCTATTTTATAAGCTTTAAAAGATCTTAAAATTAAATCAACAGAAGATCTTTGGGGACTATCTATAAATGTATGTAAATCAATAATTGAAACTATTGCGCACTATTTAGCTTTCATATTTAACAGTAGTGATCAAGGAGATTTTCCGGACCTCATGAAACACAGTAAAGTTTAAATCCGCAGATACCAAAGAAGCCAATAATTATAAGCCAGTGTCAACTCTGCCGGTTCTCAGTAAAGTCTTCGAAAAGTTAATGCTCAACCAATTGTTGTGTCATTTTAACAAACATTCCATCTTTCATGATCAACAGCATGGTTTCACCAAAGGGCGTTGCACAACTGACGCTGGTGCCACCCTAGTAAGGAACATCTTTAACGCCTAGGAGGAAGCACAAGACGCAATTGGCATCATTTGCGACCTCTCGAAAGCGTTCGATTGCTTTAACCATGAGACACTATTGTTGAAACTCGAGCACTATGGGATTAGACATACGGCCCTTGAGTTATTTAGATCATTTCAGATAGCCAGACAACTTAAAGTTCAGGTAAACGGCGTAAACTCACTAGGGTCTGAGATGACAATGGGCGTTCCTCAAGGCTCTATATTGGGTCCATTCCTCTTTTTAGTTTATATTAAAAATTTGCCCCAATTATTACAAAATCAACCGAAGATCGTGTTATTTGCCGATTTATTTATTTATTAGTTTATCCTCGCACTGGAACGCCTTGTAGCAATTACACCAATGGAGCACAATCTTATAATAAACTCACTATAAGTTTAGGTTTCCTCACGATGTTTTCCTTCACCGTTGTCAGCAATGTCCAAGATAAACTTGGAAAGTACATATGAATTTGAAAAAGTCACATTGGTACTTGCCCGGATTCGAACCCACGACCTCAAGCACGAGAGGCGAGGTCTTAGCCACTGGGCCATCACGACATATTTAAAATAGACCGGCGGTCACAAAATCTTGATGATGTGAATAAGTGTATTCATCAGGTCGAAACTTGGTTCACGGCAAACAATTTGGTACTAAATGAAAAAAAAAACAAATGTATTGGATTGACATTGCCGAATGTCAGAAATAGCGAATGTGACATCGTATTGAATGGAGGAAAGCTATGTAAATCAAACAGTTTTCCTACGAATCACTCTAGACGACAAATTACAATGGAGGCCAAACATAACATCTCTTGCGGGTCGGCTGAGCTCAGCCACTTATGCTGTTAGAAAGATAAGACAGTTAACGGATATAGAAACCGCGCGTTTGGTCTATTTTAGTTACTTTCACAGCATTATGTCATACGGTATTTTACTGTGGGTCGGGCGGCTGACATTAAATCAATATTTATATTGCAAAAGAGAGCTGTCAGGGCCATATATATATAAGTTAAGTCACCGAGAATCTCTTAGGGAACTATTTGAAAACATTAATATTATGACAGTTTCTTGCCAATTCATTTATGAAAATATTATGTATGTAAGGAAAAATATAAATATCTTTAGTAAAGTTAGTGATAGACACAATTGTAATACTAGAAATAAAGATAAGTTAGATCAACCCTCTTATAGATTAGCTAAAGTACACACATCTTCATGGGGTACTGTGTTAAATTCTATAATAAAATACCTTGTGAGATATTAAAACTAAATGAAAGAAAATTTAAAACAATAGATGATTATATTCAAGATAAGAATGCTTGGAAACATGCTGGTCCTGCTCCATAGAGCAATCTTTAGTGTAGACAAAGTCAAACTGGTTGATTTGTATTATATTCATAATTATAGTAACGCTTTATTTTATATTTATCTACTCTTTCTCTTTTTATTTTATTTTTATCTACTCTTTAAAAAATAAGACTCGCACACTGTTCCGTTGTTGTTTAATTAGGTAATTTACCTATGTTTGCAATATTTGTAAGTATGTGAGAACCATGTTCCTATTTTTCAAGTGAAGGAATTTACCTGTTAGTGCTTGTAATAATTATATGTAATATAGTAGTGCTAGGTGCATCGTCCTCACGTATATGAATTTATTAATGTATGTACTTTAATATTTCAAAAATCTTATTTTTTTTTTAAAAAGATATAAAAGTATGGAGTTTTTTGTGCGTTCTTCTCCATAACAAGCTACTTTTCCGAATAGACGGTAGAATCAATTTTTATTACTTGTTAATTTTAATTTTTAACGTTCGAAAGTGCCGCTTAATGGCCTAATCGAAATAAATACATTTGATTTTGACATCATGCACCCGCCATGTACACACATTTTCCTCGAAGCTGGCTGTGCAATATTGACAAAATTGGGGGTTATCTACTTCCTCCGCCGATGATGAAACCATTTTGGCTAATGTCATGCAGGCCTAGACTGCCCTACTCGGATATAATACGTTTGATCATGGAGAGTCCAAATACAACAGGAAGAATTTTCGCATGGTTTACATTTCGATCAATGATTCTAATTCTTTGTATTACTTAAAAATCAGAATCCGTCTTTGTACAAGCGCAATATTTTTTAAAACTAAAGGCGAATGAAATACAAACAAAACAATACAGAAACGTCCCATTGACCCATTGCACAACGCTGCGTCGAGATCATCTCTAATGCGCAGTTACCTTTTAAATGGGTTCACAACAAAAGTACTAATCTAACCCTTAGCCTCCGCTAATAAACTCTTAATTCAACGAAAACGTTTGTTCTTATACAATTGACCTACAGGTTAATCTCGTGAAAATTATTTCTGCTGGATAGGGTTACATTTTATCTCATTAGTCATTACGCTGTCCCAGTTATATTAATTCCGCCAATTATGTTGTTTTGCTCTTTGAAGGAACTTGGAATATATGAGAATCAAATTTGTCAAGGACGACAAAGTCGTTCAGGCGTGCTACAGCTTCACTTCTGCAGCCTCAATATGCAGATTAAGCAGTTGGTACTTAACGTCTAAGTAGTGGTACTAAATTGGTACTGGCTGCCAAGTGGCCTAAGCATAATTCTCTAATTGAGCCTTCACTGAAGCTCGGTATAACTAATGTGAACAAAATCAACACAACATAAACATCTTAGGCAGTGATTTCAAATTCCTCTCTGAGTTTATCGTTCGATGCGCTGTAAAAATAAAGTGGGCGGCAGACAGCAGGCAGACCGGCGGCGCTAGGTAAGAGTACGCCTGTCTGTTGGTAACGCGATAAACTGCTCGCCTGACGTGCCCTCTTAGTGCCGCAGAACCGCTAATTACTACACAACACAACACGTCTTATTATTCCGGCTATTAATGCTCGCTTTGATTCCCTCGCGTCGTGGGAAGTTACACGCAAAACTTGAGCGCAAAATGCTCAGAATTTGTCAAAAATATTCGATTCAAAGTCATAGTCATACTGACTACCAACGCTTTCTAAAGTGATGATGTCGATTCTTACACAGAGCTTAAGCAATGTCCAGAACAAAGCAGAGATACTTCGTGAGTCATGACGTAGACAGATGGTAGGCTCCAGATACGCAGTAAGCCAATGAGGATAAGAATCGCAAACATAATAATATCATTATCTTTACGTGTAATATCTCGGACGAGGATAAGGAGATTTCAGAAGTGTTCAGAATAAATTGACTGACAAATACATGACGGGCATGTCGTTACACCGAGTCTAAAGGTCATTGACGAGGTTCAAGGAGTCTGTCAAAAAAAACTGAAATCAATAACTGACGCCTTAATTTCGTAATATTATGAAATTAACGAAGTAATTATTAGTATTACCTGAATGGAATATACCTCAAATCTAATAGAAACCCGTACACATATATTGACTGTGATGATCTATAATAGGCGCGATATAATTACATGAACTTGAACCGACCGCGGTGAATGCAAATAAAAATATTACAACTCTTTGACGTAAAACTGTTGTTGTTGTGACGGACATGCAGATTGTTCAGATGTATATGCGATTTGCGTACCAAGGCTCTGTTCTAGCCAATTCTAGCTATGGATGCAGCAGACTGTGGGGGTTTCAGGGAAATCAAGATATCAGGACTTTTCGTAAAATCTGGAATAGATGGCAGATTTTCGACAAGCTTGATTAAGGCTTTGCGAGATTGCTAGACAAATACGATGTATTTGTCTAGTTCCTGAAATTGTGACGTGACGGGTACAGATTGGAATATTGGATTGGTATTTTCTGGTATTATTTAGGAATTGCTCGAGATCCATGGTTTATCCTCATTTCCCAGGGGCATTTACTGACTTTCAATAAGTTATTTTGAACTTAAAAAAAAGTAAAGATTTTCATTAAAAAAAAGCCTTTCAGATTGCATTTATTCAACAAAGGGAAGTAAGCAAAATATGTGTTACAAAAGAGCAACTGAAGCGATTCGAGATTGTCTCAATTATTGAAGCTAACATAGTGACCAGAGTACTACCGCGGTAGCTCTATAATTAGGCGTAGGAGGCAAGTGGGCCTCCTTACGATTAGGCTAGTGTTAAAGTGTAGCGCCTCGATATCAGGTTTAATCAGCCCAATGTATCATCTGAGTACTGACGGACTAAGTGCGTTAAGCAAAAAACTGCAAGGCCACGGAAAAACTATTTCTGTTGCCCATTACGAGTCGGTATGGCGATATTTTTGGCGCCACTCATAAAATTCGGTTATTTAGGAATTATAGGAAAATGACGGCAGATTCCAATCAAACTGACCGACCAATTCAGTCCATCTATTGCTTGATATGATTTTTGGGGTGGGCAACCAGCATAAACCTTTTGGCGTAAAGTTTTTTTGTCATTAGACCTACTAGAGCCATCAAGGTGATCAACGTATGTACTCTATAGTATGTTTACTTTAGAGTCATTTAAATGGGCCAAATATCGAGGGCAGGATGTGTTGTTGGGGATAAACTAACCATATCATTAGAGCACAATTTTGTTTTTGGCTGAAGGAATTGGAAACGCTAGTTACATTAGAACTCACCTGTATGATGAGCGGGCGCACAGCATGTATGCTCTCGTCGCTGACGTGCGAAGGAAAAGCGTCCAGGTCCAGGTCGATGATGGCACATTTCGAGGAGTTGCAGTAGTTCGACACCTGCGACATACACAGCGATGACTGCTGGCTTCCTTACTTGAAATATTATTGTTGAGAATAGAAGCAATTGGGTCATATGGCCGCATTTGAGTAGCGACAACGAGTGCTGATAGCCGATAGTTGTTGACGGATGTTCTCACTCCAATGAATATTCGCGTGAAGTGAAAACTGTTTATGATCGTACTAAATCGGACTGCGGTAATTTTCGCTGCAGTCGTGAAGTAGATTTCTTCATCGAAGCAGAAGTGTTTGAGCTTTGCATGGTGCGTTTCCAGGGTGGGGCAGATGGCTGCCCCATCTGCGGGAGGGGCAGACTTCACTCTGACTCGTAATTAAAAGTTTACTGTTCAAAAGAAAAAACTACTAGATCGAATCGTTCTTTCATTTGACATTTTTTATTTTCTGCGTACCAGTTCAAGGTTGAGTCTTGGTCTGACTCTGATCTTTCTACTATTTTTCGAGTTTCTTTACATTTGGCCCACCCCTAAGCAAATACGCCATGAGCTATTGTAACCTTTGAAAACCAAAACAACAACTTTCTGTTTAAAATAATTTCATCCAGTAACTGTTCCACTGCAGGGCAAAGGTCTCTTGTGATACAGAGCTCCTCACCACCTCACGCTTGAGAAGCGAGGTCTTAACCACTGGGCCACCACGACAAAACTATAACTTCTTTTATATCATATTGAAGAACGAGATCCCACTCACCACAGCCAAAGAATAGGGCTTCAATCCTACATTATAAACCAGCACGGTGTAGGGCAGTTTGGCCGCTGCACGGATGAAGCTGACGGCCTGCGCGTGCGCGTCGTTACGTGCGTAGGTCACGAGCGCGGGCGTGGTGGTGTTGTGCCACAGCTCCTGGCGCCCGTCCAGCCCCAGCAGCCTGGAGTACTGCTCCTCCGCCACCAGGTGGTTCTCCTCCACATCGCGCAGGTTCTCCTGCTGGGACAACGACGCCTGTTCCGTGGTATAATCATGTTTTAATGGACAATACAAACATTTACAAATACATTGTATGCTGGAGGAAATTAAAAACTAGACAGTGGTAATTGTTCTACACCAAATCAATGATACAAGTGTTGCAAAGGGGTATTGTGTTACAGTTGTTTATCTCACGACGGCGGATTGATCTTAGTTGTGTGTGAGATGCACAAGCACATTGTTTCTATGTGCATAAACTGCGGAGTAAGACCAATCCACCATCATGAGATAGAACGACTGTATCCAGTTACTGGCTTGTGAAGGTCAGTTAGACAGTCACTCCATGTAAAAAACTAGTAGTCAGCAGTTAGAGTGGAAGCCAAGCCCAATACAGTTCGGATAAAGCCAGGCAGATTCATTGGTAATTCTTCAACCTTCAAGAAATTATTGACATTTCAGTTTAGATATGCAAGTTTCCAACTGCTGACAATTTACATATATCTTCATAGTTGTCAATGAAGACCACATAAATCAAAATAAATATATTATGTGACATACTCGGAAACATTAATTTCAATAAATTAAATCAATCACAATAAATTAAATTATCTGATTTACAGTCATTCATGTATTTGCTATCCATTATAGTTCAATTATCCTACACATAAGGGTCCAGGTCTGGGTTCCATAGTTCCTACTACAGTACTGTCTTCAGTACAATTGACCCCCATCAAAAAAGCTTTGTATCTGCTGTTCCTTAAACCATGAGTGGTTTAAATAACAATTTGGTTTTTGATATTTTAAATTGGACCTAATTATGATTAATTTTTATGAACTGAGTTCTTCTCACAAACATGATGATGGTACTTATTATAATAAAAGAAAGCAACTATTGTCAGAAGAATGCAGTTGCACTACAATCTAGTTTATGAGGGTGGCAGGGTAATCTTAGGGTTAAGTTATAGGGTTTATAATAACACCACTGTTAGTGTTTATATATAAATATAACAATGAACTAGAACACCCTTTATTTTATATACAGTATAAATCTTTGTAGTTGCAATAGTATGGATACAGTGTTAACTATTTGTTTATGTTTCCACTTCTGTGGTTTGACATTGCAAACCTTTGTTTAAAGTTAATGCAAAGAATAACATACAATGTGTGACTGATCACAGTTGTATGAAACGGATATCGTTTCAAGTATCCATATACTAAAATAAAACCAATTAGACAGTGCTCAGCTTTCAAAATGTTTTGAGTAACTGTTGCAGTGTGATATTTTAACTAAATATTTTTATCAGTATAATAAATCATCTAAACAAATAAGTCACAAAAATTAATACGAAGTTCTAAAAATTATTGAAAAATGTATTAATTTTACAAACCTGAAAATCTTTTATGTGCTGGTGTGTTTGCGTGACAATACTCTGGATGGATTGCGGCGGCTGAGAGTGGAATACTATCAGAAATATACTTATTGCAAACACCGACGTCGAAAACAGCAAAAAACTCTTAGTTTTCATTTTGTCCGCACATTATCACATACTTCATTTGACTCCAAACATTGTCTTCACCACTCTCACGCTTAACAAACAGTCTAAAGCTCCCACTGATCTGGCTAAATCATTTTCGAAATTGTTCTCTCACAAAATAAAAGAAATCAATATCAATGACACGAGTCACCGCAAACCCACACGCGCCCGTATCTAAATTACAGGTAAGCTCATGCTAGCTTTAACACAGTATTTTGCCGCACACACGAAAAATGATTTAGGCGGATACCGCTATTTAATTATTTCATGATAACGTATATTTATTTTTATTCGAATAAGCAATCGCGAAAAACGCTCGATTGTCTTCCTTGCCTTTGTTTGACACCTGTCAACGCCTCAACGGAGATTTGTAGTATTGCTATATTATTTCTAAATAATACCCATCGAGGACAGTGATTTTGTTTCAGCCAAGCCAATTTTAACCAAAAGACACGTGTTCAGATTTTGAAATTAAAAAGATAGGACAAGGTTTGCCAGCATTGAAGGTTGTTCCCTAATCACGGTACAATACAAAAAATATCGTCATCATCATCAGCTTTTTAATGTTTCCACTGCTGGTACACAGGCCTCCTCCCTGTGAGAGGAATGGGACTCAAAAAATTATATACGTGAAAAAATAATTATTTAATAATTCAAAATAACAATACAAACAGTACGCCCTATGAGTGGATGTTCTCTCACGACAGGAGATCCTCAAGTGGCCAGTCGCTGCCTACATGGCTAAACGTCCCAGGGAAAGTATTAATGTGAAACCATAATCGAACCAGGAAATATGATTCAATATTTTATTATATGATTCAATGTTTTATTCGTAAACAAAAGTTGGTTTAACAATATTGAGGTTGACTTCTCCTTTTAAGTGTGAAAACACCTGTGCCAGGAGAGGCCGCTCTCCCATAAGTTGGTTACATTTATTAATCATAATAATAACTTATCTTGAATCTATTTGACTGTGTTAATAGCACTATTTACTAAATGTATGTGAGTGCGCCCGCATATGTGCGCACGTGTGTGTGTGGAAGTACGAGTTAGGGTGTGCGTGTGTGTGTAAATATGTGTGAGAAAATATAAAACGCGATTTATATTTATTTACTCAATATTTTATACATAAATTCATTATTTATATTTGCACACAATAACAAGCGTACACGTTACATACAAATCGTTATTACTTAATAATATGAACAATCATATTTTCTGTATTTAACCTTCCCTTCATTTTAAAAACCATCGTCGTGCAAAGAAAGTTGTGTGTGCGACTGTATTTTGGGAGCGAACAAAGCGTGATCTCAGCGTGGGAAGCAGCTGACGAACCAATAGCGTGCGCGCACAGAAATACTGGCAGAGCATTCCCACGTCGCTCCCCCTTTATACCACCAGTTTGATCGATAAATCGCTCAGTGCACAGATTCAAGGCCAGCGTTCTTTTTTACGTGACGGGACCTGTAACACAGCGAGAGAATATAATGGTCCAGCCACAGAACATCAAGCCAGAGACACAGTATAAATATGGGAAAACAGTACGGAAACTACCTACAAACGCTCGAAACGGCGCACTCAAACAAACATGCGCATCGACGAGACGCGTAAGCGGCACGCACTACTGACAGCACCGCGACAGCCGCTTAGGGGTCTCGTCGATGCTCATGTTTGTGTGAGTTTGCAATTTCTGGCGTTTGTAGGTAGTTTCCATACTGTTTGTCCATAATTATACTGTGCCAGAGACGACTCTGCGTCGTTCTGAAATAGTACGACGTCCGCCTGCTCATCTTACTGACGCGGTACAATAATAATCCCAGGAGAATGTACTTATCTATCTATATATATATAAAAAACTAGCAGGCGCCTCGCGGTTTCACCCGCGTAGTTCCCGTTCCCGTGGGAATACAGGGATAAAAAGTAGCCTATGTCACCCGGGGATAGTGTAGCTTCCCAACGGTGAAAGAATTTTTGAAATCGGTTCAGTAGTTTCGGAGCCTATTCAATGCAAACAAATAAACAATCAAATCTTTCCTCTTTATAATATAATATTATTAAGTATAGAAGAAGAGAGACTGACTGACTGAATGATCGATCAACGCACAGCCAAATTCGCTAGGCCTAGAAGCATGAAATTTGCCAGAAAGGTTCCTCAAGTGACGTAAGTGAGCACTAAGAAAGAATTTTTGGAAATTCCGCGCCAAAGGGAGTGAAAATGAGGTTGAAAGTTTGTGTGTAATTTCTACAGTTTGTAAATTGGACACGTGAAATTTTAGATTTACGCTTTTTGTTGATAAGTTCTTTTTCATGTTTGTATTAGTTTTTGAAAATTCCACCCCTATGCGGATAAAATAGGGGTTGAAACTTTCTTCGGTTTGGAAGGAAAAACATTTGAAATTGTAGGTTTACGCTCTTGATCAATAAAAAAAACAACCGAATTTATTGATTTCCGTAAATTCTACCCATAAGGGTGTTAAAGGATGCAATTTGTTGGGCTTATATGCTTTTGTCTCTCAAGATGCAGGTTGCCCTAGTTTGAGAGGCAGGGTTCATTACTCAAAATGGTTACAATGAAACAATTCTTACAATATAGGTAGCTGTACGTAAACTGTAATGTAACCTTTTTTGCACCAATAAACATTTTTTATTTATTTATTATATATTTGAAACTTGGCATAAATACTAACAGCAAATAGTAAAGGTAGTCATAACCCCTCTTATTAATAAACACAGAATAAAGTTATTCCAAATTTAAACCGATGAAAATGTATGGTTATTGCTTTGTTATTCCTGGTTTAACTTTATTCCTTGTTTATTAATAAGGGGGAACAAGTTTATCAAAAGTACTCCTAAATACGATTTAGGGGGTGTTAAAGATTTATGAAGAATTTTACTGGACAAAGCTTCTTTTTATAATGTAGGGGAGCAAACGAGATATATTTCTTGTATGAAAAGTCTTATTTATTGGGCAAAATAATAATGGTAACATTCGTTTTTCGGTTTTGGTGGTAGCCCAAAAGACAATTTAAGGGATGTTAAAGTTTGTATGGAAAATCTTATTTTTGGATTAATAAATTTGAAACTTGGCACAAATATTAACCTAAGTAAATAACAAAGGATGTCATTATTAGTTTTTCGAAACAACACCTAAAAGATGATTTGGGGGGTGTTGAAAATATTTGGGTAATAAATTTGGAATTTGGCAAAATACTAACCATAATAAATAATGTAGGTTGTTATTAGTTATTACTTTTTCGGAACTATCCCCAAAATACTATTAAGTGAAGGGGTGATCAAGATTTTTGAAGTATTTTACTGCACATAGCTTCTTTTTATGATGTAGGAGAACACTAAAGAGGGATTATTAGCAATTAAACTTTTAAAGAGATTAAAAGGGAGACATTTATTTGTATGAAAAATCTTATTCCTTGGGCAAATAATAAATTGCAATCATTCGTTTTTTTCAGAATTAGCCCCGGAAGATGATTTAGGGTAGTCAACGGTTTTTGAAGAATCTTACGGCACTAAGACGTCCTGTACCTCGATGTGGAATCCACTAACACACTAACTGGACCCTTTGTCTCAGGCGAAACAAACAAAACAACAAAAAGTCTACAAAAAATGTAAGACCAAACAAACGTAGTTAATTTGATGAGTTGTGAGTGAGTGTGCTCCACCCTAAATTATGCGACAAAAAAATCGCGTGCGAGACCTTGCAATGTTGCAATTTCCAGTAACGAACACGCCACCAAAACCTTTCAGTCACATAGGCCATCTGTTCAGCAAACAATCTGATCTGCTTAATGCAACCAAAGTTTGGTCATTCTTGGTGCTATGTCGGTTACCTCAGTTTTCCTATCCGTGTTTCCGAGTCGGATTCGATGAATACCTTCTGTAAAGTCACCGATTTTCATGAGAATGGGTACATGGGTATTTAAAATGACCTTAGTTTTATCCATATTTATTGTAAGACTCGTGCGGAAGCTCTACTGCACTGTCTCATGTCTGAGGTTAAGTTTCTCCGCGGAAGAAGGACCGTAGGACCATAGGTCTAGGGTAGATAGGGTAGGTAAGTAAGGTAGGGTGGGTAGTTGACGGGAGCGAAGCCCCGGGCACTGCTAGTATATTATAAACTCCTTAGTCAAAATTGAACGTCTTAAGTAAAGAAGTAACTGGATTGTCGGGATTGATTGTGTCATTGTATAATTATGTTGAATCTTGTTAAATAAAACCGAAATACGGGTATTACTTTTACTTCGAAAGCCTAATCGCACTGAGCGTAATTGTGGCAGGAAGATTTTCGAAATCGAATAGTTTACTACCTGAGAACATAAAACGTACATAAAAGAGAAACAATATCTAACATTATTATGAGTTAGGAGTTAGTTAAAGATTAGATGTGTCTCAATTTCAAATAAATTAAATAATTACTCAATACGTAGTCAGGCTAAATTTCAATATTTTTAGAAAATTATAAATAACTGATTTGAGGTTTGTCTTTGACAGTACTGCGTTGTTTCTTTTCATTTATATTCTATAGATACAAAAAGATAAAGGTGCTAGGTGTGTCGAAGAATGAAATGAGTGAGTATCGCGCATATTACACTACACGGTATTCAGGGCTCTAAATACTGATATAGGGTGTTGTAATAACTGTTAGGTAGTTAGGTTCCCCAAAATGCGACCGTAGCGACCCGGAATGGTGGAGTGTAATAAGCGCTTAAATGTTGTGTGTAGGTTCAACGTTGGTGCTACAATCTTTATGGAGAATTTTTAATACGACTAGGTAACCCCTAATGGCTAAATGTCATCAAAGTTCATCACACCGCGTTCCAGAATCTAGATTAAACTTTTCTTTTTTGAGCATAATAGCAAAGAGAGATATCTCTTTCTAACTAGTTAGAGTCTCGTATTTCCTCTCAGTTAAAGATGAGTATTTCCTTTACAACAATTTTTATGTTTACATGATGGATTATTAACGTGGTTCTCTTCTCTGAAACACCAAACAAAATAAAAAAGGGTTCTTCGTTTTGAAGAATCCGGTATTATTATAAAATTGTCGTTATAATAATTGTATTCTTTAATTAAAATATTGTAGTATTCAACTAAAATTACCGGGAATATGTCGAACATATCAAAGAGGAGAAGAGAGGGTTCGAGGACCAAGATCAAGGTACGGAAAGAGGTCATGTCGTGGCCTACTCATTCACTGACCATATCGGCGTCTGCGAGGCATAATTTTGGTTTTGATTGCTTTACATTCAGATGATCAGATCTTATTATTGGGCACATTCAGTAGTCTAAACTATGAACAGGTCCCGCTATGATTAATGTAACACCACCTGACCAGCTAATCAGTTTCTCATGACTTACTCATAAAAATAATCATGTTTTAGCAATTGTTTTTGTCATTTACAAGTTAGTTAAACTCGCGTAATCTGTGCACGTGATGATAACAAATATAATGTTTGTTAAACTTAGCTAATGCACCTGAGTATGCAACAATGCACTTTATTTACAATAGTCATTGGACTATTGTAAAAAAGTAACCTAAATAATGTTTTATAATTGTGAATGACATCACAAACTAACTGTCAAGGTCAATATTGGTTTGTCATGATAACAAAAATGTAAATATATAATTAATCATATTTGTGTCACTATGTTACGGAGTGCACTAACTTATAAAAAGGTTTAAAATTCTTTGATAGTAGGTAGACATATTTTTTGAATTTTTAAATGAATATCTGATCAACAATACCAACATAACACCATTGTTTAGGGTAAAATAATATTAACACTATTGTGTTTCTATCTATTGTTTGACAGTAAAATTACACCTAAGTAAATAATATTCTATTCATGATGCTTACTGCAATGTTGGCTACAACACAAGTTGTTTTTTTATGAAACAGACTTTTCATATTATATTATATTTTAAGGCTTTACAGAATATATGAAGGTTTTATTAAAAGTATTATTCTTAGTAAGAGGATCGGGCTCTTCATACATGTTAGCAAAATGTTGTCAAGTAAAGACGTAATTATTTTGAATATAGAGCATGGGTGACCACAAAGAGTTCCTGAAGCGTATCACCAAGACATTGTACTACGGGCAGCTGCCAACACTGCCCTGCCTGAGCCTGCCCGTCACCGGTATGGAACTAAACTGAAATAATACAATAAAATTACAAAATTAAATCAATTCTACAATGAACATGTCTCATCACTCATGCATGACTGTTTGGGAAAGTCTTGGAGAAATCTCATTAAAAGAAGAAATAACTGCTATAAGAATTTCACATAAAAAAAACTCAAACTCAATTTACATAAAACATAGAATAAATGTAAAAGGCTAACAAATTTTGGTGATGATTTTTCAACTATCATGTCACTGCAGAGATCTCTTGCGAGCTGTGGTCCGACTCGCAGCGTGGTCGCTCTCTGCGGCGCCTGCACGCAGACGCGGCAGCCGGCATCGCACGCAGCGCCTGCGTTTCTCCGTGCGCGCTCGTGCTGGCCATCCTGTACCTCGAACGACTGAACGCCTGCAACCCCGACTACATCCATAACGCCGCGCCCGCTGATCTCTTCCTTGTTTCATTGGTGAGAAAAATATTAAAGAATACCAGTGTCGACCGGTCCCGTGTTTCACGCATCCACCGGAAAAAGAAAAAGTTATGATAAATGATATTTATTGCTGTAAGAAGACATATTATGAGCAGAAACAGAAAACTAATTCTGAGATCATAGTGTCTATGCCACACAATACAGCTTCCGAAAATCTGTCTCAGCCTCAAGTCAGCCTCCAATCGATCCGGATGCGATTGACTATATTGTAACACAGGTTTATATAATTAATTTTACCAAAACAGTCCAGTCTGAAGCCTAATCCAAAGCAAAATCTTCCATAATTTCATTACTATAGATTAAAAAGTTTTTGTGGCCTAAAGAGTTTTTGTGTTCCTTTAAGATGGTGGGTAACAAGTTCTTGCAAGACGATGGAGAAGACGACGACGTGGTGTGTTCCGAGTGGGCAACCTCCGGCGGACTCAAGCTCAACCAGCTCAAGAAGTTGGAAATTGAATTCCTCAACGCAATAGTAAGTAATCTGTACATCTAGTTTGAAATCTAAATATATTCAGTCAGCAATGGGATGATCCCATTGATACATATAAAATGTAGATCTCAACATCAATAAAATGCTTCTTATAGCTGACTTTTGTGTTTTCTATGAACAGGATTGGAAAGTGTTTGTGAGCGATAAATCGTTTGAGGCCGGGCTGCAGTGGCTGGAGCGGCAAGTTGCGCTGAAGCAGGCGCAGCTGCGGGGCTTCTTCACGTACGCGGACCTGGCGGCCGCCGCCGACGTGCGCCTCCTGCCGCCCCTCGCGAGCGGTCTGGGCGCTGCCGCCGCCGCGCTGGCGCTCACCTACCTCACCAGCTTCGTGACACTGCTGACGTCGGCGCTGCTGGTGTCACCCGCCTGGCTGCCCGCGCTGCACTACGTCGCCACGCGCCCGTCCCTCATCCCGCTCACCGTCCTGGATACAAATATTATAACGCACAGTTTGCAATCGGAATTGACCCCCTACACAAACAATGCAACTCTAGACCAGTCCACCTTAGATATACTCACTGAGGAAACTGTCCCCAACAGCTTCAAGTGTTGCACAAAGTGGACAAAGTACCAGGACAGCACAGTTAGCAAGAGGAATTGGTACGACGCGATCGTGGTGTACGACTGGAAGTCTCTGGAACCATGGTGGTCCACAACATCGGTGCTCAACTGGCTGTACCAGAGCTCGCTCGTGAACCCCATGCAGCGCTGGCTGGACAAGCTGGGCTCGTACGCAGAGCTGGTGGCGCGGGACATGGGCAGCAGCGCGGAGTTCTGTGAGGCGGGGCTGCAGCCCGGCCGGGGCGCTCCGCCCGCCTGCGTGCGCCAGTGGCTCAACCTCAGCAAGCTGGGCGCGCTGGTGGGCTCCGTGTCCGACCGGTAGACCAGGCCCCGCACACGAACAAGGCTGATAATACGGATAATGAGTGATGCCAAGTTCACAGGGCAATTTACAACACCTGCAATATTATTATTATTAGGAACTATACCAACCTTTGATATTAAGTGTAAAACGCGACCTTTGTTTGCTATCTAGCTCTCTAAGATGGTTCTTTTCTTTTAGATACCCACTTATTTTCGTAAGTATTGAAATAACTTGTTATTATTTATCGTTTTAGAATTCAGTTACGTTTGTTGCTCTGTATTTATTTATAGCCATGATATTGATAAGAATGTGTTGTAAAATGTCTTGTGAGCAAAGTTTATTTAAAATACTTACTCATCCTTCTGTGACTACTAACTAATATCTAACGTGACTAAGAGGCTCCATGCACTCGCATGTCCTATAGATTGATACAAAATGTCTTGAGAAGTCCACTCCAGATTTTTTAAACTTTTAACTCGAACCTATTTTTTCCAAAAGAGAAATATATGTAGTTGTTATCAAAGAGCCAGTGGTGTTTGCTGCAAATCACATACATTGTAAACCAGTGAATACAGATCTGCAGAACTGTGTTAAAAAAAGGTCCATAGAATCCTATATGACGTGAGAAGAGCATACTGTTAATTGTTGAAACAAAGTTTCTGACCACAGTTAATTAAACAAAGTACATGAACAACCTACTTAAATAAAAGTGTTATATATTTTAACTTATAAGCTCACCCTCTCGTACTATTAGTTCTGTAAATCTGTAAACATTAGTGTACATAACAAAATAACACATGTTGTATATTTTTTATAAAACTGCGCGGAGTTCAGACAGTAACACTCCAGTGCTATCAATATTTATATCTATTTTTGTATGTGATGTGGTGTAATAAAACTATCAGCAATTAAAATATACATTTTATTTGTAATAAAAATATAATATACAATATTTCTTAAAAACTATGAGTTCTTCAATACTTGTACGTACTTGGGAAAATATCAACTTTTCCCATAGAACTTGCATTGGCTACACTTATCACAATTTGTCATTTATACAATAGATTAGACATAACAATCATTCATCAAAACTTCATAACACAGCAAATACTTATTATCAAAAGGTGTAACATTGTCAAGCACCTTCAGGGTGACAGGCAGACAAACTACTTTTCCTTTTATGACTACATTATCATGTATAGTTAAACCTCTTCCCTTACAAGGTTTCTATAAAATTGTTTGCCTATTATAAATAGATTTGATCGTACACATGAACTCTGGAATTAAAAGAAAATAAATGCAAATAAGGAATGCAGAGGTAAACACTGAAGTACATGAGATGCATAGATTGTTTGTGCAACATTGTTTGCATCTAATGCACCAAAACCTGCTGAAGGTTACAACCAGAATGGGTAGTCTTAAAGAAGTACCTGCCCGGCGAGCACGGCCTACTGCGACAGGCATGAGTCACATATTCTTATCATAGTTTAGAAGAAAAAACCGTCATAAAATGCGTGACTCAAGCCTGTCACAGAGGCCATGCTCGCCCGGCTGATGATAGAACTAAATCAATACATTTACATTCCGTAATGCTGCGGTTCTACCTGCAAGCAACTATAATGCAAGTTTAATTACATTGCGAGTCACGATCGAGCTATCGATCACATTCCACCTCGGTAACCCGCAATGTAATGCAACTTGCATGCCCGCTGGTTGCTGGAAGAAACGTGGCCTAAAGATATTAGTTGTGAGATTCTTCCTGAAAAAAAAACAACCTCTTCGTTTGCAAAGGAATACCTATTTGTATGTAAACCTCACAGTCTTATATAATATTAAATGGTAAATAGGGTAATAATAAATTCTATTTAAATACACTTATAAATTACGTAAAAGTTCGCCATATTTGTTTAAAATAGTTAACAAAAATTAAAGACATTGATATCAAAAGATCTCATATTCTTAATATTTTGGGCAGACAGTGCAGTCCAGCACTGTTGTATTTTCGACACAACAGGAAAAATATATTTAAACAACAATGGACATAAAAATCTACACCTGAATCCATTTGTAAAATTTTTCGTTGATTTACTAATTATACGATTAATTATTATTAATTAATTAAATACTTTATTAAGGCTACAACCGTAAAGTATTGACTACGTATTTGGCACTCTTCTTAGACGTAACTGTGCGCAACCTTTGATATGTAACACATCGTGTCTTACTCTGGAATATATGCTGGATTGTGTGGGAACACATTTATTGCTTAATTATAATGATTATAAATATTATCTAATTACATACGACTTCATCCAGGACCTAGGCAGTATCGTACAGGTAACGTTCATGTATTACGTAACAAGTGAAGACAGATTCCAACTCCACCAACCCATACCTTAACATAATATTTTCTCTTAGGTGGTAACATAAATGCAAAAATTCTCGGCAATAAGAAAAAAGCCACAATGGATACATAAAAAAAAGGTAAAAGGTCTTGAGAAATTAAAGGTTTTAATGACGAATTTGATGTATTTCGGGTCAAAGCAATTGAAATGGATTAGAATCAACGCGGTGGCCTAAAAATGTACATAGCATATTGACTCCTATCTTCAAAAGTTAAGTCGAGTCGAAGCGACGCCTCAAGTTCTGAAGTCTTATGTTTATCTTGTTGAAATTTGTGAATCACGCGTTGGAGATAATAGAGGTCAATATGCCATAATATTTTTTTTTTTGAGTAATGCTTTATCCTTAGTTTTTAAAACGATATTTAGCCATTCCAACATAAAGCCGACCAAAAGTGTCGTATCTTCCCTGTAAAAACTTCCTACGCAATAGCGGAACGCCTAGCGGGCGTTATTCCTAGCTCAGGGCTCGTAAAGGCCGGGGTGCAGGTAGAGGCGCTTGTTGAAGCCCCAGCGGTCCACGGACGAGGTCTGGCGGTGGAACTTGGACTGCATGCGCTTGTCCACCAGCGTGAACAGCTTCTCCACGTGGCAGTCGTGTGCGCGCTCCGCGAACACCTCGCACAGCGCCTGGATGTACCACGAGCCCAGCTTGCCGTCGCGGTGCGCCACCAGACCTGGATAAACAACAAAATACTATTCGATTAGCCTATGGCAAGGAAAGAAATCGAATGGTAGCTACGAACCGAAACCTGGGGTTTAAAACCGCCTGGGTCAAAGCAAATTAACGAGTTGAAGCTAAACACTGAACATAGCATATTTCTATCCAGATAAAAATCAAGATAGACATATACTATAAAAAGAAGAGAAGAATGCGCAATTTCAATATGCTATGTATGTAATTTTTCATCCAGCGTTTCGATTCAACTGTGTCAATGCGCCAAACTAATTTAGCTTAGCTCTCAGTCTGCAACCGGAGGGCTAGGCCAGCCACTTCAGGCCCAGCAGGTATAGTTCTCGCCAAACTAATTGGCCGCCCTGAAGTTGGCTTCAATGGCTGCGCAGTAATAAATCTCATATAAAAACAGCACAGTTTCGTGCCTCGCGCATCCTCGGTAAAACAACTTCAAGGCGGCCCAGAAGTTTGGTGAGGACTATTTGGTGCTGTAGCATCACATAAGAAATGGTTTACATCTTTATTTGTTTGAATAATGTTTAGAAAGAAAACGTCTCATAAGTCTTGGTTGCCAGATGTAACAACTGACCGGGCAGCGTGGAGTGCGCGATAAGTATGTCGGAGAAGAGCGGCGTCTCCTGCAGGCGGCCGCCCCCGAGCTGGCGCGCGCGTGGAGTGGCCCCGGGCGCCACGGGCTGGCCGTCGTGCTGCAGGTCGCCCAGCCCCTGCGGCATGGGCATGTGCGGGGGTGCGCGCGGCGTCTCCTCCGGCTCCACACGCCGCGTGTAGTCGTCGCTGCTGCCTCTGTACACCAAACACTATATTAATAATACTAATAACAACCGCTCGGGTCGATCTTAAATGTTAAACAAAGCTTGCCGAAGTCGGTCCATGGATGGGTGACCATCAATTACAATCTCCGTGTCTCAGAAAGCATGTTAGATAAGATTAGAAAAGTTACTACGTAACAGATGTTTCAGTCTCCGAGATCAAGTACACAATTTTGAGCTCAATATCCGTGACGGTTTGGTTACATCCGTGACGGTTCGTTTCTTGCGAGGCTGCCCACCAACCACGCAGCACGCGCGTGCGGTGACAGCTGACTGGTGGAGTGGTGCCGGCACCGCGCGGAGGTAGGCCGTTTGGGAGGAGGCTTGCCGCTGATCTCGGCTGTCATTTGTAGATATTTGACAGTGGTTACGGTAATTAGAAGCCATAAAATCTGACACCGGCCTAGCCAAGGGGTATAGAGTTACTGAGATTAGACAGGCAGTCGTTGACATGTAAAACATTGGTATATCAGCAGTATCCAATTATATTGGAAGGACGACAGGGAAGGAAACAGGGTATCCAAATAATAGTAGTATCCTGCACATTTTGGGCAGAAACTAGAGCACAAGGCCTGAAATTAGCAGCATCAATTCACGGTGATATTTGATAACAATGAAAGTTAAGTTGTGTCCTTTTTGGAAATCTGAAAGTGGACCTTGGACCAAATGGCTCATATCTAAACTTTCCAGATATATTCTCGGTGATCTCTCAACAAGCCGCACCTACTCAGCTATCAACTTTTCGCACTGAATATGCTTACTCCAAAACCCTACCAGCCCCTCTTTAGGGGCTTTTATAAGTAAACGTCACTGACCTGCACATCTGGAAAATGAAGACTTTAGGCACGCCGATGAGCGCGGGCATGTTGCGGTTGTTGAAGTAGTCCATGATCTCGTACAGCGACACGAGCTGGCCATCCTTGCAGCGCACGTCCAGGTCGGACGAGTGCGCGCGCTCGTAGCCGTGCGACGACACCACGATGAACACGCTCTCGATGTCCACCAGCACCGTGTGCAGAGACTTCAGGGTCGCGATGGTCTCCTGGAACGTACAGCCACAAGCTCAATAAAAATGATTGACCTTTAAAAGAAAATAGGCTGTTAATCAGCACAAAAGCTGTATCCACCCTTGACAACTTCTTATTGTTAATTAAAGCTGGGGAGAAGTTACGCAAGCTAAGTTTTCTGCTTTTACCTTCTCGTATGTTCTTCTTTAGTGAGGCATAAACATATTGAGAGCGCTCTGGAATGCAGTACATTTGAAATTACGCAATATAAGTTCCTCTAGCGGTATGAGCTGTGGGAGCGTCTTACGAACATACTGTGTCCTTTTATATATTCATGGATTGCTTTCAGTTTTATGCAATTCTAAACGAAATTTATCCCACGGAAACGTACTAACATCACCGGGATAAAATGTGCTGCCACTTTTAGCACTTGTCCTAGCGCCAACATTCAGCTAGCAGCAAGTAGAGCTAGAACCTAGATCCAACTTGGCGAGCAGCGAGAAGCGAGTGTGTATGGCGAGTGTTTTTGTGTGACGGGCGAATACTCGCAGCACTCGCTCGAGCGGTCAGTCCTGCACGCGTTGGTTGGTTGGTTCTTGGCGTGAGTTCTGACCGCCAAGCGAGCATCGCCGAGCGGATATCGCTGAGCGAGAACTCGCCAGTGTGAACATCCAGCGATCAACTATATATATATGTCTCTTTTATTGACACGGGATCTGTATCTTTTTTCGTTACTTCAGCGAGAAAACTGCGTTTCGTCGCCGGCGGTGGGATAAGTGCCTGAGACATACCCGTCAAAAAACACAAACTTCAAAAGAGCGCCAACGTCTTTAGTTAGCATAAAAAAAAAAATATGCAGAAGGATAAAGGTTCCTAATAAATGAAAAACAAGTATAGACTTACGCTTCTAGTGAGGTTTTGGTAACGGAACGGTCGGTAACCGAGCTCCGAGAACAGGTACTTGAGGTTATTGCTGTCCACGTTGCTGCCGTTGCGTTTCGTTTCGATGTCGTTTTCAAACTCCGAATACGTAAAGTCTATCAGCATGCCGCGGTTGCGCCCGCGCGTCCGGTATAGTTTCAAGTCTGCAACAAGCCTTGTTTGGTGAGAACTTTTTTATTATATCCAGTGTAGTATTTTTAATAATTAAAGGACTTGTGGGACAGCCCTCGAGAGACTGTCATTATTAGCTTCTGCACGCGATTCCGCCCGGGATAAAGCCTATGCACTATTCCAGACTATAATCTGTGTCATATTTCATCCAGATTCGTTCAGCCGTTCTGGCGTGATTGATTTACAAAGACCCATCCAAACTTTCGCAATTATAATATTAGTAGGATTTTAAATTCATTTAGAAATTGATTAAAGCAGGTTGAGTTCTTCAAGCAGGCGTGGATGGCCAATTCCGATACTATGAGGAATAGCGAAAATCACTGAAAGGAGCTTCGAGGCCGATTTTGCAGAAAACTAGCCAGGAATCGAAACCATTGAAAAAAAAATCCCACGCTGTATTATGTTATTACACATCGAATAGAACATCCACCAACCCGCACTGGGCCCGCGTGGTGGATTACGGCCCATTCCCTCTCACAGAGAGGAGGCCTGTGTCCCAGCAGTGGGAACATATTAATAGGCTGATGATGATGATGATGATGACATCGAATAGTGTCGATAATAAGAATAACATTCTGGGAAGTGTGTAGTAATGCTAAAAAAGGGATGTGATTCTTGGGTTTAAAAATAATAACTCTGCTTACTCCGTCAGTCAGATTTGAAATAAAAATGGACACTGAGCGTATCGGCGTGATGTTATGTTATGCAATGGTACAAACAATAAACAGACATGCGATTGCAGCAATTCTGAGAGATTTGCCGTTATTTATTGAAGAGTTCTGTTGTATATCTCCGAAGTTCTTTATCAGATCATCACAGAATTAAAATGGGACCAATTTCGGAATATACTCTATCAAACAAAAAAAGAATTTTCAAAATTGGTCCACAATTGACGGAGATATCGGTGAACATACACAAAAATAAAAACATACAAGAAGTCGAACATGGAACCTCCTCCTTTTTGGAAAGTCGGTTGAAAATAAACAAGTATTTCGTTAAAAATGAGGTTTTCCTTAAGTTTGCCGATTGTCATCAGTTCATCACGGATATTGGCATATAATATAATAGTTAATTAAAAAATATAATAATTTTTTAAATAACTTTTTTGAGCTTCATATTTATGACACTGAGATAACATGCACAATTTTACTCAACCAACCAACCATTCTCTTTTGTTTATTCTATGACAAAATCTCTAGCAGTAAATTTTTCTCAGCTGGTAAAATATTTGTTGTGTAATAATTTGACAAACCTTTATGGTCATCGTCCTCCATGAACTTTTTGCTCTTGATGACAGTGAATTGTGGCACCATATTATCATCGCAGGTCGCATTGTCCTTCTCTGAGACATCCAACTGAGGCGGTGGCGGCGGGGAGGCCCGCGGGATGTCTGCAAGGCACATAGAAACAGATTTAACTATAGTTTAGTATCACACAGGTAGAAATAATCCTACGGCGGCTCGGAACACGCCGCCACTCACTGCGCAGTAGCAAACTCATGTGACAGCGGGGTGGGGGATGGGGCACATTGCAGCATAGAGGGAAGTTCACAGACATCATTAATCTTGAATCGACCTATTCTTAATATTTTACTGACTGCGAACTTTCACATTACTTACTTTTATTTGCGTCAATTTTGGGCCTGTTTGTGCTGAGACTGTGAAAATCCTCCTTGTCTGCAGGAGAAGGCTTTGGTTCTGAAAGATAAGAAAATTCTTGATACTTAGTCTGTTAGTTATTTTCCCCTACATAATTTTTGTGATTTCACCCACATATTCAATGAAACTAACACTGAATCAGAATATATATAATACATTTAAAAAGTTGGTTATCCTTGCAAAAATGATACAATACTTCACGCCAGAACAGTTGCTCAACTTATATCAAGTGCAAGTTCGATCATGCATGGAGTACTGCTCTAATCTCTGCGGCGGATCCCAAGTAACAGCTGGATGCACTTGAGTAAATCGAAAATCGGGCCAAGAGTCTTCTATAGTGAGATATTAGTCGAGTCTAGGCTCCAGAGCCTTGAACATCGGCACCGAGTTACCAGCCTGTGGATTTTATCGGTGACATTTCGGTGATTGTGCGATAGAATTGCATGAACTAATTCCATTCCATCATCGGACTACAAGACGTACGGCGATAGGTCATCGGTACATGGTGGAAATCCCACCCATACGCACCAAACATTTTGGGAATACTTTTATTGTGCATACAGATAGATATATCTGAGAATGATTCATGCTTGAGCTTTAGATGGGATTTTTTGGAGCAAAAGGTCACCTGTTTCACTAATTGATTCTTAGTGAGTTTTCTTATGTAAAATTGGTGAAGTTTTATTTCTCAAGTGTCTATCTATGCAACTGAACAATATTTTGAATCATTGAAACCGACATAATCTCATTTATGTAGAGCTAGCTAATTTTAGCGAAGCTTGCCTAGAAGGGTGACTCAATATTTGTATATTTGCTGCCAGATACTCCGAAAAACATGATTTTATGTTTCATCTACATCAGTGGCGTATTTAAAGGTTTGGCGCCCAGGCCACATAGCATTTGCCACCCCACAATTATTAACAAAAAAGAAAAAAATTGTTAGGTATGCGTGATGAAATAAAAAATGGGAGAGCGAGCGAAGCTTGTTTGAAAATTTCAGATCACAGCCTCGGATAGATTTACTTAAACCATTTGTATGGCCAGATTTTAGAACTTTCTTTGTCGACCTTAGCTTTACCCGTTCGTTGTCGTAATTAATGGAACCATTAAAAAGTCATTGTGTCTCGCGAGAGACGAGTCCTTGGCAACAAATGTGTAAAAAACTCAGAATAGTGCGTGAATCAAGCTCGAAACTTATAGTACCTCTCCTTGGAGAGATTAGTTTTTTTTTTTGACAGTCAAGAAGTTACGGGCGACAGGCTAGTATTTACAAGTTATAATCTAATAGGTAATAATGAGTGCTTTATTTCTTATTCGCCTGGTCACAAAAACTGTTAACCTCATATGCAGGGCCTTATTAACCCACAGCCTAACCAGGCTTGACCCTGGGGAGCTAGGACTAAGGATGCGCCGAGCTTCTCTTTGCGGGCAATCCTTATATAAAGAATAATATTTGGCAGTTTAATAGTTCGCTTGTAAAACACAGTCAGTCTCAGTTGCAATCAAGCAGTAGCGTATTTTTCCCGATTTACCCTACCAGCTCTCGCCTTCCACTAACGGAGTGGCGGGCTAGAAGAGCATAGCGCAGCAGCAAAAAATAAAACCTATCTGAGAAACAGGATACATTCATAGAAATAAACGCAAAAATAAAATTTTACGAAAGGGCGCCACAGCCAAGTTTCTGCCCCGATTCGAAAACATCGTAGCTCCGGGGTTGACGCCGCCCCCGTCGCCCCGTCACCGGTCAGTAATACAATAGCCTCTAGACGTTTTGATGTCAATCAAACTCACAAACAAATGAATTTTAGTTTATGTCAATTTGGTAGGCTATAATTAAACTTCTTCAGGCATATAAAGTCAAACGAAAAGCGCACAAAGCTGAGTACAAGGTGCGACTTGCGCCGCCCCTCGTTGCCTGACGCCTTGGGCCATGGCCCTTTTGTCCCTAGGGTTAATACGCCCATGATCTGCATTCATATGGATAAAAATTGTTTTCTATCTTAAAGTGACTGTATCCAGCCTATGTAGCCAGGACATTAAATTCCTAAAAACGATTTTGTATTACTTACTAGGGATGGGATTAAAATTCCGTGACGATGCAAATGCGAAAGGGCTATCAGGGTCTAGATCCCGCACCAGGTCCCAGTAACCCAGTTCACCAAGTGCATCTACAAGGTGGCCAAATGCCAAAGGGCCACGAAGCATGATTTTCCTGTACAGCTTACGTTTACGATCCCTTTCTGGCTGAGCAGTATTCTGTAAATGGGTGAAAGTTTTGTTAAAAAAAGTATTGAAATAATAATTATAAAAAGGTACAACTACACCCATATTGCCCAATAAAAATGTGAACTGTACAGTGCGTGCCACCAAAGAAGAGACATAAAAAAAAAAATTATCGCGCCTCCCGCGCTCTGCCCGCCGCCCAGTTGACGCTCGGTTCCTGCCCGCACTCAGACCTCGTACCGCTACAGAGACCTATAAATCGTCTTCTGCGCAAGTCAAACCACCATTTGGTTTCACGTGTGTGTGTCTCAAATCTCAATTTCGTGGCGTACACTGTGCATGTTCAAGGGAGATTCTACAAAAATTTATTAACTCGCTGCCATCATTCAATAGATATGAAATGTTATTATATTTTGTTGTAATTTAATTTTAAACAATTAAGTTTTTTTTTGGTCATCCAATTGTAGCTATTTATTCAAAAGTATTTATGTAAAAAAAGACAACAAAACCTCAAAGCGTCAGTTCTAGGGTGAGTCACAATCCTAAAAACACGCAACCATGTGGCTGTGTATGAAACATAACCATTAATTTAAGAAAACTAACTATTTAAATACATAATATATCTGATGTACTTAATAATGTATTAAAATTTTCTTAATATACATTCATAGTTCTTTTAAAAAAATTAGAAACTTTGTGTTCAGTTTAATTTGTCAGTCCACTGTGTTATATTTATATTTAAAATTCCTGTCAAATATTATCGACTCAAGTTCAAATCCCTGATAATTTTAATGCTGGTAAGTAGAGTTATTCGTGAACCACAATATTTGACAGTGCCATTATATTGCCAGTGATTGCCCAATCTATTACTTTACTCTATGCCTGTAATGGAGTTGTAGTTACCGTGTATACACACGCCATCCAGTCAAAAATTCATTACTGTGGCGAGTCATTATTTCCTAGTAAACCTGAGTTTATATATGTTATTTTACTTTATATATATGTAGTTAACAAAAAGTCGTAAAAATGTAGGTTGTTCATATTTGAAAATACCAAAAGAAACATTAGTTTTAATTATTACCTCAAATTTATGTCTCTTTCATCAGACTGTTGGCGTCAGTTCTTTGTCTGATATTGAGCCAGAGGACTGACGTGAGCACACTTTGAATTGTTACCGTGTGTAAGCGTTCACTTATTTCAGTTTAAGCCATTACGCTGGCTTCCAAGAAAAAATAAAATTTGAGTAGGGAAGAAATATCGAAAAAGAAAAAATAAAAGAGAAACAAAAAATAATATAACTGTTTTGAACACTGAGATAGTTCATTTTTACAGTATTTCATGGTAATTGTTATTAATTTTATGTTAATTGATACCTTTCAGGGAAATGCAGTCATATTTTTATTTTATTGTTTTTTTATTACGAAATAAATACTTTTAAGTAAAACTAACATAAATTAGATAAGTCAAGTAATATAATGTTATTAAAAAGTCAATGGGCTGTTTTTAAGGCTGAGATAGTATTCCATATTAATAGTTATGTAATAATTACTGATGTAATTTGATTACTAAAAGATGTGCATTTTTGTATTCTAAGAAATTTGATCAAAGTTATAATAAATCTCATATTTTTCTTATAGATTTGTATATTAATCAGTACTTTGTTACCCTAGTCAGTCCCCTAGCCGTCCAATCTATAAAAATCAAAATATCTCAGAATCTACTTAAAATAGTAACTTGCACATTTAGAAACATAATATCCATTAGATTATCTAATTTAAACACCCGAATGTGCAGATTTAATTTAAAAACTATAGTTAACTAAATTGCTCTAAAGGTTGCCCAACTTTTTTAGAATCACCCTTAAACATGTTCCAACATGTAAATATGATTAAAATTTCTTTCATGTTTCAATAATTTTCTAGTGGTTGGACTATCATTATGTTCACATGATATCTGAAACAGGCCAAACATGGATGGAGACCAATAGATAGCTACTTTATAAATTAAGTGATGAATGTGAGGTTCCAGGTACCTAACATTAAACTAATGTATGACTCATAGCTTGCTCATAGTTATTTGAAAACGTAGGACTTATCAATATTCTACTTACCCTGTACGGTTCGATCATTTGCTCGGAGAAAACACTTTTTTCATATAATGCTGTAACGACTGAGTCGAGGTCTGTTCGCTCCACCAGCGAACTAAAGTTATTACGAATAGCATCTTTGTGTTGTTGCTGCATGGTGACTTTGACTTTTATTGCGAATCAATGATTATTTAAATTTAAGACATAAGTTTCTTTGTACGACTTACAAATTAGAACCAAGATTGAGAAGCAATAACACACAAACTGTTCTCTTGACATTCATTTATACAACAAACAACAAACAGTCAGTAGCAGTACCGACCGCGACCGCAGCCAGAGACAGCTAGACTATATTACTTTTCTCTATGAGCTAGACAGAGAAAACTACTAGAGATGTGCAACTCAAGTTACTGACTCGAGTTAACTCGAGTTGCGCCTGACTTGAGTTGACTCGAGTTATCTTCCGAACTCGAGTTACTATCACTAAAATCTAAGAAAAATAACATGAGAAGATGTTTATTTCATATAACAGTTTTGTTGTTGGTTATAAAATTGTAATTATTTAAAATAAATCAGACTAAAATCTAAAATACAGAAATGAGATTTATACTAATAATAACCTCTCTTATTTTAATCCTACCTATTTAATCTTAATTTCTTAGCCTGTATTATCCCACTCCTGGGCAAATGCCTTCCCCCTTTCCTTCCATTTCCTTCGATGTTGTGCCTCATCAAACCAATTCTCAAGGAAGTCATCCAATTATCTGTCAAACTATGTAAAAAAGTGATTTTCACAAATATATAATTAATTCTAACTTAATTGCCTTCGTTCTGCTAACTCGAATTGCGTAACTCGAGTTCAACTCAAGTCATGTGAATTTCTACTCGAGTTGTATTTATCCCGAGTTGGCCCATCACTAAAAACTACAGACCCGAGTGGCCGAGTCCCGACCTAGACATATAAAAAATGTACTCTGTGACCGAGACTTAAAGCAAAGAGTATGTAACACTACGTTTAACTTAAAGCGTGAATGCCACAGAGGAACTATACGGTCAGTGAATGACAGTGAGACACAAGAACAGTTATTGATGACTCAAAATAGCTCCCGTTAAAACCTATCCTATCACAATCGCTCAACACAACCATTACCCACAAACATAGTAAATACCACAGAATACATATTACCCTGACGGGATAAATACTCACTTTCTCTCTCCTCAAAACACATACAAACACACATACACACACCAACAAACACACCCATTCATACACACACACGCATTCATACACACTACGCTCCGCTCTCCACTCAAATCATATTTTTTATTATTTCCTTTTGCAAATAATTTATTTGTCTGTCTACCTACCCAAAGCAAACAATAATCTATAATTATAATGAACTATTTGTATGCTTACAGAATATGTATAAAACTACCCAAATACAATTAAGTTAAGAACCATCTACGGGTCGGGCCCAGCATCTTTAACACAAGTTGTCTTGTCAACTTAGCAAGGGTGCTGGTGTCGCCACACTATTGTGCATTTTGCCCGTTGTTATGTACTACCATGTGATTAATATAAAATATAAAACTTGTGAAAATAAACTATTATTATTATAGTTAATAAGTGATTATGTTGATGTTACAGGGCGACGTTACCGCTTAGCGATAAAGCCCTTAAAATAAAGAAAAAAGTTTGAGAAGCTTGTCGCAAACTCGCTTTTATGAATAATCTTTATAGAAACAATAAACTATCATAATAGGTAGTACACATTGATATGAAAACACACATGTTACATCCAAATTCTCGGGCAAAACAGTTTTTGTTTGAAAGCGACTGTATCGTAAACTAAAAACTTAACCAAAGACCTCAGTAGCTAGGTCATTAAATTCGCAAAAAAAAAAAATGGTTGCCTGTAAAGTCGGTTTTACGGGCGAAGATTTTACGTGACAACGTCTTTTTCTCGGTAGAATATTTATTGATATGAATATAATTAAATTGCACAATAGGAACAAGGAATTGAATGAAAATAAGAATTGCACAAATTTTAACTATAGAAATATATTTTGTTTACTAAAACATTGTACATGTAAACTTAAACTTACAGTACTTGTAACTAATTCCTATTTGACCGATCATAGTTGAGTGGGAGAGAGACGCAAGGCATTCGGCGGGCCTCTCTCTCGTTCGGTGACTCATCGTAACGTTACCGAGCGTTACACTTTTTCATAAGTGCCTCCCAGCCACAACCTAATTTAAGACGTTGTCACGTCAACAATGCGCAATCTGTGGACATAAATACGTCAAAGTCAAAATTGACAAAAAGTGTAGGTACGTCATTTTTATAATCTGGGTCCCACGGCTGACGGCTCCCACTCCCACTCAATCCGAACATTCCGAACTAAGTTGTCTGAGTGTTTGTTTGACTGAAACTCAGTTCAGTTCAGTTAGCTTCTCGCTCGTTGTAGTGACAGTCACAAATCAAACCTCTTCTATAATGAAGCTGATATTATTTGCTATTTGTGCTACTTTAGCTACGGCCGCGGCTTACGAGACTTCAGACATTAAATCGGCGAGAATTGAGGTTAGCTACGCAACACTCACTTACCGCTAAACAAGAAATACCGTTATCCCAAAATAAAAAGGTAATTATATATTTATTGAATGTCTGTAGACTTGCAGAGGATGTTCGCTGAATCGTCTCCCTGAAGTTAAGAAATTTGTGATGGAAGATGCTCCTTTTTACAATAACTTGAAAGTGGAATTCATCTCGGGAGCACCTCCAGAGTTGGTGTTGCTCGGTGAAAACGACAATGAGCTGGAACGCCTGGGGCTGTCGCAGCTTACCCGCCAGGAGTGCAATGATCTAGTCCAGGAAAGAGGTTTTACTAAGAATAATAAAGATAAAGAACTGTAATTTAGTTCATTGTGCTGTATCTAATTCATTATAAGTTATTGCTTTAGGTAAAGCATTTATGTAACATTCCTACTCACATGAGCATAAGAGAACAAACTTCCTTAAGTTTATAGTATTATTAATTAAAGCAGATTTTATTTTGGATATATTTATCATGCTGTAGTTGCTGAATCATAGTCTGATAACAGCAGCCTGTTGTTAGTGATAAGCCTAGTGAAACACCCATATATTAAGTTTTGTTTATTCAGTTTCATACATTCATGTTCTGTTACACATTACAGAGATATTTAACACAATGACATGTTTGGATATGTAACTCTGTTGACTGTAGATATGGAATGCTATTGATTAATGTTATTAAGACTTTCATGATGAAAAACAGATGTATCCTATTTGTAATTAGGTTCTATTGTAGTCTTTTACAAACAAAAGCAGTTCAATGACATTTTAAAGTAAAATATTTCAACAGACATTACATTGTTTCATTTCTCTGGCTTCAGTTTACATTCATTTTGGTATAGGATAATAAAGTAACATTGCATGATCTTTTCAATAAAATACATTTGTGTGCAGTGACCTGAGAGGTATGTGTGTACTGTACATAAAATTTCAGGTATAGTATCTATCCTAAACATTAATAATTGCATTTTAAAAGTTACAAGTCCAGTCGAGTAAAATTATTTATAAAACATTCATTCCATTTTTTATAAAAAATAACAGCACATGGGAGTGGCTGACAGATATTTACAAGGACGAAGAGAACAAAGAGTGTATAACGCGTAGTAGATAGCATCAGCTCGAAGGGCGGTAGGGGTGGTGGCTCAGGTGAGCAGCGTGCAGTCCAGGTCCTCGTCGCGGCCGTCGGAGATGTTCCGCCGCAGCACGCGCGCCACCACGTCGCCGAGAGCCTCGCGCGCGCCCTCCTCCAGCAACGCCATGCATTGCTGTACACACAAGACACAAAACATAGTATAAATACAACAACATATAATCTATCAAAAAGGGGCGGATCATGGAGTCCTTTTTTAACATTGTATTTTAATAGACTGTGATCCGGCCCTTTCGTCAGTCCATTTCGACATTTCTGCCTTTGTTATAAACTTCTCTTGATCAACGCTCAAAAATCAGTTATAGTAGTGTTTCGGAACGTATAATCTACGCGTAATTATTACCCTACTACTGATATAACCGTGAGAGTTTGTGAGGATGGATGATTTTTTTACTCTTTCACGCAAAAACTACTGAACGGATTTCAATGAAACTTTACAGTACATCAGAATAACACATAGGCTATAATTTATAAAGATACTGGGAGAAGTACTAATACAACATGGGCGGCAGCTAGTATTTTGTAATTGGCTTTTTTACATTGTAATAAAATTTTAATGCAAACAATAAATTTTGTTTCACGTGTAAGACTGGGCAGATTATGAAACTCATAAAAATAATATGTAACGACACATTTTTGATCAGCCTAAAATATTTAAATATTATTTCGTGTTGCATTGGGATTGATTGTTATCATTGTGTGCAGATAATGTTTCCTGTTATTTTTCCACATCACTGATGGTGGGTAATCTTATCTAGCCGCAGAAAGGTTATTAAAACCGCACGTTATCTATGTAGATCACGTGATATACCTGATAATCATCTCTCTCTACATAAGTCTTTCTATAAAATGCCGTTTGCTAAGTGTATTGCGAGAATCGGTACGATTTATCGTAATATTTGGATGTTGTGATACCTGAGTACTCGCACGTCCGGTGTGCGATTATGGAACAACGTCAACAAAGGAAAATGTATCAGCGACAATTCGGGGAATTCAAATTGCACATGCTTACTACAACATCGAAAATTTATAATATACATGTGCGAACTTGTGTAGGGTTTTATCATGGTTAGATCTATACTAATTTATTATTAAGAGGTAAAACAGGTTCTTTGTAAGTTCTGATTAAGTTGATTATAGTAGTACTAGCTTTTGCTCGCGACTTCGTTTGCGTAGCATTAGCACTTCGAATAGCCTTTTTTATATCGCGTTAAAATATTGTAGGTATGTGGGTCGCCTTACTTGAGAAATTATTGGTTTCCCATACAAACTTCCACCCCTTTAAGGATGATTTCCGGGTTAAAAACTATCCTTTGTCTTTCCCAGGGCCTCAAACTATCCCTATAACAAATTTTATCTAAATCGGTTCAGCGTCTTAAGCGTGAAAAGGTAACAAACAGACAGATTTACTTTCGCTTTTATATTAGTATGGACTGATAGACTGCAAAATTGGAGACTACTTGGAAGTACTAATCTGATTTCTTAATTTTTTTTAACTCTTAGAAGGAGCTCTATTACTAGGTGTCAGCTCATGTAGAGGTTTTCCACATAGGACGAGCAACCTGTTCGGCCGCTGACACCTAAAGCTGGCAACTTAGATTTATTTTAAGTTTGGAAGGAAATCGAATACAGAATATTTAGAAATAAATCGAACGCGTGTAGTTTATTGTTTAGCCGGGACTTCTGTGAGAGCCGACCTACGGGCGGCACGTTTGGATAAATATACGTCGTAGAAGTCGAATAGTATTTTCTTCAGCTCCTGGCTGCGACCCCCTTTTACGAAGGCTACGTTCAATTCTAAAAAAATAACTCTGAAAAGTTAACTGTGTAATAATTGTTGATAAGTCTGCAAAATCGGAAACTATTCGCTGATTCCGTAGATAATAGTTCGTTGGAATGAGATGTAGTGAGGGGCGTAAGGGCCATGTGGTACAAATCATTCTGCGTCTACCAGAACAAAAGTGAAGTAGAGGCCGCCCGCCATTTGCCAGAAAAGAAAACCCAAAACAGAACAACTTGGGGCTAGAGACCCTAAATAATGGGAGCAGGGAAGGAAGGAGATGACGTATTAATTACCAGATGGAAGTGGTCGTCTTGCGGCAGCCTGAGCACGGCTCGCAGCGCGATCTCGGCGTTGGCGCGCACGTAGGTGTTCTTCTCCTTGGTGCCGTTGACCAGCGCCGGCAGCAGCGCGTGCAGCAGCTCGGCGGCCGGACCCGCGGCCGACAGCGGCGCCTCGCGGCCCAGCATGGTGGCCGCGCGCGCCATCAGCTGCTTCACCTCGTTGCTGGTGTGGTTCATACTCTGTGGGGTGAGAACACTTATAGATTCGGGAAACAGCTGCACTGGGTAGGCTTTAGGCTCGAGATTAATAAAAGTTACATAGCCCGGCGGGAATACGGTCCTATTTCTATAGATATATAGAATGTTCTTGATTGTATAACAGATACGAATATTAACCAGTTGACTGCCATAATTATCGTACAATTAAAAAGCCATTGTGTCTAGTGTGGATCCACGTTTCGGGCACACAAGAACTCTAGGGACTTAAATATGGTGTAACAATGAGCAATCGTCGATGGTTATTTAAACCTTAGGCAGTTTGGACCCAATAGGTGATGATGATTGAACTGTTTTATCGCTAAAAGCAATCTTTTATTCGCAACCTTTCTTTATTTTGCACTTGTGAAACCTATTCATTGACAGTTGTGTGACAGTGATAGGAATAATGTTAAGCCACATGCAAAGTGAGTGCTAAATTACGTAGATTAATCTTGGCTCAAAGATTTAGAGGATAGACTATGTTGAGTTAGCCACTTATGTAATCAGAAATAAAACCGGCCAAGTGCGTGTCGGACTTCGCACATTTAGGGTTTAGTACGGAACCGCAAAAACAAGGTTTTGTTAGAAAAATTAGGAAATTTCAAAGGAAAATCTGATTTTTCAATATATTGGTATTTGTTTGAAAAACATTGGTATGTAATAATAAATATCATCACCAAATTTGAAGTTCATAGGACAATAGAAAGTAAAAAAAAATTAAGGAACAAAATTTTGTACAATAAGCTGACTTTGGCGACTTCTTATTCCTTTTTTTCCAATATAATATGAAATAAAAAATACAGCATTTATCTACTCAACGAGCTCTAAACAATGATACCCCCACGATGGGGTAGCTAATTTTTTCCATCCCCCCTTTTTCTGTATGGGAGCCCTTTAAAACCTTTGAAAATATTTATTGACAATTTGGGTCAACAAGACGCTTATAATGTGAAAATTTGAAGACTGTAGCTCCAACCGTTTGGTTGTAAAACCTGCGTGACAGACGACAGACAGACATATGAGTGACAGCACTGACACGGAGCCCTTGGGACCCTTGGTAGTTTGGACCCTTTGGGTACGGAACCCTAAAATGAGTCATTATACTGAATAATAAAAGTTAATGATTACTTACTCTAACAAACGCAGACAATACAGTGGGAGGTATTGGTCGTCCTTCCTTCAGGAGGTACCTCATGAGGTAGCCCATAGCTCGGATGCCGTTGCACGCGATGGGGATCTTATCGCTAGCTAGCAGCGCCAACATCGCCTTATCCACCTTCTCCTCGTCTTTGTAGACCACGGCGGGGGTCTCCTTGAGCGCCACGAACAGCGCGGTGGAGCGTCCGTGGGACAGCAGCCAGTCGCTGTCGGACGTGGTGAGGATGTGGTGCGCCAGCGCCGCGTCACGCTGCGTGTCGGGCAGGCAGTGCAGCATGGCGCCCAGGCAGCCGGCCGCCTGCGAGCGCGGCGGGTCGTCCTGGTGCGCCAGCAGCGCCGCCCCGGTCAGCGTGGGCAGGATGACCAGCGCAGTACTCGCTGTCATCTTGTCGCCGCCCGCCGTGATGACGCCGCGCAGGGCCTGCAGCATGGTCTCCTTGATCAGCGGGTCCTCGATGTTCTTCATGGTGTTGTGCATCTCCAGGAACAGCGGGTCTGCGCGCGAGTGGATGACCACCAGCTGTGAGAGCGCCAGGCAGGCCTTGATGCGCACGGGGCGGTTGGGGTCGTTCAGTGCTTTGAGGAAAGTCGTCTGCAGTTGTGGGAGGAACTGCTTCAGCATCACGCCCACCTGGAAACAAAGGCGAGATTTATTTTTCACGCCGTTATAATAGCGAAGGCGAATGTTTGTGGCAAAGTAAAATGCGTTTGTTTATTATACTCCACCTGCATATTTTGTAATCACGCATAGTAGTAACATACAAAAACAAGGAAATCTTATCTTTGTCATACAATGATCTCTAGTGCTAAATTAATTAGTTACCTTCGTCAATAAGGTGGCCAATGTCTCCAGCACGGCTGCTTTAACACTAGAGTTGAACCGGTCTCCCAGGATTCTAATGAGCGGGCCGGTGATGTGGACGACGGAAGGCTGGATGGCGGGTGCTGACGTCAGCTTGATGATCTCGCCCAACATGAGTGCCGCGTTCTCCTTGTCTTCCGGGAGCCCGTTGAGGATGGACTCACGGAATAGAGGGAGAATTGGTGCTAGACCCTGGATAACAGGAAATTTAGTTAAGTTCGCATATTATGTAAAATTTCGGGTGGACTAATAGTGCAAATTCAGTATGTTATAGTTGAGTTGACTGTCACAATTTCAAACATGAGTATTAAGAGCGTGTATTCGATTTAGCGTAGGTACAAAATTGCAAGAACGGCGAAGTATTGACGCACACTACAATGGTTCGTCAGTGTGCGTGAGCCCGGAGCTAGAAATTAATCGTTTTGATACTTTTATATTTTATTGTAAGAATTTGATTTTTGGGTAAGGCCGCCAAAAATTTTTTTAAAGGTCACAAATTTTTATTTTACCATTCATGAGACACTTTTGTGAATTTTGGTTAACTTATATTTGATGACTGTGTCAGAATGAGGATTTCTGTAAAGCATACCTAAGAAATATTGTACAGAATGTGACCAAGGAGGTTGAAGGTCAAATCAAAATTTGGATTACATCCGCCGTTTAGACGTATGGCAACACGCAAGGCCGCCTTGGATGGGACGCTGGATTACAACCGTCTAAGCACAGACTTTAATAATTAAAAAATAATCATGTGTGCGTATAATTACTGGTAAAATTATAATGAAACGAAGTTTAGATCTTTTTATTTTAATATCGTACATCTCTGATGGTCATTGACCAACTTTTCCTGGGGTCAATTATCTCGGGCAAAAGACATTTGTCATAAAAGTCCAATAGCTTATGTTCCATTTTTGTCGCCCAAAACATATCGTCTCTTGGTATCTTTGTGGTCTTCAATGGAAATTCGTTTCCTGTCCATACCGCAAAGAGACAAACATTTTTTTGACTGAAAATAAATTATAATTTTTTTTAATATTGTTTTTTTGATATATACTAGCAATATTTTCGCAATTAGGCTACGTAATGCACTTTGAGACTATATATTCTGTTGGACAAACGCATAAAATAAAACATTTTAGCACATTACAATGGTTGTATTCGTCCTGAAAGATCACTCTGACGTCTACTTTTGTAAAACGCCATGAAGGGATTGTCTTCTCTTTACAGTACTAACATTAAAAATTATATTTTTACTCTGTAGTTCACTAAATCAAGACTTAAACTTCCTAAATCCGTAATATTCTTTGATTAATCTTTTCCCATCATTCCGATATAGGTCTGGGAAAAACTCGAAAACATGAAGTTTTCGTCGCAAATTGAGTACGCGCTCTTTAAACAATTATCTCCGGGGAAAATTTAAAAATACCTCTGCATTTATCTATCTGTTGTTTATTTCACAAACATTACTGTAGAATATAATTCCTAAAAATGGAAAACCATCCTCACCTTAGGCAAACAGAATCCAGGCAGCAGCTCATCAGGCTTCAAATCAGCCGCGGCGTACCTGACAGCCTGCCTCACATCGGACACATGGGAGATCTGCCTCTCAGGGTCGAGCGACTTGGTGAGGGCTCCCAACGCTTCCCAGGCCATGAGCAGCACGTCGCGGTCGGCGTCCCCGAACAGCAGGATGAGGCCGCGGATCAGCTGCGGCACGTGCGGCGCCAGGTCGGCGCGCGTGTGCGTCACGAAGGCGCACAGTAGCGAGGCCGCCGCGCGGTGCTTCTCGCCTTCTGCCGCGCGGATTGTTTCCAGGAGAGTGTCGATTATGCTGTGGGAGGTAATAACGAATTTAGGGATTGTCTTTTTTAATGTTGATGGTCGTATTTTAAGGAATGAAAATGAAAAATAAAACGTAATGTAATATTACGCCGGTTATTTATTCCCTCATAGTTATGTTTAAGAATGCATGGATTTGTGTTATAAATGAGACCAAGAAGCTACATCCCTTAATGTAGCTTCTTGGTCTAATTTGTAACACAAATTTAAATGGAAATTGGAAAGGGTCCTTCACTTTTTTAGTCTTTCACTTTTATTTCTTTTGCTGCATGGATATTGCCTGGGACAAGGCATACACATTGCCATTACATTGCATGCAAGGTAGGCAGGAGAGACATCCGCCTGACGCAAGTCCTCACCAAACACGGTTGTTTTGGGAAGTACTTGTTCAGGACAAGGCGGGCGCCCGGGTGTCACCATTGTGTGGGTCGCCCGGAAAACACGGTAGAGTATACAGTTGAAGTCTGCTCTGCTTAAGCAGAGCAACGCCATGTCCTCGTGGAGAAGATCGGCGGTGGCGACCTCTCGCGTCCGGCCCTAGTTCAGACTATGGTAGGGCATGGGAAGTCATCTCCTCCTTCTGCGAAGCAGCAATGCTCGCGCAGGAGAAGGCGGAACGCATGAGGGAGACGCAACGGAGACGCGGTCATGCCCCAAGCCACCGCAGGAGAAGTCTTGGGCATCGAGAGTCGCAAGCCGATTCCCAGCCACCGTAGGTGCGGGCTTGCGGATGACGAGTAATGGGTAGCCCGCTATTCGATATAGACCAGGCCCAATGCGACGGCGCGTAGTGTTGCACGCGCGCCTCAAAGAGATGTCACCAAAACTGACGAGGTCCGCTAGGGCCGATGCTTGTCTGGGTCGGGAAAAATTTGAAAAAGAGTTACCGCGGCCCTGGCTCAAGCAACTGAAGGAACACTTATGGGTTTTAGTCAGTAAAATCTGACACGCCCTCCCTCTTCATCCATTGCGGGAGAAGACATTGTATGATTTCCGACCCAAAAAAAAAGGCAGGAGAGACATTTTTTAGGCATACATACAGTAAGTACAAAATTATAACAAGAGCTAGTCAAGGAATGGAGAGACGGTTTATTAAAAAAAAAAAAATTATTTAATAAAAACCGATTACAATGTTTATTGAGCTAAGTCTCCGAACAGAATGAAAATACAATAATATGTTAAATAAAATTAGTTGTTACAAGGGGTGTCAAATAACGTATTGCGCAAAGTCAAAAATGCTACCTAAGTACTATTTATTCTAGAACATTCTACACGTGTCTAATGAAATGCTGACTCAAACACATTCGTATGTTGCTAGGCTGAGTTATTGCTGACAAAGCATATATCTACAGGGTGAGAACCCTTAACTAGCTCATGAGTTATTTTGGAGAACAGGCGCAGAAAGTTTTAGCATGAAGTTGTTACCTTCTAACTCCAGGCGGGTCTACCACCGGAAGTAATGCATCTCTGCAGTGGTCCAGCTCCTTGGCCTCATCGGCCTGGCCGCGCGCCGCCATCAGCGCGTTGAGCAGCGCGGGCAGCACGCGCGGCAGGTGGCGCGCCAGGGCTCCGCCGGCGGCTGCGGCCAGCGCTGACAGCGCGCGCGTGTCCACAGCGCCGCCGCCCGCTGCCGTCAGCACTGGGACGAGGTAGGGGAGCACTGCGCGGGATTTGATCGCCATTATCTGTGTGTTGGGGAAACATATTGATGTTAGGGTACACCAGATGCCGTACCTTGCATACCATTGTGCTTTAGCAGTTAGTGCTGATTGATGAATATCACAATGGCATACAAGTTGCTTACACAATATTGTGCAAGTTACAGTGCAACATAAAAGAATAGAAATTAAATATTTGGGAACTAAAGAGTTTTCGTTTTCTGGCAACATCTTAAATGAGTACTTGAGCTGTCAGTTATTCTCGATCGGTTTCGTTTTTCGTAAGAATTTTGGTTTTTGTGTGTTATTTCTGAGTGTGGACAGGAAAACAGTAACATCACATGTATAAGATAATTCGTAGAGGTGCCCGTGAAATCATTTAGAATTTTTGAAGTTGTTCTGCAGTTTGTAAGTTGGACACGTGGAATTTTGGATTTACGTTAAGAACTTATTTCACCGGAGTGCCAGTAATAATTACCCGACTGCAAAAGGAGGGTAATGTGTTTATCAGTCTATGTATGTATGTTTGTTCCTGTGTCGCGTTCTAGAGATCAAAAGCGTTGGCCGATTTTGATGATTCTTACGTCAATCGATTCGTCTTAACCCTGCGAGCGTCAATGGCTACATTAAAATTGGAAAATAGAAAAATGGCGGCTTTTGGGCGTCGATATTGTGGGGACTCGATTTATTTTTCTTGCAAACCCCTGGTGTGGGGTATCAAAATAAAGGGTTTTAAGAGGTGATTTCAAAAATAATATAACCTTATATGTTTAAATGTACCAAATTAAAAAAAAATAACTAAAAATTTATAAATAAAAAAAATATTTAAAAATAACATAAAACCCGACTGCTTAAATAGCGAACTAAAAAGACGTAAACAAGAAGAAATGCTGTGCAGTCGGAGGATACATCTTGTTTTGGCCAGCCACCTCGCGCATATTTAAGCAGTCGGGTTTTTTGTTATTTTATTTTTTTATAAGAAGAGAAAGCACTCATTTAAAGTTGTATCTATAATTATTTATTTAATACCATGCTTTGTTTCTTTAAGGTGTTTTTGTAAGCACAGTGCGCAGAATCGTGATGGAATACGGTTGGAAACAGCTTTACACAGAAAGGATCGTCCCTCAAAGGTATTGGACGACTTTGAGACATGTGCAATTCGGACCAAACGAATTCAAGCGATCCCATGGAAGGTGTAGAATATTTAGATTTTAATTTATTAGATTAGTATATTTTATTAATTTTAGTTTATATTTGAGTAAATTTGTAGTTTTATACAACTACATAAGAAATTTATTATCTATCTATCTATGCGGAACTTATTGAATGTAATTGATTAATAAAAATACTAATTCTTTGTGAAGTTGTTGTATTATTAATACTACATATCAAATCTATTATCCTTCTATTTACGCGGAACTTATTGAAAGCAATTGATAAATAAAATAGTTATTTAAAACATTTACTCATTATTTATAGCCAATAAATAATACTATTCAAGTATCAAGATCAGCTGGGTCGTACTAACTGGGTTGCCACCTGAGCGATTGTGGCGCCCTCATTTTTTTTCTACTCTTTTATGTCGCACTGTAAAGGCAAAATTTCAACAAAATAAGATGTGTACTAATATTCTGAGTAATTCTTATGTCTCTTGCACCAAAAATTAGTAATGCAGCATTAAACAAATTAATAATACTGGTCTATTTCTATCAATAATTTCAATAGTTATTGAAGACTGAATGATGTTCAAATACGTCAAAATATTACACTCTAGTGATGGACTGGTCAATGTCGCGACACTAGGGCGAGGCCAATTCTCAGCAGAGGACGTCATTCAGCAGCGATAGATAGAAATTAGAGAAAGCCACCTGCTAAGTCAAAGTTAAATCTCGCACTGACTCATTGGTTCATACACGTTCGCCGCTTATGATTCAGTATCACCACGCACCTGTTTGAGACCATCAAGCGTGGCATCAGCAATCTCGGGGTCCGGGTCCTTGAGGCCGTCCAGCAGCTGCGGCAGGATGTCATCCAGCGCCTTGTTGCCGATGGTGGCGTGCAGCGAGTCGAACGTGCGCGCCGCCGCCATGCGCACTTCTGGCAGAGGGTCACACAGCGCCGTGCGCACTGTTGGTACCTGGAAATATTTAGATTAAATATGTTATTGGGCTGACGAACGAGGTTATTTGTTTCTACTCGAAAGTGTTTTTTTTCGGCATAAACAATACCAGCAAAATTGTGTTAAAAATAACTTTGTTAAAAAACGCAAGTGATACAGAGAATGCCAGCCATAATCAAATCGATGATCGGCAGCGAAAAGTCCTGGAACGCGGTGCAATCCTTCTTCCAGCCCCCCTAAATGGGTCCAGGGGCGAAGAACGTCCCTATCACACATCAGGAACCGAGGTGGCGGCGCGTATTGTTCGGGCCGCTCTTAGACGTCACGGGGGTGTCAAACACCACTCTCCCTGAACATCGGGGTGGTTTATAATCAGTACGAGTCTAACAGACCCGTCCACCCTAGAGTGAAGGCCATCATTGAGGATGTTCGACTCCGGTACAAAAAAAAGGTGATACAGAAAAACGTTATTTAGGTCTTGTTAAATTCGGCAGAATGGTTCATAATACAGTTTTTACAAAGCATGGTTACGTAGATACGGGACAAGCCCGCCACACTATTTCAAACCACTGCAATTCCTGTAAGCCGGAATCAATAGTGGCGACCACTAGAAAATCGCCGAATCAATGAAGCCCGACGGGTAAGAAAAATATAGTGAGTGCTTTCTCACCAGTCCGTCCGCGAAGCTGAGCACGGCGTCCCTGGAGGTGGAGGCGAGGATCTCGCCCAGGCCGATGCACACGCCCTGGCGCTGGTCCGCGCGATCTGAGCGCAGGCCGCGCTCTAGGATGGGCACGATCTCCGGCAGCACGCGCTCGCCCAGCTGTGGGCAACATGTGCCACGTTAATATGGATAAAATACAGAACACCAAAAAAAGGTTTAAATTTGTAGGTATTTTTGTGTTTTCTAACAACTATGGGGTTTGTCTGAAAACATAAATAAAATATTATTATTATTTATTCCTTTTTCTAAACTCGACGTGAAAAATATAATTGTATGCTAAACCAAAACCTTCTTTTACGCGCTCTCATGGTATAATAACACATGGTATTCTCCTCCCGTGACAGCTGGGTCACGTGATTGGCCTAAGACTACGTCATCAATTGCGATGCGGTTCTCAAACTATTTTAGTGGGGGAAAAGATAAAAATAATACAATAGGTATTCAATTTTTATGATTTTTAATAAATCGACATATTTGAAACTTTTTGTATTTTTTTACTTTGCTTCTTTTTTAATTGATTACATATTATGGTTTTATTTAGTTCTCTCACTCGTAGATGTGCGAAGTGACGAGAATGGATAAAGTAAGATATGAGTATAGTAGACGAAGTTTGGAAGTGGCGCCAGTGACAGTAAAGTTGAAAGGAAACCGTTTGTCCTGGTATGACCATGTGATGAGGAAGGATGAAACTAATTTTACTAAAAGAGTTATGAATATAAATGTGGATGGATGGAGATGTAGGGGACGGCCTAAGAAAATATGGATGGACTGTGTGACGAGTGATATGAAAGAAAAGGGAGGCAGTGATGGCGTGTTGGAGGACAGGACGGTATGGAAGAAGAAAACGTGTTGACCCCCAAGAAGAAAAGTGACATGGGACAAGGTGATGGAAGGAAGATGGTGATGACTCGTAAATAGGTTCTCGTTCGATCTAAACAGAGTAAAACCTCATGATAAATTTGAGGATACAAGTCCTTTGTGGCATCATAAAGAATCCAAAGAGAGCCAAATTCCGAGATCCGAGTAAAATCTGTGGAAATGAATTTTTTATTGTGCAACGTTTGACCGTGGTATTTATTAAATTCTTCCTCCATTATGTCAGTTAACCCCTCGATACAAAAAAAAAACCTTTATAATTTATTTATTTTTAGCCTGAGGAAATGCTCATGCATGTTATGCTACCACGGGAAGATAGCGCAGTTATGTAGGACTACAACCCACTAAAACTCCACGGTGTCCTCCTGTGCCGGTTATGGGTCCATAAGACATTGCGGCCCGCCTCAGATGCGATGTCGCCTGTTGCCAAGCGGCACGCTTGTTGGCCGCTACGTCGTCGGCTTAATCGGCAGGCGCCCTGCGGCCCTTCCTCGGGTTCCACTTCGCTTCACCGTGGGTGACCAAGTCACGGTTACTGAGACACGGATCGAAACTTCGCCTTAGCTTGTCTGTCGAGTTTTTTATTTGATTTGAGAGCTCGACTGACAAGCTAAGCGTAGTTTCGTTGTACGTGTAATTGTGTATGTATACGGCAAGGCGTAGTTTTAACCGGCGTCACCTTGTTGTTTGCAACGTTCCATCTTGACTTTTTATTCGGTCTGAGGTATACAATGTCTCTGACAAAAAACAAATGTTGTAAAATCACACGCCGCGTCTGTCTGTCTTTATGAACATGATAAAATCTTTTTCTTCAGTCGTTCCCTCATTACTGAGGATTGTGATCACTGAACCCCATTGAGCGGACAATCTGCCTCCATCGATTCCGGTCCAAAGTTGCCATCACCACCTGCTAGAATTTGCTTGAGGACGTAGCTTCTTTCACTTGGTCAGACCATCGTGTTGGCGACCGGCCTCGTGCTCTCTTTCCTTCGGTATTGCCAACAATGACTAGCTTTTCAAGGCTGCTATCTCAGCGTATTTTGACTTACTTTGGCATTGTGTGGCCAAAGTAAGTCAAAATACGCTGTAAGCAAACCATTTGTGCGGACAGACACATTTGTGCGTTTGGCTGTCCATTGGATTCGGAGCATCCGCCTCCAGCACCACATTTCGAATGCGTCTATCCTCTGTCTTTCACAGTCACAATGGATAAAATGGACCAACTTAATTTAGTTCAGGACGAAAACCCACAATACTTGACTAAAACAAGTCAAAAACTAATTAGGGTAAGTTCGGGCGTACAGCTGAATGACACAACTATGCCTTAAATTATGGAATTTACAACGCGTAGATAAATGGAATAATATGTTGAAAGGTATATACATACATGTTCCTTTAGTTGAAGTTAGTTATAGTATTGAAGCCACGCATATGCTAGTGTCTCTTCGTTGCAAGCAATTATGAACTAATAATTAAACATATGCATTAATTTAATACTAAATAGATAAATCACTCGAGTTACTAAATAGTTAAGCTAGTTAGTAATTTATTTTATTTTAATTAACTACATGAGAAAGTAACTAAACTTTCTGAAAAGGACAATCAATGGTAACACTTATCGTGACGTAGTCTTAGGCCATCCTGTAAAAATAATACCAAGTGAAGTATACGGAGTATATTATTATACTCTCCTTGTATGGTGTTTATAATTTAACTTAGATCCAATAACACTGTTTTGTTTTGGAATTCATAAAGCTGATGCAACATACAAGTATTCAGCTGCATTTGGTGTCCTTAGACTGAAAGCAGAACCACAAATAGTTGGCAAAAGGCTACGCAAATGACGACGAAGATCATAGAAGCCAAAAATCCTTTCCTTGTTCTTAATGTTAACATTGAACCAAAAGTTATGACGAGGTGAAGTGATGGTTACCTTCCGCACGAGGTCGCCGAGGGTCCTGGCGGCCACCTGGCGCTTGTCGTAGCTGGTGGACGCGAGGCAGCCCAGCAGCAGTCCGAACAGCGTCGGGAGGATCTCGCGCAAGGTCTTCGGCGTGTTGGTCACGACCACCTGTGGAGCACATAGCATGAGAAGATGATCTCATTACGTTGAGATGATATTCTTGGTGTAACTACATTGAAAATCTTATGTCGAGTTGAATTAAATCAATTAGTCACTATGGGTTGCAAAACAATTAGGTATAAACCACACCATTCACTTGATTAGCAATGTAAAGACAACTGAGAGAAAATCACCACAATTAAAATTTGCTTACGTCATAGGTACTAAAAGATCTTGCTTTTCCAAAAGAGATTACTTCATGTGCCAGCAAATACAAGTTGTAAAATAAACGTGACACATACCTTCCACACATGCAGCGCCGCCTGGCGCACCATCAAGGCCACATCACTCCTGCCCATATACAGTCCAGCTAACACTCTATTCCTCCTCTCTGGCCCCAGCGCGTTGATGATCGCCTTGTGAGAGTGTTCGGTACCAAAGTTGTCGTCTTCCGAAGCCGTTTCCGTGCTCATCTTACCCGATACACCGGAGATACGGTAGAGTAAATCTCCTAGGAGCTGTACTGAGCTGTATCGGATACGCCAGTTGTCATCGAAAAGACCTTTCTCTAACTCTGGTAGGAGTAGGGTTATAGCTGATTCTGCGTACAGGTTCACTATTCTCTGGCCGGCTTTCAGGGCAGTCTCTCTGACGTATTCGTTCTCGTCAGCGAGTGCCTTCAGGATCGGGTTGATGATCTGACCGATGTAGGGCAGGAACTCGTCGGTGAAGGCGCCCGGCATGTAGATGAACATCATGATGTAGCCGTCCTTTACGTGTGGCGCGATGTCTGTACGCTCGGCGGTCGCGATTATGTCTGTAGGCGGAATTGGAGATAAATGATTAAATTCCATCCTGACTCAGGTAGGAAAACAAATTAATTTTAACCTAACAAGTCTTTAGATCCTAAAAGTTTGGTGAAAGTCAAAGAAGAAAATGATGGCAGCGAGGTGGGTGGCATTGTTGCTATCCTGCTTAGTTCTTGCAGCTAAAGAAAGACTAGATTTAGCAGTAAGTAAAGAAAGACAGCAGATCATGATGAAAATAAATTAGGTAAACATACCTTATTTGTGGAATCGAGGGTGCATCAGTTATAATATTGTTTGGGCCAAGTAGTTGATAATGTTTTTTGCGGCGTTTAGATTAAAGGTACAGTAAAGCCTGCCTTTACGCTCTGAAGCATCGCAAATGCATAAGAGATAGTTCTATTATGCATCCTGCTGTCCTGTGTCACTTACCCGGCATGATCTTGTGCAGCTTGTGCACGCCCAGGCCGGCCACGACCTCGGACAGGCCCTGCGCGGCGCCCGAGCGGTCCACGGAGCTGGACTCCGACGTAAGCGTGTGCATCAGCCAGGGCAGCAGCTCCTCGAAGCTGCTCTCACCCATGCCCTTCACCATGGCGCCTAGGGCGCGCGCTGATACTGAACGCACCTACAATATGACAAGACAAATTTAACATCGGTGGACTCACTTTATCTTTCAAATATATGCGTCAAACTTAGAAAAATTCTAAATCAATATTTAAACCAGATAGAGAAAACTATGCACATATCTTACAAGCCAAAAGATATTGACGAATTCGATAGAAAATTTACTAGGACAATTTAGAAGGACTGATTGAAAATGAACTCCTTCAAAAACACATGATATTGGTCAGGAAAAACAATTTTAATCAAAAGTCATTTATTCAACTTAGGCTGATAGCCAGCACTTTTTGAACGTCAAAGTTCTACAAATAGACAAACCCCCAAAACGGCCGCCCGTCACCTAGTGTCAAAGACCAACTCAAACTAAAAACCAAACACCATTAGAATAATATTCCACAAACCTCAGGCACAGGATCAAGCAGCGAGCTCTTGAGCCCCGGTATAATATTGGGCAGGTACGGCATCAGATCCTTTTGGTCTGTCAGCGAATACATGTTGCCGATGATCTGCGCGGCCATCTTACGCGTCTCGGTGCTGCGGTCCAGGAAGGCGCGCTGCACCACCGGCATGATGAGGGCCAATGATGGCGCGTCGATGAAGTGCACAAACTTCGTGTCTAAGAGAGTCTGGAGACAGGCGGACGTCTTGTTTGAAGGGTCCTGTAGCGCTTCGAGGAGAACTGGTACGATTGCTGGGAAGAAGAAATTTTAATCAATTTATTTGTTCGAGATGTGGGTGTACTATAAGTGCTTCTCTGCTTAATCCTTTGGGGTATAAAGGCGACATGTTATATGTTTGTGTTAGGCCCTTTGCGGTTGGCGCGATGCAATTCGCCATCATCGGTAATGAGATACTGGTTTAAACAAAGCCTTGAACATCGTCGCAGAGTTGCCAGCCTGTCGGTTTTTTATCGGTTACATTTCGAAGAATGTGCAAAGGAATAGGGATGTTACCTGGGTAGAAAAATAATATTCTATTAAATAATATTGCACTCGTATTTTATGCTTTATCAAATGAATAAAAGTTGACAAAGGTAAAGCGCATCAAAGTTCAGGAGTGGGGCCTTGTGACGTCACTTTGTCAGTATAAAGTGTAGCACACCGTGACGTCACTTTGTCAGTATAAAGTGTAGCACACCGTGACGTCACACGATATTTCAACGCGCTGTATCGTAGTAATTTTTGTTTACGTAGCAAAAGAAAAAATAAGTGTCCAATATTTTTGGGTTATCTAACTGATGGACGAAATGGATACGTTTTGTCAACATCCCTATTGCATCAACTAATTCCTCCTAGCCCGTTCCATCATCAGACTACAGGGCGTACGGTGATGCGTCATCGGTACATGGTTGACATCCCACCCATACACACTAAACGATTTGGGAAGAGCGTAAACCTACAATTTCAGAACTTTTACCTTCCAAACCGAAGAAATGTCATACAAAGTTTCAACCCCTATTTTATCCACTTAGGGGTAGAATTTTCAAAAACCAATAGATACATTAAGTCTAACATTAACATTAGAAGCGGGCTATTTACCACGTACAGGTATAAGCACACTACGTACGTATACAGTATTAAAAGTAGTCACACTTTTTACCCCGGATGGAATTTCCAGAAATTATTAAACTCATTGATTTTTTTTTATCAAGAGCGTAAACCTACAATTTCAGACGTTTTACCTTCTAAACCGAAGAAATTTCATACAAACTATCAACCCTCTTTGGGGTCGAATTACCAAATATCAATAAACACATTAATTCTTTTTATCAACCAAGAGCGTAAATATAAAATTTCACGTGTCCAACTCAGGGATGTTGCGAATATTCGCATCCGCATCCGCAATAATCAATACGGATTTTCATGCGGATGCGAATGTAATACAAGTTGCGACAAGAAAGAAATGGGCGGGGCCGTCGAGCGTGTCAATGACCAACGGAAGCGAAAAAATTGGTGGACAAGATCCGACGCGTTTGTTGTGGTGCATCATTATCATTTGTTTGTTTATTGTAAATAAATCATAACGTGTTTGCTTGCGCTGTGGATTACTTGTCGTATAGAATTGTTTATTTGGGAATCTTCAGGTAAATGCCATTATGTTACACCGGTAATACGTTTTATTGTAGGTATATAAATTTTATCGTTTTAAAACAATATTCTTTATTTTTCATTTCATTAATAAAAATGTTAATAATTACTTTAACATTGTTTTAATTCTTCATTCACATACTATATTTATATAGGATCTTAAACATCCGCATCCGCGGATGTGAGCCTTCAAAAAGCCGCATCCGCATTCACATAACCGCGGATGTGAATAAATCGGCATCCGCAACATCCCCGTTCCAACTTACAAACAGTAGAAATTACATACAAACTTTCAACCCCAATTGGGGTGGCATTTCCAAAAATCTTTTCTTAGTGCTCACTTACGTCACTTGAGAAACCTTTCTGCCAAATTTCATGCTTTAAGCCTAGCGATTTTGGCTATGCGTTAATCGATCAGTCAGTCAGTTTCTTCTTTTATATATATAGATAAAAGTCCGAATTGAACCTCCTCCTTTTTGGGTAGTCGATTAAAAACGATTTATACCACACAGATAAGCGATTTTTATTTTGAGAAATTGCAAGTATGTTCACATGGACGCAATGCGATGCAATTCGACCGATACGCACTTCAATTATTGTTCTTAGAAAATACGTGTGTGTAGTCGTCTATCGACGCAATTTAAATTGGGTCGCGCTCGCGATCAGGAAAAGGCCTTATTTGGTCAATACAGGGCATATCTTTTCTTCTTCTCTGTCAAGTCCATCCACAAGTTGTCTGTATAAGATCGCCAATTGTAACACTATTATCTTGTGGAGGGGCCGAGAAATAACTCGGAAACTTCGACCCATTGGGATAAAGCCGAAAAACGTCCACAGCTGGACATAGGCCTTCACCAAGCGGCGCCACATTGATCGTTCCTGTGCGTTTCGCATCCATCGAATTCCCACACCCTTGACCAGGTCGTCGCTCCACATAGAGGAAGCCCTTTCAACGCTACGTCTTCCGGGTCTTGGTCGCCATTCCAGAATTCGGCCCCATCGACCATCCGATGGGTTCTGCAAGCAATGTTCCCTGCCCACTGCCACTTAAGTTTGGCAATTCTTCGGGCTATGTCGGTAAACATGGTCCTCTTGCGGTTGTTTTCATTTCTGATTCGATCACGCAAGGAAACTCCAAGCATAGCCCTCTCCATTGCCCTTTGGGTGACTAAGACTTCTGACGGGGCCCATTGTTTGGGACCACGTTTCGGTTGCATTTCATGTAATGTATATGTCTAGCTATAGAACATTATTTTCCTATTTTAATATCTTGTATAAGTATTAAAAAAATAAAAAATGCATTTACAAACTTTACACTTTTCTTTAAGTGTTTAAATGTTGTTGGCTTTGGTGCAAACGGTAAGTACAGTACAGCAAGCAATTGTTATTACATAAATAGTAAATAATTTATGCTTATTCGATGCTCCGTTAGGTTACGCGCGAGTGCTGCCGTTTTGAAATGAGCGCGCACCCGCTATGAGGTTAAAAACTACAAACAAAACATACATATATAGACTGATAACACCCTTCTTCGGCAGTCTGGTAAAAAATATATCCCACCCCAGACAAACTCGAACGGAGATAAAAAATAATCTAAGAAAAGATGGGCCTAAAATGCGACATAGAATTTCATCTTTAACTTCACAGCCCCTGTGGCCTAATGGATAAGGCATCGGCCTCCTAAGCCGGGGATTGTGGGTTCGAGTCCCACCAGGGGTACAACATTTCTTTTTGTTCCTGGAACACTTTTACAAACTTTTTTCATATCACACAATATTTTCTTAAGATTTTTATAGTTTTTTTTTCAGATTCAATGTGTCCAATGCTCCAAGCTCGCAACGGAATGTTCGACTCGAACGCTCATAGTTTTGATCGTAAGTGAATGCTGGCCTCGCTGGAAAGCATTAGTTGCTCGTCTACGATTGCTTTTTTACAACTGCTCACAAAAGAATGCTCCCAGTGTGAACGCTCCTTACAGTAACAACTTAAGTTATTTCCTTTTGGAGCTGAGGACGTTTTCATCTTCCTAGTATCATAAGACCGTTCACAATAATATTAGATTTCAGATAAATATAAGAATGGTTAAAAATACACTGGTAAAAGTATCAAAAGTCCTCCTTGGAACCGAGGTATCGACACAAAGTAAGCGGCGGCGCATGGTATCGATATGATTTACATTGCTCCCTATTTTATTCCCAGTGGGAATTCTTTATGACTTCAGATTTATAGAAAAAGACCCGTATCATACAGGATGGCCAATACCCTAATTGTGTGAGTTCAAAGAGTATCGCACGTATGCTTTCATTGCTTCATATTTGAATCCGTCTCCTCGAAAACATAAAACGCAATGAATATTGTTGAGCTACCAAAATGAAGTGTGCTTCGTGCTGCTAAAACTGATACGAAATTAGGATGCGGATGCACCTGTGTCTCACATGTTATTTAAAAATGTTCGAGCCGTTTTAAGCGAGCTTGATAACATACATCTAAACATTCACATAGCTTCACTTACCTTGAATCTCAGGGTTTCTGATAACTGAGCCAATAACCCCCAGGGCTTCAGCTCCGGCCTCCTGCACTCTCATGTGCGAGTCACTCAGCACCTCGATGAGCTTGGGCACGATGGAAGGAAGGCATGAGGACAGCTGTTTTGGTGCGCAATAGGCCATCGCGCCCAGCAGTTCGATGGAACCTGTAGGTTATTGGAAAATAATAAAATTGTGCATGGTTATTGGGGATACTTGTCGTTACATACTATTGTTTATAAAATAACTCAGATTAACTGCGAGGTGACGCCGAAGCACAGCAACAGTGTTCTACAATACTAACCAGCCTTAGTCCTCCAGTTATCATCCTGCAGGGCCTGCAGTAACGAGGGCAGCACCAGCTTGACTCCGTGCGCGCTGAGCTTGCTCATGATGAGCTTGGCGGTGTCGTCAGCAGCCGCGCGCACGTACTGCGACGTGTCGCCGAAGCACAGCAGCAGGTGCGGCAGTACGTGCACTATGTACGGCTCGAACAGGCGGCCCAGCTTGTAGCAGAGCATCTCGAACCCGAAGAGGGCGCCTGGAAAAAAGAGATTCGATTAGGTGTTTATAATCATAATCAATCTTATTTCGACCAACAAAGGATCATAGAAGAATTATGGAGTAATGCAGAACAGGGTGTAAAGTCGCGCAACCTTTATTGAAAAGTGGGTATACTCCGACCAGACGGGTGTTGTATCTAGCTGACGCTTGTTGTCGGACTGTTGTAATGTTCAAATCGCTCCGAAATGTTTTCTTGCACGCTGCAGGATTTTGTGACGTCAGACCATTAGTTCGTATGTATGTATGTGTATCGGCGGCATAGATGCCGCTACAAAATCAAGAACTCAGCAATAACAATGATTTACTGTTTACCGCTTCATGTTATCTCCTAGGTATAATAGCGCACAATGTATTGTTTTTGCAGGTTATGCCTTTGATGCAATCGTTATAATTTTATATCATTTTGAAGCCTGAAAATCATGAGTTACTTGAAAATCTTACCTTCACGATATTTGAAGTTCTTCTTCTCCTGTATAGCTTCAGTTAGCTTGCCCATAACATCAAGCTGCTTCAGTGATAAAATACCGAGACCCTTGATAATACCAGCAATACCATATGCTGCACCCTGGAAAAGATGGAACACAACAATAAGTATCAAATCTTCAGAATTAAGTTCTGTAAGGAACACTGTGGTGATTTTTCATCAAGCCAACTTCAACTTTATCAAAATAACTTAAGGTTTGATTTTGGTTAACTTTTACCTTTTTAAATAAAAAATAATCACATTATAAGTTGAGTTCGTTATACACACTCACTTTCCTGTCTCCGTACTTCTCGGCAGTGAGCAGTTGCTTCATGAGCTTGTTCATGATGGCCGGGATCTCGTCTTCCAGGGCAGGAGAACTTACCAGGTGGGGGAGGCAGTTGCTCACGGCTTCTTGTACCTGGAACCAGACAGAACATCTTGTATTATGACCACAGGGAAAACTATTAAGGGTTTGAGGTTTCCATTGATGCGGAGTAGAATGAAGTGGAGCGGAGAAGTAGGAATCAACCAATCACATTGGTTAGAATCCACATAGTAATTCTTGCACTACACGTGCAAGAATGCTTCACACGTTTCCATTCCTGTGGAAATGCACCTTTTGATGTCGCCAGGAGTGACAAAAGGCTAAGCATATGTTTTTTATTGGCCAATCTTTTTAACTTTTTCACTGGAGTTATATTGTATTTTAGTATTTCTGTTATGCAGACTACTGTCTTAATGTATGTATGCAAACATTGTAGAATACTTTGTTTTTAATGAGTAAATTTGGAGTTTCTCTTCCGTTCTCCTCCATAACAATCTATCTTGGCGAATGGGTAGTAGAATCAATTATTATTTTATTTAAATATTTTGAAATTCATAACTGCCGTTCAAATGTATAATTGAAAAAAAAATGACTTTTACTTTGCACATACATTTTGGCATCAAATTTTAGTAAAAAATTATTTCGGATTGTTTGTCTTCTTATTAGTAAGTTATTTTTTTAGAATCATGAACTAAATCTATAGTAAAAGCTCTCGTTACGATGTTGTTCACCCCGTAAGGTGTGGGCTGACCTGCTGGCTGGGCGTGGACAGCGCCGCCACCAGCCGGAGCGTGATGGGCTTGATGCGCGCGTCGTTGGGCTCCAGGTGGCGCGCCAGGGAGCCCACCAGCAGCACCACGCTCTGACGCACTGCGTCATAGCCCCCAGACTTGGGGGCCTTGTCCAGGAAGTTCTCGAATACTGGGAGCTGGCTGCTTAGGGTTTCCTGGAATATACACACAGAAATGAGTTTTCACTAAAACTATAAGATACGAGAGCAGTTCGATAAGTCTTGACTTTTTGACAAAAAAATATAGTTTGGCAAAAAATCATTTTATTTCCAAACACAGTCTTCTTTTAGCTCAATTAATTTAATCCAACAATTAAAAAAGAATCTTTTAAAATAATACGTTTTATAAAGGTCCTCAAAATAGGCGTTTGTTTCAGTGATGATCTTTTCATTAGAGCCAAATCTTCTTCCACCCGACGATTTCATCAGGTTTGGAAACAAGAAATAGTCACAGGGGGCCAAATCTGGTGAAAATGCTGCATGAGGTAGCAGTTCGTAGCCTAATTTATGGATGTTTTGCCATGGTGACTACACACGTACGCACCCGTACATTGTCATTGTCATTTACTTTTTCTTCACTAACTGCAGTCGTTTTTGCTTCAAATCAATATCGAATCTGTCCAAAATCTCTGAATAATATTCACCGGTGATTGTTTTGCCCTTTTAAAGGTAGTCGATATGAATCACACCACGAGCATCTCAGAAAACTGTGATCATGTCCTTATTTGCCGATAGACCCAATTTTGCCTTCTTTGGTGCATGTTCACTCGTAGAAAGTCACTGTCTTGATTGTTCCGTTGGTCTTCTGGATCCATGTTTCGTCCACGGTTGCGAAACGTCGCAAAAACTCGTTCAAATTACGGGTAAACATCCCAAACACTCCTTCGAAGTTGTCAAACGGTTGCGCTTATGGTCGAGAGTGAACAATAGCGGCACTCATTTTGCCGATAGCTTTTTCATGTCCAAATATTCACGTAAAATGAGATGTACCCGCTCATTTGAAATGCCTGCAGCCTCAGACACCTCACGCACTTACATTCTCCTATAGTCCAATATCATTCCATGGATTTTATCGACGATTCCCGGCATGACGACCTCTTTTGGACTACCTGAACATTCGGCGATATTTGTGCTGGTACGACCTCAATGGAACTAAGTAAACCACTTCTTAACCAGTGAAATTGATGGTGCAGAGTCTCCGTTATGTTTATCAAGCATTTCCTTGGTTTCGATGATGGTTTTTTCCGAAAAAAATAATGCTTAATCAACACACGAAATTCACATTTTACCATTTTCGTGCAAATTTCCGCGGTTGCCTGCTTTAAATGGCTAGCAAACACAAACCCAATAACGTAGCTTGCTTATATGTTTATAGTAGCCTATTAAAAGATGGTAGTTGACAGAAGTAGTGTTGCCATTAAAATTACTACGCGAGAGAATAAAAAAGTCACGGACTTATCAAACGGCCCTCGTAGCATGGTTCTGCAGAGACACAATCAAATCATTTATTGACACACGAATGCGATACAGGTTATTTAGCGCAAGACGATGATTGACAACGATTTCACGAGGTCATGTGGCGAAGTTAAGCCGGGATTTAGAAGTTATGGTTTCGTGATAACAGCCCTAAGACGTATATTATACAAAAACCATATTCACAATAGTACATTGTGTATTAAGGGCGGTAAGTAAGGAATAACGATCGAGGCTCTAGTAGAAGCCCGAAGTCGAAGACTGAGGGCTTTCTGTATCGAGGTTCGTAATTCTCGTACCGCTCGTGAAACATACGTTTTTCATCACATTTGCGAGTAAATAAATAAAATTATAGGGTAGAAAAAACTTATTACACACGACATGTGTGTAATAAGTTTTTTCTACCCTATAATCATCTGATTGTCTTTTTTAAATTGCCTTCAACTTTGTATATTCCTTAATGTTGATTCAATCCTTAGATTGGAGAGTTATTTTCAGCATAGAGTAAGTGGACCACAGTGAAGACGGTTTGTATTTATTCTCCAATTCTCCAAAATACGCCAGCAAAACATTTTCAGAACACAAACTTGTTTTCTTTTCGTTTCTCCATTTTATAAATTGGTCGTATGCAGCTATATACCGCTCCTTAGACTTCTCCGGTAAAAGATTTTCATTAATTGTTTTTACTGCTTGGATAATATCTGGCGGTGTTGCATTTAAATCACACTCATCGGACGACGAAGACATTTTTTATAACTTTTTTATTTGTCTTCAAATACAAAATGTAAATAATTATGAATTATAGTTTAATACACAAGTCAGCACAACTATTATTACGAAATACGTGAGCCTTTTTGTTAAGTGGATGGCGGGCTTTTTGCCCGCACCACAGATTATACAAATGTTTCGTTCAGAAACGTTAAGGACAAATACTTACGTAGGTATACAGCCATGACGGAGTGTAAAAAAATTAAATAATTTCGACGTTTTGATACAAAAAGCTATTAAAATCGATTATTAAGAACATTAGTTGAGTATTTAAGTAACATGTAGCGAGATTGCAATGAAATTTCTGTTTAGATAACATTTCAAGACAATTTTTTAATTGCGTGTAAACTCCTTGCTTGAACTTGCATGACCTGTATGCTGTGCTATAAATAAAAAAAAATACTTACCGACCTTGGGTTTCATGTAAAAGAAAGCTCGAGGGTTTTATATGGGGCATTACGGCCAAGTTTACTTGTATGTTTAGATACTGTCTACGTGCAAGTGTGATGAAAAATAATTATTTGTATAGGACGAGGCGTGCAGCGGTGGCCCAGTGGTAACGGCCCCGACTTGCGTGGTGTAGTTGTGGATTCGAAAACAGGCAGGCACTTTACTTGGTGCAAATTATTTCATCACCACTGCTCTAAAAACGATGAAGGAAAACATCGTGAGGAAACTGGAAAGTAGTGGACTAAGGCCCATTCCCTCCCTCACAGAGAGGTGGCCTGTGTCCCAGCAGTGGGAACGGTAAAAGGCTGATTTTCTTATTGGACGACATTCAATCAATCTACCTGGCCTTTTCCCAACTACGTTGGGCTCGGCGGTATAAATAGGGCTAAGTTACAGAACTAAAATTGTATTTGGCTTAATATCCTGTTTTTTGACCTACCTAAATTCGTTCCATCCAAATATAAAAAAAGGTAAAATAAAATTTTACCGTTTTTATATTTTATGTGTAATTTTAATATTTTGTAGCAATAATGATAATTTAATTTCTATGTAACTATTGTATGCCCGAAGGACGGGACATAGCTGATCACGATTCAATTATTTAAGACGTCTATTATGTAAATAAAACTAACTATGATCCACAATAAAGATATTGATTAAAGAGTTTTATTAATGTATGAGAAAGCCGTACCTTTCCATGCAGATCCACAATAGCCATGGCAGCGTTGAGCATCTCCCCGCGCACCACGTCATTCCTGTCAGCTAATGCGCGTTCCACAAAGAAGCGCATAGCGGGCGGCACGGCGCCGGCCGGCAGCCGCGGCGCGAGCGCCCGCAGCGCCAGCGCCACGCCGCGCCGCTCCGCCCACGAGTCCACCGCCTCCTCCACCACGTGCCCGAACTGGTCCAGTTTGGCAGGGATCATCTGTGGAAGGAACGATGGTTATTTCACGTATTGCTTCAGTTTAAAGTAAAATAAAGTATACACATTTGTGCCCGACTTACAGGAAATGGCTCACTCCAACTTTCTCAGTAGTATCTACTGAGAAATTGCTACCCAACACCTAGCTCGACGTGGGAATCAAACGCAGAATCCCTTAGGTACGTGGGCTCAATAGTGCGGTTACTGATAACTGGATCAACGAGGCATTCAGTCATATAAGAATAAACCAAACGGTTTGGTCGTTTTTGTCTTTGGAACAACTTTACTCAATAGTCTGAAACTTATAAGCTTTTTTTTTTAAATCGCGTTTTGGCAAACATTAACTGCATAAAGGTAACCTTCGTTTTCACTAACACTTGACAACACTTAAAATTAAAACTCAAGACAAAGCCCAAATATTATTACATTATTGGATTTGAGCTCTCGGGCCTAAGCAGAGCGATGAAAAGCCATCAACGCGCTTGCATTAGGTGTCGACTAATGTCAGTAAAACAGATCCTACTAATATTATGGAAAGGACGATTGGATTTTTGTTACTCAATCACGCCAGAACAGCTGAAAACATTTGGAGAGATAGATTGTAGTCTGAAATAGCACGTAGGCCTTTTTAGCTCGGTAGTATAATCTTATGGGATAATTCCCGAAACCCACGCGGGCGAAACCGCTGTCACAAGCTAGTAAGTAACATAAATATACAATATACTGACAGGCAACTTCTGCGAGTAGATATCCTGCAGCCTCTCCAGAACATGCTCGGCCGCGTTAGCGTCTGTGCTGCGCTCCACGAGGTGCGCCAGCGCAGCGGCCGCGGCGCGCTGCACGGGCTCCGACGGGTGCTGCGCCTCCTCCAGCAACAGCTCCACCAACTCGGGCTCGCGGCTCCACTGTTGGGCTAGCGGCAGCTGAGACCACAGATCCCCGGCCAGCTTCCTATGTGATGAAGGTTTAAACCATTAAAACTGGTTAGTTATGTACATCAGGAACATTGTTTTTGGTAATACGTACAATATTTGAATACACTTTATTCATTTACACATACATTTAGTTTTAGAACCCAAGGTAATGAATGAATGAGTACTCGTACAAAGAGTGATCTTATCAGTCATTGTAAGAGTACAATTCCAGTCTTTCGTAACTTTTCTGCGCATTATACGCGTTGTATAATAATGTTTATTCATACCTTGCGCAAAACTAGGTACATCATGAGATCAAAGTGACAGTTTTTGGTACACTCGTACGCCTTTACAAACAGGTACTGATCAATATACTGATATATAGTATGCTAGTTCTTGTGCAAGACTGAAAAGAAAATTTACAGACGAGTATGTATATAAAAGTAATACAATAAATAATAACAAAATGGTTTCAATATAATAATTTACTTTTAAAAAGTAAAATGTGAAAATAAACAAGATTCATCAACCTGTATCCATAGATGGGTCAAGGGATAGCACGATTCACTTACGTATCGACTGTAAGTCGCGTCCGTCAGCCATATCCGATAATTTGTTACCAGCTTAACACTTTTTCTCTAACAAAATAATGCTATAATAGTAGATTATTGCATCGAGCACAAAGTAATTTATTATTGCACCGAGTGCCTGAATCTAACAGGCACGAGGGCAATATAAATTACTTAAGGCGAGGTGCATAATCTGCTTTTCTTTCAACTATTACCTATAGGAATAGTAGATAAAAGAAAGTCATATGAAACAGTTAAAATAGAAGTTTAATTATTGAAATTAAAAGTTATACTTGAGCAATTATTAAACGTAAGGTTAAGAGTTTTGTTGGGCAAATTTATATTTCTATAACACTGTCGGCTTCATTTAGAATGTTTTCCGGAGTTAATGTGTCGCTAGGTGATTCCATTTTAATTCGAAGCCGAAGCACTCAAAATCAGATAGTATCACACTTTATCGTTTCCAAAAATATTGTCAAGCAAAATTAACAAAGTTCCCGCCAAATCACTTTTTTAAATTTCTTTCATTTTTAAATCAGAGTCAGCAGCAATCATTTTTTAAATTTGGAACAAGTAGGATAGAAACGAATAATACGTACGTAAAAAAAAAGTATTGATATCGGCTGGCTGAATAGAGCTAATCCATTGAGATTGGCACCTTTTGGTGCGATTAAAAAATAAACTGTGCTATAATGAAATTTCATACATTTTTATTGCTCTAGAGCATTAAAGACTCGCTTTGTACTGAGTTTTTAGTGTGGTTGTGATGAAATTAAAGCATAGTTGGAAGAAAAATATATTTTTTGTCTTATACGATACAGGGCAAAGCCAAGAAGATAATATCACCAAGGAGTTTCCATCAATTATTTTTTTGTAATAGGAAACCTAATGCTGGGCGCGCCGTTTTTACCCGACTGCGGGAGAGAAATGTTTTTTTATAGTACCTATTATAAAAAGTTTTGATTATAGCATTATTACTTGTCTGTGGCAACGCCCACATTAGCGAATGCGCGGTTAATGTGGTGATGTGCTGGGTTTTGGTGCCATTCATACGTTTTGCTGTATTGATTTTTTTTTACTGTTTTGACTTTTTCTTTTATTTAGTATGTTCAATACCAATGTATGAGTGTAGATAAAGTAGTGTATGAAACTGCTCATAATTAGATGTTATAAATGAAAAACTTTTTAACAAAAAAATCAAATCGACTTCCAAAACAAAACACTACAAAACGAAAAATAACTTTTTTTCCGTAGTCGGTGTCTTTGGTACCTATTGTTTTCCGTTTTTCGACACCGACTTCGGAAAAGAAAAATATTAGATTTTTTGTTAAGAAGTTTTTTATTTATCTTTTTTTAGTTTTGGTAGGTATCTCCAATTACCATGAAAATAATGTATAGCCAAATTACATCTCATGACGATTCCAATGAGTCCATTGGAATCGTTTATTGTTTGTGCGACTAGGATACATTGTTTTATTTCGGCGTTCCAGTGCCTACCTTCCGGCTTGATCATCAGATCAGTTCGATGTTACCATTTTCATCGGTCACATTTATTTATAAATATTTGCTTCATCATACTCGATTAATTATTTAAGATATCTTATACCCTCGACATATTTTGCATTAAGGAGTTCCAGTGGCCATCAGTGGTCTTCTTCATCAGTTCCACTTCAACAACTGATACTTTCTGGGTGCAATTGCATTTTTGATGAAAATACCAAAATCGCTATATGTATGCCTATAATATTTGAGGAGTTCCCTCAATTTCTCCAGGATCCCATCATCAGATCCTATCCTGTTGACTATGGGCTCATTTGGGAAGTATATCCTATCAAATAAAAGAAGAATTTTCCAATTCGGTCCAGGCGTTTTTGAGTAATCGGCTAACATACATAAAAAAAGATTCCGACGAGTTGAGAACCTCCACCTTTTTTGATGTCGGTTAAAAACATTCGTGTGATACTTTTAAAAACATCGGTTACGGCTCGGTTTTTAAACACACACACACTTGTTTTAATACCCCTTATTATGCAACACTTTCATAAACTACTAATAAAACATCATTATTTTTCTGCAGAAGCGTTTGAATATGTGGGCGAAAGGAGGATGTTTTTAATAATATTTATTGCTAAACGCAATTAGGGATTTGCAGTGCAAGCAGGTTTTATGGCCCACTTCAAGACTGTCAGTTTTCTCGGCGTGAATGTAAAACGCCCATTTTCTTAGCCTATGAAGTCTATTTTTGAATGATCGTGAAAAGACCAAAAAAAAAAATTTTCAGTGAAATTTGAACTTTGTCAGGTAAGTCATTGAATCGGAATTCCCAAAACTTGATAATGTTGAAGATTCTGGTTTCAAATATTAGTTAAAAAGATTCCTTACTTGTTATCCTCGGAGATATCGAAGGAGGCGACGAGCAGCCTCTTGGTGAGCGTGAGAGCATACTCCGGGTCCTCGAGCAGGGGTGGTAAGCATTCCACCACGCACAGAAGAGCGCGCAGGGCGGCGTCGCGGACCACCTGTGATGTCGTAAGATATTATATTGTTCTACTGTATTGAGATTTTTTGGATTGTAATTGAAGCTTCATTCAAGTCTGTTCGTGAGGGCTGGGTAGGTCATGTGTGAGGATGTCTATGTCACATTGTTTTGATTTTTCTTTCACCAGTTTGTAACCAATCACGCCTCTTATAAAAGGAGCTTAATTTTTTATCACTGGCGAGTGCGAAATATGCATAATAGCTGCTGGCCAGTCTTGACAAGTGAAACAGGCACACGAGAGAAGAGAGGATGTGCGAACGATGTAATATGACGTATTTAGGTCAGGAAAGAGGTAAAATACAAAGAAAATCGGATATGGCCTATCTCTTATAGTAAGCTTCCAATAAAATAGTTGAAAATGTCCTTTATTTCAAGGAAAACGCGGCTTTTAGTAGATCATAGAAACTTACCTCCATGGGGTTTTGCAAGCCAGCCAGCAGGCACGTGACGTCATCGAGCGAGAGAGTGGCTCGCGCGACGCACTGCGCCGTCTCTAGTAGAGACACTGTGCACGCCGCCTGCACGCGGCCGCTTGTACTGCCTGGGGAAATGTTTAGCGTGAATACTAATGCCGGATTACTGTCGTCAATGGGCAGTCACAACTAAGAACATCATACTAACCTTACCATCATTATTATGATGGTAAGGTTAGTATGTCTAGTTAATCCACCAAGGCTATGTGGTGGTTTACAGTCTGCTCCCTCTCACAGGTAGTCTGATAATACTTTTGCTATAATTGGATTCACTTTTTTTGTCTTACGTTCTGCTAATGTGTTATTGTGCTTTATAAGTTTCATCATCAAAAAATGGCTAAATTTATAAACAGAGATGTGTTGCTGTATAGTTTGTTGCGCCACCTCTTCACAGCACTGAAAAGCGGCTTTAACAACTTTGTCATCCCAGAATATGAGCTGATTTATTTTTAATAAATGACTTGAAGATTTTGAAAGGCTTCAAACTTACTGATGAGATCAATGAGAAGACGGAACATGTGGTCGATGGGGAAGAGCGCGGGATGCATCATCTCGGAGTCCAGCCGCAGTGCCGCGTGCGTCTCGATCACTGACAGACCGTTCAGCATCGTCTGCTCGTCAGACCGCAGGGCATAGCTTGAGAGACCTGCAAGCGATATCATTTGTTACACGACGAATAAAACCTTCTATTTTTCAGAACATTTTCTAAAACAGTTCAGTTTACTTAAATGTAGGTTCCAAATCTATTGGGTGCTATTACATTCAAATTACAAAGCGATGTTGCGAAGTTACAATAGATCATAGATAAACAGTTTGAAAAAGGAGAAAAAATATTCACTACAGAAAAGTTATCTATACTAATACAATAAAGCGGAGAAGTTTGATTGTTTGTTTGTTTGAACGCGTTAATCTCTGGAACTACCAGTCCGATTTGAAAAATTATTTTTGTTTTTGTTAGCCCATTTATTAAGGATGGCTATAGAATATAACGCTACTACCAATAGGAGCTGAGCATCAATAAAAAATGTTGTGAAAACGAGCAAATTTTATTCCTTTTGAGCTTCCGTTGCGTGCGTTGCGTAAACGGTTAAAGTTATGCAACTATCATGTTTGTAGGGTAGGTATGTAGGGTAGGGTAGATAAGTTGGTAGGTAGGTTTGGTGGGTATGGTAGGTGGGTAGGTAGGGTAGGTTGTTTGGTTGCCAGTTGATAAGAGCGAAGCCGCGGGGGACAGCTACTTATTTATAAGTTAGGTACGAGCAAACAAATGCGGTATTTTTCATGGGAAGCCATCTACAACAATATAATAAAAAAAAAATAACTTGTAAGTTTTCTAATGGGGCTTTTTCTCATAGGATCAATAAAGAAAGACATGACTCACCCAGCTTCAGCAATGGGAATGCATAACAGAACCCTGGCGCGGTGAGGTGGTTGGCCTTGGGCGCTGCATCCTCCTCATCATCACCGGAAGCCTTGCTGCAGGTGATCATGTACAGGAGGTTGATGGTGCGCGCGGTCGCTGAGTCCAACTCGTCGTCGTCCCAGCTTGGTTCTAGGTCGCATTGCGGTTTGTGGAGGCTGTGGAAGGGTTTCAGTTTAGGAGGAATGCTCTTGAACTTACTAAAACCCCTTTTATGCAACTTAAATAAAGGCGACGTTAAAGTCAAGTTGTTAACATCGACATGTGGCTTACTGTGGTCATAATTACGTGACATTTGGATTCTCCAACTCTTGTAAGTAATACATGTATTAGGTATATGTAGAGTTAGAATGTAACATAATTATGTACTTTGGCAAAGTGACTGTAAGTGAGTGAGTGACTCTGGAAAAAAAAAGCACTTACCGTAAAGTAAGCCTGGCCAGAATATCTCCTAATGCTGTTTGGTTTGGCAGTAGCGCAAACCTAAGATGTCCGTACGCGTCAGCAAGGCGTGGTGCGGCCAGGGGGCTCCGTAGGGCTCCCAGCACGGCCGACACTATGCGTCGGGCGCCCCGGCATAAGGCAGCGGCTGAGCCACGCTGTACGGCTTCTAGGAGGCGTACTGCTATTACTACGCGCAAGTTAAGCTGGAAGAAAAACCTGGATATAAACTTTTGCATCAGTAAACATAATCTATCAAACGCGAAGGTAGTCACAGATGAAATAATTAAAACAATGGGGTTTTCTGACGGTGATCTCTTAGGGACTTAAACTTCTGGAATTTTCAAAAAATATAGCTAAAAACTTAGAAGAATCCAATAACCTATAGAGAACAGTGGTGGCCCAATGGTATCAGCCGAGACTTACACGCTGTACGTCGTGTGTTCGAACCCAGACAGGCGCTTTACTTTGTGTAAATTATTTCATCACCACTGCTCTCAAAACGATGAAGGAAAACATCGTGAGGAAACCGGCATGTCTTAGAATAAAAAATCGAAGATATGTGACATCCACCAATTCGCACTGGGCCCGCGTGGTGGATTATGGCCCATTCCCTCTTCACAGATAGGAGACTGTGTCCCAGCAGAGGGAACGTTAAAAGGCTGATGATGATGAATAAGCTATACCACTAAAACAGGGTATTTCAAACTCACCGCGCTCAGTCTTTGTCGTATTATACTCTCCTTTGCCAATTGAGCTTTGATAGCCTCCTTCTGCTTGGCTGATAGGGGCACCTAGAACCAACAAAACATTGATGTAGAAACATGTCTCTAAGGGATTATTAACTGACTACTAATGAAACATTATATTTATGCGAAACTCTAGGGCGTCTTGCGACGGTTTTTGAATTAATTTCATCACCTGTCGAAACTCTTGTCGGAAAATTTTGTTAAGATATAGGTCGATTGAAACTTAATGACGTGTGTGAAGTTTGCTTTTCGCTGCGCTACTGTGCAGTGCCCCATCCCTCATCCACGCTGTCACATAAATTTGTTATTGCGGCTCGCGGTAAGTTTCAAGCGTCTTTTAATTTTTTTTTAATTTACTGATCTTCTAGTCAGAATGGGAGGCTAGTGCCACACTGACCTCTTTGACCTTGCCCTGTCGCTTGTTCTTCTCGTCCAGCTCGCGCCGCAGCTGCAGCTCCTCCAGCTGCTCCTTGTAGCTGTACGCCTTGCTCTCACGCTTCAGATTCATTTCCTTGCTGTCTTCATTACTTGAAAAAGAAAATAAACACATTAACTTTTTGTGTAAATAGAAAACTTTTCTTTTGTAACACAGCTCTTTTACAATATTGCTAACATAATTTTTATCATAAATTATCTGTATTAAAATAATATCAACCAAGATGTTGGTATAATTCTATTCTATAACCAAGATGTTGTTAACATTCTTGTTGACCAGCAATACGGGTTTAGACAAAATAAATCGAAAACTTTGGCAATATTTACGCTAGTGAAAGCAATGATGAAATAACTGTTGGTTGGTTGGTTGTTGTGTTGTTATTAATGATAAAATAACTACTTGTGCATTGCCCCTAGACTTAAGTAAGGCGTTTGATCGTGTTGATCATACTCGGCTTCTAGAAAAACTTGAAAGATACGGTATCAGAGGTCCAGCAAAAGAATGGTTCCAGTCATACCTAACTGACAGAAAACAGGTAACGAGGTTAACAAAATTAAACAAATTAAGTAACACTTTAGAAAATTTTGATTCTGAAGCACGGACTAATTGCTGTGGTGTACCACAAGGTAGTATCTTAGGGCCATTATTGTTTCTTATTTACATAAATGATTAGCCTCAGTCTATAAAACATCAGTGTGTATTGTTCGCCGATGACACCACAATTATTATTAAATGTAAAAATTTACAAAATATTGACATTGAAATTAAACAAACGTTAAATGACATAAAATATTTCAAAAACTAATGTACTTCATTGCAAAACATGTAAAAGTAAACCTAAACGCCTTAATGTGGCACTTAACAATAACTATATAGAACAGGTACATAATGCAAAGTTCCTGGGTGTAACACTTGATTTTACTTGGAAGAATCACATCGAAATAATTTCTAAAAAAGTCAACCAATTCGTATTCGCTTTAAAAAGAATTAAAATGATTACATCGTTGCGTACCGCCATAATGGTGTATCACGCATACGTCTGCTCAGTAATACGATACGGTATAGTTGTATGGGGCAACTCTTCTGAACTGGCGAAGATTTTCATCGCCCAAAAAAAGTGTATTCGTGCAATATTCAAAATGCAGTGGTCTGACTCATGCAGACCTATATTCAAGCCGCACAATCTATTGACGGTCCCATGCATTTATATTTACGAAGTGGCCGGGTTTGTGAGGTCCAATCTTGAACTATTTGAACGGAAAAATAACACAAATAAAAGGAAACCTACTCATTTAGATTTTGAAATGCCCGTTACAAAGCTAGAAATTTTTCGGCGGAGCTGCGTTTATATGGCTCCCCTAATTTACAATACTTTACCAAGGTCAATTACTCAACTACCCTTCAATAAGTTTTGTGTTTCGTTGCGGAAGTGGTTGTTACAAGAGAGTTTTTATTCGATAGATGAGTTCTTTCGAAAGTGTCCCTGTAAATTCTATACAATAAAGCACAGACATATTTAATTGTTTAGTAGATATATTTACATAAATTGACGAAATGTGGTTACCTAGTAATTGATACATTAATTAAAACTTGTAATATTGCATGCTATATATTGGCCAAATGTGTGTTACTTAATATTGATAAGAACTTGTACCTATCATATTTGAAGCAATAAATAAATAAATAAATGTAAAAATAATGATGTTTAACGACAGTTCTCATTGTCAGCATTAACACCAGACCAGTGGCCGTACCATGATGTGACAAAACTATCTTGGTTCACTGTAACAGAGAGACAGAGCTACACAGGTCGAAGAATATTATTATATCCCTTTTTCATGATGGCGTTGACACGTCAGCAAATAAATGATTTCTTTCTTTCTTTCTCTTTCTTCGTTATTGTACGGCTGCTGTACTTCGTGACGAGAGGTAGGCTAGTATTTGTACACTTACGTTTCGCCAGTTGCATTTAATTTCCATGTAATGTAGCGTTGGTTTCACTTATCGTCTATGTAACTACCTACCTATCAGTTAACAGGCTACCCTGCGCAGCCCAAGCCGTTACAGAAATAGGAATGAGCAATGGGGTGTGATCGTACTTATAGTTAGATGTCTACTACAACTTACCCAGGCACCGAACTCTTGTCATACAGCTCGCCCTCAGGCATGAGATAGGTGAAGTACTCGTCCCTGGTGACGCGCAGTAGCTCGGGGTCCTGCAGCGTGTCCAGTGCGCACTGCACCGCGCTGCCCGCTAACACTTCAGGGTTTGTGGCCACTAGCGTCGCTACCACGTTTGATAATGTCTATAGGAAGAATGGCGATTTAAATATCGAGGACATGAAAAAACTTATGATCCATCAAAATGATTAAATAGTATTGAAAACACGCCTCAGCAAAATCGATAGGTCCACATGGTCCATTTGCTTTTAACAATATGAACAGTGAGATATTGACGTGTATATTTTCTATAGAAGCTGACGAAGTTGCCCATCTTCATTTTGTTTTTTTTTTTTCGATACTTTTTTTTCTCCACCTAAATCTTACCTCGTTAGGTGTATACCCGGCGATGTACTTGTTTTTGAGGTTGTTGGAATACAGCCCCACCAGCTTCTTGGGCTCGTGGCGCAGGTAGCCCAGCAGCTTGGTCCATGTGTGCGTGTTCACTGCGGCCGCCAGGGGGTGGTGGCAGCTCGGGAGTATCGCGATGGCTAGCTCTTGAGAGTCCTTCTCTGCGTAATCTGTTGGGACAATAAGGTTTGGTATCATGTTGGTTTATTTTAATTTACTTAAGATGTTTGCTTGACAGCTATTTGAGGGCAACAGATTAGATTGCCTATCAGTCTATACTTGTCAGTTTTGCGATTCAACCAAAAATTTCAATCGTGGTTTATTCAACTTTTTTTGAGGATCACAAGACTGCTAGTAAAATAGTCTCTCCCAATCCCCTTCATCACGCGACGAAAACCCCGTTTATATTATAGTTCTGTATGGTATCAGTGTTGTCAACTTAATATTTGAAGTTGAAGACTTAAGGCTACTTATTAAAGTATGTTACTAGTTACTACTCACCTCTAAATGAACACAGTGCATGTATACAGTCTAGGATCATCTTCCCCGTCACTTCTCCGCCTCCCTTCTCATCCGTCGGCGACTTCTCTTTACCACTGAACACCTTCCCTTCTTCCAGCACTTCATTCAGCTTTAGCGCTAAATGCCTTGCTAATAAGACTCTATCTTCCTTGGCAAGTAGAGCTTTAACTTCTTCTATGGCGGTAGTTCGGACAGCCTTGCTCGGTGACAGTAGGACGAGTATGAATGCTCTGTAAACCGGCGAGTTTTGTTCGCTGGCAACACTGTGGTAGTTTTCCAACACTGTTCTGCATAGCAACACCACCTGTATTAGGACTATAAAGGGGTAAATGCTATAGTGATACTCAGTAATTTGATAATGATAATGCAAAATTAAAATGAGTAATGATATTGTTAAAGAAATGTATATATTGACTTGTAAGTAAAATAAACTGCCATTTTGGCGTTAAATTAGTTTAAAACTAATTCAGTCTAGAGTTCTAACGATGATTTTATTTTGTGTCTGTTTGACTGACATTATGAATTACCCACCCCCGTTTGTTTCAAAGTACATAAACAAGATAGTTACCGTCATCGCTGGCGGCGGTGATCACTCTGTCGTGCAACAACACATGCTTGTCTGGATGCACCAGTGAGCCCCACAAGCTTGCCTTGTTTGGCAGCTCGCGGGAACAGTCTAGTAGCGTCAGGCCTAGCATCGCGCAGATACCTTCGCTTACTACCAGGTGCTGGGGGAATCGAAATAATATCAGCATTTGATTGGACAATTATGCAAAAATATAGGTATGTTGGCAAAGTCGTAAGCCGGATTTTAATATAAACGGAACTGCAGTTAATTGTTTATAAATAGTGATTAATTACTAGCGCCTTTAACCGCACGTCGTCAACAATTTCACATTGATAGCGCCTTTTGAATGATGATGGACTATCTTTTATTTTTGCAATGAAATACAGTCTCTTAGGCCTCTTTACAGATACACGGGGTTTAGCGCGTCCCGTTGGGCGGTGCGACCCGCACTCAATTCAAACATTATGGCGTTGTATGAGAGCGTTTACGGAAAAGCGATGGAGTTTACGTAGTGTAGCAGCTGGCATCAACGTCCGCGCGTGAATACAACTATCGTCGCGTCTTTCGACAGGCGGTATTTATAGTTCGAGACCCGCTCATCTATAACTGGCCAATATACATTATTGTAGGCCTGTTACCCTACATCTATGTAATTATCGAAAACGAGATTGTATATAAATACCAGCTCCTAATACAAGTCATTCAATCCGAATATTTTTTTACTTATCTACCTCCTGACAACTGGTAAAGTAGAAAAGACGTGACGCGAGACACCATACGGCACGCGACGCGCGACTACCCACGTCTCCATAAATGAGGCTTTAGATTCAAGTAGCCAGTGCAACTTTTCACTGCGGAGACTCAACATGTTCTGGCTTTCAAGGTCATTATTCATAGAAGCACATTATTCTCTATCAACCAATATTTACCTGTAGAGGCTGCTGCGCGGCCTTCTCCACGGCTTTGATCAGCACGGGCTGCAGTGCGGCGGCCTGCGAGGCCGTGGCGCCGCACGTGCGCACGCATGCGGCCACCATGCTTACGTAACATGTGCGCACATTTTGCGTCGTGCTCTTCGCTGATAAGTTTTTCTGGAGAAGAAGAATTTGTTGATCAATCCAGTATTTGGTACTTCAATATACAATTTAAGAGACATTCTAGGGAGAAATCTGGAAAAAGGTTCAGGCACGTAATTTTGCTTAATCGTGCTTTATTTGCATAGTTGTACCAACTCTAAAAATTTGTTTCTTCCATTAAAATTAGTTCTTACGCAAATGCTTAACATATTTACTGTCTAAGTCCAAAATTTTATCGACGGTCGGCTCAGCGACAAAAGAGCAAAGTTGAAAACTAACAGCGTAATTTTATTAGGCACTAATTTCCAAAAAAAGTCTCCAGAACAAAGAGTAAGACATAAATACATTATAAAAAGGTTTACTAAGTGTAACATCTCACCTTGAATATATCCAGTATTTTTTCTGGCAGTGGTGCGTCCAGGTCGATGGTCCATTTCTGTAGTGTGTCAAGTGCTACACACAGGGTCCTCTCATGTGACTCGCTGTCCAAAATACGGGACAGCTGAGAGGCTGCCTCGTTGAACAGAGCGAGACGGTCCTCGCCGCGCACTGGGAGAGCGCGCAGTGTGCTTACACCCTGGGAATGAAAGAAGGGGGTTGATAGTGGTTTTGTATTAAATTAAGTATTGTGAAATGATATTTAATTTTTTAAACGTTTTAGTGTTTGACCACTATCTCGCCTGATGGTAAGCGATCATGTGGTCTACGGGAAAGCACGCTTGCCTCGAAGTAATCTCATCACTCTTGACTTAAAGACCCCAAGGTCGTAGCTATCAAGAAACAAAGAGAGTAGACGGTAGGGAATACCACTTCTTAGCTGTGCGCACAATGAAAGTATTAGCAAAACGCTTTTAGCGTAAGGGTCCACCATGAACCGATGGCGCATTGCCGTACGTCTTGTAATCCGATGAAGGAAAGAGCTAGGCAGAATCAAATTGTGCAGTTCCATCGCACACTTCCCGAAATGTAACCGATAAAGAAACGACAGACTGGCTACTCGGCGTCGATGTTCGAGTCTCTGTAGGTTTTTAGTGTTGTACCACTGCATCGTTGCCAATAAGCCTCTTGGCCCATTTGTCAATCGACTCGAGTGCATCAAGCTGGTATTTGGCAGATCCGTCACAGAGGTGAGAGCAGTACTCCATGCTTGACCGAACTTGCGCTTTATACAAGTTGAGCAGCTGTTCAGGCGTTAAGTACCGTCTCAGCTTTGCAAGAATCCCCAACTTTCGATGTCAACGTAACACCAAGAAGTTCGAGATAGTCTGTTAACGGCACGGTCACACCACGGAAAGACGGAGCCGGGTGGAATTGGTTCTTTATAGCGGAAAAAAGACACGCCTGGGTCTTAGCAGCATTGAAACTGACCAGATTGGCATCACCCCATTCGGAGATCGGCTTCAAGGACAGGTTCAAGCATTCAACCATGGCCTCCCGGAGAGACCGAATCTGAGGCCCATTAGCCCGTGCACCGCACTCGTATCTCTCAGCAACAGTGCTGTCGTCTGCGTACCCAAAGGTTCCGGGTTTTAGCAGATCATTAATGTGCAGCAAGAATAATGTTGCCGAGAGCTGACCCCTGAGGGACTCCGACGTTGATATCTAACTGACCCGACGAGCAGCCATTGATAACCACTCGGATGGATCGATCCCTCAGGAAGTCCGCAATTCAATCACACAGACCACTAGGCAGGCCGAAGGAAAGAAGCTTATCAATGAGGTTTTCATGCCAGACCCTAGCTAGCGCTAGGCTAGCGCTTCCCCGTGTTTCTCGATGGCCTCACTCCAAATGTGAATGGCATGGCACGCTAGAAGATCCCCAGTGGACCGATTTTGGCTGAAGCCATATTGGCGGTCACTGAGGATGTCGTTCGCTTCTAGGTATGCCAGGAGCTTACCGTTGAGTACACATTCTATACTCTTACAGAGGATGGACGTTACAGAGATGGGTCTATAGTTGGCAGGGTCAGCTCGGGTTCCCTTCTTGGGCAATTGCGCCAAGCCTTCTGCACTTTTCCAGTCTCTATCGAAAGGCGATATAGGCGTGTCAAGATCGGAGACAATTCAGGCGCACAGGTTTTAAGTACTATTGCTGGTATCCCGTCGGGGCTGGTACCCGTTTGTTCACATCAAGGCTACGCAGCACCCAACGGACGTCCTTTTGATGGATGCGAATGTCCGACATACTCGTCATACAGCCATCAGGAGAAGGAGGAGGCTGCGCACCATAAGAATTCAGACGCGAAGATGCCGCAAATAGGGAAGCAACCACTTTTCCTCAGCGGAGTGGGCAAATGACCATCGGGTCTCAGCAGTGGTGGTAGTGAGGGGCAACAGAAGTATGATTCGACCAACTTAGTCAAGGACCAAAACGCTTTGCTACACGGGTATGAAGCAAGTTTGTACCCGATTCTGCTAATATGGTCAAACCGTGCTCTTCGCATCACCTTTTTGCAGGACTTTGCAGACTTGTTGAAGTCTCTCTTCTTCTGACTCACGTCATTTGCCTTGCGCGTTCGACCCATGCCTGGTAAGCCTCGTATTTAACCGCGTCGGCGCGTCTTCACTCGGCTTCAAACCATGGTCGGTCGACGTTAGAAATTGCTACGGCAGAGATTATAGTACTCCATACCCCGACGCAACATAACTGTCACGGAATCAGCGCATGACGATGGATCGTCCGAAGATAAGCAAATGGGCTGCCAACTGGCTGCTGCTGCTGCTGGATAGCATGTGAAGAAAGATCGCATCCCATCCCAATTTGCTGACCACCATAATAGCGCCATACCCACCGGGTATACCTCTTGGGCTGGGACCGAGCAGGGAGAAGACGGACCTGTGTCTGGATACAGACAGTGGTCGAAACTAGCCAAAGGTGAAGATTGACTGAGTATCTGAATATCTGGATCTGTTGTCAGCAGAAGGTCCAAGCAATTGGCTGTGTGCGAATCAACCTCCGGCACCCTCGTTGCCCCCTGGACCAGCTGGGTGAGGTTTAGCGCTAGCGCAAGCTTCCGCTTCTCTCGTCCAGCATGATCAGTGCACTGGTATGGGAAGAGCCACACCTGGTGGTGGGTATTAAAGTCTCCCAGTAGCACTAATTGGGAAGAAGGGTACTGCTGCAGTGCCACATCAGCCGCCTCATTGAGGTACTCTGTGAGCCTTGTCTCCTGATCTCCGCTGTGCGAACGGTAGACACAGGCGTAGATAATCTTATCCAGCCCTATGTCCACCAGAGCCCACAGCACTGAAACCTGGATTCCACAAGGTTACGGAGACGCCGCGTGTCGTCTCAGGCGTACAGACCCGCACATGGTTAAAAATTGTGCTCCAGGGTAAACCCTGGGTAGGATAAGTACATCACATCTGACGGACTTGATGAAGATTTTAATGTCAGGGTTTTAATGTTACATTTACAAGTTCAATTCAATAGAAATGTAACCAAAACCACAACCAACTAAGGTCAAATTAAATTGGTCATGAGGGTGTTTACAAACCAATTTTCTTCTTTTTATTTTAAAATGTTTTCTATCTTCAGTGCCAAATAAGTCTGAAGTGTTAAACTTACGTTGAGAACCGCGATCTTGTCTTCACTGGAGGTAAGCTTCCCACTTGCACCATTGTACTCAGCGAAGGCATGCGTCAGCAGCGCACGCGCCGCTGTCACCTGAGAGCAGCGTGCCGCTAGCCGTTCTAACGCGCATAGAGCTTCGCCTCGTACCCATTCGTCTTTCGAGTGTAGGTTCACTGGCAAGATAAATAAATATTACTTAAAATGAGAAGAGAGAACGAGAATGGAGGCAGGATTGCCAAGAGCAGAATCAATGGTATGGGTTATTGAATCGAAACAAGTAAAGAAAATAATGTGAAATATTGGATTGAGATCTACCCAAAGAAAACATAATGATAAAATTCTCAACCAAAATTAGCTGCTTTAAGAATCAAGGACTGAATATCAGCCGATGCACCTTGTATTTAAAACAAATAAAAAGCCTAAGTATCTATAAGTAAAGAATAAATCAAACACACACACACACACTATGTTATTTTTAACTATAGTTACATATTTTAATTTTGTTTGTGAGCTGTGCTGTGTCAAATTAATGGTTTGTTCTTTCATTCTAAGGGCCGATTTCACCAATAAAAATTACTCGCGGTAAGTACAACTAAACTCAGTTTATGAAAATACTGCATTCTGATTGGTTGACACTGCTGAGACACTACCAATCAGAACGTTGTAAAATCGGTCCTAAATGTCCTTACCAATCAAACTCTTCCCGATATCAACAGCTAATCCATCCAGCTCCACATTAAGACTGGCGAAGACTTCTCCGACCGCTTGCACGATGGTCTCAGGACTCCTCAACATGGCCTTGTGCAGGGCTGGCAGCAAGGCGTCGCGCACCTCCCCAGGGCCGAGCTGACGCAGCAGGTCATGGCAGCCCTTGATGTAGTTTGCATTAGGGCGGGCTTTGACGCTGATCACGCTCTTTGTGAAGCTTTCTAGCATTTTTGACTGTTAAGGAAAATAAACAAAGTTAAGAAAATAAAAGCATGTGACTGCTGACTGTGTAGTAGTGTCTGGCTTCCACTTGGGCCTTATCTGCAATCGCTACAACCTTCCAGTTAAATGAAGATCAGTTCTAGTTGGTAACATTATTATTAAGTTTTTGATCTATTTTCTGGCGATGGCGTCTGGCTATTACAAAAGAACATTTTTTATTTCTATACTTATAAAAACTAAAATACTTAATAATATATTACAATCTAGCCTAAACAGACTAATAAGCAATTCAACTATAACTCGTTATTATTTTTATTTGCACTTTTATACAGTTCTGTAGCACTTTCTTATAGTCTGATACGTTAAAAACACTTAGTTCAAGTGTTATTTATTTATTTAGACTTCATGTACAAAAGGTACAAAGGCGGACTTAATGCCTTAGGCATTCTCTACCAGTCAACCAAGGGTGGTAAGAGATAACATGGCAGGTGCATTGTTTAATAAATACTAAAATAGGTAAAATACACGTACATATATATTGAAAATAATATATACTTATATAAATACATATATTTATATAAAGTAACAGAAAAGTAGAAAGTGAGATGACTCTGCTTAGTTGTTTTGAAAGTAAAGCCGCAATTTCTGCTTGAATGCATACCGACTGGTGGCCATCCTGATCTCGGGAGGAAGCGCATTCCAAAGAAGGATGGACTGTATTTGAAAGGAAGAGTGAACAAAATCTGTTTAATGAGAAGGACAGAGTAAGAGGAGATTATTAGAAGAACGTAGATGCCGAGCATGTGAAGAACATAGATATTGAAGGTTAGACATAAGATAGGAAGAAGGGGTGGGAATTGAGTAGGGAGAAAAGTGTGGTCAAAGCTCGTAAACATCTCCTCTGGCGAATGGGCAGCCATTTTAACTCAGACCTGCAGTTCGGCACATGGTCATATTTTCCGAGATTAAATATAAACTGATACAGTTATTCAAGACCCTATCTAGTTTATCCAGCAAGACCGCTTTCAAGCCAAAATAGCACCACCATAGTCGACCACTGGGAATATTAAAGTCTGCACAAGCGTTGTCTTTGTCTTTACGGGTAAAAACCTCCTCAAACGATATAAGGATCGCAAACTGCCGTTGGCTCTCTAACTGACACAGGCCACCTGACTTTGACAACTAAGTGTCGAGTCAAGTTGCAAACTGAGATCTTTCGCACTGGGCCTAATGGGAATGACGGAACCATTAAAAATGATTGGAGGAAGAGAGCTAACCGCCACTCTACCCATCATGCATGAGCTTCCAATCACAATGGCCTGATATTTTGAAGGGTTTACGGACACCCCAAATCTGTCAGACCATTTTTTGATAGCATTCAAGTTCCGGTTTACATCTTCTATGGCGTCCAATAAATCTTCTATCCGTGCCACTGTGTACAGTCGATTTGTTACATGTATAGCACAGTATTGTTGCTATTATTTGTTCACTATTTATAAATTACACTACACTAACTCAAATGCTTTAGGCATAAGTTTTGATACACAAAAGTTTACATGTCAGGTATGTGCTAATTATTTGTAAGGCTGTGTTGAAAATGGTCTAATTATAGACACATGCCATACTTCATTTAGTTAATGTTACTGATAAATTATCTATGCACTATGAGCCCCTTTCAAATGCTTGGTGATAGCTCAGTATCCAATGTATTCATATGGAACATGTGGAAAGGCACTTGTACTCAGTTCACATTTACCATTATTGCATTGCCTTTCATTATGTTCACATACCTTGTGTTGTTCAATGGTGCCACCATCCCCAATTTGCTGTAGATGTCGACAGATGGTGGAGAAAGTGACGCAGATATGTGGTCCTGAATCTGCAGGGATTGCAAGCAGTACCTCTAGCCATTTGGATAACTTCTCCTTTCCGATTGACACCCAGGATGTATGGAGCTGGAAATAAAATATAGGATGTTAGAAAAGGACGTTTGAGAAGGCAAAATTAAAAGCCAAAAGGAATAGTTTTTTAAACCCGTATATTTTTGAAGTGAAACTTCTTGTTGTTGTTGTTCAAGTGGCGATTGGGTAGTTGAATGAGATTTGAACATGAAATTTCAAGGATGGGTGCATCATGTTTAGGCACATTTTGTTACATAAGAGAGAAGAAAATACCAGATACAGAGTTCCGTTTGTTCAGTTAATTTAAGTAATACGCGGTTATGTGAATGTGTTAACAAATATATAGCCATTATCATTCTCAGTGTCCATTTTAACTACAACACACGCCTTATAAATGGCGCCCAACCCTGTAATTCTTTTAGTTTCACTTCTCTCATGTGCAAAACAATCTTTTTATTAAGCTTGTTCACTGTTCAAGTTCAAGTTTTCTAGATATGAAAATTCACTATTGGTATGGTTACTAACCATTGAATAGGCCTTGTCATTTTTTCTGTGGTCCCCATATGCAATGATGGCAGCAAGCAGATTGGCTTGCGATAGCACAAGTGCGTTGTAGTCCACTCCATTCTCCTCAGTTGACTTGAGGGTGCCATCAACAAGGACAGTAGACCAACGGAGAGCATACAACCCACTCTGGCATATGCTTTTTCTGTAGAATGGAATTTTAACAGTGATACCAAAAAGAATGACTTAAAAACTAAACAAGATAAGTAATCATAATCTAATAAAAACATTATAATAATTCCTTTCTTTTTTCTTTTATTTACACAGTAGTGTTTATCAATAAAAGTAATTGCTACACTACTCACGATGAAGCGGTGTTCTTAAGCTGCTCTGAAACTTCAAGTAGAACAGGCAATAGTCCCTTCAGAGTCCATTCTCTGTGTGTGGCAGCGAGGTGAGCCACAAGTCCCTTCACATAGGACTGTGAGGTGGAGTCCCGATACCGGTGTAGCGTGAGCACTAGCAGGCGACACACGAATCGCACTGCTGGTTCTGTTATACCTGGAGACCACATATTATTTTGTCTATGAGATGCTCGAATGGTTTGCATACAATAACGCATGATATTTTTTATTTGCAAGTACAGTAATGAGGGCTGTACACTCACGCGCGAGAGCCCGCGAGGATGATGTACATGCTCTCAGTACTGAGTTCAATCATAAAGTATTTTATTTAAAAACTCAATGTACAGATTTTCCTCGGGCTCGGGTATTAGCATTATTAATCATATTCTTAAATTTGCCTTTGTGTATCCTGGGTTGTAATTGCATAACACAAAAATTCAACAAATAATTACAAATTACTTTCATTTTGACAATTCAAATGTATTTTTAAACTAATGAAGCATTGGATCAGACATTTTATTTTGTTGTAATTGAAACTGCGACAGTGTGTTATGCAAACAGTTATCAGCTTACAAAAGTCTTGAAGCTCATAAATACTACCTTTTATCACTACATATTATAAAGTAAGTACCCTGCCACGTCTGTCTGTTTGCATTGACCTCAAAAACTACTGAATGCATTTTCATACAGTTATCACCCATAGACCGAATGATTCATGAGGAAGGTTTAGGTGTATAATTTGCTAAGGTTTTGTGTAAAACGGATGAAATACGACGATAATTGTTGAAAATGTTGGAAAAGCCTTCGGGAGCTTTTATCAAAAACATTGTCTAATCCTTTTCAGATATAACAAAACAATGTATGGTAACATATTCCTCTTTTATAGGTCTACAAGCTAATGCAACCCTATGACAAAAAATATGTAGGCATAATATTCTCTACTACCCGTGCGAAGCTGGGGGGGATCACTAGTATTTTACAAACAAGTCTTTTTCTTATGGCCTATCTTATAGGAACCATACATTTTATGGGATAAAAAGTAGCCTATGACACTCAGCAATGGTGTAGCTGTCTATCAGAAAAAGAAATTTCATAAGGAGATCAGTATTTTCAGAGTACTTTTATTTACCCTTTACAAACATACAATATTACCTCCCTATAATATTAAGTAAAACAAGAAATGATAAAGCATACACCACTTTATTACCTATAACCTATTGCCAGTTAATTAATTTATTATTTTATAAATGGCATTTCCCTAACATGTAGTACATAGAGCCACACAGAATCATTAAGTACAGATATTTCTATAATCTGTAAATAGTTATCACATAAAACCTTCTATTTCTATTACCAAATGTTAATCATAATATTATACTTCTAACTCTGAGATTTATTAAATAAACAAAGTTCCATTGTTTTTAACCTATATTCACCATAAAAGATTCCTATTTCAACATCTTATCACAGTTAAAATTTTATGAAATGGCTCCATTTTCATCAAATTATGACTACATACATACATTTATAATTTCAATCACAAATAAAAGCCATAGTTCCTGAAAATGCATTAAGATTTCATTTTTATTATAGTTAACAGATTCAACAAATTGCTATTAGAGTGCTCTGTGTACAGGTAAAGATGAATTGGTTTTTCAGAATTTATATAAAGATTCAGTCTATATTGCATACAGCGTTCTCTGATTGGCACACTCAAAACTCAATCAAGTGAGAGCACACTGGAGCTACATCCAGGGGTTTATGGATCAATACAGCTGGACAAGCAAGCTATAAATATTTTGCTGTTACATGCAACAGGCTCGCAATTATTGCACTTTTTAAATAAATTATGAATAAACATAGCCTTAATTGTTACTTACCCGGTGTGGATAATACATTCCGAATTTCATCTACAACCTCACGTCTTCCTTTCAAACTTGCGGTCTGGATTTTAAATGGTATATCCTTCAATTTTTTTAATACCTGCCGATAGAATAATCAGTAATGAATGCGGTCACATTTTAATAGTAACAATATGTTATAAGGTAGTGAATTTACCTCGGAATCTGCCATTTTCCACACACATTTATTAAGAAAATTCTATTGAAAAAGCACACACGTCTCCTCGCTAAACGAACCACAGATTAAAAAGAATTATTGCACCGATTGCACGAAGTCAGCTGTCAAAATCACAGTTGCTAGCTAATAAAAAAAAACCGGCCAAGTAAGTGTCGGACTCGCGCACGAAGGGTTCCGTACCAATATCGCAAAAAACGGCAAAAAATCACGTTTGCTGTATAGGAGATCCACTTAAATATTTATTTTATTCTGTTTTTAATATTTGTTATAGCGGCAACAGAAATACATCATCTGTGAAAATTTCAACTGTCTGGCTATCACGGTTGATGAGATACAGCCTGGTGACAGACAGACAGCGGAGTCTTAATAATAGGGTCCCATTTTCAACCTTTCGGTACGGAACCTTGAAAATAGAAAGCAAACAAAAAAATAAACCAACCTCCAAAGTAAAAATAAAAAACTTTTTAACAAAAAATCAAACCGACTTCCTTCTTATTTTTCGCTTTGTAGTGTTTTTTTTTGTTAAGAAGTTTTTTATTTTCCTATTTTGCGTTTTGGTAGGTACCTCCAATTAACATGAAAATCATTCATGGCCAAAAAAACATCTTATGATGATTCCAATAAGACCAAAGGTTTCTAAAAAGTGAAAATTAATTTACTTTGAACTACGGAATTCGGTGTATTTGGTACTTATTTTATTTTGATTTTCGACACCGACTTCCAAAACGAAAATTATTTTCCACTTCGTAGAGTTTTGCTCTGGATTAAAAAAGATTTTTTAATTTTCTGATTTTAGCTTTGGTAGGTCATTGGGATTTGCACCATTTTGTTTTAATTTTATCTAGATCTGGCTTGTAATTGCTGCACGGTACTCTTAATAGAATCGAGATGAGAATCTGTAAGCCAGTTTCTGTTTACGTTCACTGTATATTTCATTTTAGAATAGAGTGATTCACGAAGATATGTCGATTTAACCAACTTAAGCAGAATTTAGGCACAATTTGAATAGGATATAGTACAATATTGCTCGGGCAGTATTATCCAAAATTCAGCGTAATCCTTCTACTCCCTCTTCTCTTTATAAATATTTTTTTTTATTATCCATAGGCTCACGGTTGACCACTATTTCAACTGATGGTAAGCGATGAGATTGTTCAACAACAAATTAGTAAGTTTTTCGTCATCCATTGGTATCATTTTCACGGTTTGCGGGCAGAGCAACTACGGAATCCTACCCTGTGCGTGGCCCAGCACGTACTTGGACGTTTTTATTGCTTCAGTTACGCGAGTCCATAATGCCATAATCGACTAAAACTTTTGCAACTTCACCATATAGTTTATCAATTTTTATCTTTGTTTTTGCTGTCAAACAACCACAGTGTACATAGGTATTAATCAGACAACTGTCAAAGTCGAAGTGTAAAACTAAAATTGTAAAAAACTAAAAAAATCTATTGTTGTACGTTGGTTCTTTTCGTAATTCCGTGGTAATTCCTGATCAATAATAGTTTAGATATGGAGAAAAGACGAGAAGAGTTAACAAATTTAAAGACTTACATTAAAGGTGTTGATAATCAACTAACAATGATCTTAGAAACCCTTCAATGGGATAGGAAACAGTTGCTACAGGTACAGTTAAAATGTTTACAATTTTATCTTGCACATTTCGTCGTCATGGACCAGGGTTGTGTTGATTTAAGCAGCATAATAAGTAGATTAGCTCTTTGCAGTTCTGACCTAGTTTAATTTAACAAACCCAGCTTGATCTTCTGAAGAAAAGATATGATTACCTGTACTGCTGACTTATGTATGATCCATGTCTAATCGAATTTTTCGTTACAGAGCCCTGCGCTGGTACCATGTAAATTTGACTCCAACCACAAAGTCCCACCTGATAAGATTCAAGAACATGAGAATGAATGCTTTTTGAGACAGAATGGCTACTCCAAAGATGATCAGCTGCTGCCAGATCCACTTGACTTGGAATCTAGGACTCTTGTCAAATTCAGTAAATATTTTTTATGCATGTGGTATTTTTCTTTTATTGCTTTTCATAGAGTCAGTTCAATAATGTATCATCTTTCCACAGAAAAAGAAGAAATTGACCAAATCATTGCTAAAGCCTCATTATCGGATACATTATTTAAAAAAGGTATGTTACAAAATAATGTTGATTCAAAAAATATCTTCTCCACTTTTACAGTAAATAATGACAATATTTATTGTTTAAATTAAAGCTTCTTTGAACTAATTATTGTGTGAATAACATTAAATCTTTTATGCACCTTTTCAGTTTATAGGGCAATAGTTCAACGGTCTCAACCACGTCATCCTTTTTATATTGTATCCTTTATTATTGTAGATGTTTATCTTTATCTATAAGTTTTAAATATTGTAAGTTGCAGTTGAGTGCCGGAAATGTGCATCCACGCTAGACACAATTATTTTTCAGTTGTTTCGGTAATAACAGCTTTCAACCTGTTAATGTGCCATAACTTTTAAAGAAGTATAATTATACATAGTATTGGATCAGTACATGCAAGAAAAATAAAGTTCTAACAAGTTAGTTGGAGTCTTGATCTATTTAAAGCCTCAACATTTTTTTTTAATATTATTGATAGGTATGTGTTTTTCCACACTTGCTGGACTTGTCTGAGAGTCTGCTATTGAAGACCTCACTCGGGTCGCATTTGACTGTTATTACATTTAAATTAGAATTACCATCAGTAGGAGAACACATTGATAAATAGCAGTAATAAAACTTAATGATCCATTACATTTGGTAAAAGTCTAGTTCAGCAAATTATAGTGATAAAAATTACAAACTACACAGTAATAAATCCCACAGCATAAACTATTTTGTGTTGAAATCATCTATAACCAATAAGTTTCCTCAACAAAGGCGTGGGTTGTCGCGAATCAGAGCCACTGTCGCTGGAGCGCCTGCAGGTCTCATACTCTGCCGACGAGCGCCGCGCCATACATGACGCCGTGGTCAGCGCTGTGCCCTCCTGCCATGACCTGACAGACTTGGCATTGCTCAGGTTGGTGTTCATCTTGAAATGTTTATTTTTTTCTAACTGGAAATTTTGACACTCACACTCACAAGCAACATGAGCACAATGCCTATACCTGAAAAGACAATGTTATGTTTCCCATAGAAGAGCCTTTTATGTTGCAGGATAAATAAAAGGCTTTCATATGTAAACAATTTTTCTAATTATTCTACAACATATTATATAAATCGTGAAATATTTAAACTATTGCGCATTAAGTCTTGGTGGTCCCATTAACTTTTCTAGGTCATAAATTCACTTTTAATACCACTATTGCATGTACAAGAATTTGATGGCTACACAAATACCTTCCACCTTTCAAATCATATCATTCATCACCGTATCTCAATTTCTTCCTTTCCACAGCGGTGGCGATGATCAGAACGCGAACGTGATCCTGTCGCGGCAGCAGATCCTGCTGGAGCTGCGCAACATGCGCCGGCGCCGCGCCAAGTACCGCGTCGCCGCCAAGTCGCGCAACTACTCCGATGTGCTCCGCGATGTCATCAAGACTCAGGTATGAGATTGATGGTTCAGAAGTATAGCTTCAAAATAGAGAATGAATCCATACAAAGCTCTGTTAACTTTTGAAACATGGTTTGATATATGTATTAAAATTGAATTGATAAAATATTCAGTGTACAATATCAAATAAAAATGTTTTTATTGTATTGAGGCTACCTCACTACTTCCCAAAGTGTCTATTTTTGTTTATGTTGAGGGACTTAATAAAATTGATAAAGTAAAAGTAAATAAAAAAAGTGTGATCAAATGTGTTTTACTTTAAACAATTTATAATTACTGACTCCATTCTATGTACTTGGTCTATTTGAACAGCTGTTATACTTTGTCTTTCACGGTTCTATAAGTTCAATTATAATACATGCAACTGCAAGGTTGCATCAAGAACTAAATTGTTATTAATTTAAATTATTTTCACAGATGGAACACTATGTTGATGGTAAAACCGAGACTGATACAAAAGAGACTGTGGAAAAGGACAATAAGCCGAAATATACATTCAATGATAGGAAGTACTGTAGATCAGCATCTAAAGATGATAGATGTAAATATGATGGAAAGATTGTGCCTCAGCCAATTAAAATAAAAACTGAAAGAGAAGATTTTACAGAAAGAAAGTATAGAGATAATAATCAAAGAGATTATAATAGAAACAGATATCAAATAAAAACTGAAGGAGAAGATTCTACAGAAAGAAAGTATAGAGACAATAATCAAAGAGATTATAGTAGAGACAGATCAGACAGACCATATAGATATGAAAGCAGCAGTAGGAAAAGACGCGATAGAGATAATGACAAGCGTGAACGTAATGACAGGTCTACAGAGAGAAGAAATTATGATGATCTAGAAAGTACTCAAAAGTATGGGGAGCATTCTAGAAAGAGAAAATATGATAATGGAGTTAGGGAAAGCCGAAACTATTTTGAAGAATCTGAAGACAGGAGACAAGGAAATGAAACAGACAAAGAATACAGCTCTGAAAAAAGATCAAGAAAAAGTCATAGACATAAAGACTATGATTCTGAGAATCAGGTGAATTTAGACCTAGACGGGCTAGATGAAGAAACAAAGATCCGCCATAGAGAAAAATCAAAAGAAAGTAGAGATGAAGCTCACAAACACAAAGAAAAAAAAGATAGACGGAGGGACAGGGAGAGTTCTAAGGAAAAAAGGGGAGATAAAAGATATGAAGAAAGAGGGAGATCTGGTGAAAGGAAACACTTTAAGTATGAAGGAAAAGGCAGTGTTAAAAGGTATGAAAATGAAACGGATGCTTATGATAATTATAAAGATAAGAGTCGTAAGAGAAAAGATAAAATACATGATGGGTCTCATAGAGATGATAAAAACTATGCTGGTCACAGTTTAAAAATAAAACAAGAAAAATGCGATAGAGATTATGTGCCTTCAGAAGTACCCTATGATCCTCATATGAAAATTAAAGTGGAGCGATAAACTTAATTTGTTTTATTTTTTTCAATTTGCCTCTCCCTAATTTTAGTAAAACAGGGTTTTCGCTAAAATTCTCTGGTCACTACTGAAACTACACTATCATAAAACGACAGACAGAAAAAGAGGGGTGTTATAAGTTTGAAGTGTATCTGTCTATGGCATCATATCAAAATAGATCCCAAACATATATTTGATGAAAATCGGTTCAGCTGTTCAAAAGTTATGCGCATTTTAGAACCATTCCTAATGGCGCGATGCAATTCGATTTATATCACACCAATGAGTGATTTTTACTTAGCGAAATTGCAAGTATGTTCACATGGATGCAATGCAATCCAATTCGACTGATACGCACTTGAATTTTTCTTAGAAAATACGTGCGCGATATCGCCTATTGACGCAATTTAAATTGCGTCGCGCCATCAGAAAAGAGTCTATTTTCGAAAGATATTGTGCCGTAATTACGTTTTTCGATGGCTTGCCGTAGACCGTAGTATCTCTACTAGTATATAGATAAACTTATAGATTCCAAAGGATGAAACAGAACATAAATTAAAAAAAAAAAACAGACAGGTAAAACCCTCCAAAAAGTTAAAAAATGCATGTTGGTATTATCTATGTTTCATACTCGCGACGGGCGTTCGTTATATAAATAAAATAAAAACCAAAATAGCAACGTGCGTATGTAAATTACTTAGCTACTGTTCACTTGTAATAAGTCGCACTTTTGGAACCCATTATTTTAATGGATCTTTAAGATAGACCACACGCTATACGGACTGTCGAGCAAAACCACAAAATAACAACTACCATCAAAAAACACACATTTATTTACATTTGAGCCGAGGAAGTTTTATTACTCTTGCAAAATATTCATTTGCGGCATACTGTCTGTGTGAGATCTTGTCTTTTCAAGTGCATCAGACCGGAGATTAGCGAAAATAATAACATAAAAAGTCCGCCACGGATTACGGAGCACGCTTTATACGTAGCTAGGTGTTAGGTATATCTAACAAACATGCAGATTGACACAACTGTACATAGCAAACTCATAGAAGTCTCTGAGACTGAATATTATGAATTTGAAGTATTAGAAAATATGTATCATTAAAGCCATTCATGTGGCGAGTCCTTAGGATGGTTGTTTTAAAGCTAGAAGACAGTAGGTATTGCTGGGGAGTTTGTTGCACCACTTCTACTGCCCATCAAAACATACTATTTTAGGAAGTGGTGCCGGGCTGGCGTTTTGGAGACGGTCTTGATTTACTACTGGCTTCTGCCAGCGGCTTCCCACGCGTGAATGTCGAAAATTATCCCAAGGGAACATACCTACTCCCGGGATAAAAAGTTTTCTATATTCCTATGTGCTATTCCTGACTATAATCTATCTGTTCCAAATTTCATCCGGATTCGTTCAGTAGTTTTTGTGTTTTTAACAACCATACAAACACACTTATAATATTAAAACAGCCGATCTTTGTGTCTCTGAAGTTGGCTCTGTCAACCATTGCGCAATAAACAGTTTGTCATCGAATATACTGCATAGAGTAAGCGAGATAGGATGATGCGACAAACGTAAGCGAGTGAAAGAGGCAGTTATACAATGCTATCTTCACTTTCAATATTGAAACAAAAATAGCTATATACAAAGACCCTGCGCAGGCAGGGTCTTTAATATTTAATTCAGGTTTGTAATATTAGTAGGATATACTTTATTGTACACCGTTACTTTCTCGTAATTTAATGTATTCTCGTTCGTCTTTTTGTAATGTTTCTGTTCAAAAGTGCCAAAGTGTTCAAATGACTTACAATTTTGATGTTTATACCGTCAGGCACTAAGAGCAATAAGATGCATAAGACCGCCTTACCGTTGACTTTCTTAGTAAAATGTTCATAAATTAATGTGCGTGTGTGACACGGCCCGGGCATTATGAATCTAGTCAAGTCAAATCGGGCAATTAATGAACACTCATTTAAACTGCTATATTTACCACATTGTCTGGTCATTATGAATATTGCTACGTAACGGTTGGGCAATTCGATAATTATTATGGTCAAAGAATTAGTTTAAGAGCGAGCGAAGCGAGCTCGGAAGCTTTGGGCACTGACACGGATTGGTTAGGTTCAAAGGAGATGACAGGATATTTAAACCAATGTCAACATTAAAATAATTAAAAAAAACACCCGGTTTTATTACCCGGTCCAATAGATAAGTGATGGGCATTATTCAGAAAGCCCGGTCAATTTAATTATAATAATATTTTGTATCATATTGCCTACTCATATTGTACATTTTTCAAATGGCCCGGGTATTATGAATAATGCCGTATAAATACCTATCACTTGGTCCATAACATAAACATGCTTATAGTATGGCACTCTCAAGTTTTTCTTTCACAACTAAGGCATTTACGACAAAATAAAGTATTTACAATAGCCCTACACAAGAATGAACGAGAGAGTTAATCGATCATGCAGATATTTGTGATTTCTGATAGTTCGCGATCAATATGTCGTCGGTGCGCCGACCGAAAGTGATATGTGCATTTCGTTAACTTTTCAGGGGGCTCAAAAAACATCATTACTCAAACTGAGTCTTACTTAAGAAAAATCTATGAATAAGAAAAGTTGTACAAAAAATATAAAGTTTAGGAGATTTAAAGAAAAAGCTGTTGTTCTGGCTAGTTTAAGGCTCAAAATTTTTTTTTTCTCTTTTCGTGCACATATCGGTTTTGGTTTGAGACTTCCAAATTAAGGATGTGCAAGTTATACACATATCAGTTTTTATTATTCAATTAATGAACATAAAATGGGCTTCGTTATGTGCAAAATTTTGAGAACTATAGTAATTATTATTGGTTATTTTTATAAATAATAATACCAAAGTACATTTTATGCCTTTATTTAAAAAAAGAAAGATCTTCAAATTACTAATCATTACAAAAAGAAATAATCGACCGTAGTTCTTACAATATATTAATTATCTTAGACCCAATAAAAACTTCAAAAAAATGTACCTACTAAACACTTTTTTGTTATTTTTTTTATATTGTTAATTACAAAGTTATTCTAAGAGATCAAACGTTTTAATACAATCATATTGTACTAATTTTGAGGTACATTTATAATAAAAAAAGTTCTACAAATGACTAAGCATTACAAAAAGAAATAATCTAGGTACCGTAATTTTAACGAGAAATATTATTTATTTTAGACCTATTAAAAACATCAAAAAAATATATTTTAAACTTGTTATTTTTTTTGTTATTTTTAATTACAATTCGAAGAGATCAAACATTTAATACAATCATATTGAACTTATTATGAGGTGCTCATTCTAAAAAAAATATTACTCAAAAATAGGTACTCTTTCTATATTAATTCTATAAAAAAAAAAAAAATACTATTGTATTTTTTGGTCCCTAACAGTCTTGTTGAAAAAATCTGTTTTCATTTAGTTAAATTTAAGATTGTCGTAAAAAAAATGATTATCGCGGTGCATGTATTTTTTCAAAGACTGCAAGCTATCGTACTTGGACTTTTCAATTTTTCTTGGTTCAACGTATAGATCTACTAGATCTTTGTCATTGTTGTGTAGTCGTTGTGGCAGTAGCTGCCATTCATCTGTTTGACGAAGTTTGTAGAAAATTTCTCCACCTTTGTATAATGCTGCTCTTAAGTCAGTTACAACTGGATCTCCGGCTTTCTTTCCAGGCCTAATGGAATCCAACTGGCATACGTCTTCATAATTCTTAAAAAAAGTGTAGTCTACATTATGAATAATGTATGGCTTACTATGACGAGCTTGCGCCATTAAGGAGACATAGTGGCTAGGGCTGTAAATTGGAGGCTTAAACAAACCTTCTAGCGTTGAATGCACACTATCAACTTGCATCATAGTATGCCCTTTTTCCAAAATCAGTTGCTCAATGTCCAACTCTTTTTCTCTGGAAAGGTTTAGAAGAGCTGAAGACAACGTTTTATTCCGATTTTGATAGCAGCAACCGTCAGATATTATTATCATTTTTTTAAAGCCTTCCGTAGCTTTTTGTCTCAAAAAGTCTATAAGACAGGTAGTGAACTCATTTGCTGTAACGCCTCCGTCACCCTCATGCCATACATACAAATGTACTTCACCGTCATTGTTGCAGTAAATGGTGTAATTGTGCATTTGAAGTTTCTGCTTGTAGTACTGGACAGATACTTGCAGTTTGGGACAAAGCAGTACGCTTTGAACATCGACTGTAACCACCAGAACTTCAGAAGAACATAAAGCAGTGGCCTGCTCTTTCGCGAGGTAGGCTTCTTGTTTCATGTTTATATGCTTGTTGTATTCATCTTCAGCCAAATTACCTTCTTTAAACGCAGTGCAGGTGTCACACTGGTCTTTTCTGGGTTTGAAAATTGATATTTTCTTTTCTTTTAAAATCTTACAGAAAAGTTTTCTTTGTGAAAATGGTTTATTTTTGGATAAACACCATTTTTTGAAGACTCTATACATGTGTGTTTTATTCCTGAAAGAATCTTCTACGTAGGTTCTAGTAGAACTCGATCTGCAATAATGACTCGGTACCTTAGGTAACAAATTCAGCCATTCCTCGATTGCGGATGCTTTTCGAAGTTCACTTCTGTTGTTTGATGTTGCATCATTTTTAGTTTTACTACTCCTTCTGTGGGATGTAGAGGAACCAGGCCTGTTAATCTGTTCGTCTTCAAACATAGTATTTATCCAATCCCATAGGGTGTCATTATTTATGTCAATTGTACTCAACATAAAGTTTTTACAAACTTTCACCATCTCATTGTTTTCATTGGGCAGAAACCAGTCAAATCCTTGTTGTTTCTTCGAAGATGCTGCGCGAGATGTTTTGCGCCTTCTTATCACAGGACGCATACGCACTAGATTTTTTATGTAAGCTTTTTTAGCTTCCCACGTCTCAAGATCCCAAAAGTATTGGAAAATTAATTTTCTCTGTTCTTCATTTATCATGCCACACTGGAAACTCCGGCTTGTTTTTATGGTACATGAGTCATGGTTGCAAGTCTTGCTCTTAATACGCCTTTTCTTTTTTAAAACAAAGCTCTCTTTTTCATTCTTGTCCTCTTCTTTCTTGTCCTCTTCTGTCTTATCTTTTTCTTTCTGGTCATTTTCTGTCTTGTCCTTCTTGTGTACTTTTTTTCTGCCTACATACTGCTCACCTTTAAGTCTTTTCATCATGTTATACTTCCTGTCTCTTCTTTTATCATACATTTCTGCAAAGTTTTCAGAATCTGACTCCTGTATGTCTTCTTCCTGGCAACATTTATCAAACTCGCCTGTTTGATCATTCAATATCCATGTTTGTCCATATGTAATAGTTTTAGGCTCCATTAGCCCTGTCACGTCGTTAAGAATAAATTCATTTTCATTTGAATGTTTTGGTACGGCTGCATCATCATGTTCGCAACTTTTAGAAGCATGATTGGTATCACAATCATTTTCAACCAGCATAGGTTCTGGACGCTCAATATGTTGCACGCCTGTTTGATCATTCAAAATCCATGTTTGTCTATCTGTAACATTTATAGGCTCCAGGAGCCCCGTAACGTCGTTAGGAATGCAATCAGATTTATTTGAATGTGTTGGTACGGTTTCAACATCATGTTCGCAGCTTTCAAAAGCATGATTGGCCTCATAATTATTCTCAATCAACATAGGTTCCGGAGGCTCAATATTATTATGCATAATGATGCTTTTATGTTGTACAATGGACCTTGGAGATTGTTCTTGATATTCCTCATTGTTTGAAGTCAGATCATCATTTGTATTGTTAATAATTTGCTGCGGGTTTTTGTAGTCTACAGTAGGGTCATAGGCATTTGATACAAACTCGTCTGCATTTTTTTCAATTGATACATTTCCTGTACTTAGATCAACAAGCAATTTTCCCCTCCAATTATTTCTACCAGCCATTTTTAAAGCATTGTCTTTGCAAGTTGGCAAAAATCTGAAGCAAAATAAAAGAAGAAAGCTTAAAATGCGAAAAGAAAACAAGTGCAAGTAACATGACTTTTACATAAATGGAAATAGAATGAGGCTTTATAGAAGAAAATGCAAAAAAAAAACTCATACCAAACAATAGCTCAAGGACTTAACTTATGTACGGTTCTTTTTCTTCCGTTCTATGTTATTTTGTAGTAACATTCGATTAACAATGCAATTAAAAGCACTTACCAGATCTTCAATTGTTTTCCAAACGATAAAATGTTCACATAACCTCAAAATCATACAACACGTGTTCACGGAAAAATCAGATATGTGCAGGGCTACTACGAGTGTAAGCCAAATTCCGTATGTGCATTTGTACACATAGTTTTCTTGTCGACTTTAGAAATGCACATATCTGGATTGGTTTTTTGAAAACTAAGCCTTATATTCACATACGGGTTTTTGTAACGGATAGAGATTCTCAAACTAACGCCATCTAGCGAAAAAAAAAAAAAACGAAAAAATGCACATATCGCTTTCGGTCGGCGCACCGACGATGTATCGGTTCCCCGCATCTCGCAACTATTAACATCAATACTTATAAAAAATCTGTAGAAAAGTCTTTTTTGTACAACGAAAATATTAAAAAAAAGTGTGCCAGGGTTTTAAAGTAGAACTAACAGAACCATTTCCAGCATTTTTGGCATTTTTGTCTGTTTTTCTGTTCATTCGTTTGTCTATTTATTTGTGCACGCATCACGTAAAATGTACGAAACCAATGTACATAAATTTTACAATAACAATTGTGCGTAACTATTTAGTTTTTGTTTCATCGCAATCGGTTCCCTCTATCAAAAGTTAGATGAATTTAAAGTGTTCGAGAAGTAAAATATCGCAACATACGCAATTCAGATACTCGAACTGTTGAAGTCCATATTCGATGGCGTTGTGTATTTCGTGTCATTATCTGAATTGCGGTGTTAAGATTTTCCGCGGAAGAATGACTTTAGAAAAAAAATTGGTAGGTATTTACGGTCCATAAAACCCGACCACCGCGCCCCCATGTGGGAACGCAGCGAACCACGGCCAATTCCCTATGTCGAATCAACGATATACCTACAAGGGCTATTTCATGTGTGCCTAGAATAAAATAATAAGTTGTAGTTCGTAATTTCGCTTGCGCTAATTCCCGTCTGAATAGCCTAATGATTAGGTACCGGATTCTATGCAACATAAAAATCTTGAAATATGCATGCGAATATGCATGACAAATGCGTAAAATTTATAAAATATGCAACATTAATGTTTTAGAAAACGAAAAAAAGGAAAAAGGTGTTAAATATTTTTTATTTCTAATTCACCATACAATTAGTGAATAATTTAATCATAAATGATCAATAGCAAAATGTAACAACTTTGTAGACGATTAATTATTTAACATTTTTGTAAACGTAAACAATCAGGTGTTCCAAGTGTAAGTCTTTAATCAATCAAAATATTTTTTTAAGTGAAAATAATGATTGTTAGTATATAATGTCGCCAATATAATAGACGAAATTTTGGGTGTTTATTATAATTACACTTACAATACCTATCAAAATATAATAAATATAGCGAAATATGCATTAACACTAGATATTAGATATGATATGCAATTTCCGCTGAGAAAAGGGAGGGGTTAGGGGGGGACCCGACCGGATTAGAGATGCGTTTGCATATTTGGATATGCAATTGCATATTTACCCCTTTCTTTCTTTCTATCCCTTTCTTTCATTTTTGTCAGTGTCCATATCGAAAAATCTTGAAACTTAGCAAAGATACCGACTTCCAAAAAGAAAGTTATTTTTCATTTTGTATTTTTCTGGGATGTTATCATCAGATCCTGGTTTCCTTATGTTACCATCCTTGGGATACCTTCTATCTAACAAAAAAAAATCATCAAAATAGTTTGATAAACGAAGAAGTTATCCGCGAACACAAATAAAAAAATATAATATAAATAAAAAAATATATATGCGACATATATACATATATATATATATATATATGTCGCATTAAGGCTGGCCGATACTTTTCAAATATATTCGGTCGAATTGAGAAACCTCCTCCTTATTTGAAGACGGTTATATAAAAATACTAACCGGTTGTGTGCCGTAACTACCGAAAAATTTATAAGCCATTGTTTCTCCATGGATTCACGTTTTAGGCGCAGGGTTAATTAACATTTAAGAATTTTAGCTTTTTATTTAATGTAACTCCTCCTATTTACTTCATTTTATTGAGAAATACATACAAACAATACAATTTTAAATACTATATATTTTAAATACAATTTTCCTAGGAACATCACTACTACTAATAAATAGCATGCATGGCATGCATCATACAATCCCGAGCATGTTTTCCAATTCCGGGATTACGGGATTTTTGAAGCGTTATCCCGGGATCCCGGGCTTATCCCGGGATTAGAATAAGTGGTTTCTAATATTGGGCTCAAATGAAAAAAGAAAACTTGAATAATTTAAAAGAAAATATTTTTAATGTCTTTTCACAACACAAATCACAATATAATAAGAAAAGAAAACAAAAATACTTTATAGAATTTCTAAAATATAATCGCAGAAATATCAAAGCATCCAATGTTTGACTTCCAAGCCTGCTTCGTAGTTTATTACCAACATAAGTAGCAGCTGAAAACGCTCGCTCAGGTTCTACGCTGGTTGGAGGTCGGCGTATCTAAGGGTAGTTTTTGTCGTTATGTAACAAATGCTATTAATATAATCTAGGCAAGGTTATTGTCAAGGCGCAACGGACTACGGAATACACATTAGACTTGTTTGTGGCAATCCCGAAAATCACGAGACTAGCCAAGTACAGACCCGAGTACACGATTTTCGGGGCCAGAAAACGGTCGGGATCCCGTATCTCGGGATCCCGGGATCCCGACCGATTGTATTCTCTACTGATGTCAGATCTGAGAAATAAATACTTTTTCTATCTTTAAACTAAATAGAATATCGGCAAGTAGACACACTACGCGTTACATGTGGCACACCAATTCTACATTAACAAAATCTACTTAGTGCTAAAATTCATGATACAGAACATGAATGTAATTAAAAAGCGCTATAAAAATATGAAAATTCATGAACTTACGCTTGACCGCTCAAAAGTATCATGAAACTATGAGTCAGACGTTTTAATAAATACTTCTCCAAAGAGCTAACAAAAACAGTTGTTACATTAAAATAACACAGAAGGCCTAATCAATAAAAATACTTTATTACGGTGTTTAAAAAAAATCAGGGGCGTGAATATAAGCTGTTAGAGTACGGTTATTAAGTGTTTATAAGGTACAGACGTAAATGACTTGTATACATCTGTCCCTTACGCACACTCAAAATAACCTTACTCTTAGAGCTTATGGTCACCCCCCTGTACAGAAATTGGAAAACAATGTGGTCGCTTTTCTTTCGTTAACTGGATCTGACTCGGAAGCCCCATTAAAGAAATGAAGCTGAGAGAGACCTTGCTTGTTCTTAATAACGACTTCTCTTAGTTACTCTACTTTGATGAGAGTGGTTTGTGCATTTTACTTCAGAGATAGGCAGACTATAGATTTGGCCGACCAGTCGATGTAAAGGCTAGTCAATCCATCTCTGCGTTTGTCAGCTACTGATCTTTGCCGACACTGATCTCCACCCGGTTATTTTGTGAGAATGATAAAAAATATATAATACCAGTGTATTTCCAAGAAGCCGTATGTTTACCGATGGAATTAGTGCTCGTACGCAATGGGAGTGTGACGACGGCCGCGATGCTCACGCGCCGCTGTCACGGACGATATCGTGTTACCCACAGAATTCATTAGCCACATCTAAGTAGGAATCTGCATTAATATTTATATGTTATCTGGGAGCAAAAAAATTACATGTCTTTCAAGTTATTTTGAAGACAGATTGATTGATCTGTGGAATGATAATGTGAGATTGCAAAAAGTCGCCGATGACTGTCACGTCAGTCACCCAGCGTGATACCAGGAATCCGCTTCAGGTTGGCTAGAAGAAATGGTTTGGCTTGTTTGTAAGAGAATCCGCCTTTGGTATAAAACTAGGAATAGATAGAGGTAGGTAAGTTCTGAAACAAGTTGCGTAGAAGCGCTTTGCAATTTTAATACTATTGCGATGTTTTCACTTGAGTTAAAAATACTATTCTATTTAAATTGATGCGATACATACTGTAAATGCAAGTAGCTTCAGCCTACTTAAGTACCAACCTTTCTTACCCAACTATTTGCTATAGTCCTGCCAGTGCGTAGTTAAGTACTTTTGTCACGGATCTTAGATCGGTATCCAAAGCCTCAATTTTTTTTTTTTTTTTTTTTTTTTTTTACTTTGTACTCTATGACAGTGGTCATAAGGGTTTAAAGGCTCCTAAAACCCTGCGTCTGACGCGCTACGGAAAACCCTGTGACAATCCAATCTAAATAATCTCGCCGGCTTCCACTCGTTTATATTACATAACATCACGCCTGTATCCCCGAAAGGTTAGGCAGTGGTGCATGTATAATATTACACCCACATTTCACCGGTTATGTTAAAGTCAAAACCCAATTAAAACATAAAACACTATAAAACTTTGGCCGGCCCGGGAATCGGACCCATGCTTGGTCACGGATAAATTTGAAAAAGAGTTGCCGCGGCCCTGTCTCAAGCAACTGAAGGTAAACGGTGGGTTAAAAGTCTGACACGCTCTCCCGCCTCACGCAGAGCGGGAGAAGTCATTGGATGATTTATCCCGCCCTAAAAAAACGGACTTCATAGTGAGCAGTAATGCTTGCGAACAATAGACCAACGATGTAGACTCGCAGATCGTTTATATTCTTTTGTCATTTTATTGATATATCAAAACTCACTATAATTGTTGTTATAACTGCATAAACGTTTGCCATTTACCTAATAGGCGCAGTAAATCGTTCTCGTGCGGGGCGGATCGATATACGATAACACTCAATTAAAAGTGAGGTCTTCATTAGCCTACTTATGAACCAATCAGTAGCACTGCACCTACCCGCAGGCCTGCAATGTAGCCACAATGATAGAAATCAGTGTACCATTCGATGCAAAGGATTTAGAAATCTCCGTGTCAATTCAACAAACAGACAGACCGCGGTTTTGATCAAATTAATTATTTATATCGGCTTTGATGTTTGGAGTTCAGTAGTGCGTAAGAATTCAAGTTTGTTTTATAGTAGAGAAGATTTGAATGAAGGTAATCTTTCTTTAAGTAAAGCTAAACTCAGACATTTTCAAAGTCTCTGATAACGCAGTCAATGCAGGCCAAATGTCTACTCTGACATTTCCCTACTACCATCATAACTACAAAAGATCACTATTTTGTTAGTCGGTTAAATCTGTGTGTGTGTGTGTCACGAGGAGAGCATAGATCAAATGGCTTCTGATCATCAAAAGCTAATTATAGTCAATCCACCTGGCAAGACTTCGTAAGTACGGGACCAAGACAATTTACCGAGTGATATTCTGCTACGAACAGGTTAAAAGGAAATAATTATAGGTAGGCAACAAACCTTAAACCGGGAGCCCCGAGCCATACAGTACTAAATTTTACATAAATTACACTTTTTTGACGAAAATGTTATAAAATAAAATATGGAATTATGGAGTATGTAACTAATTTCCTGAAAGAGTTTTGAAAATAATAAAATCAAATTTTATAGGCAAGCAGACTTCTACTCCTTTTTTCGACACAATCATTTTAATTTCAGCCGAATTTTAGAGAAAAATTGTATTCGAATCTAATTAAATTTGGAAATATTCGTAGCTTAGAACGATGAGGAAATTCAATTTACTACCTTATTCCAATGCTAATGTTCCTTGAAGAACTTTCTCTACGGCATTCCCTGCAGGTTTTTTTCAACAAGGTTATAATTATGCTATTTGAATAAGTTATGTATCTTGTTATTGCGAAGTCCCATGAGTCAGGCCGTGACAATGATCGGTGGTGTAATTTCACGCGCTCTGAGCACTAAACGTAACTTATTATATTCTTAGATACAATGTTCTGCGACAATTCTGTAAACTTGATTCATGTTAAACCTATTATTGTACATAATTGATGTTATTACTGTGAGCACCAATAAGTTTCGGTCATAGCTGTATTTATTTATTAGATCTTAATCACGATTCAGAAAATAAATTGTATCTGTTTTGTAGCCTTGGGCTACTAATTTCTGAAGGTTGATTGAGTTTAGATAAATTAGAAACTTGTTAGTCATACTCATAGGTAGGTATTCTTTGTACATATTTTCAAAGATATCTCCAGAGGTAGGTAGAGTATGCTTCTCTGGAGATGTCCTTATGCATAATTTAGATCTTGATCAGTGTTCACGATAATTATTATTACTGTTGGGAGTACCTACTATGTCCCTAGTGGCGTAGTAAGAGGACCCATTATAGAATCTGTTTGATGCAATTAGTTTCTGCAAGTTAAGTTTTATCAAGTGCTAATGTCTGAGATAGCTCTTTTATTGTATTTGTGTGCAATTTTTTTTTCAAAATGCCGATTGAACAGAGCCCGAAGAAAGGCGAAGAAGGGCGAAGGGCGATGGCGCGCGAAGAAACACGCGGCGCACGCGCAGCCGACCGACACGCGGTACTGGCCCTCAGGGGTCACATTGTAGGTCAGGAGACAGGGTGCGCAAATGAGATCCCTTTTAAATTAAAAAGGCATGCAAGTATTTTAGTTCATCAACACAGTATTTTTTCTGAAACAGTGGCTGTAACCGGCTGAAACTTTTAATAAAAGACTACCTACCTATATCGCAACGTTTTATAGTAACTTATTTGCAATATACTTATATTACAGATAGAAGGAATCGAACGATTAGCTACTGTTAAACCCGATAAAACCATTAACAAGTTTTCCCAATAGTCTCCATAGACGATCTTATAGAACCCTAACTTTTCTATTCAACGATTATTTTTGGAGGCAACCAAAACAAAGGCCGTATGAACAGTGCCTTCTATAATACGAGGACCCTAACTCCTCGCGAACGATGGCGCGAGATATCCCCATGGCCCGTACACCCGCCAGTCGCGCCGCGTCCGTGCGTCGTACCTTACGTCTCGTTTGTGTAACTGCTCACGGCCCGTAGTTCGTAGCGTCGTAGTTGTTCGGAGACTCGTAATTCGTGTTGACTTTCATTGTTTGTGTTTTTGTGTGTGACAATGTGTGTGTTTGTGTTTACCTCTCATTGAACACGGATTGGGTTTCCTTTTTGTTCTTTTTGGTAAGTTTTTAAAATTATTTTTATGCCTGGTTTTATTGTGTTGATTTTAATTTGTTTGTTAATTTAAATAATTAATTAATAGATGTTCGGCTTTTTCGGAAGTTGCTTTCGAAAAAGAAGTACTAAAGACACCAGCTTCCGAAACGAAAGTTATTTTCCAATGTTTAGTATCTTTTTTTTGAAGTCGGTTAATTTTTATGTGAAAAAGTTTTATTTCTCTCTTTTTAGTTTTAGTACACTATCACTTAAAATAACGGATCCATGCGGACGACGTCACGGGGTACCCATTTGTTGTATACCAAAATCTTCTACAGAATGTAACAAATACTTTTCTGAAAATCGCATCAAAATCGGTGCAGCCAACCTTGAGAAAATCGCGGACAAACATACATACAATCGTACAGGTCAAACTGAGAGCCTCCTTTATTTTTCGAAGTCGGTTAAAAAAACGGCGATAATTGTTAAGTTTTCTTACATATCAATATCTTGGCATAAGTAAATGAGGTCCCATATTAGAAAACAAAATAATTGTTCTTTCCCCCCCCCTTGAGCTGCGTAGAATACACAAAAACAAAAAGAAAAATTGAATACACTTATGGTTCCCGATTACTAGAAATCTTATTAATTTATCCTACAGCTATTATACTCGTAATATCACATAGCAGTTTATTACTAAAAGCAGTTAAAGCAATCTCCCTTGCTAACGAACTGACATAGTCGAGGAGTTTCGTCTATATTAATTGAGTAACGGTCGTCGAACGATCGACATTAATTGCATACAAATGTCGTTTATTATACGTTTTACTGGGAGATGTTTTATACGTATTTTCTTATAGACACAGTTTTAAGAAATAAAAAGGTGTTACGACAGTTTTATTTGATACTGAGGACTTGAAAATATTGTGGATGACAAAGAGTGTTCGCAACCGCATTAGTAGTCCCAAGTCCGTTTGAATGAACTCCACTCAACTCAATTGCGGAGGCGTGGCTGGAAAGACCTCACGGCGTCCTTACCTTCCGCATGACGCAGGTCCTCACCGGACATGGCAAGTTCGGGAGGTTCCTGCATCGGATCCAAGCGGAAGAGACGCCCGGGTGCCGCCACTGTGCGGAACGCCCGGAGGACACGGTGGAGCACACAGTCGAGGTGTGCCCTGCTTGGGCAGAGCACCGCCGTGCCCTCGTGGGGGCGATCGGCGGCGGAGACCTCTCGCGCCGGGCCTTGGTTCAGGCCATGGTCCGGAGCGAGGAGGAGTGGCAGGCGGTCGCCTCCTTCTGCGAAGCAGTAATGCTAGCAAAGGAGGAGGCCGACCGCATCAGGCAACGGCGCCCTCGCCGCCGCCGCCGGGATCCCAATCCCGATATCCAGCCACCGTAGACGCGGGCTCGTGGACAGCGAGCCATGGGTAGCTCGCTGTCCGATCGTCCGGTAACTACCCGGACCGAGCCAAGGCGTCGACGGCGCGCACTGTTCCCGCGCGCCTCAAGGAGTTGTCAGCAAATAGAGGGGCCCAGCTGGGTCGAAGCCTACCGGGGTTCGGGGTTATCCGAAAGGAAGCTAGAGCCCCGGTATGAAGGCTAGAAGGAACGGCGCGGGGTTTTTAGTCAGTACAAGTCTGACACTATCTCCCGCTCCACCCAAGAGCGGGATTTGTCATAAGATGATCTTCCCCGTCGACAAAAAAAATAAAAAAAATAAATAAAAAAAAACTCAATTACCATGAAAACGAAAAAAAAACCTCGAATATTGTCAACATTTATAGCAAAGTCATGGCTTGGAATATAGGCTCTAGGATACGATGATTGGTAACCACCAACCCAACTAGCAAGGGACTATTATCCGTAGCAATCACTCGTCAACCAGCTTCTCCTGAAAGTCAATAGGTATTAACATGGAGACCTAAATGTTAGGACACAACCAACACTAGTTGCTTTTTTGCATAAATCGTGTCTTAGATTGATAAAAGCTAAAAAAAAATTGATAGCAAAAACCTCACCTGGTAATCGAAACTAGGACACCGTAGTGTACCCGTTGTGTAAAGTAGATAGTATAGTTAACTACATATTGTAGTGTAGAAATGGGCTGTTAGTTGCCAAGAATTTGCACAAGTTCCACAGGATAGGATGTCTCACGACGTATGAACGTTAGCGAGGCAGCAACGCCTTCGCTGTCCGGATATTGTTTCAACAACATGGTGCTATTGTCAAGCAGCTAAGCACATGTTTAGTGAGAATATTTCTCAGAAAAGAAAGATGAGATGATACCTTATTCAGTAAGTAAATAAGGTAAAATCTCATTATCATCATCATCTCAAAATAAAATAAAAAAATCCCCAACGATCTTGAAATCGATTCGAATTTTCTTAATTATCTTCAAGAAGAACTTCTTGAACTCTTTATGAGCTATTTAGAAGTTCGGTATTCTTTTACGTATATAAGACGGACTAGAAATTTTTTCATTAACACAATTTTCAAACTCATCAAAAGCCCGAATACCGTAAATCTAATGCCGAAAATGTTAATTCATCCATCTCTGTCAACTAAAACCGGTAAATTTAATATTTTCTTTACTAAAAGTGTTTATTGGGTAGTGTGGGACCGGCCCTGAATCTCACACTTTGTACTACAAATATGCATAACACCTCGATCTTCCTTAGTGATGATATGATAAATAAATACTTAGAGATACTTGAGTAGGATCGTAAGTGGCCTGTTAGAGTGTTGGTACAAGACATCAAATGTGTGAACGACTTCTGATTGAGAGTTTTTGAGATGTTTTCTTTATGGCGCCACTTGGATTTTAGTTTCAGTTATTTTCTAGCTTTTTACCGCAGTTTCGCTCCCGTGGCTTGTTCTGCAGGAAAGGTTTTTTACGGAATAAAAAACATTTTATGGATGGCACTCAAAGAATTTTTGACATCCGTTAGTAGTTTACTTACAAATTTTACGTCTTTATAATATTAGTGAAGATACGTCTTGGTTACCTGAAACAGCTTATTGGGACATAAACATAACTAAATTTTATCAGTTTGTAAAAGTTTCATGTTTGAGCTTTAATTATAATAAATTAATAAGGCAAAAGAGTGTTGTTTTAAAATGTATTTCTCCCTAAGTATTTAATTGGTTGGTACGCGTAGAATGTACACAAAGGATCAGAAAACACTTGTACACATAAAACACGTGAACCGGAAGTTATGTCAATATGCCGAACGTAACAACATCAGCTAAGTTAATAAATAAGTAGGTGGATATAAGATACGATCTCGGGTCGAACGGACAGCGGGTGGACGCGAAGATAATAATTATTATTGCACTTTATTTGTTTTTTGTGACATAGTTTTTTTGATGAGTTGTTAATAACTGTAAAGTTTTGTGATAATTTGTATTGAACCAGTGATCGAAATAATTAGTGAAACGAAAACTGAAACAAGGAAAAAGTTTCGATATTCATTAAAATATTGGCAGAGTTTTTTGATGCATGAATGAATCAATTCATGTTGAACTGAAACAGAAATAAAAATAATCATCATTAAAAAAATTGTTTGTGTTAAAAAATGTTTGATTCCTTATAAATTACATGAATCATAGCATAATTATTTATTAGTTACTAGCTTTTACCCGCAGCCTCGCTCGCAGTGAAGCCATTAACAATTTTTTTTTGAAATAAATAGTATCCTATGTTACTTCTAATACCTCCAAGAATATATGTACAAAGTTTCATGATGATCGGTTCAGTAGTTTTTGCGTGAAAGCTTAACAAACAAACTTACATTCACATTTATAATATTAGTATGATGTGGTAAATAACAAAAAATAACTTTAGATTTTCATTATACAAAATATTAAGTTATGTTGAGTACATTAAGTTGGCAAATGCCTATGTTATTCAAATATCTCACGAATCATAGCATAGCATCACGCCTGTATCCCCAAAAAACTAGGCAGAGCATCTTTATAAAAACTGGCTAATTTGCTTATGCAAATACAAAAACGCAGAAAGACGTTAAAATGTGTGTACACGTAATGACGGATGACAGGTCATGTTGTCATGCACCACAAACCCGTTTCTGTCTCTTCTTACTTATTACATTGTAATGCAAATAAACCCGTTCGGGGAGATTAATGCAGATAATAAATTCAAGAACATTATTTAATAAATTACATGTTAGCGTAACTTATGTGCTGTGGAGGGATATTTATTAGATGCGCGTTGTAATTGAAGACAGTAGCGCCATGAGTAACAATAGCCATTTATTAGCAAGAGCTCTAGACAAGTGACGTTCTATATATATAGCGATTGGAAAAATGACAAAATGTATGAGAATGTCGAACGCTATCGAAATGTCACGTGATCAATCCCTTAATTTTGGCATTTTGACCATCGCCATCGCTGACATCTAATGACAGTTGTCTAGCTAGAGCCTGTACCGACTTCATATCCTAGCTAAGTAAGTGTTGCTAGAACAGTTTTTATTACCAAAAAATATCACGCACCGTATTCTTCAAGGGAGATGCCAGCAGTGCATACTGTCGCGCAGCAGTGCGCGATTCGCCATTTAACAATCGGTATGTATCAACATTAGTAATGTCAATCTATATTTTATATTGTGGTAACACCACTCTTGGCTTTGACTAACTTTATGTTGGTACTGTGCTAGAGGCATGGCGGGAAATGTGGCTGCTTTTTGGACAAGTATGAGAAGTGAGCAAAAAAGTTATTGCAAGAAAAGGTAGGAGCTACAAGCTTCTAGGAGGTCCAAGAAGACCCCAGGTGAGTGTTTACTTTGCAATATCTTTATGTCGACCTATAAGTGCATGATAAGTGGAAAGATAAGACGACTGTCGTCGTTCGCCATTCTTTCCTTTACTGGTAGTCCAATCTTGCAGTGCACAGCACACTTGGTAGTCAAGGACATTGGACAGGGAAGCCTGGAGCTTCCATTTATTGATAGTGTGATCCGGAAACACACTGGCACGGTCGACTGAGCTGGAGCAACCGTGGCGAGGCTATGGGGATGGTGGAGGCCTCCGGGGGGCCATAGGCCCCCTGTCCGGCTAAGTGACTAACATGCAAACATGATCAGAGTCACCAGGGATATACCCTGTTTAGACCGGAGCAAGTCGACCGATGCCCAGCTAGGTAATAGAGGTGTATAGCCATAAATAAACTGCAGTCAAATAACAGTCATGAGATCCCTCTATAGAGTACGCGGAAATGCAAGCACGAAGAGGTAACAAGAGTATGGCAAGACACTTGGTAAAACTAGCTAATGCATGTGAGTGGCACAGCCACACGAGAGAGGCTAGGCCTCGCCTTATAAGTATCGCATATATATAATAGGAGTGGAATAAAACTGGTCGACTAATCTTTCCACTCTCATGATAAATGTGTAATTATGTATCATCATGTCGTCCGTACATTATGTGAAGCAAGCATATAGTATTTCACATACATACTATAGGAGGAACGACACATACTACACACCTTTTTAGTTTAAACTATACAATCTAGCGTAATTGATGAACGAAACATAAGTTTCTGCTTCATTTTTGCTTACAATACATTGTTGTGTCTATATTATGCTAAGTTTTCCATCTCTATAAATACATAGTCCATCTCAAGATTCACAAGAATGCAGCTAATGCAAATAAAACTTCATTTTAATAAATAATTGCTAATTATCTCGTTCACGCATCGTCCGTAGAAAACGTCCATAATTGTGCAGATGAAGATAAGCAGACGTATTCAAATGAGAGCGAGGGAAAGTGCGCCCGCGCAGACTCGCTGAGCATTATGCTGACTTCTCTTTAATTAGATTGTTGCGGTTGGGATCGCGAAAATACTTTGATGTTGTGGTTACAGTGAAGTGAATAAGAGATAAGGAGACGGTCGGTCTGTTCTGTAGCAGTAAAACTTAGGTGAGGAGAGCTTGAGGTGACCTATCAAGAAGACTAATCACCTCACTTCGCCTACATTATCACGGTGAAATGTTTACAGAAAAGAATTGCAGCTCATAATACAACTTCTTTGTACATGCTATGATGAAAATATGGTTTTTGTCTGTGTTTTTTGTTTAGTTATGCAATTACAATAAATATAAACTATGGCCGCATAATGCACATGTGTTACACATAAACTCACGCTGTTTTTCCATGGGGGTAGAAAAGAAAATTTTAAATTGTAAGGGTAATTGATGGAATTTTTATCAGCGAGAGTCACTTCAAAAGTTGGGTGGAGTCATTTTTATGGTGCACAGTGTGATCATATATAGTGTTTGCATGGACAATTTTTTTTTTCTCAATTTGAAAGTAGAGACACGTAGCGTCTCGTCATAATGAAGTTGGTAGACGGATAGTGCACAAAAAAGACAAGTTATTGCAGTCCTTGTTTAAAACAAGAAATGAAACGTGACTAACAGACAGACAACCAGTCTGTTATTATCAAATTACTGTAATTTAACTTTTTGTTAACAAAGGAAGAGATGAATAAAATTTATTGCATTGTCTTTGACCATGAGCGTTATACCTACAGCTTTCGAAAATTGTATAATTTTAGCATTTTTAAGCGACAAAAGGAGGTTATTGAGTATTTATTACAATAAGATGTTATCAAATATTTGTACAAATTATGTTTGAGCAAACGTTGGCGTGTCATCGCACAAAGCCGAGCCGCCAAGTGCACTTAAATGCTTAATTTAAGTGCAAATAGGGTCACTTGCGTTATTTTTCAACGTACGACTGCTTAACTCAATATTATGTTTATATGTTTGTATTTTATGATATTTCATGAAGTGGCTTGAACGTGAAAATGTAGGGAAAATGGGAGAGCAGTGACAGGATATAGGTTACAGGCTGTCAGTTAAAATACAAACCAACTTTCTTTCTTTGCTGAAACTACAGCTTGCTGTTTTGGGACAAGCCCGCGCGGCATTTTCCTTCCAACCACTGAAATTCCTGATAATTGAGAAACAGAACGGAACGTCTTACTTTTTTATGCAGAAGTAGTAGTAGAATAGTAACCCAATGTAAACTTATATAGGTTCGAAGTTCGATTCCCGCACGGAACAAATATTTGTATGTCCTACAAATAGTTGTTCTGCATCTAGGTGTCATGTGTATGTGAGTTTCAATGTTCGTAAACGCACCCACCATACAGGAAGAAATTCCTAGTGTGGGGCATCGTTTTAAAACAAACAAAAAAGATGAAAGAAGAAAAGAAAGGTATGTTCTATGAGTGCTGGGTGTTTGACCGAGCTCAGTACTTAAAAGGTAATGTGAGGAATTGATTCAGCTTGTATAATTAACGTTAGATCGCTGAGATAGAGGTTGCATCCAAACTAATGAGATCTGTTCGCGTGGGCGCTTTCGCTTTGTTTCTTCACTTCGTACTATTATTGCATCTACCTACTTGCTATTTAAGCTTGTTAATTACATGGGACTTACAGATAACTGCGATTTCAAAATAAATCTAGAATATAACAGAATACTCTTTATTAAGTACACCATATAAGTTACAGAAAGTATAGACGAAGAAAACACACACACACATATACTTTTATAGGGTGGTGCCTAAATCTCTACTTAAGCCTTCGAAAAATTCTATGTAAAAGGTAAGTTATTTTTGTATTAAAATAATTACTATCTATCATTTACTCCCGAGTCTTTTATGTTGGGTAGGTTATTATAGTGCAAGACTATAAAAATAAACTTTTTATATCCTAATGCCGTTATAAATCTATGCGCACGGCTATAAAAAGTTATTACAAGTTTATCGCTTGCTAATACAATAAAATACTGAGTTAATAATTTGTGCGAATGGCACAAAACTTCTGATGGCCCAAGATGAGTGGTTCAGCATTTGAGAAAATTTACTTGGTTAAATAATAATCCTTTTCTTAGTAGAGGATTAAGTTTCAGGATAGTTTATGTAAAATCGTAAACCTGGTAACATAAGCTATCTTCTCAAAAGATTTAGTTAATTTATTTTAAAGGCTTTTAACACGTTTACGAGAGATTCATCACAAAACTTAATAGCAGACTATTATCTGCGACACTTTGCTCGTTATGAAAGGGTCATGAAAACATAATCAAATGCAAGCTTATTACCGTATACTATCGACACATATAGGTACGAAGTAGTTTCGATGCGTATAGGTACGGAAAATATTCCGCAAACTTTTGAATCGCCCAAAAATATACACAGTGTATAAAATAAATAACAAATATATACACCTAAACAAAAAACTTGTGTAAAACCACAGATAATATAATACTGTAGAACTAATTCAGCTATTTGATTGAGTTCGGTATAAAAATTCTGCTTGCAAGTTACGTTCAAATGCGAGCTTTGCATAGTGGATTTATAATTTTTGGGCCCGATTTCTTAATAGTCTTATAATTTTTAACTAAAGAATAAAAATAGCGGTTTGATAGCTTTCGTATAGAAAATATAACGGAAAGTGTGATCATAATGGGTCGAAGCAGTTTTTAAAATATGATCACCCCTTTCAGTTACAACCTGTATACAATACCACCTTAGGATAGCACTGTACTACCATTTATGTTTAGAAAACCAAAGAAATTTAATTAAAAGTTCTAAATACGCCATGTACGACATGACGCCAGCGATAAAATAGCCATTAAATTAATGGAATAGGCACTATTGTACAAGAGATGAATAACAATAGGGTACTTCACTGAAAACTTGTTTTTTTTTTCCGTCAGGTAGATTAATAAACAATATTGGAACCGTATTTTTTCTTTGGACACTTAAACATTTAGTGACGACGATTTATAACAGATAACAGAATAAGATTCATAACAGAATAAGGTTCTTCAATTTATAAACGCTTAAAAGCACTTCTTGTAGTCTTGTGATCAAAACAATAAACTTTTTGGTATCTCAATGGGAAAATGGCGTAATCTACCACGGAAAAATCACATTACGTAAGGCTTTTATCTTTAACATCTCCAATACACAATAGGCGTTTTTTCTAATTCAATTACTAGTCGCGTGACACAGTTGCATGTGATGTGCGCCCTTCCTTAGCTTACGTAAGTGTTATCTATGGGAAGAGCATAGAGAAAAGAGCTGGCAAACCTGCTCGACGTAATTACGCTAATTACGTCGAGCAGGTTTGCCATGCTCGACATGCCATTATTATACAGAAGACAGAAGAGTATAACCTGCCTCTCTGTTTAGCGTTTGTGGACTACGAGAAAGCCTTCGGTTCAATCGAGACTTGGGCTGTACTGCAGTCTCTCCAACGGTGCCAGATTGACTACCGGTACATTGAGGTGTTGAAGTGTTTGTACCAAAGCGCTACCATGTCAGTCCGTCTTCAGGATCAGATCTCGGAACCGATCATTCTCCGGCGCGGCATGAGACAGGGAGACGTCATTTCTCCGAAACCGGTTACTGCTGCGCTGGAGGATGTCTTCAAGGTTCTGGACTGGAAGGTCTCGGCAACAACTTTAATGGCGAGTTCATCACTCACCTTCGGTTTGCCGACGACATAGTAGTCATGGCTGAGACCATGGAGAGCCTCAGTACAATCCTCAATGACCTCAGTAGAGCTTACGAAAGAGTGGGTTTTAAAATGAACATGGACAAAACCAAGGTCTTGGTGAATGCCCATGTAACATATAATCCTATCAAGGTCGGAGATACTACACTCGAAGTTGTAGATGAATAGGTCTACCTGGAACAAACGGTCCATTTGGGTAGGTCTAACTTCGAGAAAGAGGTCAACCGTCGAATTCGACTCGGCTGGGCGGCGTTCGGGAAGTTGCGTGGTATCTTCTCGTCCAATTTACCGAAGTGTCCCAAGACAAAAGTCTATGACCAGTGTGTGTTGCCAGTGATCACCTATGGGACCGAGCATGGTCGCTCGCAATGGGCCTTATCAGAAAGCTTAAAGTCACCCAAAGGGCAATGGAGAGGGCTTTGCTCGAAGTTTCCTTGCGTGATCATGTCAGAAATGAGGATATCCGCAGGAGTATCAAAGTAACCGTCATAGCCCGAAGATTTACCAAACTTTAGTGGCAGTGGGCAGGGCACATTGCTCGCATAACAGATAGCCGATGGGGCCGACAAGTTCTGGAATGGCGACCGCGATACGGAAGGCCTGCCACTAGGTGGGCCGATGACCTGGTTATAGTCGCAGGAAGGCGCTGGATGCGAGACGCACGAGATCGGTCAACGTGGCGACGCCTGAGGGAGGCCTATGTCCAGCAGTGGACGTCTTTCGGCTGAAATGACAAGTTTATTTGATAAAACTGAAATAAAATAGCACTTCTTATTTAAAATCTGTATATTTTATTCGCTCAATTACGACGCTCGACCGAATAAAAGAATGTTCACCGTCAACCACATCATCGTTTACACTCAGGTGAGATAGATAGTGGTCAAGCGCAAGCCTATTAACAATAAAAGAAGAAACAACTAAACTTTGGGGCATCAGTCATTTTTCTCGCTATAAATTTACATGATCATAACATAAACTGTATTTAAACTTAAGATTATTAAAGTATCCTCCTTTTTTATAAAAAAGCAGTCTCAAGAAAAAGTTTATCATAAGTCAATTACAAATAAGAAAAGAATTACTCCATAAATTATATTTCTATATCTATACAGTTAGTCATGTCATAATAGTAATACGTATTTCAATCAGTCTTATTCAAAAGACGAGATCTTATTAACATGATCGCGTCAAGCGTCAAGTATATCATTGTTTAGGCGCGGTTTTATTTTATTACAGACCATGCCAGCAGTAGAAAAAGCTCTTTCGGTCATCCAGTTGATTTATAGAATAAAAATAAAAAGTAAACCTACCAATTCAAATATTATTCGGATTTGCGCATTAGAGTAGTTAATATCGATCTACCGATTACTTAAAATGTAAATTTGTGGATAAATACAAATATTATCCCTTAAAATTAGTTTAGAAATAAATCCGAAGAAACCGAATTCGGGTCTTAAAAACCGGATTTAAAAATGTGAAGTAAATCCAGATTTTTCAGTTATTTTCGAATTTCGAAGAATCCGGATTGCAATAGCAATATAGTCACGATGTGCTACAATTTATACTGACAGAGTGACGTCACAAGCCCCCACTCCTGAACTTTGATGCAATTTATCTTTGAAAATGTTTATTTATTTCATAAAGCAAAAAAATCGGGTCCAATATTGACTGACGGACTAAATAGAATTATCATTTTTCTCCCCAGTCAAACTGTTTCTAAACAAGTTATTTTGCGCAGACGACAAAATCGTCTATTGAAGTTAATTTTTACGACTTGCCTGCTTTAGGCAACATTCTTACATCCATGATGTGGAGAAGAACAAGAAAAATGCAGGTGACAGACAGATAGGCAAAATCATATCCCAAGGGTTGCCTTTTTACCCAAATGCGCGACGCGAAGGAGAGAAATGTGTTTATCAAGCTATGTATGTATGTATATTTGTTCCTATGTGGCGTTTTAGAGACCAACCGCGTGGGCCGATTTTGAAGATTCTTACGTGAATCGATGCGTACCTTGCAAATTTTACTGGCTACATTAAATTAAGCAAACGAAAAATGGTGGATTTCGTGCGCCATATTGTGAGGGGCCCAATTTGTTTTTCTTCCTTATCCTTCTAGTGGGGTATCAAAAAAGGGTCATAGGAGGTTATTCCAAAAATATATAACACGTACAAGTTTAAAAGTAATTCGAAAAAAAAAGATAACTATAAAGTTAATTCAAAAAATCAAACTAAAAGAAGTAAGATGTGTAAAGAAGAAAATCAAGCTGTGCAGTCAGAGAATATTATCTGGTTTTGGTCAGCCGGCTCACGAATATATATCCTCCGACGAAACAAGTAGAAAATCATGCTGTGCGCATGATTTTCTACTTGTTTACGTCTTTTTAGTTCACTTCTTAAAGCAGTTGGGCGTTTTAATATTTTGTATTAACTTTTTTTATTAATTTGCTACGGAACCCTGAAACAATAGGTACAAAACGTTTAACCGCAACTATAAAATAGCAGTACAAACTACAAATCATAACTTACATAAAAAACCAGTGTGAGTTGAACTGTGAAACATTTTCCTAACAAACTAGAGAGATAAAAACCGCGATTAGTTTAGTTATTTAGTATATTATCATACTCGCGCGCCACATTCCTTGTTTTTTGTCTGACAGCAATAGTATGGGAATAGCATTTGTTCTATTGTGCGATTGCCATCAAATAGTATGTTCGCTCGCACAATCCAACGCTAATTACAACGAGATCGAATGCTGTTTTTAATAGCTTTCTACAGTTCAACTCGAAGGTAATTGATTTTTGAAGTTCTTGCTCTGGGTGCATTTTTCTTCGCTGTAACTCACAAACATTATGCTGAAATCATCATTGTCAACAGGTTGCAGCAGTCCACTGCTGCATTAAAGGCCCTCTGCTAAAATATATCAACATATTTTTACGTACCTAATTTAATTTTAAATCGCTGTTTATAAATTATTTGGATGATGTTGACTAAACGGAGAACTTCCGATAATAAAGCAGCGTAAATGTATCTAATCACTGTGCCGTCGAAGTTTTAAATATGGTTTTCTTCACATGTGCTTCACTTAAATGCACGGACCATGTAACATTTAAATTAAATCGTGATTCAAATAGTAGATAGGATTATTTCATTAAGTATCGCAATCTCACTAAGATTAATGAGTGTAGACATGTGGGAGGAGCAGATAGATCTGTGTGTTTAGAGCTAGGTATATAATTACCATTGTTGTGTCCATAATTACAAGGGTTGTGTGTTAATAATCGACAGTTCTACACAATAGTTTCGTAAACATTGAAAGCGCACCAGTGTGTAGCAGCGCGTTGAAGTCTTTTGTTCTAAAGAACTACAACTTGCGTATTGCGTATTTGCGCTAGTTTTGTGAATGTGCGACCAACTTGTGAATTAATGATTGGTTAAAGGTAGTGATTAATTTTAGGAAAACAATAGCAATTTTATTATTTCGTGATGAACATTTATTGTACAGCGTAATAATAACAAAATCAGACAATATAGCGCCCTTGATCCAAATATCTTCATTAATTCAATACACTCAATAAAAATGTATTAAAATGTTGCTATAAAAATATCCTTAGAAAATCTAAAATGCAAATATCGGAACCCTAACATAAGGGAAATAATGGGAACAAAACCATCCCTGTACCGTTGCCCTGGGCCCTTAACACGCCCCTCGTAACGGATGCTCAGAAACCGTTGATCATATCAAAGAATTACCTACCATTATTTTTTTATCATGCTTTACAAATTACCTGAACCTCTTCTAGTCTCGTCCTTATCTCTTTGTGTTTAAGTTTAATTTTCTTTGATGCTGGTTTATTAAAAATGCTCTTACAGATTTGGTTGGAGTTTTAGCCGCAGGGTGTACTGGCATCGGGTTTCAGAAAGTAATTTGAGCGTATTAGTGTATAATGACAATAAGCTGTACAGTGTCGAGTTACTAACGCTGGGTAATCAAATACACGCACACACTTGAGGAATGTGGCTCGTGTGCTACCTGTATTTATAAATAAATTGACCTTAAAAATATTACTTTAAATAACTCACTTAATTTGTTTCGATAAAATTTAAGACCTAAGCGCGAATTAAGAAACAGACAGTCGTTAGTTCTCCTGAACGTTTAAAAACCTTAAAAAAAACTATAAAACAACTAAATTGTAGAAAAGTTCATAGAAACGAGTTTTATGTTCTTCTAAAAGCACTAAAAAACTATTGGAACAAAGTCTTATACCCTCTTAATTAACAACAGATGGTATCTAAGAATATTCAAATTCAGAACCAACGGCTGCTCCTCTTACCGAGAACACATTCAAGGCATCGTTTTTATGTCTGAGTGACGTCATCACAGAATCAAAAGTAGAAGGACCGTAAAGCAAAATGTATGCAGGCAAAATGTTCGGTTGCATTAATTAGGTGACTCTAACACGGTTGTTTTCTTTAAAATACCGTCCATTAAAAAACTTGCAGGGGTACTTGTAGTTTCCGGTATTATAATTTCGCAACTCTAGTCAAAATAACCACTGATATCCAGGTCTTATTACATCCATCATCAACTATTCGACACTGCCGGGGTTGGTGACAGGAGATCTTTGGTTAATGTCCTTGAAGGGTATTTTTTACTTCTGTCAAAATTCATTTAGAAGCTGCTTATGGATGGCGCACCAAGTGTTCTGGCCTTTATTTGGACAGGTCTACGTGCAGTCGTTCAAAAGCAGATTGCACTAGATGCATCTTCAGATGTGGCATGTGGTCATGTGGTCCTTCTTTTCATGGTTACGCGGTGGTCCACCTACGGGCGAAAGAACAATAGCTCATTTAATGGGCAAGCTCGGTAGCTGCGCCGGCGCAACGAACAATGCCTGTGACGTCACACTGCCCAGGGCTGACGCCGACCAAAAAGTTTGCTTTTTTGTATATTGTTCAGAAGCGGATTATACTTAGTTGGCTTTTACGTGCAGCTTTGAAGTTGCGGTTCTGTATTCAATGGTAATTTTAATTGATCTTGGGCAATTTTAGAAACTTCTGTGTAAATAATTCGGCTTCCTTAATGATTGTTGTGTTTGTATTTTTCCCATATTGTCAGCATTATTGGAAGCCCTCGGGCGGTCCTAAGAATCTGATTAAAAATCACCAGAGCTTTGGTAAAGAAGATTCTAGGCACAGTCCATTCTCTTGCAACTAATCTTATCTCGTTCTCTTTGGTAATTAGCCTTTGTTTTGTTTTCTGGATATACTTTCAAGATACGCCCCCTTTTTCGATATACGACTGGGCATTGTGGTATTTAAATATTTTTTTATGTTCTATAGGCTCACGTTTGAACAATATCTCACTCAAACCGTCCCGGTATTCACCGTCATAACATGGCTCTGGATCCTCCTAAACTCTAAAAGACTAGCTCCAGAGCTCATGAACTTATTAATTAGCCTGGTAACCCTATAACCTGGATATGCACCGTTCGCCAGTAAAGTAACTCACCACTGTGCGGCAACAATACAGCAGTCCTGCGCACGCGCCTGCACCTCCGCGCGCAGACGCTTACACAAGATCCGATTACTTTCGGCCGATTTCCTCAATTTTGTCCGATTGTTTGTTTGTTTGCCCAACGGGAGCCATAGGGCAATACACCAGTGATTGTTCAATGGCTAATACCACAATGGGGCTTTCTTTCAATCGGTGAATTGTGTTTGAATTTGTGCCGGAAATAATTGTTGCCTGGTTTCCTTTGTGTGATTACGTTAATGCCAGCAACCACTTGGATGGGCGAAAAATGCTCTTCCAACTTTCGAATCGCCGTGAAGTTTCACGCTTATAAAAGGGAATAAGACTCGGGTGGAAGTTCTGTCTGCTAGAAATCACTTAGAGTGATTAACCAGTCCTTATAAAATCGTACTGAAGAAAGCGGATAGATATTCAATGGATGCCCGCTTTCATCAGAAAATGAACTAAATAAAATATGCAGCAACGAGCAATGAAATGATTGATTCATCGACATATTGTTCAAGTATCAACACTCTATAACCCCAATACAGCGCGTTACAATTATAACGACGAAATAATCGCAAATCATTGTCTAACAATCCCCGTGCACCGCTCGCTGCACCGGTTGCAGAGCGCGGGGGCACATACACAATGTGACCGTAACGCACCTCCGTGCGACAATCGCAGCAGATTGACGTTTACTACCGTTATAAACGTAACAAACGTATTGTGGAGATGCAGTTGTTTGTTATGCTGTAAGGTACGAGCAATAGCGATTTTGAGGTAGTGATGTTTTGTTTCTGCTTAGATTAGACACTTATTCATATCCCCCAACATAAAAAATGAGAATAAATTTTCATTTAAGCGTAGAATCCGGCACTATTACTTGTCCTCTCTTACGTAGCTCGGTCTTCGTCATAGTTATTATATTTAAATTTCTGTTTCATTTAAAATAATTATATGGTATTTATTATAATATTTATTAGTCTAATGTTTTAGAAAATATTTATGTATTTTATTAGTTAGATAGTTTATTAATATCAGATTTTAATAATTGTTATTTTTTATTTTGTACTCCTACCACTGTTGTGTCCTTTTTAACCCAAAGGTTGACTGGTAGAGAATGCCTTGCTGCATTAAGTCCGCCTATGTATCACCATTGTACACGAAGTTTAAATAAATAAATAAAACTAAATCGTCGTGCCAAGATCCCGCAATAGTTTTTCAGCCGGTTTTGTTATCGAATTCTTCTTCATGAAAGATGACATTACTTAAAAATTATTTTAGGGTAACAGCGACAGCATGAGTAGACAAAAGTAGCCACTGTGACTGACAAATTTGGTAACATGGTGATCGTTTATTAGCCTGTAGAACGCCGATTATCGGTATTTTTCGCTAGCGTTCACTCTTGTTGGCCATAATAGCATATTTTTCGCTAGCGTTCACGCTTATTGGTTTGGACTGTCTGTACCCGGCATAATTAACGGTACGAGACAACGACCCCTCAGGATCTCTTTTTATTAGGTCACCGATATACAGCAAGCAAGGATACAGCATCAATGTTTTGGAATATCAATCAAACTCGCTCCACTTACACTTTACACCCCACTCGACCTTCATTCAACGTTCCCTATAACTAAGTATTGATTGAAGTATACACATGTTATTGAGAGCACCCTGTAGTGATTGGCAACTCGAGTTAACCCGAGTTGCGCGAGTTGACTCGAGTGAGATTTTGCCGAACTCGAGTTTAGACTGGCTTACATGGACAAAGGAAGACAGCAAATAGCAAGCAAATGAGCGAGAGCGCGATTCGTTCGTTGTGTGCGCGCCTTGTATTTCAGCCACAGTGCATCGCCCAAACAACATCGACGATGATAAGAAGTTCTTAATTTGAATTTTTTAGGAAAAAAAAAATGTGTAAAAAAATTCTTTAACAAATAAATGACTTAATCTAACTTAACTTTGTTTAGCTAACTCGAGTTCAATTCGAGTTATGTGACTTTCTACTCGGGTTTACTCGTTTCGTGTTTTTTTCTGAGCTGGCACATCTCTACCCTGTTATGTGCTCCCGCGCACGCTCGACAGCTCGGTCATTTTGTTCGCTATGACAATACAACTCCATCGTTTTTGATCGTCATGTCAAAGGCATGACAATGAGTTATGACGAGTTTACGATTATTGCGCATGAGTTTAGAAAAGGCACGCAAACGCAAGCGATATTTGGGGGAATTCGCGATTCAAATGTTAGGGGAATACGCGAATAATGTTTGTTAGTGAATTATTTCGAGTGTTGTGTTATGCTCCTGTTATGAGAATACAAATATTGTGTGAGAGGGCTCGGTCATGTACTCACGTTGACTCTTGAATGGCGCGCTTTTGAGTAAATTGATGACGGACGATATGGGAGGGCGGGCGATCTGCTAAATAAAGCTTGTGCGTGACTCTCAAAGCAAGAGTATTAGAACTTACGACGATTAGCCTTGCCATTCAAATGGTTTAATTGAAATAAATATATGCTTTGAGTTTGAGTAACGATTTATTGGGCGTTATCGAAAATGAGTCATCACTAAAAAGTACAAATCATCATCTTTAAGTTTTTTCCTATTTATATTGGAGTACTTGGAGTCGGCTTCTAGTCTAACTTTTTGTAGCTAAATACCCGAGCGACTTTCTGTATGTCTACAACCAAATTACTGTGTTACCAACAAGGTAAACATATCCAATAACGATAAATTAATTTTGACAAAATCAACACACCCTCACATAATCAGCTTACGTCAGCTCTACACGGATTTAAACACTAATCTGAAACAGTTATAAGAGGTATAGTAAACAGTTCAAAAATATAAAAATGCCGTGTTCAGGTTTGATATAGACATCATAAAATAACCCGAATCTCCTAACAATACACTTCTGAGGCTGACATAAATAAATGACGTTACTCGATAAAAAATAGTATTTCCCGGCGATTGCGTTAGAAATGTTTAATTCAGAACAGGTTTAGTACAAAGCCGGTCGGGCCCCTGGGCCCCGGCGCGGCCCACAATGCTTTGAACTCATTTATATCACTCACGCCGAACAAATGGGGTAAGCATAATGCAGGGCTCGCAGGGCTATTTCTAAAACAACCCTTTGTGACACAAACTTATTCTAATATATTCAAAGTAGGGTCAGTAACCCGATACTTTGATGGTAGCAATTTATTCGCAACAAATCTATTTTTCGGAAAACAAATTATTGTGTGCTATTTTTTGCCTATGAAATATTGTCTACTCATAGAGGTGCGAACGCTTCGCCTGTTTTTTTTTATTATTTTCTGTTACATATTCTGCGCGCAATATTTATCGATATGAAAATGTCTGGACGATCATTCCCACGCTCGCGGTCACGACTCGCAATTACCCTTTGCTACGCTAGGAGGGGCTTGAAATTATGGAGAAAAACAATAAAAACACTATCGAGAAACACTTTACTAGACTTACTTTACTGTTATGTTATCTTGCTATTTTACAAGCTAACCTGCTCCGGAGTACAAACATTTTATCACGAGAATTTATGCAGAAAATGTTGTATTTTTCTTCTTCATTTTTTAATATTATTTCGTAGCAGGTAATTTCTGCCGACCCCCACGGGCAAAAGACGTAACTATATGTAAGTATGCATATACTCAAACTTGCATTCATGAGCTAATTCAGAAAGTTTGTATCTCTTCATATATAAGAAGATTTTAAACTTAACAGCTCTAAGTCAGTTCCTATCTAAATAAAAAGTCCAGTCACGTCTTCACGAAGCGTATCAAATAACTAGGCATGAAACCAGTCATCATAATATTATATCGTGTGGATTGCAACTGTCTCTGAGACGGAAACGAGTGGCGTTAATCCCATGAAGCCTTGGTGCAGGCGGGAAATGGTTACGACTCTAAGACCCAGTAGATAGACAGATATACAGTATGAAAAAAGAAAATAGGTTTATTTGGCACAAACTTGTAGGCACAATAAGTTTTCAGGGCAAACAAAAATAAAATCGTAAAAAATTGTTTTAGGGGTAAGAGTGTTCAGGAATATGTACAACTTTTACTATGGGATCAAATCTGTCGTATGAAAAATAAAAAAACCGCTGATCAGAGGGCCTCGACAAAGTGATATTCTATCAGTGGCGATTTGAGAACCGCTATCGAAATATCTCGGGGTCATTCTCAAACATTTTGGCATTTCGATTTAATCGCTATCGCTGATGGGATGCTTGTCTAGAGCACCAGTAGATTTGAGAACCGCTACCGAAATATTGCGAGGTCATTCTCACACATTTAGGCATTTCGATTTAATCGCTATCGCTGATGGAATGCTTGTCTAGAGCACCAGTAGATTTGAGAACCGCTACCGAAATATCTCGAGGTCATTCTCAAACATTTTAGCATTTCGATTTAATCGCTATCGCTGATGGAATGCTTGTCTAGAGCACCAGTATATTTGAGAACCGCTATCGAAATATCTCGAGGTCATTCTCACACATTTTGGCATTTCGATTTAATCGCTATCGCTGATGGAATGCTTGTCTAGAGCACCAGTGGATTTGAGAACCGCTACCGAAATATCTCGAGGTCATTCTCACACATTTAGGCATTTCGATTTAGTCGCTATCGCTGATGGAATGTCACTTTGTCTTATCTAGAGCACCGAGACAGTAAGTCGACAAAATGAAGAGAACAATTATTAGGACAGTCATTTTCCTCGCGATTTCAGGGTTGGTCTCTTAGTAAAAGTAGTTTACATTCATTAGTGCTTTCATATCCTGAAACATTGCAAATAAATTTACAGTCACCCTGTAAATGTATTAAATCTATAGCTACAACTGACCGCGGATTAACTCGTACTCATTTTATAGCTAGAAGATTGCTGAGGGTTTGAAAAATACTTAAACTTAATTAATAAAGATAAAAATCTTGTTTCTTTTTACTGCATTTTAATCGTGACCATCAACCCGGCAGCGACTCATCATTGAATACTGGAAACTTAATTCTACTGAGAGTCAGTAAAGGACGTGTACCTGTACCTATACTTACAAACAGTAAAAAGTCACTATCTTTAGAAGTAGTGGCAACTAAGTTCAAAAATAATAGTCGTGGCGACCCAGTGCTTACGACGTCATCCTCGTGGGTCGTGAGTTCAATTCCGAGCAAGTACCAATTGAATTTTTCAATTCATATGTACTTTCCGACTTTAATCGCTGACTTCGATGATGGAAACCATCGACAGGAAGCTTGGATCTGAAATCGACAACCCGCCTTGTGCAAGCGTGGTCAATAATGCTAGTGCCTTCTCTCCCCTAAACTGTCGCGACGCTTTATAAGGCTTCTGTCTAATTGTTTTAATATTGTGTCTGCTAATTAGATAGATAATGGCGAGAAGTGGCATTTGCCTTGCAGTGAGACAGTAATAGGTTTTATATACGGTATTCGAAGTTACAACTAGCACCCGATACACAAAATACTATTACCAAGAAAACCGTTTTCGAATTTCAGTCAAGTGCAAAAAAAAATTCAAACACGAGTACAAATCTAACTACTTCATCATTTCGATTGTTTTAAAAGTACCGTATTTAAATGATTAGGTGTTAAACTCCACGGTAGTAAAACTGAACGTTAATGATTAATAAAAGCTTAATTAAACATCTACTGTTATGTACTGAAAGAAATAACATTATTTATCCAATGAACTCTTCGTTTGAAGCATCATAACAATATTAGGCATCACAGTTATGGCAAAAAACTGCTAAGAAACCATTAAGTTTGACAGCACCATTAATATTGCCAAACAATACTAATCACCATTCAAGAACTATGATCATAAAATACATTAAGGCTGATTACAAACGATCCGACAGATTACGGCAACCGGTCACATGTTAGAGGTCGTTGACTGAATCCTAAGGGACTTAATTTGTGAACATATTACCGAAAGTAACAAGGAAATATACCTACGGTAGTTTCGATAAATTGAGTCGACCAAAAATTACAGCACGCAATATAATATCGACGGTCAAGATACTACAATATCGGCACTCATCATGAGAACACCAGTCCTTATCTGTCCCACTTCAAGGCAAAGGCCTTCAAGGCAGGTTAGTGATCTCTGAATATCCATAGGTACATGAAATTCATAAATTTATAGGATTTAGTTAAAGGTATGAAAGAGATTAAGGAATGCGTAGATGAATGAAAATGAAAAAAAAAATGAAAAGCGTTTATTCAAGGTACCAAACATAGTTTACAAAAAATATTACTTCTGCCAAACTGTAAAACAGTTTGTTGGCAGATGTAGCTCCCTTAAATAATAGGTACAACTAAATGAAATTAAGAAAAAACCTTTGACATCGTAATTCACAATAATAGTTACTAAGTAGTATAAGTAGGACATAAACTTAACATAAACTTAATTTAAATATCTCCATATAGGAGGCCTTGACAAACTTTGTTGAGAAGAAACTTCACCATTTTGTTTTTGAAAGATAGTTTTGTAGTACAGCTACTTTCCAAATCGACTGGTATGTCTTTAAATATTGATGGGACTAAGCATTTTCTACATCTTTGCCCATAATAGTTAACAGTAGTGGGTACTATGAATCTTCTAATGGTTTTATTTCTTTGCGGTCTTATGTTTACCGCCTTGATTTTAAACTCGTCTTTACAGTAATTCTCTATGGCCAGTAACAACGAGATGGATGATGACGAGGGTGATTTGGTCCTTTCCACCCGGGTTGTGTGCAACCAAAGCACGGTCGTTGAGTATGCAGGCAGCCTACAGCACTGCCCGACGTGAGAGCGCTGCGCACGCGCGGCATCCCGCGCTCATTAGCGTGTGACGTCACCGCTCGTAATCCCGCGCCGCTACAGCGCTGCACCACTGCAACAGTCATATATCAAGCACTTCAGCTTTTTACCGCACTTGTTCCGCTCGCGGTCGAACTAACGATGGAGATAACCAGCTAAGTAGCTCCTATTATAGGTTTCACTGCGAAAAAAAGAAAAAGTTACTTATTACCTACTCATAATTGGTACTAGAAAATTGTCGAGCCGTATAGAGCTGTTAAATAGGTACTAACATTTAACTGAATCAGAAAAACAATTGATACAACTGATATAACATTTTATTGCGAAGGAAATGACAATTATGAGTGGGATTTATCGACCGTTTATGGATGACAAGTTTTTGCTGTCGTTGTTTGGTGATAGATACTGCTATAAATCTTAACCTAGTATTTTCTTGATCGAATCTCATCCAGTAATCAGCTGGTTTGGTTAACCAGGTGACCTAAAGTGGTGAGATTATCTCGTCCAGCCAGTGGAGCAGATGATGGAGGCAGGTGGAGGAAAGTGGTGGAACGGTCGGAAACGAAAGTATCGCCACATTCCGCAGTTGAAGTGAGGCATTTGACAGTTAAGTGCTACAGTGTAGTGATGAGCACTCACCCGGAAATCTAGATGAAATTAAAGTCGATTCATGTGCCGATGGTTTTTGTCCTAAATGCCAATCAACTGTATTTGTCCACACTTTTTGCTGTCTATTAGGTATTTGGTACACAAAACGGTTTTGTGGCTGCTCTACCTACTAATAAATAGATATTCCCACAACCATGCGTGGTGATGTCAAAACATAGTATTGCTGTTGTAATCATTGACATGATTGATTTGTCCCTTCCTACCTTAAAATATTCAAGAATGGTCGGTCAAAAATCCAATTGACCATTCTTGAATGCTGTCACTAATGCCAGCTGGTTCAGGTGTTACATCCTATACGTTTATTTAAATCTTGTTAATTTTTACATTCATTAGCTACCTTTACGCAGGTATAAAGTTTTTAATTGACACGTGTACTGTGCTAAATGCACGTGCGAGGAATTTACACGTGGGTTTGGAATAGTGCCAAAACAGTAGACTATTTACTAGAAATTCCTTTATGATACACGACTTGATAACAAAAGAAGATAAAAGATATATAAATTAGAATTAAACTGGAAAACTTCTAAAGAGGTACTAAAGAATTTGATAGGTTTTTACCAAACCATTCATAGCAGACAGTTATAGAACGGTAAAACTAAAAAACTGAATGGCACATAATAATAGTAACAAAAAAAATAAAATAGACACAACACGACTGCACGCTCTCAAGTTCATTAAAAATCAATCAAAGAAGCCCAGTAATGTAATAACAACTCAATCACAAAAACTCATTCACCTGTCGAGAACAGATGAATGATCGATGACTCATCAAGTCATTGTCTGGAGCAACTTCTCGTTCATTCGTTCACCATTTACCGTGATAGGTGACAATCTGCGCCTGAGTCCGCTTGACCACACCCTCGTGGGATTCAGGGCATCCTAATGTCTATTTGCAACGTTGTGAGAACGATTTGTAATTTGTAACCATGTGAATTTTGTACGGAGAAAGATCCATGGTTATGTTGTTATACAGATTTACGTAATATTTTTTTGTGTCTCAGCACCATGCGATTTTTTTGTGCAATAATCAAACTAGCCCTTCATCTACTCGAAAAAGGCAAAATGGACCATAAGAAGTACTCTTATTACTGATTTGAAAGTAATTTGTTTGATGTGGGCTTGTGGTGTCCTTAGGTTGTGGTTGTGGCAGTATCCAATACCACATCATACGGACCCCAGAATTAGATTTCCTGATATATTACCAACCCGAGGTTCTGAGTTCGATTACTGGGTATCTCTGTAGTTTGCCTAAACCCTTCGGGGAAAACGGGCGTTATGGTATGTGTTGCTGACCCTCTGTGCTTTCTATAATTCGATCAACCACATAACACGTACCTCAACTCCAGATCGAGAGTCTTTCAAACCAGTTTCAACTCCTAGAAGTCTTCACGTGTCATAATAGCCACTATTATCCACTTCTTTTAACTTGCTAATATATTTCTCCGGGTGTTAGTGCCTGTGAACTGCGCGTCACGGCTCGAGGCGCAAGCGCGCGCCCTCCGCCCTGTTCGCCGGCGCCCGCGCACCTGTCCGTTCCGCCTCGCACGCCGACCCGCACTTGACCAGCGTGGGCCACAGTGGCCTTAGTTACAAGTGCAATGACTTTTACCCCGGGCTCATAATTTAATAATAATCTTTAAGTTATGTAACGGAAAGTAGGAGTCTAAGGTTTACATGAGAAGTTTGAGTTTGAGCGATACTCTGAGAATGTCCGAGGTGTTTCTTGCACGTTTTTCTCTTTAGAGATCTTCGCATTTATTTGAATGGAGCCTCTGGACAATTAAAAAGGGGTAGTATTTAAACGAGCGACAATAAATTCAAGTTAAAGATGTAAAAAATACTGAATATGGCTTACTGAAATACCAAGTGGGCGACAAACAGTGGGCGAATACAAATGTTTAAAACAGCGACTTGATTAGTACTTTGGCAACATAGTCGACGGAGCCCCGCTGTGCGGGGCTCCTATTTCCGTCCGCAGGGTCTAAAGTAACCTAACACGAAGTCGTGTCGGGGTGCCCTAAGCTCCCGAACTCGCTCCGCTTGCTCTTGTACCAATTCGTTGAAAACACAATTATACCCGAATTCTCGCGCTGCACAGCGATGTCGCCTTCATTTACGATGAAGAATAATATGCTAATATAGAAAAAATAGAACCCCAAATACAATTATAGTATGTCACAATATTATTACTGCAGCTCACAAAAACCTCCTAAAAGGTATTCCTCAAACCGGATAAATAGTTGCTTACTTAGTATAATAGTCGCCCATTCAGTATATTTTTCACCCGGTTAATTATTTCCCATTAAAAAGTGCCTCTATATGGTATTGTTAAAAAAATGCTTTGAGGTATTGAGTTTTTTGGGATGCCACGGATGTGTACGGTGATTTTCTACTTGGTGTATCATGTGAGAGAGAAACGACACATATTTCTATAAATTGGTAAAACAAAAAAACATAAGTTCATTGTTTCCTATCTAACTACCCTGAGAAGGAACGGTCTCTATTAAATAAAGTCCAGTCATTATCTTGGTCAGATCTTAAGAGGAACATGTAGATGTATGTCTGAGATGATCTTTTCAGTCAAACTGTATGATTTGAAGGTGTATTAAACTTCTTCTTCTTAGCGTGTCGATGGCAAATATAAAGAAATAAATATTGTGTTTAGCCCAGAATTCAGCCACAGCAACACCATTCGGTTTCGCAGTCATATTAAACTTATAGACTGTATCAAATCCTTAAGAGATCCGACAAAATATATTACTGAGAAAGTACTGCGCTTTTTCATCAACCACCATCGTAGATTGCTTGGTGAAATCGTGTTACTCGTCCGCTCTGTCTAATCTCTAGTGTGATAGAGTCTTTACGGGATAATTAGCAAGATATCTGTCGGCTGTATCTTGTTTAATTAATTAGGGACAAGTGTACCAGTGGTAGCCAGTAGATGTACGGAGAAAATGTTCGCTTTCCAACGAACCTGTTGCCTGCGTGAGTAATTTTCGCAAAAGTGTTACTGGAATGCTGCAATTGAGAGAGGGGTTGAAGTTTAACTATCTTGTTTTATAAGCGTGTTAATATGGGTCTTTATTTATGTTTAGCACCTACAATTCTTCTTCTTATTCGTGTGTTCTTGTCAGAGCGGTCGTGGTCACGATGATATTTGGCCGATCACTGGTGTTCTTGTCACTCGCCTCATGATCTCTCTCCATTTTGCTCTGTTAGATGAAAGTTTAGCGCATTCATTTACTGGAACTCCTATCGCAGATTTAGTTTGGTCGGTCCACCTCATCGGTGACCTCCCGCGTGGCCTGTTACCGTCCACTCTGCCCAGCACCACCAGGCGCTCATGGAGTCGTTATTCCGCCTTGAGACATGGCCAAAGAATTTCAGTATGCGAGACTGTACTATTGCTGATAGACGGTACTTGATGCCGAGTTCTTGGAGTATGGAGGCGTTAGTGCGGAATTTTGTCCAAAAAATACCAAGCATTCTTCTCCAACACCATATTTCTAGAGCATCTATCTTTTATCGTTCCAGTTCTTGTAGTGTCCATGTCTCAGCTGCGTACAGAAATAGGGGAAAAACAAGCGCACGGACGAGCCTAATCTTGGTGGTTTTCGATATACTGCGATGCCTCCATATCTTCCTTAACTTATCCATTGCACCTCTAGACATCGCCGTTCGCCGTTTCACCTCAACCACGTAACTGCCATTGCTTGCAATCATAGCGCCAAGATATATGTAGGACTGAACTACGTCACAGTTGGCAATCTGTGTCACAGCCGACGAGTTGTTGTTGCTACGGTCAGTGTTGGGCACAATTGAATTAGTTTTTTAATTGTATTAGCAAACAATAAAAAAAAAAAAAAAATTTATTGCAATTAAATTAATTAAATTACTTTTTAATTGTGGAATGCAATTAAAATAAATTGCAATTAAATCTGTTAATTGTAGTTTACAATTAATTTAATTGCAATTAAAATTTTATTCGAAATGAAACTAATTGTTTTGAGTCCGTAAAGTATATAGGAGTCCCTCATTTCTTTTCGTCTTGTGCGCTTCACTAGCTATGGTTATCTTTGTTTACTTTAACCATCGAATCATGAATTATTCTAGTTAGGTACCTTCCTGTTCTACACTTTTACGTAATTTACTGGCTTTACATACCTTTGAGAATATTAAGAAGAATGCTCTTGTATGCATATGTTTCTCAGGTACTGACATTTATTATTTGTTAATTGTAATTGTAAACGTGCATCAAACAATTAGCAATTAATCAATTGTAATTGCAAAATTTTACAAGCACAATTAATTTAATTGTAATTGCAAAGTTTTACAATCACAATTAATTAATTGTTAATTGCGTTATGTTACAATTAATTATTTTAGTTGTTAGTTGCAACTAAATTTGGTAACTTAATTGTTACTTGTTTTCACAATTAATTTTTGCCCCACTCTGGCTACGGTCCACAATCATTATTTTGGTCTTACTCCGGTTGATCTTCAATCAGAATGCAAGACTCACGCGCTCCATCTTAAGGAAAAGGTCCTCCATCTGGTCAGCACTAGTCGCAAACAATGTTGTGTCATCAGCGTAGCGAAGTTTCGCAATTTTGTAGACGCCAATAGCAACACCATCAGTCCAGTCTTCGAGGGTGATTCACGTAATGAGCTCCGTGTAGATGAGGCTATCCAAATCTGTTCTCACTGATGCAGTTCCTGCTTCGTACATTTCTCTAAGAAGGTGCACAAGATGTTTTGGTGTACCCATTTCCAGTAGCGTCTTGCACAAGTCTAGCCATTTCTCGGCGTCAAACGCTTTTGAGAAATCAACAAAGCATACGTAGATCGGCTTGTTGAATTCTCGTGCCTTCTCGATAACCTGACGAAGAATGAAAATTTGCTCCCGAGTTCCTTTTCCGTTCACAAACCCAGCTTGTTCTTGTGCGATTTATTTCGACAGGTGTGCCATCAGCCGTTCGTTAAGGATGTGCAGCAATATTTTGCTTGCATGACTGATCAGTGCAATCAGACGGTAACTACTGCACTTTTTGGTGGAACCCTTTTTGTGGAGAGGAATGAAAACCGTGTCAGCCCATTCCGTCGGCCATTTTCCTGCCAATCATATCTTATTGCAAATGATTTTAAAGATCTGAACGCCGCGTTCCCCCAATGCTCGAATGGTCCCAACTGGGATAGTATCAGAACCCGTAGCCATTCCATTCTTCAAATGCTTAATGGCAGCTCTGACTTCAGATCCAAGAATGTTTGGCTCCAGTGTATCACTCTCAGGTTCTGTAGGTGTAAAGGCTTCCGACTGCTCCTCTAACAGCGACCTACAGTAACATCTCCAAGCCTCAAATATCTGCTCCAGTTCTCTGACCACTTGACCATTACTGTCTTCAATGGCCCAAGTTTTAGATGGAAGCGCTTTAGTTATAAGTCGGATTTTGTGATCCAGGTCTCTCGACTCGTATATCCCTGCATGAGCTTCAATTTCCTCACATATATGGCGCAGGTAGGCGTTGTGATCCTTTCTGCATTTCCTTTGGATCTGGGCAGAATTTTCATTAAAGGCTTGAACACTTGCACCGGCTGCTTTCATTTTTCGACGCTCCTCATCAAGCAGGTTTCATCCGTCATCCAGTGTTGCTGTTTGTGTGTCACTGTAGGTGTTTGAAATCCTGAGACCGCCAGCTCTATGAGACCTTGCTCTGTTTCAAAGTTCTTCCGGTGGTTCGCAATCAAAATCCGTGTTCGTCCATTTAGCACAGTTGTGTTCCACTAGAGACTTGAATTCCGGAATATCTGTCACGTCTAGAAGTCTTTTTTGATTTTCGAGGATTCTGGCAGCCATTAATTTGATTTTGACCTTTGAGATCAGAAGTTGGTGATCTGGTCCGCAGTCAGCGCCAGGTAGTGTACGGGCATTCTTGACAGATGACCTCCACCGCAATCGAACCAGAATATAGTCTATCTGGTTGCGGTATTTTCCATCGGGTGATGTCCAAGTGTATGCGTGAGCCTACGAGGGTGGTATTAGTAGAAGCTGTTTGTAATAACTATGATTTTCGGTCGCAAATTGTATGAACCTGTCACATCTGTAGTTCCGAATACCGAATACAAAACTTCCAACGCACCTGCCAAGCTGCTGACCATTTGCTCCAATTTTGGCGTTGAAATCACCCAGGATAACAAGAAGTTCTCTGTTGGGGATTTTGGCTATGGTGGTTTCCAGTTCGGAGTAAAATCTTTCAATTACCTCGTCACTGGCAGTACTCGTAGGGGCGTATATCTGTATGAGGTTCAGATTCACTGGCGACACTTTCAGCTTAATGCTGATTATCCGGTCGCTTACTGCTCGTAACCTGCTGAGGTGGTTGTCAGTTACCAAATGTCCGATGTTTTTACAGTGTGTCTCGCTGAGTCCACAGATGTTTATACCGCATCTTTCAACTTCTCTTTCCAGGATGGTGTGTTTGCCGGGACTTAGTAGGCCGCGTACATTCCATGTCTCTATCGCCTGGGTTTGTCGCAGCTTGATGGAGATGCCAGTAGTTGGATTTCCATGGAGAGCCTGGTCTCCTACTACTCCATGGCCGGTAACAAACTCCACACAGTGTGCCCCGGACGCAGCACGGTGCCGGTTGCTAAACGGCTCGCATGACGATCGTTCTCTATTTAAGGCTACTTTCATGGTGACTGTCTTGGGAACATAATGCAGTGGTTTCCCCTTGCCTTCTGCATCAATCGTTTTTGAGGTTATTTGGCCCTAAGGCTGCTGAAACTTCTTCTGCCTGGTAACCCAAGCAGGTGAGTGGTTATAACGCCACAGCTCGGTCGCCATTTCCTCGTTAGTTGTCTAGCAGGGAGCACCATGTCAGCTGAAAGGCTGTCGTCCCTGGTTATTTATGTGTACAAACTTCCAGAGCGTGAAGGTGAGGTTGACTGGGGCTGACTAGATGTTAGCGTCATTCGCCCGTATCTCCCCTACATTTACTATTATTATGTTAAGTCGTAACTTATCTCGAAATACCGGCGAAAATTCATTTACTCGTTTTGAATTGCCTACGCAGTTCAAAATCTGTTTTCGGTTTTGTACAGCTCGACTCGTGCTAGCTCGTCATTTTCTATGGGATTTGCCAGAAATAACGTCACCAGTTACACTCATTGTGTTCCGGGTGATATACCTACTCCTCTCCCAGCTTGTTTAAACTTTGTTTTCAATCTGTAGAACCAACTTTCAATGAGAAAGCAAATTTATAACAGGTGAATTAAGCACTCTTGTTATGAATAACCAAATTAAAAAAAAAACAAATAATAAATAAATATGATTTTGCTACCTAATCCAATGTTGTATAGCTTCAAAGCAAAAGACACTTTGAGGCCCTTTGTTCGCCACACCACAAAGAGAATGACATCACTATTTAGATTCAATTGAAGCCGAAGTATAGCGTAATAGCAGTTCATTGGTATCATAACGTGCGTGCCTCATCGATCGGTTGCGCGGGCGCAGGCTCCCCGCCGCGAGATTTAGGGCGCTATCACGCACTTGAGATCTACGGATAATGCGTTATTTCTTGAGAAACTGCCCGGAATGTGCGTAAGATATGGCATTGAAATGGAGCTGCTTTTAATATTATGTACCAGTTTAATACTTATAGTATATTAAAGCCTTGCTAAGCAAGTGTAAAAATAACATTCGATGTAAAAGATAAAAAGTTGTAAACGTTTGAGCAGTTTGTAAAAAGTTTAATAACTAGTCATGTCCAAATAGAGCAAAATGAATTATGTTGTTCATGTATTTAATCTTTAATAAACAAACCGTTTTTTACTAATCCAATTATATTTTTGGCCACGTTTAGCACGATCCATTAGTAAAGCGGTTTCTAACGGTCTTTTTTACAGTTTTTACTATAAATAATGCGTAATGGTAGCTGTCAAGCTCAAGATAGAAGGAATGTTCTCTCTATGGGCAATGCTTCTTCAAAGTAAAGGTGCATTGCCCATAGTATCCGCATTGCACAAGTTTGGTGACAGCAGAAAGCCTAGTAAAACCTACGTTATGAATGTTCAACACAGGATACAGTTATGTTGATGTATGTGTGGAACTGTCCGACTAAACCCCATTCATACAAAACGATAAACTATGTTGTTTGCTATGCCTTAATATTTCTTCAAGTTCTATTGTCTGCAACAATAAATCTGGCTTTGAACAGAATAATGATAATTATCACTAAACTGGTATATAACCCTTATTAATGTAAAGTACCTAGAGGTATTGTATTTGAATTGCTAACAATACATCAATAATTCACTAAACTTTCTATAATTTTGATTAAACTGTAGGATTAAGGGTTTTTATTACGCCGATATTAAAACAGGATATTATTTCCATATAGTTGGAATGTAACATGTAACATAATCTAACATCACACATTCACACCTTCAACCTTATTGCAATAATCAACAAATCACATGCGAGATGAAAGACGCGATTTGGATTTCCCTTTGCCTTGCGGAATTGATAACGCAAAGGTGACACATATTTCGCCAATTAAACGAAGGAAAACCTAGACTGCTTGCCACATGCATTGCACTTTCAGTGAAACTTAACTGTTAAGGCACTACCTCGAAAATTAGTTGTAGTGTGTTCATCCCATGCTTCCTCTCGGAAAGTTCGAAAAATCGAATACACTTCTTTAAAATAAATCAAACCACAATAGATTTAGCTAGATTTAGTGACATTGGTAAGCGAGCAGTTAACAACAGTAAACGTAAAACAGCAGTTATAAATGTGACAATGTTGCTAATTATATTGCTAACATGTCCACTCATCATAAACATTGTCAGTTTTCTCCACTCAAGTCATTAATGCCTTCAGTCATGCGTTAATGTTTATAAGGAACACCGACACAGCTTTATAGAGGAAACGTAAAAGGGGAAATGATTCGTAGGAACATTATGGTTGCTGAAGCGTCACCAATGTCGCACCGGTCGCGGGATGGCGACGTGACTTGTTGTTGGTTGCGCTTGCGGGTTGCCTTCGGTTACCGGTAATTACGTACGAGTAGCTGCATGGTCTATGGGCATCGCTTCCGTTCATTATGAGTGACATTGGATGTTCAGTTCTGTAGGGTATTTATTATGAATCGCATCGTCGCGTCGCTCGGTAAGGTGAAGGTTGGAAGCCTCGCTTTGGAATTTGTGTGGTTGAGAATTGTTAGGCTCTTGACAGGATACTCAACAAGGTGTGCTACTCAGTTGTATTTATTTATTTATTATATTCTATATTGTACACTACAAAAATATATATACAGGACAAAAAAACATAACAGCAAGTGTACAATGGGCGGTCTTATCGCACAGGGAAATCTCTTACAGACAACCTTTGGCTGGACTAAACGAGAGGAGAGGAAATTGTTCATTAAACAACATGACGCCCGTCTCCTCCGAAGGGTTCGACAGAGCTGTGAAGATGTACCTGTAGTAAGTACATCCCCACTAATCCACAGTTTGCCTGTTATGTTTAAGTACCTGTATTATGGAGCAAGACTACTGAAGATACACCCACGAAAAAAGTCGTGCTCATTATTATTCGATTAAGGACCACACAAGTTAATCTACCAGTTAAACTTATAGTATTTCAACATAGTACAAGTAAATCAGCGAGTCTTACTAAATCACCATTTATAGCGCAGCCGATTAAATTATCGTTCGGCGACACCCACGGCCCGTAACTCCTACAGGGAATAAACACAAACACTAATGTTTTGTAGTTAAAAGTTAATTTCTAGTAGTTTCCACTGCATTGCTAGCTGTTTTGTATTTATTTATGTGAATTATTCATGAGTTTTAAAAGTAATTAAATTCAACAGAGATAACGCTCGCTCTGGGAGTGAGGTTACACTAAAAGGCAAGCGGTGTTGAGGGGATGTTGGCTAATTTCGTTTTATTTACTTGATGAAGAGCATGTGTGACAAAAAAACTGTGGATGATGTTAAGAAAAGTGGCAGACCAAAGAAAAGAAGGAAATATATTATGGCTAAAGAAGAAGGAAAAGATTTACATTTTCAGAAGTATGGAGTATTTTCAAATGGATCACGAAAACCACAGTGATGATACCAAGTTTACGATGAAGATACTAGGCCAGTAAACTTGAATAAACCGGATTACTTGAAGAAAGTATAATTTTATTGGCGTTAAAATGTTCTTACCACACATGCCACAGTATCATCCTAACTGAGGGCCCCAGAATTACTCACAAAAAGATTAAAAAATATCGTTCTTGTGTGCGGCCGCTTTGCCGACCGGTTTGCGCCGGCGCACTTTTGAATAATTTCTCTTGATACCGTACGGAATTATTCCGTTTCGATAGAGCGTGCTGTTATCTGGAGCGACGTACTCCAGAATATACTGTAGCAGTTTTTAGTGTGTGTTTTAGTCGATTTAAGTTGTACAAAGTGTACTGATAGGCTCGGTTCTAAATTGGCTACTAATTAACGCTTGATAATATGCAATTTGTAAGACTTGGTAGCAGCGATAGTAAGAAGAGCTAACACATAAAACGTTACACTTGTACGTTGTGTTGTGGAGTCGTGAACGGTAACTGACTCCTGTTATAACTGGCTGAATCGATGGCTTTAGAATTCAGATATATCCCAATGTAACATACTATTCTGGAAATCCTATGTAACGATAATGCAGTGTCAAGACTTGCAGATTTTAATTTTACGCATCCTAGATGAGAAAATAGAATAGTAACATAAGATATTGGAATTTAAAAAGTTTGCTCGTTTTTTGGAGCATATATATTTGTTTTATTTTGTAGTTAAATCTTGGAATCGTTGGGATTACTCGTTCCAAACAGTAGGCTATGGTTGGAGCCGAGGAAGAGTCTGTTTGAAACTCCAGTAGCCCGTAGAAACAAAATAAATTTTGTTCCCGTGTGTCGGTCAATCTCTCAGCGGTTGCACATTTTTCCTGCTCTTTGGCGGAATTCCAGAGGGTGACAGCTAGTGTATTGTCCTCTATGTAACTTGTGCCGGCACCCGGAGCTGTTACTCGGGACTGGTCAATCATGGACGCGAGTAGGTGTGTGATCAGTTTTCGGGGGCTTCTCTGGTTGTCGCATTGTATGACTAATTTTTATCTTGGCTTCTACCTGTAAAAATAATTGTTTGTGTAAATGAATAAATAAATATTTCCGGTCAACACATTATAGATACATCGATTGAATTCCTGAAAAATCGCGGGCGCCTAGCTTCCATATTTCACCAATATTTCACTAGGCAACAAAACCGGTAGATCACGCGGATGTTGGCGACGAACCGAAGAAGTGAAGAATCCTCACTAATCGACCGTCTCATGCAATAAGGCTGTCGTAGATTGATTTACCAGAGTGTCGCAGGCGCAGATTCACGCTTGCGTAATGTGTCGCTATTGGTACCAGAGAACAGTTTCTAGACTGTGTTTCGCAAAGATTTGGCTTGTGTGGCCTCAGGTAGAGATAACTGAAAAGTTATTTTGTAAATCTGCGAAATGTAGTTCGATAAAATAATACATTATGCCACATGATACTTCGATGGTCTGAAAATATGTCAAATAATACTTATAGCAAAAAAGACGTCGGTCAATAGTTTTCGGTAAAATAAAGTTCGAACAAAAAATATTCAGAAAGGTGATCGTTTCCCGGGTGTTGTAACGTAGCTTTGTCTTCTACAGGCACTATCCTCTATGTCTAGTAATATCCAGTGTCGATATTTTATAGACTGGCTTGATTGAAACTAACAATGATGTTTTATAAAACTTGGTACGTTTCAGAGAAAGAATCATGACCACAAAAGAGACACATGGGACACTCTACGAAATTATACCCAATACAAATGAGTCCATCAACCGGCCCATTTAAGTAGGATGACTTGCAGAAAATCAAAATCTACCCCTTTTTATTTTAAGTTCTTTCCAGCCATCCAAAGTTTATCTGGTAGGTATCGCTGCCAGCTATAAAATAAAATACAAATATGAAGAGGTGTTGAAACAGTAGGTTATATCATTCAATTTGGAAGGTAAGTTGTAGGAACCTTAGGTGTCTACCATGTTTCCATAAACAAAGTGACAAATCATTATTTCAGACGAAATCAACTGAATTAGTGACATCACTTGTTCAGAGCCTGATTCACTATCAGGCTCTGAACAAGTGATGTCACTAATTCAGAGCCTGATTCACTGTTGATTGTGTCTGTCCACGTTGAAGCGCTATCGCTGTCGCTATCCCTTACATTTTGGCATTTCGGCTATCGACATTAAATAACACTTTGTCTCAGTTCTCTATTAAACTACCATATTATTTTGAAATGATTTATACTAAAGAGGAGGGCAGTTTGGTGATGGATTTATTTAAGCAAATGATTAAGATGTCCAAAATCAGCGGGCAAGATTTATTTAAAAACTTAGCAATCTTGAGATCGAGACGATCATTACACCATAAAACAAATTGACATGCTATAAAAACACATTCATGAATGCTATGCATAAAAATATACCAAACTAGGTGTTAATGTAATCTTTTAGATTTACGACGAGTATTAATTCAAATAAATTCATAGGAAGATGTTCGTATACTATACATAATTATATAATTTACAATCCGCCAGTATATAAATAAAGAGCGGGCTTTTTACGATCGTTCGTGCATATAAGAGTTTTAAATTGTTTATTTATGCAAATATCGCGTTAGAATATATGTAACTAATAAATAAACTATCGTTGGCATGCCTGTTTATAACCAGTAGCCTATAATAAACATAGGTGTAACCTACACTGGGAGTGCTGTAAAGAATTCTACATAAGATGCTTATCTTTGGAATCTAAGACAGGGTGTTATGCAGGTTGCACATCTTGACAATATTTTTTTCTTTCAATTTCTCGTCTTTTTCGTGAAAACGCGCCTTGTCGAAAGAAGTCTTAAATTCTCACAACATATCTTCGTAGGAAACCGATATTACTATGGACATCGGAAGTTAACAGGTAGTATAGTGCCTGTAAGAAATGAATATTGATAAGTACGTTTTAAGCCGGATCTGACACTGATAAGAATAGCTTAGTATAATTACCTAGAGATTGCTTTAAATGTTGTTGGGTATACACCCCACGATTAATCGACAAATCGAATATTATCATGGGAAAGGCTGGAGGTAGCTCGTATCTGCTGGAAAACCCATGGCCGTTCGGCATCCACAGTCGAGCATAGATTTTTCCCAGAACTTAATCTATGGATGTTGCTTGGTAACTTAACATGCTAGTAGCGGCTACGAGCGTCTTTTACCGTAAACAGAAAAGCGAATCTCATGAATCATGAACACATTTACATTTGGACCGGCAGATGTTAACTCACATATCACCATACTTGGCAGTGTCATCATTTAGGTACATTACCTACTTATTCCGAAACTTTATACTTGCAAAGTATTGTTTTACTAGATGATTTCCTCTAGTATCTCCACTTTACAACAAAATATGATGATTATAGAAGAAAGATTTATTAGAAAAAGAAATGATGGCAAGAATTCTGTGGCTGCGGCGGTAGATTCGACGGTAGCTTCGGCGGTAGGAATTGAGGAACCATTCTCCTCGGGAGAATCTGCCGCCGAAGACGTGTTGCGTCGACCTCACCTCAAAAGGGTCGAAAGATGATGTCATAAAAGGACAGAATGATGATGATGATAATGCCAGAGGTTAATTTAACGGAGAATGGTTAACTTAGAGTAGACATCCTCTTGTTTCAAGTGACTCTAACTTGATATTATGGCTTCTCATGAATAAATATGTTTTGTTAACCGTCACGTAAATAAACCACACTAACTACCAACAGCCGTATAAACCCTTGAAGGGTAGACATTTGGCATTATTATACGCATATTACAACAGCCATTCCTATATCTAGTAGTTTGTAGCAATTTATTATGGCGTCGATAGGTATCGACGCCTATAATCGTTAACGTACCTAATCGACTATTTAAACGAGTCGGGTCGAAAAAGTCGTACATATTAAGTTATTTCCATGCAGGGCATTAAATACCCAGGGTGTATCTGATACTTGTAATTGTGTAAATTGCTGTACATGGCAAAACTGGTTGTTATAATATGAATGGGGTAGTAAATTATGGAGCCGCATGCGTTGGCATGATTCTGAAGTAAACTGCTTTTGTTTTATTGCTGAATTATGAAGGTGCAAGCAATAATAAAGTCATTAAAGGACATTCATAGTGCAGTATCGTTTTAAACGGGTACAGTTAACTAGACTGTATTATTTACAACTTGTAGTTTTTTTTTTGCTTGTTTGAATTACTCATGCATACTGCGCTACCACGGAGAGAAGTGCAGTTCGCTAAAACTCGGCCAACGCTATACCGACAATCCTCCTCCCCTGCGGCCCGAAGCGTCCTCTCCCGCCGCCGCCGCAGCCTCCAACCATCAGCCGTAATTGCCTCCCATACGACATCGCGGCCCGCCTCAGTTGCGATGTCGCGGCACCGCAACCTTTTTGTTGGGCACTACGTCGCGTCGTCGGCTTATGGGCAAAAGTCCTAACGAGCGGCCCCTCCAAAAGAATAATTTTGATGAACATCGCTTGAAATAATTTTATTGCCATTGGTATCCCCGAAAAAAATGCCTGCTTGTCGCTCCTCCGCGCTAGCAATTAAGCTTCGACTGCGCCCGTTTTGGCAACAAAATACAAACATGCTAACTCAACTAGAAAAATGTTTAGTTAACAAGTCTGGTGCAATGAACGTCTGAATTAAATTAATCGACATTTCCGTTTTAAGAGAAATTTCTAGTTTGTTTCATCTAGAAGTAGCACAATTCTCGATGTCCATATGCGATCGAAATATAAATAATGTAAATAATCTGCATTATTAAGTGGTCAATTAAGAAAGAAGCCGACGGCTCAATTAAGAAACGCGCTAATTAATTGATTCATTTAAGATATGTATAGTAGATACACTTTTAAATTGGGATGTCTTTATCCCATTAAGCTTTACAACGACTTCGCATCTGGACCTATTTATTTACTAGTACTTTGTCGAATGCTTGAAACTCCATACTTATAATATATAAAAGGAACGGAAATAAACATACCGGTAAAATTTTGGTATTTTCTTTCTCATCTTAGCGGTTGATCGAGTTCGAATGAAACGTCGCACGGGTAGATGATATCCTGAATTAAGACATAGGATTATTAGGGTCTTTTTATCCCGGGAGTATGTTCCCTTGGCAAACTTTCGAGCTATCGATCGATCTTAACTCAATAGCTTCATGTGGCTACTGATATCTTAAAGTTAAACATCTGTCACTTCTTTATAGGCTGGTTATCAAGGGTTCGATGCAAGCGAATCTTGATGCCATATGGCGTACTCCGTCCTAATCCCTTTCCTGATGATGCGACACAATTCGATAAACATCACACCGATAAGCCATACCAATCAACTAACCAACCTCCGGAAATATGACCATGTGTCAAGCTGCGGATCTGGCTCAAATGAAAGCCCATTCGGTAGAGAAGAAATTTGCGCGCCATGACTATGCTTTTCTTTCTTCTCAACTCTCACACTCTCCCTTCTTCTTATCTCATACTACACTTTCAATATCTATGTACATCACATTATACGTATGCACATTATGCTAGGAATCTGCATTCGTTGTTATCTCTCCACTTCCCTTGGTTGACTGGTAGAGAAAGCATCAAGCATTAAGTCCGCCTATGTTCTTTTATGTTGAATGAAGTTTAAATTAATAAATAAATAATAGATTTATAGCGATATTGCAAGTGTGTGCAATGCAAGCCATTCGACCGATATGCGCTTGAAATTGTCATGGAAAATACGTGCGCGATATATCACCCATTTACGTAATTTAATTTGAGTCGCACCATCTGGAAAGGCCCTTACAATATATTTTATTTCTAACAGAAACTTTACCTTAAAACATTTTCAACGGAAAGATTATTGACCATTGATTTATTTTAAAAAATAAGAAATAAAAAAACAGCGTTGGTGAATAATTGTACTCGCGCTGACTATCTATCCATCCTTTATTTTGTTCATTATCTACTTAACAATTCTTCATTGTTTATGCCAGGTGTTTCATAGATTATAGAAACGTGAATTTCTTCACTGCTGAATAATAAGACAGTCCTTCAATACTAAGCTACTAAAGTTCGTCTATATGGATGATGTTGCGTTATATTGTTTTATCTTTCAAAATCGACCGTGTGTGTCTAAACCATTGCGAAGCTTATAGTACGTATAACGTTCGGCGCTAACTTATAGGCTCAGTACAAAGCGGGACACATATCTTATCGCAGCTGAATAGCCGTGGACTGGAGCTCCATTAAGTGCTTCCTATTATTATATCTTTACAAAGACAGAACGCACAGCGTCATCTGTCTGATGGTACTGTAGGGTTGCCCCAAGATCCCAAAACAACATAGGTTTAAGATGGCATTTCCCGTTTTATTATTGACAGGCTCGCGTTTGACCATTATCTCCTCTGATGGTAAACAATGTTGTTGGCGACGATGGAGCATGCTTGCCTAGAACTAACCTATTCACTCAAATTATGGTTATCAGTTTCTAGACTTTAGACTCCCAGACGGAATTCCATAAAAAATATCTTTACTTTAAGTATTGGAAATTGTAGTTAATAAATATATGAATATTATCTATTTAAAAAAAAAGCTATCTACCATTACTTTACAATATTCTCCTCTCCAGCCGTATGGATCAAAATTCCAATCATAAAATTATGATAACTAAAACGATGATCTATGGCAGGATACTATTAGCATGATATGAACACTATACTTTGTTGCTATTAACGCCTGTCTGATTTTATCTGCTGCTCAATCTATTAGCTACTTTTTGTTCCATATCATGTGCATGAAAAAGTCTCGCTATGATACTCTGTCAGTGGCAGTTTACCAGCCCTGTCGGTGACGTATAATTACGTGGCAACCGGCGCGCCATCGCCACGAGCCATCAATCTGCCGTCTGTCCGCACATGACGCCATTACTTGCGTTTTCATTATTACCACCCCTAGCGGACATCGTAATATCCGAGTTATCGATATTGGGAGATGATAAATAAAATAATTCGTTTTGTATCGCAGTTACGAAGGGTCTATGTAATTCGATTCTTGTCGATTTCCTATTCTAAAGATTGCAGACGATGTCGTGTATAGTCTATGAAGATTTGCTCACAATTTTATACGAGCTTATAATAACTATCACCCTTCGCCATAACTTTTAACACGTCGTGTTGGACCAATGGCAACGACCTCGCTTCTCGTGCTTGAGGTCGTGGGTTCAAATCCGGGCAAGTACCAATGTTACTTTTTCAATTCATATGTACTTTCTAAGTTTATCTTAGACATCGCTGACAACGGTGAAGGTAAACATCGTGAGGAAACCTGGACTTAGGTATAGCTTGTTTGTCATAAGTTTGTGCTCCATTGGTGTAATTGCTGCAAGGCGTATTAATGCAAGGATAAACAAATAAATAAACAAACAACAAACTTGCCCTCTCCTTTCTTCTATCTACAGCAGCATCTCGAAACATTCAACTGAATCAAGCACCAGGTGTCCTTGAGTTTGAGCCCCATCTGTCGCCCTATTCTGATCAACCGACTTAATTAAGCGTAATTCACAATACAACCAATTTGGGCCGTAAACAATTGATAATATAGCTCTTGTGATATTGCCATTTGCCGGGCTAACATTGTACGTACTGAAAGATAATAAACTAAAAAAAAAACATGGGCACATTTATTTACTGCCACCATGGCTGGTCAAGGCTATAAAGACGTAAAGTACTGAATTCAAAGTCAGCCATGACCTAAGCATTAAGTGTAATCTTATATCATGTAACAAGGTCCTAGAATGTTAACTACCTTATTATACACAATAGACTTGTGTTACACATTTAACTTTTAGAAAATAACGCCGGTAGATCTTAGGTACTGAGGGAATATACATACCATTACAAATTTGTAGGAACTAAATAGATTTGGCTTCACAAGAGGATAAAAATTACCGGATCTTTGCAACAAAGACCTTTTCAAGGAAGCATGGAAAATGTGCATTTATTTCTGTTTGTATCATCATCACCTAATATCTCTCTAGCTAAAATAGTTACAACTTTTATGCATGTTCTTCAAACAAACAACAACATTGTCTTGTCACCTAGCGCAGCAAAACTTGACATTGTCATCAGTTCATACGTCAGAAGCTCACAACGGTATCGCCCGATACACTGCTCAACTTGACTTGACACATTCTCAGCAATAACTAATACTAAACACGCTACAGAATTCCAAGTATTTTTACACCCTTTTCTTCACAGTATTATATTCACGTGTAAACTAAACGAGCGAGTTCTATCTCTCTCGACTACTAACTAACGAGAATCAGGCTAATGTGTTTCTCAAGCAATTTATAGCCCGCGCTCCGAATGGGAAAAGTTCTACAAAAACCATAGAGTTTCGACAGATTATGAGTTGTACATAGGTAATGAGGTGCTAAGAGGCCGTGGTGGTTTAGAAATTCATAGAAAAAACGAGATTGGCTTTAGGAAATATAAATTCTAACCTATGAAATTGGCGTTTTGCCGTACTGGCCACTTTGATCTCAAATATCTCCTCTTTGGTTTGGAATTCCAATTTTAAATTTATACAGCTATTTAATCATGCTTTTGTGTTTGGAAAACCGTAATTCATTTGTTTTTTTTCCTCTTTTGGTTTTTCCTTTGCGCCAGTCAGTTTACAAAATGGAAATCTTGAAATATCGCGTTATTTACGAGTATGAGTTCCATCGTGGCACCAGTGCTGCAGAAACGGCTCGAAGGATTAATGATGTGTCTGGCGACGGTGTCGCAAAAGAATACACAGTGCGTTTTTGGTTAAAAAAAATTACTTGTGAGCGTTTGGTGGACTAGTGCCGGTGTCGCTCACTACAGCTTTCTTAAATTTGGCCAGACGATTACGGCGGATGTCTATTGTCAGCAACTGCAAACCATGATGGAAAAGCTAGCTGCTAAACAGCCGAGGCTGGTCAATCGCTCTAGGCCACTGCTGCTTCAGGACAACGCTAGACCACACACTGCACAACAGACGGCTACCAAATTAGTGGAGCTTCAATTGAAATGTCTAAGACATCCACCGTACTCCCCGGACCTTGCTCCAACAGATTACCATTTTTTTCGAAATTTGGATAACTTCTTGCAAGGGAAAAAAATCAACTCCGATGGGGCAGTCCAAAAAGCCTTCAAAGATTTTATTGATTCCCGTCCGAATGTTTTTTTTTGTAAAGAGATCAAGAACTACATATGAGATGGCAAAAGTGCATAAATAACAATGGTACATACTTTGATTAAATAAATATATTATATTAAAAAAATACGACTTTATGTTCCTCCCTTACAAAATGCCAATTTTATATGTAATGACCTAATATTTAGTTTAATTATTTAATTATTTAGTTTTTTGTTTATGTTTAGTTTAGCACGTTAAGCCGTTGGTCCCGGCTGTCATTTGAAGATCTTTGACAGTCGTTACTGGTAGTCAGAAGCCTGAGATCTGACACCAGTCTTGCCAAGGGGTACCGTGTTACCCAGTTACTGGGTTGTGGAGGTCAGATAGGCAGTCGCTCCACGTAAAAAACTAGTGCTCAGCTGAATCCGGTAAGACTGGAAGCCGACCCCAATAAAGTTGGGAAAAGGCTAGGCAGATTGATTGACCTAATATTTAGTTTCAACTACACTTAGTTCGCAATAAAATTTTGACTTTGACTTTGAAACACTTTCCGCTATGCAGTTTCACCTACACTCACCCATTTCAACAACCATCATTCCTTCGTGGTACAAGTGCAGCCCGCTGTCATTTCACTTCCCCCTATCTCCAACATTCACGCAGAACAACCTGCACTTGAAACCTAACATTACTCCTAGCGAGATGCCAGCGTAATGCCAGCATTATGCTGAGTAATGCCGAGTAAGTCACGGACACGCGATACGGTCGTCCTCATTACGGCACACGCCGTCAAGTCGGACAGCCCGACATTACCAGCCCACGGGCGACTGGGCGATAGGGACCATACAATGCAATTTTAGACTTGTAATTACGATATACGGCTATCAAAGTCAAAAGTCAAAGTCAAGTCAAAGTCAAATATATTTATTCAACTGGGCCAAAAAGCGGCACTTTTGAACGTCAGAATTAAAAGTAAAAAATCATAAAATAAAAATTGATTCTACCGTGCATTCGGAAAAGTAGCTTGTTATGGAGAAGAATGCACAAGAAACTCCATACTTACTCTTTTAAAAAAAAAGTGTTTTACAATATTTACATAAGTACATACATTAATAAATTCATGTATGTGAGGACGATGCACCCAGAATAGCACTATACACTATACTACGTACAGGTATAAAGTATTAAAAGCATTAACAGGTAAATTTATTAATGTGATAAATAGGAACACGGTTCTCACATACTTACAAATATTGCAAACATAGGTAAAATACCTAATTCAACACCAACGGAACAGTGTGTGACAAATTCTAAAAAAAAAATATCTGGATTTTAATGATTTTTCTTTGAAGCGGTTAGGTACGCTAAATACTTTGTGTGTGTCTCAAAAGGAATTACATATTTAGTTGTAGCTTGAACTCGGTACGGGTCCTCTCGTCAGAATTTGGGTATGGTAGTCAGGAGTGATGGCAATAAGCTTCCCCATCCGACGTCCCCACTAATATATGGCATGTTTTTAATTGCACTTTGTAGGAACGGGTAGGTAGATGTAACGTTTTTTTCTGGGAAATCAGGGCCTGAATCATTAACTAAATTGTGAAAAAGTATTTGTTATATGGGAAAATACCTGTGTAGATATTTTCTATTTTTTTAAGGTCTCAAAGAATTTATTTACATATGTACATAATTTGTCAACTACAGTTAGGACCTAAATTAGGAGTTTAATATTTAAAATTACGGGGCGTCAAAAAATTCATCCACATCGCTGTCAACAGGAAAAGTGCCCAGAAGGCTGGCAGCATTGCCACGTTGGATGGCAATACTGATTCTTTGGGCAAAAAAAAGGCCAGCCCTCTGGTCTCGTGAAGAGTCGACCAACCGTTTGGCGATATCTCGAAATAATAGGTGTGCACTCGGACCCCATGCCCTAATGTTTTTTTTGCCCTAAAATTTTCTATTTAATATACTTACTTCATCATATCTTTAATGATACAGTCTTAACCATAAATACCTCGTCTTTTCCTACAATCTTTTAACTGGTATTTTCTGATAGCTTTTTTAACACCTAGTCATCAGTGCAATTTTAATTAATATTATCATCAGTCATGTCTCGATCTGACACCGGTGGCGGCTATTAAGCTTGCCAATCTAAAAATCAATTCGAGTAACCATTAATTACGTTATCCTTCAAACGACGAGGAATTATATCGTGCCAGGGTTGTGAAGGCTATAGAAATAGAAATGATACCTACTGCGGATATTGTGCCATGATTTCAAGAAATACAAGCATTACTTTACAATTCGTAATGACCGTATTCTTAATCGTAGGTGCTTAAGGGATTATGCAACTTCTTGAATATATATATATGTTACGGCTAATACCCGAAGTTCGGCTACACCTAGTATTAGTGCGGCTACACCTAGTTTTAGCCGGTTAGAACTAGGTGTAGCCACGCAACGGAGCCCCGCTGCGCGGGGCTCCTATTTCCGTCCGCAGGGTCTAAAGTAACCTAACACGAACGAGATGACGGGAGCTGAGTTCACTCGCTTTGCTCGCTCACTTCAGCTCCCGTCATCTCGTTCGAACCTAACCTGTCCGTGTCGGGGTGCCCTTAGCTCCGGCTAATACTAGGTGTAGCCGCACTTCGGGTATTAGCCGTAACATATATATATAGACTTCTGAATTACCAATGTGACTTATCTAGTACTGAAATGTTAAGAAAGCTTTTACCGATATTATCAATATCCCAGTAATTCAATCCCGATATTAGTACTCTACCAATATAATATTGATTGCAGCTAAGAGTCGCGAGAAACTAATAAGATTACACATTATGCTGAAAAATTATGAAATAAATATAACGACTACTATATTCCGCCATCATACCAGTAATATCTACTCTGAGCATCCCCAGTACACCGTGATAATTCTTGATTAAGTCGTAAAACGCTGTGTTTAAAATAAATGCGCTTCCAATCGAAATGCACGTCTTGCGGAGAAGCGATCCATCCGTAATTACTAGGCACTTGCGCAGGAGCATCCCGCGGCGATGTCTGTGTTTTAGGAACTATTTCCAACAGCTGATGGTACATAATGATGACGGAACTGACAAGCTGCTGATCTTGTGGTTGGTGGTCCAAACATACGCATTAGTTTTTACACGACTTAGATTATTCGTCATCATTTTTTGAGTTCGCATACTCTACAAAACCGATCGCTCGGGATTTTTATGGGTTTGATCGGTATCAAAATAAAAAATACAACGAAGGTTGGATTCTTTTTAATTAGTAGAAATTGCGAAGACTGATCTTCGCAATTTCTACTAATTTGTTTAACTCAGAAGTCATTCGTTTCGCGCAAATTATTAAATTCGTCTCAGTGTCTTGATAGAGAATCGATTTGGCAGTAGCCATGGGTGGTCCCTGTCGAATTCCCTTTCTAGGCAATGTTGATACTGTTATTTTAATGGACACGATCTATTTTTCTGTTTCGTTCCAACTTGAGGAAAAGAAGAACAAGAGGAAATATACTCGAGCGTTTACCTCTTCATAGCATTGCTTTTTAAAGAGGCTGACGTGAATAGAAAAAATATATTACGTCTTATTTGTACGGGAATCTAATCGTTACAAATTGCAAAACAATAATCTTCATTTCATCATCTAATGTAATCAATAACAAAAACTAAAACCGCTTCAAATCGAGGCGAACAATTATAATGATTCGGAATCATCGACAAATCCGCAACATTTGCTCAATCAAGTGCAAACGTTAGGCAAGTCTCCGCCGACATAAGCTCGTTTTATTGTTAATTGAGTAAGTTGTTAGTCGCGCCCCTTCACGCTAGTAAACACCCAGGTATAAGTAGAGCCGTGGCCAATTGGGCACGATCATAACAAACGAACTATTGCAATTAAACTTTGTTTTTACTTGGTTTAAAATACTAATTGTCTGAATAATACTCTCACATAATATAAAATGAGAACAAATATATTACAAAAAGATTGTCCAGAACAAAATAAAAATCGCCATGAATTATGTAGGAATAAGATTTCACACTGTTTAACAAGATCAAGACTAATATTTGACCATTTCTTTTGTGACTCCTCTAACGATTATCTCATTATTATTTTATTGGAGCTATTTTACTACCAAAGCGTTATTTAATTTCCCTATAAATATTTTTATTTCTTTTAATAAATATTAATGCGAAAAGTTAACGACAAGTTTATGCATCCGTTGACATGATTAATAAATAATGAGAACAAATTGCTACTATCGAATATATATATAAAAGAATAAATTTATTTTGTACATCTAAAGCTGTGAAAAGCATGATATTTAAAAATAGGTACCTATTTAATTTAAAGAAAACATAGACTAAGTAGTTAAACTTTGAGATATTTTTCACAACATTACAAGTAAATGAAGCAACACAAGCAATGCAATCAAAGCCTATATAAATACAGCGACAAAAATGTTATAGCGCAAACCAAAGTCTAAACTCAACAGTCTTAGGACCAATATCAACCTCCTTCTAAATTTCTCTTATTATAATTACACACAAAACCCGACAACATATAATGAAATAAATTAGGAGCGTATTATAAAACGGTTTCATTACATGCACTGCACAGGAGCCACAAAAACATCGCACGAATAACGAGATTCACTTGCGCCCCTACAGCAGAGCATTGGAGGCCGCCACGGTGGACCAGACACGTGGCTTTTTATCAAGAGCCGCAGAGTAGAATGTGGAGGACGGACACATCATTATTTTTGGTATGTGGCTGCAAAAACAGCGACACAAAAACTGCCAAATTCGGCGTAGATATCAAAGGGAACTTTACGACAACCCAAAAAGCAAGTGGACTTTTCAACTTGAAGTCTTCTAAGTGTAGAGTATATAGTTGCAATTCGTGTGACAGACAAACTGCCCTAGGATTCCCAAAATCTAATTTGGTCCTAAAACCAATATAAAATCGCCAGGAGTGTTTTTTTTTAATGACGATAGGCTTGCGCTTGACCACTATCTCACCTGATGTCTTATTAATGCATGTACTTAAATATTGTAAAAGCTTATTTTTTTTAAAAAGAATAAGTATGGAGTTTCTTGTGCGTTCTTGTCCATAACAATCTACTTTGCCGAATGCACGGTAGAATCAATTTTTATTACTTGTTAATTTTAATTTTAACGTTCTAAAGTGCCGTTAATGGCCTAGTCGAAATAAAAACATTTGACTTTGATGGTAAGCAAAGATGTGGTCGACGATGAAGCACGCTTGCCTAGAAGAAACCTATTCACTCTAAATTTATTTATTTATTCATGTTTTAAAGACTGTTTATTTACTTGGTTTCCCAATGGCACTCCTGGGCTTTATAAAACTTCAATAAACCCGCAAGAAACCCTTGCAAAAATAGATGTAATCTGCAAAGTGTTACTACACTTTGTATAGCATCTTATCTTCGCCTCATCTCCATTCAAGTGTAGTACGACGGCGCGCGCGCAGTTTTTGCAGCGCGCGGCGTCTCGGCTCGCAATTTGTCGCCGTGAGTTGGTCGACAGGCGTCCCACTTGTCCTATGTATTTGTATTGGATTATAGATTTATACCTCACATGCGTCTTACATGTATACTAGAGGATAAGTTTTGTGAATTTAGATTACTTAGATGTTCCTGGTTGGTGTTGGTAGTTGATGTGGGTGAAATATTTTCTGGCTTTTTCTACTTCTAGAGATCGAAAAAAGAGGCTTAAGGCAGGTAGCCCAGATTGCTCATGCTCATGCTTAACTCAACTCAAACTGTTAATGGACAGTTAAGATTGGTTGGCTTGTTTTTTTTACATTAACGTACTCATGTCCAAGATCCTAGACGGCCCAACCTCAGTGGAATTGAGTAGTTTTAGAATGTACTTGGAACGAACTCGTACTTATTAACTTGGACTTTCATTTTAATTCAATACCTAACACTGATTTGGTGTAGAAAGAATTCAGTAACGTCTGGGGCGTCTCGGCTCTTGTTCTATTGCAAGGATGGTGAACCTACGGCACGCGTGCTAGAGGTAGCACACGACACCATTGTTTCGGGCATGCCATTACATAAGGTTATTTAGCATCTAGATAATTTGAAATTGCAGGCTTCATCTACATCGACTTCTACTTTGATATCGGCAAAACATAAATTATGTAAATAATATTGTTTCGGTTTTCAAATAGAGTTGATATGTAGCATTGTTTTTATTAAGTCACCTATTCAAGATTCTTTGGCGGCACGGCATTTTCACATTTATAAAAATATATAATTTAATGGCACGTTTTCTAATAAAGGGCGCCATCTCTGCTCTATATATGCACATTATATGTTAAGCTGAAGAATCATATGACATATTCGAAAGTTGTGATTGGTTGGCAGTGGATTGGTGTGTGGCCAATTTTGAGTTTGAGTCGGGCATGAACACCCGGAATAAGGGCCTTTATCAAGTAGGGTCATCTCTTTATGTCTACACTTAACACAAAAATAATGACTCAACATTTCTGGTCTATCTACTGTTTTCTACTAGATGGGTTTATGATGGGAGACTAATAGAATATTTGTTTTTGTCCTCAGATCACATGCCCACAGCAGCCGGCCGCCATGTCCGCGGTGATGAGCACGCTGTCCATGATTAGCGGCAGCAGGCGCGCGCATCGGAAACTCGCCTGCAGGTAATGTAACATTACATCATATCTGTATTTCGCGAAGGTTTAGGTAAAGCTGGACCTAGCGTGCGCCAACATTCTGCAGATAACATAGTGAGGGGATAACACACAACCACCACGCTAAGCATATGACAGGGCAATGCTATCATCTTCTTACGAACCATTAGTTACCGCTGCCGAAGATTTAAGGTGGGTAATGTAATTTTAACCGACTAATTAACCGACTTATCAAAAAGGAGGAGGTTCTATGTTCGGCTTTATGTTTGTTTTGTCTATGTTCACCGATATCTCCGTCAATTGTGGACCGATTTTGAAAATTCTTTTTTTGATTGAAAGAGTATGTTCCGAAATTGGTCCCATTTTAATTTGGTGAAGACCTGATGAAGAACTTCGGCGATATACAACAGAAATCTTCAATACATAACGGCAAATCTCTCGGGATTATTACAATCGCATGTCTGTTTATTGTTTATACGCCAGTACGCTCTAAAGGGGTACGCAGATGTATACAGTTCACCTTGGTACGCTCTCATTTCACCGGTTATGTTCTGTTTTCAGTTCAGTTATAATCTATTCTGGCCTTTTAGGTACCTTACTAAACTACTTTCCTATTAGGTAGGTACAACTAACAAGTGGGTATAAAAAAATACTACAGTAGTATTTTTTGTAAAACGGTTTTTTTAAGCATAGTACAAGGTATTATAATGGCGCCACCGCGCTGTCATTATGACCCCCAACACCACCCTAATAGTACTCCACAAGTAGCATAAATAAGATACAAACGTCAAGGATCTTATTTCTGAGAGCGATGTTTCTGAATCGGGGTTCCTTGCTAGCCCTTAAGTTTAACTCAACTGCATTTGTTTGTCTCTAAAGCTCGCATTAAAGCTACAAAATTCAGCATAGCTCTGATATGGGTGGCGGACCGTCTTGGAATGCAGAGAATCGAGCAATTCGATTACCATACCCGAACGGGTATCGTCCACGACTCGGCACGACTCGGGTTGACTCGGGCCTGCGTGGGTGCAGCGCAAGCTCATATCCAGCGCAGCAATATTCTGGACCATTTGTTACACTGCCACAACTTATATTTTCTTTACACTGTGGCCATGTCCTCCTAATACGAAACAGCGTTTGATTAATAAGATAATAATCTGGTTTGACCAAGAAAAAGTTGTTTGAGCTTAATGTGCTTTTCTCCGGTAATGATGAGTTTCGGAGAATTCTTTAATGGATTATGCTTATGAGAAACTTCTAATGTAATTAAATTAATCTTAAAGATAAGTCAGGAGATAAATTATTTAAATTGTAGTATAATAAGCCAAGCCAATTTGGAAGAAAAGGTAGCCTAAAGAATTTTTACTACGTTACCGTATTCTTAAGTTACAGGTTCTACGTTAAAGGTTCTCTGGTATATATCGTTGTTAATTTTAAAAGTTAAAAGACCGCCATTGTAGCCGTAACATTAAAAAAAAACTAATTTGATGTACAGTAATGTATATTCTATTCTCTAACGATAATATAAAGTATTGTAACTTATTTTATTCTGTAAACACTGCAATTAGTACTACTGTGAGTATAAATATTTGCAACACAATCGTAAAGTTTTCAATCCATCAAGGTGTGATTGCGATAATTAAATATAATATGATCGCTACCCATAAATCAAGCGATACGAATCAAATATGTCTGTTTGTAAAGTTAATCGCAGATATCGTCGGGATATGTGTAATGTTAAACTATTGTTATTGATATAATTACCACTGAATTACATTTGATTCCTTTTGAAATGTCTTAATTCGAAGTTTGAGTGATTCATTATTGATTATTAAATGAAGTATATTCGATTGTTAATCATTTTTTAATTTCCTTGTTGTTATTAAATGCAATGAATCTGTTAAATAATTGATACGAATCAATTTGAGTTTGCAACAAATTATGAAACATTATAATTTGCACGTTATACTTTGATTGATATTAAAACATGGTGTCAGATGAGTTTTTTAAACTATTCTCATCTTTTGCATCATCTACTCAAGTAAGAAAATTAATTAGTCTGAAATAAGACACAACCAGACAGTGACATCGTAAAATAGGCATAACAAATACCAATAAAACGATTGTCAACTGTGGGAAACGTAGTTAGTAAATATTAACGAGCATTCCCAGAGTTGACTTTAATTATTTTATTACGAGTAACGAAACCATATAAAATGCTTTAAAAAAAGGATTTTCTCAGAATCGTTATTTTTCTACAAATAGATATAAAACAAGGTCACATAAATAAACTTAATGTATTTTTATTATTTGCTTCACCTCGGTTCACATAATTATATGTTTTTTTTTATCAAAATAGTGAAACAAGTATTTAAATAAAATAAACAAACGATTAATAGAATAGACACAAAACTACTATTCTCTTAATTATTTTAAGAACTTTTAAAAAACATTTTAATGCTTAAATCATACATATAAATTACTCTTTGTGATACTGGACATACCTTTGTCTCTGTATGCCATTCATCATAGTAATGTTACTGAGCTACTGTCTCAAGGCTCTGAACCGGATTGTGAGCTAAATGTGATACTTAATATGATTCTAGTTCATATGTCACCTATTGTTTAGTGGTATGATCAACTTAATCTTAATCTGAGAGATGTAATATAAAGGAAATAGAGCTTAATCTTTAAAGAAACGTTTATTTTACTAGAACACGTCTATGACAGAACAGAGAAAAACGCCATCATTTTGTTTTAGAGAAAAACCTCACGAGAGCAACGTGTAATGTTACAGAATCTAGTATTACATTGCTCTGGAAAGAGAACCGAGTATCACAGTGCGCAACTTGATGTTACAATGTAATATTTTGATACAACTTGGCGTATGTTGCCGCGCTCAGCACAGCGGCCGCTTCGTCTGACATTATGGAATCAACTAAATGCTCAAAATCGAGTCTATATTACAGGCGAATGCTCGACAGTCAGGGGGGCATATATTGTAATGTAATGCTCAAAGTCGAATCTGAAATGTTACATTACAGGCGAATGCTCCAAGTGAGGGAGCACCTTAATCTTAATTCACATGTTCCATCCATCGTATCCTTGGTCTTTACCTGCACTACATCATACTTAAAACTTTTCTCATTCTTAAATTATTATTATTAAAAATCTCTACTCAAATCTCTCTGTGTAAACAAATATCACGAAACCAATTAAGACACAATGAAGCCAGATGAACAAAGAAGTCATGTTTTGAATCCGGAACAAAAACACTGTTACATTATAAACGATTCGACCTTCTACTTGAATAATATCCGGTCTTGCGAGCGCTTATTTAAAATTATACAAACAAAATTCATCTGTGTTATTTTCACTACACAGATGAATTTTGTTTGCACAAAGGTCGGAAAAACATTAGCTATGGAAGCCATCATATTTATTCAAATTGCAAATCGAGCCCAAAAAGAAAACTGCGGTCAATTAAATTTCTATGGTCGGTAAAATAACGAAAATATACCAAACTTGTATATTAGCTAATTGTAATAACCGAAAACAGCCATGACGATGTTTATGAACAAAGTATATTAAATATGAAAAAAAAGCTACTGTTTTTTTGATGATTTGGTCTCGTAGTCCTCATAATGTTGGGAACGAGGTTTCCAGTTAGATCTATGACATCTTGTAGAGAAGTGGTTGTTATTTTTGTCAGCGAGTGATGTTATTGGTTATTAAACTTCCCGCTTGATGATACACGTATGAAGATCCTTACATCCTTCTTTATGCTAGTTGAAAGCTTTAAGCTATGATAGCTTTAACTACTGTCAACTGATAATGTATATTTGTCAGCAGCCGCAAGTCTGGGCAGTTCTCTGACGCGGGGGAGGAACGCTCGCGCAGCCAGCATGACCTCAACAAGCAGCAGCGGTCGGCCTCGCTGGTGAGTACCACGCTTTGTGTGAGTAACTAATACAAGGGCTTACAGATCATGATATGGGACAACATGACTTATTATTGTATGATTATATCATGAGGTTTCCCGCTGCTTTGATGAAATCGTCAATCCAACTCTCTTTGAAACAACCCTGGACACTTCTGAATGAGATACAGCCAGAACAGAGAAGTACCTATAACAGAAGACAGCGTAGATATGTCACATGCTCAGCAGTTGGTGATTCTGAAATGATGAAGATGATGTTGTTTGTACAATCATGATAGCCTAAAGGCATCGAAGATAGATGATGATAGTTTTGAGATGTTGATCTGGGAAATTGCTAGATATTACCAAACAACGGACTGAAGATAGGTGGTGTACATCTTACTTATATTATAAATGTGAAAGTTTGGATAGATGTGTATGCGGATGTGTGGATGTTTGTTACTAAATCACGCTAGAACGGCTGAACGGATCTGGATGAAATTTCTCACAGACAATAGAGTCTGGAATAGCACATAGGCTACTTTTCATCTTGTTATAATGTTTCCTTGGGATAAGATAACACTTTTGACGCGGGCGAAGCCGCTGGCAGAAGCTAGTTAAACATATATTGCTGGGAAAATACTATTCCAACAGCTTTATAGGATGAAAATGGTAGAATCGTTGCCTTTTGACACACTCCTTCTTACTCCATTAATTTGAAAATTATTAGGAATGCTCATGCTCGGTCTGCGTTTACAACAGTACTAAACTTTCAACTTCTCAAACTAATATTACTTTTAATACCAATAATTCATTTAAATTGTACCATTCCCCTGTTCCTGCCAACAAAGCGCGGATAATAGGGCATTGCGCTTCAGTTCCCTATAATTTGTGCTTCAACTCAGGATCAGTTCCGTTAGCCTAATGAACATTGTGACACATAAGAACGGAGAACCAGAAGATCACGATAACTAAAACCATTTAACTACATCAGCAGTAAACCTTCATATTGCTGGATAAATAATGAGCCATACTATAAAAAATAAAGAGTAGAGGCCTTCCATAGCGTTCTTTCACTTGTTTGTTAGAACTGTCCCCGGCATTGAAGTGTAAAGTCATGGACTCATCACCAGAGTCACTTATGCACGGTTGTTCCAAAGAACAGATGATGGGATAATCGACCAGTTGTTAGAGTTCCTTGTACTAATAGTGCAGCAACCATAGCACATACTATTGAAGATGGTACTGCAGAACGAGAACACGATCTCTTTATGGTCGTTTTATGCAGTCAACTTTCATGTACGTTCAAAAGGGCTTTGTACTTCATAGAATGGATCTTCTACTACTTATCTTTAAAGTGTTCTATTGTAGTTGTGCATGCCGCGCGCGCCGAGGGCATGCACTGTGCGCCTACGCAGGCGCACAGTGCATGCCCTCGGCGCGCGCGGCTCGATCGCATCGACATAATTGACGGCTCGGACCTGTACCTGTTGTACTTATACGGGCCGATGGGCTTTGTGCAGCCCAGTGCGCTTAGCTTGCAGAAATGAGGGTATTGTGATGATGATAAGCAGGTCTTAAAACAGGATAACTATACATGAAGTCAGAGTTTCTTGAAAAGGTGGCAGCTGCTTCCTATCCTATCTCAATAGTTCTAATGTTTAAGCCGGGTTTGTATTTGTCAAAATAAAGATTTTTCTGTCGTATGAATGTTAGTCTCATCCTGCTGATTTTGAATATAAACATATTTAAAATTAGCGGAATGAGTGTGGTTGAGGTTTGAATTGATTGACTGGAACTTGGAGAGGAATATGAATTGTCACATGCCATTTAGCACCATTTTTACCTGTAAAACCTTTGCTATCCAAACTATAATTCGGACCTTGATCACAATCAACGTCCATTCAACCAAGGAATTCAATATCTTTGAGACTTGGAACAGAGAATATCGTACCTATATCTACTTCAAATAATGCCTTTCAATATAATCAAGATCGTGCGTCACTCGCATCAATATACACTACTATTATCCGCCGGTTCTGTCTATCAAATGAAAGTAGAACAACAAACTCTCCTGGGTATAACGAGCGGTTACCAAACGCTGTAGCTATTTGCTATTGATGGCGAGCGCGACCATCCGCATAATCGACTCGTCGGGGACTTGAAACAAAGCGATTTGTAATAGGAATGTGTTTTATTAAGTGTTCGAGTGATGTGGTAATTTGTTGAGCCGATGTTGTAGGTGTTTTTTCTATGCAGTAAATATGTAATATGCGTTCTTTGAGTCACAAGCTGTGTCTGTACGTTTACATGCTACTTTTCCATATTCATTATTCGTTTTTAGGAATTCCTGTACAAATAGAACTGCTTCATTCATTCCAGATTTCTAATGTACGCCGATGATATCAAAATGTACAAGTCGTGTAAAGTGCAAACAGGATTGCCTGCTTTTGCAGGACGATCTTGATAGACTTTCTTGATATTGTTCATACAACAAGCTCCAGCTTAGCTTACCTAAATGCAATGCAATCACTTCCACAAAAAAGCAAAGTAAGTGCGTAATCATTTATTTGCTCAACATGAGTACAGTACACACAACAAATAATTGTCAATATATAAGGAATATAAAAACATTAAAAAATTACAGCGCGTCATGTTTGCCGTATATAATGGCATGCAAATATTAATAATAGAATACAAATTAAAATAATTAAATTTAAATCAAAATAATTAAACTAGAATATCATGTCATTTATTCAAATTATTTTAAAACGTCGTGTAAATGTTAAAAATATGATTCTAGAATGACAAAATAGAAATATCAAAATATTAAATCATATCATAATAATAAAATATACAAGTTTGTCATATTTAGCCAAATTATTAATAGAAAAACGTAAAAATAATAATAAAAAAATACAATTAAAGATTATCATTTTAGAAATTCAGAATAAAACTATTAAAAAACATTAAAAATATAAAATTTAATTAAGTAAAAAAAAAAAATAAAGCGAATGAAGAAGTTATATTTGTATCATGTCATTAAACTCTCTAGTGATTTTAATCGAATTTTTGATTTTGACGTCCAAAAAAATAAAAATCCCAACACTAGTACCTACTGATCCATAGGTGCCAAATGTGATACCTCAGGTGCCATCAACTCAGCTGCCGTTAAAAAAGGTGCCCAAAGGTGAATACGTCATACAGCTTTATTTTAATCATAATTATGTTTTCCATTGTCTCTACGCGTCTATCTACTTGTAAGTAGTCAATTTTCATGGCCATCATTAAAATACAGGTTAATGTAATACACTACAGAAAACAAACACAAGTGCCAACAACTCAAAACAATATGCCAGTATTATATTATCTGTGACAATAGCACCAGCGGTATGAATGGCAACAATGACAGTCGCCGACAATGAGGCAGTCGTAAGAAGCAATGAGTACGTGATGACGCGAGACTTGCGTACGCACAACATTGTTTACACTTTCATTGCTTTTACTTTCAGTTAATAATTGTTGGATTTTTGTTATGGTATGTATTACTCGTATGTTTGGTTACAGTCGGTTTTGGAGTTTTAAATCAAACGATAAGGGGTAATTGAAGTTTGAGAAAATTATTAGTAGTTTATTCTTCATAAGATAGGTTGATCTCTGCGACATATGTCAAACTGCCGTATACTTTATCGTTACGTTATTGTTAGCCTGTCAAGCGCTATTGTTACTGTATTGATACTGACAGCTGTCGCAGAGATCAAGCTATCTTTTATGAAGTATAGGAATGAGTATGTATGCTCACAGTGGAGGTAGCAAATAAGGTCACTGACAATAATTAATTAATTTGTGATTAGTAATTTTGGACACCATTCTTCTGTATTACACGAGGCTTGTATGAATCTTTCTCAGCACCCTAATTGTGTAAATTCATAGAATAGCGCATGGTATACTTTCCTTGCATTTATTGCTTCATATTTTTAAAAATCCGTCTACTGGAAAGCGTAAAAAAACTTTTTAATAAAAACATCAAACCGACTTCCAAACACTACAAAGCGAAAAATAACTTTCCGTTCCGAGGTCGGTGTCTTTAGTTGCTATTGTCTGTCGGTGTCATTTTTCGACACTGACTTCAGAATAGAAAGTAATTTTTCGTTTTGTTGTGTTTTGTTTTGGAAGTCGATTTGATATTTTTGTTAAAAAGTTATTTTTTTCATTTTTTTAGTTTTGTTACCTCAAATTATAGGTGGATTGTAGGATAGGAACGATAGGTGGAAGGAATACTTTGAGAAACGGATGAATGAGGAAAATAACTGGAATGGCATGTTAGAAAATAAATCTGTGAATGAGGGTTTAGTGAGAATGGTTAGTATGGAGGAAGTAAGAATAGCAGTAAATGGAATGAAGAATGGTAAGGCGGTTGGTCCGGACGGAATACCAGTTGAAGTGTGGAAGATATTGCGCGTCGATGGATGGACGTGGTTAGCTTTATTCGTCAATAAGTTGTTACGAGATTCTTCTCCGCCATACCTGATGAATGGTGCAATAGTTTGCTGGTGCCCATCTTTAAAAACAAACATGATGTGCTGAAGTGCAACAACTATAGATGAATAAAGCTAGTGTCACGTAGTATGAAAGGTTGGGAGAAAGTTATTGGAAGGCGGCTGAGAGAAGAGAGTGAAATATCGCAGAACCAATTCAGTTTTATGCCTGGTCGGGACCATTTTCGCAATCCGCCAGTTGTGCGAGAAATACAAAGGTGCACATAAAAACTTGCACATGGTGTTCATTGACCTCGAGAAGGCATACGACCGGTTGCCCGTGAGGTTTTGTGGTGGGCCCTTAAGAAGAAAGGTGTGCCTGGGCAGTATATACAGTTGGTCTGAGCGATGTACAGTCGATGCAGTACCCAAGACCGATCTACAGTGGGCACTACTGGCAGCTTCAGTGTGGCAGTCGGCTTGCACCAAGGGTCGGCTCTCAGTCCTTACCTCTTCCTGATAATAATGGACGCTCTGACGTGGGACATACAGGAGGAGGCACCCAGGTGAATGCTGTTTGCCGATGACATTGTGCTGGTTGCCGAGAGTGGCCTAGAGGTCCAGAGCAGATTGGAGGTTTGGTGGCACAGGCTGGAGAGTGTTGGCTTGAAATTGAGCAGAACTAAAACAGAATACTTGCGATTGCTTACTTGTTCTGCGATTTTGGCGGGCTCTCCAGTTCTGTGCCTATAGCTCTCGCTGGAACACCCATACCGATGTGCTCCGACTTCCGGTACCTAGGAGGTCGCTTGTCCAAGGAGATGGCGAGTTGGACCGAGACGTAACGCACTGGATCAACTCGGGATAGATGAAATGGCTACAGGTCACTGGAACAACTTGCGACCCACGGATGCCCCTCAAGTTAAAGGGGAAAATTTACAAGTCCGCGATTACACTTGTCGTACTGTATGGATCAGAATGCTGGGCTGTGAAAAAGATAATGCTGTGAAAAAGAGAAATATGTGAATGTTGAGATGGATGTGCGGAGTGACGAGAATGGATAAAGTGAGAAATGAGTATATTAGAGGAAGTTAAAAATTGGCGCCAGTGACAGAAAAGTTGAAAAGAAAACTTTTGTCCTGGTATGATCATGTGATGAGGAGGGATGAAACGCATGTTACTAAAAAAGTTATAAATATAAATGTGGATGGATAGAGAGGGAGGGGAAGGCCAAAGAAAAGCTGAATGGACTGTGTGAGGAGTGATATGACAGAAAAGGGAGTCAGTGATAGCGTGACGGGGGACAGGACGGTATGGAAGAAGAAAACGTGTTGCGCCGACCCCAAGTAATATGGGACAAGGGCAGGAAGATGATGAGTTTTGATACCTCAAATTACCATGAAAATCATTTACAGCAAAAGTACATCTCTTGACGATTCCAATAAACCCAAACACGACTAGGATACATTATTTTATTTCGGAATTGTGCCTGCCTACCGGGTTCATCATCAGATCAGTTCGATGGTACCATTTTCATCAGTACCATTTATTTATATGTATTTGTTTTATCATAGTCGGTTAACTATTCGAGATATTATCTTATACCTGTGACATACTTGTCATTAAGGAGTTCCAGTGAAAATTTATGGTCTCCTTCATCAGTTCCACTTCACCAAATGATACTTTTTGAGTGCAAATGATTGCATTGTTGTTGGAAATACCAAAATCACTAGATGGATGGGATCCCATCATCAGATCCTGACCTGATAACCATGGAACGGCCTGGCAAGTATATCCTTTTAAACAAAAAAATAATTTTCCAAATCGGTCCAGGCTTCTTTGAGTAATCGGAGAACATATATACATACTTTTTTTAAGTTGGTTAAAAACACGCAATAGATACTGTTGAGTTATCAAAATGAAAGGAAAGGAGTGTTCTTCGCGGTGTAAAGACAGATACGCAATTAGTGTGCAGTACTGAGTTCTCATAGGCCCTTCCTGTAAACCATTTCGTTTCTCTAATTATTCCAAATCTCTTCCATGGAGAGTAATGTGACTTTAATTTCAAATTAACCTCACCAGAAGAAAATAAACTTTTGACGTACTTACTCCCCATAACATTTGCAACTGGAGTAATGAGGCGCCGAAACCCTCAGGCAAATGGTCCACAAATATATTACTAACAAATGAAATAAATAAATCAGTTCTGATTACCATTTCAGAAATGCAATAGAAGCCCTAGGGCTATTCTCACACGGCGTGGCGAGGTGCTCGAATTATTGCAGTTATATTAATGGTATCCGTTGCAATACTTTGTTCATAATTAATATTCCAGCCTGGTCGCCAGTGGATGCCATTGCCAATTGGCGCGGATCGGATCAAGGAAGCGTTGTGCGAATGGAAGTAGGTCAGCTAAAGTGCTTTTGGCGATGAAAGGGAATAAACTTTTTCGTCGTATTTTTTTCGTCGTTAATCATTCAAAAGGCGCCTGGACTTTTGGTGAAAAGGCCAAGGAGTGTGGGATTTTACCTCACTAAAACCACCCCGGTGATCACCGGGTCCCGTGACCTCTTACAATACCACCCCGGGACCCCCTCTGTGCAACGCCTGTTAGGGCACGTCCATGGAAATGTATGTTATTATTTATTTATTGTATACTTACACCACAAAATATACAGTACAGGACAAATATTCATAAAAAAACCAGCCAAGTGCGAGCCGGACTCGCGCACCGAGGGTTCCGTACAAACCTGAGATTAAATTTATTATAGAGCTGAGTATTTGATATGATTTTCAATTTAATACCTCTACGCGTTCATGAGGAAAGAGGAAGTAAGTTTTATTATATGATGTAACCAAATAATTACGGTTTTCTCAATTATTTCTTTATCTGTATTATAAGATGTTACTTCGTACCAAATTTCAAGATTCTGAGTTCACGGGAAGTACCCTGTAGGTTTTGATTCCCTTGCGGGTGTCGAAAATTTGCGGAAATTTAGGGCATAAACGGCTGTAGCTTTTGATTGCGTTGGCTTAAAAGTTTGATTTTTTCACAACTTTAAGAGTAACAACACAAGTTAGTCTACTGTAGACTTGAGTATTTGATATAAATTTCAGCTTGACACCTCTACGCGTTCCTGAGAAAAAGGATCTTGACAAATAGGCAGACGGACGGACAACAAAGTGATCCTATAAGGGTTCCGTTTTTTCCTTTCGAGGTACGGAACCCTAAAAACAAGTGTAGGGCAGTCTTATCGCACCGGGCAATCTCTTACAGACAACCTTTGGATGGACTGAACAACAGGAACATTGTTGTCAACAAGGTACAGATAGATAGCTTGTATTGTAGAAGATTAGAAAGTTTTTGTAGTTTGGTTAACTACAGAAATTGAAAAGATTAAGATATTCCGGCCTTCAATACAGTGTAAAAATTAAAAGGTTCAGTTAATTACAAACTGAAATAATAAATTTCATGCGACAGTTGATGGGTGGATGGAATTTAGATGGATGAAGAGGGTGAGGAAGGCCAAAAGAAAGATGGATGGGTTGTGGTAGGAGTGATATAAAAAAGGAAGTCAGTGGTAGGAGTTACGGTTGACAGAACGAAATGGAAGAATAATGCGTGTTGCGCCGATCCCAAGTATCTAATATGGGAAAAGGGCGGGCAGATGATGATGAAATAATGGCTACCGATTGATCACTCATTTAGCTGTAGTTGCTCTTAGAGGCAATCACTACACTATGACTAACTTATCTATAAATATGATATCGGAAATTAGTCTCTTCCTTTTTCATTCTACCATTTATTTTCTTGGTTTTACTGTTTAAATGACTCTTTTAATTCAATTATTCCTGTGATCGTCCTACTAATTCACCTTTAAATTCTCCGTTTGGCTACTGATAGGCAATAAAGCTCAGAGAATTGTTTCGCTGTACCACAAGCAATACCGCGGTTTGTTATTAAAGCTAATCAGCCTTCGGTCGGCTATAATAGCTTAACAGCTCTAATGGCTTGTTCACACTGTGTAATCATAGAGCGATCGTAGTGATGCTGACTCAGATGGATAGGGCTGTCACTGGGTTGGGGATCCTTGGCCACAAGGTAAAATCTTATGTCATATTTGCCCTGGTTGACTGGTAGAGAATGCCTCAGGCATTAAGTTCGACTATGTACTTTTATGTTGCATGAAGTTTTAATAAATAAATAAATAAATATTTAGATACTAAGTATACAGATGGAAACGAGCCATATTAAATGGTCATGTCCTTATTTACCACAGTTATTTTCCCCACTTAAGTAACAAACTGTGTAACTGACCTACAACATTACACAGTCATCGGAAAAGTAGAAACTATAGTATACTTCGCATCAATGCACACTGTGATAATATCCCTCCCGATTCTTTATTAACTAGTGCCATACTTTTAATATTTATGAACAAAAAAAGTAAGTTAAAACATTATTTATCAGCCCTGAAAAAGAAGTGCTTGTTACAAAGTAATACTAAATGCATGTAGCAGCACCCACACGGCTCACAACACGGCGCTACACCGCGCAGGCACGGTAATGATATCTAACAGTATTGTAACTCGGCCCTGTCCTTGAAATAAGTGCCTACAAGCGTACGTTACGTAAACACGCGTTAGGGCTGCCCGCCTCTATCTACTTGAGTTTCTTTCTAGTTTTGTGATTGTAAATATCTCAGATTCTTTTCTCTAATCTGAGGTAAATATTATATTTTTATTATACTTATTTTAAATCTTACTAGGTATGTACCTACCATTTATTACTCTCAAAGGTAATCATTTCATAGTGATATTTCGTCTAATTCAATAATATATGTAAGTAGCTAAGTAAATAGATAGCCTAGCGTAGGTAGGTCACTCGTATGTCACTTTATCACCCTATCCACTTATTTATTTATTAATCCAAGTATTTTAATCGGTGGAAAAAGCGAAATACCTACCTATCAAAAAAAGAAACGAATTACGTACTTGTAGGTTAGTTAAATATATTTTTTTTTAGTCTTGCCTTTCGAAGTTCCAGATAATTAAAAAAAAAACTCTGTGTGCGTTATAGAAGAATTCAATCAACCAAAAACAGCACAATCCAGTCTATAATTGCTCTCTGTCATATTAAGTAAGTAAGTACTTGTACTTATTTCAATCAAATATTTACAAATCGCACGCCTACTGCTTCAAACCATCACACCGTTCGTGACTGTTTGCGACTGTAGTGCATCGAGTGTTGGCTGAACTCGACGCGCGTAGGTATGACTCGCGTTTCGACCATTTGTATGAAGATAGAATACTGTTAGATGTTATATAATTACCGTGGCGCGGGCGCTTTGTCGCAATCATGTCAAGATCATACATCATGTCAGTACGGTGATTAATTGCGCATAAGCCAGACGATATGAATGGACCACCCCGTATACATGCCCTAGTGGGCGTACAATACATTCCTACCACAAATAATAGCCGATGAAATATGATGTCACCGCTTTTTTTTTTTTCCACGAAAGAAAGTATTATTATTATTATTATTCCAGAAAGTATTTATTTATTTTTAACATTCAGTTATATAGGCGGACTTAATGCCTGAGGCATTCATGACAGTGCGTAAAAAAAAAATAAAAAAATATTGAAGTAAGATAGGTAAAAACACATACATATATACTTAGTTAAAATAAACATACATATTTTGGTTGGTGGCCGTCCTCACCACCGACGACAACGATGCTCCGGAGGTGACCGAGGTAGAACTGAGAGTGGCGGTACGTAGGCTGAATGCCAAAAATACCGCCCCAGGACCCGACGGCTTACCTGGGAAAGCCTGGGTCCTGGCCTTGGAGGCTCTCGGGCCTCGACTAAGGGGGCTCCTTAGCGCATGTTTGGAGAGGGGCCAGTTCCCACTTTGCTGGAAGACGGGGAAACTGGTCCTCATTAAGAAGCCGGGGCGCCCAGCGGACTCCCCGTCCGCTTATCGGCCTATTGTGCTGCTTGATGAGGTGGGCAAACTCTTTGAAAGAGTTATTGCAGACCGCCTCGTTGGGCAGCTGGTACGGGTGGGGCCGGATCTGGCGGAGAGCCAGTTTGGCTTCCGCAGAGGGCGCTCTACGGTGGACGCCATCATGCGCGTGCGAGCCCTCACGACAGGGGATGCAGTGGCCCGGGGTGGGGTCGTCTTGGCGGTGTCTTTAGACATCGCCAATGCCTTCAACACCCTGCCCTGGAGTTGCATCAGGGAAGCACTCCGGTATCACCGGATGCCGCCCTACCTCTGTCGCGTGGTCGAGGCCTATTTGACGGACAGGGCCGTCATCTACCCCGGTCACCAGGGAGAGTGGAATCGGCGAGAGATGTCGTGCGGTGTCCCACAGGGATCGGTCTTGGGGCCGCATCTGTGGGACATCGGGTACGATTGGGTGCTGCGCGCTGACCTCCCTAACGGCGTCAGCGTAATTTGCTACGCTGACGACACGCTAGTCCTGGCGCAGGGGAGGTCGCACCAGGCGGCGGTGGAATTAGCGACACGCGGGGTTGCGACAGTCGTCGAGAGGATCCGGCAATTGGGACTCGAGGTGGCCTTGCACAAGTCTGAGGCCATGTGTTTTCATGGTCCTCGGAACGCGCCACCACCGGGTTCCCAAATAACGGTAGGAGGGGTTCACATCGGCGTCGGGTTGACGATGAAGTACCTAGGACTCGTCCTCGACAGCCGGTGGAATTTCGTGGAACATTTCCGACGTTTGGCACCCAGACTGGAGCGGGCCGGGGCTGCCTTCAAGCGACTCCTGCCCAATCTAGGGGGTCCAAACGCCTCCTGCCGGAGGCTCTACGCGGGGGTCGTGCGGTCCATGGCCCTTTACGGTGCACCGGTGTGGGCGCGTTCCCTGAGGCGGCGACCAGCCCGCTGGTTGAACGCGTCCCAAAGGGTCATGGCCATCCGGCTGGTCCGGGGATACCGCACGGTCTCCAGTGAAGCGGCGAGCCTCCTTGCCGGATTGCCGCCATGGGATCTAGAAGCAAAAGTGCTCGCACAAATTTGGGAGTGGCGAGGGGAGGCGAAACGCCGGGGCGAAACCCCACTGCCAAGACAAATCGCGGCTTGGCGGACAGAACTCCGGCAGGATCTCATGGCGACATGGGGAGAGCGACTGTTGCAACCCAGTGCTGGGCACGCCACAATTGCGGCGATAAGGCCCCTCTTTGAGGAGTGGCTTGAGAGGCGCCACGGCGTCCTCACCTTCCGCCTGACGCAGGTCCTCACCGGACACGGCTGTTTCGGGAGGTTCCTGTACAGGATAAGGCGGGAGGAAACGCCCGGGTGTCACCATTGTGTGGATCGCCCGGAGGACACGGTAGAGCATACGGTGGAGGTCTGCCCCGCTTGGGCGGAGCACCGCCGTGTCCTCATGGAAGCGATCAGCGGTGGCGACCTCTCGCGTCCGGCCTTGGTTCAGGCCATGGTACGGAGCGAGAGGGCATGGGAAGCTGTCACCTCCTTCAGCGAAGCAGTAATGCTCGCAAAGGAGGAGGCAGAACGCGTGAGGGAGGCGCAACGGAGACGCCCTCACGCCCCTAGCCACCGCAGGAGACGCCCCGGGCGTCGGGAGTCGCAAGCCGATTCCCGGCCACCGTAGGCGCGGGCTTGCGGACGGCGAGTAATGGGTAGCTCGTCGTCCGATAAGGACCAGGCCCGAGTCGACGGCGCGTAGTGTTCCACGCGCGCCTCAAAGAGATGTCAGCAAAACTGACGGGGTCCGCTAGGGACGATGCTTGTCTGGGTCGCGGATAAATTTGAAAGAGAGTTACCGCGGCCCAGGCACAAGCAACTGAAGGAACACGGGTGGGTTTTAGTCAGTAAAAGTCTGACACGCCCTTCCGCTTCACCCAGAGCGGGAGAAGTCATTGGATGATTTCCCACCCAAAAAAAAAAAAAAAAAATGGTGGCCGTCCTGATATCGAGACGAAGCGCATTCTATATTTTTGCTATCGGGGAAACCTTCAAAAGATGCCTGAACTTTTGTGGAAAAATCAGAGTGTGTTATATTTACCTCACTAAAACCAAACCGGTGATCACCATCACATAGTTGGGGCTCCGTTACCTCTTAAAAGACTACATCCCTGGGGACACTGTAAGGGAGTCTCCACTGAGTCTCGCTGTGCACTGCAGCACGTGATCACTGTGCCACAGTCTTTCCTGAGATCACTCGGTGGATGGACAGAGTCCTCACTCTGAGCGCCCGAAACTCCTGTGTTCGGCCTGCCTTAATTTTTTTGCCCATTCGGCGGCCATTGCCCTCTGGTTTTCTGTCTCCGCCAGCATATATCTTACTAATACTGGCGGAGACAAGACTCGCTCGATCCTGGCGACCAAGACCAACGCTCAAAGGCCCACAAAGGAGCATGTGCTGTGCAGAATCCAGGTCGTCTCCATAATGATGGCAATTTGCCGGTTTGACCAAACAAGCGCTCCTTAAAGTATCATCGATTGCACTTAATCTGCATAGAACGGGGGCTCGAAATGCTCTTCGAAACCCTACCGTCCGGGGTTAAACCAAGATACTGGACTTGCGCATCTCCAATCGTCACTAACCAGCTGAGTGGCCACTGCTGGATAGGTTTGTCGAAGGTGTCCCCAGCAGTGGCGTATTTGTATTAGAAATGGAGGTGATTTAGTGTAGTTTTGGAAAATATGATTCACCTTGTTTGAATATAAAAAATATAAAAATTGGCACTTATGCACCTATGCAGACAACAAATGCCCTAGTTATTACTATATCACTGCATATATTTGCGATACAGAACCCATGGCGAGCTTGTCTCAAACTAATCACCACCTTTATTACATACGAACAGAGGGCTTGGCCACAAGATCATTACTAAATCACTGCATATATTTGCCATACTGAACCCACCACACCTTGTCTCAAACTTATTACCAGCCACCCAACACTTACTGACCCAAGCACATGATAGCCCTCATTACACACTAGCAGGGGGCGTAGCTCTTGGATCATTACCAGATCAGTGCATATATGCCTTAGATTGACGCTTCCTCCGTCATTATCAGACTATTAAACGGACCAACAGCCTGACGCACTGCTGGCGAGCATTTGGGGACTAACTAGACTAGATGTGTATTTTTTGTTGAAACGCTTCTAGAATGATATTGAATGATTGACATTGGAATAAGTAGGGACCAATATTTATACCTTACATACTCCTTTTGCTTTATTTAAATTCATAAATCTACTCATACACGCATGCCTAGTTGAGTACTACGCACCTGGCGTTTCTACATCATCAATAAGATCCTTGTATGTCCCTCTAGCTAGAGCGTCTCCTCTCGGCGTTTCCACTCATATCATGCCTTATAAATACCCTTTGTTATTCGCCTTTTATTCATCCCCTCAACATTACCAAACCATCTAGACATACTCAATTGATTTATGATTACAACGCATGATCTTAATTATCATCAGCATTTATCTACACAGTTCGCAACCTTATTATCGCTATTCATCTACCTATATCCACAAAAAGTCCAAACGATAATGAGAATGATAAATTAGAAAATGTGTTAATTTATTATTTTGCCCTATTATTCAACAAGCCTGAGTCGCATATTTAGTCCCTGAAGCAATCCAAAAAATATTTGCAGCCGTAATTAAATTGCACTTAAACACACTTGAGCAGCACAGCAAAGACCTCAGACTGAGCAGCAAGCATAAACACTAGAGCGAATGCTATTCTTTGATTGATCGTTAAATACAAGTAAACAGACATCGTACGGCATTTCCCCTGCACGTGCAGATTTCTAAACTCATTAGCTAAGAAAAAATCTCATTACAGATTTTAAAAACCTCTCTATAATGGACGAAGTATCGTTAAGATGCGGAAGCTTCTGGGATTCTTCAAATGTTTCTAAGAATATCAGGTAAACTGCCACATTGCTGCTCTGGACGGCCAATTAACATTCCTCGTGGGATAGATACCACGTGATCTCGTAAAAAATAAATTAATAGAATATGTCAATCAGTCATACTACGCTAGCCGTATAGGAGCTGTGGGAAAGACAACAGTTTTTGAGAGACACGTACATTTAAAGAATTTGTTACCAGTCCCTACATGACTATACGAGTAGCTATTTCAACATAATGTAACTTACTACTGTAATACAGGGCTTATAACAGAATTCTCAGCATGAAAGACTTCTCAGGGTGTACTGGCAACATCCACTCGGAATTCAAGATGGCTGCAGATCTCCTAATCGTTTACCAATGTTGGGACAGTCAAATCGCTCATTTGTCTGAGACTCGACTAGCTCCATAATCCCCGCGTGATCATGGTCAACTTTTCTGGTGGCCGCCGCAGTTGATTTTCGCTCTGAGAATACAAACAACATGGCTGCTTTAACGTTTTTATAAGTTCAGCAACCAACTTTAACAAGTTTGTTATATCATGCGATACAAGAATGTCTTAAAGTTTACCGATAGAAGTTTTTAAGCTGATAAATATATCATACCACGTAGCAATCCACGTCCATCTAAAGTTGTGGTTTACGACACTATAAAAGGTTAATTTACGCCCAACAAGGACCACACCTGTGGCACTGACTGTTGTAACACATAACAGGTAAATTATGCCGCAGTCCGGACAAGTGGCGGTGTCCTACTGAGTATAGTGTAACTATATAATTATCGCACGTGTTTACTAAAGCAAGTGTAACGTGAAACTAATTGTCAGTGTCACGCTCCACTACGCATGTAGGAACTGTTTGTATTTGTAAATGTTTATGAGGAAGAAAAGTGGTGGGTGTTTTTGGGTATTTTTCCAATACCAGCCCAGAGTCAGGAAACGATGGATGGATGTTTAATGATAAGGGCAGGATAATAATGAGCTAGAATTAAGACTCTGCTGATCCTGCTGGTCAAGATCTATTAGTAGCAGTCCGTAGTTTGGACTTGTGTCATGTTAATGGTAGCAGTCTCGCCTCTAATACTTAGAACATAAACTTCTCCCTACCCTTATCCCTTGTTATTTGGTGTCGGCGAAACACCTTTCCATTTTCCATAACGTCCTGTCCCCCGTAACGCTATCACTGACTCCCTTTTCTTTCATGTCACTCCTCACATAGTCCATCCACATTCAAATTCATAACTCTTTTAGTAACATGCGTTTCATCCCTCCTCATCACATGACTTTCAAACTTCCTCTAATATACTCATTTCTCACTTTATCCATTCTCGTCATTTCGCTCATCCATCTCAACATTCTCATCTCTGCTACATATATCTCAGCCCAACCCTTCGAGGAAAACAGGCTTGATGCGCTACTAAAGTCCAGTTTTTCGGTTGGCATTTGGACCTCACGGATGAAAAGAATGTCGCCTTCTAAGTGGATTACTTCGGAATACAAGTTTTCGTGATTTATTTGAGCCCATAAACGTTTAGTGCTAAACACCTAGACCAACCTGTTTCAATAAACACCCAATAAATCTCTTATCACGCGACTAGATTCATTGCGCTGAATTCGATTTCAATTTCAAGTAGATTTGATGCTTATCTTTATTGAGACCAACAAGGTTAATGGTGTTTAGTAAACCAACTACTATTCTGTCTGGCTTTCAAACTTATCCATCAACTAACTTGCTTACGGCTTAGCTCGCGTGAGTGTCGAAAAGTGTCCCACAGGAACGTACTACGGGATTAGAAGTACCTATACTATATCCTAGTCCAGGAATCATCTACCTATGTTACAAATCCATTTAGTCGTTTAGGCGTAGATTGATTGACAAACATCTTAATCCATGTACACAGCAGCATGTGTGCCTTTCACATTTATATCATACAAAGTGCCTGAAATGATTAGACGTGGTAATATAATTACGATTAAAAATGTAAATAACACCTAATAAGAACAATTTAGTTAATTAGAAACAGTGATTGTAAGCTTTCTAATGATTTACGTAAGCAAAAAAATGTGAACTATGTTCGCAACGAGCTTCATTAGTGTGGCTTATTAATCTATACTATAATTAACTGAGAGAGAGAGCGCATAATTTCGGATAACCTTAAAACTTATTCAACCGATAGTTATGATATTCATAATGGTAGAAAGTCTGTGAAGACTACAGATTCGGAATATTAAATTCAATGAAAAATAATTGGTGAGTTATGGCTTACTGAATACTTTGGCGGTAATGACGTAAACATCGGAATAAAACTGAAAGATATTGTAAAAATAACCGTTGAGCCATTTATATCAACATCGTTGCGCAACAATGTGTTAAGATGCATTTTATGTAGTCGTAAGTCAATAAAATTGTTGTATAACAGAAATAAAACAATATCTGAAGAACACCCACAACGATGCTATTAAATTAACATTGTAACAAGATGATGAAATCTTTTATTTTATATATTTATTGATTGATAAGAAAGTATAGGCATAGGGTTAACAACTTATAAGAAGAAATGTTGCAACCCACTAGTTTTCCTCTTTGTAGTTTACAACCTCACATTGTAAGACACCGCTCATTCCATACTACACTATGTATTGTTCTGAATGTAATAAAAACTTATTTAATCCTTAGTTGGCTTTTTAATCTTTCGATGAATTTTTGAAATCCATCCACAACAATTCCTTTAACAATTTCCTAACAAAACAACAAACATCTTGCACCCAGAGTATAAAGAAACAAGAGGCATTATAACCGAGTGAAGAATGAACTCGCCAGAGCTGGTATCTCAGCATTCAGATGCAGCTATAAAAGGCCTGCCAATAAATAGTATCCTTGACACAGGCAGTCAGACACGTCAGGCAGTCATGGACTCATGGCTGAACAATGGGACGCTTTTATTCTGCTAATAACGTGAAATCTGACAGGCGATGTGAAATAGAAAGCCGTGGTATGGCATGCGCGTGCAATGACGATGGGGAGACGGTGCTCTGAGTTAGAGCGGAATCCAGGAAGCGATTTTTTTTTATTTATCGGTAGGCTCGCGTTTGAGCACTGTCTCGCCTGACGGTAAGCGATGAGGTGGTCTACGGTGAAGCATGCTTTCCTAGAAATAACCTATTCACTCTTGATTTTCAGTTATTTGAAAATATCCTGCGTTTGCTAATGATATTCTAATAATGGGCAACAAACCTGCGAAGCAGCACAAAAAGCAGGTGCTTTGCAATAGGTGGAATAAATAACACACATTCTATGATATTCGTAATTGTTCGTTCATTTATTTCGTTATACAGACATCTGACACTAGAAGACATCCATGTTTCTAATGTTTCTTTTTATGTTAGAAATAACAACCTCGCTAAGCTTTTATGGCACTTTCGAACATCATAAGAATACCCACTGCGTGCATCTGTAACATTTATCCCTAAAAATTACAGTCAACACAAAAAAAAGTCTTGGCTTAAAAGATAAGATCCATTTCCCAAATGATCCAAAGTTTAATCCCTGTCCCGCTGTCTGTGCAGCCTCACCTCGTACCGGCTGTCAGGCGCTCCGGCTAATAATCTTCATGATGAGGCGCGTGCGCAGCTCCAGTTTAACATTGATCCAGTTCGCCAGGAAACTGGGCCTTCGTAGTAACTGTGTTAACTATAGTTAGGAGTTGTAAGAAGCGTACCGTGAAGGTCAATTAGTGAACCAGAAAATAAAATTAAAATCGTGATAATCTAAGAGGTTGGATTTGACAGCTATAAAAATACGTTATATAAGTTAAACTTGATACTTACGAATGATACTCGTTGTTATAGTGTATGGATAACATAGTAATTAATTAGGATTATGAATTTGCTTTTTCGTAGACGTTCATACAAAGTTATCCCGGCATATAAAATGAGAAACGTCATCGGACTTCTTAGATTGCCACGGTTATAAATGTACATACCTTCTACTTTATCCATTTAAATTCACGTTATAAATTACACTTTTAAATATTTTAATAAACAATGTTCAAAACACTATTACATTAATATGTTGTTATGATGAGCCACTTGTGTCCCACTGCTGGACAAATGCCTCCATTCATTCTTTCCATTATCCCCAGTCTATAGCAAATTAGCAATTGGTGGCCAATGTTTTAGGAACAAACCAAAAATCCAATTCAACCCTCAATCCTTTTCCAAATTCCTAGTTTTCGGGCGCCTATCCAAACAATTTTACGGCTTACTCATTATTTTGGACAGTCTTTTATGAAAACCGAGACTTGATTCGGCTGTCTCTATTTTCATCCTCTTCTTTATGTTTTCTACTTTGTCTAATAAGATCATGCAAAGAAACTATTACTTACCATTATATAGAAAGCACTGTGTATAGCTCAACTGTAATCTTCACATTAACTTCCCAAGTATTTAAACCATTAAAGCCTCTTAACAAGCCGGTTCCATGATTCACCTTAGTGGTACCACATCATAAACAGCTGTACGGCTTTCATCTTGAGTTTCGAGCTAATAATTCGGCATCCCACCCTCTCTTCCCGTTAGCCCACCCACCCCTCCCCGCACCTAACACACTCGCAGGGCAATATGCAAATTATCACCGTTATAACTAAAGTTATACCAATAAATGAACGCAGAAAGTCGACTTTGAAAAGTAATGTTATGCCAGGATCTTTGTTGACATCCCGTCCTTTTGTCAGTCGAAATCCCAGTGGTTTATTTGATTGCTCATTCATAATCAGGCAAAGAAATATTTTTACAAATAAACAACTTAATTACAATTGTGTGTATTTTTTTAACCGACTTCTTTTGATGCCAGGCTGGCAGGAGGGAAGGGGGTGGGAAGGGTTAGGAGGACGTTATTTGCCATCATCTTAGTTGAGGTCAAAACAAGTCTTATCTGGCACTTTTTAGCCACTAACTAAACCCGTATCTAATCTAGCTAACTGCCCAATCGTCTGACCACATCACGAAAACAAGAAGGAAAGTCGTAGTCTTGCCGCCGATTTCTTAATTAGGAATTGGAATTTGAGTATTTGTCAGACACCACTTTAACCTGAAAACCTTGGCAGAGAACAGAGCTGAACAGGCTGTTGTACCTAATTAAATTCTCAACAGTTGTATAAAGTTGGTCTTCTGCATCCATTATCATGATGCCGGCCGCGAGGTTTTAGGGCACACGTGCGCGCGCGCATCAATCGTGATCAGCGTCGCAGCGTGGCGGCATCATACATTATACATACATTTATGTGTGTTTGTTTGTATGTGTACATTATACATAGGAGCTTATCAGCCAGCTGTTCGGGGCGCACGATCTACAACTGCATATTAAGTGTTGTTGATAAATGTAAGCTCCGGTTTGAAGTTACTGTATTTCAGGCGTTTTAGAGGATTTTCAGCGGTAGTATTCTGAATAATCATTTATTACTGATTAGATTTTAATGAAGTAGGTTCTTATCTGCAGCATCAGGTGGCTCAAGTTCGATCTAGATCAACATGAACTAAATACTGACTATTTTCAGTGGGAATCTGACACACGTCCTTTGAAACCTACTGGTTGAACATTATAGTTCTAAGCCGTCTGCTGATTTATATAATTATTAAGGGAAGCCCCTGTGGTGGGTAAAAATATCAAAATAAATAAAAGAAGCCTTGTCTTTGATATTTTGTCTAGGACTCTCTATATAAATGTTTACAAAACCTCAGTTTGATTCCCAATCTCGAAGCCTTATTAACACAACTTCACCAGTTCAAGGCCACCAGACATGATTCGACACTATAATTCAATAATATATGTTTGTTTCAGCAAACCCTGGAGGCGGGCGGCGGCGGCGGGGTCAGCAACCTCGAGAGCCTGGAGGCCAAGGTCAGTGACCTCTACACATTCACGCCGGAAGTTCATATGTAGAGCAGCTGATGAGTAGGATTACTTCAGTCATTGACTGTGGGATTGAAACAATGGTTATCTTAACTAGTATTATAAAGAGGGGAAAACATTTGTTGGTTTATTCGTCTGTTAAAAGTAATCTGGAAGTATAATAATTAAGTGTAATAAGTGTAATAATTATAAAAATGGTTTTGTTGAAACATTGGCTACTATTTAACACAAAAAATCACGATTTTTGTTTTGTTATAACTGCGGGAAAAATCTAGTATTACTTAAATTCTCTAATGGACATAAAACACTAGTGTCTCTAATAATAAATGCGTCGTAAACTTACAAGTTTAATGTCCAAATGTCAGTAAAGTAATGGTAACAAAAAAAACAAAACCAAACTCATATCCGCAGTCATCATCGTTGTTATTACAAGTTTACTACTCCATTTACTAAAGAATAAAATTAAACATCTTTCTATTAAAATGATTGTTCATTGAGAGAAAATCGCTTTAATACACACATAATTATGCTCATAAAACCCATAACATACTCGTATGTACCAGAGAAACTATAGTCCATGACTCTATGAAATATAGCAATTACAGCAACTACTGGACTGAATCAATTCCACGAACACTTTCACACATGTCTTAGAAAGCTAAATATACACATACAAGTCATATATCATTTAAACATTATCATTAAACTGATTTAATTGAATACTTTTTCGAACTTTCATTCAATTTCCGTTCGTAGTACAAAAGACATCAACGCGCACGCACCTTTGAGTTCTCCACCTTATTATATGAAAAGTGATTTAAACAGCTGTAGGAAGCCATAAATATTAATTAAACTAGATTAAACATGTCAAATGTATAATATACTGCTAAGGTTTCATAGCACCTTCAGTTTATAAAGGACTAGCTGTGCCCGTGGCTTCGCTCCTGTCAACTGCCGACCTACCCTACCCTACCCTACCTAGCCAACCTACCCTACCCTACCCTACCCTAAATAATAATGGTAAAAGTAATAAAGAGATCTGGCCGATCGTAATGACGAACATATGAAAAAAAGTAAAATAAAAATAGGATAAAAGTATCCTTTGTCCGTCTCCTGGTTCTAAGCTACCTCCCCACCAATTTTCAGCCAAATTGGTTCGGCCGTTCTTGAGTTATAAATAGTGTAACTAACACAACTTTCTTTTATATATATAGATTTCATTTGCATGTGTTAGGTAAAGGACCCCTCACATAGGTAAAGGGGGGAATGACTCAACGTCGAGTTTGGATGTCTTGACTGTATGCGAGTTCAGTAACTTAAAGGTTAATAAACTAAGATCGGCTTTTGGCGCAAACCATACATTGAAGTCTCTATTTACACAAGTTATATCATTTTTAGGGTTCCGTACCCAAAGGGTAAAAACGGGACCCTATGGAGTCTTAGTAACTCCACTGTCCGTCTCTGTCTGTCCGTCTGTCACCAGGCTATATCTCATGCACCGTGATAGCTAGACAGTTGAAATTTTCACAGATGATGTATTTCTATTGCCGCTATAACAACAAATTAACTATAACAACAAATTAAAACTAAAAACAGAATTAAATAAATATTTAAGTGGGGCTCCCATACAACTAACAGGTTTTTTTTGCAGTTTTTTGCGATAATGGCATGGAACCCTTCGTGCGCGAGTCTGACTCGCACTTGCCCGGTTTTTACTTACCTTAACTATCTTTGTTAGCCGTACCGATTTTCTTCATAATTCCTTGGTAAAAGGCGTTCTGAAGAAAACTTGAAGGCTGGCCAAAAAATAAACTCAATTGAATTTAGAAGGTATATTTTTAGAAAGATAGCTGCAAACTGGTGGGCAAGTCTTTATACCGTGAGTAAATCTTTATAGGTACTGTTAAATACCGAACACTAATATGGTACTCAGTACTTAAGTTTGTACTAAAATGAAGGGTATGCTAGCAGGATTGAAAGTATAAATAAACCTACCGATCTGTGTATTGAACTAAGTGAAGCAATATATTTGCTAAAACTCACCAGACTATACCAAATTGGCAAACAATCTCCATTGCGACTTCTATTTCGACGCCAACGCCATCTAGTTGCGTCATTGTAAAACTCAAAAAGAAACAATGTTTTTGTCGACCTAATGAGCGACTGTTGATCATTAACAGGTACATATTCCTATTCTAGCCCTAATACTCTTATTATTTAAATTATTTTTCTTTATAAAAATGTTATGATTTAAACATTTTATAATTGTCACTATGGGAAGAAGCGAGATAGCCCCAACACAAGTACATTTGATAACTTCGTGGGGCTACCTCCAACTATGTAATGTACGATTAATAATAAAAACATTTAGGGTTTTTCATTTGATTTAAAGAATTTCATTCCTACTGACCAATGTGTTAATCCCTCTACAAATAATTGAGTCCGCAGTTAGATAACGCGACGTGTTCCGCGTAACATCCAGAAGATAAACGCTTGGATTAATATTATTGCGTTTATTTATCGAGTGTCAGCCTCTTAGGTTTCTATTTTATGAGCATCTGGCTTCCTTGAATGAGAGCAATGATACTTTGATTCACTTCATATTGAGATTTAGTGCTTGGACATGGACATATTAATTTATTGACTGATCAATAAGGCTCGGATATTAATTGAAAATAGATTCCGTTTTGATGAAAGTCTTACTTTCTGTGAAAGATTTTGAACTCCTTTAAATTCATGTATCTATGCTGTCTCACATACTTACTATACGTGACAACTAGGTTCCATGCTACATGAAATAGAATTTATTTGTCTGTGAAAGCAAGTTAGTTTTTGTACCGTTTTACAAACTTTTACATATATGTAAATAGGAATTTGGATATCTTTTCTGCGGCTTCCCCCCCGCACAGCATTTTTCCGGACAAAAGGTAGTCTATCGTACTCAGTGAACAGACAGGTACAGCCAGGGATTACCTTTTACAAACATAAGCAATTTTATCTCTTTGAGATAGTGGAAAAAAATTGAAAAAGTTAATGGATGTTACAAAACGAGAGGTCCGTTTTTCTTTTCATAACATTGCATTGTAGTATTGTATGTGTGTATTTTATGTTATTATGTTTAATAATAATAATAATAATTGCATCTTTATCATTCCCATCCCTTCATTTAATTAAGAAACCCATCCCTGTACACTCAACTACACTAACATAAACTAACACCCATACAAGTTACTATCGGCCGTACTCCACTACATATTGCCAAGCGACAATTTGTCGTCCGCGACACCGCGACAGCGCGGCGACACGCGCGACAGCACACGACACGGGATTTATAGCCACGCTGCGATACCGGGCTGTTTCCACTCGTAGGGAACTGATTAGTGAGGGCTAATTAAGATTGGAAGAAGATTTCCTCAGTAAAGGTCTCTGTAATTAGTTCCGCTATTGTCGGGGTAAATTTTCTCTGAATGCTTTGTATGGTAGGGTAAGAGGTAACCAAAAATTTTAACGATGTACTGTACTGTTTAATTTGCAGAACGCTAGGCTCCATCGTTCTTTGGCAAACTAAGTTTGGACTTCTTAGCCTCGATCAAAAACCAAGTTTGAACACCATAGGTTAGGATAGGCATGTTACTATATTGGACTATAATCAAATTGAGAAATGGCTCTTGAACAGCTTTATTCTAGAGCATAATAAGTGTTTTTACTGGCTTATTTCCAGGCGCTCTATATTTTTTTTTACCAGCGGCTCCAAATCAAAAAAGCAATATAATAATAATGATTAAAACTTATACCATGAGCTCCAAAAAATTAAAAGTACAAATTGCACAAAAAATTATGGTACTTCTGCGTTCATCTCCTACCTACTGTAGTGTTATAACATGATAGCTAGGCGTAAGCTACGCTATCTCGAGCACGATCGGTCAATATAAACGTATGCTCTCTACGAATCTTCTTTTATTTACTGTCCTCCTGGTACTTCTGCGATAATATAGAGCCTTTAAACTTAAAAAAAAAATATGGCATAGGGTTAATTTGTGATATCATAAACTGTGATTTTTAATTGTATTTTGTTTTAATTTTAAAATAGATAAGGGCAATTTAAATGAGAAGACTGTAAATTTTAATTCTTTAAATTCATATTGTGTGACATGAAGTCAATTTGTGATGACCGAAAGTGCATTATTTTTAAATATTTTACAATAGATATGAGTACATAAGTAGCTTACGATTGATTTGTGACTGCCTATTACTTACTTATTAATATACTGAAACTATTTACCACGAAATTTCAACATTAATGTTGGCATTCTGTGTTTTGTTGACCTAAGCAAATTTGGTTTGGAGCTGCTGGTAACAAATTAACTATTTTATTTTTTAACTAATAAAATTATGGAGCTCTTGGGAATCAATTTATGGAGATAAATTTTTTGGAGTACAATATATTTGGAGCTCCTGGGAATAAGCCTTTTTAATCACTTTTAAATGTAGTAGAGTTTATGCATTATTTGCATTTGTACATGTTTTGTCCTTGTTTCTGTCATTTGCGTTTTATATGTACACTAAAGAGTAAGAAACACCTAAGTAAAGCAGTATTTAATGAAGCCTTATAATTGAAAACAGCTCAAATACAAGTTGTTAAAATTTATTTTTAACCCTACTTTACTCTTCATAAATACTGCTTATATCAACAATATAGTACTAGGAAATCTGCCCCAGGGAGACAAACACCAACCTATCACGATGCGAGAACCTGTACCACAGATAATATATCACTAGCCTGTACCATACAGCCTACAGGCGTGATTCTGCAGAAGGCTCCATAATAATAGTACTTACCAACGAAAGTGAAGCCGGAGTGTTGAGTCGACAGCCAGCCTAGAGGCTTTCCTTGAGTCCTTGATTTATTGATCACTAGACACTAGCTTTTTCTCGCGGCTTCGCTCCCGTACCCTTTCCTGCAGAAACCTATGCATTTTACCGGGATTCATAGTATATAATGTGGTTTTCTATCAATGAAATTAATCAGAGTTTTATTTTATTAATTTTCTGAATCAGAACAGCACTTCCAGAGGTTTCCCCTAACAAATCTTTAAACAAACGAGCACTTTTAAAGTTTTGTAATATTATATTGATCACTGGTGTTGTCGTTATAAAAATGGTTGTGGACAATAATGTTGCTTCTTTTATTCCCACGGCAAGATGTGATGTCAGTTTTGACCTGGGTGTCGAAACTGACCTTTAGGAGATCAATAACTTATGAGATAGTGTGTCATCTGCAAGTCAAACATTAAGTCCATCTGTATACCTTTATGTTGCATGAAGTTTTAGTTAAATAATCAATAAATAAATGTGATAAAAATACATCATTCATTGCAGAATACATTCTAAATACAAATAATAATGCTGCTATAAATGCTGTCTGCACGATCAAAACATACTGCATTTTTCGAATTGGCCCGAGGGACACCTTCTGAAAGAAGAACTGGCCCAAAGTCACAATAAACCGGGAAAGAGGGAAGCTTTGCCCTGCAATGGTCCAATTTATAGAACATCGTGTTTATTTATTATTCCAGACATTATGGTTATATCCACATTTAGAAAAACTATACTACAACAAATACCTGCATAATGTAAAACAATGTTATTGACAGTAGTTATACACGACTTTATCTTAGAAAACATTTTTACAACCATCCATATTATAACATTATTTTATTATAAAATACACTGCGAGCCTACATAGTACTATCTGCCTACATAATCACAACGATCTCACATTACTAAGGAGCTAAGACTCGCATGCATATTGCATATGCAATCACAAGCCGCATATGCAATTACTCGCCAATTTATTGTCCGCAATAGTTTTTGCATTTTATCGCCGCATCTGGCTGTCAGTGAGAAACAAATCGCCTATCCCTTTCTCTCTATTCAATTTAGCGAAGGAATAAATGAGATAGAGGAGATTTTCGCCGCGAGGAATTCGATATTTCAGAGTGATACAGTAAATTGTGTGTAGTAATCCAAATGATGTTTGGGAATGTGGGACTATTTGAGGTTATCTGGGCGGGTTCAACGATGAACTGGTTACTAATAGCAGGTCCTCAACCTATCTTTTTTCTGCCTCAGTATTGCTGAAGGCTCTTGGCACAGTATTTTATGCTTATTGTTGGTCTAGGAAAATCAGGATATCTAGTTTTCATCTCGGATTATAAGTTTTTGTATAGGTGGATGCAAACATATGTATGTACCTACTTATGTCTCTTCGACTCTTCCGTATGAATATTTCTTCTTTTATGCTCATTTCACCATACCCAATGGGAAACCTTTCATACTAATGCAAAAGCGAAGAATAGTGAGCTGCGACACTTCTAGCTGAGTGAGCGCCAGTTTTGTAAAATTCACGATTTTGGAGATTGACAATGTTAGATAACGATACACTTTTACGGAAGTGGGACAGTTATAAAATTTAATCAAGAGTATATGAGACGCATTTCGATGCCAATCTCAAGCAATCCAGTCTTCTTAATTTTGATCTCTGCGCGTGTCTTCACAGTGGTATCCAATCGGATCACTGGACCGCTTTCAATTATACAATTTGTTATGCGACGCGCCGTCGTCGGCGCAGGCGCGGCCGGCGGCTTTTTCTTCTCAATCGATTATACTCGATTCATTATATTCCAGTATCGATTTCGCGCCTGACATTTATTGAATTAATGTCGATTTTATTTATTTTTAATGTTAATATTGTTGTGTGGTGTGCGTAGTTTGAGTGTAAGTTATGTAGCGTATGGTTCGGAATATAAAAAATTGATTAATACTTCACAGCTAAAATAGACATTTGAGTTCGAGAGCATTTTAAGTCACGTAGCTACTTTACGTATCAACAGACTACCAGACGTAGATATTGCGGGGTCCTGTCTGCTCTTGGTTGTCTTGACTATTACCTAAAGTCAGCGCCAGATCACAAAAAATTAAAAGTCGTTAACACCTTTCTAACAATGTATTCCAATATTTCAAAACGAAACGAAGAAAATGTAAAGACAGTGTCGCTAATACGATCAAACAAACGTATCGCGGTAAGCGGCATTCTTGACCCTTCCACTTGGCATTCAGTAATGAACTAATATCTCATAAACGCATGGATTAATTTACATGATTTAAACGGATAAAATAGTTCTACGCCTATACCTTTCACATGAGACCAAAACTATCAAAATATCTCCTTGTACAAAAAACCTGTTTACAAGTTAAGTAATTATACTTTTTGGTATAAGTCGGATCAATGATTTGTATTTTTTTGTAATCTGGCGGCGACTTTAGTACCTATAAAGCGCTACTCTTCCATATTTATTATGCGCACAGCCACAGTGTGGAACAGGTGGCTTAGCTAGCGTCTGCGTTCTTCTACTTTGTGTCGCTGGCACAACAGTCATTCCAATATGTTTGGTTCAAAACTTGGCTGCCTTCACGGCATCGTTAGTGGCAACGCATAGATCAAGTTGCAATTGATACTGATAATACAAACTTACAAAAGAAAACTTGCATACCAAAGTTGCTTATCAACTCAAGTGCAATAATTTCCCATGGTCTTATAATCAACCCTTCCCAAGTTCATTAGCCCACATAAAAACAATGGTATATCCAAACATGCCACATATATTCAATCGCGACTGGAATCTCTTTATCGAAGGCTGTGTATCATATGTGTCGGTAATTTATGTGAAGAAAGGGCGGCGATACACTAGCGGTACTGCTGACACAATGGTGGGAACCGCGTGATGCCTGGCTATAAATATAACTTGTACTTGACGGTAACTATAGACACGAATCTAAGGAAGTTGACGCACTGTGCTGGAAATATGCACGTGGTTATGTATGGACTTGTGTTTGACGTAGATGGAACTAAGGCTTAGCATGCATTGCAAATTCTGCGACATATGGAATTGTATGAAGCTGCACTCACTTGCTGTAAAAAACCGCGCGGTAAAAAATCCGCAACAAATTTGTGTTTTGCCATAGAATCCAGCGCACCGCGGTGCAGATTAAATTAGCGCGAATATTTTGAGCTCTATGAACAGGAAGAAAGAGACAAAAATCGCACGGACAAAATCCGCAGTGCGTGTTAGTTATGATTCAGTATGTGGATAAAAATTCGCGCGAATTTCATCCGCGCGGCTAAAAACCGCAGTGCGTGCTAAGCCTCAATAACTAAAAATACCAACCTATTTCGGTTCTATTGCAGGACAAAGGCCTCTTCTAAAACAGAGATGCCGCGAGCAATAATCACGATCAGATCAAAATAATTGCAGATCGGAAAATCTATGCTGCACTTCAGGGCATACGATTCTCATTTGTTTGATATCCCGAATAATTGTTCTACGCGCAAGCATCTTGCATCCACCACCTGTCACCTCATCCATCGCTCTACACCAGGCAAGATCGAGATCAAGAACAGGCTCATAATGTGGCTTACAGAAGTTTATTGATTCTGAGTCAAGTCTTCTTTTCCTATTATTTCAGGTGCATAAGGACTGTTCTCCTTTATGAAAGAGCTGGTTAACCCAAACTGGTACAAACAACTCTCGATGCTTAGCGTGTACTTCTAATACCTATGCCTACCTTTTTCGTTATATTGGTACACTCTGAACTCCTTATCTACCACCATGTCATTATGTAAGCAGACCCTAACATTAATCGGTGCGAGATCGTGGTGCGCATGCGTGGTCATAAACCCACAAATGCGATATTCGCACGCGTGATCTGCGACTGCGCACCAGTGTTGCCACCTTGGTGATTTTGTCACTAGATCTGCCGATTTTTCAGAGCTCTTAGCGACATTTTTTCATCGTTTAGCGACTAATATTTTTTTAGCGAATTTTGGCGATTTTTCAATATGGAATTTAGCAACACTTATTTGAGACGGAAATTTTTGAAAATATCTCATTCTAATGCCGAAATTGAACGAATTTTCAGTGTAATGAGCATCGTTAAAAGCAAATTACGAAACAAAATGACCAGTCCACTACTTAACGATATAATTTTTATTAGAAACGGATTGAAAGTTTTGAAAATTAAATGCTTTACGAATTGCCTTGTGATGTCATTGAGGCTATCGGTAAAAACGCAAAGTACTCATTTAAAGATCTATCTTAACCAACAACATCTTCACCGCAAACGTCGGCGGCGCGGCGTCTGTGGATGATGAAGATTTAATGATATAATGGAAGATATCATATTTAAAAATCATGAATTTTAATCAAGTCTGTTTTTTTTTTCACTTTCGACTGTTACAAAGTTACTTTTTTTTAATTTCAGACATTTAAAGTACATAATTTTAATTAAAAAAATTTAGCGAGAACTGGTGGTTTTTTTTTAATTCAAATTGCCAAAATATGGCGACATTTTACACTGGATCTAGTGACAAGATAATTTTTGAGGTGGTAACACTGCTGCGCACATTCCCAGCAGTAGGTAGCAGATGATATCTCGCATGTCATCGCTATAATAATATAAGTAGTTGTAATTACAAATATAATAACCTGTACTGTATGGTTCTAATTCATAGTGAGAGCTAATTCAGACAATGTTGCGGTAACTGCTCTCTGAATTGACGGCCTAAAGAAAAGATGAAAAGCCAAAACAACTACAATGCTATTATAAGAGCTTCTCATTTAATCTATTTTTTTAATCCATAAAATCTTATTTCTCTTATAAGTCTAAAGCGGTAAGTCTTGTACGCAATGCATGCGCTCTAAATGGACAAACGTTTATCTAAATATAGTGTGTACGTATAAAGCAAAGGATAATCACTTGATAATAGGTCTAGCTAGAGCTCAGCGGAAACTGGAAACATTAATCTAAATAAATAACTACAGCATATGTAGTACATTTTATTATATTTAATTTACATAATTATACTCACACATATATGAAAACCCTCACTCAGTTGATTGCCAAAAGGTAGGAACTATGACTAGTAGTAATTACATAATATATTACATATCCTATACGTAAAGAAAAACCAATCATATTAAAATATCTAGCTATTTTTGCTAAGTTAAAAAAAAACTTTTGCTACATTATACCAACCTACTTACCTTTATGTATATTCAACGCCCTAAGTAGGTCTTCTGACTGACTGGTATAAATAAATACACATTATCAGTTTAAATTGAACCGTCAAGTAGAGTCTTTGTCTGAGCATTTGAAACCAGCGCCGCCGTGTGGAACGAAGCGTGCGCCCGCACAGGAAGTCGTGCAAACTAACGAATTCGACCAGCACCTTCAACTACCCACATAAAAGTTTTATTTAAGAAAACTTTACGAGAAAACTTGTATAGATAGATTCAAACTTCATGAGAAGAATTTATGAAGTTCGGATTTCACTGCGCAGCACCTCACCCCTGCTGTCACAGGAATTTACTAACTACTGCGCAGCTACACATGGATTGTTCCAAGCCGCCATTAGGTTAGATTCTACCTGTAGTAGCTATTTACTACTAACTACAGCATCATAACTATAATATTAAGTATGTTGCGACGACTTTAATACCCCTGCTTGTCCACTAAACATTAAAATGATCTCTATCTTTCCTTTTAATTCTGAATGGCATGGTATAACATACCTACCATTACCAACGTTATTTCTATGTTCGTTAGGATTTAACATACAAATAGCTCTGTGTGTTTAATTTACTATCAAAGTAAACGATCTGGAACGGTCAAATTGCCATTATGGCTAAGGAAACTGAGTTATTTATATAAAAATCTACGAAATAAAAACATGTAGCGAGAAAATTAATGAATACTCTGATCTGTATACTGCTGAGTTCCAATCATAAACAAGCTTTCAGCTTTTAATAAGAAACCTCTCAATTAACCTAGATGGACGACTCAACTTCCAACTTACACGTAACTTAGTAATTCAACTTAAACATAACTTACATATTCAACTTAAACATAGCTTAGCAAGTCCGCCTAATTAAGTTAGCAAAGCCGAGTGACATGAAGCAAGAACATAAAGTGTGGAGTGAATGACTGAATGGATGACCGAAAGGCAATATACATCCGAGAGACATTTGTTTGGCTGCATGTCGGACCAGCGAGTTATGGCTTTGAGAGCCACAGGTTTATGGGAAAAGCTTTACAGGAATACCTCTCTTTTACAGTTTGTGGATAGAATTGAATAGTAAGAAAATAACTGTTTGCAAAGCTTGCTACGTTTTATGATTTGACACCTTTGCGATGGTATCGACAAATTCCGGCAAAAATAACTGGAAAGTAATGTTTTCAAATTAACATTATTTGACACTGATTTGACACATGCCACACAACTGTACAAACTCCCGCTATAATGCACACACCTCTACCTCGTCTATGGTTATGTGACCATTGTCTTTCTACAACGTCCCATTATATTAACAATTAATAATAAATTAATACTTAACAGTATTATTAACAGCTTGCAGAAAATAAATAAATTTATATTTATTAATTTACTGCTAGCGGCTTCGCCCGCGTGAAATGTGTTTTATTATCCCAAGGGAACATTATAGCTGGCTAAAATGTAGCCTATGTGCTATTACAGACTATAATCTGTCTCTGTGCCAATTAATCCAGATCCGTTCAGCCGTTATGGCGTGATTGAGTAACAAACATACATACATGCAAACTTTTTTATAATATTAGTAAGATTATTTTTCTGCAAGCTGTTGATCAGCAATATCTGATGAATTTGTGAAGAATGCATGAGTGTTATGCCATTCATTATTTTAAAATTTAATTAAAAAGAATTTGGCAAGCGAAGATCTTGGAAAGCACAGTGACTAACGTAGAGTTTGTTTTGGTACTTATGTACTTCTTTGTAATGGGTCTGTTTATACCCTGTATATTTTTGTCCCAGATGGCGAGTATCGAGGTGTCTCTGGCGGGGTCCCGGCGACGCAGCGCGGGTGCTCGTGACGTCACCCGCGAGTTGGACGCGCTGCGCACCGCGCTTACTGATAAAGACACTCTCATTCAAAGGTAATGCTGTATTCATAGACTAGATGAGATTAGGAGGTTGATGTTATAATACTTCAGATACCTATAGGTATTACACTAATTTAAACCAAGATTTATTTATTTATTTACTAACACACATAGTCACAACTATCAGTGCAGCCCTGACTCTTGTACTAGAAGGTTCAATTATATATATAAATATACTAGTACTTCGCCCGCGACTTCGTTCACGTGATTTCTTTTATCCTATGAATGACTCTTATGCGCAGTTAGTGAAGGCCACCAAAAATAAGCTGTTATTAAATCAATAAAAATGGGGTATCGTAGATATACAGGGTTTATTGGTTTAGGACGATGCGTTATTTGACTTAATGAATTTTAGGTTACCATCACAAAGTATAATACTCCCCTAAAAACTTAATAACCCCATTTTGCCCCCTTCAGGTTCGAGTTTTGAACCCAAATATTTTATTCACTCTTTTCATTTCTTTTTTATTTTTCGTTTATGTTAATAAGATTGTAGATTCCTCAAAATCTTTAACACCCTTTAATCCTATCTGGGAGGTAATTTAAAAAAAAGGTTTTATGTAAATTTCGATTATTTACTTTATCCGCAAGGAATTTGATTTTTCTAACAAACAAATTTTACCCCTTTTCAATCCCTTAAAGGTTGAATTTTCGAAATTCCTTTTTAGTGCTCCCCTAGAACCCTACGTCAAAAACGAAAACCTGTCCAGGAAGATTCTTAGTTTTGGGTTAGTTTCGTAAAACTTATAATGCCAACGTTCATTGTTTACATGGGCTGGTACTTATATCACATTTCAAGTTTATTAACCCAAGAAATATGATTCTTCAAAAAAAATTCACAACCCATCGTCTTTTGGGGGAAGATTCGAAAAACTAATAATGACAACTTTTATTGCTTACTTAGGTTGGTATTTATGTCAAGTTTCATGTTTATTAACCCAAGAAATAAGATTTCCAAAAAAATATACATCCCCTAAATAATCTTTTGGGGGTAGTTTTGAAGAACTAATAATGAAATCTTTTATTATTTATTTATTTTAAGTTTATTATATTAACTGAAGTAATATCAATTCTTCAAACAATCTTTAAATAATCTTTTGGTGGTAGTTTCGAAAAACTAATAATGAAAACTTTTTGTGCTAAGTTTCAAGTATTGACCCAAGACATCAGATTTTCCATAAAAACTTCAACACCCCTTAAATCATCATTTAGGGGTAGTTCCGAAAAACTAATAATGACAACCTTTATCATTTACTTAGAATACTATTTGTACCAAGTCTCAAGAATTTTGGCCGAAGGAATAAGATTTTTCACACAATCTTTCAACCCCCTCTTTACCCCCTTAGGGGTAGAATTTCCAAAAATCCTTTCTTATCGGATATCTACGTCATAGAAAGAATACGCCCTCTAAGTTTCAGGTCTATACGATCAGCGGTTTAAGCTGTGCGTTGATCCGTCAGTCAGTCGTTCAGGACAAAGAATTTTATATGTATAGATTAAAGAAAGTAGCAAAGAAAGAAAAATCATTTTGTACTACAAAATTTCCTATACAGTTATCTTTTTAAATATAATTAATTTTCCTCTTAGAATATGCTCGCTTTTACCAGTTTCTTACAAGGGGAGGTACAAAAGTTCGTGGATTTTTGTGGACCGTAATGCATTTAACATTATTACCCATTTACGACCACTAGACGACATTTAAATGACGTTATGGAAGATAAAAGCATGCTGTTGGATTTTCAACGCTCGGCTAAGAACCAAAAGTTCAAAATCCAACATTGCGCTTATATTCTTCAAAGCCATAGAATATCCACCATCATTTTCCAACAGTCTGAAGAAGCAACTAAGCGCGTCTCTAAGCGCGGCCCGGCTGGCATCCCCTACGGCTTCCCGCGCTAGTTCCCACGAAGACCACGCCGCATCCCTGTCAGCAGATGAGAGGAGAGCCCTGGAGGACCGAGCTAATGCTGTGAGGAACGACCTGGATACGAGGAAGGCCAATATACAGGAACTAAGGAGACGACTGGAGAAGACGCATGTCACTGAGTAAGTTGAAAACATTTTTTTACTAGTCCTAGAACGAAAACCCACTAAAGAGTCTAAAACTCCCTCATACTCGTAATATATCGTAGGTTATTAGGCCCTAACAAATCGTTCCATTTCGAAAGGGATGTGACGGTCAAAATAGCTGGCATTTTTAAAATAAATCCGAAAATTACCACGATGAATTTTAAACCATATAGGATGTCCATTACATAACTGATTTAGCACAACCCATTAGAAAAAGTCCTGATTGATTGAACGTTGTTTAAACACTTGCAATGTTTAAGTAACCTCGAATGCATCTAATTTTAACATGCTTCCCATTTCTCTCAGTAACATCGACACGCGAATCCAGCAAGCGGAGCTGCAGTATAAGCTGGGCCGCGAAGAGTTGGAGCTGTTGACGCTCAGCGAGCAGGCACGTGCGCTGGCGCAGCTAATCGAGCAGGCCGACGCCGCCGCCAGCAGGAACCACCGCGCCACCCTGTACAGGTAACAACCACACGCGAGACATCTACAGGCAGTACCTATTACACTGCTCTTTTCTTACTCCTCCGCTGTACTATTCTGATTAATTTCGTTGCGGGATCCAACACATTCCCATCGTTTCTGCGGGACTCGTCGAGCTTCATTGACTCGGCACTTTTATGGTGATCGCCACTACTTTTGCTAGCTTTCAGGAGCTGTCCTAAAAATAATGTAGGCCGCAGTCTACACAACATACCTTCGTGCGGAGCATGACCACCAGAGGAGGGAAAGATAAAATCGCGAACGAGATGTCAAAATTTATGAAAATAAGTTTTTTTTTGTCTAGACAGAGACATGGTTTTTCTTCGTAGAATAAAATAGAAGTGGTCACGGATCACTTGTTGCGCGCTCAAGTGATGGCTTCGACTTGGGTCGCTGCCCAAAGCGCGACCGTTGACCTCTGGTATTCACCACTTTTTTTGGTTTCTTGGCATCTTACTCCATTTTAAAGACCATAGCAATTTCTGTGACTTTTTCAACAAAGCTAGGTACTTGTCTTTCACATAGGTGGGATTTAATTCAAATCCAGTTCGTTCCGATTTCCGCCAGTAGGTAGCGTTCCGGTTCACGCGCTCCATGTTTGGTAACTAATGTCTAGAAAAACACGATGGTGCTTTCATTAAAACCAATTCCGGTACAAGCTGAATGTGTCAGAGCACAGAACCATTAATCAGTCATAAAAAGAAAGCCCGGGAACTGTCGTTTGTTATCTCATTGCCATATCGCGTGCGCACGTGGCCCAGATGACATTATATTGTCACTAGGAGTGCGATCTTTTGAACTGAGAAGATTTTACTTCCTTTTAGATAGCCCAGAAAATTAAAAAAACAATGTAAGTGCTGGGAGATTAGAGACAAATTCAAAGAGATTAGAAAGAGTTACCATAAAATTCATACTATTCATAGGTTAGGCAGGATTTATAATAATTACTTTCAAAATTAAATATATTCATTCTTTCGCGGAGAATCTTAATACCGCCATTCAGAAAATTATGTCAAGTGCACAACGCCATCTATCGAATATGGAGTTCAACTGTCCGAGTATCTGAATTGCGTGTGTTGAATATTTTACTTCTTGAACACTTTAAATTAATTTAAGTTTTGATAGAATGAACCGATTGCGAAGAAACAAAATCTAAGTGTTACTTCAAGTTACGCACAATATTTATGTGTAATAGTTATCTACATAGGTTTAGTATATTTTGCGTGCGTGCACAACTAAACAGACAAACAGATAAACCGACAAACAGACAAAAATGCTGGTAATAGGTTCTGTTGGTTATCTTTTAACATTCCGGCAATATTATTGATGTACAGAAACCACTTTGCTACAGATTTATTATATGTGTTGATGATAATAGGTAATGTTTGTAAGCTTGAATATAGGAGGTAATCTCCGAAACTACTTATCCGATTTTAAAAACTGCACTACTGCTTAGTGTCACAGTACAGGCTTACTTTTAACCTGCAAATATTTTGGGGTCCTATGGGACAGGCTTGAAGTAAATTGGTCTATATTTCAAGTCTAATTTTACCTACAAGTTTCTTTCTTTTTAGCCGGTAACGATGGGAATTCGTATACAAATGGGTGCATCGTCAGAACATCAGGTTTTTACGCGTCCATTGAAAACTGTCAGGTAGATCATGCGCATGACACGACCGCCGAGCGTTTAGATCAGGCGCGTGTAAATTGTGTCGCACGCAACCGAACATGGAAACTGATCGCTAGAAAACACGAGATGACGACAGGACTTGATAGGCTTGGGAGTGGAACATAATATATTGATATTTTTTCGAGGGTCCAACCCCTTTGGCTGACTGAAACTGAAAAATAAAACTTCTAACCTCACACAAATCCCAATCACGAACAAATGCTAGTAGATATGTTCTTACATTTAAACTAATATTTTGAAGAGGTAATTTTATTTTGTAGAAACTCTGATACTGATAAAATCTCTACTAACGCTATTGCTTAGTACTATTGTTTATCAGAGAATTCCAGATACTTGCTTGATAGACGACGGTAGCAAAACCACGGGAAAACGATCGTTTACGTATAATACTAAAGTTGTTATGTTGAAAATGTTAATCAGCCACATCCAGCCACTCCTACAGAATGCAAGTGTTAACGAGTTTCATCTAAAAGAATGCTAATTCGCATTAAGTTAATTTATACCGTAGAAGGTTGAAGTAATTGCAGGCACTAAACACTCACACGCAGATAGGATCTATTCAAATTAACTTGCCATTGCGGCTGCGTAGACCCGCGCTTCCTGTTTCCACACTAAACGGAAAACTGGTCATCAGATCTGACTGTTACAATCATTGCGCCATCCATTGTTCGCCGGGGCGTGTCTTGGCAGCATACTTTCTATACACAGCTCTCAATGTACCGCAATCGGTGGGAACTATCACCAAAAGTGGGCTCGTCAATAGGGAAAGTTCTGGACGCTCTGATTTAGTTATTTGCGTGTAGTTATTAGAGAGGCGTTGTAGCGCGTGCGAACTTGTTGAATCAAGAGGTGATAGAATTCGCTGGACTATGAGAGGTGGGCTGGGTTCGCGGTTACTTATAGATTTCTTATCTGAACGGAATAGTAAATAAAAAGTCCGGCTATCCGCCATGGATCTTAATGTACCTACATAAATCTGATGCGTGTAGATGAAGATTACACGCTGGGAACATCAAGAAGTTAAATATCTACGGAACAATTAAAATATAACTCAGCCATGACTCTAGATAACTGAAACGCTATTCAAAATCATTCTCGAACTTCAGATGGTATCATTATATAGTGCATCTGATGCAAATACTGGCACACAAGACCAATAAATCAATGAGTCACATACAAAGTTATCTATCTATAAGATATCATCGCATTAACATAAAACAATTAGTTAACAAATTGCACCTACTCAACACCTTCGCCTCCCACTGAAGCAATCTTGATTGTATTGCCGACACCAAGCAGTAGGTACTTAACCACAAGTAGATACCGCGCAAGTACACTCAATAAAAGCGTTAGGTGAGTAGGTAGAAAATACCTAATCAGTTTTCCTCTAGGCTGTTCACATTGTTTACTAATGATGAGCCAAAAGCAGCCGATCGATTCTGCAGACATCTCACCCGGATGACTAAGTGAAGTGAGTTATCATTCCGACTGACTGTTATGATGCTAGGGATAAATCACCAAGGTGAGATGTCTACACCAGGGATGTTGCGCATGCCGATTTTTCACATCCGCGGATGTGAATGCGGATACGGATTTTTGAAGCCTTACATCCGCGGATGCGGATGCGGATGCGATGTTTAATATCTCTAGATCTTATATAAATATAGTATATGAATGAATAATTAAAACAATGTTAAAGTAATTATTAACATTTTTATTAATGAAAATTAGTATATAATGCTCCAATTTTTATTTAAGTACTTCACTTACTAAATTTCATATTAGTAAGTGAAGTTAAAAATAGGAGCATTATACTTAATAAAGAGTAATATTGAGTAATATTATTGAGGTTCGTAAATTAAACCCGCGCTATTCAATAATTGTTCGCTAGGAACACTGCCTGGTGGAATGGATAAAAATTTTCGTGCTATCGGTGATAATATCTTAAATTCCTCTCGATGAACACTCCACTTAAGAGGATTTTCATCCACATTGACTCTTTTTTTAGCGAGGTAAGAAAATAACATTGTTGATTAACTTGTTTGATAATTTAACAATAATGGGAACCTCGCTGGAAAAATAATGAATATTGTTTTAAAACGATAAACTTTACCTACAATAAAACGTATTAGCGGTGTAACATTATGGCATTTACCTGAAGATTTCCCAATAAACAATTATTTAAGTACACACAATGATCACTATATCACAATAACATTCAAAATCTATCTATACGAGTACGACAAGTAATCCACAGCGCAAACAAACACGTTATGATTTATCTACAATAAACAAACAAATGATAATGATGCACCACAACAAACGCGTCGGATCTTGTCCACCAATTTTTCGCTTCCATTGGTCATTGTCCCGTGCGAACGGCACACGCCACTCGGCGGCCCACCCAATTCTTTCTTGTCGCAACTTTAATACATTCGCATCCGCATGAAAATCCGCATTGATTATTGCGGATGCGGATGTGGATGCAGAAGTCCAAATCTATGCGGAAGCTCCGCATTTGCGGATGCGGATGCGAATATTCGCAAAATCCCTGGTCTACACAATCGACCGGCTGCACATACTGGTCATAGTCCTCTCCAATTGCACGCTAGCTAACTCGATCCTTGGCCAACTCATTCTGTGGGTATAAACCGCCTTAAAAAGATCTTTCGATTCAATTCAATTTTTATTCATGAACAATTCACATTGTGTTTAAAATCATAATTTTAATAAATAAATAAAATCACATGGATTAAAATTATAAAACTAACACATTCATTATTTAATAATTTTCCTAATACAATTTAAACATTCAATACAGTTAAAAAATCGATAAAATTACAAGCTATTGTGTACTAATTTTACCCAGTCTCATATTTACTAATATTATTTTTTAAGACGTGGATATGTCATCGCCTTTCGAATACAGACATTTCTTCTTCAATAAGAACGCCTTGAGTGTTGACTTAAATGAACTCTTGTTAATTATGGTTTTTAAGTCCAATGGCAACCTGGATGACGCACATGGCACGTAACCAGAGGGCGTCCTACTTCACGTTTGCCAATATAGCTCTTCTGCGTAATATTTGTACAATTTTAACCATTAGAAATACACAGATGTCTAGGACATTATTATTGAACACGCGCACATCAAAAATAGTGCAAGTTAGTAACCTGTACACTTATCTCTAATATCGAGTGTATCTCCCACGAGCGGTCGAGTGCGCACAAACAATACCCCATTAGAGTACAATCATACGTGAAATATTATCGGGTTTGGATTCCCACGGGTGCGTAACACTGTGGTAGCGAGTTAGCCAGTTGCGGTTGAGGTCTGGGGTTCAATCTCCTGGAGAAAGTGTTATTAGGTTACGCTAGGTTAGAAGAAGTTTACTGTATCGGATCACGGATATTAATCATAATCTTTATGTCTCCACACAAAAACATGACTCATGGCATAATTTATATAATAAATTCAATTTAGGGGGAATACATTTTGCAGTCAAGTGAGTGTGCGGAGCTGGTGTCTGTTATAGGTATTACAGACACTGGTGTCTGTTGTTGTCTGTATTACAGATCACCAGGTCCTCACCCCATGAACAAATAAGGATACCATAACATAACACATATTATAAAAAACTTTTTTTACAAAAAAATACTACCGACTTCCAAATAAGAAAACTACAAATTGAAAAATAACTTTATTTTTGGAAGTCGTTGTCTTTCGTAGGTACCATTTTGTGCGTTATGGACACCGACTCGGTCCACAATTGACGGAGATGTAGGTGAACATACATAAAAAAAACATACAAGAAGTCGAACATAGAACACTTTCTAAACAAGCATATTACAAATTAGATGATTATATTCAAGATAAGAATGCTTGAAAACATGCTGGTCCTGCTCCATAGGGCAATCTTTACCGTGGACAAAATCAAATTTGTTAATTTATATTCCTATTCATAGTTATTGTATTTTTTTTTTTAAGAATTTGACTCACACACTGTTCCGTTGGTATTGAATTAGGTATTTTACCTATGTTCGCAATATTTGTAAGTATGTGAGGATCATGTCCCTATTTATCAAATTAATTAATTCACCTGTTAATGGTTTTAATACTTTATACCTGTACGTAGTATAGCGTTATTCTGGGTGCATCGTCCTCTCATATTTGAATTTATTAATGTATGTAAATATTGTAAAACATATATTTTTTTAAAAAGTAAGTATGGAGTTTCTTGTGCGTTCTTCTCCATAACAAGCTACTTTTCCGAATGCACGGTAGAATCAATTTTTATTACTTGTAAATTTTATTTTAATTCTCTGACGTTCAAAAGTGCCGCTTTTTGGCCTAGTTGAATAAATATATTTTGACTTTGACTTTGACTTGACTTTGAACCTCCTCCTTTTTGGTAAGTCGGTTAAAAATAAGAAAGGCGTTTGATGGAATTCATAAATTATAACTAACTGGTTAATTAATGGAGACAGTTTCAGCAATGAAAAAATAAATATCCAGATTTCATAAAGCACAAAGTGAGTGTGAGTGTGGTGGGATGAATGCGCGTGGTGTGAGAATGTGGTATGCGTTGTGCGTCTCTTTATTTGTATGTCTGTGTTTTGTGAGTGTGTGTGTGGTGATGAAATGAGTGTGAGATTATACCTAGTTATCAGATGAGAAAGACTACTACTATAATAGTTTTTCCTTGGAAATGTAGTCCAGTATCTGCAACCAGTCCCTTACCACAGCCTTACATTTGGTTTTTGGAAGAGAGTAGATTGACAGGCTCCTATTTATTTTATTATAAGATAACAACCCTGATAGCAGAAGAAGCGATGAGCAAAGTAGATTTCAAAAGATGGTTTTGAGCAGACGATGTCCTTTTACCGCCGATTCTCATTCAACTTTTTTTTTTGTCATGCGATCATTTTCGTGATTCTAATATTTTTTTACTAGTAAAGACCCAAGGTCTTGGACAAGTATCCCACAAATGTTACTCGTGTAATCTCATGTAGAGATGTAATCAGCTTAAGTTTGGATGCAACTTACTGCGGAAATAATCGCATTTTTTGAAAAAAATCATGTCCGTCATATGTAATGAGTATTTATTACCTACTCTTAATACTCATTACATATATCGAGACTCCTCCTTGATTAGGAAAGCTCGTTAAGCTACTGGTCCCGGCTGGCATTTGAAGATATTTGACAGTGGTAATTGTAGTCAGAAGCCATTAAAATCTGTCATTATCTGTCTAGTCTTGCCAAGAGGTATCGTGTTACTGTAACTTGGTTATGGAGGTCAGCTGAACTGTCGCTCCTTGTCTGCAGATACTCAGCGGCATACGGTTAGACCGGCAGCCGACTCCAACAAAGATGGGAAAAGGTTTAGAAGATTGATTGAGAGACACGTAAATACTTAAAAATACTTTTCAATATTTTTTGAATTTTTAGTCTGTTTTCGTTACATTCGACTGCCCGATTTATGAAAATGAAGTTCTATTACCTTTAACTCCTTACCACATAATATTATCATCAATATCAATGCTATCTTCGAGCCAGCGAGCCGTGACATAATGTGATGTTTCCCACGCTGTTGACTGCGGTGTGTGGTGTCGGCGCTCGGAGGAGGCTGCGGTCAGCCCCATGTCCTGGGCGCTGGCTGCTGAGACACTGACCCAAATACGGCTTCGAGTCGGGTTACACAGTTTAGAAAAGGGTTCCTTGGTTTATGCGAATAGGGTTAAAAGATTTGTTGCATCACTTGACATGAGTTAATTACGAAAGACATGGTTACTTATATACGGGCCTTTATAATAATAATCTTCGAGGTTTTTAGCAAATGATTTGCACACTGGGACACTGAACGATAGTGTAGCTTTACATTAAGATTGTTGATGAAATCTATGGAATTCAAATGTTATCAATTTTAGTATAAATACTGTAATTGTGTTATATTTTTGTGTGTAAATTCAGATACAAATACTTGTTCATGAATAAATGACTAAAGACTAATTATACTTTCAGAGATTATGCTTTGCAAGCTTATAAACATTTCTTTTTTAATAATATTAGTTTAGAATATGTGTGCAAAGTACTATATTAGTGAAACATGTGCCACTTTGCGAGATGCTTAGATCTTACCAACAACCTTGAGTCCAAACATCCACGCACAGCGAGTTACGAACGCCGCAGGCAGACCAAGCTGTTACCTCATATTTAACGACGACGGAAAGGCAAGTCAGTATCTTATCTACTATCCACCCAACATCTAAATATAAATAAAATCCCTGCATCTCATACATTCCTCTATATCATTCTCTCATACATTTCTCTTCTGAATGATAAATTAAACTTGATAGAAAGCATCATTCTATTCAATAACTTATGTAGCAGCTAGAAACTTGTACCTACGCTTGTGGCGCTTGTACATGGTTTTTTTAAAGATAGGCTCGCGTTTGACCACCATCTCGCCTGATGGTAAGCGATGAATTGGCTAACGGTGAAGCACGCTTGCCTAGAAGTAACCTATTCACTCTTGAGTTTATGATTCCCAGGTTGTAGTATCAGGAAATACAGACTCCGGCGGGGAATTCCACAATTCCTTTGCTGTACGCATAATAAAAGTATTCCCATAACGTTTGGTGCGTATGGGTGGGATGTCCACTATGTACCGATGACGAATCGCCATACGTCTTGTAGTCTGATGATGGAACAGGCTAAGAGGAATTAGTTCATGCAATTCCAACGCACACTCCCCGAAAATTAACCGATAAAAAACGGGCAGGCTGGAAACTTGGCCCCGGATGTTCGAGGTTTTGGAGCGTAGTTTCGACCAGTACTTCATTGCCGATGAGCCTCTTGGCCCGTTTTTCGATCGACTCAAGTGCATCCAGCTAAGTGAAAGATTAATACTAATCAAAGATCAAGTAATAAACCATCGCGTCGTTTATGTACACTATTTACTATGGCGCTCACGTAGGTATACATAGGCAACTTCCTTCTATAGTCGAGCGAGTTTTTGTAAATAAAAAATAATTTAATACTGAGCGACATGCATCGCAGAAATAAGATAGGTGTGTTTTTATTGCAAATGTGAGCTTGCAATAGAAACGAGCGAATTAGTAACTGTTGCCTTTTACTAGGAAAAAGTTCTAGATTTAGAGACAGCATAGTTTATTGCTGTTACTACTACCGAGTTCACATTACAGGTTCCTGCACTTTGCCGCGATTTGCTCTTTCGTTAGAACTTACTACCGGAATAAAACTATCCTATAGGTATCCTCGTTCTAACCCCTATCCGTGTGCCAAGATTTATCAAAATCAGAACAGCGGTTTGGCGTGAAAACGTAACATACAACGGGACGTACATGTATAAACACATGTGTATAGACACATTTTTGCATGTATAGACACATGTGTATAAACACATTTTTACATGTATGGACACATGTGTATATACACATGTTTACATGTATAGACACATGTTCACATATATGTCCCGACGCCGACGGTGACGCACATCCCGGTTTCCAAAAAAAATCCCTCCACCTAAAATCCGTGACTCTAAAAATGTATCGTTATTCAAGAAACAGGTCAAAGAACATTACCACTTCACCATATTATAATTTTATTTATTATGTGTATGTATTTTTATCTTCTATATAATATATAGTTAGGTATATGTGTTCTCTTCTCTTAGTCGTTACGCTCTTGACAGAGCGGTCGTGGTCGGATGAAGTACTGGTAGTATATGCGGCAGATGTAATGCGTCTCACAATGTCTCAATGGTACATGTATAATAGTCTATTTTAAGTTTCCTTATTTCTTTCTAAACACTGTGTCTTCGTCTATCATCCAACTTTCCTGTCGCAGGTCTCCTGGAAGAAATTTCTATTGAAATAAGCAGTACCTTTGTGCTCTTCTATCTGTGCTTTTTTCTGTTTTAAGAGCTTTGTGTGTACACAAATTAATATAAATAAATCAAAAGGTAAAAAGGAACCCTTATAAGATCACTCTCTTGTCCGTCCATCTGTCCGTGTGTCAACACGTTTCTCAGCTACGGGTGGGCCTAGCAAGTTGAAATTTATACTAGACATTGAGGTCTATAGTGCCTATTAGGTGTATTAAAATCAAGACCCTGAGTCAACATGATAAAAAGGCATGGGCAAATTTAGATATTCGCAAAAACTTGTAAGTACCACAATTTACCTTAACCTGCTTTTTATTTTTCGGAATTTTCCCTTTACTTGTGCTGTAAGACCATACTTTTAACCGAAATTAACAATTCTAGGTCAACCGGAAGTACCCTATAGGTTTTCGAGTCTTGGGTCGAAACCTATATGGTAGTTCCCGTTGACCTATAATCATGAAATTTGGCAAAAAGTAAGGTACAAATAAAGGAAACATTCCAAAAAATAAAAAACTGGTGAAAATAAGGGTAAGTTTTGGTACTGAAAAGTTTTCGCGTAAAACCATAGTAAACCATAGTATTTAATAAATCAACTTTTTTTCCGATTTTCATAAGATGAGTGTAATAATTCAGCAACATAACGCAGATTCACGTCACATTATAAAATTGAATTTACTTACCTATTAATTTATTTATTATTATTAGTTTTTTTTTTAACTAAGAAACCAAGTGGAAAATCCACATTCTACTACTATAGTTGAAACACATTGGCTCAAGTAAAATATATATTTTTTTAATTATTATTTTACTTCTTAGGCAAAAATAAAAATTGCATTCCTAGCTCAAGTTTTTCTATCATCCACGCCGTGTACTACCACACGTTAGCAACTCAACCATTACACACACACTTAAATCTTAACCACCAATAAAATGGTATATACCAATTATATAAAAACGTAGTCAAACTGTATGTGCAGTTTTGCGGGAGAGTGTGTAGCTTATAAGTCTACTCTGTATTTTTAATAATAAAATAAATAAATAAATAATATTATGGCGGTATAATGGGTAGGTACGGAACCCTCAGCGCACGAGTTCGACTAGCACTTGACCGGTATTTTATTCAAACTAGCTTTTGCCAGCGGCTTCGCCCGCGTGAATGTCGAAAATTATCACGGGATAAAAGGTATCCTATGTGCTATTCCAGACTATAATCTATCTCTGTGCCAAATTTCATCCAGATCCGTCCAGCCGTAAGAGCGTGAAGAAGTAACAAACATACTTATTAATTGCTCCGAACTTGGAACGTTACCGGAAAGCGGAAACTGAATTAGTCCCGTAGTGTCAGTGAAATGTGACAATACGCCATGTTACAAGTAACAGGAATGCGTACAGCACGCTCTAATTGCTCAATCGTGTCTACAAGCGGCGATAAAATGCCGCTTTTATGCGAATGGCTGCAGCATTGATTAGTATTGATAAGCTGGATCATAGTCGTTAATTCAAGTCGGTAGTATTTTATTACAGATAGAAATTGTTTTACAACCTATCCTTTCAAGCCTATATTGGCTTAATTAATTATGTGAGTAAATATCAATGCTGTTTCAATTGCCGAGATTGAAACAGCATTTTTACTTTCAGCTCTGTATTTATGGTTGCTCACCCTTACTTAGGCTCGTGGAGTTAAACGGTACAGCCCATCAAAACAGACGATCCTTAAACACACGCTATAATATTTTCTCCAGAATTCGTTCGCAAACCTCTCCAAACACTCGAAAGGTCTGCCTTTAATAACATATAATTTGAGACACTTGAAATTACGCAAATTGCTTGGACCTTCGTTTAAAAGCGGCAAATTAGCCACCCTAATATATTTCCCAGAAAGCGAATGGAACTGTTTCTGTTAACACACCCTGGATCGAGATCTCAGTAAAGGAGAAGAGAGTAAACGGAGTATAAATAGGACAAAGTTGGAAACATTTAGAACTAAAAGAATATACTCCTAATTATTATGCGAGAATCGATTGTCTTCGAGCAGGATAAAGTAATGTCTAATAGCAATAATTATTTGGAAATATCCCGAAATATCCAATACTACGTTCTTTGCATACATTGTGCTGATCTAAAACAGTTGCTAGCTGATTTTTAGTGTTCCGTACCTCAAAAGGTAAAAAAAGGAACCCTTATAAGATCACTTTCTTGTCCGTCTATCTGTCTGTCCGTGTGTCACCACCGATTTTCTCAGGAACGGGTGGACCTAGCAAGTTGAAATTTATACCAGATAGGTACTGAGGTATATAGTCCCTATTAGGTGTATAAAGATCCTTGATCTTTATACACCTAATACTACTACTACTAATAGTTAACACGATAAAAAGATGTGGGCGAATTTAGATTTTCGCGAAAACTTGTAAGTACCAAAATTTACCTTAATTTTCAACTTTTTTAATTTTTCGGGATATTCCCTTTATTTGTACTGTAAGACCTTGCTTTTAACCAAAAATTGACAATTCTAGGTCAACCGGAAGTACCCTATAGGTTTTGGGTCGAAAAATTATATGGTAGTTCCCGTTGACCTAGTTACCTAATTATTTTGGTGAATGTAGCTGTTTGTACGGAACCCTCGGTCAAATAGCTTCTCACTGATGCTATTAAGCAATAAACTTAAGCTCTTCATAGTATTTATGCCTTGTGCAGTTAATGTTATAAACCAACCATAAAATCAGCGCTCTATCTCATGCATACGCAAAGCCATAATGAGACCATTTTGACGAGCATAAAATAATTCATCCGAACCGTGTCATGTCCCGTTCGTTTGATGAAGGTAAGAACTGAAACACACACATACCTACATACACATGGAGCTGGTAAACGTCCTCTCCTAAACAAAAAGTGAGCGCGCGGCTAATTGGTTCACACCTTTGTCAAACGTCACTCGTTGTATGACTTTGTGATTTCCGCGAACGTCGGATAAGTACTGTAACTGTCTGCTGATATGAGGTACTCGCAGATGGTTATACTGCCCTTATTACTTATGGAAATAAGTGGCATTTTTATCTGTAGCCTTTGTGTTAGGATATACCTACCTAGTGTATGATTGGTAGGCAGTAAATGCTATGTGATTCAGCGTGATACGCTACACTTACGTTTAATAGTCTCACTAAAACCAACCCGGTGATCACCATCAGCAAGTAGAACCGTGACCTCTCAAAAGATCACCCCGGAGCCCTCTCTGTGCAACGCCTGTTAGGGTACATCCCTGGGCAGACTGAAAATCCTGTTTCCTTGAGCCTCGCTGTGCACAGTAGCACGTGATCACTGTGCCACTGTCTTTCCTGTAGTCACTTGTTTGGCGGACAGAGTCCCTAATCTGACCACCCGCAACCTCCAGGGTTGCCCCCGCTGTTGGTCCCGCCTACTTTTACTACTTTATTACTCATTTAACAAAAACTTATTTTTAAAGTTCGACGATGCAAACAAAAATAAATGAACTCTCTATTTTTATGAAAGCGAGATTACTACGCTGACAATGAAAAATGTAATCCGCAGATTACCACGTGTAGCATGTTAGCATAATCATAATACATAATGTCTTTATTAAATTCCCAGTGTTTTAAACGAAAGTAAATACCACAATACCTAATAACGGCCTCGGGTCTTACCTTATCTTGTATGAAATCATGCAAGCACGATGACTTAATGAAAAGCACATAATACAACAAAGAAATAAACGTCATCATATATCATACATAACAAGCCTTATTTAATATAATATAATTTTACATTACTTGTGATTTCTCTCGTGGGAAGACACACAATAGTGTACGAAATTTCGACTGATTTATGAGTGTGAACATGAACTTGAGTGAAAGTGTTCACTGAGGTTTGCGGGCGAGACGTAGATTAGATGAGACCGCTGCACAGCACATTAGTGCTTTCAAATGCACATTAAGATAAAGAGCTGCATTATCCGACTGCAAAATGCACTTAACACAAGAAAAAACAAAACACGATCATCGTAAATACCTATAATGCAATCATGTGCACAATACGAAAGCATAAGTTAAGCGCGGCCGATCATTGATGCTTGATAAAGCGAAATACTTTAATTCAATAAAGAATTTCAGTTAGTGGTTGGTCATCGTTGCCAGGCAGGCACACCCAACGTGGTATCATGCTATGCAACTTGTATAGTTTGTGTGAAGTTCTGCTCTGATTTACTACAAGTCTGCAAAGGAAGGCTGCATGACGATCATGTAACATAACAGACTTGTTGTAAAACAATCCTGCGATTAATGTGAACTCTTCTCATACATCATGTGCATAAATGTAGGCTTGCAAGTATGTACATAAACCGGCATTGTTGCAATGCCTATGAATGATATGCTAAGTGAAAACTAATTACGATAATAACGGCTCCTAGTCCGCCATGTTAGGGCATAACAAACACCTATTATTGTTAAGGATCTTTACTTAATAAGCGACGGCAACAAGCATCAGCGACAAAAATGTAATAAGTGAAGATAAGTCACGACACTTCTGAATTTGAATTAGTATGAAGATAGTGTCGCTGTCATCTCTCGCTGCGTTTGATTGCCAACGAACCCCTTGGACTTTTATAAAAGTTTCTTAAACATTGACGTGAGAAGACGGAAATATTAATGATAGAATTTAAATATCCGGTACAGCACATGCTACGCTTTCAAGCAAATTTTCTGGACGAAAGCAAAGCGTCACCCAAGACCTTAGGTATATACGTTGGGGACACATAATCACATAATAGCAGTAATTTTCTTTATACACAAGAGGGTTATCATGAAAACAGTTGTCTAATTCGATAAACTGAGGGACACAGATAGTGTCTGTGCGTGCGGACTAATGCAGGCAGAGTCGGAGACGGGGCAGGGTCTAATGTGGTAATGATTGCCGGCCGGCCACGCAAACTGATTGTTAGTTTGTGGAATCTAAGGTGTAATATTTTTGGTGAACGATAATGTCGTTAAGAATGTTTGGGTTTACTTTTTGTACATTTTTGTCGATCAGGAGTTGAAAAGTAATAGTTCATTTGTATTTGATTTTTACCAGCGGTGTGTGGCTCTGTCTCACACACGAAGTTTTGCGTGGATTCACATCCGCGCAAAACTTCGTGTGCATCTTACTAATTTTCCATTCATGTATACCTAATTTATTTTCTTTTTTAGGGTTCCGTACCCAAAGGGTAAAAACGGGACCCTTCTGGTACGGAACCCTTCGTGCGCGAGTCCAGTTTTTTATGGTTGGTGTAATATTATATTTGACGCAAATAAGCTATTTTCTTTACTTTTTCTTCCTGATGGAGCCACGAAAATTTAAATAAAAGTTAGGGAAAAAAATATAGGCCATTATCGCCGCAAAAACCTTAGCATGCTTATCGAGCACAACTTTGCATTAATTTTTTTAATAGTTTCGTTGGATGGATTGTGAATGATCGGTAAAAGAACCTTTCAAAGAAAAGAAAGGCCCTGTAGGTAGATGACTCTTACGAAACGACTATAAACTCACTTGTCCTGTCACTTAGAACAATGAAGACGCCAGACGGGGCGTAGCCATATTTAACAATAGGCAATAAAACATAATAGTTTAAATTAAGACATTTACTTCTATTAGCAATTAACACGGCTCATCAAATCGCGAATTAAACGAGTCATCTCACTCACCGTGTGACTGCGACTTTTATTTTTAGATTGTAACAAATTAAAGTAATTAAGAATGTGTTAAGAGAGGAAAGCTTCTTCTACCGTATGTCATCCATTCGTCAATGTCAGAATATTTACTGTGTTATTAAATAGTCGGCAGCAAGGAAGTTGACAGGTCTAGATTTAACTACCCATTCAAAGACACAATTAGTCATCTAAGCAACATGGCCTTTAAAACGCAATGTAATTAAGAATCGCCATTTTAACGGTTGCTTTGACACCTCCCACCTTCTGCACTACACACACTTGTGCACTATAATCTCCCGTATCAATGGCTACTCTCCACAGAGATTGGTAACCACGGCCGAGATTCGGTCAGGACGCTTATAATACTTAATAGGTCCCAGTGCAAATTTCTAAAAGGAATAAAAACTGAACAGTAGCACTCACAAACTCTCAAACATTAGTGACGCGCGTGTCAGACGCACATTAGCTGCGCATATCAACGCAGTCGTAATGCGTGCGCGCCGTGGGATGAATGCGCTGGCGCCGCACGCTGGTTTAGTACATTTTTCTATGAGCAAACACACACACAAACACAAGGTGTTACAAGGTTCCACAGGTAACCTAAACACAGGTATCTAAATAAGGTACTGCCTTAAATCACCGCCATATGACTGAAAAATAAATATAGCCGTTATCGCCTGTCTACCAATGTATTTAAATATTTCAAAAACAATACCACATATAATATAATAATAGGCATAACGATACGAAAAATATGTAAAGGCAGTGCTAAAACGATCAGACCTATCGCGTTATGGGCCGTTTTTAACCCTTTCACTTGGCATTCAGTAATATCTCATAAACGAGAGGACCGATTTACATAATTTAAACGGATAAATAGTTCTACGCCTATACCTTTAATTTGGGACTAAAACTATCAAAATGTCTCCATAAACAAAAAATAATGTTTTAAAGTTACGTAATTATACTTTTTGGTACAAATCGGATCAAGGAGTTATTTTTTTTGTCAGGCCCTGTATTTACAGACGTGACGCGTAATTTAAACCCGGGGAGGTAACGACCACTTTTTCAGGATCCTAGATAGTTGAATCGTTTCTTCGGGCCTCGTCGAGCTAAATGACTTTGGTAATTTTCCGGTGAAAACCACTACAGATTCTGGCTTTCAGAATTTGCAGTGGGTGGGAATAGTGTGTTAGCGTAGCATGTTGTATGTATCTGATGATTTAATCCATTAAAAGTCATTTGAAAATGAGACAGCTGATTCTGATGTTTTCCTTCGCGGTCGTCTTTTTCATACTGGTCAACAATCAATCCTATTGATTAACTCCAAGTTAATTAAACTTATGTGACTCTCGTAACAGTCAGTAAGGGTGATTTATTTTTTATTTTTTTAGGTTTGCGCTTGACCACTATCTCACCCGATGATAAGTGAATAATTATAATTTCCATACGAAGGGCCTGTACTTTATGCATCATCAGTCTATTATTGTTCCCACTACTGGGACACATGCCTCCTTTGTGAGAGAGGGAGGGGTTCGTAATCCACCACGCGGGCCCAGTGCAGGTTGGTGGATGTCACATGTCTTCGAATTTTTGTTTCTAGGTCATGCCGGTTTCCTCACGATGTTTTCCTTAACCGTTTTTAGAGCAGTGGTGATGAAATAATTTACACAAAATAAAGCGCCTGCCTGGGTTCGAACCCACGACCTACGACTACGACACGTAAATTGGGACCGCTAAAACTGGTCCACCACTGCTCTCTGCAGTTTATGTCTCTTAAAATATGCTCGCTTTATCCCTAAGCGCACACGCTACAAATCATCAACTTTCTATTCAAACTATCTCATCGTAAATAAAAGACTCTCATGTTATAGCATAGTTAAGTGTGATAACCTGTGCTGTTACTGCCGCATGCAGCGTTAGGCGACTTTGTGATGGATGCCATAAATATTGTGTTGTGCGAACTGGCGTTTATTGGCTGTGTTAAATGCATCGGAGATGAGGTCCCAAGAGAAGGTTTAATACGCTGGTATAAATACCTATTAACTTTACTTTTTACAGCCGTAATTAACTTGGTAAAGAGTTTAATGATGTAGATGAAGATTTACTAATAGTAAGATTTGACTTTGAATAGTGTCCATCGAGAATTAATAGCTATAAAACCATAGTGTTTTTAGCTGCAATCATAACGCATATTTTCTGGAACAAAATTATCGCTATATTAATATGATGACAAAAGTCAAGCTTGCGTTAACTGCTTGAATTAATTATCCGTCAACATTAAGTGTATCCCTCTACTTGACAGACATTACTTCTTGAAGTGTCGATAATTTCATCCCGGGAACCCGGGTCCCAAAATCAAGCTAAAAATCTGTTATTGAATATTTCCTAAATTGTCCTTCTGTTGGGCAAAAAAAAAACTCTTCAATAGTTTTAAACAATTTCCGGTAAAAAAATTAAGCCATAATTTCTCTAAGGTTTAAAACACTTCTTTGATCACATCTATGTGCGACCATTAACGCAGAATTCCAATAACGCCGTAACTGGCTAAAACAGTGTCTGTAATAAATCGAAAGCCATACGAGAGGCTCACGAGTCACGTGACTGACGATAACGGCGATGTTTTATTTATCTGTGCCCTTTTAAGGCGCGCAATCTTACGCTGCGCGGTTCGCAGCGGATTGATTGCAATCGCCTTTTATATTGCCATTTATACAATGTGAGAGAGCAATAGGTGAAAATTGGCTGGAAACCATAAAATAGATGTTTCGAACATAGGTTCCTGTTGAGGAACACGTTTGGTGGGCCAAATGTCAGTCTAGTTTGTGGGGGATTGGGCTCCTTAGTTCAATCATTGGGCTCCTAACTTTATTTGAATCTACTTCAATCCTAGATACAATGTATGTACTTCGAAAGCAGTCCTTAACCTCCTTCCTTGTTCCATGGTGATCCGAAAGTACCACCTCCCGTAGAAGTGTGTTTGGGACAGTGATCATAGACTGATCCTTCGTATTCTAAACTGCATTGGAGTTATCTGATCTAGTACAAGTCTACTCATTTCCCTTTAAAAGCGGGCAAAGTTCCTTTGGCCCATAGTCAGGAACGAAAATAATCGCAAAAATATTAATGTGACAATTCGTCAAACGACCGTTAGCTGCCGCCATTGGTTGAATACATTTTCAACAGCCAATCGCCGTACTTGACTAGCGTTTAATTTTTGCGCATCGATATTTCATTTCCAAAAATCGAGGGTTAATCTGTTTGTAAGTATAACAAAAGCAAAACTAGAATGACACCAACATTTGACGACTTGATTGTCATAAGTGCAGTTTATCTGTTCCCAATCTCGACTGACCAAAGCATTGTATGACAATAAGGCAGAACTATCGGAGACTATTTGTATTACAACTGGTTTCGAATATTTTAATATTGATGAGGTATATTTATGATCTCTATGTAACACTGTATCTGTGCTGAAACACGTCATTTGGTAATCTTTTGTACCCACCTACTCCTGGAACATGGTGGTAATGTGGTAATGTTCAGAACATTACCACCACTAAGTGTCTATAGTGACTGCCTGATTGATCTGGTATTAAGCTAGTTTCGATTCCCGATCAAAGTGTAATTGGGGTTGTCCCATCTGGAATTTCGGAATTTGTGCCCAGCTGGAGGTAACAGGCTCGCCGTATTATCTACAACTGACGAAAAGTACCTACTTCAGGCAGGTACACCTCTGCTTAACAGTTTGGAAAATAGTCAATCAGAATTGAAAACTCCAGATCTATGAAACGACTAATTCACGACTAGCTGTGCCGGCGGCTTGAACTACCTACCCTACTAACCTACTTACCCTACTTGCATTCCTACCCACCCTACCATCGTACCAACTTTTTGTCTAGGGTCATTCTTTCGCAGAGAATCTTAACACCGCCATTCATAAAATGGTGTCAAAAGCACAACGCCATCTATCGAATAAGGTGTTCAACTATCCGTGTATTTGTATTGCGTGTGTTTTGATATGTTATCCTTCTTGAACACTTTAAATTCATCAAAATTTTGATAGAGTGAACCATTTGCGATGAAACAAACTAATACTTTAAGGTAACTTAAATTGTGCGTAAGCACAATTTGTATGTATAAAGTTACATTAGTTTCGTACATTTTACGTGATGCGTGCACAACTAAACAGGCAAACAGACAAAACGACAAACAGACAAAAAATCCTGAAATGTTGGCAATGGCTTATGTTTGTTATCCTTTAACAGCCTGGCTATTTCTTTAGATTTATTTTCGATGTAGAAAAACGATTTTCTACAGATTTATATCCAACAAAACCAACAAATCCGGAAATGTGATTGACGAACTCTATCTGGCAGAATCTTCATGCTCCGAAATTTATTTGGCATAATCTTCTTCACTGCTGGACATACCAGCAGTGGACGTCTTTCGGCTGATATGATGATGATGTTGATTGTAAACTTTAAAAAATAAAAGATGTAGTTTTTTTATGTTTAACCTTGATATTAATAATTGCGTCTTTATTAGTAGGTCTACGATCAAATTATAAATGAACTGCATTCAAGGTAACATGATAATTATATTGTTTAAACATACTCAATTAATATTTGGTATATAGAAATAATATTTGATCCTCTTTTTTATTTATTAGATACATAACAGTTGGGCAGTTTGATAATTATGGTCAATGAATCAGTCCAAGAGCGAGCGAAGCGAGCCCGGGAGCTTAGGGCAACCCGACTAGTTAGGTTACTTTAGACCCTGCAGACAGAAATAGGAGCCCCGCACAGTGGCGCTCCGTCGACTTTGTTGCTTAAATACTAATCGTACTTACCTATTCTATATTAAAACCAATGTCACCCAATGTCAACATTAAAATAATTTAAAAAAACACATTTTTTTCTAACACGGCCCAATAAGTGATGGGCATTATTCAGAAAGCCCGGTCAATTTAATTATTTCAATAGTTTTTATCATATTGCCTACTCATATTGATGAAAGCACAAAAATGTATTAATCAAAATATAAATAGACAAAAAAGTAATTAAGATAAATCGAGTTATATAAAAAACTATCGAAATATTAGATATTTAATGCTAATTTCTCTTAGTTTTGGGGCCCTATAAGTAACTATCAGACGTAATTTCTACATCTCAATATTTTTCTGAGTAGTTCTAAACAGATTAAAATATCGATTGATTTGATTTATGTCTCATTACAAAAATGACCATTTAGATTTATTGAGGGTTTTTAAGAAAATTCACGCCACTAGTTGGTGCCACATTGGTGAGAGGTCTTTTACTTGGAAAATTTAACTTATGACATCAACTTGCTTGACGTCAATTTGACTAATGTCAAAAAACATAAGCATTTGACAGCAGCTTGGACTTCACGTCTCAGTGATGCCACCTAGTGTACATGATTTCAGAATACCCTCTTTGCTTACTGCTTTTACAAAATTAAAACGATCGTTTAAATACATGCCTAATTTTATTAGGCAATAATGTAAATATGATAGATGTGAATTTCAATTATTATGGATTTGAAATGATGGATTTTTCATACATTCAAAATTATGAATTTTGAATGTATGACAAATGAGTGTATGCCAAACGATTTTCTGCGGAAAGAAGTTTATGCTATCCGTTGTTATGCAAAATAATATTATGACATAAAAAGATTCTGCAAAAGATAGACCCAATTCAATATTGTGTGCATTACATTTCACAAGCACATTGTTGAAAATACTATCACATAACGTGACCACAATTTTCTCTTTGTGGTTCAGTAACATGGCTGATTTAGTTCAAAACTTCAAATTAGCAAAACAGCATTTTGTGGCTAGATAATTAGTTTTCATTCAGGCTTTTCTATTATCACTGTTTTCACTGTCATTTGGCAGATTACTTGCCCCGTTACACTTTTTATGTCAGTATCTTCTTCTACAACTAGTATTTCTAGGCGAGCGTGCGTGAGATAGAGATGAAATGCAAGCCAATCTTACTAATATTATAAATGTGAAAGTTTGGATAGATGTGTGTGCGTGTGTGTGGATGTTTGGATGTATGTTTGTTACTCAATCATGAACGGTTGAACCGATATGGATGAAATATGGCACATACATAGATAATAGTCTGGAATAGCACATAGGCTACTTTTTATCCCGGTATTATGTTCCCTTGGGATGGCTGGCCGATGCTAGTTGTAGTCGTAGAAGTAATAAAGAGTGTTTTTACTGGAAACCCCACCACAGTCAACAACACAGTTACAACAACGTTCATTGCACTTGCACAAAGTACACTCTACCTCAAATTGTTACATCGCCAATGATACAGTCGTGCGCAAAATTCAAGCAAGCGAAATGCGCTTCCATTAACACCAAACTGCATTCACAAAACACGCTGCAGATAAAATATATGATATTCCACTTACACACCAGCGTGTTGCCCATGTGTTGCCAAGATTTTATGAGTTTTATTTGCACTTGTCCACCAGCCAGTATCTTCCGCCAAGCTCAACGCTCGTGAACGTTCGACATGTTATTTTTTTTACAACCAGTCCTACCGGGAATTTTATGGGTTTCATATTTCACCTCCATGCACCACGCTAGTAGATATATGTACCATGTAGTACCGCGAGACTAAAAACCAGTACAATGGGAGGCGCTATTAAGGCTTTTTGTAAGTAGAATTAGCTACGGGAAATAAGAATTAGTGACAAGGGAAAACTTGATAAAATCGTGCTATTTTAAATTATAAAGGAAGTTTTTCTCTGAAGTAGTATACCTACTTACAGACAACAGTGAAAGTTTTCTCAAAAAGCGGCCAAGTGCGAGTTGGACTCGCGCACGAAGGGTTCCGTACCATTATCGCAAAAAAACACGTTTGTTGTATGCCCCACATACAAGTTTGTTGTCTGTTTTTAGTATTTACTGTAATAGCGGCAGGCAACAGAAATACATCACCAGTGAAAATTTCAACTGTCTAGCTATCACGGTTCATGAGATACAGCCTGGTGACAGACAGACTGACAGTGGAGTCTTAGTAATAGGGTCCCGTTTTTACCCTTTGAGTACGGTACACTAAAAACGAAGGTCTTACACATAAATATGAAACGCATACGCGACTACTGTCTGATGCTGACCTTTGTAACCTCTAAAGAAACCAGACCCTACATCCGTAGTAACAATACAGAAGTACCTACCCATTCGTTTTCAACATAATGCTTTGGCACATTCCTACAAGAATAAGCGGCTTCCCTCCGTAAAATACTCTTACGACATCTTTCTTTCCTAACAGAAGTTAGCTCTACTTTAGAGAAATCAGACTACTAATAGACAAAAACTATTTCAACAAGCATAATTTGAAATAGAAAGTTGTAGTATTTTGGATTGACAAAACAATAGCGGTACACATTACTTTTCTTCATAAAAATAATGTATGTACACAAAAACTTGATACAACGTGAAAACTTACACGGTATTGATTTCTATCTCTTTATAATGTCAATCTTTTAAATTCAGGTTTTTGTTGATAGATATGTCTCGTGTCGTACTGTGAAATATATCTTGTATTAAAACCTTTTTGTCAACCTACCTATTGTAATTTCCTTGCGGATCTGGGAACGGCAGAAAAACTGCCACCAAGTGATGCATGAACAGACGAGTTTGTTAAGGAACTGCTACAAGTAAGATCTTGCTGGTTGAGGTTTTTTATACCGAAATAGAGAACCGCAAGTGTCCTTACACGGACACCTGCTCTTTAGAGGACCTGATAAATCACACTGACGCTGCAATTAACGTGGCGACCTAGAGGGTCCCAAATAAATATTTAAAGAATTCTCCATCGATTCGAAAAGAATATGCCGCCGAAATATAGACTTATTACAATATTTCAAACTTCTCTTTTTAAATCAGTAAGTCTCATACAATTCCTTGTAATATGGATATCTGGCGAAATGGTTTCTCCATTGGGTAGTTTATGTTGCCTTGTTGTTTTGTATTAGTCAGTTAATGTTGCCCTGTCTGGATGACCTGGAGGAAACATAGGTACTTCCCTAACTAATCAAGCGTTTTAACGAGATCGTGTTACGTGGTATTACTACGTGGTGATATTCTCATAAGGCATCTTCAACATCCTTAACTATAACAAAATGTGCTGTCCTCAGTGCGGTGCGGGAGTGCGGCGGCTGCGCGTCGGTGATGACCGCGGAAGCGCGCGAGGGCACTTGGGGCGCAGCGCCGCGTGGCGCCGGCATGCTGGTAGACTGGCCCGGAGATAACGCCGGGCTGAAGACCGGAGACAGGTATGTTTGACATGTATTTATATCTAGAAATGTCATAGAGTTTTTCACACAAGTTGCAGTGCACCTTAGAGGACCTAATGAACGCTACTGACGCTGCGATTGGCGTGGCAGCCTACCGGCCTAAATACATTTAAGGGGCTTTCCATCAATTCGAAAAGAAATTATATGATTAATCCATGGACAAAAGATACACACTATCTTTTGTCCTTGGTTATTAGAAGAACGGTGAAGAAACCTATTGTATGAACTTAACATCGAACTTTTTTTAAGTATCCCAAATAAAAAGAATACATTTCTGAGAAAATTGTGGGGCAAAGATAATTGTCGTTTGGCATTTCAAAGAAGTGTCGGAGAAAAAGATAACCTGGAAATGCAGTAACTCTGGCCATCGCCACATGAAACCATTGAACTCAAAGTTGTGTGAAATAGTCATAACATCCATCATTCACGAAACACCAAAACTCGCATAAAACGTCTTTACGATGCAATGCCCGCACTCTCCGCTTTATAGCGCGCAATAACCACGCAAATGCGCGCGCATCTGAGCACACGCAGCCAGCGGGTCAGCGGCCCGCAATCACGGCCATCGCGATGCTATCTATGCCCATAGATGGGCAACGATGGGCTTCAGACTGTGGGCAAACATTGTCGAAGTCATTTACATTAGTGCATGGAATTTCTTGGCAGTTGTGACGGCCACACACCGCGCCAAATAACTGGTTGCTTCGCTAGATATGCGATCTCACAGGTTTCACTTTATCTCTTTATTTTGTTTGACCATATGTATATAGAAATTTTGAATGCATTCCATTATTCTATATATTTCTAAGAGATACCGAGATACAAAACCTTTTGAGGCTAAATAATGATCTACTAAGCTACATGACATAAAGCCGCGGTCAGACTGCAAACAACGTTATTCTATCTTTAGTTAATAAACCCTGAACAGTAGCTGCTTTTGCAAGTTTAAATATACAAAAGCAAAACAAAAAGAAATGCCTGTGCCTTATGGCGGTAAACGCATGTGCACAAGACGTAAGACACGGCGGCGCGGCGGCGGGCGGCGGTGTCAGGCCATCAATACACGTCCGTTTAGAATGCTCACAGATAACATTGCCGGCTTAGCCTTTTGAGAATCTGCGAAATATTTTCTAGTTTCACTACGCTCACGAACTTTATTGAACTTTATTGGCATACTAGCTTTCTACCCGTGGTTTTCCTCGTCAATCTCTTTTTAATTTCTGTATATATAAAGTCGCTAGTATTATATAGACTGTCCATCCATGGTAATAATATAGTGATGCTCTTTGTGCGTAGTGCCCTAAATATCTATTCTTAGAAAGACGTTAACCACGCTAAATTAATCTCTTGTGGAATTATTTTATGAACTCTTGGTAATGAGTACAATACTAGTTCCTTTCGAAAAGAAAAGCCGCAGAAACCTGAATGAATCACTTATCGATCTAATCGCAGATCTTTTATCATTATCATCTTAGTATGTCGAGTAGTTGCTCCACCTACTATGCTAATCATGAGAATTGACGAGGCGAATCAAAATCAAATCAAAATCAAAATCAAAATAGTTTATTTCAAATAAACCTTAAAGGTACTTTTGAATTGTCAAACAACAAAAAAATATGACTCTAGTTGCAAATTCGCAAACGTCAGTAGATCTCAATGGAGAAGAATTTGCAAGAAACTCCACGGACACTCTTTTCCATCAGTTTCAATTACAAGTTTTTGGTTACATCATTCTTGTTAAAAAAAAAAATACATATATGTGAGAACGATGCAAAAAGACGTGCACGTAAAAGCGTCTAGAGTAACAAACAATTTCAACATAAAAATGCAATGACAGGCCGAGGCAGCTAAGTTATGACCAATCCCAACTGATGGCGCCCGTTCACGAACATGACGCATGGATCGGCACCACTCAGCTCAACCATTATGGAGGGAACCGAATGATCCAACACATGTGCCACCATCAGAGAGAAATTAGAGAGAGCATGACACACTCAAATGCCAGGGCACACAGAAGTCAACCAACGACACATAGGTAGATTTACAGTCGGAACATAGTACTCACACATGTGCTGTGCAGTTATATAATACTAAAAGAAATTGAGTTTATACAATACAAATATATTCATACAGTCTTCAGCAGCTCCAACAATACTGCAACACTTTTCTGCCCATCACTAATTGTTTTTGCGCCCTAATGGCTGCGGAGCGGGACCATAAGTAGTTCTGATCTTCTTGATTTAATGATGAAGGATAGATGAACCCCCTTTTCCTTAGACTCCACTTGGTCCATTGTGCATGCAGGCCTGCTCTCTGTGAAAGGAAATATTCTGTAATCCATCACCACACCCAATGCGTGTTGGTGGATGTCTTAATAGAACCAAAATTCGAAGACATGCGACTTCGAATTTTTGGTTCTAATAAGACATGTTTTTGTCCTGTATATATATTTTTGTTGAGTACAAATATTATTAACATTGTATATTAGGACGTTGAAATAATATTTTAATTTACATATGTACATTATTTACAAACTAATATTAGAACTAAAAAAAGAATAAAATATGTACAATTACGGGGCGTCAAAAAATTCGTCCACATCGCTGTCAATAGGAAAAGTGCCCAGAAGGCTGGCAGCATTGCCCATTGGATGTCAATGCTGATTCTTCGGCCACAAAAAAGACCAGCCCTCTGGTCTCGTGAAGAGTCGACCAACCGCTTGGCGATATCACGAAATAATAGGTTTGCACTCGGACCCCGTGGCCCTAGTGTTTCAACCCCAAACGGCTCAAACACATAATTACCATTTAAGTTACTGTATTTGCGCCGTTTGAGGTTTTCGGGTCCTGCAGCTGCCGCCCCAGCGCAGCCCACCGTGCTAGGAAGATGGGATGGTGCAAGGGCGTCGACGCAAGTTGCATCCCACACCAAAGACCTACCCAACTTCCGTGGCATTATGGTCATGGTCTCTCCCCATCGACGCATGCCAGGTCATTGGGTTCTAAGACAGCTGGCACCCCGTCGGTGGCACGACGGATGAGATCATTAATACTAGCGTACCGCGCAATCCGACCTACCTGCACTCTTACTATGTCCGAGGCAGTCGACTGCTTCACCGCATTGACAGCGATGTGGAAGGAACGCCCCACAAGGAACGCCCAATCGCAGACATGTAGCGATTCGGAAGTTTGTGTCACCTAGCATAGTACCTATGGAGTACAATAAAAATAGTTTTCCTTCACCGTTTTGAGAGCAGTGGTGATGAAATAATTTACACAAAGTAAAGTACCTGCCTTGCTTCGAATTTGAACCCACGAACTACAACTTGTAAGTCGCGGCCGTTACCACTGGGCCGCCACTGCTCATTTAATAATGAAATAACTATAATCAAGTAGTATAGTCGACAGGAGCTCGTGGCAAAACAGTTATTATTTAGCAGCAAAGATCGACCTTCGAGATCATGCACGCTTGCCGAGGTCAATCCATAGGTGACATCCGTTACATCGAGACTCCTTCGTGCCAAGGCATTGAGCCGTTAGCCCAACAGCCTAACTGTGTAACGTAAGGCACTTTCATTGGTAAAGATGCTCTTTTCGAAAGAGTCCAATACTTTTGTATATAATACCGATCAATTTTAAAGGGAATTTGTCATACTCTTTCATGGAGTTATGACTCCCTATGCCGAACTCACTTACGCAATTAGACTGCCGGTTTCAAATGCAGATCTTTGGCAGTCATTACGGGTACTCAAAGCCAGAAAATCTAACTCTACTCCTGCCGAGCGGTATAGTGTTATCCAGTTAGGCGTGTGGGCAGCCACACATTTCCGGATCTCCCTGATACGGAAATGTGTGAACAAGTCCGTACAGATCGTATGTAACCGATTTTTCTCCGTCCGTCTGCCGTGTTTCTTCTTCAGGGACGGGAACCCGCAAATGTGTGGCCAGCGCTTTACGGGTTTGTGAAGGTCAGACAGGCAGTCGTTTCATGAGAAACACTATAGCTGTGCTACAGGTATTTAACTGCATTCGATTAGACCGTAAACTGACCCGTACATAGTTGGGAAAGTTTAAACAGATTGAATCAGATAATACTGGCGTCACATTTAATGCTGACGTCTTCATCTCGTAGGTACAGTGCGCCTCCCGCGCTCTGTCCGCCATCGCGATGACGCCCGGTTTTTCCCGCACTCAGACCTCATGGAGAACCTAAAGAGACCTATAATCGTCTACTGAGAAAGTCAAACCAAGTGACGTGCGTGCCACATTCGTGGCACGCACTGTACGAGGGTCGACAGAAGCAGTCAAATAATTGATAAGATCTGCTCTCTTGCACCCGAGATCAATATAATCAATCAACTTCAACTTCTCAGCATCTAACAGCATTTTCAATCCTAGGACAGCCCCCGGAGAATGTGCCCCGGGCCAATAATAATAAACATTTATATATGTGAATTGCTTTGATGTGACGTATAAGGACTCGAACGATTAATTCTATACGATTTATCGATCCTAGCAACCGTCCACTCCTGCGTATTTGTCTAGCGGACATTATTCTTGTATATGCTATAATATATCTTTTTAATGTTTCGCTTCGAGGCCTTAATAGTTTCATTTTGATAGATAAGTTGCCGAGGAGTATAACAAATACTCAGTTAAGTTGTTATTAGTCGTCACAAGGGGTAGGAATTGCGAGACGGGCTTAAGTCCTATTTGGCAAAGTTAGGTATTCCTATGCCAAAAATGAACATGGACAAAACCAAGGAGGTGTTGAATGCCCATATTGTACCCACTCCTATCAAAGTCGGAGACTCTACATTCGAAGTTGTGCAAGATTATGTCAGTCTGGGACAAACGGTCCAGTTAGGTTGGTTCAACTTCGAGAAAGAGGTCAATCGTCGAATCAGACTCGCTCTGGAAGTTGCGCGGTATCTTCTCGTCCAACTTACCACAGTATCCCAAGACGAAAGTCTATGACCAGTGTGTGTTGCCAGTGATTACTTACGGGACAGAGGCGTGGTCGCTCATATTGGACCTCATCAGAAAATCACCCAAAGGGCAATGGCGAGGGCTATGCTTGGAGTTTCCTTGCGTGATCGAATCAGAAATGAAGACATCCGCAGGAGTACCAAGGTTACCGATAATATAGCCCGAAGAATTGCCAAACTTAAGCTTGGCAGTGGGCAGGGCACATTGCTCGCAGAACGAATGGCCGTTGGGGCCGAAAAGTTCTAGAGTGGCGACCGCGTACGGAAGACGCATCGTTGGAAGGCCTCCCTCTAGGTGGAGCGATGACCTAGTCAAGGCTGATGGCGTCCGGTGGATGCGAAACGCACAGGGCCGATCAGTGTGGCGACTGAGCGCGTCTTTCGTCTGAAATGATGATTCCTATGCTGAGGCTGCCTCTGTCCTCACAAATATTTAAGGAGAAAGAAAGACAAGACTTTATCATACACATCTTTTCTGAGGTACCTACATCCCCAAGTGGGTACTATATAGCCAAGAATATCTAAATAAAAAATACTTAAGGTTGGAAAGCAAGATAAAATATTTTAATTATTATTGTAATATTATAATTGTAATTTAGCATGCCTAAATTGGTGGAACACGGTTGACTGCGCATTCACCTGACATCTGGAAGTGTATTTTTATATGCTGTGTTGAGCAATAAATTAATTTGAATTTGAAAAAAAGTATCTGCATGAACAAATTATGGCCCCGACAATGTCTTCTCCTTCTTCCTCCTTGTCAGAAATTTTCATCCAACAAAGTAATGGACCAATTCTGAATCTGCCACAAAAACCTGAACAATATGCCGAACCGTTACATACGCAGTTAGAAAGCATTAACTTCAAAATGCCTACAAGCATAGTACGGTGAAATTGGCCATAGTTTGCAAGTTAAGTATACAATTAACCAATTATAACGAATCAAATGTGTAAATTCGGTGGATACACGGTACTGAGTGGTAATTTGTGGTTTACAGTAACCGCGAAAGTAGTTTTTATGGCAGTAGAATGTGCGTGATTTAGCAATGATGACATTAATTTTAAGAAAATTTGCAATAAGTACTTTCTGATGCCTAGATAAACACGTTCCTACCTACTACCAGCCCAAGTGTCTACAGATATTGAACATCAAAACCATATAAGTTTTCTGTTTGGCAGACGCAAACGGCACGGTTTGAGCAGTGGCTGCTGCGCTGAGTGTATACCTAATATTTGTATGGCCTACAGATAGTTATTCCAGGTCTGACTGTCGGTTTATGTGAAATGAAATGTTGGTAAACACACACACCATACAAAATAAATTCTTAGTATTTTTTTTATTGCCCTGCTAGGTAGTGTTCCTCATCCCACAAAATAATAAATCGCAGTTCATACTATCCCCTAGTAACGGTACATTCATAATAAATAGCCTATTGCACTCGAGATAGTGTTGCGTTCTGTCAAAGACAATAAAAATACGAAATTGGTAATTCCAGAGATTAATTTCTGTAAATAAAAAAAACAGTTTTACTCACCTCTTTATACTAAGTTCATCATTTTCCTTTCCTTGCCCCATGTTACTTGGGGCCAGCGCAACACGTTTTCTTCTTCCATACTAATTTTCCTTTACAAATTGAAATGTTTTTTTTTAACGAAATATGTTTTCTACTTGTCTTCAGACTAATAGAAGTGAACGGCACGTCAGTGCTGGCTTGCCGCAGCCAGGAGGATCTACAGCGCGCTACGAGCGCCGCCAGCCCGGCGCGTCTGGTAATCCTGCGCAGCACCGGGCCCGCTCAGCCACCGCAACCACCTAACGGCTTCACACAGGTGCGTATGAAGACAAGATTTTTTATTTATATTATTAGCCCACACTTTCCCACTGCTGGGTAAAGATCTCCAAATCCTTCTAAGTATTATTTTCCTGAGACGTATTACGTCTTATCCATTAAACCATCTCAAAAATTTTTAGAGGTGTATTACAAGTGACATTTTATTGAGGTCGATTTGTTCTCAGACTGTGAGGTTTGTTTGACAAGGCAACCATAACACTATAATTTTTTATAATCTTAGAACGAAGCAGTATCACTACGTGCGGAGTTAGGTGCCCTGAGGTCTGCAGCAGACGATGCCGAGAAGGCGAAGGAAGGCCTCCGCTCTGACAACACCAGGCTGACGCACCGGATCTCCTACCTCGAGGAACAGGTCGCCGAACTGCTTAGCAGACATACACAGGTAAATATGAAGATAAAAATATAAAAATCTGGTCCCTAAAACATGTTTTATTTTATACCACCAGCTCATTTGCATTTCTTCTTTCCAGCTTCATTCAGTGAGCAGTAACGACAGCTGCATTACAGTGAACAAGACGAAGAAGAATGTCACCAACATCAACATCACAACGGAACCGCACCAGAAGCCCAGTCCCAAGTCCGAAGTGCAAGTGTTCCAAAAAGGACCAGACATCACTGCCATCGTCGCCAAACTACCAGGACTAGATGGCGTGGAGAACAATCTGCCAATGATCCGACCAAGGTCTAACGCTTCAGGGGCGTCTTCCAGAGCGGCTGTCTCCCCCAGAGCATCACCTCCCCTCAACCACAGGTCCCACAGCTCCCACAGCCTCGAACACAAAGCTGAACGGATGCGTCACTCTCTCTCCCATCACTGCATACACGGAGGCATTGATTACAGCGCTGAGACCGACGCAGCGATCCGCATGATCGAGAGGAACCAAAGACATATCGAGAAACAACGTATGAAAAATGAGAGACTGAGCCGGTCCAAGTGCGAGGACTACTTCCGATCAGACAGCGACTTGGACATGCGGGACACGCACTCCACCGTCAGCGTCGATCCAAGACATTACGAGATCAAGAAAGCAGCTGACAGAATAGAAGAAAGCATCAAGAAGACTAACTGGGCAGAGAGGAAAACTCTGTCAATCATTGAACAACTAAAACGATCCCAACGTCTAAGAAAAATGAAGAAGAACGACAGCTCGGAAGATATTCAGTTGGAATCTGAAAGACATTACATGTATCACAGAATAGACGGCAAGGTTCTAGAGAACGCTCATAAATCCAGTAGGAGAACATCCAAACTGCACTCTCGGAGTGCCAAGTCTTCTGAATTTGAATCAGAGTCAGACTTTCCGAACGGAGACATGTACAGTAGTTCGCCGAGGATAGACTACGGCTCAGAAACCTCCCGGATGAGTCATTACAAGAAGAATGAAGACAGAAAAGACAGCGACGTGAAGTCTCGACCAACACCTCCTCGGAAACCTTTGCGACTATCCCTTCATAAAGCAAGAAGTGCACATTCCTTGATAAACGGCAGTGAATCAGAGACGCCAAGTCGGCCTGCTTCTGAAGCGAAGCATATAGATACAGAATGTAATAAACGGCCGGTAAAGAGAACGCATGCGGCCGACAAGTGGGCGCGGGAGAGGATCCGAGACGCGGGCCGCGCCACGCCACGGCCGCAGAGAAAGCACCTCAACGGTCTGAGTGCCTGCGAGGCCCCAGCAGCTGATGACCTGTACCCTGAGAACACTCACATGCCTGTTAGGATAAATGGTAGGACCGGCAAGTGGTGTTAGCACCTACCAAATCGAAGGCCAAAATAGGCTAATGAATATAATTAATGGCAAAAATGAGGCTGAAGGTAAAATTATAATAAAAAACATGTGTTTTAGATTTTCTTATAAAAAATGAAAATTCTTATTAGTTTTTAGTCTGGAGTAACAAATTAGAAAATGATTGTATTAGATATTAAACTTGCCACAAATGAGAACGTTATGAGCAGTGTACAGAATATGAGTTAATTAGAGGATAATGTAAATACACCGTATGTAAGCACCCACCGCGCAATACTCACCTAACGTATCGTATTTATTTAAGACTTGGCTACGATGTGTACATGACAATAAACGTATTATGCCTTTGATTTTGTAATCTCATTTTTGGAACCCAGATATCCCAAGTTATAAGCAAAAATAACGTAAGTATAAGTTGGTGAATGAGAGTGGCCACTCTCTTGTTAGATTATAATCTGTCTCTCTGCCAATAATTATAGATACTTCGCTAATTACTCATTTGATTGATCATACAATGTAAAAATATGACAACTGAGTGTACCTAAACGTTCGTCCTTTTCAAGAGAAATAAACAGGAGTGAAGTATGTAAAGACCGTACCAGCAGCCTCGGCAAAGAATACGTATAGGTAAGGGTACGACACCTTTAATATAACGACTTTCTTATTGCCTAATACACTCGGAAGGGGATAGTTCATGGAAAGTATATGAGAATTCAACTCATTACCCTAAATTATTTACGCAATACCGAAAAAAAATAAAAGTCGTTTGTTTAGAGGGAATTTTAAAATCTAATTATATACTACGAAATAAAAACGAATTTCATAGTAAAATCATTATAATTATTACCAGCAACAAAAACGTAATGACATTATTATGTACACCAAATTAATATCGTATAAACATTTATTATAACTTCCCCAAAGCTAGGGTCACACTCTACTGGTCACACAGTTTTATTTAAAGCATCCTTCAACAGAATTCGACACCTCTATTTCTTACTTATAAATTGTTCGAATGCCGTAATTACCGAAACAATTAAAAATGGATCCACATTTAGGGCACTCTAGAGGTTAAATGAAACTATAGCAGTTGAGTGTGCACCGGCTCAAGTCGATATAAATAGTCAACTTTGGTTGAATATGACGCTTGTTTCCTAAAACGAAATTCGTAACATTATAATATTAAAGAAATCAACAATAGACAAGCCGGCAGCCCACCAAATGCGCTAGTCAATAATCAAAGCATCTCCTATCAGCCTTGAATGACTGTAGCGCGTTATTAATCAAACTTAAAACATCATTTTCTACTCACATTGATAGCCCACCCGAAATTATTATTGAATCGACTTAATTCATACTGAAATAGTAACATTACTAAGTATTACTATAGATAATACTATCGAAATTCGGCAAATTTTTATTTGTGCAGCACACTTATGAAAGTCATTGTGATAACCCTGGTGAGCGGTTCATGTTTACATCACAATCATGATTTTATGAAATCATCATGGTTTATTTAATTTCAATTATTCTTGGTCACCAATAGTAAGCTTTTATACGAAGAAACATCTAACAAGATAATTCTACACTCTATTCTGAACTTCAAAGCTTAAAATGGACCTTCTTAATATTAGAAAGAATAACCAGCAACCTTTCTCTGTTAATTATTTGAGAGCTCCAAATACAGTTCAGTATCCGACCAAAGTTGAAGTATTTATTATGACACGATATATTATGCGCTGCGTTCAAATAGTCTTGTCGTAACGAACCGAAAAGATACTAAAAACTGACTAGGTCTGATTTGTCGGGTAACCGAGCAAATCGTTAAATATTCAAAAATAGTTGGCTCTAGATAAGCGCAAACTCAGTGCTTGCGGCAAATTCAGTGATGGTACAAACGCAGTGGCTGTGCGAAACACAGAAAATGCGCAAAACGCAGGAAATGCGCGTAAAATGAAAAATGCATGTGCAGAAAAAAGTACGTATGTGATATTGAAATAAAAACACCACAGATGTGTCAGTTCTCCGACTATTTGAACGCCAGCGCACCGACAGTCTTACTTAACATTAATATATAAACTATAATTATTATCTAATCTACGATAACTGCAGTACTCGCCAAGGAACGGCGTAGAAAATGTTATAGTCTATCATATTTCATTGCACACGGCAGAGACTAGTGAATTCATACGAGAGGCATCTTTACTCTCCATAAATTGTTTCTCTTAATTTTTTTTTTGAAGAATAGTGTTAATTCCATAAGTATGTCGTTTGTTGAATAGTGATTTTCTATAGAGCGAAAATCTCGTAGAACATCCCGTAGAAAGTAGTCAGTCTTGGCGCTTTTATTCGATAATGAGGGTAGGCAGACATTTTAGCTTGTAGCAGCTTGAACAGCTGTAACCGTCTCGAGCTCTAGTCTCGGCCGCGTACAATAACATGGAGGCTCATTTTGAAATTCGAAGCTGACATTACACCCCGATCTATGGAAGTGGCCGAACTTAGCGTATAGGCAGTTTTTATTTACATTGATAAGGGAGACACTCTGAAAGAGATCGAGCAACTGGCTTCGAACTTATTTAATATTATTGGTGCCACTTTTTTATGATGGTAACACTAAGTTGTACAGTCAGTGTTTATTGTTTGCTTGCTATGGCTTAGGGTAACTTACGTGTATACAATTAACCAGAAGTCAAACAAATATTAAACTGAGTATGGCTCTAAATATTTATGACTTTATAGTAAGATGGATAAGATACGGTATTATATATTTGAAATTCAATGACTGGCTTATATCTGTATGGTGAAATGACCCAGATTATATCGCCAACCATAAAATAGTTCATCATGGTATAGCGCAAATTATCTTTTCGCAGATAAAATCGAATCATTCAGTTATTCGGCATATAATCGTTTCACAAGATGGGTCATACAGATGGCCAGTTATTAAAGTTTATTTTAAAACAAGAATGCCCGACTGTACAGTTGACAAATCCAGTTACGGTTGTCTATATTTTTGCATAGCTACCTATTTTAGATGAAAACAACTGCGTGAATCTACTTTAAATGATCACCGCCTTGTCGCCCCTGTCTAGTGAGGTTTATAATCGACTAGGAGTGCTTACCGATATTAAATCGACTAATATAATATACGCAGGTATTTTCAAAATAAATATTAACCATCCGATTCAGGAGACTATTGCCGTGTTGGATGGAAGCCAAGACGGGAGAGTAATTGTTTGCAAGACGGAAGACACGGTGTAATAGTACTTGCATATTATAGATATCATTTGATGACAATTTATAATTTGCTTTAACAATGTGTGCATAAAACTCGAATTTCTATAATAAGTACTCTGTCAGTCGTTTAATTCATTTTTAAATTCAAGTTTTATAAATACATGATATAGATCATTAAAATTTGTCAAGTAAATGGTGTGGATTTTGTAGTTGGGCCTTCTGTTGTAGCCGAGTGTTACTGGCGGGCTCATGTGACGTCACCTGCGTGTTTGAGAGTAACGCCGCGGTCAGCTAACACCTTGCTGTCAACTTAGAACTCGAAGCAACGTCCGAGATTGACGTATTTCTTCAGCGCATGCGGTAACGGCAGTTCCTTGAAAATAATAATTATTATTGTTATTTCTGTGCAAAAAAAAACAGGATATAACACAGAGTGACTTTTCTTTCAGTAGCAATCTTTCAGTGGGTCCAATACACGTGAATATGAACAACTTTTCCTATACCTCTGAGATCGCGAAAAAAATTAATTTAGGCGTTTGTCGAGTTATAAGAACTCACCACATTTCAACCATTGAAACATTGGATTAAATTCAGTATTCAGAAATGATTATTAAAAGTAGATTAGAAGTTATGAGGGAACAGATGAACATACACATATAGTCCCCGGCATGTAACTTAGTAAGTGGCAAGGTTTTGACTTAGTGGGGGTAAGTTCGCGCATACTGCGTGAAATGACCAACCACCATATAGAGCGAACGGAAAGTAGACGCGACGCGATTGGTCAGTCAATCCTTGTGTCAACTGACCAACCAATCGCGCGCTCGGAACGGTGCTAAACGGTCCCCGCATCCAGCTTGTTAACCTAAGAGATTTCTTTTTTGTATTATAGGCTCGCGCTTGACCACCATCTCAACTGTTGGTAAGCGATGATGTGGTCGTCGGTGAGACACGCTCGCCTAGAAATAACCTATTCACTCTTGACTTAACGACTCTAAGATTGTAGCTACTTGTGCGCATCTAACGGCTCTTGCCAAGTTACGTGCCGACAATTATAAATATTTTTTTATTTCATAACCTTTTGGCTTTTCTTTTACTATTCTTGTCATTTACTTTGTGATTATTTCCGTTGTATTGTGTCTGTGTGTCAATAAATATCTTTTCTTTGCTATTCTAATATTTTATATGCCATTTGAGGTCGGTCCGTGGATGGGTTACATAGCTAGTTTCATCCGTGCTTCGGAAAACAAGTTAAGCCGTTAGTTCCGGCAGGCATTTGAAGATTTTTGACATTTGTTATGGTAGTCAGAATCTTGAAAATGGAGAAGCGAACGCAGCACTCGTCGGCGCCGCGCGGCGCGAACACAGCTCGCGCATGGGACGCTTGCGCACTGTATCTACTGGTGTCTTGTGTGTACCTTGACGCCACGCTTCATAAGTATGGAGAGCCGTACGCGGCGCGCGTCGGAGCCGGGCTGCGGGCGGCGCGGGCGCGGCTCTGGCATGGGCCGCTTGCGCCGGCGCGGAGCAGGCGGGGACGACGAGCTGGCCGAGCCCGATGACGACGAGCCCGTCTGCTGCTGGGCGATGCGCGCCGAACGCTTTAGCGGCCCGCGCTTCTCCGAGTTACCCGAGTGACCTGTTCGAACATTTTTATTTATTTAATAAATCACAATTTCTTGCTATACTAACAGTTAGCACCAAAGCGTACAGCAAGACCATAACATTATGAACTAATTAATGACTTCCAAAGATTGGACTTCGATTTTTGAGTGCATATAAAACATGTACAGTGCGTGCCACGAAAGATGAGACTTGACCGCGCCTTCCGCGCTCTGTCCACCGCCCCGATGACGCCCGGTTTTATCCTGCACTCAGACCTTATACCGCTAAAGAGCACAACACAAGTCAAACCACGTGTTTTGTCAAGTCTCATCTTTCGTGGCTTTTATAAAGTTTTGGAACAACAAAACAGACCATGTCATACGCAACAAAGTCCAGTTCCAGTACAACCATTATTTACTTAGGATCTCCTATTTAAGAGGTCCTTGGCAATTTTAAATTAAGACATTAATAGTCACTCAGTTTGAAAATTATTTGACCGAATTACATTTCACCTAAAACTTTTCAACTATTATCGTTTCGTTTTTATTTCATCGAAGTCTCATCTGACACTGTCTCAGTTGACCTATTATCAATTCGATATTTTCGTTACTACGACGTAAAATGAAATTCGAACAAAAAACATTCGGAAAAGTAAGCATTTCCCATTAAAACTATTGTACCCTATTTAGCTTTCATATTTAATACTTGCGTCAATCAAGGATTCTTTCCGGATCTCATGTTATTAGGTTATTAAAGAACCTAACAGTGTCAATTCTGCTATTTCTCATTAAGGTCATCGAAAAGTTAATGCTCAACCAACTGTTGCGCGATTTTAACTAACATTTCATCTTTCATGATTATTCATCTTTCATAATTTCAGTACAGTACTAGGAAGAAGCACAAGACGCCGCCACCGTTAGATTCTTTTGCAACCTTTCGAAGGCGTTCGATTGCGTTAACCATGAGACACTATTGTTGAAGCTCGAGCACTACGGGATTAGAAATATGGCCCTTGAGTTATTAAGATCATAGTTAAAAGCCAGAGAGGTTAAAGTTCAGGTAAACGGCGTAACCTCATTAGAGTCTGAAATGACAATGGGCGTTCCTTAAGGCTCGATGTTGGGTCCATTCATTCTTAAGTTTACACAAATGATTTGCCCCAATTATTACAAAATCAACCGAAGATGGTGTTTAACCGTATAGTTCGGCACGGGTTCATTTAGGGGCGCGAAAAGCATACCTCCACTGGCTCAACGGCGGTTCATTTTAGACCGCAGATTTACGTCATACGATATCCCAATTAATAACGTTATTATTGATTAAGATACCTACAGAATCTTAATTGGTGGCAGCGTTATTGCATAATGAATTCGGTAAGGCAAAGGGCAAAGAGTATGAAAAGTCGACCAATCATAAAGACGGAAATATACATCGCGTCTTTCATCTCGCATGTGATTGGTTGATTTTTCATACTCTTTGCCCTTTGCCTTGCCGAATTTATTACGAAATAAGGCTACTGGTCTTATAGTTAATTAACTATACTAACTAAGGCCGTTTGTTAACGACGCGAGATACGACACGACAAAATGTAGTCACGATTCACAGCTCCGTATATTTGTATGAACCGTTTGCTCTTTGCACGACACCGCACCACACGCAATAGATACGATTTACAAACGGTTTTTCGGCTATGTCGTCGATGCCGCTATGTCGCCGCGATTTATTCGCATTGACGATTTAATGGCTGTACAAAAAAAAATGAGATTGTTGATGACACGAGTACACGACACACCGCACCGTACGGTTTACGCGTGGTTCGTCACTCACACGCTTATAGAACAATACAAGTGCACTGCACTGTCGATGTGGAATGTGTCTAGTGAACGGGCGGCAAACCGTCTGCAGTATTTCATGTCAAAAAATTTAATTGCGTATGTGTTTGGTTTTATTTTATTGTTAGAAAGTTGTACTTATATAACACTTAGTTTCTTTTATTTTTTTTATATAATATAGAGGAAATGGCATTAGATATCGAACTTATGGCAATACTGTGTAATTATTCTGGCGATTCCGAACTTTCAGAGTTACATTTCGAACATTACTTCTAAGAAAAGTTATATTGTATGACATTTATTTAGAAAGTACATGTTTTGCAGATTAAAAAACAGTTTTTTTAATATATTTGGATGTTATTGCCGCTTATTTTTTTTTTTCAGCTTTGATGAGACTTTTGACACGTAGCTCCGCTTGCCTCCGATGTAAATTTGAATGCCGTTCAGTGCTATAGGCGTGAAAAGGTAAAAGACAGAGTTACTTTCGAATTTATAATATTAGTATGGGTTATTACTATAAGTTGTTATTGTATTAATTGCCTAAAAACGGGATTGTTCTAACTTAAACAATAATTTTTAGAAAATCACTTTTTTATTAAATAAACAGAGTCAATCAAAATAATTTAAAAAAATCGTTTGATATACTTCATCGATTAGGCTGAATGCAACTATTTAATCGATTAAAAGACTTAGGTGAATGCACAGCTCAAAAAACACCGGTCAAGTGCGACTTGGACTCGCGCACGAAGGGTTCCGTACCATTATCGCAAATAAACGTCAAAAAAGTCACGTTTGTTGTATGGGAGGTCTTAAATATTTATTGTATCCTGTTTTTAGTATTTATTGTTATAGCGCCAATAGAAATACATTATCTGTGACAATTTCAACTATCTAACTATCACGGTTCATGAGATACAGCCTGGTGACAGACAGACAGACGAACAGTGGAGTCTTAGTAATAGGGTCCCGTTTGTACCCCTTGGATACAGATTCCAAAAAAACACAATAACAAAGAACTGTAATATTGCGACAAAATTTAAAGTAATTTTTTTCAATATTCGTTCGTGTTTTTTTTGGAACTTATGCATGAAAAGGTACAAAATAAGAACGAAAATAAACTGCTCTTTTACACCTTTTCAGCATGCGAAAAGGTTGTATATACACATATTTGAGCGAATCTATGTTGTATACCGTTTGGAAATGTGTAGTAATTCGTATTTTGTACACATTTGGCAGTAGTCTGACGCGGTTTAACCGACCTGAACATGTAAATAAAGATATTTTTTACAAATTTACTGTGTCTAAACTTATTTTTTGAACAAATTCGAATGTTGAAAGTTTATGTAAATTCCTGAATTTCGTGACGTATTTTGCAACACCCCGTCGACTCAGTTGGTATGTCATGTATCAAAATCTTGTAGAGCGAAAATAGAATTGATATTTAAAAAAAAAACTTTTTTACAAAAATTACAACCGACTTCCAAACAAAAACACTACAAAGTGAAAAATAACTTCAATTTCGGAAGTCGGTGTTCCTGTTTACGTTTCTTAATTTTTTGACACCGACTTCCGAAATTGAAGTTATTTTTCACTTTGTAGTGTTTTTGTTTGGAAGTCGGTTGTAATTTTTGTAAAAAAGTTTTTTATTTTTCACTTTTTAGTTGTGGTACATAATGGACCAGTTCTATAGGCTAGGTACCTACGCGTATAGTGCCCAAAGTGAAGCTAGAATAGATTAACCCAATAACATGAAACTTAAACGAAACCAGTGCAATGAGAGTATACCAGGGTGAACTGTTCACACCTGCGTACCCCTTAAGAACGTACCAGTGTGATGTTATGTTATGAAATGGTGTAAACAATAAACAGACATGCGATTGGATCTATCCAGAGTGATTTGCCGTCATTTATTGAAGAGTTCTGATGTATTTCTCCGAAGTTCTTCATCAGATCTTGATGAAAATTAAATGGGACCACATGACAAGCACCCGCTTTCAAATTAAAAAAGAATCATCAAAATCGGTTCGCCCAATAAAAAGTTCTGAGGTAACAAACATAAAAAAAAAAAAAAAATACAGTCGAATTGAAAACTTCCTTCTTTTTGCAAAGTCGGTTAAAAAGATCGACGGTCACAAAATCTTTTGACGATGTGAATAGCTCTATTCATCATGTCCAGTGTGTGTGTTTAGTTTCTTGTTCATTCTTCTCCATAACAATCTACCATTGCGAATGGACAGTAGAATCAATATTTTTTACCGACTTCTCAGAAAGGAGGAGGTTCTATGTTCGACTTTAAGTACATATTTATTCATGTATATTCACCGATTTCACCGTCAATTGTGAACCAATTCTGAAAATTCTTTTAATGTTTCCTAGGTGGTCTCACATAAATTTGGTGACAATTTGATGAACGAACTTTGGAGATATACAACAGAATGCTTGAATAAATTACGGCTAATCTCTCGGGATTACTATAGAACGTGCCCACTAGGTAGTTAGGTAACACTAGTAAAAAATTAAAAATACAATAAAGTACAATCGACTTTCAAATAAAAACACTACAAAGTTAAAAATAACCTCAATTCGGCTGTCGGTATAAAACAACGAAGAAACAAACCTTTGGCAATCAGTTGTATAATACTCACAACAGATTTTAGTGTCTCTGAATTGGCCGCAAGACCCTGCGCAGTAGCTATTTTTGTGTCAATGTTGAAGATGAAGATAGCATTGTATAACTGCCTCTTTCACTCGCTTACGTTTGCCGCATCATCTCGTTTAATGTATGCAGTATATTCGATGACAAACTGTTTCTTGCGCAATGGTTGGCAGAGCCAACATCAGAGACACAAAGATCCGCTATGACTACTATATTTATTTGTAAAAGTAACTTTAATATTAGACATTCAAAATTACCGCTTTATGGCCTAACTGAAATAAACGACTTGACTTTGACACCGAGTGTCGCGTTGAGTTTGACTGAGTAGTCACGATACTATTCTATCAGTTTTAATTGATTTTCATTATCAAATCAGGACTATTAATACTTTTTGAATGTCTAGTTAACTTCAACCTAAAACTCTTTTTCTGACTAACCATTTTAACAATGTTGTATTTTTTTCTCTCAATTACGTAGTAATGTTATCATTAATCACTACAAAACCGATCACAAAAGACGTATTTTTTGCTTAGATCCTAAACAGTGCTGAAATGTTATATGAAATCTCATTATTGCACAGTTTTTCATTAATGCACTGTTTTTATTTTTATTTAGATATAAATTTACCACAGAGGTTAAATATCCCCCATTAAGTTTAATATACAATGTATGCATTAGATCAAAAAGATACTGTCTGAAAATAAAAAAACGGCTGAATAAAATCGATTGATGAAAAAAATATAACCCTCGTGTTAATTTAGCGCCCTCGCGTGCGCTCGGGCACCAAAATAACACTCATGCATTAATAACTCACTTTACGCTCGATACAACAATCTAATTAACAATTGACTGTCATATTATGATTATTGAGTCGGCAAAGCAGTATAGCAGAGTCGTGAAGACAAAAACAGTCCTTAAGGTGATGAACCTCTTTTATAAGGAGTCGTCTTACCTTCGTCAAGATCGGTGTCTTCGTCATAGTCGCTGAGCGCAACCACGTCCACGTCGTCCGCGTCATCCGCGCACTCGGACTTGGCGGGCGACGAGCTGCTGGACGTGGTGGTGCCCTCTCCGATGCCGCTGTCCAGCTTCTTCCTCTTCCTGTCCTCCTTTGACGCCTCCGTCTCGTCCTCGCTGGACGTCTCCTCCTTGGTACCCGACCAGTCCATACCGCGCGACGTGCCCGGCCGCTCCTTACCCAGATATATCTCCACTTCAGCCGGCACCTTGAGAGGATCGCGCCGGGAGCTGTCGTCAGTCTTGTTGGAGTCGTCAGAGGTGCCGGACGCGTCGGCGGTGTCCATCGTGCCAGACGTCACGGACGCGGCGTCGAACACCCCAGACGACACAAACGCGCCGGTCGCGGTGTCGAACACGCCGGACGACACAGACATGCCGGGACGCGCGCGCGGCATATCGCGGTGGTCGTCCTGGAACTCGAACGTGAGCAGGCCGCGGCACGCGCGCGACGACTTGCTGGCCTCCTCGGGCGGCGACGACGACGCACGGCGCGCGCTGGACGCGCTGGATGCGGTGCGCTCCATGCGGAACACGCGCTCCACGCGCGCCGGCCGCTCCGGCCGCTCCACGCGCAGCGCCCTCGCGGCCGCCCGCTCGGCGCGCGGAGTACGCAAGGGGCGCGCGGGCCGGTCGCCCCCGCCCGACCCGTCATCGTCGTCGTCGCTGCCGCCTCCACTGCCCCCTCCGCCTCCGTCCCCGCCCCCGCCCCCTCCACCTCCGTCCGTGCCCCCACCCCCTTCCTCGCCGCCCGCGTCGTTGTCATCGTCGTCGTCATCGTCGTCGTCGGAAGGCGTGTCCAGCGAGTCGAAGCGCAACGCGCCGGCTACGCGGTTCTGCCCCATGCTGAGCACGAGGCTGAGCAGCGCGTTCATCTCGTTGGCGCCGTTGACGCGGTCCAGATCGTGCAACGCGTTCAGGCCTTCTGTAAGTATATGTAGCCCCTCTGTCATTAGGCGGGAGGAGCCGAGCATGTAAGAATATCAAGTGATGTTTTAGTTAGGTATTTCTCGCTAGACATTCCCATTTAGTTTATCTGTATGTATCACTTGCTGTGGTGGGCTACGTACCGACGTCGCTGTCGTCCTCGATGGGGATGCAGATGCGGCGCGGGCAGGAGGAGGCGGGCTGCACGCGGCGCGGCGGCGGCTCGCGCAGGTGCGGGTTGCGCGCCAGCAGGCCGGCGCGCATGCAGCGCCGCACGACCGCACGCGCCAGCACCTGCAGCCGCGCCGGGCACTGTTCCTCCAGCTGGACTGTGGGACCAATAGCGATAGTTTATTAACACAATTATACTTATATAATGTTTACATTTTTCTATCTACATAAACAAATCCTCCTCCTCTCTTCGGAAATCAGATAACCTACAATACTCCATCATAACCTGCTCAACTCCACTTCGAGTTCGATGATCTTCTCGTCGGTCCGAAGTGTGCGCGTGTTGTACGTTGCCAGGTCCAGTCGTCGGTGTTTGTTGGGGTAGCCGGATCTCGTCCGGAGATTCTTAGCACCCCTTGCCATGCCATAACCTCGACCGCTACCGTAGTCGAGGGTAGGCAGGCTGCCGACCACTAGGGGCCATTTTTTATTTGTGCTTTTCATGCGGGTTTTGCCATAATCGCCACGCTTGGAAGGCGGGTTGGCGATCGCAGTATGGTTGTTATAGATGCACAGAGAACGTTGCTGCCCATTCTCTGGTTTGTCCCTTAGTCGCCTCTTACGACACCCACGGGAAGACATGGGATGGTGAAATTCTTAACGTCCGGCACCATACGGAAAACTTACCATATGGTTAATCAATAAAAAGTGTCATAGACTAAATACATGTTGCTTGGTTACTGTTGTTGACTGGATATGTCATTGAATAAAATACTGCTATCAAGAAATAATATGTTTTAATTCATATATAATATCTGGCGACGATGCCGTTCGATGTAAAGAAAGCAAAACGTTCGCGAGCCATCCTACGCGGTTTGCTAACGAAAACTAATAACGCATTTCAAGCAGAACAAAATGTATATACTCATGAAGAAATAGAAACACGATTACTGACACTTCAAAATACTTACCAAGGACTGCAAAACATACAATTACAGATAGAACAGGATACCGAAGACGAATACCTCGAATCCGAAACCGATTACAGGTACGAAGTGGACGAACTTTATACAAATTTACGTACAAAAATGATTCGACTAATGAATATTTTCAAACCTCCTGAGCCGTTTCCCAGCGTACCTTCTACACAACATGCGCACGAATTCACGAGCATTCATCGAGACGTACATCCTAAATTCAATTTCCAACCGTTTCAAGCAAACGAATCGTTTAAAAACTTTATAAAAAGACTTTCTGTTTACATGATGCTCAACAATATTACGGATCCCACAACGATGGTCTACACCCTGCTGTCCACTTTACCACCTGACATTCATGAAAGAATTTACGACCTGTGTTCACCCGACGATCCAATCAAGAAGACCTATGAAGAACTTACTGATATATTGGACAATTTCATCGATCCAAAACCTAGCATATGGGCCTCACAGCACACCTTCATATCAAGGCTACAACAAGCGGATGAATCGATTACTCTTTACGCGTCCGAACTAAAAAGACTGTCATCAAAATGTAACTTTAAGTGCTCACATTGTCTGAAACCCAATCTCGATTCATTTTTATCGTTACAATTTATACGAGGATTAAAAGATGGCGAAATTCGCACGAAAATTCTACAAGCAAAACAAACAGCGCCATTTTCAGAATTAGTGCGCACGGCCACATCTATGGAAATGGGTAAAAATGAAAATTCGACCATGTCTACATCCATTCGTCCACCACCATTGGATGCGATCAATATGGTTTCAAAAGTACATAATGAAATACAACACGCACCGAATAAAGCACGTTTAATTAAAAGACCAACTTCTATCAGAGAGCTTAAAGGTAAATGCTATCGCTGTGGAAAAGACGACCACAAAGCAAATGAATGTGGGGCCATTAAAAGTACATGCCGAAAGTGTCAAAAGGAAGGACACCTAGCGCGAGTCTTGCCTTCAAGGATACAAACGCAATGAAACGAATTTGCTAAATGACGACTCTGCAAGCAGCGCCAATACCGACAGCATCGCAGGAATCAATTTCGTGAAGAGTGAAATTTCAGACAAATACATTATAAGTATCGAAATAGAAGGAAAGAAAATAAGAATGGAATTTGACACGGGTGCAACACTCTCTACCATCTCACTAAAGGATTTTAGGAAGCTTAAGTTTCACAAAAGACTATTTGACACGAGCATCAAACTAAGAACTTATACAGGCGAAGTTTTTAAGCCTATCGGTGTCACGTTTGTTCGATGCAAATATAAAAACCAACTATTCTATGGAAAACTATACGTGATTAACAAAGACGTGAAACCCATCTTGGGTAGAAGTTGGATGAAGGAGTTTAATATTAAACTAGCCGAATTAAATTTGGTTGATACATGCAAGAAGACACAAAATCTTGAACAATTGCTTAAAGAGTTCGAACCCACCGTCTTCACTACAAACCTAGGTGAAATTCCAAACGTTCGAGGCCACCTGACTCTTAAAGATAATGCGCAACCAATTTTTATTAAACCTCGACGAATTCCATATGCGCTACGATCTAAAGTTGATGAAGAAATCGACCGACTTGAAAAACTGGGCATTATTACAAAGATTGATCACTCCGATTGGGGCACTCCCGTCGTCCCAATAGTAAAACCAAACGGAAGCATCAGACTGTGCGCCGACTACAAAATTACCTTAAACAAAATGATAGAAGACGAACAATATCCAATACCAATAATTGAAGATATTTTAGCTGAAATGAACGGCGGACAATTCTTCTGCACCTTAGACATCACGCAAGCCTACCAGAACTTGGTGATGGATGAAGAAAGCGCCCTGCTGCAAACACTGAGTACACACAAAGGTACTTTTAAAGTGAACCGACTCATGTTTGGAGTTAAAGTAGCCCCAAGTCTCTGGCAAAAATACATGGACCAATTATTAATGGGCCTTGACGGTGTCAAGTGTTTCTTCGATGATATTATAATTCAAGGATCGACAAAAAAGCAATTATTATCCAGATTTAAACAAGTTTTGCTTAAACTTCAAGATAGCAACCTTCGTGTTAATAAAGAAAAGTGCCAATTCTTCAAAAGAAGTATCAATTACTTGGGACACACGATAGACAAAGAGGGTTTACATAAAAATCAGGACAAAATAAAAGCAATTTTAAATGCACAGGCCCAACTAATGTAAATGAACTAAGAACGTTACTAGGCATGGCAAATTATTACAACAAATTCATACCCAATCTGGCATCCATCACTGCCCCCCTTAAATGAACTCTTGCAGAAAGGAGCAAAATTTACATGGTCTACAAAATGTGAAGAAAGCCTGAAAGAAATAAAAAAAGAAATACTAAGCGAAAGAATTCTAATACACTTCGATCAGAATAAACCACTTATACTGGCCACAGACGCTTCACCCACAGGACTTGGTGCCGTCCTAAGTCACAAACTACCTGATGGCTCAGAAAGACCAATAGCATTTGCTTCTAGATCCTTGACCAGCAGCGAAAAGAAATGCAGTGAAATCGATAAAGAGGCGACAGCTATTTTCTGGGGTTTAAAGAAATTCTTTCACTATTGTTACGGCCGGAAATTCACCCTAATCACAGACCATAAACCCCTTACATCAATTTTTCACCCGCATCAAACCTTACCCGCCTTGAGTACCATGAGGCTATTCCACTACGCACATTTTCTATCAGGATTTGACTACCATATCGAATATAGAAGTTCCTCAAAGCACTCCAACGCTGACTACCTTTCTCGTTTTCCCGTTGAGAAGATTAATGAGAGTAAATATGACCAGCATTACATATTCTAGCTGAATCAGATAAACGCATTAAATATTTCTCCAAAAATAATAGCAGATGAAACAAGAGAAGACCCAGAATTAAAGAAATTACTTGAAACACTCCAATCAGGCACATCACTTAGGGAGTCCGGATATAAAGATAATGAACTAATTCTTCAGAATGACTGCATCCTAAAAGGTATGAGAGTTATAATTCCATATAAACTACGTCCACGCATCTTAGATGAACTTCACGCGGGACATGTCGGGATGTTGAAAATGAAACTTCTTGCGCGGAGTTTTGTATACTGGAAGAACATTGATAAAGACATCGAAAACAAAGTGAAATCGTGCAGAACTTGTCTATTAAACCAGAATGAACCGCCAAAAGCCCCTCTGCACCACTGGGAAGACCCTACTGGCCCGTGGCAAAGAATACACATCGATTTTGCAGGTCCGATTTCGGGCTATCATCTTCTAATTATCGTTGATGCATTTTCCAAATGGATAGAAATAATCCCTACAAAAACTACGACGAGCGCATTCTGTATTCAGAAACTAGACGATTTATTTGACACCTTTGGATTACCCTACACGCTGGTGTCGGATAATGGAAGACAATTTGTCTCTCAAGATTTCCAGACGTTCTTAACTAGTAATGGTATTGTTCACAAAACGATCGCACCTTACCATCCCGCAACTAATGGACAAGCTGAAAGATTTGTTCAGACGGTTAAGAAATCACTGCACAAATTAGAGGGGGAGAGTGGTGGGATACTGCACAAGGTTCGTACAGTTAGAAGTCTCCTCCGGGCTACGCCAGGCATCTCAGGCGACTCACCCTATATGCTAATGTTTGGAAGAGAGGTAAGAACGAGATTGGTAGCCAAGATTAGAGCTCCACCAAAGGCACTACATAGGGGCAGAAGAGAAGGGGTAAGAGAGTTTGCAGTCGGAAGCAGAGTGCAAGCTCGCAATTACTCTGTATCAGGAACGAAGTGGGAGTTTGGTACAGTGACCCGCCGACTGGGAAATCTCCACTATGAGATAGAGATCGACAGCGGACGCACATGGATGCGCCACCTCGACCAGCTGCTCCCGGCGCCTCTGATTCCTGGGAATCACGGCGGAGGCGTGTCATAGACTAAATACATGTTGCTTGGTTACTGTTGTTGACTGGATATATGTCATTGAATAAAATACTGCTATCAAGAAATAGTATGTTTTAATTCATATATAATAAAAAGTTTTTATCTACACTCACAACGTAATGTTCCAAATGTGAATGCAAAAAATATTGTAACTTTATATTCGTAAATAGGTAAAATTAAAAAAAACCATTACAGTGCAACATTTTCGTTCGATTTTCAAACAACTGCATAAAATAACTTTTTAATATTTATAGCACACTTTTACTTTTTAATTTATTGGCACGTATGGGCTCATTGACTTAATGTAGAAAAGTAGTGTCATTGTCTATGGAGGCGCGCGCTGCGCAGTCATACGCAATGAGAATCTAAATTTCCCGCCATACCACATATATTTTCAGTTTCCACTTCTGTTTTATTTCAACTGTATAAGTGAAGATAAAATAGTGTGTGCAACGGCATATAATCGCGTGATATTATTATTATACTCGGCTTCGCCTCGTGTTTGATTTAATAACCACTATTATATGACCGTTGCATAACCTACTATTATAAATAAGGTCTCACTTGGCCTGGAGAATTCCTTGGGGTCCTCTTTGGAGGGCACCCTGAGTGTGGCGAAGGACACGTTGAGAAGGCTGCGAGTGGTCCACTCGTCCACGGCAATGCGCTTGATCTGCACCAGGTTATCGTTCAGCGGCATCACTAGGACACCACCCACCTTGACGGAAAGTATTTACGTTAGCCCTTGTATTGACCAATTTTTTTAATAAATGTAGGAGGCAGAAATACGATGCCATAGTAACAGTTATAAGCATTTCAATCGTCCATGCTTTTATTTTATTTTTCATCCTCAGGATGAGTAACCATGATTTGAATGGATTTTTTTTTTAAACTTAATGGTTTAACCGATATAAATGCTTTAAACTTTAATGTTATAGAGATAGAGATCCATTGGGCAGAAAACTGTAATTAAGCAAAACTGTCCAAATGAAAGATTTATTACATTAAATAATAACTTAAAATCCCAATACTAATTCGGTTTGTTTTAAAAACATACCCATATCACTCGTTCCACGCAAGCAATAATGAATCTTAGTATTATTTTGAAAACGCTCATTCGGTATTACCAACAGAAGAAACACATACAGGTGTTTGTCGCTTAGCAGCCCCATCAGCTGGACCCGTAGTCCTTACCTAGATTGGGGAGGGAGTCAACCCTGCTAACATGAATAAAATCAAATTAAATGTAATAAGATCAAGATCAATCCAAGTATTGAGTTTTTCTAGAACTAGTTATGATCCTATCGAATGAAGGTAAACTGTGAAATGAAGTATTTTATTCTTGTTATAAATAAAATAAACAATAAATTACACAAAAACGAATAAAAAGAAGCTCCCTTTCATCCACCATCCATCTCCCTTGTTCCATTTATTAATAGTCTGGTCCAAAGCGCTATTCTATATGCAACAAAAACATACAATGTTCATGTTAGCAGGTACCAGGGCTCCTTTGCTATGGTGTATACCTTGATGAGTTGTTTGAAGTAGTTCTGGTACTGCTCGGGGCAGCCCGCGCCGCAGTACAGGCGGTCGTACGGCGTCGTCAGCGGAGGGATGGACAAGCCATTACCTGTATGAGATATATAGCATTTTATTTATTTTAACCAATTATGTTTCTATGAACGTAAAGGTGAATATAGACTAGAGCATTTACTTGTAACAGAACATCGAGCATTGGCCAATTTTAACTGCACTTCGAACACTACGTTTGATATTTTGTTAAGAGCGGCTCGATGTTTTGTTACAAGTGAGTGTTTTAGTCTATACTCACCTTAAATGAAGCAAAAGGTATATATAAAGATCGCAGCAGGTGGCGTTCTGTAATTTCTGTCTACCCCCAAGGGAAAAAGCCGTGATTTTATGTATATATGTATGCAAATTGATTAGTATCTCCTTCTATTCTTGAGACGGCTGGAAAATCTAGAGCCAAAAAAAGGACAATTTAGACAGCAAGTCTCCAAAAAAAAAACGATTACAAAAACACTGACTCAAAAATAACAGCAACCAAGTGAATTAAAATTAAGTTGCGGGAGTCCGCGTCTTTATTTTTATTATTTTGCCACCCACTTCACTTCCGAAAGTGTGTTTTATTTTCATAACACTAATAGCTATGTGAAGATTACAACATCATAGTTGATTAAAAACTCAAGCAAAAATAATCAAAAATCATATGAAACCAATGCGACAGATTTTTGAAGTATAATAAAAAAGTATTTTCACCACTCACCGCCATAGAACCTAGGTTCACAGAACTCAAACTCGTCCAAAGTTGGCGAGTTCTCCATGAACTGGCCGAGTCTCTTGATGGCGTACTCCAGGACATAGGGGTGAACCTCGACGCCGTGATTGATGCCGGAGGGCCCGATGATGAGCCCTACCAGGGTGCTGAAGTAGCCTGTGCCGGAGCCGATGTTCAGGAACGAGAGCCCCGGTCGTAGCTCCAGTCCTTCTAACACTTCACTGGAAAAAAGAAAACAATTTAGCATTTTGGAAACTTCTATGTTTAGATAAGGATAGGTAAATACTTCCAGTAGTTTTCTGGAGTTCCGTCTCATAACAAAACGAATCCTAACTTCAGCCCAAGCATGTTTTTTTTTTGTATGTCGAGCTTTCATTGGATGAGCCAAGACAAGCCCACCACAATATTCCCAACCACTGCAACTCCTGAAAGTCAGAGTCAACAGGGGCTAGAATTTTTTTTTTTCTTCCTTTACGGGTGGATTTTATTTTTCAAATTAAAATTGAACCAAGTTTGAGGTATACTCTTTCCAAAGAGAAAAATATTTTTTGAAATCGGACCGATACCACTATATAAAAAGTAATGCGTGGTCATACATAAAAAATATACATGTCGAATTGAGGACCTTCTCCTTTTTTTCCGTCGGTTAAAAACGTCGAGTCAATGAAGCTCGAATTTGCGATGAGGGCGGGGGGGAGGCCTTTAAAAGACGGCATAACACATTATGAGCAATTTTTTCGTTCAATGAGCGTTTTTGGTCTTTGAACCGAAAAACTTAAATATATATAAAAGATCAGCTGACCCCCGCGGCTTCGCTCCCGTCAACTGACTATCTACCGACCTACTAACTACCTATCTACCTACCCGCTTACCTATACACCTACCTTACCAACCAACCAACCTACTTATTGCCCTACCGATTAACCTACCTACTCTACCTTCCTACCCACCTACCCTACCTATCTACCAATTTGTTAAACTATTTATTTGAATAAGAATTAATACCATACTACAATACGAATGTAACCTTTGAATGCTTTTGTTTCTACTGGCGATCTAATTAAATTTTAGAACACAAAAGCTGCTATTGTGACTTAACTATGATAGTGATATATATTCTACCGCAGTTTTTTATGTAGGTAATAATGAGTACTTTAATTATGTAGTACATAATTTTTATGTATTTTCAATAGTTTTCTCAGCGCACGCCAAATAATGAATTTTATAGGCAAAATTTAACTACTTTGGATACATATTATTTTGCAATTTTAATAATCCCTAATATTTTTTAAAATAAATTATAGCCTATGTTACTCGGGAATAATGTAGCATTTCATACGTGAAAGATTCGGTACAAACAAACAAAGAAAAAATCTTTCATCTTTATAATATTAGTATAGATAGAAGAGCAGAAAGGAACTTCGACTTGGTTACTTCGAGGAAAACAGCCATAAATAATAATTAAGATAATAGGCTTTTACTTAATACGAAATATCTAATTAAGCTCCTTGAAACATCGTTGCTTTAGTAATCTAAGCTAATAGTTTAAAGAAGAAACATTGTTATGTTTATTACCATTATCTCTGACAGTACAGAAACCGTTACAAAAATGTCCTTCACCGATAGAAAGCTATAAATAGCCGAGTGAAAATTGAAAATGCAGTTATGCAGTTTCTTGTGTGTCGGGCGGTCGGGCCACGTGAGGCCAGGACACAAAGGAAGGAGATATTATGTAAGCAGTACGTGGAATGTGGGGCCGTGGGGGTACGTATACCCGTTGTCAGCCACGTGCGCACGAGATTTAAAAATAGTATAAGGAAAATAATTGCCAACAAATACTGGGGCCAATAAAATTTTGGGGGCCGTGTCACCCACGTCCGTAGGAAAGTACTCCCCTACGATATCCTATACGTGGTCGCTGGTGCTAATCGGGTGACACTAACTGATGGTTAGTTTTGGCCGAAGGCTTGCGACCACCCACCGGGCAAATACGTACTGCCAAGCGGCCTAGCCGTGTTCCGGTACGATGCTCGGTGTAGCCACTAGAGATGGGTCGAGATGGCGGGTCCATTGCAGGCAGATCAGTCTGACGCGCACAGTTATAGACGTATCGGGAGACTGGTCGCGGAGGGTAGCAGGATCTGAGGCACGGTGTACCGCTGTCCGACCCAGGTAATTGGGGGCCCAAGTAGTGTGCTAGCCCCACATGAAAGGCTGCCCCGTCAAGTGACGAAAAAGCCCGGAATGCACCATCGTGCTGGTTGGCGACCAGAAGGAAGGGCCCGATAGATATGCCCGGTGGGCCTTGGGCGTCTCCATAATCTCTATGGAATACTAGTCCCCCAATGATGCCGTCCTTTCTGTGCGTATCTGTAGGTTATCAGCGTGGAATAGCACCGCAACCGCATAAAGAGAAAAAAAAAGTTGAATAGCGGCAGCACGCCTCACCCAAAGTGCACCTCACTAACATCAGATGTCTGCACTCCAAAATTATAGCAGTCCATCATCACCTGGAGACTGATAAGCCAGCTCTCTTTTTCCTTTCGGAGACACAGATCACGTCCGTCACATGTATATCGTACCTAACATACCAAGGGGTTTACCTTGGGGCACAATTTCAAGCCACGCGCGGGTGTATGCATGTATGCCCGAGACGACATCTATCGGCGTCTCCGAAACCTTGAGGATTCTAGTTTTTCCATGCTGTGGGTTAAGGTGGACATAGGCCTAGATACAATTATCTACGCCTGTGTTTACCGTTCGCATAGCGCAGATCAGGAGAACCAGGCTCACAGAGTTTCTTAGTGAGGTGGCTGATACGGCACATCAGCGGTACCCTTCCGCCCATATAGTGTTAATGGGGGACTACAATGCCCACTACCAGGAGTGGCTCTTCCCGTACCAGTGCATCATTGATCATGTTGGGCGAGGGACGAGAAAGCTTGCGCTTCCGTTAAATCTCACCCAGCTGGACCAGGGGGCAACGAGAGTGCCTTCTGCTGACAACAGATCCAGACCACTACTCGGTGTCGGTATCTTCACCTTTTGGGTAGTTCCGATCATTGTCTGGTGAAGTCTGTACCCGTCTAAGCCCCACCCGATCCCAGCCCAAGAGGCACTCGGCGAGTTCGGCGGTACAAGTCAGTAGATTGGGATGGGATGCGTTCTTTCTTCGCATCTAATCCTTGACAGAATACTTTTTTTTTTACTTGCGCTTGACCACTATCTCATCTACTTGCTTCACTTGCTACTTTTCGGCTGATCCTTCGACGTGCGCGAACGCCGCGGATTTTGCGTCAGGGAATAGGGCAATAGTACTAACAAATCCTGCAAGAAGGTGGTGCGAAGAGCTCGGTTTGAACACATAAGCCGTATTAGGACTAAACTTGCTTTTTACCCAGCTGGTAGAAGAGCGTTTTGGACCTTGACTAAGTCGGTTGAATCGAACTTCTGCCGTCCCTCACTACCACCACTGCTGAAACCCGGCGGGTCACTGGCCTACTCCGCTGAGGAGAAAGCAAGCTTGAAACTTGTTTGCCTCTCTTTTTGCTAAATCTTCACGTCTGGATACTGGTGACACGCGGCCCCTTCATTCTCCTGATGGATGCGACACGAGTATTTCGGACATTCGTATCCATCAAAAGGACGTTCGTAGGGTGCTGCGCAACCTCGACTTGAACAAAGTTAGTGATCCCGACGGGATACCGGGAATTGCTCCGTTCTGAACCGTCTCCGATCCTGACACGCCTGTTTCACCTTTCGTATGAGACTGGAGAAGTGCCAAATGCTTGAAAGCAAGCTAACGTTCAGCCTGTGCCCAAGAAGAGCATTCGGGCTGACCCGGTCAACTACAGACCCATTTCAATAACGTCCATCCTCTGCAAGAGTATGGAGCGTGTACTAAACACTAAGCTCTGCATACCTAGAAGCTAACGATATCCTTAGCGACCGCCAATACGGCTTCCGCCCAAATCGGTCTACTGGGGATCTTCATTCACATATGGAGTGAGGCCATCGAGAGGCACGGGGAAGCGCTTGCCGTCTCTCTCGACATCTCGAAGACTTTCGATAGGGTCTGGCACGAAAGCCTTATTGGTAAGCTTCCTTCATTCGGTCTGCCCGGTGGTCTGTGTGTTTGGATCGCAGACTTCCTGAGGATCGGTCCATTCGAGTGGTTATTGATGGCTGCTCGTCGGACCAATTGGATATTAATGCCGGGATCCCTCAGAGGTCGGTACCCTCAGCAACATTGTTCTTGTTGCATATTAACGATCTGCTGCTTTGGGTATGCAGACGACAGCACTGTTGCTGAGATATACTTGTCCAACGCACGGGCTACCGGCCCCGGCATCCGGTCTCTCCGTGAGGCTATGGTGGAGCGTTTGAACTTGTCCTTGCAGGCTGTCTCCGAATGGGGTGATGCCAATCTGGTCAAGTTTAATGCTGCTTAAACTCAGGCGTGTATTGTTTCCGCTAAAAAGAGCCAATTTCATCCGGCTCCAACTTTCCGTGATGTAACCGTGCCAATAACGGACCATCTTGAGCTTCTTGGCGTGAAGTTGACATCGACTCTCAATTTTGGGCCATACATTGAGGCAAAGGCTAAAGACCCCTAGATTGTAGCTATTGGAAAACATAGACTCCGGCAGGGAATTCCACTCCTTAGCTGTATGCATTATTCTCAAAACGTGTAGTGCGTATGGGTGGGATGTGCACCATGTACCGATGGCGCATGGCCGTACGTCTGGTAGTCTGATGATGAAACGGGCTGGGCGGGCTGGACTGGGCGGTTTTTTATGTGTCTTATCTCAAAACTTTTTACTAGGTGAACCCACTTTGATGATTCTTTTTTTTATTTGAAAGCTGGAGCTTCTCGTGGGTCCCATTTAAATTTGATCAAGATCTGATGATGAACTTCGGAGATATACAACAAAACTCTTCAATAAACTCTTCTTGGTTTTTGGTTGCTATTTAATACAAATAATCCTGTACTCTTTTGTATAATTGATAAATAAAGGAAAAAAAAACCAACAGCAAATCTTTCGGGATTGCTGCAATCGTATGTCTGTTTATTGTTTACGCCATTTCATAACATAACATCACTCCAGTATGCAAAGGGGTATGCAGATGTATGTACAGTTCACCCTGGTCACGGGGTCCCAGCGCTAAGAAAGTAAATTCGGTTCACATAAATCTCACTAGATGGCGCTACATGCACCGTGATGTAATTGAATTTGTGTTTAAAAATTAACATTGTCTGGAATTGAACATAAAAATTGTATGTTCTTGTTTAATCAACTCTCCTAATCACAGAATTTTGGAAAATTGGGGTCCTAATTCACATTTCAAAGATTATTTGAACGTATCATTTAAAATTGATGCACATAGATGGCGCGGTTTTAAATGTCTGAGGCATTCCATTCGATTATTTAAAGAACATTGGCGAAATCTTAGCTGACTTAAATTTGAGCGTCTGAATATGAGTCATATACGAAAGATATTCAATTAATTGACTACGTTTTTTCAAAGTATAACATTAACGGGTTCACCACAGATAAAAAAAGCATTATAAATGAAAGTTATTTGATTTTTCGTTAACTCTCATTAGCCTAGTGTTGCCATTTTACGCTTATTCTGCCAAGTGACAAGTAGTGACTGTAGTAAATATATAATTTTTGTATTTGTTATTATAATAAAACGGAGTAAATAAATTAACAATATAGTTTATGTCTAAGTGTACGTGTCCTTGCAGGTAGGTAGGAGAATACAGTAGTGTAGTAGAAATGAATGAATTACTTACTTTCAATTAATGAAGACAAAAATACTAATATCCAAGTCTAAATAAAAATATAGCTTCGTTATTGACGACGACCTTTTGATACACGTCAAGGTCAAAGTCGCTTAAATAAATATACTCTTTCGAAAGAGTTTCATTTTATTTTTCATGCTGAAATAACTAGGAAAGACAAATACTAATGCGATATTGTTTTTTACTTCCACGAAATTGAATAATATGACCTGTTAAACACATTATTAAAAGTTGCCCAAACATAACCTACAAAAGTTCATGACTGAATATCTATTATTCACGGCATTATTGAACAAAAATTCTTGCACAAACTAATTCAGGACATGACCCTGAATTAAACCAGATCTTTTTCATTTAGAGTCATAGGATTTAATCTCAGCTAAAACATCCTACATTCTAAGCAAATCAATTATATTCTATTCTATTCAATGTATGGGCGGGCATCTGCCATTGACCTTTGTATTGTAACACATTTTGGCGCAATAAAACTGTAAAAACGTGCTAAAAAATACTATAAAACACCAAGTAAACCCTTTTACTTGCAAGTCGCTACTAACACCGTCTATCTATCGCCATGGAACAGAACCGAACGCGAACGATGTACAAAAAATAATCAGTTTAATCAGACAAAAAACGATAGTTACGTCGGCACGGTTTCTTTGTATGGGATGAGGCATCTGTATGCTAGTGTTATATGTATCTGTGCCCTGGTGCACTCTAATTTCACAGGTTGTGTTCAATTTCATGTTATTCGCGTAATCTATTCTGGCATAACTGTGGGTATTATAGATATGTACCAGAACTTAAAAGTGAAAAATAAAAACATTTTTACAAAAAACTACAATCAATTTCCAAATAAAAATACTAAAAAGTGAAAAATAGCTTCAGTTTCAGAAATTTGTGTCAAAAAACGAAGAAACAAAAACAAGAACACCAACTTCCGAAATTGAAGTTATTTTTTTACTTTGTAGTGTTTTTATTTTGAAGTTGGTTGTATTTTTTTTTGTAAAATTTTTATTTTAGGCCTTTTTTTATTTTTGTATTTTTTATTAGTAAGAACAAAATTTTTCATAATTAATTACGATCAAGCCTAAAAGACTAATAAGCAATTTAACTCTAACTTAATATGTTACGTGATAGATTATGTTAAAACTAAGAATAGCCTCCATTTGCAGTTTTACACAAGTCTGTAGCACTTACTTAAGAGTCTGATATAATTTAAAAAACACTATGTTCATTGTAACGTTACGTTTAGCTCAGATGAGCTAAGCGTAAGTCACGTTATTAAAATAAAAATAAAAAAAAGTAAGAAAAGGTAAAATAAGAAAAAGGTTGACAGGATGCGGTGGGACGGCTGATGGAGTGCGATGTGGACGCTCCTCTTCAGCGTGCGCAACCTGCGTGTATTGCTGCCGGGCGCGCTGTAGCTGCGGCTCTTGCACCACGTAGGGTTGGTAGGTAGTAAGGCAGGTAACCAGGAGAGATGAGGGCGCTCGCGCAAAACGACGCGCCGTTAAGGACCTGTCTGCAGCAGCTCATGCCAGTTCCAAATGCCAGTCTGGCACGTCCCATTGTAAAAACAGTAAAAGTTCACTTCAGAGTATAAATTGTTATTTAATAGAAGTCTTCAGGGATGTATGACACTCATTCACGTACTGAATACATTACTTTTAAATGTACATAGTGGTTAAGTATAAACTTTGTAATTTAAGGCTTAAATATGTTTCCAATTTCGCAGTCAAAACCAAACTGAAATCCGACGCCCGTTTTTCTTTCGTTCTGTGTCATCTGTTCCGTATTTCAAATTCAAAATATCAATTATATGACCAGAACGAATAAAAACGGTTTACAGAGGTGGCAGTCTACGCTGCCCTTATTATAATGTACAACTAGCTTAAGGAAGGTCTAGTCCATGGTATATTATGTCTATGGCTTAAGGAAAAATAATAACACTGAAGACGAGGCGGTATGGTCCAAGACCTTAGCCTGCCTGAGAAGGGCGAAGGAAAAAAAAAAAAAAAAAAAAAAAAAATGTCTATGGCTTAAGAAAAATAAATTGGAGAGACAGATGTCAATTAAGGTAAACATGTCAGAGTATAAAAAATTACAAGATTTTAGAAATTAGCGATATAAATAAGTTATGGAATATTAAAACAATCAGAGATAACTAAAAGTATGCTTTTCAGGTGTTAACAGTAACAAAGAATACATAAAAATGAGACATGAGTTGATACAAAATCAAAAGATATAAAGGTATGTTTTGTAAAGTATTTATTAAAATGTAAATAGACTTAAAAACGTGTAGGTCTGCAAAGCAGAACACCACATCATGTGTTACATGTATAGCACCGTGCTGTCACTATTATTTGTTCACTTTGTACACTACACTAATTCAAAAGGTTTAGTTCTTTTTAGCCAAATTTTTGGATGATGATGATGGCGAATTCCGTTTTAAGGTAACGGTGAAGATCGTCATTTCTTATGTACCAGGGTGCATTTACAGCATTCCTGAGCACTTTATTTTGGAATTGTTGGATTATTTTGATGTTGCTTTGTTTAGTACAGCCCCAAAGTTGGATACCATACATCCAAATTGGCATCAGTATATGCTTGTATTTGGTTATTTTATTATGTATTGATATCAATACATTTTAGTCGGGACTTATAAACAACCTGTTGTCTAATAAGACCTGGTTAGAAGTGCTAGCTGTAATATCCTATAACTGAAGGAGCACATGTAAAAGAACCCTTTATATCATAGTGATTTCTGTTATATTGTTGGTCCTAAGATGGAGATCCAAATAAATTTATGGTTAGCCATACCAATTCAAATAATGAGTGTGCCACAGATCACAGTACTTAGTCCAATACACAATGTAGATATGGTAATTTCTGACGCAATTTATGAAGGCTACTATGCATCGTGTCCACTTGCCATGTGCATAGCATATAATCATGCATCAAGACTTTATCAAACATTTTCTACTCTTTGTGAGTAAAAATATTATGTTTGAATGACAACAGTTCAACACGTTCTAAAAAATAACAGCTATGCTAGCATAATTTAAGTTATAAATTGTTGTATAACAGTTTCAGAATAAGTTCTCATTTTTAGAAGACCAAATTTTTTTTCCTGTTGTTCCTCTGTAATGAGAGCAAATACAATTTCTTTTTCTTTTCGCGAGTAGAATAAAGTGAGCAAATTTTATTTTTATAAGTCTAGTTATAGATTTATTTTTAGAAGATTGCATTTGCATCAAACTACGTTACGATTGTAAAATGTGTACTCACAGGCAGTACCCAGCCCCACTCGCCAGCTGCCACATGAGTTTACTACTAAACAGTAAATGGCCTTGTATTTTGAAGCATTATAAAGTACACAATCGGCACAAATCATTATCTGGCCAAGTAGGCACTAATGTAAGGAAGCTTACTGTAAAAGTAAGGAAACATAAATAAAGGGTATACCATACTATAACTATAAGATAATGCTACTGTTACTGAATGCAATAGAATATGAATTTATAGTGCACACTGCCAGAAAAATAAACTTAAAACAAGCAGCTTCAAGAATCGGGTGGTTATTTTCCCCAAAATGATGTGGCATCAATGAGATTGGGTGGGTTATTCAAAAATTTTAAATACAATAGGTACAATAAATAAATAAATAAAATAACAAATTTGCTATATCTTAAACATAGCTATTCAATTTCTACATGCATAGCTGGAAATAACACAACAGTACAGCTAAGATATCAGAAAAACCATCTATTACAATTTCAATAAATTCACATTGAATAAATGCATACATGATAAGTAGTGCAATTATTTAGGTATGTTACCTACCCTAGAATGCTAGACTGTATATATTTACAGAGCTCCTTGTGTGAACCACACCCCATGATGCTGCTGCACCACCCTAGGAACGTCTAGGATGCGTTTTCACCAACTTCAGTACAACAACAAGCTTCACAAAGCTCAAGTGACAGTTAGGTACTCATATGTCAACTATTGATTATACATTTTTCTGTCTACCTCTACCTACAAAACAGGATCATCGTGCACCCACCTGTAAATACACGGTGCGGACATGTGTAGCGGCCCATTCCGCCAAGCCAGGTCCTTGTACGCTTGGTCCCGCGACTCAGGCGTCATGTAGTCGGCGCGGTCGAGCGAACGGAACACCCGCTCCACCGGTCGAGTGCGGATGTATTTTCCGCCCATCAGGTTGTCTATCAGCTCATTGTTGTCGCGCCCCGAGCTCACCGCTCCACCCATCTTGTTTGTTTTGCTGCACTTATCGTCTTCAATCCTCCCTCTCGACACCTCAGCTGATTGGAAATGTGACGTCACACTTGTTTTTCAACATATTTTAGAAAAAGCACTTGCAGTTGGTGATTCTAATCAATCACAAATAACACAAAACCAGAAAGCAATCCTAATTTAATACGCACATTCAGAAATCGATGTCAATGAAAAAATATTCTCACAATCACACAATATTCAGTTCACACAAGACAAAATTAAAACTTGACATTTGTTTTCTTTGTGCAATTTTTTATCGACTACGTCAAATATCAAATAACAATCATGGACGACAAAAGAATGAATATGGCCAATCACAATGCCGTACCATATGGAACGAAATGTAAAAGAGAACACAGATAAGAGTTGTTTATAAACAAATGCAATCGATATGCTTGATGTACTATAATGCAAGACGTTTGAGGTTTTAATTTAGATATTAAAGATATCTCTCATATATTAAGTGAAGTATAACTGTAAGTAATTAATAGCGGAGATAGGGAGTTCGACGAAAACTTTTAAGTTTTTTTAGCCACGTTTCCATTTCTGGTCGGTCATAAACTAGAGATGTAGTGACATTTTTCTTTCTCTAGTCTATGAAAAAAAAATGACAGATCATCAAACCACGGGATTGGGGATGTGATTTATTTATTTTTATAATTTTCTGTGAGAAAAAGCTGGGTATTATTTCAAATTTAACAGTGTCAGGTGATTTTCTTGATAATGTTGTTGAAAAATTATGTCTAGATTAGTGTTTATAAAAACCTGTGAAGTTTTGTCGTGTCACAGTGGGAACGTCATTGGTGGTGATAAGGATTTGTTGAATATTTATGTGTAATTTGACGTGCTCAGTTGTGGAGTATTTTTTTGGACAGAGCGATGGCAGAGACGAGCGAAGCGCGGGCGAGTGCCTCGCCACCGGGCGGTGATGCTGGCGGAGAAGAGGACAAACACGATGAGCGTATGCTGGAGTGCAACATCTGCCTGGACACGGCCCGCGACGCCGTCGTCAGCATGTGCGGACACCTATTCTGGTACGACACCCTCATACCTTTCTTACATTCCAGAAAACGCAAAAGTAAGAATAAATCGTACAATTAAGTATGCTAATTGCATTCGCAACAGTAATTGGAATATGTTTTGTATTCATTCACGTAGCTGAATCTGAAATGAATTCAAAACAATAGACCAATGTATTAGAAATAACACACCTCTGATTTGTTATTACAAAAGCAATACTTATTGAGTCAAAGTAATTGAAATGCTCATGAAATAAAATAACAAACACATAAAATATAAATAATCAAACCAATTAATGTCTTATTGGAATAATCTTTTGAATATATACTGGTACTTACTGAAAAAATTAAGTACAAGTACTTATTCAAATGACAATGTAAAATATCATGTTTATCTGTGTATAACTGATTAAACTTGGAAGTCCCTAGCAGTTTAAAGTAAGCTGTAACTGTCACACATAAACCCCTAATGATTAATGGTAATTTGTAGAGAGTGCTGTGGGCTACATTATAACTTAAATTATTTGTGGTTTTACATACAATCTTAAACTCACACTTTTTTGTCATGGGGGTAGACAGAAACTACAGAATGGCACCTGTTATGATCATCACATGTTCCTTTTGCTCCTTTTTTCTGTTTATAATATTACATAATAATGTAGATATGTGTCATTTTTTAAATACAACTAAAAATATGCAGGACATTTAGATGGCTGACACCTAATCATTGTAGATATAGTCAATAATTATGTTCACCTTCTAAATTTTGTAGCCTAAAATTTAAATTCAATTTGGTTCCAGTTCTTGCATTCCCTGGTAGAATATTAAAATGCATACAGCACAATGTCACCTATGAGCTCCTAAAGCTCCGTGATCCCTTATGCCCAAGGCACAATTATAGATGCAAATATGAACATGAAAATTCACCAGAATCAAGATGCATGACGGATAAAATATCTAAAAGTATTTTGAAACATGAATGGAGAATAAAATAATCTACCAATTAATTTGCAATCACATTTTTACCATGGGGGTAGGTAGACAATACAAAATGCCACCTTCTATACTCCTGATCCTTATATACTCCTTTTGCTTTTGATTAAATTATTTTACTAAAGCGATGTCTCTTACTGACTTATAATTTTATTTACAGAACAACCAATGAGTTGTGGCCCGTCTGAAGTGAGCGCCAAGTGGTTGCGAAGAACATACAAACCAAAAGGCTGTTTTCTTCACGAGTGTACAGATGCAAAAGTCGCAAAGCCTATATTCAGACGGGCCACGACTCATTGGTCGTACAGTAACTGTACTTTAGGTGTACTGACCTTATTGAAACATCAATGTTAAAACAATTAAGTAATTAATATGTAAATGTAGAGACATTGAATTTATAAATAAACAATGGTTAAAATTAAGAATATTTTTAAACAAGAAACCTTTTTTTTTATATCTACGATCAGTGCTTGGCACTATTAGCAAATTTGTTGAGCGCGTTATGTCGGTTAGAGTGCGTCCCCCAGTGAGGACGTCTCCTCATTCTTGATTATTTTGTTCAATATGATGTCTTTCTGCTGGAGGCGCTTTATGTAGCTACGTATCGTAAGCTGTGTTGCCAATGTATTGAGGTGTTTCACTAGCTTATCCCGGGTGTTTTATAGTGACGTTTTGGATTTCATCCTATATTGTGGGCATATTCAGATTTTCATGAATTTTCTGGTTTGTGATGTACCATGGTACATTGCTTATTGTTCACAGTATTATGTTTTACATTCTCTGTAAGCATAAGATGGTTGAATTGCTGGCGCTACCCCAGAGTTGGACGCCGTACATCCATACCGGTTTCAGGATTACTTTAAAGATGAGTAGCTTGTTATCCATCGACAATTTGCTGTTACGACCCAGAAGCCAAAGTAATTGCTTGAAGCGAATGTTAAGTTCATCTCTCTTTTTAAGCTATTGCATAGCTTCTATCGCGGGCCTTGAGCAAGGAGACCGAATCCAGAAATTCCGTAACGAAAATAACCTAACACCTCCCAATCCGACCGGCACAGCGGTGATACTTTTTAGAGATATTTAGAAGATATCAAGTCTCAAACTTATGTTTCTTATTTCAGTTACCATAAACCTATAGTTTCTATGATAAATATTCCTGAAGAACCTACATGTATTGTAAGATAATAAAAATATTTTGAACAATATTAACTTCTCATTTATTTAATAAAAGAAAAAAAAATTGTTTTCTTATCGGTCACCACGCTCAAAAAGTGTAATTTGAATTAATATCAAAGACAAAAAAAAAACAAAGGAAAAAAATACTGCATAAATAAAATAAATAAATAATTATAATTGCATTAGTTGATAAAAAATGCTATGCAATAGCTTTACCGCGGCAGTCTCCGAGTGCCACAGGTTTTTTTTTTTTTTCACATGTTGGTTCCATGTCAGGCGCCGATCTAGAAGCAGTCCATGATATCGGACACTGTTCTGGTGCGGTAGGTTGGTATCTTCCAGTTGGCAGGGGGGCAGTTGCCTTTTCGAAGAGAGAAGGTAACATGGACAGATTTTGAAGCATTTGTTTTGATACGCCAGTCCTGTAGCCACTTCATTGTTTTATTTAGTGCATTCTGTAGGAATTTGAAGTCGTGCTCGGATATTTATCGCTAGCAAGGATAGCGGTATCGTCCGCGAACGTTGCAATTGTGGTGTTATTTATTTATTTATTTATATACACTTTATTGTACACCATAATATACAAGAAAGAAAGAAACTTAATACTAAAACTTCAGGTAGGACAGCTGTGTATATGGTATACAGCAGAGGTCCCAGGACAGAGCCCTGAGGAATACCAGCGCGTATCTCTACAAATTTAGACATTTTATCTCCTTCCTTAACCTGGAACAGTCGTTCAGTTAGGTATGAGCCAGAATTTGATGATAGCTGTGTGGGAGGTAACTTTTAATTTTGCAGAGAAGGCCTTCATGCCACTCTCTGTTAAAAGCTTGCTGGATATCCAAGAATACAGCAGAGCAGTACTCTTTTTCTTCAAGAGTTTTTCTAACTCTTTTGTATACTCTATGGACCTGCTCCACTGTGGAGTGCTGCTGTCGAAATCCAAATTGATGAGCCGGTATGACGTGATTTTCTTCCAGGAAGGGAAGTATTCTGTGTAGTAACAGCTTTTCGAAGATCTTTAACAGTATTGGGAGTAAGCTTATAGGCCTGTACGAACTAACTTCATTGGGTGGTTTGCTATCTTTGTATACCATTGTAATTTGCGATACTTTCTACAATTTTGGAAAGTATTGTACTCTGAGGATACCATTATACAGCAAGAAACTTGACCATTAAGTTGTGCAATATTATGAGGTGATGAAAGATTAATAAAAATTTTGCTTAAAGGTTACCCTTATGCATAACACATAGAGACTGTTTCTAGCTATTTCATCAGGGGCAGTGGTGGCCAATTGGTAACGGCCGCGACTTACAAAGTTGTAGGGCGTGAGTTCGAACCCAGGCAGGCGCTTTACTTTGTCTTAATTATTTCACACCAAGGTTCTCAAAACGATGAAGGAAAATATTGTGAGGACACTCTCATCACATGTCTTAGAACCAAAAATTCGAAAACATGTGACATCCACCAACATGCACTGGGCACGCGTGGTGGAATACGGCCTTGGAAGCGTGCACGTACATCGGACCAAATGCGAGTCTAAGTGCGGAAAAGGGGTCCACCTATCCTATCCTCCATCAACGTAGCCCGAAGTCTGTGTTACAGTAATCCCCAATGTTTTTGCCTGGGCTGAATGTAAGCTTTATAATGTGCATGGCGTGGCGCGCTTTTGTTTTAATATTAGATTTTCTACTGTGCTACTCTCTACTTTCTATTTTAGGCAACTTCGATAGAACAACTAAAAGGATTGGGGTTACCTGGGTATTACTGTAAATTGTGGGCAACATCCAATTTATTAACGACACGTCATACAGCATTTTCTTATAACTAGTCTAATAACCCGCCCCTCACTGTATTAACATGTGTGTGGTCATTTATTAACTTGTGTAACGTTTGGGCACGGTAATGATAACTTTACCGTAGCCTTAGGTTCTCAGTTGAGTTCTCAGTTCAAATAAAAAGCTCGACTGATAAGCTAAGGCGTAGTTTTAAAAACGCTGATTAGTCTTATCAGCCTAATTGCATTTAGTAGTTATATAGGTTTTTGTGAAAGTGTTTATTTTTATTCATCAAATATTTTTTTGAAGCAATTTTTTTTTTCTTGGTTTTGGGTCAGTTTAGAACATATTTAATGGGGCACCTTTGAACATGTTCATATCTGCCCCATACTAATAGTGTAGTACGGCAGCGTTTGTCATTTAACTTTAGTTAATTTAGATAGTTAAGGAATGTTAATCTTATATATAAAATTCTCGTGTCACAATGTTAGTTACCGTACTCCTCCGAAACAGCTTTACTAATTTTTACCAAATTTTATATGCATATTCAGTAAGTATCGGCTACTATCAAAATCAAAAATCAAAATCAAAATAGTTTATTTCAAATAAACCTTAAAGGTACTTTTGAATTGTCAAACAACAAAAAAATATGACTCTAGTTGCAAATTCGCAAACGTCAGTAGATCTCAATGGAGAAGAATTTGCAAGAAACTCCACGGACACTCTTTTCCATCAGTTTCAATTACAAGTTTTTGGTTACATCATTCTTGTTAAAAAAAAAATACATATATGTGAGAACGATGCAAAAAGACGTATCTATTTTTCATACCCCTAAGTGATAAGGGTTTTTCACCCTTAAAATTTTTTTTGTTATTTTTGGACAAAATTTTTACATTGGGGCATTAAAAAATACATACAACCCTAATTTTTTACCCTTTTATCACCAACCCCTATTTTTTAATAGCCATTTTAGTAATCTAATCATTTTTCATCCCGCTCGATAACTGATCAATTATCGTCTTTTTTGTAAATGTTATTCACTCTATTTCGATTAAAATTTCCCTGAGCTTATGGCAATTTTTTTTTTATATAATATTATGTATGGTCGATAGGGTAGGTAGGAAAGGTGGCAGGTAGATAGATAGCCAGTTGACGGGAGCGAAGCCGCGGGGGACAGCTAGTATTTTAGTAAATAAATGTATTTATCATTTGTTTAAAAGTAAAATGGTGCACAATTATAAAAAAAAACGATGTCAAGATCTTAAAGGGAAGATATTAATAGTGCCATTTTGAAAGTCGTTGGTGGAAATATGAAGCTAAGAAATGCTGCTGCGGCTTATAATGTTAAACTAAACACTTTATTTTATAGAATCAATCAATAAAAAGAGAACAGACCTCAAAATGACCAAATACTATTATCCAAGTACACTGTCACACAAGTATTTACTAGAGCAGGATGCCAAAAGAATATTATAATTATAATATATTCTTAACTTTGTGATTTAAAAAAGACTTCGAACTAATTAATAAAATTTGATTAGTGACCGTTTAAATCTGTTATTCAAAACTACCCCAGGAGGTATTGCTTAAAGGTTGCCGTATTTTTTTAACTTTCTAGAATTTTGTTACTTCCCAGTATTTTATCCTTATTAGCGACACTATCGAATGGTGTAATAAACATGTGTTGTATTTTTTTTCAAAATCAACGGTTTCGATTCTGGCTAGGAATACTTATTGATTTTTCAAAAATCCAATGATGCAGTATTAATTTTCATCAAAATCGGCCTCGTGACTCCTTTGAGTGTTTTTCGCTATTCCTCATAGTTTCCGATCTGGTCATTCACTTTGAAAAACTCACCATGTTATATATGCTGTTTTTGAAGTCAAAGTATTTTCGAAAGTTTTAGAATCCTTGGATCAATAAGTTGACAAATGAGAATCATATAATTTACTGTGCGGCGCCATGTTAAAAGCCACTTTTAATAAGTAAGACTGAGTTTGTCCAATCTTTACAAGATCAAGAAAGTAAGTCAGGTATTAACCAAGATGCCACTTTGTCTACAGTTGGCCATGTTTGCACCAATGGCTAGAGACGCGGCCGAGCCGGCAGGTGTGCCCCGTGTGCAAGGCGGCGATCAGCCGAGACAAAGTTATCCCGCTATACGGCCGCGGCAACACCAAGCAAGAAGATCCTAGGAATAAGGTAGGTTTTCTACAGACAAAGAAGAGCCTTGAGTTGCGCAATAGAGGGAGATGTCCTGCATTATCTTGACTCCACCATCAACTAGCACTGTCCAACTTACAGAGCATAGAGACGGCTCAGCGGTTAGGTGCTGCTAGAGACGGCATTGTCACAAGTTGCCATACAAACCAAGCCTGCCAGTAAGCAATTGGCGGACCATGACTATTCTGACTATGACTGCTGCAGCCGAAATGTGTTGTCATAGCAACCATGCGCGGCTACAAATATCATAAGCATGTAGATAAACTAGATATCCTTGTCATCAGTCGTGCAGTTAGAAGGACAGAATAAAAAAAACAGCCAAGTGCGTGTCAGACGTCGCACATTTAGGGTTCCGTATCAAACCGCAAAATCAAGTTGGTTGTAATAAGAAAAATAAGGAATTTCAAAGAAAAATCTGATTTATAAATATATAATAAACATTATCACCAAATTTGAAGTTCATACGTCAATGGGAAGTTAAAAACACTTCGAAACAAAATTTTGTACACAAAAAACACAGTATTTATCAACTCAACGAGCTCTAAACGACACCCCACTCGATGGGGTATTTTCGCGGCCCCCTTTAACTTTATGGGAGCCCCCGAAAAAGCATTTATAAATATTATTTGACGATTTGTATAGCTTTGGGTCAACATGATATTTATACTGTGAAAATTTCAAGACTGTAGCTTCAACCGTTTGGCTGTAAAACATTGTGTGACAGACGACGGACAAGCACACACGTGAGTGACAGCAATAGAGCTCCGTTTGGTTCCTGAGGGTACGGAACCCTAAAAACAACATGCTATCAACCAATTTTGTTTTTAATACAAATGCGGCCATGATTTTAGGTGCCGCCGCGGCCGGCGGGACAACGCACGGAGCCCGAGAACACCAGCGGCTTCCCGGGCTTCGGCTTCGGCGAGGGCTTCCACATGTCCTTCGGAATTGGCGCCTTCCCCTTCGGGGTGTTTACATCCACATTCAACTTCGGAGACCCGAGACCTAGTGCCGGTGAGAGTCAACTACGACTAAGTAGTAGTCTTGATTAATTGTGGGCCAAATACAAGCTGTATAGAATGTGTGACAGATAGAAAAAGAATTTCATCCTTTTAGTAGCAACAGCAGATCTTCTCTCAATCAACCTGCCAAGCCTTTTCCCAACTATGCTGTATTATGCTGCCGGGCGAGCACGGCCTACTGTGACAGCCTTGAGTCACACATTATTATCACAGTCTGGGAGTAAAAACCGTGATAGAATGTGTGACTCGAGCCTTTCACAGAGGCCATGCTCGACCGGCTTGGGTCGGCTTCCAGTCCAAAGGATGCAGCAGAGTAGATAGTATTTTACATGGAGTGACTGCCTATTGATCTCCACAATCCAGTAACTAGAGAACACGATACCCCTTGGCAAGACTACTGTCAGTTTTGTCAACATCTGATTATCCATAAACGACTGTCGGTTCTACAAATGCCAGTTGAGAGCAACAGCTTAACATGCTTTATAAAGCCTTTATTCGCCATCTCGATTGGTTCATAACAGTGTTTCTTGGCGCAGCCCCCCGCGGCACAGCGCAGTACGAGGAGGAGCAGTTCCTCTCGAAGATCTTCCTGTGGGTGGCCATCCTGTTCGTGCTGTGGCTGATCTTCGCATGACCGCCGGAAGTGACCCCGCAGCTCATGGGCCGCGTCCTGCACCCTTACTGACTTGCCACCGACACCGACACAGCGTGCTTCGGTATGTTTACACTTTGCAAGCGATCCTTACCAAATTCTCCCCATTTCCTTTCAATGTAGTTTTAAGAAATTTTCGGTGGATAGGCTTCCATCTTGAAAAGGTGCGATGTATAAAAATTTAAAGTAATGTAAGGGATCTGGGATGTATGCGAATTTATCATTTAAGATATCGCGTTCTTGAAGTGTCCCATACGAGGTTGTTTTTTTACTTCTTTCAAGGTCTGTAGTACCTATCCACAATGTGCGAGTGATAAAGGTCGTAAGGGACACTTAATAGTATGCGATACATTCTTAACATACACGTTGGTGTAATGTAGAAGTAGGTCAAGTTTGATTACCGACGATCAAATCCATTATGATGTATTTCTAATTTATTTTGTAACGACGGTCAATGACCACTCGTTCGTAAGATATTCTGGTAAATCTTTGGATTATCTATCATTAGCAGAAGTTATCTAATTGTCGGATAATTTTACTTTAACAGTACCATGATAGTAACAAATTATATAATTCAATCTCGTATTTGCCTCGCCTCGTAGCAAAGTGCTCGAATTAACCATGTCCCTGTATGTAACTTCAAAGATTCCAATGATTTTAAACATTTGTCTTTAGTCTCTTTAGATGTGAACCGGATTGATATCCTAAAAAAACTTTATTTATTTATGAATGTTTTGCCCTTGTGAAACTAGAGAGGGTAGTTGTTAAAAAAAACATACTCAAATAGGCATTGCAAAGCTAAAAATGCCAACAAGCCACAAATTCCCCTAAAAATCAGGTAAAACATTTGCATATATATATTAAATACGAACTGTATTTTAAATATCAAAACAGGCAAAATTAAAAATACTAAACTGCTCTCCCTGTGCCACAGAAAAAAAGTATAAACGCCCGTACCGATCCATTATAACGCGAGTTCTAATTTTAATCCAAGCCCCAACCTCTTACTCCCGTTTTCTGAGTTATAATTTGGCTCGTCCACTCAACAAACTGTTACCTGAAAACCTGTCAGACTTTAGTATTTAATTAGGGTTTAACACGTTCTAAACTTCAAAAGATCTATACATTCCTCGGAATAAAAACCAAAATGAAATAAAAGACTTCGAGCAGGCTTCAATTAAAGTTAGAACTCCAAAAATCATCTTAGAATAATAACTTAAGTTTGTAAGATCTAAGGGCGCGTTTAGATGTTTCCAGTGTTAAGTAGAGTGAGAATTTAAAGGTGTAGATGACTTGATGGTTTATGCCGCTAAATAACGTACCTATTTCACCTGTACTCTACTGATAACCAAAAATATCTAAACGATCCGTTAGACCTTTTTGTATAGTACCTATATTTATTTGTAAAGATGTTATGAAAAGCAAGCCCACAAAACATCCAAAATTCAATGGAAAGTTAAATTGTTACAAAAAGTTGTTAGAAATTATTCGGAAGTGTAAACATATCGATAGCCATAGTTATTCGTATTTATCTTTTTACCAGTTTCAATATCATACTGCCCGGTATGTCGGTTGATAAATGCATTTCTTACTTGGAGCTGTACAGGAGTCTGCGAAAAAGGGGTGGTGCTATTCTGCCTATACAGGGTGTAAGGGAAAAGTAAGATCATATTTAAAAAAAATGCTTCTGTTCATGTATATGAACAAATTTCTCCAAGGCATAGCAAATCATCATCATCATCATATCAGCAGAAAGTCGTCCACTACAGGAAATATGCCTCCCGCAAGCGTTGCCACATTGACCGATCTCGTGCGTCTCGTATCCAGCGGATCCCCGCAACCTTCACCAGGTCATTGGTCCACCTAGTGGGAGGCCTTCCAACGCAACATCTTCCGGTTCGCGGTCGCCACTGCAGAACTTTTCTGCCCCATCGCCCATCCGTTTTGCGAGCAATGTGCCCTGCCCACTGCCACTTAAGTTTGCAAATTCTTCGAGCTATGTCGGTAACCCTGGTTCTCTTACAGATCTCCACATTTATAATTCGATCACGTAAGGAAACTCATAGGCAATCCCTAAAAAAAAATGGTTTTTCTGTAAAAAATGTCGTCATGTGACCAAAAATTATGAGATACAATCAATTTATTGAGAATCGAGTATGTCTTTGTTAGAGGAAGTTGTTAATATACATGGGTAGAAACAGTCGTTAAAATCTGATCGCACTTTGCCGTTACATCCTGTATAGCTCCATCTCTTTCTTGCATTCGAATAATGCTGACTTAGAGAGAAACTTCCCTATCCAGACCCAGACAGGTGCTCATCGGCATGACGATTTCCCACTTACCGCATCTGAAACTACTTATTTATGAATCTTGGTGTTTACCGAATGTATGTTATGTTTTGGTCGAATTTGCTAAAAACAAATAATGTTCTGCCACATTCTTGCATGTATTCAGTAAAAAAAATCATTATATATGGTTATACTGTAAGAGTGAGGCTAAACGAATGTAAATTTGTGAGTTGTGAGTCACGTAAAATGCGTCGCAGAATTTACGCTGCATTCGGTTTCATACTGAAGTCCTGTTTGTGCCATACGGCGACGCAAAATGAGATGTCTGCTGACTCACGTTCATTATTTCAAACGAATTGCGATCGAGATGAAGGAGGGGGAAGCGAGGCAAGCGTCAGCACCCCGTGCAAACGTAGAATAGCAACTGAAATTACGTCCGTCCGTCTGGCAGCCTAACCGAATTTCGGTGGAACGTAAATTCCGCGACTCATTTTACGCGACTCACAAATTTAAGTTAGTTTGGCTTCACCACTACTGATTTGGTGGAATATTGTGCACTAAAAAAGAGATAACACATTCGATAAATATTTTGATGAAAAGTATTTTAGCTGAAACTTTTAGTTATAAATTTGTGTGTGATGACAACCTATCATTCCCTTCGTCAAACTATTCAGCTAATAGGTATTAGTATCACCAATTTCATTTTTTTATATCAAGTTGTTATATCGCCCTAATGTGCACTTATATCACTAATTTAATTAAACTTCTACGTCGATATAACGATTCGATACCATTATTTTTGTCAAGTCTTTATCGAAGTCATTATATGGATGGACTCAATATATCGTGTTTCGTAGCAGTAAATTAAGATATATTATGCTGTAGAATGACTTCAATAAAATAGAAAACATTATCTTAGACAATATTCATAGTTTCTGAAAACCAATCGCATCGTCAGATCCACATAGCATGGAGTCGCCGGCGGCCGCTGCTAGGGACGGCATTGTCAAGGTTTTCCATACAAGCCAAGCGTGTCAATAATTGACACCGATTACCCATACCGACGGCCTGTGATAATTCTAACTATGTCTGCGACTGCTTCTCCTTCTTTCTGCTCTTCAACTTTCGCAGTCTCGAAAACGGCGTCTCTAGAAATTCCGTGCTCTGTGTAGATCGATGTGGCTTGCGGTCGGTGGATTGTTTATCGAATCTTCTCACATAGTAATAGCACAGTACTAGTGAGTGCTATGAAAGCTACTGTGTATATAAACCCTTGTTAACTTTACAGGGGCCTTCATTTTTACTCCGTTCGCTCGTAGGTTACTTGAGGCTAGTCTCTTGCAAAGATTCATTGCTGTATGCAAAGATACTTGTGTACAAAGTACACTGAGTCGGTTTGAAGCCGCCTTCATGCGACTGAGTTTACGATACGGAAGTGTTAACTGACAACGCGTTCTGCGTCGCTGTCACATATTCATCGAAATCCTTCTGCTTTGATACATTTAACTCAGTTTAATGTTGCTTCGAAAACAAGTTAAAAAGTATAGCTGTGACTTGTACAACAAGATATTAAGAATTCACAACCCATTGAAATCTCATGCTGCACAAGTTTGCCATAATCGCCACATACCAGTAACATTTATGACCTGTGTGCTGTACACAGTCTCATATAGTAGCCACACAGCGGATCTTTTTGTCTTTGAAGTTGACTGCAAGACCCTGCGCAGTAACTATTTTTGTGTCAATGTTGAAGAAGAAGATAGCATTGTATAACTGCGTAAGTTTCACTCGCGTAAATTTGTCGCGTAGTCCTATCTCGCTTACTCTATGCAGTAAATTCGATAAAAAACTGTTTCTTGCGCAACGGTTCGCAGAGACAACTTCAGAGACGCAAAGATCCGCTGTGACTACTATAATTATTCTTATATTCGTACTATAACTGTTAACTGTACACAAAACTGTAGGTTTTGATCGTCAGAAAGAATTTAAATTATATTTTATTTTAGTATGGAGGTGTGACGTTGTATGATAATTGTTTGCATAGTCGTTGCGGATACTTGGAAGACGTATATTATATGAATTGGTAGATTTTATGTTAATATTCCTGTAATGATAAGTGTATATATAATTATTATTGTATCAAACTAATTATGTTGTGATGGGAGGGTTTGTTTTAATTGTAAATTTGATAATAAAGATACATAATGCTGAGAGTCGTGTTTATTTCTGGAACCCTCACTTTGTAACCAGTGTTTATAGGATTAAATAAAACTTTATATAAAATTCATTCCCTTTATTTATAAAGAAATGAAATCCTTCCACAATTCGTCAGGTCTTCTCAAGTTCTTACAAAACTGCAAACACTCACTTTTCGAATCATACCTACTTACACTAAGATTTAGTATCAGCTAAAACCTATCCTAATATAAACTTAATCAAGGAAAACATACTCTTCAATATTAATCTGTTTATGATATTAATCAACATCTAAGATGCTAGTCAAGTATTGATAATGTCAAGAATGTAATGATTAGGGACACTCAGTTAAGATCACAATATTTTTATTACCTTTTTGACCATAAATAATAGAGTCCAAAGCTTGCCTGTTTTTGCACGATAGCATTACATCGAGGACTGACTACACTTGGAGATGTCATAACTGCTTTCTGGGTTTCAAACATATGCAAGATGCAATGTAACTTGTTGCAGTTTTTATAATTCCACCCTAACACTATTTTACTATGTAATATTATGTTTATGTAAATAACATATCGAAAATGTAATATTTGTTACAATAGAATCTTATTACTGTTCAGGGAAATATTTAAAATTTTATATTATAACATTGGATACCCCAAATGACGATTAATTGGAGTTAATTCAATCTGTACCTTATGTTCGCGATACTTGTAGCAAAATGGACGGGGAATCAACAAAGTAACAAAATTCAAAATTAATAAATGGCACTGCAAAAAAAATAATGAAAATTGAGGCCACGTGTGGTCGTGTGGTATCACTACCTAGATTTTTTTTGATATATCCAAAAAAATCTAGGTCCGTCAGGTAGATAAAATACCTAAAAATATAGGACACGTATTTTTCCTTTTGATGATGACGATACAGTGCGTTGAAATATTGTGTGAAGTCACGTCTTGCTACACTTAATACTTATAAGTGACGTCAAAAGCCCCCATTCCTGAGTGTCTTTGTCAATTTTTATTTATTAGATAAAGCAAAAAATACATGTCCAATATTATTGGATAATCTCACTGATGAACAAAATATAATTATAATTTTTCTACCCAGGAAACATCCCTATTATAGAGACAATAAAAAAAGATTTAGTAGTTCTTCATTAAAGTTTGGAACCATAAAAGCGTCCAGCGCTCAGCAGTAATAATATAAACAAAACTTGCTATCATCTTAATATTCATCAGTAATGCTACTTTGAACCGCCCATAGTGTAACAATCGCTCACCGTTATTTATTGATACCAAACATAACATAGACTAGCGCTACCCTGTCCCCTACTCAATCCCGTACAGTTTGAGCGTGCGGTCCATACTCGTGGAGGCGATGTACTGCGCGTTCTTGCCGAAGCGCACGCCCGTGGCCGACGCCGTGTGGTCGTTGAACACCTTCAGCTCCTGCCACTGGCGGCACAGGTACACCCTCACATCTGTGCCCGCGATAGCTAGGTAAGTACCACTCTGGTCGAAGCACAACTCCTTGATGGCATATCCTTCCTCAAGCTGAATAGTCTTGAAGTTCTTCAACTTCCTCAAATCCCATAACTTGACGCACGAGTCTTCAGCTGCCGTGGCAAGATAATAACCGTTTTCAGAGAAGGAAATGGATGTGACTGGTCCCACGTGTCCAGGGAAATTGGCCACATTGCTCTGCTCTTTCAAATCCCAAATCTTAACTTGGGAGTTCTCTGTACCGGTACCGAAGATAAGACCGTCAGGATGGAACTGCGCGGTGGTGAGGCTGACGCCGGAGAAGTCGCTGACCTTGGTGAGCAGCGTGCCGGTGCGGATGTCGGAGAAGGCCCAGTGCTGGTCAGTGGACGTGGACAGCACGTAGTCGCCAGTCGGGTGGAGGGACAGCCCAGTTACTGGGCCGTCGTGCGACCGAAGGATCACTGACGTCTGAGACCTGTCAATATGATTATGTTTTAAGTAAAGTATTATTTGTAAAGAAATCCAAAATTTATTGTTTTAAATTGAGATTTTCTCTCTAGACGACAAATAAAAATCCTTAGGAGTACTTACGTTGGCACATTCCATACACGAATAGTATGATCCGGCGAGGCAGTAATGACTGTATCCTCATCCGGATGGTAGATGACGCGGGTGACTTTCTTGGTGTGTCCCTTGAGGATGGCCACCACCTGCTCCGTGTCCTTGTTGAACACTGTCGCGTTGCGGTCGTTGCCTCCCGTCAGCAGCTTGCTGTGGTCTGATGGATTGATGTCCAGAGCCAGGATGCCGGGTACACTGGCTGAGTGGAGACCCTGGAGGATAAATGCGTTGTGTTAATAATGTTACAAGATAAGGCAACGCCATCTAATGACGAGAGGAAGAACTAAGTAGTTACTAGTGGCGCCATCTAGTATCCAATAGCGGAACTAATCTTATCGAAGTTTCTAGTCGCTTCGGGAACAGTGACTTCGAATGTCGATTGTTCTGGAAGTTTCTCGAATTATCAAGAACAATATGGAACGTTCTAGAAACATCTTTCGAGCTATATAAGGAGCGGGCGGGTTCGTCGTGAGTCAGTTTTGATTGAGAAGTGATACAATGCGATTGGAAAAGGAAAATAGTGTGAAGTAATAGAATTCTTTAATAAGTGTTTTGTAATAAAGTGTGAATAATTGAAGTCTGCTATTTAAATAATTTGTCCCTGAACCCCAGCTCGCAACATTAAGAACAGATTGGATTTGTTATTGAATTGTGTGTAAAATTAACGTTTTCTAGAATTGATCATGAAAATTGTATGTTTAATCAACTCCTAAGGAGGCAATTAAAGAATATTGCACTCTTAATTCACATTTCAAGGATAATTTGAATAAATCATTTAAAATCAATTCCAATAGAGGCATGCCACTCGATTTTTAAATTTGTATTGTAACACTAGAACAATGAAACTGTAATCACGTGCATAAATACTTTATTAAAACAAATAGTCACTGTATTTAAACACGCCCACACAGGTGAATAACAATGAATTGATGTTGGAAGCCGATCCGAGCGAAACTACCCAGAAATTAGTGGCATGAATTAACATTACCTTACCAACAATATTGACTCATTTGCGTCAAATCAATAAAATAAAAAATATGAAAAATGGGTGCCTCATGATTTGACTGATCTGCAGAAAGAAACGCGTGTTGAAACTTGTGTTGCCTTGTTCAATCGATACAGAAATGAAGAAATATTGGATCGAATCGTGACATGTGATGAAAACTGGATTCTTTACGATAACCGTAAGCGAAAAATGCAATGGCTGATCCCAAGTCAAACACCGCAATAGCGTCCTAAGCCAAGCTTACCAATAAAAAGGTAATGGTGGTGGGTACCAGTAAAAACTTTTTGGTGGTCTCAGCATGGTGTTATTCACTATAACTTTATCTGATCTGGTCAATCATGAATCGATCTTCACCATAAACCATTTTAACAGTGCACGATAAACTCTAAAGGAACTGCAATTAGAAACCATTCGTCACCCTTCGTATTCGCCAGACCTTGCTACAACGGACTAACATTTTTTTCGTGATTTGGACAATTTTCTACGTGATAAAAAGTTTTCTTCTCAGGAGGCAGTACAAAATGCTTTCACACAGTTTGTCGAATCTAAATCACCAGAGTTCTATCGCAACGGCATAAATGACCTTCCTATTAGATGACAGCAATGTAGAGATAATAATGGTAATTATTTTGATTAAATAAATATGTTAAATAAAATAAAAAATAGTTTCAATTTTTCTGTACAAATTGGCAATTTCATACTTTAAACCCTAATATTTAGTCCGTCGTTGAGATTATGAAAAAATACCGGATAGGTACATAATTTTTTTACTGATAAAGAAAATTACATCACATCATAATACAGGAGTGGCAACTTGTTTTGTTTACGTGACAAAATAAAAAATACGTATACAATATTTTTTCATAATCTAACCGATGGAATCATTTATTATATATTTTTCTTTTTGTCATCATCCCTTATCCTTTGGACCTTTTGCCTTATTTAAAAAAAAAATTGTTTTACTGTAAAAATGATAGTAATATTATAATCAGATAAATAGGTATAGTGGAATCCAAGCATAAGAATAAGAAACTTACGGGATGTGAAGCCAGGGTGAGGAAGGCTCGTATCTGGTCGGGCGCGAGCAGCCCCTCGGGCACGGTGCGGCCGCGCCGCTTGCGCTCCTGCGTGAGCGCCGTGGCGCGCTCCTGCAGGCGCGAAACCACCTCGCCTGACATGCCCACCGGCGCTGCGCCGCCGCCCGCAGCACCAGCCTCCGCCTATACGACAAACATACTTAATAACAACAAACTATGTTGCACTTGTAGACAACACCTAAATGCTGCCATGTTTCAAGAGCTTCAATTGAATAAGAACATTCTTTATGTCTTAAAAAGCACTGGAATTATGGTATCCGTGATTATGTTTATATAATTAGTTATTGTTGATGTTTAAAGGGATTTTTAGTATTTTGTAGGGTCTTCAGTTGTCTCCGGTGTTGTGTATTACTGGATAATGATCTGTTTTACAACAAGTTTGCTTCATATAACCAACATACCTGGTGCGTCGGCTGTGGCGCGACGATGCCGGCTTGCGGCTTGAGCGTGGCGAGGGCCTCCCTAGCGGCCGTTACCTCCTTGGTGAGACGAGCGATCACACGACACGCCGCGTCGTGTTGGTAGAGAGCATGACTTAGTTCCTGTAACAAAAGGTTATGTGTTATGAAAGTGCGACTTTGCTAACACCGGAAAACCCTTTTCATAAATTATTATGAGTAAATATATCTACCAATTTACAACACTGATTGAAAAAACCAAATTACTAGCAACAATATAATTTATGAAAAACTATGCTTTCCCAGGCCCATATTACGAAACCTCACTCAAATCGCCAGCATTGGACTAGAGACACAAATATTACCGTTTTATTTGTTTCTGGCAGTTTCGTTTTTCACTATCTCGCCTGATGTGTAAGTGATGATTTGGTCGACGGTAAAGCACGTTTGCCTAGTAGTAAATTATTCACTCTTGACAGACCCCTAGGTTGGATAATGTTCTAAGAGCAATATAATGCACCATGGTTTACTAAAAATGTGGCAATAGATGAATACTTAAACATACCAACCATTAAGGAGGGAGCAGGTAAATAAATACGCCACAAAATACAAAGAAAGGCTCCAAAAGCATACAAACCAACTCGCCAGCGACCTGGTTAATAATAATAGTGATATCACAAGGCTGAAACGATGGCAAATATTGCAACTGGACCAGAGACACTCATTTGAGGGTGGATTATTCTGATGAGAGGAGAGTATTTGCTTAAATACCTCCTGAAACATAAAAATTAAGAGAGAAGATCTGATTATGGCTGAATAGCCGATGGCAGATACGATATGTGTCAAAAAATTAACTCCAGAATAACACTAAACTAAATCATATCAACCGAAAGACGCCCACTGCTGGACATAGGCCTCCCCCAAGCGTCGCCACATTAACCGACCCCGCGAGTCTCACATCCAGCGGACTCCCGCCACCACCACCACACAACAAGTCGGAGGCCATGGTCTTTCATGGCGGGCGTCGCCGCCTGATGCCCACATCGTCGTCGGGGGGGGCTCGAATCACTGTCGAGTCAACCATGAAGTACCTGGGATTGATGCTCGACAGCCGGTGGGATTTCGGCCCCCACTTCCGGCGGCTGGCGCCCAATTTGTTGGGCGCGGCTAGGGCGCTGTCAACGCTGCTTCCCAATCTGGGGGGCCCGAGCGCTGCCTGTAGGCGGCTCTACGTGGGGATCGTGCGATCGATGGCCCTGTATGGGGCCCCGATCTGGGCGGCTGACCTGACAGCCGGCAGCATCGCTGTTCTGCGAAAGCCGCAGAGAGCAATGGCCGTCAGAGTCATCATGGGGTATCGCAAGATCTCCTACGAGGCGGCTTGTGCACTGGCTGGATCCCCGCCCTGGATCCTGGAGGCGAAGGTACTCGCGTCACTGTATCGGTGGCGCGAGGAAGCACGGGCGCGGGGCGAGGGGCTGATGCAGCGACATATGGAGTTGCGTCGGTCTCAGCTTCGCGAGGTCCTGGTGGCGAAATGGCGGGACAGGCTTTCACGCCCTACCGCCGGCCTCATTATCATCGAGGCGGTCCGGCCAGTGCTCGAGCGCTGGCTCGGAAGGAGGCACGGCTCCCTGTCGTTTCGGGTGACGCAGGTGCTCTCGGGGCATGGTTGCTTCGGGCAGTATCTGTGTCGCATAAACAGGGAGCCGGACGCCCGGGAGGACCACTGCGTCGACTACCGGGAGGACACGGCGCGGCATACGCTGGCAGAGTGTGCCGCTTGGGAGGAGCCACGCCATGCCCTCATCTCAGAAGTGGGCAGTGACCTGTCGCTGCCGGCTGTAGTCGAGTTTATGGACGGCAGCGAGGAGTCCTGGGACGCGGTGGTATCCTTCTGCGAAACAGTCGTCTCGCAGAAGGAGGGAGAGGGAGATTTCATCCACTCACCCGACCCGCAACAGACGAGCCAGTCGTCGGCTGAGGGCGGACAACGCCCTCTTCCGGCCACCCACACTCCTCACACCACGCGATTTTTTGATCATTTTTTGACATTTTAAATATTATCATTCATATTTTATAAATGTTTTTTTTAACTTTTAGACAATAATTTTAAACTTTTATTTTAATTTGTTTTTTTTTTTGGACTATTTTAATAATTATTGTTAAAGACAATATCTAATACCTTTAAAAGAGCAATTCTTCTATATATATAACCTGAATCTCGGAAACAGCTCCAATGATTTTCATGAAATTTAGTATGCAGGGGGTTTCGGGGGCGATAAGTCGATCTAGCTAGGTTTCATTTTTAGAAAACATAGTTTTCTCTATTTTCACCCAAGCAGCGCTTGGTCGCCCAGGTACTTTATTATTATATGACAATTTAAATTTAATTTCGAATTGGATCAGGGTCTATGGTATGCGGGAGAAATTAAAAAATAAATAAAAATAGATTTAATCTGTTTTTATTTATTTTTTTATTTTATGTTGTGTTATATTAATGTATGGATACTACCTATGCCTGAAATAAACAAATTAATTTTAAAATAAAATTATACCAGATTTTATATTCTAGCTATCGTACAGAAAACTAGCAGCAACGATTGTAACTGACCTGTCGAGCAGTCTGTAGTTGCTGGCGCTGCGTGAAGGCATGCAGCATGAGGGCATCCCACTCATCCTGCATACTTTTCAGAGTGGCCGGAATAGATGTTGCACTGGGCGGCTTGGGCTTCACTATTGGTGGAGCTGTGGAATATTCACTTGTTAAATAGCTACATATTTAAGAATATCTATTATTTGTTTAGTAAGACATTAGGCCCTTTGTCAAACATAACTTTTTGTATTAATAGAAAAGTTTCAACATTATGGACATATATGAATCAACAACAAAAGTAGAATTAATATGCAATAGTGTAAGGGGTAAGAGGCAAGAACAAAGTCCACAGCTGTTGCGTAGTTTAAGCCTGGATTTACAGGGTGCATGATTTTCTACTATAACACTTAATTATTCACTAGCCAAATGGATGTTTTAAGTCACCAGTCTTTTTATAAGTCTAGTTCAATGTATGTAATGTTGTGTACTCACTTTTGATCTCAATGAGCTCCTCAACTCTCAACTCCTTGCCACTTATAGGATCCACTCCATTTTCAATGATATATTTCTCGATGACGCGCTTCTCAAACACGGCACCTGACGAGGGAGACACCACAGGCAGCTCGGGGACCTCATTAGATACTACAATCACAAAGTTAGGTTATAACACAAAATTGTGTATTTTTTTCGTAGATACCACAAAGACAGATTTGAAAATACCAAGAAATCATCAATAAACTTGCATTAAGAAACTGTTTGCGACACCGTAATATTATTGCAAAAACCAAAGTTCGGATTGATTTCGCCCTACCGGTAGACAGAAAATACGCGCCTAACGTAAATATAAGATTTCAATGTTACTGATGATGTGATCGTTTATAAGAATACTCACTTGCACAGTATAGAGCCATTATAAATTAAATTTGAACCAATATTCCCAGAAAACTCCTGAAAACTCATGAAAAGTGAAAACCAGCAGCCAAACAAAATTTTAGCACAGATAACAAAGAAATACCATAAGATAAGCAAACCAACCATAGAGTATGTAACACTTGATAGAATAAAGACGGAACCCCACTTACGTGGCGTGGCGTGTCGTGGCAACTTCTGACGTAGTTGATTGGCTACAAAACTCGTTGCGTTATGACGTAGGCTGGAACAGAGTCGTTTGATTGGTGGATCCCACGCCACGCCACGCCACGACACGTAAGTGTGGTGCCGACTTAAATCACGAATCCAGCCGCGCCGAGTTGATTTGTATGAATCACATTTCATCTTTCATGTCTAACAAGGCCTCTGCGAGTAGGTTTCAGCCCCTGGTACGCCTGGTTGCTGGAGCCAGGGCCGCGGTAACTCTTTTTCCAATTTATAGGCGACCCAGAGAGGCATCGGCCTTAGTGGACCCCGTCAGTTTTTGCTGACATCTCTTTGAAGCGCGCGTGGAACACTACGCGCCGTCGACACCGGGCCTGGTCCTTATCGGACGGCGAGCTACCCATTACTCGCCATCGGTGTCGCGCCTACGGTGGCCGGGAATCGGCTTGCGACTCCCGAGGCCCAGGGCGTTTCCTGCGGTGGCTTCGGGCGTGAGGGCGTCTCCGTTGCGTCTCCCTCACGCGTTCTACCGCCTCCTTCGCGAGCATTACTGTTTCGCAGAAGGAGGTGACAGCCTTCCATGCCCTCTCACTCCGTACCATGGCCTGAATAAGGGCCGGACGCGAGAGATCGCCACCGCTGATCGCTTCCATAAGGACACGGCGTTTCTCCGCCCAAGCGGGGCAGGCCTCCATCGTATATTCTACCGTGTCCTCCGGGCGATCCACACAATGGTGACTCCCAGACGTATCCTCCCGCCTTATCCTGAATAGGAACCTCCCGAAATAGCCGTGTCCGGTGAGGACCTGCGTCAGGTGGAAGGTGAGGACGCTGTGACGCCTCTCAAGCCAATCCTCAAAGCGGGCCACCGAGGTATCGCCACAATTGCGGCGTGCCCAGCGCTGGGTTGCGACAGTCGCCCTCTCCATGTCACCTTGAGATCCTGCCGGAGCTCTGTCCACCGAGCCGTGATTTGTCGCGGCAACGGTGTATCGCCCCGGCATTTAACCTCCTCGCACCCATATTTTCAGCCCCCTCCCGAGCCCCCTGTGAGGGTCCTGCCGCGGTGGTTTTGGCGGCGATGATGGCTGTGAAGGCAGCAGCAGCGACGAAAGTGACGGCGGCTGCTGCGGTGACAGCGGTGGTGGAGGACTTGCCCCTATCCCTTGCCTTGGCGGTCGGAGCGCAGGTCTTGCTCTCAGCCCGGTGATCGGCCGGCTTGCCAGCTGCCGCACATATGATGCAGTGCGGTGTGGCTTTGCACGAGCTGGCCTTGTGACCGGGCTGACAATAGCGGAAGCAGTGGTCACTGCGGACCACCTCCGAGGTATATTTAGCTCCAACGTGGTTGCCCACATGGCAGCAGAAGGACCTCAGAAGTCTGGGTTCCAGTAGTTTCACCTGCGACGAAACCCAGCCCACGAAGAGCCTTCGGCCTTTACCGTCTATTTTTAGGACCGTCGGAATGGGGCAGCTCACCGTTACGGCTCGCATCCCCGTGACGTCAGTACGTATGGTGTCTGCCCTCACCTGCTCAGCAGAGCATCCCTCGGTCCTGGCGACGGCGGCCACCACCTGTCCCTCTGTCACTGAGTCGTCCAGGACCAGAATGCGCATTTCAGTGCACTTGGTGGGCCTGGACACTCGGGCCCTCGTCCGCATGTAGGGACGCCTTGAGACTTTCGGCTAGAGCGTTAGCGATCGGCGCTGGCTGCACCGGGGACTTACAGCATCCGGGCTCTAGTCGCGGTGAGCCTTACCCGGATGCCCTCGGTGACGCCGAGCTCCTCCAGGTTCACCGCCGCCCTCGCTTTGGCGAGCACTTCGCGATAGGACACGCCCTTCTTTTCCGTTTTCGACTGAAGCGTAATCACTACAGCTGCGGATATCGGGGCGCGTAACCAAGCCGCGACGCTTCATTTATTGCGACGCTTCCGCCTCCGCCGTTTGGCCGCCCTTGCTGACTTACTCGCCTTCCTCTTCTCTCCGGCAACTTGCCATTTGGCGTTGGCCGCAAGAGAGTCCGGAGGCGGAAGAGATTGGGACGGCCGACTCGCCGCCTGAGCTGGGGCCCTCGCCGCCTTTCTAACCGCTCCGCCTTTTTTGGGTGCTGAATATTCCGGCCTCGTCGGTGCTGACCTCGCGGGTTCTAGCATAGCTCCATGATTGGCCTGTGTCGACGAGCGTGCGGCAGCTGCGGCGAGGGCCCCAGCTCAGGCGGCGAGTCGGCCGTCCCATCCGTCCTCATGCATGTGGTTGTCGTTATTGTCTGAGACAGATGGAAGACGATTGTTGCCCATCCCAGAATAAGGAGGACAGCCCGCCGAAGCGGGGTGGGACTCCCCGACCACTGAGCAGTCGGGACCCACCTGGGGACGTTTTTCGCAGGAGTCTTGTTCCATTTCTTTTTTTTTTAGTTTTCCTTTAAAGGGTGAGATCCCTATTTTGCTAAAAAATTTATCATGTCAAAATATCTAAATAATTATCTACGAGTATAGCACTTATGACGACTTTCGACATTTTCTGGCTGGGGTGATGCATACGTCGATTTTCAGTAAATACAAATTTTCAGTTCTTTTTTTTACGATATGAATCACATATAGGGGTACCAATTATTTGTTTATTTAGAATGGCTTTAGCATGCCTCCTTTTTCGGCGCTCATGGTGGTCTTGCTGAAAAGAACGTGGCTACCGCCGGACCACACCACCTACAAAGTCCTTTTTTAGCAAACTACTAAACGGTACCAAATTTGTTGTTCGATTTCTAATCAGTACCAATTGAGTAGTAATTATCTACCGAATATGGAAGCGATTGGCGTTGTGTTGTTGACTTGAGTCTTGACAAACCGCAAACAATGAGGCAAGTTTGATAAAATACCTGTGCAGACTAAGCTTAGCTCTTGGGTATGTAACCGGGGATTAGTAGGTTGAATAAAAATAAGAGATTCGAGTTTCAGAATTTTTATTAAATTACACAGTAACAGTAAAATATTTGGTGCCAATCGAAATGGCACTAATATGTTAACTAGTCGTCGTCGTGTAAAATCTTACGCCGTACATAGCGCTATGTACAAACGCGGCCGCTACAAAAATACTCCAGCAGCCTCATACAATATATTTACAGTCACAAATGGTAATCAAATCTTACTTTACGATTTTCATTGAAACATGGGCCATTCTTTTTGAAAAATAAAAACATATTTCAACTTAATCCTTCTTACTTAATTTTAAAATGTAATGGAGCTTTAAAAATATTTTACTAATTTCCATTTTTTAAATGTTAAAATGATTTCTTTGTGATCTAGATCATTAAAAAATGGATATAATTTTCAAATAAATATTTATGACTACCTAAAGCTCTGTGCGCATTGACCGTGTGTGAATGGCTGCAGCTAATTTCATCCTGTATACCACACGGAATTGGCTCCAATTTTGCCAGAGCTTTATATTATTGTTAACTCATCATAATTCGCTTTTATAATTAAAACAGAAATAACTAACATAAACATGACGTTTTCACAAAATAAAATTCCATTCTGACCTTACAATTTATCAAGAAAACTAGACTATTACACTTATGATGAAATTTCATTAATTAAAATACTAATATTGCCACTTGACTGACAATTAATTATTCAAATAAAATTTGTGTAAACTCAAAATATTCAAATAAAAGTATGGACATTAACAAGAAAAGTGACAAGTACTGGTTATATATACTTTTAAACTAGATTGCACAAATTATTTACAAAATATAACATTGTTTTAAGTTGTCTCAATATTTCAAGACTAAAGAACTAATAATAAAAGTCCTTCGGCATGTGTTAATCCATAATACACTTAAGGCCTGCACAGACTTCAGTGCGCAGATGTACAACTAATTCATTCTCTTTCACTTATATACTTATATAAGTGAAAGAGAAGGATTTTTATACTTATATCATATTGAAAACATAACAGAAAACTTGAGAATTTAAATAAACTTAGGAACACACAGAATGATCTTTACCATTTTTGATTCAGAAAGATATCCATTGCAGTACATTCTATACAGGCTCAAATTTTTGTCCACTGCGGACAAAAGTCCCTCATCAGAGCAGGCCTTTTGTGGCACAGATTGACTAACTTTTGATGATATGTGGACTAACAGCAACACAACGTCACCATGGTGAAATGCTTTATGCTTTCTTCAGTTCTAAGATACATAAACATTAGTATGTGACTAACAAAACAATTACCTAAATAAAGCAAGGTAGTTTCTATAGAGGAATTGACATACTGCATAAGAATATCTTATCCAACCACAGAATCATATGTCTAGATTTCACTTTGGCTTTTAAGATCCAGGTCAATATTCTGATTTATTATCAATTGACAAAATCATTTCATTAAGTAGTGTTTTGATTGAAAATGAATCAATCCTAACCAATTTAAAAAACCCTTCTATGATTTTGAGTTAAACTAAATTTTCGATTTGCAAAAGGTTCAAATAGTCAGGCTTTTAATTTTGATTTCCTAAATATTTCCTATTCACGACACTAAGATTGCATACAATCACAACCGCTTCATTTAAAGCCTTATTTAAATCTTAGTGCGTTTGTGCTTACAAACAGTATTGCTTGATGCAAACAATATAATTACTATATAAGTGAACCTGATTTCATAATCTTGGTGGATTTATTATTTCGTAGAAAATAGTTTAAAATATTATTAGCATAATTCAACTAAATATTACAACAGTCACAAAATAAACTAACATCAAGCAGTAACTAATACACATTCTAATTTGGCCGATAGTCAACATGTTTGATTATCAAAAAAGTAAAAATCCATAATTTTCAAAGTGTCCAAACTATCCAAACAAGTTAATGCTCAAATTAGTCAAATGAGCAAGAAAAGTTCGTAATTACAAGCACATTATAATAATCCCAGTTCACTTTTGGTAACATAAATAATTCCCATGACTAAGACATTAGTCCAAATTAAAAAAAGGTCCAAATCCAGAAATAAATTGCAAACGCACAACACTATATTCTATAGACTTCTCTGTGGAGGTTCTTTTTCACTCGATATTTACACTTAATAACACAATGAGCATGAGTTTGGCTTTGGAACACACTAGAGTCCCCTTGTTCATATGAGTAAGAAGATGGCTCTAGCGATCGCTCGCGATCACGAGTAGTTGTCGCGCAGCTGGCGGATGGCACTATACACCTTGACGGCAGGCCCCACGCGCAGCCGCACCAGCTGCACCAGCTCGTCGCGCGACACCATGAGCAGCTCGGCGCCCGACAGCCGCGCCGCCGCCGCCGCTGCGCCCGCCGCGCAGCCCGCTAGCCGACCCAGTAATGCTGCTACGTCACCCTGAAATTATACTTTCGTTACTACAAAACGTCTAAATCGGCAAAGCGTAACAAGATTACTCACCAAGGCCTTAGCCTTGGGCCAGTAGTGGGCAGTCTACAATTACACAATCTAAGGATTTCATTAATAAATGGGAATCACCATCATTATCTTCCTAACCTTGTCCCATGATACTTTCGGTCAGTGCAACAAATATGAATGAGAATGTGTGAGAGTTCATTGTTAGTGAGATTGCTCAGTCCGTAGTAGGTAAGATATTTGTCTACTTACAAAAAATACTTCACAAATTTGCATGTGTTGCTTGCGACTTTATTTCAATACATTTCACAGTGAATTCCCATTTCCTATAGTAAAATTAGGAGGATTATTGGTATACCTGCGACCAATGCGAAGCGTCCCGCGGCAACTGTAGCGCAGTGAGATGCGCGGCCAGGTGCGTGGCGAGGTGGTTGCTCAGCGGCGCGGGCTGCTGCGTGTGCGACGCGTGCGACACGTGCGGCGCGCGCGGCTCTAGCGGCGCGTGCGGCGCGTGCGGCAGCGACAGCTCGGGCGCCGCCAGCGAAGCGCGCGAGTACGTGCGAAGCGTGCGCGTTTCCGAGGGCACACCACGCCAGCGCTTGCCACCACCACTCGACACTGATTCGTCGTCTGACGCCTGCGAACGAAACATTGTGGTTTTAAAATACAATCTAGAATATAAAAAAAAAATAGTCTCCTCCCTTCTAGAACCTGTACGGTATCTTCATCACAAAGTAAAATTATACTGGTTCTATGCTTCGCTGCATTGGCGATACCTTCGGTAAACGTGCACGATGAATGTCGTACAAAATACACGTTGATCAATGATAACAGTTCTGACGTTGACAGCGTCTTAATCGTAAGCCGTAAGGGTGATTTTGTAATTCGAATGTTAGCGACAAAATGATACTGTATAATTAATAAATACATACCGGATCATTCTTAACGACTTCTTCGACTCGTTTATGTTTAGGCGGTCTGCCTCGTGGTCTGCAAAAGAACAATACACAGTGATTTCGTTTAATTTTGAATGGCCAGTACTTATAGTGCATAATTTCTAGATATCCTGAATCTAGCATTAACATAATAAATTAATTCTCACCTTTCTTTAGTCTCGCTAGTAGGCGTACTCGTGTGTATCGAATTCGTCTTCGGCTGTTTGCTGAGTACTCTGAAATGGAAAATATTAATGTTTATTTGAGATTAACATCAAAGTTATAGTTTTGATATGGTTTATTACGGTATATTTATTTATTGAAAGTGAATTATTAAACAGAATAGTGTACATTTTGTAGCTGTGGTGTCATGCATGAATGGGAGTAGTTGCCGACCGAACCTTCGGTCGTTTTGGCCGAAGCCGAAGGTTTATAGCAAGTGCGGAATTTGAACGAAGTGTTAGACTGTGCGTAGCGTGATGGAAGAAGCGAGGGGCAGAGGTCTTACTCCGTTGCGCCGGCAATCGCCAGAAAATGCCAACCTTAACTGAGTTCAGCTTCGACCAGAAATCGATCTTCGGTCGGACACTAATGGGAAGTGATTTGCGTAGCTCGTTCGGCTCGCGCTTAGTTAATCAAGGTTTTAACACCTGGCCAGATGTGGTGCTAGTGTACGTACCTGCGCTCTCGGGGCAGCACCTGGTCGGAGTCCCGGGGCGGCGCCAGGCGGTCTGGTGCACGTGGTGGCAGAGAGCGGTAGGGGCAGGCCGACGCCGCCGAGTGGTGCTTGTGAGCCCCTCCCCGTACGGAGCCCAGCCCGCGACACCCACCCACGCCGCACGGACCCACCACTCGAAGTTCTTCTGCCGCTGTACATAAAAACAAATTAAAATTTGTAATTATGAATATTACTGTCGATCGACATCTATGCCAGTTCATATTTTCGGCACAAAATATCAATCGATGGTTGATTGACGAACTTATGGATATAGAAACATGGTGTAAAGTCCCGCAACCCGAATGAAAATTTTCTGACCAGACATGTGTTGTGTCTGGTCCAGGTGGTCCAGGCAACTGCTCGATGGTTGTTGTTGATATATTCAAATCGCGTGGAGAACTTATATTCTTCTTCTTTTCTTTCTTTAAAAAAAAAACGTTGCCCCAAACTAGGAATTTCTACCGTATCGTGGGTGCAACTCACAAAAACAAACACCCAGAGCCCAAACAACTATCTGTAGGTCATACAAATTTGTGCCGTGCGTGAATCGAACGCAGCACAGTGTTATAGAATTCGTGTGACGTCAGGTCGTCTTTGTAGTTCTAATCCGGTTGCATGCACCACACTAGATCATAGGGTATGAGTAGACTTTGATGATTACTCCTTGTTGCTGTATGCTCAATGCAAGTTTCCTAAAACGTTGTCTATAGCTACTTACTCAGTGGCGGCTCCAGCGGATGGCCTGTCTTCAGACACCAGTTGACAGGGTGCAGATCGGGCGAGTCGTCGTCGAACCAGCAGGCCAGGTCCTCCGGCCAGCCGTCGAACGATACCTTCACTTGATGGCCCTTCACCGCGACTATTGTGGCCACACGGATCAGGAACGGTACCTGATATGAAAATGGACAAGAGTTTTAAGGTCTTCCTTTACGGATATATCAAAAGATTTTAGAATTGATGCAAATTGAGGTAAATAACATCGCATGCTATTTATATTGCGAAAAGGATTGTTTGCTGTGCTAGTTTCCTGGAAGACAGTAATGAATGACTTTGAAGTTAACTGTTATAAGGCCACATTCATCTTCTTTTAGGCCCAGTTTTTGATCTGTAGTTAACTTAAACAATGGTTAAATATGCTAACCAATCGTTTCAAATTTCAGTAAAAGACCATTTTTCTCCAGTTGTTAGCCTTACAAATAATTAACTCTCTAAAGTATTTCACCATTTGTTAGACTAACAATTGATGAATTAAGTGTTTTACCGAAAAATTTAAACCATTGGGTTAGTATATTTTAACTATTGGTTAACTACGCATCAAAAAACACACACACACACTGGTTGCCGGGTAACCGGTGGGGAATGTATAGCCATGTACGCCGGTACGTGTGAAAGCTAACATACATGGCTATTCACTTCGGGAAAAGGCACCTAGAAGGTCATGATCTCAACAACTATAAAATCCCATTTTGTCAAATTGAATAAGCACCATCAATGTACTAATTTTAACTGTTATTTTTTTATTGTGTCTATGTGTTTTATAACATTTTATTTAGATGAAAATCTGGTAATAAACAATTTTATTTCATTTCAATGAGCATATGAGTAACTCGTATTTACCATAGATACCTCTAACGCCAATCGGTATAACTCACCCTCTTATCAACCACCTCGAGCTTCATGCCAGGCTTGAACCCATTGGTCGGGCGCGGCTTGAAGGCACGCGGCGGCGCCGGCGACACTCCTGTCTCCGCCAGGTAATTCTCCCAAGAAAACGTGTCAGGGTCTTTGTAAACTGCGAACAAATATAAAGACGATTGTAGCCATGGTAGCAACTTCGCTGTAACACCATCACCAATAAGTAGGGCAGTTTTTTTAAGTGAAAACTTCTTCAGCCGCATTGAGAGATATTTGGTAGGAGCAAAACTCATGGGTTCAAGTCAGCGACATGCTAATGTGACAGCGTCATCGACATGCTTAAGTGACAGCGTCATCGACATGCTTAAGTGACAGCGTCATAGACATGGCAATGTGACCAGCAATTGCACCAGTGAAAACTTGAAACTTTGGAATAACTGGCTTTAAGTTTTTACTTCTGTTGGCAGTTCCCATGACTGACTTTTTTATTTTCTTTCCCAATGTGCGCAAGCGAGGGATGAGGTCTACGACGGACCGAGAAAGCCCAGGCCTGTTCACTCGTGCTTTGAAGTCTGAGCATACATAGGTGGTAAGAGGCACAGATGCTGGCAAAGACAGAGTTCACAGTTTTGGAGTACAAGAGAACACTTTCATGCAGTTGCAAGCATTGCAACCTAGTGTGGCAAGAAGCTGGCTTCATGCGTAGCTTTGGTAGCGAATCGCAGAATTCGCGCGCATTTTGGGTATACTAATATGTCTTCATTTGCGCTATTTTCTTATAACTCTGTGCCAGCACTTGAATATGCACCGTGTTTAACCTCTATGATTCTAGTAAGAGCCGAAAAGGCGCTTTATTAGTTAAAGCCGGCTGCGATCGGCGAACTAAAACTATATCATATAATTAACTATAGGACTCTTATGACGGAATACGAGTAGACCTTCAAGACGAGTGACAGCGGCCCTGGGAAGTCAGCCCGGCTATCTGTCAAGCCGAAAATTGTGCTGTTATAAGAGAAGAACGAATACTTTCGGAGACGCGACGACTGCTCAAACGAAATCTATAACAATTTTGGGACGTGCAACTTACAGATGTCGGATTTGTGCCTGGAAGAGTTTGTATTGGCACCAAGGACATCGAGGGGTGCTCTGAAGAGTTCACACTTACGTTGGTCTGGGGATTAATAAACACACGAGATTTAAACTTGCCTCCTTTTGCCCACGAAATGACAATCACCAATAAGAGTTAGTATTTTGAAGACAGAGAAAATAGTATCTTATGTTAGTAAGAAAATAAACGCGTTACATCATAACATTGGATTTAAGCTGCATATGTTGCATTATTAGTGATTAAATGATTTTACCCAATATTGAGATAGTATTTATAGATAGATAAGTAGCTTATCAACCAGAACAACAAGACTATCAGAAGACTATGTTTGATGTTTGTTATTCTAAATGAATTGAACAGAAAATAATTAGTAACTTAACTTACCGAAACTTGTCAATAACATGATAAAGTATCAGAGGTATTTGGGCCACCTAAATTAACGCTAAATGTTGAGCGACGGCCGACGACGAGTAAATATGTGGCTTTGATAAGAGCTATGCATTTCAATGAGGGGATAATATAGCATTCAATGTAGGAGCAATTGACTGCCGAGTGGGACCCACTTTGTAATGAGTACATCTTGACAGAACATTTTCACTGTTATTTTTTTTGGTAAATAAGACTAGAATTTGTAAATAATTTTCTTTTGACAGATAATGGCGCTAAACTGACTACAAAATATCGAGGTTTTAGCTGGCTTATAAATCTCAACTAATTTACAATACTTCAAAGGAAAACTTAATCGCGCAAAATGATCCGTGAAATTAGTTTTATTACCACTAAATATCAACGTAACATTAAATACTATAGAACGTGATTTAACAAACAGAAAATTACTTACTTGTTTTTCCTAAGGCACGTATCGAACTATTTGACATTTGTATGTGAAGACGAGTGAAATAAATAAGCTGTATTTTGTACGTGGTGTATTAACAAGAGAACAATAGGCACGACAGTCGCACACAAACCACGGATCATGACTAATTCCGTAGTTAAAAGAGAAGAGATAACGACGTAACCAAACTACCGGTTATCCTTGTTGCTCAAGTCTGTACTGTATTTGAATTTTTAATTAATACTATTAAGAATAATGGCAGAATTCATTTTGTGATGTTCAGATTTAATCATAATAGCCTATATTATTATACTTTGTTATCTATTTTAAAACTTCAAATCTCACACGATAAATTATATTAATAATATTATAAAATTTAAAAACTTGTTTTATTAACTGTCCATAGTCAACGAAGGCCAATATAATAAATAGCTATTTATTTCGCAAATATTTCTTGTTATCATTCTTATCTATTTTGTTGAAATTGCAAAGTTACAAGATTTTTATTTGTCAACATTTTTTGCACATAGGTTGTACAGTATTTTTTGCATGTAGTAGATATTTGTCAATGAAAGACTGCTTGCCTAATTATTATTACTATTATTATTATTACTTTCTTATAATAACTTTCCATGCATGTATTTAATCTTAACAAATATTCTTCTGCTAATTTAAATTTATTTTTATCTAGAAAATAATGTATGATTTCTGCGGGATGGGCCTTGGGTAACAGCAGGAAATGATTAGCAATCAACAATATTGCTACTGCTGCCTATTTGTTATCATTCTTATGTTACTACTAAGCTACGCAAAGGAGTATAAAACAATTATATCTCATACAAAAACAACACCGTTTCGTGCCTTACGCATCGGAAAGCTAACTTCAGGGCCTGCCCAGAAGTTTGCCGAGCACTATACCAGTATTTTGCATGGAGTGACTGCCTGCCTGACATTAGCAACCCAGAAACTGGGTAACACAGTACTCCTTATAATATATGATTTTCTGACTTCTGAGTACTGTAAAGACTGTCAAATAATTATTTTTATTGCAATATAACCGTTTGATAACCAAGATCGCTTAACTGAAGTAATTTTCATTCTTGTGAACTGACAGCAAACTATATGAATAAAGCTGTGTAAAGTATAAATGACCTCTGTATCTATAGCTCTGCAAGGTAAACTAAACTAACTTAGCTCACGGCTTGCAAATCTTTTAAAAATAATTGCAGTGTGCACCAGATCTCACTAGGAACCTACCTACTAACACACTAAAATCCTTTTGAACAAAATCAATTTCGGAGACAATTTATATTTTGTTTTCCTATTACTGTATGGTTCATGTACAGAGTAATCAAAAATTGTAGTAAAGCATACGGTAGGCACTGATATTTTAGGCAATAATAACAGCCGCGCGGGTCGATCTTCAAGGTTAAGCGACGTTTGCCGAGGTCGGTCCGAGGATGGGTTACCATCTTTACATTGCTAGTTTCTTCTGTGCCTCGGAAAGCACGTCAAGCCGTTGGTCCCGGCTGTGATTTGAAGATCTTTGACAGTCGTTATAGGTAGTCAGAACCCTGAGATCTAACACCAGTCTAGCCAAGAGGTATCGTGTTACCCAGTTACTGGGTTGTGGAGGTCAGATAGGCAGTCGCTCCTTGTAAAACACTGGTATTCAGCTAAATCTGGTTAAACTGGTTGCCGACTCCAACATAGTTGGGGAAAAGACTAGAATGTTAGTAAGCAATGTAATTTTGAAAATCTGTCAATCTATTAATCCCTGAGGAGTCCTATCTTACCTTAATAATCTTTTTCAGTAGTGTTGTGATGTAAGACAAGATTTCTAGCTGGGAGTTGTCTAATGCGGCTGTTTATTGATTTTCACAACCAAGTATGTATAAAAAACAATCTGGGTGCCATTAAAAAAATACATGGCGACCCATAGGATGAAGTTAAGCTGTATAAAGTTGTCCAAATGTTGGCAAGTTTTTTCAGACAGGCAATATTCAGGAACCTTCGTTTTAAATGAATCCCTTTGAATAGACACCATACTGACCCAGAATCTTATTTCTCTGGTCATGAACAGTCAAGTTTTAGTTCATTCAGCTCTCTGTTTTCTTTTGATTTTATAACGATTTCATCTATAGTTCATTGGGAATAATGAAGAAGCACTCACAGTTAGGTGGCGTCAAAGGCACTCCATTCTCTTCAGCCCAGCCCACAGGGTGTATATAGGGCGAGGTGGGGTCCACCCAGAAGTCGTACATCTCGTCCCACGAGTCAAAGTTAATTAGCATCCTGTTGTCCAACACGTCGGCGATCGAAGCCACGCACACCAGGTCGTTCTTCCGGTCTTCAGCTTCTAGTTTCATGCCAGTGCGGAAACCGCTTGGTTTGAAGATCTAGACATCAAAAGAAATGAAATTTTAGAATTGGTATAGAGAATGTATTTGTATGCTAAAAATATGTGGTATGGGTAGGTAGCTGACTAAATATGGGTTTCAATAAGAAAATACTATGTTGTTGTAACTAAGTGCCTGTTGAGCTTTGTTGACTATTAGTATTTTTTATCTTATTGCAATAAAATCCACTTTTTCTGTTATGTTTTCCACATGATGATGGATAAAAGAGATCGCATCTAGCAGAGATGAGAATATTGAGATGGATGTGCGGAGTGACGAGAATGGATAAAATGAGAAATTAGAAGAAGTTCGAAAATGGCGCCATTGACAGAAAAGTTGAAAGGAAACCGTTTGTCCTGGTACGATCATTTGATGAGGAGGTATGAAACGCATGTTACTAAAATAGTTATGAATATAAATGTGGATGGATGGAGAGGAAGGGGAGTGCCAAAGAAAAGATGGATGGATGGTATGAGGAGTAATATGAATGAAAAGGGAGTCAGTGATAGCGTGAAGGGGGACAGGACGGTATGGGAAAGAATACTTTTTGCGCCGACCCCAAGTAACATGGGACAAGGGCAGGAAGATGATGATAATGATGACATGAAGTAAAAATAAACAATTAACATTTGTAAAAGTAATAATGTCTTAAATAAGTTTTTTATTTTTTAATAATCTATAGGCTCGCATTTGACCACTATCTCGCCTGATGGTAAGCGATGATGTGGTCTACAGTGAAGCATGCTTGCCTAAAAGTAACCTAAATGGGCTCTTGACTTAAAGACCCCAAGGTTGTATCTATCAGGGAACAAAGACTCCGTAAAGGAATTCCACTCCTTAGCCGTGTGCACAAAGTAAGTAAGTCAAATCATTTATTTCAATTAGGCTATTAAACTGCACTTTTGAATGTGAACATGCTATTGCACCTAAAGAAATTATATGAGGAATTATTTAGTGGTATAATAGCACTTTCTCCCTATTCAGTATAATGAATGTAAAATTATTCAAATAATGTAGAAATAGTTTCTGCATAATCTCTAAAAATACATAAATTAATCCATAACATCATAATTAAGAAACTTACCGCAGCAGTTACATGCGGAAACAAGTTCCTGGGCGCAGCCACGGCTCTCATCTGCTTCAAGTAGAGCGGCCACGAGAAGCTGGACGCGGCGATGTTGCCGGGAGGCTTGAGCGAGCGCCCGTTCTTCTCGCACCAGCCGGGCGGGAAGATGTCGCCAGAGTCTGCATTCACCCAGTAGTCGTACACATCGGGGTACTCGTCGAAGTGCAGCCGCATGCGGTAGCCCTGGACCTCCGCTACCGACACCACGCAGAATATTGAAGGGTGCTGCGGATCTATCGCCTCCAGTCGCATCCCCACTTTGAATCCGTTCCTATTGTAAGGAAACGGATTCTTAAATAGCTTAACAGGCGCATCCTTCGCTTTACAAATGTCAAGGTACTTCATCCACGAGAAACCATTCTTTCCACACATCCATGGGTACTTCTCATTCTCTATCAAATCTTCATTTATTTTCAATAGAGCTGCCTCTGATAACTGGTCAGATGGCAATGAATCATAATGCTTGAGTGACACTTTGTCTTTTCCTTCAGATGCAATATCAGAATCGGACAGTTGTTTCCTCATCAATAATTTCTTGATTTTATTCTTCTTCTTAGCCAAATCCACGCGTTCCCTGTCCTTCTTCTTTTGTAAAGCTTTCGTGACTTCAGTCTGACACGCGACGCTACAAAAGTTGGGCGTGATGAACTCGGCCGCCATGCCGTGGCAGCCGCAACATTCGCACCGATACATGTCTTCTGGAGAATTAGGTTTCTTATTTTTGTCGATGCGTTGCTTCATAGGCGTGTGGTACTTAACCGCTTCTTCCTGATCACTGCCTTCTAGCATATCTATAAGACCAAATTCGTTGGTTTGAAATTGCAAGGTGCTACCTTGTAGTCTAGCAACCCCATTATGCCATATTAACCCTGGAGGATCTTCTTCTAACACACCTTCCTTGATATCATTTTTACTGAAGTCATCTACTTTTGTAAAGTATATCTCGTGAGGACTCTTCTCGTTGAGTGTATCAGGTTTGCTATCCTTAAAATCTTCATCCGAGTCCAAATGTTTAGCCTCTAAATCTTTGTCCAGTTTCTCGTCACAGAACAGCGAGGGAACACGATGGTCGTCGTTGCTGTCGGCGTCCGCCCGATCTTCAATTTTGTCGATCTTATTGGCAGTTGGCAGCGCCAACCTTGTTGTGTTCCTATTTGATAAGTTTTCCGCACATAAAGAGATGCGCCTCTTCATGCTTGCGTTCGCTATCTTTCTGTCACTGTTGTCCGAGTTGGAACGTCTCAAAATGGCGGGCGCAGCGATGGTAACTGATCCCATATCATGCCTATCTATCATGTTCCTATTTAATAAACTTTTTCCTTTCTCTGGTATAGCTAGAGTGAAGGACTTCTCTCTGTGCCCGCCATCTTCGTCTGCTATCGACACAGTGTAGATGTCGTCGTTCATAGCCGCGTTAGTTTCAGGTATCGTGAGCGTATATTCTCCTTGCACGCCAGTCGGTTCCGCTCTTGACCCAGGTATGGATAATGTAAAGGTTTTCTCGCCATTGGGGCTTTGAGGTAGATCTTTGCCATTTAAAACTTTCCCGAATGGCTGTAGAGGTGGCATATCTTGGGAGTCAATCATGGTGTCTCTCATTACAGTAATGTTACCTTGAGGGTCATTCTGTATTTGTCCATTAGCTATTTGTAGATTGATAATAGGACCTTTGGAAGCCATAGTTGCAGGTAAAGTTACAGGTAAAATGAACTTTGTATTTTGCATTTTAGGTATATTCATAGGAGTTATGAACAGCTTCTGATTGTTAACATTCACATTGGACTGATTGTTAGATATGAGGATAGATTGGTTCTCGGATAAGTTCTTTTGGTTGGGTTTCTTCACGGAGCCGAGATATGCTATGGCCTGTTTGTTGGGGTTGCTGGGTGCAATGCTGACTGGGACCATCATCTTATCATTGGACTTTGGTTTCTGTATAACTATTGGCTGACTAGTGTTGACTGGAGCTAGGATGGAAGACTTGTTCTGAGCCGACCCCTTTGGGGCTATGTTGGGTTTGGTGTTTACATTTGATATTAAATGTAAGTTTGAATTGCTGGTTACCTGCAAGGAGTGAAAATAAAACTTATGTAATGACTGCACTTGTGCATGTAATTATAAGGTACAGTCAAGGGTCAAAAGTGCAGTCATACTCTACCAAAACTCAAATGGCTAGTTTTTGTAGAAGTTAAATTATCCACAACTGATTTAATATATTGTATAGAAATTAAAGTATAGATTATTCCTACTAACCGCGAAAAGTTCAAATTCTGCTGCCTACAAAAAAATTGCCTTTTCTGTTTTTGAGTGTGACTGCAATTTTGACCCTTATAGTACAAATAGAAATAATATTTGTAGGTCTAGTTTTACAGTCTAAATAAAGTGTCTAATAACAGATACCAATCAGAAATTATTATAATAATTTTAATTTATTCTGGCATTAAAATCTTTATTTTTAATATTTATTTTTATTTAGGCAAATAGGTTTGCAACCCTATAGTAAAATTATGTTTTATTTTAAGAATTGCTATCATATTCATATTTTATGTAAAACTTTATTATTATTTTGGGCAATCATACAGTTTTTCTTAGCTCTAAGCTAGTTATAAGCTACATTAATGGGCTAAACCAAATCAATGTAGTGTTTTTGTTTTAATAAAAGCATATTTTCAGTAAAATTTCTGTTACATCCATAGAAAAATGTAATATAAAGAAAGTAATATAAGAATGTTTATTTTCTGCTGATAACTACATTTTAAAATGTTTATACAAAATAATATGCTTAGCTCCTGTCATACTAATTAATTATCTTTTTATAATGTGATATTTGGCCTTGCTATTAATCACAATGAAGGCTATCCTCAAAGAAACAAGTGACTTACATTATATAACAATTTTTAACCAAAACATGCCATAACATAAAAGAATGATTTGTGCTTAAACCACCACCATTATGTTTGTTTTAGAGTGAGTGAAAGTGCATTCATTGAGCATATTGACATTATATTTTGATTACTACTTTAAAAATAAATTTTGATTAATATAAAATTGGTAAGCCAATTCATAATCACATGACTTTTATTTTTACAATAATTATTTGATTAGCTATCAACTTTTATTTTACAATTGGGTAGCTGATTTTATTTTTTATATTTTAATTAAAAAAAAGTCTCACTGTTCCAATTTGACATGAATGCATGTTAATGGTGATGATTCACTTACTGGTCTCCTTACTATGATTTGTGGTGGATTTCCACTGGTACTTGCTTGGGTGATGACGTCAGTACTTGTGACAGGCTTCAATCCCGTTGGAGTTTGTATGTAGACCACCTGCGGTACATGCGGCACCTGCCTCGGAGCTCCTCGTATTTGAATAGAATTAGCAGCATTCTGCATTTGAAGCATAGCACACATTGCACTGCTGCTGCTGTTTGAGACTTGGTGGACTTGTGGGAGAGGACTGTTGACTTTAACCTGTGATATTGATGTATCAGATATCTGCAGGTGAGATGAACTGGTCACTGTCATATCGGAGTTGCAATCCATGTTGCCTGATCTTGGATTTGAACCCATGTGAACTTGTATAATTGAACTGTGGAGGGACTGAGTATGGTTCTGTAAGACTGGCATGGAGGGCAATGTTGGCAGTTGAATGTTCTGGTTGGCAGCTGGGATTTGCAGAGGAACGTTTATAGTCTCACCAGCTGATAACTGAACTGGTACGCTGGTATTCCCAGAGACTTGAAGGGGGAGACTAACTGGTGTAATCTGCAGTGGAACAGTGCTAGTAGGCCCAGAAATTTGAACAGGGACATTAATATTAGAGGTTGAGCCCGGAATCTGTACTGGCACATGCACAGTGGACAAATGCAGGGGGTATGCAGAGTTGCTTGAATGTATTTTAACAGGAGCAATTGAATGGGTTACTAGATTGTGTGTGATAGGCAAAGAGCTCTGTGAAGCCTGCATCGAGGACACGATCATGCTGCTCGAGATTGGCGCCTGAAATTTGACAAATGTATGTCAATGATGTCAAAAAAATAACACAACATCACAATAGAAAAAATAATTAACTAATTAGAAACTCACGCGTAATGTATTCAGTAGCACATTCTGCGGTGGATTATTTTGTGTTATATTAGTGCAAACTGACGTGTTCGCTGATTTTAATAATCTTTTTTTCAATATTTCTGTTTTAGGTTCGTCAAAGTTTTGAAGTGAATTACACTGCTGTCTCTCCATTTCTCAGTGCCGAGAACGTGAGCGAGTTCATTACAGACACTCAGTCATCTTTTACAATCCATTATTGACGACCTGCAATGCATTAAAAAATTAAAATATCGCGAAATGAAATATCATTGAAAAACACCACTCGCGCTAGAATGCTTGGTCGGTGGCAAAGTTTTTGTACCAAATTAAAAAAAAATACGAGTAAAAGTACAAAACAACACATTATTTATTTATTTAATACAAAATACGTTACATACATTTTTCTTTTGCGAGTATCGCTCTCTATCAATTGTGCAGCTACTTTTACAGAACCACAACCTTCCACAATAAAGTTCAAGAAACAGTGGAACAGAAACTTATTACTTACATTTTTATGTTTCAGCCGTGAGATAAGTTCTTCATGCGTCTTTCCAACCATTACAAAAGGGTTATCGTATTGAAAACCATTAAAGAAAAATAAAATATACTCAATAAAGCGACGATATTTACCTGCCCAGCACAACTGGTAATAAATCTGACAACATTGCCAAAATGATATCGGTGTTCGTTACGTTGGTATAGACAAATGTTTCCACCAATCGCAGCCACGCAATTTCATGACGAAGCTTTCGCGCCCGATTATTCAGCCAAAAAAGTCAAGAGATAAGTTTATATTTATACAGTTTGTTAGGTACGGATATACGATGATATTGAGAATTATTGAGGATTTTATTATTTTATAAGGTCCTTTAACTGTCTGCCAATATTATATTAACAAGATTGGGTTTATTAGATTTGTTTTATGCTATTTTTAGTTTATCTTTAACTTTGTTATTGCTACGCATGCATGTACTTATAGTATGAGTACATCGTTCATTTTTAGTGCAGTCAACATAGCTTAGTTCCATTCAAATAGAGTACATTTTTGAATGATAATAAATATGGATAACCTAAGAAGCTACTTTTGTAAAAAAGTGTTCCGTTAAAAATATTTTTTTCTAGTCTGGGCTAACATAGCTTTAGCTTCGTTTTAACTTTATTTATTGTAACATCATTATATAGGAAAATGTGCGTTTACCGGAAGCGGAAAAGGAATTTTCACGTATTATTTCCGCTTTTGAAAAGAGGAAAATAAGCCAGATGTAATTGAAGGTCGATGAACTATTGTTCAATCGTATCGTCTTACAAGTTCATATTTTGTAAGCACATTTTTATTGAAGTTTAGCTATTCCAACATTGACAATTTTATTGTCGCGCGTCGTCGTCGTTGGTATGTACACCTACAGCGTTTTTTTTTCTATAGGCACCTATATAAAAAAATACTCTGTGGTGGTTTGGTATACTAAAGTGTTTTAAGGGCCGATTTCACCAATGAAACTAATCGCGATTAGTTCACCTAAACTCAATTTGTGCAAATACAGCGTTCTGATTGGTAGTTTCTCAGCGGTGTCAACCAATCAGAATGCTGAATTTGCTTAATCTGAGTTTTTCATTGGTGAAATTAGCCCTAAACCGTTTGTCTACACTCTACCTCAACTGTGTGTCAAAGTTTAATGATCACTTATTTCCCTCAGTAAACCCTGATATTAATCAAGGTCATAGAGTATATTCAGAGCATGGAAATACCAATGCCTCAAAAAAAAAAAACAGATTTGTTTCAAATGTATGCCCTTATTGAATAGAAATGCTCATTTATAATTTTTTTCAATTATTTATTTTATTCAATTTGTTCCCCAATGTTTCTCAAAAGACTGAGTCCCAAAACAGTAGACAATGTTGAATTAAAAAATAAAGCTTGCTAAAATTAAGAATGTTGTGAAAATATTGTCTTGATTGTCATTACTATTGTCAAAATAAAATTTCCTTTTGCGAGTTTCGCAATTTGCCTATTATTATTTCCCAAACATAATACAAAATACTACTAGTGATTCGTTTATATCAGTTCAAGACCAAATTGTTGGTAATATTTGTAGGAGCGGATTATTCTTTAATGCGTATGTATACACGAATTTATTAGAATTAAAATATATTTATTCAGGACATAATTACGTATCAGTAATTTCTGTTAAGTTTATAATTAAGTTAATTTGTAAAATCAGATATTGTTCGCATGCTGTCATTTTCTATGCTACGTAAGTGTGTATAGCCAAGTTCTAGATATTTCTTTGATTTATTATTTCACCTAGGATTCTGAAACTCGCGTGTCCTAAAAATATGTTTGATAAATACAAAAAATATGAGTGTATATTAGAGAAGATTTCATTATTCAGTTTGTTTTAAGTAAATAAATTGATGATGCAAGTGGAGAGTTGTTTTGGTCTGTAATCGAAACAATGCAGCTGTCAATTTTATCAAATCTAAACAGCATGCATGTGGAACTGTTGAGTGAGTTGCTTTTTGTTTGGGAATCCCCCAAATATACAAGGAACACCTTATAAAAATAGTAGGTAGTAATACTGCAATATTGTATTTATATTATGTCAGATACTCTGAAATATGGAAAACTTTGAAGGGCTTTATAGTATGCAGTACACATACAGTTGTAATCCAAACAAAATAAAGGTAATGTTTTCATTTGTTAAAGATCAATTTAAGAATAATAATATCTGAAATCTGAATGAACCATCTAAAGCATTGGATAAAGGGGGAGATGTGTGATATAACTAACTAACAAATGATAATAATGCAAGATATATGCCTAACTACAAACAAGCCTGATACAGGTGATTGCATAGATTCTGAACCGAACCCAATATGAAAGTAACATATGAAGCAAAATAATTCAAGCTGATATTGTATTGAAAAGCTTCTGTAATTTTGCAAGGTCATACAAAATATACACATTTTGCTCATTCATAAATGCGTCATAAGTAATTGATGACAGACTAGCCCTGCCATGATATAAATAAAATGCCATTATCCGACATCTGGTTGATTTTTAACTTTTAATGCTGTATTAATGAGAAAAAAATATCTATCGATCTGTGTTTGCGAATTTCCAAAAGTATTCAAGGTATTGAAAATTCCCATACACAGATTGATCGATATTTTTTCTTATTACTATAGCATCAAAAGTTGAAAATCAACCGGATGTTGGATAACATCATTTTATTCGTACCACGGGAGAGTGACCCACCCGGCTTCGCTCGTGACAAATTGCATACCAAACCCTTCCTCGTTTCTTACTTTTTCTATTGGTGAAAACAGCATGAAAATCCATTTAGTAGTATTTGAGTTTATTGCCAACAAACGCGGCGGGGACTTTTTTTTATAATATATAGTGATAAATGATTTTAGAGCACTGTCCCATTTTGTTAGGATAGTGAAAGTTATTAGGCACCATTTATAGATTAAAAGGTTTGATAAAGGGGTGCTTTCTCATTAAAACGTCTTACAAATTCTATTTGTATAATCATATAGGAATGTAGTTTAAGCAATTAAAAGTTTAGTGCTATCATCAGAAAAACCTATTAATCAATCCATCATTATATTGGTTTTATCTCATTTTGATTTTATTATTAATTCAAATTAACTATGACAACACATAATCTGACCATTATCTCATATTATAAATGGACTGTTTCTTGTCATCCTAAAATGCAACTAGATAACATATTAGATACAGTATATAAAAGGGAGGTCCCAGAGTTTTCAAGTTAGTTCCTAGAGTTCTTTGTTTTCCATTAACAGTAAAAGTAATTGTTATCTTTGCGCCATCTATTATTTCTGTAGCTTTTCCGACAACCCCAACATTACATATATATGTAATGTTGAGGTTGTTATTATAGCTGTTACATTTTAGCATGGCACTATTGGTACACCACCTGCCTAGATTATTGATATTCTTATTTAAAAAAACGGAAAATATTGACATAGGACCTAAAAATAACTGGCAAACATAAGTGTCCCATAGGTGCGTAAACTTTCGAGGAATACAGTAATGATGTTAATCTTATGTTAACTAGCGGACGCCTCGCGGTTTCACCCGCGTAATTCCCTTTGCCGTGGGAAGACAGGGATAAAAAGTATCCTATGTCACCCGGGGATAGTGTAGCTTCCCAACAGTGAAAGAATTTTTGAAATTGGTCTAGTAGTTTTTAAGTTTATTTGTTACATTCAAAAATACAAATCTTTCCTCTTTATAATATTAATATAGATATAGACATATAGTTGTCCTGAAACAACATCTAGTATGATCTTCGATGTTGTTAGTTATGATAGAATATACAATGCGTCCGGACTTGTAGTAATAAAACTGTAAGGCCGTAAAATACAGTTCATTTTATCGATGTTTTATCCACATAGTGGGTGAAATCACCACACAAAGAAAGAATAATTTTAGTACCTGACTTACTTATTACAATATCCATAAGTATAGTCTAACAACCATAACTCTGATAGTTCTCACAGAGGCGTCCATTTAATGTTATTTTTATGGCCATAGCATACAGAACCAAAAAAAATATTCATTAAAATTCAAAAGATAAGATATTATTGTGTTTTTATTTTTAATTTTAAACGTAATATCACAAGTTTTTATTGCATTGCCTAAATCTCTTCACACATCTTGCATTTTTTTTATAGTCTTTGAGTTGGTTTAAGCAATGAGAAAGGAATCACAGCTCTAAGCCAATTATTTTTAATTTTATTATTGCCTAAAAAGAACCCCTGCAAATTTTCACCTCATAATATAGCAGATTTTATGAAATGCAATGAAATTTGTGTGGTGTGTTTTATTGTTTATTGATTAAATTAAGTGCCTTCAAGTTTTACTACTACAAGTCCATTGATATAGTTTATTTTTTCTATGAAAAGATACTAATGAATATGCAGTAACAGATATTGGCCCTGCTAAAAGGAAACAGCTATAGACTAGTTGAAACAGCTTGTATTGTAAATTTGCAGCCGACTTGATGTGAACCCGGGACCATGAGTAGCCAGCACCAGTACATGAGCGTCAACAACACCCCAAGTGCACGCATTGGCGATATTGAACACATTAGTAAGAGAGATCACTTATTATTTTTATATTTTATGACTTCTGGAATCTTGTTTTTTTTTAGTTGTGTTGTAAATATAGGTACCTACTTCAAGAATTCCACAAACACACAGCTATGTTTGGGCTGGGTTCCAGTCCAACTGGAGCCAGCTGATTACCAGTATTTTATATAAATCAACTGCCTATCTTATCTTCACAATCCAGTAACCGTGTAACACAATTGACCCTTTGGCAAGACTTATGTCACATTTTCTGGCTTTCCACTTTACTATATTAAACTTTGAATAGCTTAGTAGGCGTTTCGGCCGCTGAGTTAAAAATAAACTTCCCAACACTACTACATATATATATACGGTCGAATTGAGAATCCTCCTCCTTTTGGGAAGTCGGTTAAAAATAAATTTCGCGACCACGCTAAGTTGCGCTTGCGTGCCATTTAACATTTACGAATGTCAGTTCCGTACACGAACAGGCTCGCTCACCAAATGTTACAAAATTTTATGTATGAGCCGTAAATATTAGCAATTATACCTACATTGCAATTGGTAAAGAATATCAAAGGTTTATTAAGGTTATTTGGAAAGTTATAGGTATTGGTTGGAACTTTGCTACGAGTTTATTAATAATACGGTAACGTAAACGTCTCTAGCGACGGTTGCAAGAATAGTAGGGGACAAATATCTCTCATATTTGCCCCCTACTATTCTTCCAACCGTCGCTAGAGACGTTTCGCGAAACATCCCCAGACTTCGTGCGACATCTACGACAACAGCTCTTTGTGTCTCTGAAATTGGCTGCAAGACCCTGCGCAGTACCTAGCTACGAGGGCGGGATGATAAGTAACTAGCCTAATAAGAAAACACTTAACTTTCCGTGATAAAATGAATTTTATACCATTCCCCCTCTAAAAAGCTTATTTTATTCACTGAAAACAGTGAATAAAAAGCACTTTTGATCACTGTTTTGGTGTTTGAATTTAGAACACTGCAATACATATTCTACCTCCAACTCAATGCTATACAATTCCTTGCGCATAAAATACTCGATGCAAACTTCTTGTGCAAAGAATATTCGATTTTCAAACTCCTTTGTCGATTAAATTTTGAGTTTGTTTATGTTTAGGATTTTAAGAATGATGTTGATTTTGGTCTAGGATATTTTGTGAATACTTATTTAGATTCTAATTCTAATATTAATTGCATTGGTGCTTAATTAATTATAATATTATGTAACGTAACGGAGGTGGTCACTGGCGTCTGAAACACACTAGCTCAGCTTAAATTTATAAAAAATGTGGAACCCTGAGGTTTCTAATTTTTTCTAAAATTTTAAGGTATTTAACCATTTGTTTATTTATTATTATCCCTTGTGCTTTTTGTTTAAATCTTTCTTTTTCTCGTAGTCATGGTATAAAATATAGTATGCAACTCTTGAATAAAACGGATTTATATCGAGGACCATGAATCACTCGCGTCGCTCAGGATTCTAACACTTGAATCACTCGCTATGCTCGTGATTCAATCATCATGAATCACTCCCTACGGTCGTGATTCAGTTTTTAGAATCCTTCACTTGTTCGTGATTCATCAATGGCCCTCGCTTTAAATCCGTCCTTTATTCACTAGTTGCATAATATACTATTATTTTTCGACATAGTCTCCGTGAACGCACTTATTCCATCTTCGTTCTAAAGCAGTAATGCCTTCCATAAAATGATTTCTTTCGAGGCCTGCAAAATACTTCTCTACAGCGGCTATGACTTCATCATTTGTGGCAAATTTCTGTCCGCCCAAAAAAGTTTCAAGCTTAGGGAATAAGTGGAAGTCTGATGGCGCTAGATCAGGCGATTAAGGTGGGTGGGACAGCAAATGATACCTCAATTCGTTGATTTTTGCCATAGCAAAAAAAATCACACATTGTTTAACACAATGTGTGAACCCTAGCGTTGTCTTGGTGGAAGATGATTTTTTTTTTCGCCAGACCTGGTCGTTTTTGCTGAATACATTTATGAAGCTTATCTAGAAGATTAGCGTAGTATTCTCCATTAATTGTTTGACCTTTAGGAAGGTAATCTATAATCAAGATCCCATCTGCATCCCAAAAGACGAAAGCCATCCTTTTCCAGCCGACTTTACAGCCATGGCTTTTTTTGGAGCCGGGCATCCCGATTGATTCAACTGTTTTGATTGAATTTTTGATTCTGGCGTGTACTGATGAACCCATGTTTCATCTGTTCTTACAAATCAACGTAAAAAATCGGCCTTATTACTCTGAAAACGGTCCAGACATTATTTTGAGTTTTGCACCCGAATCCATTTTTGATCGTGCGTAGGCAATCGCGGCTCCCAACAGGCCGATAACTTTTTCATATTTAATTCCTCACTTAGGATATGATGTACCCGTTCTTTTGAGATACCTGTAGTATCAGCTATTTCAGATAACTTCAATCGTCGATCTGCTAAAACCATATCATGTACTTTCAAGACCATTTCCGGAGTCGTGACGCTTTTTGGACGTCCGGGGCGGGCTTCATCTTGGAAACATGTACGACCGCGTTTAAACTCAGCCACCCAGTTTTTTACTGTAGCATAAGAAGGAGCACATTCACCCAAAACATTCTTTAACTCGTCATAGATATCTTCCCCTTCATGCCCTTCATATGAAGAAATGTTATCACCGCTCTTTGTTCAATTTTATCCATTTTGATAACAGTTGACGAAATATATTTTCAAATGACAAAAAATCAATAAAATTTTCACACCCCCAATTTCAAATTTAGAACACAGGTGGCCAGAGATACGAATTTAAAAATGACATATATATTTTTTAATATTAACTTTTTAAATAGCAGTGGCTAGTTACTTATCATCCCGCCCTCGTATTTTTGTGTCTGAAGTAGAAGATAACACTGTATAACTGCTCTTTCACTCGCTTACGTTTGTCGCATCGTCCTATCTCGCTTACTGTATGCAGTATAGGTACTCGGTGACAAATTGTTTCTTGCGCAATGGTTCGCAGAGCCTAATAGCCGTAACGTAACACACGCTCGGATATGGTACCCACAAATCCTAGTGTTGCCGTATTTAGAACATTATTTCCCTTTCACGCTCGGCCCGTACCATAACGGGCCGCAAATCCGTGGTCCGCTCTTTTCAAATCCGAGCTTGTGTTAGCAGTTTAACTTCAGAGACAAAGATCCGCTATGAGGACTATGGTTTAGTTCATATAACCAAGAGTCATGGACGAGAACTGCTAAGGTCGCGCGCACATTGTCTGACCTGACTTATTTTTCGTTTCGACGGATCACGTTTTGTTCTCCAGACCTCCAATGAGTATCAAAATGTAAATTAATTTATTCAAATTAGTCTTAGAGGCAGCACTTTTGAACGCCAAATTTATACATAGACAGTCCCCCTAAACGCCCGCCCGTCAACACTTCCTTGTGTTTTATCTGGGATGAAGAAGTGGCGCAACAAACTCCGTAGCGAAATATCTATGCAACCTTATTTAAGTTTGCTTGGTAAACCGACCATTGCGCGCAGTCTAGGCTTTATGTTGAAAGTATCAGGAGCGGATATGCGCCGCAATTTGTTTCCTGTCTCCACTCACGATTGTATGCCTTTAAATTGCTAGATTAATGGAACCTTTGTACAAGAATGGAGTTATGGAAGTAATACCTAGATGTTTGCTAACCAATGCGTGTGTAGAATGAGCAATACATTGATTATAAATATTTCGTACGATTTGTTACCTTTCGGCCAGTAACGCGTAGGTACTGACGTAGTTTAATTCACCACTGGCTTACTTTACACCTTACTTTATAGTCAGCTTGTATCATACCTACTATTTCTGGACAAAGACTACCCATGACTTCCAAAGGTTTCGCCCCAGGACAACCTAATTTAGGGAAGAAAAATCTAAATATAACAAGAGGTAGTATCTTAACTAGAACAAACATCAGCTCTGAATAGTGGTTAGATTTTGTTAATAATATTGCTTACTACGAAACCCAGGACTCGTATGCCCGTAACTATAAGACTGATATTCCCACCAGGCCACCTGTCGGAGCACATCGGGTCGCTGTGCCTTTCGTCCGAGTACTCCGATGTGACGCTCGTGGTGGAGGGGCAGCGCATCCCGGCGCACAAGGTCATCCTGGCTGCTAGCAGCGACTACTTCAGGGCGCTGCTCTATGGCGGCATGAGGGAGACCAACCAGGTGAAATATGCTTATTTGTACGATTTTGTTTTCTTGATTTAAATGCTAAACAAATCTTTTATATAGACTAACCATGGCGTTTCCTGCCTGTCCTCCTTCTCCTTAGGAAACGACCACTTCAAATCGTGCACCTAGCTTCTGACTTTTCGAAGTGCTAATGTATAAAATATTTTAAAATGCACTACATCCACACAAGAGTTTGCCCAGCAGTGGGACAATATAGACTGGGCAGATAAATCAACATAAAAATTTGCAATCTGGTGAACAAGAGTAGAAGTTTTAAGATATACTTGTTCTTCTAAGTCATACTGTTTTTGTAGATATATTCAGCCATACATCTACTTAACTAAAGTAGAATAAAATAGAAATATATTTACTACTGTTATCACATAACACAACATAACATAAATATATTTATGCTTGTATTGTTTAAGTCTAAACATAGTTACTAGAAACTAAGATTAAAAGTTAACATTTAAAAATTGTATACTTATAAAAAAGTAAAAATGTGTTGCCAATGTCTTGTTGAGAGATTATGACAAAATCAAGTGTCTGACACATTAGCCATAGGTACACTATTCGCTAACACCCTCATCTTTGCAGGCGGAGGTGGAGTTGCAGGCGCCGCTCCAAGCCTTCAAGGCGCTGTTACGCTATGTTTACTCAGGTAACTATCGAGGTAATGGCTGATACTGATTCGTTATCATAGCTACTGAGTACAGATTCAGCTAGTCAACTCCATAATAATGTAGATTTTAACCTTAGTTTAGCTTCTTGTATTGCTGCTTGTAGGTACTAACTCGGCTTGTTGTTACAAATGTATAAAGATGTGTTGATGTATTTTAAATATGTGAATATGTAGCACTTAATTGAATATAATAGAATATCATGATTTATATAACCTTGACCAGCGAAGTAAAAGCTGCTAAATATATGTAACTTGTGCTACCCAGAATCCGGTCGTAAATATAGTACGGCTGGATACCGGTATTAGGTCCCCGATTTTATAAGTGCAGTTGAGAAACAAAGCACAATGAACACAGATTTTTGTTTATGGATCCGTTATCTATACATCTATACACATAAATAAAATTGGAGTGTCTGTTTTTAATATTGAAATAACCTTTTTTTACAACATGTATATGAATATATTTACGGTACATACACCAAAGTAACATTTTTTACAATTTTTGTCTGTCTGTCCGTCTGTTTGTTCCGGCTAATCTCTGAAATGGCTAGACCGATTTTGACGGGACTTTTATTGGCAGGTAGCTGATGTAATAAGGAGTAACTTAGGCTACGTTTATTTAAAAAAAAATCTTTTATTTTAGAAATTTGTTAGGCGGAACGAAGTTCGCCAGGTCAGCTAGTATATACATCTATACATATAAATAAAATTGGAGTGTCTGTTTTTAATATTGAGATAACCGTTTTTTTCTACATGTATATGAATATATATACGGTACATACACCAAAATAACATTTTTTACAATTTTTGTCTGTCTGTCTGTCTGTTTGTTCCGGCTAATCTCGGAAATGGCTAGACCGATTTTGACGGGACTTTTATTGGCAGGTAGCTGATGTAATAAGGAGTAACTTAGGCTATGTTTATTTTAGAAAAAATCTTTTATTTTAGAAATTTGTTAGGCGGAACGAAGTTCGCCGGGTCAGCTAGTAGAAAATATAAATATAAGAAACCTACATAATAATATAAGATAGAATGTAAAAATTGTTTGGAAATATATTATATACCATAATTATGTAGAAAATTTTGCGTCAGTGGTATCAAGCCCTATGTCCGGGTACCTAGTTTTCTGTAACGGTTTACCTTGTCCCAGGTCACATGGGGCTGTCCTTGCTGCGCGAGGAAACAGTGCTGGACATACTAGGGCTGGCGCACCAGTTCAACTTCCAGGAGTTGGAGACTGCCATCTCTGACTACCTGAGGCAGGTGCTGGCGCTCAGGAATGTGTGCTCTGTCCTCGATGCTGCCAGGTATGAAACCATGTCTCACTTTAAGTCTAAAGTCCCGGTTTTACAAAAGTCCTTCATTGATTTTGCTATAGTCTTGTGTATTTTAGTAAATTTTTAAGTGAACCTTTGTATTGAAACTGTCGTAATTTTTTTTTGGTTTAGTTGGAGTATGAACTTATGGACCACTGCAATGATATTTTTTTAAAGAAAGGAACGACTTATAACTTACGTGGAAATAGGTTCATAATTGTAATAATGCTTGGTACTTGAAGGTTACTGACGATATTAATACAGTTACTGAAATGAAAAAATATTTATTTTATTATTTAATACAAGTGTGATGTTATGCTTTCTTGCAGACTATATGGCCTGAAGGCGCTCATGGACTACTGCTACAACTTCTTGGATAGGAATGCTATCGAAGTGCTGCAGCATGACACTTTCCTGCAACTGTCCGTTGTGAGTTCAAAATGATGATTTTCAGTCTAATTTGAATATGTTTTTGATTTTGCCAGAGGGACAAATAATATAATACTAGCATACAGATGCTTCATCTCATACAAAGAAACCATGCCGAGGCCAACTATATTGCGTTTTCCGGCTGATTATCTGTTAATTTTTTGTGTATCGACCGCGTTCGGTTCCGTTCCACGACGATAGATAGATGGTGTTAGCAGCGCCAATAAAAGGTTTTACTCGGTTCGTGAATATTTTTCTTTAAATATAGTGACGATTGGTTTTATAGTATTTTTTGCACGTTTTTACAGTTTCATTGCAACAAAATGTGTTACAATACAAATTTAAACAATCGAATGGAATGCCTCAGACATTTAAAACCGCGCCATCTATTGGCACCAATTTTAAATGATCCGTTCAAATAATCTTTGAAATGTGAATTAACAGCCCAATATTCCATAATTTTGTGCTTAGGAGAGTTGATTAAACAAGAACATAAAAAATTTATGTTTAATGCCAGAAAATGTTTATTTTACACACATTTCAATAACAAATCGGTGCATATCGCTCCATCTAGTAAGATTTATTTGAAGGAAATTTCTTTCTTAGCGCTGGGACCCCGTGCTAGAGGTTTTGCCCGCTTGTAAGTCGAGAACTATTCCAAGGAAACATACTTTCAAAACAAAAGAGTATCCTATGTACTTGTCCAGATCATGGGCCTGAGGACAAAATTTCATGCAGATCTGCTCAGCCGTTCAGCAGCAGATGAGTGATTAGCAGTGAGTGAGATATGTGATTGATTGCAACATACAGACTTTCGTATCTGTACTAATCAGTATTTATGCTAATTATTATAGTAAGAAAAATCTATTAGATGCCTTTCTCACCGGGTTGGTGCATTTTTGATTCTGCACTGAATCTGTAAACAATCACGCGGTCGGTAAGGAATCTGCAACGAAACGATTCAGTCAGGAATGCGCCAGAGTCTTGTTTTCGCTATTTCTTCATAATTTTAGTTTTGTTCATCCACGCCCACTTGAAAAAGTCACCATGATATGTGGAGGGTAACCTTCGGAGCAACTTCAACACTTGAAAGCCACATTATTCAATAAATCGGGTAAATATTCAGTGAATCCAGGGCAGGCCTCTAAGCCTGAAATATTTTTGGAATGGGATTTTGATTAATTTCGTTCTATTGCAGGAAGCACTGCAAGGTCTGCTGGAGCGCGACTCGTTCTTCGCGCCCGAGGCAGACATCTTCAAGGCGGTGTGCAGCTGGTTCAACGCCAATCAGATGTGGGTCAAGTCCGAGGCAGGCCAGGCGCAAGTTGTGAGTCTAAAGTATTTTTAACGTTTTATAAATCATCATTATAACTCTCCCTTATCTCAATAAAAAAAAAGTATAGCAAGAGAAATAAAAATAAACAACAAACCCTCGCGGCAATCATTCGCTTCACATGTCTTCTTCCATACATCTCTATTTGTAATTATAATATGTGTCAAACTTGTATTTTCTGCTAATAAAAATTACTAGTTGTCCTCCGCGGCTTCGCTCCCGTCATCTGGCTACCTACCCTACCTACCTACCCTACCTGCCTTCCCTACCTACCTACTAACTTTTTTTTTGTTTTTAAACCTTCCCTGTATTCTAGCGAACAAAACAAAAAGTAAGTATTCAAATCGGTCCGGACGTTTTTGAGTTTAAGCGAGACTAACGAACAGAAATTGATTTTTATGTTTAAGAAGATTATTATTATTTGCAAAGATTTTCCAAAAATAAATAATTACTATTGAGTTGGAATCTAGCTGTATCCAGTTATACTGGAAGCCGACCTCATTGAATGTAGTTGGGGAAAGGCAGATGATGATTTTTATTAGAACAATTTTTATGGTGTCAATTCGGTATGTGAGCACGAACAAAACTTTAAAAAAATATAATAAAATAACTACATCTTGGAAAAACGAAATACTGAAATTTAAGTCTATAAATAAAAATATAAAAAAAATACCTGATAAATACTTTTTCCATTACCTTGTCTATTATGTGACATATTGCCTTAGAAATTCGTTTCGAAATATGAATATTTAGACACAAGATTATAAAATAAAAAATGAAACAAAAAAAAATACATAATAACAGTTACGAAATGACTTTTGTATGGCGAACAGTTACGAAATGTCTTTTGAAAAGTGTGCGTTGATTGTGTGTATATAGTCTATGGTTTTCTAGTCTGAACGTTTCTAATAAATTGTTGTTGGAACTTATTTGAATTTAATTAAGTAAGCTCATCAGGTAGTGGAAAAAGAATCGTTCGTATCTCGCATAAAAAGGCTTTATTTTAACACTCGCATGTAGCTTTCGAAATTGGATACATCGCTCGTGTTAAAATCTCGACTTTTTATGCTCGATACGAAATGAACTATTACACACCGAATTCTTGATATCTACAAATTGTTGTCAGCGTTTGACTGCACTTAAACAGACTAATCAACTTAAAGTACAAATTTCCAACAGGTAAAGATATTGAAATGCGTGCGTCTAACGCTGATGACGCTCGAGGAGCTGCTCACAGAGGTGCGGCCGTTCTCCCTGGTGACCCCTGACATGCTGCTCGACGCCATCCAGGAGAAGACGCAGACCAAGAGCACCGAGCTCAGGCACCGGGGCCTGCTTTGTAAGAACTAGTTTAACATTAAGATGGATGGGCCCACGCACTCTCGTTCTTAATTGGAGTGTGCGAGCCTCGCATTGGCAACTATAAACGCCGTTAATTGTCTTATGGAATATATTTATATTCCCGCATACAGATCCCCAGATTGTGGAAACTTTGTTCAAATAATTATACTATTTATGACTTTGTTTATCTCATAGTGCCGGAAGAGAACGTAGCAACACCAAAGCGCGGCGCACGGGTGATCTCCGGTGATATGCGCTCGGCGCTGTTAGATGGTGACACGGACACGTACGACATGGAGCGCGGCTACACGCGGCACACCATCAACGACGCACCCGACAACCCCGGCATCATCGTACAACTGGCCACCTCCACCATCATTAACCACATCCGATTGCTGCTGTGGGACCGAGACAACAGGTATGTGTGCTATGTAATGTATCATGATACGTACGACATGGAGCGCGGCTACATGCGGCACACCATCAACCACGCACCCGACAACCCCGGCATCATCGTACAACTGGCCACCTCCTCTATCATCATATAGAATTAGCCGCTAAGGCTAGGCCAAGCATTCATTGTGCTGCGTTGTAGCCTGGTCGTTGGTGTAAATATTAAACAGAGTACGTCCCAGCACACTGCCTTGAGAGAGACCATATTTTTGTCGGCCTTATCAGCTCTTGTCTGATTGGAAGCATACTGTAAAGCGACGGTTCTGCAATAGTTCGTCAGTATATTAATAAATCATTCATTATTATAATCGTATTTTAATTTATCGTTAGTTAGAGTACCGACTTTAGCTAATAGTTTTTATAATATTTATGGTTTCGTATGCCGCTGATAAGTCCACAAATACGACACCTGTTACTTTATTGGCTTTGCAACCGTCCTCTAAGAACCTGAGTTTTTCTGAGTACCTGACCCTGCCCGTTACCCACCCAGCTCAGGAATAAGCTTTGGCTCAACTGCTTCAGTAAGGCGATTCTGCAGCAACTGTTCGAGCAACTTATAGGTGTGTCATGTTAGGATAGCTACGATACCAGCCGGTAGCTTACATTAGATTATGTTTTAAACACTACCCTTTTCCAGATTGCCGAATAAAAACCGAGCTTACTACACGAAATAAAATTTAACTTTCTGTAACGATTGACTTATTCACAGATCATACGCCTACTACATCGAAGTATCAGTCGACCAGAAGGATTGGGTGCGCGTGGTCGACCACAGCAACTACTTCTGTCGCTCATGGCAGAACCTGTACTTCGAGCCCAGGGTCGTACAGTACATCAAGCTGGTCGGCACCAGCAACACTGTCAACAAGGTACGGTATCAATTAGCTGGTAAACATTCACGGACACGATCTGCATGTCTTTTTTTTATTAGTGATCGCGTTTGCAAACGATTTGAGCTTGTGAACACTTCTTGAAAATGTGCGTCAGGAGTGTTGCCACTTTATCTTTTCCAATTCGATTCACATTTATTTGTGTTGCCCAGGTGTTCCACGCGGTGGCACTAGAGGCGCGCCACACTTCCCGCGTGCCACCTCTGCGCGACGGGCTGGTGGAGCCGCTGCACAACGTGGCCACTGTCGAACTGTCTGCTGTCGTCATCGAGGGCATCAGGTCAGTGTCAGTCACCGCACGTAAGGTACCACTACCATGGTACTCCATATTCCGTACATATAGCCTATATTCGTATATAAGCCTGCGGGCTTTGCTCACTGCTTCCTGTGTGTGAGTACACGTATAGTGTATTTTAAAACCACCATATTGTTGTACTAAACCATATTCCTATGACAGCCGCTCCCGCAACGCGCTGATCAATGGCGACACGGAGCACTACGACTGGGACCAAGGCTACACGTGCCACCAGTTGGGCTCGGGCGCCATCGTGGTGCAGCTGGCGCAGCCCTACCTGCTGTCGTCCATCCGCCTGCTGCTGTGGGACTGCGACTACCGCCACTACTCGTACTATGTCGAGACCTCGCTCAACTACTGGGACTGGGAGATGGTGTGCGACCGCACCAGGGAGTCTTGCAGGTAATATACGGTATTTGTAGGGTATTAAACCCTAAACATCGCGTGCGATTTGCATTGCAGGCGCAAGAGATACAGCGCGTCGTGACACAGCTAGCTCGACCCGACGGGAGTATGGTCCGACCATCAGACTTAAAGTCACGTTCAACTAACATACGATAAATATAAACAAGACTGGTGGGCAGCGGTTGACGATAATATCCAAGGTTTGCGGGACTGACTGGACGTTTCGAGTGGAGAACATAGCGCTTTTTCATGACTTGACGATTTCTTCGTTCCAATAGACATTCTAGATAAAACGTTTGTAGTACATACTTGATTAATCGATTATCGCCTTGAAATCACAAATAGTGAACTTTATAATGTTTGTATTTGATACTGATTCTATTGTTGTATTGATTATATTGTTTGTATTTAATAAGCGTTTATTTCTAGGTCTTGGCAAGTGATATACTTCAAGCCGAGGCCGGTTTCGATCATTCGCATCGTCGGCACCAACAATTCAGTAAATGAGGTACTGTACAAATTACATTAAAATAGCTATTGCTCTTATCTGCAACCCCGATAAATCCACTCCTATTTAATTTCTCCTTTTTTAGTTGACTTGTACTACAGGATATGTGCACTTTCTCTCTTTCTTAATATTGAAAGCTGTTTGTAACAATGTGTTTCCGTGCAGGTGTTCCACCTGGTGCACCTGGAGTGCCCGGCGCAGGTGGAGGAGCCGCGCGACGACCCCGCCGCCAAGAAGCAGCGCCCCGCGCACGACAACGTGCTCAACCCCGCCGGGAACGGTACGACCATCCTCAGCTTCTACTGGCTTCATTCAGAAGTCTTTGCTAAAATACCCATTGAGAGATGCCCATCCATAAAAATCGCCACTTTGTTTCCAAATATCTAACATTAGCTTTTGCCCGCGGAGTCGCCCGCGGGCTATTTGGAGATTATCCCAAGGGAACAATGTACCCACTGCTGGGACAAAGGCTTCCTCAAGTTTTCAAGGAAACATATGCTCGGGATTAACACTAAACACAGATCCTTCTTCTCTAAGGTCCAATCTAATTCTTTATCAAATCAACGGTTTAAATGTGAAAGTATAAAAACAGATAGAGTAAGTGTAGATTTGGTTACACACATGACACACACACAAAACTATAATATTCCCACAAAAAGATCTGTTTGCGTGATGACTAGTACATGGGGATATTGACTCAAATACCACTCGATTGAACTCAAAACAGGTTATGTTCGATACAGATATAAAGTACAAAGGAAAATAATTCATTGTTCGTTTTCAAATATTAGGTATGTTTTGTTGTTCTAAGTTTCTGTTGCAGTTTTTTTTTTTGTAAAGTTAATAAATTGTAAATCCGTAATTGGCTGTAATAGTAGCACAATAAGTGTGTTAGGTATTTTTCAGAACTGTGGATTTTGTGATTAATAAATAAATAAAAATGTTTTTCTGTAAAATGGACCTAATTCAGAAACAATAGTATATTATACAACTAGTGAATAAAGGACGGTTTTAAAGCGAGGGCCATAGATGAATCACGAACAAGTGAAGGATTCTAACAACTGAATCACGACCGTAGGGAGTGATTCATGATGATTGAATCACGAGCATAGCGAGTGATTCAAGTGTTAGAATCCTGAACGACGCGAGTGATTCATGGCCCTCGATATAAATCCGTTTTATTCAAGAGTTGCATACTATATTTTATACCACGACTTCGAGAAAAAGAAGGATTTAAGCCAAAAGCACAAGGAATAATAATAAATAAATAAATTTACAGAAAATGAGAAACCTTAGGGCTTCACATTTTTGTAAATTGAAGCTGAGCCTTTGAGTTTGAGTTACCTAAACAGCACCTGTGTTTCAGCACCTGTGTTTCAGGGGCCAGTGACCACCTTCGTTAAGTTACATAATTATAATTAATTAAACACCAATGCAAATAATATTAGAATTACAATCCAAATAAGTATTCACTAAACATCCTAGACCAAAATAAAATCATTATCAAAATCCTAAATATAAACAAACTCAAAATTAAATCGACGAAGGAGTTTGAAATTCGAATATTCTTTGCACAAGAAGTTTGTATCGAGTATTTTATGCGCAAGTAGGTTGTATTGCATTGAGATGGAGGTCAAATATATATTGGTGTGTTCTAAATTCAAACACCAAAACAGTGATTAAAAGTGCTTTTTATTCACTGTTTTCAGTGAATAAAATAAGCTTTTTAGAGGGGGAATGGTATAAAAGATTTTATTTAGCTGGTTTTAACTTCTAACCGATGTTTATTTTCAACCAGGCTCAACATCAGAGTCCCCACCTCCATGCGCGCCATCGCTAAACTCAGGCGAGGGCAGCAGCAGCAGCAGCAGCAACGCGTCGGAGACGTCTTCCCGGCCGCGCTCCCTGCCGCCCGCAGAGACCGCCACCGAGGCTGAGGAGAGGTACGAGGACTGAACACTGCATTCATATGTCATATAGCTGTCTGCATCTCTTCAGATATAGTTGACCTTCTAATTGCCTTGCCACAGTATGGTTGAATGCCACTTGCACGTCATATAACGACAAGGTCTGTTGGTCTATGTGTGAGCGCGTATGACTGTCTTGTATTGGGATATTTTATTTATTTTCTAGTTCTTTAACTAATGTAATATAATAAATGACATGATCCTTATATAGTTTCAACCTTAGTAAAGTTTAAATTACATTTAAATCGTTGTCAAATGTGGTAAAAAATTACGAGGTCACAGTATTGAATTGGATTTTGTTACTTTAAAAATGAGTTACTAGTCAACGGTTACTGTTACTTGTGTATTGCGTCGTTGACTCTTCAATTTTATTGTTATGAAGTTCTAAGTATGGTCAAGGTTTTCGTAAGTCGACTATACACCTGTTTAGCTGACAAATGGGTTAAGTAACTGCTAAGTAATATGCAAAATCGCAACAACGTAGTCACGGTCATGAAACGTGCGAGTAGGACGGTGTATATTGAATTCGGGAATTCTAAAAACTCAATGCTGAGGCTCGTGTCGTCTTGCTCCCATGTTTTATGACCGCGACTGCAAAGAACTTGTAACTTGTGTTTTGTAAACTTTGAGTAGTCAAGTTTGTAACGTTCGTCTAAGTGTGATTTTTGTTTGAAATGTTATTCCACAGTTACACCGAACAAAGAGATGCGACAGCTATCAAATGCATGTGTTCAGTAAAGATTGCATCGATACGTTAATGCATATCATGCCCATTGGCAATAATAAAGTGATCGACAAGGCAGTTTATCTATATTATAAACTTCGCCATTTTACAATTGTGATGTATCATTTTTCACGAACAAATCGATTGTTTATCTGGACTGCACGCAATTTTAGCAATAATAATCCAGATTTTCGTACTGTACTGCACAAAATTTTTATCTATTTCTTTATTCAACGAATTAATTTACTGAATGTTTGATTTCAAAATATTCTTACAACGATTATGTATTGTTATAACATACTTTCCATAATCTCTTTGACCGCATACCGGCAGACGTAACGTTGGAAATCCTCCCTATAGGTCGAGCGATGACTTTACCAAGCCTGCGGGCATGCGCTGGCTAGATGGCTACCAGAGACATAGGTTGCGATACTTGGAGGAGGCCTATGGCCATTGGCAGTCTTTCGTTTGAAATGATGTTGAAGATGACTCCATCTTTAATTTTTATTGGAAAATGTTTGTTTACTGATTGTAAATTTGAAACGAGCGTGTAAACAAATTTGAGAAAATACTAAAATCTTTAAGACTACGAAAAAGATCTTAAAAATAATCTAATTGTGTTTTCAGATAGTTTTTTCAGGACACAAAATCAGCAAATTTTTTTTCTTAATTTTATATTAGGTTCGAGCAATCGTCGGTATTGGTCTAACGTATAGAAAACTTGCTTATTAACGTAGTCCCAAAAGGAATGTTGAATGCATGCTCTTTATAAAATAGTATCCCTGTATCACACAAGAATCAGTACGGGCCAGACACTCGGAGTTTCAAGGATAAGGAGTCGTCCACACTCATTTGTCATAATTAGCGAAACAATAGAAAAACAATACAACCATCACTAGATTCAGGTGTCGCGACAGTTGAGGTGACCATTTAGCAAATTTTCAAGTCCTAAGTTTTGAAGTTATAGAGACACACGAGGTTGGTATTTTTGAACTATTCTTGGGAATGTGTGTAGTAGATGGTTATAGCGTAGTGGGGGTAAGTACCTACGCGCATAGTGCGTGAACTGACTATTCGCTAGAGAACGAAACGTGGACTCGACGCGATTGGTCAGTCTATCCTTGTGTCAACTGACCAACCAATCGTGCGCTCGGAATGGTGCTAAACGTTCCCCGCGTCCCGCTTGGTAAACAAAGAAACCTAAAAAACGCACAAGCGCATCTAACGACTCCTGCCATGTTACGTACCGACAATTATAATATCTATTAATACGAAGAATATCGCTTTTTTTTTATTTTTTCTCTAAAAAGACGTGGTCAAGTTTAAAAGTAAAGGTTTAACTGCGAACTCGGTAATCATTATTTGGCAAAAAAAAATGTATACAAGCCAAATAGCGAAGATTTTATCAAATTTAACATTAATCTGAGTTTGATGGTGTCGAAAGGAATTTATTATTTAGTTTAAAACGGCAGAAATATGGGTTCAGAGTTAGAGATCCTATTTTTAAGTGGTGTGATAAAATCCGACATCCATTCGAAAAAGCCGTGGGAAAGGTGGTAGTTTCGTTAAGAAGTAATCGAATAATTCGCTTCGTTGCAACTCCGATTGTCTGCGTAACATTATTGTAAGTTGAAACATTCTTATAGGAAAGTGTCTAGTTATTTAGTGTGTAAGCTTATGTTTCTAGTCTAGCCTGTTCTCTGTCATAGCCCTATGGCTACGGTCGATGCAAATATTTAAAAAGAAATTAGGAAAAATAGACCTGTTTACATTTATTGTATGAATACATTTGGCGTATTTAATCATTAAAGGAACAAAATTGCACGATTGTATATGTTTTAAGTGCACTTTTTTATATATCAAACTTTAGAATTACGCTCACTTTTCGCTAATTTTTGTGCCTTATGGCGTATTGATAATAGAGGCGGGTAGGAGCCTTAGGACTGACTTAGTGCTGGGGTTCCATAACCGAATCTCTAACAGTTGTCAAGTTTGTTGTTTTAAAAACTATTTCAAGCATGAGATTGCTTTAACTTCCTTCACAAAATTTATGTTGATGACATTCTCTAGCTGTTCTACGCGGATGAAGATTTATCATCGACTGTTTGCATCTTCTCTGACAAGTTTTTAACGTTCTATACATATTTTATTTTTCATATCGTATATTGTAAGTCGCCTCCATTTTCACAAACTTATTATATATAATGTTAAGGTGACTTATTTTAGCGACTAGAATAGATTGGGGATAAGCAAAAATGTAATGAACCTAAATTATATTGATAGAAAGTAGAGTTAATTCTCATTATGTTCAAATATCGTTAATGTGTTTGTTATACATTAGAAGTTATGTAACTCAAAATCTGTACTTTGTTTTACTGCGGCTGTGGTCATTATTAACAAAGTTAGGAGCGATCCAGATAGACTATATCGGCATACAGACAGCTACATATGATTACACTTGGCTTTTATACGTGATCGCCTCGAACTATATGAGAATAATTCACGTCATTGGAAGTAGCCAGTTATCAAGTTGGCAGCAGGATTAAATGTTCTGATTTAGTCGGCGTACAGTTTCACTAAAGGAATAGGGTACCTAGTTTACTGATAATTAGTTTTTTGTTCGTCAGGTAGATTAGTAAATTTATATGACACGTAGTTTTCTTTTCACACGTTAACATAAAGTGTCGACGATATAATGCGTTGAAGTACACTTTATAATGCCTTAGTGACGTCACAAGCCCCCACTCCTGGACTTTGATGCGCTTTAACTTTGTCAATTTTTATTGATTTGGTAAAGCAAAAAAATATGTGTCCAATATTATTTGATAATCTCACTGACAGACTAAATAGAATTATCATTTTTCTACCCAGGAAACGTCCCTATTCATGCTTTGCTTGAAGTGATCTATGTACAAAATTATCTTGACCGCAACCGCAGTAGCTGTTACGTGTAAACGTGACACTGTTACCGTGTAGTATACGGTAACAGTGTCACGTTACACGGCGTGTAAGTACCCATCTTATGTTTCTTTCCTGTTATTAAACGCCTAAACTCGTAGCAGGCGCGGTCTTGAAATGTGCGAGTAGGACGATGATACTAAGTCTCGTGTCTTCTCAGTCCCACGCTTAATGAACACGCCTGCCCTGGTTGTTAGTGTTTACTATATAATAAGCATCTATTTAGTGTACTTGTAACAATTTCATTCACATTTTTAGATTTGGGTAATTTGTAAACTGTGTGTAAATTATTATGCTTACTTGTTTATTGTATTTTATAATAGTCTAGGAGTTATGTCAGTGTAATGCAGATATGGCTTGGTTGTTGTTACTGGCTAGCAAAGTGGGGATGAGAATTTTCTAGCTGACTGTTATGTGATTTAACAAATTGTTTTTGCTTAGTCACTAAGTAAGATTGCAACATAATTATTTTTTTGTGGTCTTGGGTACCTATGAGCTCTTAAAATTTCTTATTTGCCCAATCAGCGAGTGTCCCTGTGTGGGTAAAAAATTGATCTTCCATAATAGTTTTGTGTGTCAAAAAGATGTTGCAAATTCCATCCCTAGTTTGGTAGTTTTAGTAACTTATGAATCACTGTGATAAAGGCTGAAACCAATTGGTTTGAAAGTTTATAGACTAAAGCGGATTGGCAAGTTAGTTGGTACTTTTGATAGTGATTGTAGTTTGTAAGCCAGAGAACACTTATGGAGCTTATAATTTATGTTTAATAAAAAATATCAAATATGACTTGGGTTTTATTGTTCTAAGATTAAGCAAACTATGTAATAAAGTAAAACCATTTCTTATTCTACAGCAATGTATTAATTTAATGCTGTTTTCAATAAAGTGAGACAACAATTTATATCACAGAATTGTTTATTATTTATTCATACATATTAGGTAACCTTTGATCCTCTTTCTCTTATAATAGCTTTTGACTGTTTTAATAATTTACTTGGATGCACTATGTTAGGATCAGTCTCATCTGCAAACTCATCTAACCTCTTCCTCAGCAGCTGTTTCAGGTCCTCAATACCCTGACCACGTCTCAGTGCAGATATACCAATGATATCATCAAAGGATATTATATTTTCTGGTCTAACCTCTTCTGGCATTGTGTCAAGCACTTTATTGATATCTCTGTATGCTTCTTTTATACTTTGTAGAGTATCTTCAGTGCCAGGTAAATCCATCTTATTAACTGCCAGTATGGCAGGTTTTTGCAGCAGTTCTGCATCATAAAGCTCTAACTCCTTGTTGAGTAATAACACTGTCTCTAAACATGACCTCAATGGATGTTTAGGACTGAGCTGAAATCCTTGCACATCAGCTATAAAGAGTAGTATCTTCGTCCTCTCCACATGCTTCAAAAAGCTATGTCCAAGTCCAACATTAATATGAGCACCCTCAATAAGTCCCGGCAAGTCAGCTATAGAAATCTGCCGGAGGTCTTTGTAAGCAATGATTCCTTTGTTAGGCTTTATTGTAGTGAATGGATAGTTTGCAATTTTAGGTTGAGCTCTTGATATGGCTTTCAATAAAGAACTTTTGCCAGCATTTGGAAAGCCTACAAGCCCAATATCAGCAATTAACTTTAGGTCTAATCTTATGTGATGTGTTTGTCCAAAGCGACCAAGAAAATTTGTTTCTGGAGTGCCTCCAGGGCCACCCCTTGCTAATATTACTGTTTCGCCGTCTTTATCAACAGATCCTAGTACTTTACCATCTTCTCTATACACAGTAACGCCAAGAGGAACTTCAAGTCTAACGTCTGAGCCTGGATTACCGACAATTTTTGTTTTTCGACTGTCTTCTCCGTGTCCAGCACTGACAGTCTTGCCGCGATGTTTTCCCATAACGGTTTTAAGGTTTGCATCTTCTTTCCCGACACAATAAACACAACCTCCCTGGCCTCCCAAGCCACCAAACTTGGGGAGACCAGTCCCACCTGTACCACCTTTTACGTGAAGCCTGACTGAATCCAGGAATTTAGTGCGAAGATAATTCCGCGGTTTCTTTAGTTCTTTTGCAGCAAACAAGGTTCTGAATATGAAAACCATTTTATAAAAACTCTCGCTAAATTAATTAAACAATTGTTAACATTTTTAGGTTACCTATGTCTGCTTGTTTTCGTTTCGTCTGACAGATAGGGGTAGGTTTCATTTTACTCTAGGTACATTTGATTTTGTAAAAGTATAAATGCACTGTGGAAGTAACTCTGAAATAACTTGTTTAGATGGTTGTATACTTGTATGCAATAATTTCGGATATTAATAAATGTTTTCTTCAACATCCTTTATCCCGCAAAAAATGATTTTTCGGGCAAAAAAACGGAACGTGATGTTATTGTGTCAAATTCTGTCAAAACACATCAAAATATTGACGTTTTGAATGGAAGCTCTCATGGGCTCATGGCTGCTCATGGCGCTCAACCACGCTCAACACTTTTCTATGCTCAACACTCTGTGGCTCAACAGCTCAACAGTCGAGGCTGTCGAGGACGAGAACCCGAGAGGCGGTCGAGAGCACGAAATCGGAATATAAATGTTTTTCTTAGATTTTAGGATGTTCAGGTAAAAGTAAAGAGGCAAATCGAGATGTAAGACCGATAATGGTGTTGTATTTCATAGCACGACCATAAACGCATTCATTATTACTTTAAAATCCTTTTAATTTCTACTATTTTAAACTACTAATTAGAAATTCTATACCTCTCAATTATTGCAGATATACAGGTCGTGCTGGCAAGATGGCCCTCCCAGCACGACCACGCTAAAACTCCAGGTGACATAGAAATTGATGAAACGGGAGCATACCTACAAATTTGTACTCATTATGTACTTCTATTTAATTACTGGTAAATTGGACGTAGTTATGCGAAAACGTTCCATTCCACAATACATTCTATTCCCAATGAAACCATTTGATTGGTAAAACTTGTGGGAACATACAGTGAGAAATATAAATAAAGAAATATTACATGTGGGATCAATGATTCTAGTAAACAGATATGTTATAAGCACGCACATTGTGAAGGATCGAATAAGTCCTAATTGGGACGTATAGTATTTAGTCTATGTCACGCACGGCGAAGAGAGATGATACGCTTTGTTGAAACAAAAACAAAATTTGAAAAAATGCCGTCGTGTGTATTTAGAAAGTGTACCAATTATGATACCAAAGTACATAAAACAGAAGGGATCTCATACCATATGTAAGTACGCAATACACCTCAATTTACGAATTGATTTATTTTATTTCCTAATATTCTGATATTTGGAGGTTAGAAAAAGAAAAAACATTGGTGGTCAGAATTATCTTTGTTTACATTCACACGCAAGTAACAAACACTAGCCGTCTCTTTTTTTCTTATTGGTTTTATCAAGCCATCCCTTTCGACTTGTAGTGAAATGCCAGATGAATGAAAAGTGTGTAAGTGTGCTGCCGCTGCTGTGCGGAACCCTTTTTTAGGTTGTTTTGTGAGTGTATAAATAAAGTATCCGTTTACTAGAATATCATTGTGTGGGATAGAATGTTTTTGCTAGAGAGATGTAAGGTGTCAAAAAGGTATACCAGTCACTTTATTTCATTTCTGAGTGACTTGTGGGTTGGAACGCTTTCGCATAACTACGTCCAATTGTCGTAAAAACCATTTTCTGCCTATAAGTATGTGATTTGTATACTTGACACTAGATGGCGTTAAAAGCAAAAAAAATCTTTTGCCGATTCGGCCAGAGTTTGTATTCGGCGATTTGGACAGTTAACTAGATAACCTGTCAAGCGATAATTAGCCAGTAATTAGCAGACACAATAGATATTACCATTGTCTTTTGCCGATTCGGCGATCTGGACAGTACATCAATCACAACGAATGAAACCAAACGAACATTATGATGTTTTTGCGTAATGGTGTTAGTAGTACGTAGAAAAATAATTACATTCTGTCAAATCGATTGCGTGCCAGACTCAAAATATTGCTGCTGTGGCCAGAGCTGCCAACTTAGCGCTTTCAGCGCCAGATCTAGCGCTCTTTTGTTCAATAGCGCGTTCTAGCGCCTAGCGCTAAATCTAGCGCGTTTTGAAATCATATTATGATATGCACATCTACTATTAATTATTCTGTGATGTATGTAAGACGGAACGAATCATATTTTTTTTTAGAGCTAATTCAAATAAGTTCGTCTGCGGACCGCGTACAGTGTAGACGTGTTGGATTGGAAACAATTTTTGCTAAATATCCGTTAATCGAATGTAATACTTATAGTTGTGTAACACAAATTTCCAAGTTAATTGAACTAACTGTGGGATCTTACAACTTTTGCTGCGAAGAAACTTCAACATCAGAGCAAGGTAACCACTCTTCACCACCTCGGGGAAAAGAGACAGGCTCATTATTTTTTGACCCATTCGCTCAATCGTTATCGCAGCTTGCTCCACGAGTGATATCTGTGCCACGGATCATGAATGTGCAACGGGCGTCTCCTGGAAGTGGCCTCAGTTGTTCAGAACCAAATCTGTTGAGTGGTGAAACAGTATCAGGTTTTCAGAACAGCTAAATCAAGTCACGTTCCGCAATAAGCGAAAGTTTACCGACGACTTAAGGAAGAACTAAGCGAATTTCGAGAAATAGTAAATAATAGAAATATTGCAAATGACGGCCACAATCACAACCAACCAAAAAGAATTCATGGATAAAATGAGTGAAGATATTTCAACAATAAAAGAAAAAGTGGACGACATTAAAAAATAATCTTGTTATAGAACAAAACATTTTGAAATCGGATATTTCGGAAGTACAATTAAAGGCCGTTGTCACGGACAAAAAGCTCGAAAAATTACAATCTGAGATTGACACGACAAAGGCAAATTCAAAGTCCACCCCACCATCGCTCGCAACGCCGGATGCGTATGAGTCTAATATGACGGAAGTCAAAGAACGTGAACTAAGGAGCAAAAATATCATAATCGTTGACATTAAGGAGCCACTCGCAGCATCTAAAGATGAAGTAACAGATATGGACATGGACCAAGCTATCAAAATTGTAAGGATGACAGGTGTATTGCTTACCTGAGAAACTTTTCTGCCTCGGGAAGTACAACCCCAACAAAAATCGTCCCCTAAAAGTATGCTTCAAATCATCAGAATCGACAATATCTATCTTACGTGGCAAAAATGATGTTAACTGTGACAATATCAAAATATACTCGGATCAGACACCCCAACAACAAGAATTTCTGAAAACTCTCAAGGATGAAATTAAGTGTCGATCTGAAAATGACGAGAATAACTTAAAAATTAAGTATGTTAGAGGTGTGCCAAAAACAGTTTAAATATTCGCAAAAAACTGTCGTCAAAAGATACTATTCACAACCAAAACTTTCACGCAAAAGACAATATTACTTACCAAATAAGTGTCAACTAGATGACACTTATTTGGTAAGTAATATTGACTATGTCGATATTACCAAGAGCACAAAATCCCTAAAATTCTTGTATGTAAATACGGCGTAGTAATAATAAGGCGTAGCATCGTGAAACCAGGCAAATTTGACGAACTAAAGTGTGTATTAGAATATTTTTGTAGTACCATTTACATTGTTATACTTACAGAAACATGGATAAAAACTGAAGATGAAACTAAACGACTTCAAATGCCTAAACACTATTATAACTGCAGACACTGCTCAAGGGGTGGTGGAGTATCAATTTTCGCTCACAACAACTTAAAACATCACTTAATTGAGGAACTATCCCTGAATGACAACCACTACGTATGGATCCATCTTGAAAAGTATTCCCTCGACATAGCTGGCATCTATCGTAAACCAGACGCCTCTAATATGAAAAACTTCCTTGAAACGTACACCAAACAATTGCATAAGCGTAAACGAGTAATCATACTGGGGAACTTTAATATTAATGTGCCGAATTTTGATCAAACGGCTACCAAATACCAAGAAGAACTACAAACCAGTGGCTATAGACTGCTAAACAAAGTCGGAGAGACCTATTGTAGCCGGGCATTGGGAGGTAATCAGTGCACTCGAGAAACCGCCACAAAGAAAAATATAATTGACCATTTCTGCACAAACCTTGATGATACCAAGTTCCATCTTGCTATAATTGCAATTGTTATGTCGGATCACAATCAAATATATTTAGAAGTTAAAATCATCAAGCAGAACTACCTAGAAGACTAAAATATCAAGCTATAAATAATGAAAAATTATCTCGGATTAACTTTAGATAACCACCTCAACTGGAAGCCACATGTGGAAAGGGTTAGATCTAAATTGACTTCGCTCACGGGAGCCCTACGGTGTATCGGCCGATGTCTTCCACGACAAGTGCGCTACAATATACATATATATCACGCTTGTAAAACCTCACTTGGACTATCTAATAGAAGTATGGGGCACACCGGCCAAAACCAATATTGAAACGTTGCAGATAGCACAAAATAAGTCAATAAAGACATTTTCCCATTATGATTACAGTACACAAACACAAAAAATATATCATGAAACTAAGTTAATGAATATATCACAGACATACTTATAGTGTAGTGTAGTAGTTACTAGTGGCGCCATCTAGTATCGAATAGCGGAACTAATCTTATCGAAGTTTCTAGTCGCTTCGGGAACGGTGAGTTCGAATGTCGATTGTTCTGGAAGATCCTCGAATTATCTAGAACCGTAAGGAACATTCCAGAAACATCTTCCGTTAATAAGAAAAATACTTAATAAAAACATTCAGACACAAATACATTTAACAAAAAAAACATCAAATACACAAAATTAGGCTTAGAAATGCAAATGACATACAATTATACTCACCACGCACCAACTATGGCAAAAAAAAACGGGATGTACAAAGGTGCTATATTGTATAATAAACTATCAAACAACATTAAAAATGCCAAATCCATGTCAATATTTAAGAAACACTTAAAATAACATATCCTTTAAAAAGTGAGCGCACCTCAGTACATTACATATCACTTCTAGTTGCGCGCTCTCTTTGTATGTTTTACGATCTGGCTGTGTTAATTTTTTCCGATTACCCATCACTTTTATAATATTTTTGTATGACGTAATTTATTTTTGCCAAAACTGTACCTAAATCAATAATTTATATTTAAATTAGTAAATCATCATTTCATTTTATGAATGGTATGTTTACGTTCTGGTGGTGTTATTTTTATTTTCGATTAACCTTAACTTTAAGAATATTTTTGTATTATGTCGTAATTTCTTTTTGCCAAAACTGTAAGTAAATCATTAATGTATATTTAAATTAGTTAATCATTTCTCAACTTCAACTTCAACTCTTATTAAATGGCATTTATGGAAGGGACACCACAATTTTGCCAATAACACGTGCGAACTGTTAATAGACCATCAAACGCTGGAGAGTATTTAGCGAGATTTAACAGTAAAATAAAAATATTTATCAAAATAAAAGTTTAGCATTTCTTCGCAGACGTAATCCGACAGTAGGACCACCACAGAGTATGTTATATGAACAGGACAGATGATGACAAACGTAAACCGAAAGAGAAAAAAGAAAAAAAAAGAATAATTACAATAGTTACAACTTAATATCATTAATTTCAATGAATTTGCATAGTTTAAATATAAATCGAGTAAATACTAAAGAAAGAAGGCATTTAACCGAAGTTGGACGAGGGATATGAGGAGGAATGATATCATGAAAGGAGAAGCGCAATCTAGGACAGGAGAAAAATAAATGGTCCACGTTTCCTTCATCCAAACCACATTCACAAAGAGAATTATCCTTAATCCTAAGTTTGGCCAAGAAATGAGGGGTGCAACAATGATTTAATCGTAAGCGACAAATAGTAGAGGTAGTGTTTTTTTTTCCTAATTGGTATTAGAAAAACCAAGGCTTGTGGGGAATCTCGGGTTGAATATCTCCATAATATTTACCCTTTATGGACTTAGAGATTTGCCATTCCTTGGCCCAAGATTTAAACAAATTTAGAGGTAGAGTGGCACAAATATCATGGGAATAAATTTCAGAGTGGGCAAGAGATCCAGTGAGAACAGCATTTTTGGCGCATGAATCAGCTGACTCATTACCAAGAATACCGACATGGCCAGGAATCCAAACTATGACAACATTAATACCAAGTTCATGACATTGAAATAGTAAATCTCTAATTTTTAAGATTATAGGGAACCTTGACTTAGATCTGAAAGGATTAGATAGAATGGCTTGAAGGCAACTTTTTGAGTCAGAGAAAATTATGGAGTTATTTAACTTATGAGACAAAACAAATGAAATAGCTTCAAAAATGGCAATTGATTCACCTGTAAAAACGGATGTAACAGAAGGGCACTTATAATTTAAAATAATTTTTGTATGAGGAATCCAAACAGCAACTCCTACAGGGCTATCATCGGAGACTTTGGAAGCATCAGTGAATATAGTAGTCCAATTATTATATTCAGAGGAAATTTTTTGGACAAAAATCTTGTGCGGTTCTAAGGTATTTTTGTGAATTCCAAAGTCCAAAATGATCTCCGGTTGGAATACCAGGGCATTATAAGGCACCGAGTATAAATATAAAATAGGGTTTTGAAAAAGTGGGCAAGAAAGACGAGTGAATTGAAGGTAGGCACGTAGAAGACAAGGAAGTTCAATATTAGAACGACAACTGCAAGAGTCAAAGATGGATGATAATTGGTCCAGCTTACCAAGAAGGGGATGTTCAGAATTCTGTACAAGTTTAAAAATAAATCTATTTGCCAGAAATTGTCTTCGAATCGTTAAGGGAGGTTCAACACACTCAACTTGCATGGCATTAATTGGGGACGACTTCATCGCCCCAAGAATAATCCGTAAACACTTTGATTGGATTTTATCGAGTTTTTGAAGGCCAGATTTGTTACAAGGATCTAATAGGAACATACCATAATCAAAGTGACTACGAACTATTGCATTGTAGATCAGTTTTTGAGTATATGGGTGAGCACCCCACCAAACACCAGAAAGAGAGCGAAGAACATTAACGTTTCTTTCGCATTTTTGAGAAACAAAGTCTGTGTGTGCAATACCTGATAATTTTGTATCTAACCAAAGTCCTAAAAATTTAACCTTGTTCACTTGACAGATATTTTCACCGTTAACTTTAATATCAACAGGAGGAACAATATTTTTTCTTGTAAACACAACTACAGAGCTCTTAGAGGCTGATAAGGACAAACCGTGTGGTAGAAGCCAGTCAGATAGATATCCAAGGGCGGAATTTAGACGGTTACTAGCCTCATCTATAGATTTCCCAGAAAAGTATAAAGCTAAATCATCAGCATACAGCAATATTTGACAAAATGAATCAGTAGAAAAATGTAAATCATAAGTATAAAGGCTGAATAAGAGAGGGCTTAAAACTGAACCTTGTGGTAAGCCTTTCCAGATAGTCTTAGGAGGCAAAGAGGAGTCTTGAGTTTTAATGGAGATGGTTCTCTCCATCAGTAAGTTACAAATGAAACGAACCAGTTTTATAGGAATATTTAACTGATGCACAAGTTTATCCTTGAGCACCGGGAGAAGAACATTATCATACGCTGAGGCAATATCCAAAAAAGCTCCTACTAAAAACTGCTTCTTTAATAAAGAAATACGAATATCAGAAATTAATATACTAAGACTATCCATTGTGCTCATACCTTTTCTGAACCCAAACTGGGATACGGGCAACAAGTTCTTATTTTCCACAAACCACTCAAGTCGATGCTTCATCATATGCTCGGCAACCTTGCACAAAACAGACGACAAAGCAATAGGCCTGTAGCTATTTGGGTCTGACGGGTTTTTGCCAGGTTTAATGACCGGAATGATTGTTTGATGTTTCCACGGCTGTGGAACCAAACCGTACTCAAAAAAGTTATTAACAAGATCAAGGTAGTATTGCTTTGTACTACTTGAGGCGTTTTTTAAGAATGAGTAAGGGATCCCATCTGCACCAGGAGAGGAATCAACAAGACCGTCAAGAGCCAGACAAAGTTCAGAAAAAGAGAATGGGGCGTCGAAATTATTTTCGGAAGAAAGAAAACCTGGAGTAGAAGGAAAAGAGTCCAAACTTGGAACTGAAGGAGGAGCCAGTTTATCCGAGAAGGGTTCAATCCAGGAAGAAGGGTCATTCGCTGAAATATCAACAGAATTGCATGAACCTCTGTATCTTTTGATTTGCTTCCATACTAGGGAAGAAGGGGCACAGGGAGATAAGTTTTGACAATAGCGGAGCCAACCCTCTTTTTTCTTTTTAGAAAGAAGTCTCTTAGCAATGGCTGCTTTTCTTTGATACACTAAGAAATTTTGAAGAGTCATAGAATTCGAATAGTGAACCTCTGCTATTTTTCTTTCTTTGACAGCTAAAGTGCATTCCGAATTCCACCAAGGAGTTGAGACTTTGAATCTGTATGGTTTTTTAAGGGGAAAATTGTCATCAGCACTGGAAATAATGGAGTCTACAAATTTAGAATAGCAGTCAACAAGATTGTTTCTGTCGGGAGGGGGAAGAGATAGTAACTTATTTTCAAGAGAATCTGAGTAAGAAGACCAGCTAGCACCGTTTAATCTATATTTAAGAGAGGGATTAAAATTACGCGAAGGTACTACTCTATCAGAGATAGAGACAATAATGGGAAAGTGATCACTACCATAAGAATGAGGCAAGATATTCCAGGAAAGAATGGAAGCAAGAGAGGCAGAGCATGCTGTTATATCTACAGCCGAGTTAGGGTTTTGAGAAGGGCGAACTCTCCTAGTGGGAGAACCGTTGTTAACAACACATAGATCAACTTCATCAAAAATTTCGAGGAGGGCACGACCAAAGTAATCATCATGGCTCGAACCCCATGAGCGATGATGCGCATTTAAATCACCCATAAAAATGATTGGAGAGGGAACTGAGGCAAATATACATAGAAGGTCTGGAATTAACCTAGAATGAGGATGAGGAATGTATGCCGAGAGGAAAGTAATGTTAAAAGCCCTAACAGCAACGATGTTAATGTCAGGAGAAGTAGGGGGAAGAGATAAAAGAGAGAAAGGAAGCGAGCGCCTAACAAGAAGGGCACTACCTGCATACCCATCAGCCCTATCATTCCGAAGACAGGAGTAACCTGAGACCCGAAAGTGAGAACCAGGCACTAACCAAGTCTCCGAAATGGCGATGACTGAGGGGTGAAATTTATTTATTAAAAATAAAAGTTCAGGCTTCTTCGGCCGAATGCTCTGAATGTTCCACTGAAGTGAGGAGACTAGATCCATAATTATTAGATAGAAGCTGGGAAAGTTTATGGGCAACGTGGGGCGGTAAAGAGGAATTTTCACGGGAAACTAAACTAATAATTAAAGACAAAAGAATATCTAAGAGGATATCCTCTTGAGGGTACTTTGGGGATGAAGAATTTTGAGAAAGAGAGAAGCCATTGGGAAAGGATGAAGGGACCTCAGCAACGATGGATCTATGGGCAGCTTTATCATAAGATTTGCCTAGAGGAGCGCTAGGCTTAGGGGAGGAAAATACAGTTTTTTTATAAGAGGTAGGAGGAGTAAGGCTAATAGATTGGGAAGAGGAGAAAGAAGATTGGGTTGGAAAATTTTGGGTGACTTCAGAATATAATTTTTTAACATTTGGAATTGATCGAGAAGCCTCTTCGTATGAAAAATTTTCTTGAGACATTAACAACTTAATGGATTTTTGTCTCCCTTGCTCTGGACAGCTACTGTAAAAAGCAAAGTGACGGCCCAAACAATGGATGCAAGTGGACTTGGCTTCTAATACGTCACAACTGTCACCAGGGTGAGGTTGTGAGCATTTAAAGCACCTTGCTTTGGACCGACACTGTGCTTTAACGTGCCCAAAACGGCAGCAATTTTTACATTGGATAGTGGGGTACTGATATACCTCCACTGGCAGGGATGTATGATATAAAAATACCCTTTGAGGGAGTATCTGTCCCTTGAATGTAACAACTATTGTTTGTGTAGGAATCCAGGAGGTCTTGCCCTCCTGTATACTTTTACGGTTTAACCTACGTGCTTTCAAAATGACTCCACACCCATCAGGAAGAATAACAGATTCTACAAATTCGTCCATAGACATATCGACTGGCACTTGACGGACGATACCCATTTTGGTGATAATATAAGATGGGATAGTAACTAAATATTTAGATTCCAAGACCGGATTGGAAAGGAACTTGTTGGCCGCCTCACCAGAGGTGAATTCCACAGAGATTTTATTTCTGCCCACTTTTTTAATTCCGTCCCTACAAATATTTTTTATTTTATTTTTAATTAAAAGTTGCCCAAACTTAATTGGACGAATCGATGTCCCAGCAGAAGGGTCTGGTTCGGATCGGGAAACATGGACTAAAAAGGGACCTTTTTCTAAATTACTATATGATTTTATGCCCCCTTCCAGAGAAGGGTGAATGAACAAGGTTTGGATGGCGGCAACAGCCATCTCTTTATTAATAATAGTTTTTTTGGAAACAACCTCAATTGTTTCCGAGTCGATTATATGGCGTCGCTTACCAACCGCTGAGTTTGAAAATGAAACAGCGTCAGGAGGGTCAGGAGGAACAGGAGGGGGAAGAGGATGGTCCATCACTTTAAATGAAAGGCCAAAGAAAAAACACTGAAATCTGCGAAGAAATATAAAAATTCTAACTGATAACTTCCTAAAAAACGCAAATTTGGAAAAAAATTATCTCTCCAGCACGACTGACAGCCGTCAATCCACGTATTTTGTAACTCTAATCATTTCTCATGTAAGTGAAATAATTTCTTATGGCAAATAAAGACATCTCAAACCTCATAAACTCTTATGTTGGTGTCTTAGTCTATGAGTTGGGGATTCCTCGAGTTGGCAGCACTGATTCCTCGCTAAAGACGGAACCATACTTACGTGGCGTGACGTGTCGTGGCGCCTTCCGACGCAGTTGATTGGCTACAAAACTTATGTTCGTAGTACTAACGTTATGACGTAGGCTGGAACAGAGTCGTTTGATTGGTGGATCCCGCGCCACGCCACGCCACGACACGTAAGTGTGGTTCCGACTTAAAGGCGGAACCACATTTGCGTGGCGTGTCGTGGCGTGGCGCAAATTGGCGTGGCACTGAGTGTGTACACTAAGCTGGTGTGTCGTGGCGCGCTCGGGCGCTATTTCTGAATTAGTATATATCGAAGCTTTGCAACGTGTAGACGTTCATAATGTTAACTTCGGAATCGGATGATGGTTTCGATGAAGGCCTTCAATTTATTTGTATGTACCTGCCATTTTATATCTACACCACTCTTGGTGGACTGGTAGAGAATAAATCAGGCTTTAAGTCCGCCTATGTACCTTTGTGAAGTATGAAGTTTAAATAAATAAATAAATTACTCCTAGCAATTAAACTTCTTTAGAGCTCTGACGACTGACGACAGCGCGTTTTGAGACCATTCTTGCGTTCATTTTCACTTAGCCGAAATCTTAGGAGTCGTGTATTTTATTCAATTTTCAACATTATCCTTACAAATTTGGGCTTAAAAGACAGAGTTTGACCACGTACCCAATTAACAATAATAATATTTACACATTTTACCATAATTAAAAAGTTTCTAGAACAAAAACATAAAAATATCGGTTTGTTTACATTTTTAATATAATGATATGCGATGATCTCGAAAACGTCTGGACCGATTTACATGATTCAAACGGATAAAATAGTTTTAGATCAAGACCTTTCATTTGACACTAACCTCATTAAAAAATCTCCACAAATAAAAAATCTCGTTTTCAAGTTCCTCGCGTAAATATTAACTTGGAAGATATCTCTTATCAATTCTTTAAAAAACTATCTTTATTAACTTTTAATGTTCAAATTAGGATTTTATATGATTGTACATGTTAATTGGACATAAAACAAAACAATTACAACACTCTCATTGGTATCTAACAATTACGAAAATCTAAAAAATAATTATCACGTATTAAGTACTTCGTCATTTGCTTACAATCTGTTTAGTTATCGTATGACTAGTTGAAATCTTTTTAGATGTACTTAACTAACACTTGATATACATTTTTATGTACTTTACATATGTACTTAAGGTACTTGCATGAGTAGGTATTGTATAAACTTCGTTGTTTTACCTAATCAGCTTGTAGATGGGGTTTCGTCGCCGACACAATGAATGCAAGGAAAGCGTACCTTGCGAAATGTTATTAACTTATACAATTAGGGTATTTATCAATTAAATGATATTCATACTCACTAGACTTTGTGTCATAAAAAAACTATCCATTAACGTGCAAGTTCAATAAGATCGTCGGTCATTTTCAACACGCAGCATACAAGCGTCCGCTACGAATTCGCGTTGTTGAATGGCGTGCCACGAGCCACGCGGTGTAGAAACACATTTGCCTGGCGTGTCGTGTCGCGCCATAGCTCCCACCACCGCTCTGGCGCTATCGGTCGCGGGCAGTCTGCGCCACGCCAGAACGCACTACGCTGGGCTACGACACTCAAATGTGCCTCTAACCATACTAAATGTATGAAACCGGTAGGCTTCTGGCGCGACGCGCCACGACACGCCAGGCAAGTGTGTTTCCGCCTTACCGCTCTGTCGCAATCGGGCGCGTCATAAAGCAACGAGTTTTGTAGCCAATCAACTGCGTCGGAAGTAGTTATGGGCCAACTCGGAATAAATATGACTCGAGTTAACTCGAGTTGAAATTCACATAATTCAAGTTGAACTCGAGTTAGCAGAACGTACGTTACGTTAGAATTAATTATTTATTTGTTAAAATCACTTTCTTTCACCTAATTGACCGATAATTGGGTGAATGAAAGAAATGGAAGGAATGGGGGAAGGCCTTTGCTTGCAATGAAAACAATAACAAACGGATAAACGCTTATCTATTCACTGAGGGAAAAACCCTTTTTATAAACAAACAAAGATACTTTTGAATCGTCAAATGATTATAATCCGACTATATTAAAAAACACAACCTTACAATACAAAATAGTTACTTTTGTAGCACTCTTTAATTTGTTAATATAATAATGCCGAGCTCCAGGCTTTTGAGATGCTTGTTAATTTTGGCTATTGGTTTTGGTTTTAATAATACCAACTTTTTTGTTAACACAATAAACATAATGTTATTGTTGTAAAATATGGTTAAGAAAACAATAGTTTAAATGTTCTATGAAATAAACATCTCCTCGTGTTTTTATTTTTATTTTAGATTTTAGCGATAGTAACTCGAGTTCGGAAGATAACTCGAGTCAACTCGAGTCAGGCGCAACTCGAGTTAACTCTAGTTGGTAACTCGAGTTGCACATCTCTAGTCGGAAGGCGCCCCGACACGCCACGCCACGTAAGTGTGGCGTGCTTAATAGCACGTTTTTGCTTAGACGAGCTGGCAGCACTGTGCCAGGTGCCAGTATTATATTATCTGTGATGCGGGTAACAGCTGGTGGAATGAAAAAAAAGCAGAAAAAATATAAATGACAGTATAAATATTATTGTTTGAACGCATATTTTTATTTTTTACATTTAACGCCATCTAGTGTCAAGTATACAAATCATATTTATACTTATAGGCAGAAAATGTTTTTTTTGTTTTTCTAACAATTTACCAGTAATTTAATAGGAGTTAGGAATACATAGGTAATGAGTACGAATTTTTAGGCATGCTCCCGTTTCAACAACTTCTATGCCAGCTGGAGTTTTAGTGAAGTCGTGCTGGGAGGGAATCTTGCCAGCACGACCTGTATATCTGCATTATCTACTATAATTTGAGAGATATAAAATGTATACTTAGTGGTACAATTTAGTGCAAATTAAAAGGATTTTATTACCATCTAAAGTTATAATGAAAGCGTTCATGGTCGTGCTACGAAGTACAACACCGACAATGTCCTAGCCGGTTTTATTTATATCTTTAGGTAGTAAACAAATCTTTAATACCGTAGAAGTAATACAACAAAGGCCGTAAAAATGCGACTAGCTTTTATCACAGTCATATTGGTGTGTGGAAAGCTTACTCCCGTGTCATCTAGCATCGGAGACAACTCTAGAATATATCTCGATTGCTGGGCGAAATTTGAAAGAGAAAATTGTATCAACAGTGAGTATTCATAGTTTCATATTCCTTGTTAGGGCCAGTTATTTCTGTTCATAGCAAAATGTTATTACACTCTGGGTTCACTCTGGGAACCCTAGAATTAGTTTTTAGGCCCAGAAAAAGCAGCTGTAGACAAAAATTTCAACAAGAATTTGATCAATAATAGGCATAAACATGAATTAAAAATCTTACAGATGGAGAATCATTTAAACCTGAAGCAGCTCTGCAGCAGGACTTCTGGGCAAGCCTGTTACAATGGACTTGCAGGGAAGAGTTTCGTTACCACTGCATGTGGATCACTGTGAGACGGTTCCATAAAGCTGAGAGGGAAACCCCCAAGTTCCATGGCAAGGTAGGGAGACCACTTCATTGTATTGGTAGGGCACTATATCCTCTATCCTTAAATGAAAGACCACTAAGAAGCTTTATTGGACACTGCCAGAAATTAACCGAAAAGCCAAGAGTGTCAATTAATCAATCAAATCAAAATAATTTATTATAAATAAACCATTTAAAGATACTTTTCACATCTTATGAGTCAAACTTGTGCTCAGCATATTTTGCGCAAGCGTGATAATTAGTGTTGCTGCCAGTGCGATGATTCTTTGCTCTGTGATTGTTTATAAGAATATTATTTGTTAATGTAAGAAGCTTTTGGACAGAACTGTATTTTTTGTCCACAGTGGCCATTCATCAGGATACTGGGCATGCAAGAACCAGCATCAGCCTTTGCATCAGTGCTGAACTTTGCGGCCAATGCATACATGTACAAAAAAATACGACAGATGAAAAAAATGAGAGCATCGAAAGGCCCTGCCACGCCTTTTATTAAGTTCTGGAGTGGTTTTGCTATAGTAAGTTATAACATAGTGTTTCAGTTTGGTATGGATGTAAATAACAATTTCACTAAATGAGCTCTATATGAGAGAAAGCAGCATAATGCCTAGTATAGTAGCACCAAAGCCAGTTAATTTGAAGATGCAGTAGTATCTTTTCGCATTTACATGCAAATTTTGCATTACTATGTACAGTAGAACTGAATTAGCATGTAAAAGCTGAAATGAGTATGATTATTTTACACACACAGAGAGCATACTGTGAATAAGTAGGTATGCCAATTACTAGCAAACAAGTATTTTCTAATGCGTAAAGCATATTGACGCAGAGTTGAACAGAATTTCTAAATATGAATATAATTTATTGACCCCTAACCAACGTAATACCCAAATTTCTGTCCTGTCTGTATATTTTTTAAATTCGCCTTCGCCTCCCTCTGCCTCAGCAACATTTGACTCTTAAAGTCTGTGTATCAGCTATACAATTTTGTCGTGTTTCCAACCAGAGAATGTTTCCTCAGGTTTGCATGAACGCGTGGGTGTGGTCAACCATATTTCACATGCGCGACACGTACTTCACAGAGTTCATGGACTATGCATGTGCGCTGTCTATGGTCATGGGAATATTCATCTCTGCTATTGTCAGGTAAGATCATGAAATAAATGAAATGAATGTGAATACTATGTGGGTTATTTTTTTTTTTGGTATTTTATTCTAAATTTTCTCAGTTAATTTTAATCATGGGTTGGCAGTTTGAGTAATTTATGTGGCCTAACTGAATGTCCTTTCTTTGGTATTGTTCGTCGAATCGTTGAGCTCCTTAAACTCTGAGTTGAGGTGCACGGTTACTGCCAAAGTGTGTGCACTGACTGGACTGGTCCACTCAATCTGGCTTATTCTTTCCTCAAAAGACCATTTCAGACACAAATCTACAAAGTCTTAACATGATCTAACCTACCCAATCTACCAATGAAAGAAAACATTTCAAATGCCTCGGCCATCTTTTTCTATAGTCTTTACAGCTCAATATGGCATAAAAAGGGATTTTTCTAGATTTCGGTGGATTTGCGGTGACGATAATGCTAAATGAAAGCTCAAATCCTCCGTTTTTTGACACTCGAATTACATACAATCGCTTCATCTAGTTAGATTTATAACTGTGGTTTGTACAAACCAACTTACAGAAATGAAATCATTTATCATTTAAAAATAACTCTCATAAATTATCTGTTGTACCTAATCTCACTAAGAGCGGAGCCTGTGTCTGATTGAATTCAGGATCCCGTCAAGGATAGGTAAAATAGTATATTGTGCAACTAGTGAATAAAGGACGGTTTTAAAGCGAGGGCCATAGATGAATCACGCACAAGTGAAGGATTCTAACAACTGAATCACGACCGCAGGGAGTGATTCATGATGATTGAATCACGAGCATAGCGAGTGATTCAAGTGTTAGAATCCTGAACGACGCGAGTGATTCATGGCCCTCGATATAAGTCCGTTTTATTCAAGAGTTGCATACTATATTTTATACCATGACTTCGAGAAAAAGAAGGATTTAAGCCAAAAGCACAAGGAATAATCATAAATAAATAAATGGTTTATTACCTTCAAAATTTACAGAAAATGAGAATCCTTAGGGTTTCACATTTTTTGTAAATTGAAGCTGAGCCTTTGAGTTTGAGTTACCTAAACAGCACCTGTGTTTCAGGGGCCAGTGACCATCTCCATTAAGTTACATAATTATAATTAATTAAACACCAATGCAATTAATATTAGAATAACAATGCAAATAAGTTTTCACTAAACATCCTAGACCAAAATAAAATCATTATCAAAATCCTAAATATGAACAAACTCAAAATTAAATCGACGAAGGAGTTTGAAATTCGAATATTCTTTGTTTGCACAAGAAGTTTGTATCGAGTATTTTATGCGGAAGTAGGTTGTATTGCATTGAGATGGAGGTCAAATATATATTGGTGTTCTAAATTCAAACACCAAAACAGTGATTAAAAGTGCTTTTTATTCACTGTTTTCAGTGAATAAAATAAGCTTTTTAGAGGGGGAATGGTATAAAAAAAATTATCCACGCCCTCGATTGTTACAAAACGCTGACTCTTGTCTGTTCCCGAATCATCATCATCTGTCTGCCCTCGTCCCATGTTACTTGGTGTCGGGTCGGCGCAACACGCTTTCTTCTTCCATGCATCGTCTGTGCCCGAATAATGAACAAAATCCTAAAACCTGGGAGGTGACCATAATCTCTTAGAGTAAGGTTATTTTGAGATCGCGTAAGTGACAGATGTATACAAGTCAAATACATCTGTCCCTTACACACACTCAAAATAACCTTACTCTAAGAGCTTATGGTCACCCCCCTGGACTTCTGACGACTATCTAGGCTACAATGTATAAGGGCAAGGTTCACTGATATAGCACTGATTTAATGATCAAGAAATAAACCTCGTATTCGTATGAAAATGTTTGCTCACATCCGCTTATACGAATAATTATGAACAATATTTCTAAACGAAGGCTCCTTCGAAAATCGGCGCCGAGTTGCCAGCCTGTCATCAGCCTGGTTTTTTATCAGTTGCATTTCGGGGAGTGTGCGTTGAAATTGCATGAACTAATTCCTCCTAGCCCGTTCCATCATCGGACTACAAGACGTACGGTGATGCGTCATCAGTACATGGTGGACATCCCAGCCATACGCACCAAACGTTTTGGGAATACTTTTAGGCTGGTTTTAGTGTCATGCGTACCGTCAGTACGGGTCGCTCCGCGTAGACATATCTATACAAGTTTCAGGGAGCGTTTTAGAGTAATACGGAGGGGCCCGTACGGACGATCGCCCGCGCGGACAACTCCGGAGCAATCCGCACAGCGCGTCCGCACCGCGGAGCTATCCGCGCGGACCGTCGCTTGCGCGTCTCTGGCTTCAGTGAGCGTTTTAGTTTCGTGCGGAGCGCACGCATCACCTCAGTACAGTCATGGCGAGCCGTGATCAATCCAATGTGGACACGAGCCGAGTGATTGATGAAGTTCGGCTGAGAAGGTGTTTGTGGGATGCTTCTGATCCGCAATATAAAATACAAGACGCTAGAAATAAAGCTTGGGAGGATGTTGCTAATGTAATTTTCAAAAATACAACAGAAGAAAACAAAAAACAAAATTGTAAGGACCTACTTGTGTTTTATTGTATTTAATATTAAAATAAAATAGAGGTTTTTCCCTCTATGCGCATTACATCCATGTCTATAGTTACATAAATATTTAATGCATATACATACTATTACGCTAGGATTAAAGTGGATTATATAAAATATAAATAAATAGCCATGTGCACTTAAAGTTTGAATAAAGCAATCCGGGAGTTGACAACTTTTTGAAAATAGTTTTAGGGACTTCAGGGGTTCAAAATATTATCCGTAATTAATATTTCATTCAGTAATAAGCCCACGGCTATGATATTAAATATTTTTTCTTAAACATGCGCTCTCTGCTCTATTAAAGGGTGAACATGTAGTCTCCTCCTTCGTTTTATTTCTTTTTTCTTATGTAATATAGGGCAATCATTAAAATAACCCGCGACGTTGTAAGCATTGCGCGCGTCTGTACACCGCGGCGGCGGCGGTCAGGGCGATACTACGACACACGCGGACGATCAGTCTGCGTACCGTCAGTGCGGAGACAGGTGCGGAGTGATCCGTACTGACGGTACGGATGACACTAAAACCAGCTTTATTATGCGTACAGCTTAGGAGTGGAATTCCCTGCCGGAGTCTGTATTTCCTGATAGCTACAACCTACAAGAATGAACAGGTTTCTTCTAGGCAAGCGTGCTTCATCGTCGACCACATCATCGCTTACCATCAGGTGAGATAGTGGTCAAGCACAAGCCTATCAATAATAATATAAAAAAAAAACATATTCGTATGAAAACGCTTCCTCACACCCGTACACGAATATGATCAATACCAACAATAGAATAAGATTGTTATTAGTTCTAACGCGTACTTTCTTTTCAGAGTATTCTACAAGAAGTCGAGGCCGCTGACTTTCGTGCTGCTGTCCGTGCCGCTGTTCTACTTCGCGACGCACGTGCGCTACCTTTACTCCGGTGTCATCAATTACGACTACAACATGAAAGTCAACGTGTTCTTCGGTAAGTTTGAACGAGTACAGGCATTTAAGTTTTGTTGCCGAGAGATAAGGTTTAAAATCGTAAAGCAGTGCTTGTAAAGTTTTCACGTTACTAAGCCATGGCTTTCCTTGGCTAAAGGCGTGGGGAAGGGCAGGGTATGACGAATTTAATTTACTTCAACGTAAGATTCAGTTGAAATCCAGCGTCAGGCGACTCCCAGTTGTCTGGCATTTTGCTGAACTGGACCTTTTTGGCGCAGCCGCGGGGCACACTATGTATGTTATTGTTTTAAAATTAAGTTCCCTTTTATTTTTAACTACATTGTGTGTATCTGTGTGTGACAAATAAACTAGTTTTCTTTCTTTTCTTAATTTCCTTAGCCATTGCTTCGTAATTAACCAGCCTAATGTACCTATGAGACTCCGTCGCGCCTCAGTACGCCAATGGGGAGTGGTGGTAGATCCGATGGGTGGTCAGCTGTAGTAGTATAAGTCCGCTAAATGATAGAACACACACTATTGAACAATTATAATATTCTCTCTATCTATGTATATTTTAACGAGCAATTCTTGTATTTATATATTATGTAACCTGAATCTCGGAGACGGCCCCAACGATTTTCATAAAATTTAGTATGGTTTCGGGGGCGATAAATCGATCTAGCTTGGTTTCATTTTTAGAAAACGTCGTTTTTTCTATTTTCATCCGAGCAGCGCTCCACGCCCCGGTACTAATAATAATAATCGGTCCATCATCACTGACAGGACTATTGTAGCCAATAAGCCTGAAATTGTGGTGGTGGACCGAATCGAGAGGCGTGCAATGATTGTCGAAATTACCGTCCCGCATGACGGGAACCTCGTGAAAGCCGAGAAAGATAAGCAAATCAAGTATCTTGACTTGGCTCCCGACATGTGGGATGTTGACACCGCGATCATTGTACCGATAGACGTGTCAGCCAATGGCATAATAGCCACGAGCCTCGACCAACACCTTAGGAGGCTCTCGTTAGGCGGCTGGATCGCTTGATTCAGAAAGCAGTACTTCTGGACACGGCTCGTATTGTTAGGAGGTTCCTCTATCTGTAGCCCTGACCGCCGGTAGCTTGGAAACTATTCCCGATACCGGTGGACCTCTATTTTTAAACCCCATCGGAAAAAGACGGGTGTTATAAGTTTGAAGTGTATATGTGTATCTGTCTGTGGCATCATAGCTCCTAAACGGATTAAACTATTTTTTTTTTTAATGTTAAGTTATCGGGAGTGTTCTTAGCTATGTTTGATGAAAATCGGTTCAGCCGTTCATAAGTTATGGGCTATTTACTGTTTGAATCAGGGTATTTTCGCAAGATATCGTGTCATAATTATGTTGTAGATTGTTGATCGAAGCGTGTCTACTACTAGATAAACTATGTAGTTAAACCCCGACATTTTTTTATTATTTCATACTTTTTAGTATGAAATAATAAAAAAATGTCGGGGTTTTGACAATTTTTAATTTTTACTCGTTTATGTTTTTAATGTGTTTTTATGAAAATATTAGGGGTTAAAGTTTGAAAATGCCGATTTGTACTGAAAAATTAAAATTAGTTTTTTTTTTAACTTAACTAATATTTATTTAATCAAAATAATTACCAATATTATCTATACATTGCTGCCATCTAATAGGAAGGTCATTTATGCCTTTGCGATAGAAGTCTGGTGATCTAGATTCGACAAACTGTGCTGCATTTTGTACTGCCTCATGAGAAGAAAACTTTTTATCACGTAGAAAATTGTCCAAATTACGAAAAAAATGTTAGTCCGTTGGAGCAAGGTCTGACGAATACGGAGGGTGACGAATGGTTTCTGATTGCAGTTCCTGTAGAGTTAAAACGGTTTTTCGTGCTGTATGTGGTCTCGCGTTATCATGGAACAATAATGGTGAAGATCGATTCATGAGTCGGGGCTATTTCACCGCTAGTTTTGCTATCATTGTTTGGAATTCGGCTCAGTAGACATCTGCCGTTATTGCTTGACCAGATCGGAGAAAGCTATAGTGAATAACACCATGCTGAGACCGCCAAACAGTTACCATTACCTTTTTATTGGTAAGCTTTGCTTTAGGACACTGTTGCGGCGTTTGACCTGGGGTCAGCCATTGCATTTTTCGCTTACGGCTATCGTAAAGAATCCACTTTTCATCACATGTCACAATTCGATCCAATATTCCTTCATTTCTGTATCGATTCAACAAGGCTACACAAGTTTCAACACGAGTTTTTTTCTGCAGATCAGTCAAATCATGAGGCACCCATTTTTCATTTTATTTTTTTATTTTATTGATTTGACGCAAATTAGTCAATATTATTGGTAAGGTAACGTTAAACCATGCCGCTAATTCCTGGGTAGTTTGGCTCGGATCGGCTTCCACCATCTCTTTCAATTCATTGTTATTCATCTGTGTGGGCGGTGTTCCACGAGGTTCGTTCTTCAAATCAAAGTTTCCATCACGAAAGCGTTTAAACCAAAATCGCAAAGTGCGTTCATTAGCAGTCCCTTCTCCAAACGCAACATTGATATTGCGAGCTCTTTCTGCCGCGTTAGTTCCGCTTCGGAAATCGTATTCAAAAATCACTCGAATTTAGTAGTAGTCGAAAGTATCCATCATTTTTGTCTAAGCTGAATAAAAAAAAACAACTGAAAGTCGATAATCGAATGTTGCACATTTTTAAAAAGAAGAACTTCATAGGTACCATGTGAAAAAGTTTCACTCAAAAATCTCAATCCATGAAGGTTCTATGACAATTCGAAGTACCTATTACAATAAAACGGCAATTTCATACTTTAACCCCTATTATTTAAAAATATAATAAATAAGAAAGTTAATGAATAAAGGAGATAATAATTTATTTATTTCTCAGACATCAAAAGGTCCACTCCACAGACATAAATCTAACTAGATAACGCAAGTCCCTCCATCTGTATGAAAACCAAGCGTGCCACTTTCCCACATTCAATTTAGAAAAAAATTTAGTTACCAATGAAAGAAAACATTTCCACTGCCTCGGCCAACTTTTTCTATACATTCTTTACAGCTCAATATGCCATAAAAAGGCATTTTTCTAGATTGCGGTGGATTTCCGGTGCCTATAATGCTAAATGAAAAACTCAGATTTCGATCATTGATCGTAATTTTAATTATTTTGAGTTTTCTGGATAAATCCTGTACTGTCCAGGCTACTCGTCTGTAGAATGCGTTGCCGGACCCAATCAAACGCGCCCAATCGTTGCCTGTGTTCAAAAGACTCGTAAGGGAGCATTACCTGTCGCTGTGATTATGAATTGCTTGTCATCATTTTATTTATTGCCTTTATATTTTAGTATGTATGTATTTATGTATATATTACATAGCATATGTATGTATCTGCATATCTTTTATAATATAAATATATTTTTTACTCTGGTATTGTCACACCACTAACAGCCCCACTTCGTGTCCAGCAATTATTGTCCATACCTGCTTGCCTGGAAGAGATCGCGGATTGCGATAAAGCCGCCCATTGTATGTGTTTTTAGTTTTAAGTTTCCTTTATAAATGTAACTTATTGTGTACAATAAAGCATATAATAAATAAATAAATACTCTGTTTTTTGGCACGCGAAGCACAATCGCGTCATCTATTAAGATTTACGTCTGTGGTCCACACTGACAAACAAAAATACATAAAGGGTGTTAGTAACAATAAGTCTTATTTATTAGTCCTATATTAGTACTTACTAGGGTGTTGGTAACAATGTGGCTTATGATCTATGGTAATACTTATACACTATGACAGACAGTGTTGTTTTGACGAGACGTCTCATTATAGGACTCTCATCATGTCTGTGAGCTATCACCTTCAGGAAGCTGTTGCCGCTGTCACGCAATCTGCCGAGCAGAGAAGCACTTTTCTTCCGTATGACAGCTGAGAAGCTGTCGACTCGGGCTTTTGCGAACATCTCTGACGCACTGCAGCAACGTGGCAGCCGCATCAGCGACCTGAAGGCGTTATTATATTGGTCGCGCAGCGGATTGGCGGCACGTTTGGTACCGCTGATCCATAGGGCGCTAGACTAAAAAGATGTGCAGTATGCTTTAAAAAGCGTGTGTTTGACTGCTTCTGAACATCGAGCGAACCTACGCGCCAACAAGTTCGCCCGTACACCCAATGCTTTGCGTCCCCGTTTTATATCAGCACCGTCTTTAAGGTCGTCAGCAATGAAATGCTCCAAGTATTTAAATAATGGAATATGTGTATGATTTACGGTCGATGATGATGATAGTTACATCTCGCTTTAAACATATATTCGGGCCTTTTTCCCATGAGCCCACGGTAAACGGAAACGTTTGTAACGGTAACGGAAAGGCCGGGCTGGATTTTATCACATCCAGAATATATCTATACTCTTTGCTAAATTTAAACACCACCTCTGCTACCCAGGTGTGATAGGCTCGCTGATGTGGCTGGGACTGTCTTGGTCCCAGTGGATGCTGGGCCGGCGCTACGCGTGGCGCATGCTGGCCTTCACAGTGCTGGAGGGCATGGCGCTTTCGCTGGAGCTGTTCGACTTCCCGCCCAAGCTGAACATCTTGGACGCGCATGCTTTGTGGCATTTTAGCACTGCGCCTTTGCCTCTGTTGTTTTTTGGGTAAGTGTATAAATACTCGAGATTTTACAGACCACGCCACCTAGCTGAGTGTTTCATACGAATATCAACCTTTACATTATGCACATAATGCTCATATTAGCACGAAACGCTTGTTCTCATTCGCCGTACTCGCGTTGACACAATTGCCGGGTATGGCCCTCTCGTTGAAGATGGGACTTCCCATCAAAGCTGAACATCGACTCGCACGCGTTATCGCATTGTAGGACTACGCCCATGCCTCTGTTTTGCTTGTTTTTTATAGGTGAGTACAAAAACGCCCTCTAAACTCATAGGGCGAGATTTTACAGCTCACCACGCTCCGTCTTTACCTAGCTCAGTAAGCATATATACGCATATCAACCTTATGTTTATGCAGATAATGTTCATATTAGCACGAAACGCTTGTTCTCATTCGCTATGCTGGTCTTGATACTACTGTCGGGCATTGCTCCCTTTTTAGAGCTATTCGACTTTCCACCAAAGCTGAACATCTTGAAAACCTTTTGCTTTTATCTAGACTTTGAAATTACTATATTTTACCATGGTTACGGCCGGAGCTAGTAATTTTAGCGTTCTAAGCCTCAAAATAATAATAATAAAAAATTGCGCGTTTATTGTTTCCAGGTACGTTATAGATGACCTACGTTACCAAGAGTCACGCGACATGGAGAAATTCGCACTCAAGTTGACTTGAGTTGAGAAAACTGTACAAATATCCATCATAAAGGGCTATAGCGAGCATCCCGCAACATATTCGTGGAGTTTTTTAAACCATTACAAAGTCAATAAAAAACGTTTCAACTATTTATTCATTTAATTTTAGGCTGCTTTTGCTCAATGAAAATAAGTTTAAGAAAATAAATCACCACACAAAGTAAGTGTTTAGCAAACCATTTTGTAAAAAAAAAACAGACTGTTATATCATAAGGTTTTTTAAGTAAGCAGCTTTCGTCCACTGCAATCAAAATAAACAAAAGTGTTCAAAACAATACTAAAAACATTCCGATTTACCTTTCAAAAATTGTGACCGCTAGTATTTGTCCATATTGTTGTATTCTGAGATCTAGATTGTTTTACTGACCAGATTTTTGTATACTTACCCCGCGTTTACACACCGCTTACCTTGTTTCTGACAAATCTTGTATGACCAAAAAAAAAGGCCAGTCGCTATTACCGCAATTTATTCTACAGAATTCTATTATTAGACCTTGTTTTTTTGTTTTCATTTTTATTCAGTCTAGTTTTTAACCCGCGACGGAAAAAGAGGGGTGTTATAAATTTGACGTGTGTACCTGTGTGATTATGTATCTGTCTGTGGCATCATAGCCCCTAAACGGATGAACGGATTTTGATATTGTTAATTGAAGCGTGTCTTCTTCTCGTGTTCTACTAGATAAATTGTGTATCATGAAATAAAAATACGTCAGGCGTTTTTTAAATTTAAAAATTTTGCTTGTTTGATTTTTACATATTCAAAAAGGCAAAACAAATTTGTTTACGGCTGGTCTCTACATGTTATCTTGGGTGTAAACTAGCACAGTAGACAACATGCTTTACCATGTACAGTATACATGTTGTCTAAACACATGTATTTATAACTTGGTGTAAACGCAGGGTTATAGGTATGTTACTTATAGTATTTCATATTATACGAATTTACTAAAATTACAAATACAGCTTTTTCGTAAAAAAATATCTGCGACTGAAATTGAAAAGGTATTTCTTATAAAATGTACAAATCTTATTTTTCTAAGCTATTGTTAAATGGAACGTCCTCGCAACGAATCGTTAGCTTTCGTGGGTGGTCGTAGTTGCGCACGCGCTGTCCAAATCGACATAAGATTTCAACCAATCAAACCGAAGCTTAAACACGCGGGGGCGGGCGGAATATTGCGATTTTTTTTACCCTTGTATGAGCTTATCAAGCATAAGAACTTTGAGATTTTTATGCATAGTTAATAATTTAGTCATCCTATCGCAACTAAGATTTTTCTGCAAAGATGCTCATCGTACTTTTGCATCGCCCAACCCTACTGATGCGCCCACGCACATGCTTTGAAACCTTACGTTTCGTTGCAAGGTAACCGCGGTCTTACTGGTTTGTATTTATAGATTGTGACCTAAGCCAGTTTTACTACTGTCTATCACAATATAGACACACGACTATGTACTGTACGCGGCCGTACATTGAGTTTTAGTCAGAATCTGTCTAGAATGACAGCCATATTTTCTATAAATCTGGCTTTAAATGTTCTAATAAAAAAATTTACATTAAGACTGAAATTTTTATTAGTCATTTTCCACACAGAGCATGCACATTCACAAAGACAGATCACATTAAACCACAAAACGACACTTACTAGTTCCAGTAACTAATGATATAGTTTAACTTTCAAGAATAAACTTCTTCCACTGGTCCCCACAGTGGATACCCATCTTATGTTTCTTGAACCATGCCATCCCCTTTGATGCGGGCTTCAGGTTCGATTTGTTCGCATTATAGACTTCTTTAATTATTTTAGGATCATTTTTCGGAACGTGCTTGTTAGGTTCGACGAGCACGGACCTAGCTTCGTAGGATTGGTAGTAAGCAGGCCTGCGAGGAGATGACTGCTCGGAATACTGCGCCTCGGAGTACCTTGGCCTCTTGTTCTCGAACATCAGCTTTTCGTCCCAGTGCCTTCGGTACTCCTGCTCCATGTACGGCGACCTTTTTTTCTCGGGGCTTCTGTCTCGCTGATAAGTTTGTTTGTAGGATATCTTCGAATGAGTCTTACGCTTCGGCAGGTAGTGTGGCCTGTTTCTGTAGTTTGGATTTTTCTCTATTTTCTGGCTGTATACAGTTTGATAGTCATCGGAGTCGCTGGTGCTTTCTTCCTCACTCTCACTTTTTTCAACCCTTATCTTTGGTTTCTCCTTAACCATCTCTTCTCTTCGCTTAAACATCTTAACAGATTTAAACATCTTGGTCAATAAGCCTTCCTTTCTTTTTTTCTGTAAGTTTTTATAAAAATAGAATTATAATCAGAAAGTTTTATTTTAAAGAATGTAGACAGTATTTGTTGGGTGAATACTTACAATGACATGTTTAAGTTCCGGAGTGAGCTGCTGGCCGCGCCCCACGACTGTAGTGTCGGTCTCCGGCTCACTGCTCGACACTTCCGACTCGCTCTCGCTGTAAGCATCCTGTATCGAAGCTTCACGAAATACTGTCTTATTTACTTCATGGACTAGGGGCTGTTTGTTATTAGCGCGCAAATATTTCTCAAGCATACCCTTCCGCGCGCTAAGCTCTGTGTCAGTATTGGTCGTCATTGTGTGAGATCGCGCGCTTGCTTCATGAGATGGTAATTTGCTTTCAATCGTTGTGTTAAAGGTCTCTGATGTTTCCATCATGTCCTTCCTCATAAATAATTCTGATACAGCCTGAACAACGTTTCTAAATTTTTTCGGTAGTTTTTTTGGCTCATTTTTCAAAGTTTTTGGAGTTGTAAAATCATGCATAGATTTCATCGTTTCATCATATTCACTTAATGAAGTATTATTTGGGAAATCCATGGTTAGGGCCATGGACTTGTATATTTCCTTAATTAGTTTCTCAGTTTCCTGACTATGTTCATCCTTCACTACATCAGTGTTGGTGGCAGTCGTTGTTGCTTGCCCTTTAGAAGCAGGTTTTGCCAGAGAGCTGCGATAGCAACTGGCACACATATGTCGTCCCCCTGGGGTTTGGATAAAAACAGGAAAGTTGTGGAAACATTTCATTCCCCCATGCGAGCAGTAGAACTGGCTGGGAGTCATCTGTTTCGAGCACGAAGTCATATAGGGAGATAGGTTCATGGCGTAAGGGCTGTACGTGATGCTGTTCATAAAACTAGATGCCTGCATGTTGTTACGCGATGCTCCTTTTTGAACGACTGCATCTTTTTTGGGTTTATTCTCACTAACCTGAGCTTTTGTTTGACTGGAGACTTTAACTTCTGCTAAAACAGATTGTAGTATACTTTTGATTTGATTTAACGTTACTTCTGTTTTATTATAAGGCAAGGCCACTTCGACGGTGCTCATTTCTGTTTGACATTCACTGTTATTTATAACAGTAGTCAAACATTCGGCGTTCTTCTTGGGCACCGGAGTCTGTTGTAAACAATCTAGTTTCTTAGGTTTCTTGCAAATTCTTTTAGGATAAACATTTCCAAAGTCAATAGAGCAGCTTTTTGATGTTTCAACGTTGATTGACTGCTCTTTTCTATACATTTCCTTCCTCCGCTTTGCTAATATTCTTGTAATTGGTTCTACTCCTTTGTGTGTGACTGGCATTTTTCTGCCATAGCAGTTTAGTTTGTCTCTGAGACAATCAGTTCGTGGTCGCACAGCGTAGTGGTTACCAGTAGGCAGAGGATTTAATAAGTGGTAAGGATACTTAGTGCGGACATTTTCTGGCCAACATTTCATGTCGATATAAGCCCTTTGTCCTTTTTTTCTCTCTAGGTCTTTTTTAATTATTACCGGCTTTTCTTTTACCGGTACTAAGTCGTATTGATTGATGTCATAGAAATCACTACCCGCATTCATCTCATGGATCATGTAGGTCTGAAAGGTTTTCTGCATATTGCCATGCGCGTCGACATCGAGGTTGTGAAACTGACCGTGGCAACACGAGCATATGTCCGACTCCAAACGGCACGTGCCCTCGCAGGCCATTCCTGCGGGTGCCTGGACATCCCTGCAGATAGGCGATGAGAACTGACTCTGCAGCGATACGTTATCACCTAACACTTCAGGTTTGTACTGTTTGCTGACCATTGCAGCCAAATACGAGCGTGTCATAGTGTCACCGGTCTCGTGTTTTGGGCCCTCTTCTCTTAAATCAGACTTAATGAACGGAGAACTGTAAGTCTGTGCGTAGTACACATATGGCGAAATAGGTTTTTTATTTTTAAGAACCTTTTTTTTCTTTCTAAATAGATCGAGTCGTTGGTGGTTTGGTTGTGGTTCGCAGATCTTAGGCAGTGTATTGTAGTAATGTGCCATGCTGTTTGGGTTGACTGGCTGGTTGTACCAATGATTCATGTTGTTAAATTTCATAGCCTGGTTGTAGTAGCGGTTCATGTTGTTAGATTTTATGGGTTGGTTGTACTTACGATCCATCTTATTAGGCTTGACTGCGTTGTTGTAATAATGGTTTGCTTTGTTAAACTTTACAGCTTGATTGGTTTGGCCGTCAGATATGTCCGAGGTAGGTACCTCGACAGAAGTCGAGCGTACAATCGGTGACGTATTCGTATTTGAGTGACACAATAACGAGATGTTAGACTTTTCTGTATTATCTAAACATACTTGTGTACTGTCACACCGATCAGAATCAAATGATCCACAAGGCAATGCAGTTGTGGCGTTACAAAAATTGGCTTCTGTTTTGGCTCTGTGGCAACCCGATTTGCTAAGTTTCGGAAATTTGTAGATTTTGCTGGGTTTGCAAATTTTTTCTGGAGGGTTTTCCTTCGCTGCAGCTGATTCCAAAGCGGTGGTTGCGTCTTCCAGTTGCTTTTCTAAATTTATTATCTTTTGTTGCAAGTCAGTTACGTCTATCGGTATACAGGATATTATTTTAACTTCAGTTTGCGACGGTGTATTGCCTAAAACAGAAAACAAAATGCCTTTAGTAACTTACCCAAAAACTATTGGTTTCTTCTTTCTTATTTTCGATTAGATGATGGTTTAACCTTTATACAATTTGGATCCAGTAGGTGGCCATGTTTATAGCGATATTAGTGGCGGTCATAAAGTCTTCAAATGTGCAGTGCCTCCCCAAGCGGTGGCGGCGTTAGAAATATTGTTCTGCGATTCCAAACGCCCAGCGCAGCCTGGACTGCTAGCAGTCGGTAACACAGAGTCTGAGATGACTAATCCTTTCACCACGATGGTAAACCCAACTATTGAATTAATAGTTGGAGATTGACTCATCGTAGTGAAAGGATTGTTGGCCTACAGATTGTAGTTTCTACAGCTTGGTGAGCTGTATGGGGTATTATCGATCCTTCTAAGACACAGTGCCAGATCTTCACAAGACACTTCTTGCCTTGCCTTCTTTCCAGGACTTGCAAATGACATTGATAATATATACAGCAGCTTTATTGCGTAATGAATTCGGGAAGGCAAAGAGTATGAACAATTTACCGATCCCATAGGCGGAAATCCACATCGCATCTTTCATCTCGCATGTGATTGGTCAATTGATGGCGGTCATACTTTTCGCCTTGCCGATTTCACTTGCGCAAGAAGCTTCAGGTCGCCAATCTGCCCGCATATAAGAAGTAATGTAGTACATGTATAGGCTCTAAAGCTTGCTGATATTCGTAGCTTATCATAATAATTGTTTAATTTCCCATTCTGAAGACTACGTTACCGTCCCGCAAAAATTAATCTAAATTAACATTGGCAGTTTATTTATGGAACTATAGAAAGTAACTTATTTGTCCCCGGTTGATATGCTAAATTAGCTCCTTGTTGTGGGCATGTAATGTGAAAGCAGATACATACTTTACCTAAATTAAATGCGACTCTTTTCAGGAAATTCTCGATACCTTTGAAGCGCTTTCTACATACTCCGGCGCATGAGAGATCTTCTCTGCTCATGTTGTCAGTACGCTGCAAATTATTTTATTTTCGTTATAACAACCGCGAGAGTCTATACTTAGAGCGAGCATTTTTAAGCAACATAATGGTTGAAAAATTGCATTTCAAGAGACAAGTGATTCCAAAGGGCCGTGCTCATTTACGCGTATAAACATGCACTCTGAACTCGAAATGAATACTAAGGACAGCCATCCCAGTGATCCGAAACCCTGTCGCGCTTTATCTTTGCTTAGCCGAGCATGATCGTCAGATGAGGCAACCTCCGAAAATACTTTGGGTACCTAAAGTTTCTGATGCGATACTAACCCTTAGTTTCCCAGCTCAAAATTATCGCAGAATTAATGTGACAAATTGTCAAGCACGCGGTATCTGCTGTGATTGGTTGAATGAATTTTCAACAGCCAATCACATTAGATAACGCGTGCTTGACAATTTGTCACATTAATTCTGCGATAATTTTGAGCTGGGAAACTGAGGGTAAGACAAATAGGCAATAGTAGTCTATGTGAATAGGCGCCGAAGTTGATTTCCAGCTAGCTGTCAGTCTAACAGACTGTATATCTGTATAGCTAAAGTTAACGTCAACTTACCTCCAGAAAAAAAGCAGGTTCTATCAACCTGTTACCTGAAAAAAATTGTCCTTTCAACAAATAATTTCATTTTGAGCTGTTCCAGATGCAATTTAGCAATAAGACTTAAACCTAAGTTAGAAAAACCAGCAATCTTGTCCGCTCACATTTGGCTCTCTGACATTTGTTACATCTTTCAAGCAATCGACGTTGGTGCATTCTCTTGTGTCTAATGTTTGAATTCAACGAGAATTTTACCGGCCAGGTTGTGTACCATAAATATTGTTTGAGGTTTATTCTATTAGTAGCTTCTGCCCGAGGCTTCGCCCGCGTAAAAAGTATTTTATCATTCCAAGGGAACACCATAGAGTACATTACATAAGGAACACACTACCGAATTAAACTGTCAAACAAACTATCCCATGAAGGACATGGGATAGTTTGTTTCCCAAGGTTTCAAGTTATATCCATACCAAACACCTAAATCGGTTCAGCCGTTTAGTCGTGAAAAGGTAACAAACAAAAGGAGTTATTTTTGCATTAGTATGTATGGTCCAAGATCCCAGACAACCCAAACTTTACAGAGTTCTTTCTACACAAAATGTGTGGAATTGAGTAGTATAATGTATGTACTTTGAATGTTCTGTTATACGAGAGTTCGGAAACGTCTTTTTTAAAACAAAATAAATTTGAGCTGGAAACAGAATTTATTTAATTCAACGAACTTGGTACAGGAATTAATATACTTAGGCAATAGAATGATTTTGGGACTTCCCACCCGTACCGAATCTCAGACCGAACTGCGGTGTCACCCAATGAAGGCTGACGTTTCTAACTTACTAAATGCTGACGAGGTAAGTCTTGGTGGCGGTCAGCCATACTATTTACAAAGGCTAGATATTACAAAAGCCTGAACTTCGGGGATAAAAGCCGAAATTTAGGAAGTTATAAAATTTCTCGTAATCTAGGCAATGGAATCGAAGTGTCTTCAGGTTCAGTATTTATATTACTGTTACCTATTGATATCGTCATCGGTATGGGTCGTCGGTTTAACACAACAGGTATAGAACTTAGATCTTTATTTAATAGTAGTCTTATATAAATTAAATACTAAAAAGACATAACTATTATTAAAATACACACGGGTACCACGGGTATAGAATATTGTATCCCGTATTTTACTAGAATAGGTTCTTCGTTAATAACTTTATTTAGATCTGAAAATATCTTATCATTTTGTTTATTTATAGTAAAATCATCTAAGTAGATGTTTTGTTGTAAAATAGAGGATATATTGTTGCATAAACTAGTAGTCTTAGTATCTATTTTACAACATGAATCATTGATGATGCTAAAGTCTAAACTAGGAATGTCTATGTTAATTTCGTCCTTGGAAGATATGTCTCGCACTTTTTGTGTATATTGTACACTAATTTGGGATTCGTAATATACCGGTTCCAGATACCATGATTTCGCGTAATTTGGAATTATCACAATCCATTGACACTTTACTTGGACGAGATTGCACGAAAATTCCGTGATTGTTTGTAAGTGATTTCCAAATGTCCAATTCGCCGACAATTGTTTTAGTTTAACATTGCGTGGGGATAGCACTAACCGTTTTAGTTAATAGTTCGCTTTCACACGTAGGATTTCCGCTAGTCAACAATACCATAGGTATATCACACATACAGAACTCAGAGCTTATTTTTTACATTTATCTAAATTATCTAGATTACAGAAGTATAACTTATTTTTTGAAATAGCAATATACGAACTAGAGGGTAAAATTAAACTAAAAGTTTTTGGATTATCTGAGGGGTAGGTTAATTTAGCATTTAAATTATGATACAAGTTAAATTCGCCATTAGTAACTAAAGGAATTTGTAAAACTAATACAAGTTTGTTTTTATAATAATAACGCGCAACATCAGATATGCTTAATATTAAGTGGATATTGTCTAGACTTAACTCTATACGAATGCCAGTATCTCTAGGTAGGTACCGGTCATTATCAACGAGTTCCTTGAATTATACTCGTGCATCGTCCTCGAGATTAGTAACCTAAAAACGTTGAAATATTTGTAGTAACACGCTAGTGACACCACTCTTACACTGAATGTTTAGAGTCCTGTGCTCCTTTTTTTTTTTTTTTTTTTACTAGCCACCCCAGATTCTCGGTCTTTCATTCACGTCACAGTGCGCCACCACTCGAACGTTATTTTTTCAGAAAAACAAATTTATAAGTTTTACAGTGAAAATACGCATACCAAAATGTCTAAAAGGAAACTGGATGTGGAATACATAAATTGGAAGATTAAAAAGCTGAAAAAGAAACTTAAAAAGCGGTCGCGCCGGGACCAATCACCCGTCGCTTCTGTAGGAGCTATGTCGGAAGAGGACGATCAAGATCAAGGTACATTACAATATAATATTTAAATACAGTGATCAAGTGCTATCGTAATCATAAAACAAGTTTTCTTCAATTATTTAACTAGCATTACCTACATCTTGATTTTGCACAACACGTGCTCTCGTGCAAAAATTTTTCCACGAAATTTCGGTTAATATTTCGTGCAATTTGAAAAAAATGCCATAGTAGAATTGTGCAAACTGGGTGCAAAGTGTGCAAACACATTTACTTTTAAGAGTTGATTGAGGCTAATAAATCATTTATCACTGCATTATGGTTGGTAAACAAATATACCAGAGTTAATCGCCTTACCTTGTTCACGACAAAACGACAATTAACTGCCTATCAGTGCGGCTTTTGGGGCCGTATCGCCAGGTATGTGACACAAAATAAATATACTGAAGTGCCCAACACCTATCAGAGCGGTTTTTGGGGCCGTATCGCCAGGTTGTCTCAGGGTTACTTACTCAAGACAGTTGTGAGACTGACACACTCAGCCAACCAGATCAGTTTTTGGGACTGCTTCATTGGCTCAATCATGGTACTGAACACCCATCAGAGCAGCTCCTGGGGTTGCATCGCCGGGTTGCTTCATTGTACCCAAACACTAATACACGGACAGTAACTATAGGTTATTTTTGGGACTACATTGGCATGTCCTATGGGCAGTTCCTGAGACTACACCATAACAATAAAATACCTTACTAGGATAACTATCTGGTTTCAGCTGGAGTGTGGTTGGACAGTCCACGGTCCACACAGCTGGAAGATTTACCACCAAGTGAGTGCGTCGAACCTATTGAAGAGGTCACACAGCCATCCACCTCAGAGGACCTACCGGTTTTGGAAAAAGTCTTAAATGTAAACCAGGAAGAAGATCCAGCTGACCCTTCGGCTGAACATGCAGATCCAGAATTGCTGGATATTCTTGGTTCTGACCCCTCGGCAGTTCTCAACTATGGTCCTGATATTCACAAGGAGTTGGCAACGAGGCTGCAACACATAGCCACTCTGGGCCTTAACAAGGAAACACGCAAGGAGATTACCGAAAGGTACCTCATTCCTGGGAACTGCGTGTTAATCGGTGCACCCTTACTGAATCCGGAAATTAAAGCAGCGGTAACAGAGACCATCATAAAACGAGACAAGGGCATCGAGGGGCGCCAAGCCCAACTTGCTACGGCAAATTCGGGACTAGCTAGAATCCTTACAGAGGAACTGGAGGAAAAAATAAAGAATAAGGAGCGTCTGAAACGGCTCATGGATGTGTGCCGGATTTTATGCAACATCCAACATGCTGAGTCAATAACAAGACGAAACTTCGCCATATTCTCAATAAATAAAGATCTAAAAGATCACCTGACAGACACTAAAATTGATAGATACTTGTTTGGAGAAAACCTCTCAGACACAATAAGAGCAGCAAAAGCGGTAAGCAAGTCAGGTACGGAAATGAAGTCCAGGGCAAAACCTAAAACTATCCCCCCGGCTAGCAATTTAAACTGGAGAAGCCCGGCACCAGCGCGCAAACAGCAACAGCATGGAGTACAGCGAGGCCGCGAAGCAGCTCCCCCGCCGGTGCTGGGCCCCTCGGCGCGATACAATCGCAACACGATGCAAGGCAACTCGTCGAAAGCATCGCGAGTTCCGTCGAAGTTCAACCGCCGCCGATAAGCATGGTAAAGTACGCTGGTCAATTATCTTCTTTTTATGCTCAATGGTCGCTGATCACTGAAGACCACACTGTATTGTCTTGGGTTAAGGGTTATAAACTACAATTTAACAAACCAGTGGTCCAAATGTGTTACCCAAGAGTCACAATACACTCACATACAGAAAAAGTTCATTTCAATGAGGCAATCAATAACTTGCTAAAAATTGGAGCAATATCAAAATGTGAACCATGTGATGGACAATTTATCTCAAGCGTTTTCTTACGTCCCAAACCGAATGGCAAAATGAGATTCATATTGAACTTGAAACCACTTAACAAATTTATAGATACAGATCATTTTAAGATAGAAGATTTAAGAACAGCGGTGAAGTTAGTATCAAGAGATTGCTTCATGGCTAATCTCGACTTAAAAGACGCATACCACTTAATAAAAATCGACCCTGAGTCTCGCAAGTACCTCAGGTTCGAATTTGATAAAAAACTTTATCAGTTCAACGTTTTGCCATTCGGGTTGAACACAGCACCATATGTTTTCACAAAGATAATGAAACCAGTGATAAAACTACTTAGAACATGCGGATATCTCTCAACAATATATTTGGATGACATTTTTTTGCTAGGTCAGACTCAGTTAGAATGCTTAGATAATATTAGGGCCACCAAAAAATTATTAACTTCACTGGGGTTCGTTATAAATGAGGAAAAGAGCGAACTCAATCCCTCAAAATCATGTAAGTTTCTAGGATACATAATAGATTCAAAAAAATTCCAAATCAGATTACCTAACGAAAAAAGATCAAACATAAAGGCTGAACTAATTAATATGATGTATTGCAAAAGGTGTAAAATTAGAAAATTTGCACAACTGTTAGGACTACTGGTATCAGCATGTCCAGCAATTGAATATGGGATACTTTACACTAAAGAATTAGAAAGGTGTAAATACCTGAATCTTAAAGACCATGAAGATTACAATAGGTACATGAATATACCTAAATCTTTGCAAGATTCTTTTAAATGGTGGATAAAATCGATCGATTTTGCTGTCCGACAAATAAGAATCGATGAATACTGCAAAGAAATATATACTGACGCCTCAACTACGGGGTGGGGAGCCGCATGCGGTGGTGAGAGAGCCAGCGGAATATGGTCGCGTGATGAGAGGAAAATCCATATAAATCAGCTCGAGCTACTAGCAGCTTATTTTGGCCTTAAAATATTCGCCAAAAACCTCAAAAACTGTCAAATTCTTCTTCGCATAGATAACTCCACGGCCATTGCTTACATAAACCGCATGGGTGGCATCCAATACCCGCATCTCACACAGGTTACCAAGGAGATATGGCAGTGGTGTGAAGCTCGCAACATATTTATATATGCTTCATATATTAAATCGGCAGATAACGAAATTGCTGATGCAGAGTCCCGCCGAGTACACCCAGATATAGAATGGGAACTGGCAGACACGGCTTTTCAAACAATAGTTGACAAATTCGGCCGGCCCCAAGTGGACCTTTTCGCAAGTAGGGTAAACGCTAAATGCGATCATTATGTGTCTTGGCATCGCGACCCAGACGCGTTGGCAGTTAACGCATTCACAATCAAATGGACAAAAATTTATTTTTTTGCCTTCCCTCCCTTTGCAATAATATTAAAAACCCTGAGAAAAATAATTTCCGACAAGGCATCAGGAATAATGGTGGTCCCGAAATGGCCCACACAACCGTGGTTCCCCATATTCCAACGTCTTCTGGTGTCCGAAATGCTGGAATTTCAACCTAACAACGTTATTATTTCACATTCCAGCAATCAGAATATACAAGACAACCTTACCCTGGTTGCCGGAGCATTGTGCGGACAGCGCTACTGCGACGCAGGGTATCGCCATCCACAGCAGACATCATGATAGGCTCATTGTCGAAAAATTCGTACCAGCAATACGACGTAGCACTCAAGAAATGGTTTAAATTTTGTACTGAGAACAACTGTGAGTTATATGGGGCGTCAATCCCTAACATTTTATATTTTCTCACTGATTTATTCAATCAGGGAAATCAGTATGGCACTTTGAATTCATGTAGATCCGCTTTGGCCCTCATACTCGGATCACACATTTCTAAAGATGATCGCGTCACAAGGTTTTTCAGGGGAGTTTATCGGCTTCGCCCACCACGGCCTAAATATAATACCACATGGGATACTTCGCTTGTACTAGAGTTTCTAAGTCAACACTTTCCGAATGAAAATTTGCCATTAGAAACATTAACCAAAAAATGCATTAGCCTTCTGGCTCTTACGTCGGCGCAACGTATGCAAACATTAGCAAAAATCAATATTAACAATATACAAATCCTTCCTTCAAAAATTACTATAAAGATACCGGACCACATCAAAACTTCCAGGCCAGGCTCAAAACAACCAACCTTGAGCCTACCATTCTTTGAGACGAAACCCGAAATATGCCCTTGCAAAACCTTAGTAACTTATATCAACAAAACCAAGCCAATACGTGGGGAAAACGCAAATCTGTTCATTAGTTTTAGGAGACCACATAAACCGGTAACAACACAATCCTTAAGCCGGTGGATTAAAGCCGTCCTTAAAGATAGCGGGATTGACACCTCTGTGTTCTCCGCACACAGCACGAGGCACGCTGCCACCTCAAAAGCTAATCAATGCGGTGTGTCCATCGATCTTATCCGCAACACAGCAAGCTGGAGCGGAAGCTCTAACGTTTTTGGAAAATTCTATAACCGTACAATTATTAATTCCAACGAAACTGCACTCGCCACGGCAGTGCTATCTGATTCATAATTAAGTGCCCTTAGATATAAAATTTGATTTATAAGTATTAAAACTAAATTGTAAATTATCATTAAGGAAAAACGTGATACTAATTAAGTAATGCTAGAAATAAAACAGTTGATTCATACACAAGTGTTTTTTGGTACTTGACATTTCCTCAGCTATCTTTCTCTCAAGGTCTACAAATATTTCAACGTTTTTAGGTTACTAATCTCGAGGACGATGCACGAGTATAATTAATGATTAAACGAACTTACCTGTACGTGAAGTTCTATCATAATTATACAAAGTGCATCGTCCGAAGAGATTAGTAACACCCACCCTGCCCAGTGTCCCCCAGTCTGCTGCAGAAATGTCAAAGCGGAACATGGTGGCTTCAACTCTAAACTTAATGAAAGACCGAGAATCTGGGGTGGCTAGTAAAAAAAAAAAAAAAAAAAGGAGCACAGGACTCTAAACATTCAGTGTAAGAGTGGTGTCACTAGCGTGTTACTACAAATATTTCAACGTTTTTAGGTTACTAATCTCTTCGGACGATGCACTTTGTATAATTATGATAGAACTTCACGTACAGGTAAGTTCGTTTAATCATTAATTATTACGCCCGACTTATTACGTTTGGATGTAGAATCTTTTGATTACTCAACATGATAGCATTTGTTAAGTGTTCAAGCTGTAACGACAATTCTCGTAGAGAGCTTTCAAGGTGTGACTACTTAAAAGACCCTAGGCTGATAAAAATTTAGTTTTTCCTAAAATTTAGCGTTAAAGTCGGCTCTTTTGATAAAAGAGGGACAGCGCCCCACCATTCCGCGCTGCCCAATGAATTTGCATTTATTGTTTATAGAGTTGTTACCCTTGTATTCCACATGAAACCCTTTCGTGTAACGGGACATCAATGTCTTCATGTATGAGTGGGTCCATTCAGGTTTCAGATTAATATAAATAGGAGGTATCTCACCCGCTTTTTTGGTTAGGGTAGCTATACTGCTGCGGCTATGCGTTTGCAGAGGATTGCGAGATACATGTTCAATTGATAACTTACTGAAACTGTTGGTGGTGTTCACAGGTACTTCAGGTTTCACTCTTGTAGGGCGCGCAGGTCGTTTCGGTATATCCCATACATCGGGCTCGATATCATCTCTCTCGATCGGGCGATTTGCGGCAAGAGATAATTTGGAGAAACTTTACAGGGGATAGCCTGGATAACGTGCGACGACAACAAGCGCGCGCGCCGAACTGTGCGAAATCATCTTCGTCTAAAGCGCCGAAAACATGTTTGAAAACGGTGCCTATTCCGCCGAACCATGATGCGTTTACTACCTTTTTTTATTACATGTGAGTGGGGATAGTATATTTTCACATTTTACACACAGATTTATAAGGAAAATATTTAAATGGCTAATAATATTTAACTTTCCTTTAACTAGAAGGAAGTGGCTTGATAAACTCTAGATGCGCATTGACCGAGGCGCTCAAAATAGAATGAATAGAATCAGTTACATTACTCTAATTTATTATAATTAATAGGTAATACCTATGTGGATGTGCTAATGATTAATTATCTCTAATCGATTTCTAACAAAAACCTTGTAGTTGAATGTTCTGTTGTGTTAAAAGTCAGCATAGCTGTATACACATTAGTGGGCTAATTATCTTGGTTCTCCTTTACGAAGGACTTTAAATATTCTTTGAGAGTTGAATGACTGCGTTCTAACGCTCCCTGCCTCTGAGGGTGATAAGGTGATGTCCATAATTGTTTGATTTTGAGAAATTGGCAAGTAGTTTTAAAAAGGTCGGAAGTAAAGTTAGTACCTTGATCAGATAAAATAGATTTAGGAATTCCAAATAGGGATATAAAGTGGTTAAGACAATCGCTAGATTCTTCAGCGGTTGTACTACGTATAGGATAACCGATAAAATATTTAGTTAGATCATCTTATTTATTTATTTATATACACTTTATTGTACACCATAATATACAAGAAAGAAAAAAACTTAATACTAAAACATACAATGGGCGGCCTTATCGCATTCCGCGATCTCTTCCAGGCAACCTGGAATGGACAGAGATTACCTGGACATGACATGGGGTTGTCAGTGGTGCGACAATTCTAACAATGAACACAAAATAGAATAATACTAACAATACTATATACAATAATACTTACTAGAAACACAAATACATATATATGCTAAATAATAGATACATAAATACATACATAATTAATATATAAGCAATGAAAATAAATGATGTACGACATTCATAGCAGTTAGATCATCTTGTAAGTTAAGAATATATTTTAGTCTGGCGGAACCAGATTCTGGTAAGGAACCAACTATATCTAGTGCCGCTCTATGAAACGGAGCTGTGGATGTAGTAGTGATCTCCATTGGAGCTTTATTTAGTTTTCTCAGTGCTTTATTTTCCTGACATAATTTACATTTCTTGACATAGTCTTCTATATCACTTCGCATCGCTTCCAATAGAATTATTCCCGGATTCTGTTGTACATACATGTCGATCCTAAGTGCCCGGCTGTAGGAATGCCAGGTTCTCACGCATGATTTTAGGTGTCTCGCTCGCAGTAGGGTATATTGTTTTATTTAGGTAAACGTGGATTTGAATATTTGTATTGTTAAAAATATGAGTTAGGATGTTGTCAATTTTTGTGTAGGAGTGATGGTCAAATGGGCTTTTGAAATCAGAGATAGCAATGTCTGTTGTTTGTTCAAACTTCAGGATTTCGTTTCTTTCTTCTTTCAGGGTGTCATAGATAGCGGGATAAGATGATTCGTCAAAGTGGTGAACTTTTTTGAAGATGAGGTAAACAGTCTTGTCGTCATATTTAGTTTTTAGAAAATCATATAGTTCTTTTTCAGAATTAAGGATTTCGTCTTGGTTCCCGGTATTTAGGAGAATTTCGCAGATGTAGGGATTTGACCCATCTAAATATACAGATGTAGGAATCAATATTATTTTACAGGCTATCTTTAAGAGGTTTTCGTTGTGTTCTTTTAGAATTGTATTGCATATATTCTCTTTATTTGAAATTTAGTTTAGAAATTGAGAATAATTAATTCATCATCATCAGTCGCTACCTTATCCCATTTACTTGGGGTCGGCCCTCCATTTCCTTTTTTTTTGGAAATTGAGTATAGTTATCATCATTTAAATTTGACTGCTCATTTGGCGAAGGGATTTGTAATGATTCAAAATCAAGGTTGAGATCAGCACTGTGAGGGCTAATTTCAAGGTTCGGCCCTAGATCTATAAGATCTGGATATAGCATTGGTTCAGTTTGTGGTTAGGATTTTGTAATGTATTAGAGTCGTTGCTTGTTTCCTGATTAAATAATTCATCATTTTCGAAGGAGAACGGAATGGGAGATAGTAGAATTATAAGAGGGTCCTCCAATAGGTCATCGAATTCAGTATCGGGATCTAATAGAAGAGGATCAGAGGAAGGTGAAGGTTTACCTTGAATAGGGTTAACTGTAAATCCAGATAATGCATCAGCGTTAGTATTGATTTTCCCTTTCTTGTATATAATATCGAAGTCAAATGCCTCTAGTTTGAGTCGCCAGCGTACTAGCCTAGAACCTTAAATAACCATTGCAAGGGTTTTTGATCTGTCACTATGAAAAATCTATTTCCATAAAGATAGGGGCGAAAGGCTTTAGTTCCAAAGATAATGGCCAAACATTCTTCTACCACCTCGCCACTTCCCGTTACTCGGGGTCGGCTTTCCTGGTCATGAGGCACCACTTGTTCCGCTGATAAGCATCGTCAGTAGGTAGGCTGCACTTCTTCATGCCCTTTTGGCACTCGTCCAAAATCCAAGATGACAGCGGAATACCTCTCCCTCTCTTTTGTGTCGTCATGGAAAGGCACTTTTTCACGATGTGATCAGGTCTCCGCACTACATGACCGTACCATCGAAGCCTGGATTCGGTTAGTTTTTCGGCCAAACATTATTTTTCAGTAACACTATAGTTAGTGTTAATGAAAAATAATGTTTAGCCATTCAGCCTTATTGAGTGTTCGAGACGCATAAGCCATTGGACGGTCTTTACCTATCGAACCTTGCGATAGTATAGCAATAACAGCGAAATAAAAAGCGTCGCTGGTAAGTATGAAGGATTTGGAAAAATCAGGATATGCTAGCACTGGTGACGTTACTAGTTTCTTTTTAGATTTTCGAAAGAAAGCTGTTGCTCATTGTTCCAATTGGATGGTGTATCTTTTTTAGAAGGGATGTTAATGGTTTTGCGAGTTTGGAAAAATCTGGTTTGAAACACCTGTAATAAGATGAGAGTCCGAGAAAGGATTTTACATCCTTTGGGCATAGAGGCAAATGCACAGAGAACGCTGGTGCCCATTTAGTTTTGCCACTTAGTCGCCTCTTACGACACCCACTGGAAAACATGGGATGGTGAAATTATTTACGCCCGACACCATACGGTAAGTGGTGTAGATTCCAAAAAATATACATACAATTTTTTTTTTTACAATAGGTTAGGTAGGTTTAGGTAGCGTATTTAGGTAGCATAAATATGTCGGGATACTTACACTATCGTTTTTTACAATCAATTTGTCCCGTGTTCTGTTTGGTCATGGTCACCTTATTAGAAAGAGACACACTACCGACGGGAGCCCTCTCGCGTGGACCGGTTTTTGCGCCATAGTGCACAGTCTAGTAGTAAGAAGGGTCTTTGGCTCGGACCAATATTGCCACGGACAATTTTTACTCTTTGCTCAAGAATCCCTGTAAAATTGTAATGTCAATGTGTGTCTGCAAAATGAGTGGCCTCTCTTTTGCGGCACGCCGCCGCTTACGTACTTTGTGATATTACTTTCAGTTTTAAACAACGCCACGAGCCGACGAGATATAAATTCGTCGTATTCTCTTCTCCTATTAAAAAAAAGACAATCCAACAACATCTACAAAACTGCTCTACAAAAATCCTTTGGGTCGTCCCCAAAAATGGGAACAATTAGGGTGCATAAATTGACAATGTTCTTCAAGCACCAAAAGATCCTTGTGACTCTCTTATCTTCGGTCAGTATCAAATCCAGCTGATCCAATATTTACGGCTTTGTTTACCAGTACAATTCGCAGGGTCTGATTTAGAGTTCTGACCGTACCAGGCTAATTGATATTTAGAGAATTGAGTGAGTGAAACATTACCGATTCGGCAGGGCGTGATTTACCAACAGGCTAACCCGGCTTGAGCCTGGGGCGCAAGGATTTGTAAATCTCTCAGTTTTATTCTGTAAAGTGGTGCTTACAAAGGCAAATTTGACACCCGCTCGATCCTTGCGCCCCAGGATCAAGCCGGTTAAGCTTGTTGGTAAATCACGACCTGCCTATTCGGTCATGTTTTACTCACTCAATTATCTAAAAATCATGTGTGTTAAAATATTTTATTCATGATCCTTTTCTATATGGAGCATAAGCCTATAAAGCTCCTACTGTGGACACAAACTGTCTTTAAGGAGGGGTTTCGCGGTCATCGTTCATAAAAATAAAACACTTAAAACCCATTTTAACACATTCTTAAGAAAAACATAAAACGCAATAATTTCACTGACTTTACACGCATTTACAAAAACATCCGTGGTTTCATACCTTTCGTTTGTGGGTTGCCAAAACTCGACTGGTCTTTCCCTAACAACGTTCGTACTATGAGGTTTCTCGGAGAGAAGGGATTCCTTTTGTAAAACATTTTATTAAGCATCGCTTTTCTTATCTTAAGATCACCACCAGCTAATTCCTTCCCAGTCTTCTGAGAGAAATCCATCGGATCAGTGTCCAGCTTATAGTGCTCCGCCATGGCTTTAGCTTGCAGTTTCTTCCAGTTAATCAATGGCTTCATTTGTCGTCGTGTTTGCGGTTGCGCCCCCTGCGTCTGCGTGGAGCAAGTGTTTCGGTTGTCGTCGACTTGGACATCAGCGGGTCGTTGCATCTTCTTTTTGAAGTTTCGGAAGATTGAGAACTTTTTATCGCTCTGTGTGCTAATATTTTTTATTTCCGTTTCTTTCAAGCAGAGAGGAACTTGTGGTTGTTGCATAAGATTGTAGGGATTTTCATAGGAAGTGTGAAGCGGTGGTGCTGTAGGCCGTTGTTGAGAAAGGTATGGAGTTGCAGCGGCTGGTTCTCGTATCCTTGAAAGCTGCCCTCTGGGTGCGTACATGTCATGGAGCGGAGGTGGTTGCGCGTAGTCCGGTAAGTTAGGGTTGTAAGTCGGGTTGTATGGTGGGTTGTATGGTAGGTTATAATCTGCTTGATATTCATTAGGTCTTCGATAATTTGATGGCACAGGTGGTGGATGGTAGTACTCCTGTCCATGCATCGTATAGTTTGTAATTTCCTGTCGGTATGGGTTGTGTGACGCTCTTGGTGACCTTGGCTTTACTTGTACATCTATAGCGCTTTCACTTTCGCTAAGTTCTTCAATAACATCTTTTTTTTTCTTCTTTAAAATACCAATAGACCGCAGAACATTTGAAAACTTTTTCCGCTTAGACTGAAAAATAAAAACGGGATATTTTTTAATCTGCTAAATAATAAATAATAATAAAATGTTTATTCGTTAACAAAAGTTGGTTTAACAATATTGAGGTTGACTTCTCCTTTTAAGTGTGAAAACACCTGTGCCAGGAGAGGTCGCTCTCCCATAACTTGGTTACATTCATGTATAATAATAACTTATCTTAAATCTATTTGACTGAGTTAATAGCACTATTTACTAAATGTATGTGAGTGCGCACGCAATTGTGCACACGTGTGTGTGGAAGTGCGAGTTAGGGTGTGCGTGTGTGTGCAAGTGTGAGTGTGAGTTAGGGTGTGCGTGTGTGTGCAAGTGTGAGTTAGTGTGAGTTAGGGTGTGCGTGTGTGTGTAAATGTGTGTGAGAATCTGCTGAATGTCTAATAATGAATATGGTTAAATATGTGTGAAATAACTAAGTTTCTACCTTATCCTCAGTCGTTGTTGTTTCCAATTCAGTTTCAGACGTAGACTGGGTTACTTGTAAACTTAGCTTTTCTAAAATAGTATCTGAATAACTAGCGTTGGTTCCGCTGATATATGGCTCGGAACCCATTCTGGATCCTATCGCTTCACAACTCTTTGAATAACACTTAAGCGGGGGTGTACCGACTTTGACATCATGCTTAGAATTTGTGCGTCTACTTTCGCCAACACTTCTTGACGTATAAAATTTGGCTTCAGCTTTTCTAGCTTCGTGTCTATCAAAACTGCTTTCATAATATTTTTTTCTGGCTGGTCCTTGTGCTACGAATTTGTGAATTTCTTTGATAAGATTTTCGGTTTCTGTGTGACTCGTTTCAGCATGACAGCTTGTGGTAGTGTTCTTATTACAGCAATTTTCATGATGAGTAGGTTCCATAGTAGTAGTATTGACGCAATTTGTGCATGTGTAACTTGCGTTTGGCATCATATAGCCATTTTGAATGGTCATAGGATAACTTATGGGACATACTGGCATGGGGAAGCAACAAGGATTTTGAAACGACGACATATATGGAGAAGAACTGCACCCTACTCCAAAATTGTTAATACTATGATGCCTACTGTTAGGCATTACGCTGCCATGTAATTTTGCACTATGTTCGTTTGTCAATGGGATTCCATTGTCCTCAGTTTTCGTGGAGACATCATATTTGTCACCTTGTGACGCATTTGTGTCTTTCTTTATTTCGTTTAGGAAACTTTGCAAGATATCCTTTATTTCGCATAATGCTTTGTCTGTTTTATCAACAGGCATTTCTTCTCTTCTAATTTCTTCTGTTTTATTAAGTGTTGTATCAACTGCAACATTAACTTGGTCGTTTGCATAAGGTACATATTGAAAACTGCTCATAGTGGCGTTATCTTGTTGATGATGTCCTAGTTTCTCGACCTGACATGGCATGTGCTTGTGCGTTTTACGTGGTTGCTCTTTGATTAAATAGGGAACCTGTTCAGATGTAACATCACTGTCTTTCTGTATGCGCTCCCGTTGACAGCTTCGCCTGTAGGGCGAGCCCTTCTTATATGACTGCTTGACATGTGCTATGTAATCTTCGTACTCGGAGTTATATTGTGATTTCAGATTAAGCCGGGGTCTTAATGTCCTAGGTGATGGTGGAACTTCCTTATAATATCCGTATGGCAAGATATCATCCTCACTGAATTTTCGTCGAGTCTTCGGGCTAGACTTCTCTTTAATGGGAATGAAGTCATAAACATCAGAATGATTATATACGTAACCCCTGCGATGCTTTCCTCGGGCATGTTTCTTGGAGCTATAGAGGCGAGTGTCGCAAATACTTCTCATTTCACTGAGGTCGTTGAGTTTTTTCCTGTGCTTCTGTCCGCCGTAGTAATATGAACATAACTCGATACCCTCATGTATATCTTCAGGATTGGAATACTCTTGATCCCGGCAAATAGGTGCTGAAATCTGGCTGAATTCAGATTGTTTCCTTTCAAACATTTTCATCGGCCTATACTGTCTTCTTATAATATCAGCAATAAAATCTTGATCAAGTTCTCGATTATGATTTTTGTGCTTTCGGGTTTTGTTAGTATTGTGTTCGAAAGGTTCTTTGAGCATATCATTCTCGCTTCTTCTCGCGCGGTCTTTGTATTTGTTCTCAGCGTGATAATTTGGAGGCACAGGCTCCGCTTGTGCTTGTTTTAGATACTTTATATCATCGTAATGACCAGTGTAATCTGGATGTGAATGGTGCATTCGAGGATTAATGAGTGAACGGAAACTACTGCTAGAATTAGCAGAAGCAAAGTTCTCGTAAACAGACCTCGTTTTATATTTGTGTAATTTTGCGCCGCAATCAGATAATCTATGCAGTTTGCTCTTTTTAGTTTGTGCTTTAGAAACATGTTCTCCATAATCGTCGATCATCGCCTGATTTTGAATTACATCGATTTCGCCATGGGTTTTAGAAATGTGTTCTATCTCTTCAGATCTTCCGTTTTGAAAGTTTGAAGACTTTCCGCACTGAACGCTCGGTGATTTATATAGTAATTTTGTCTCGGTGCTATTCAGTTTCCTGACGGAAGATGGCTCAGTTTTTTCACTGATCGTTCTTATTTCGTGCTTCACGTTTGTCGGGATGTAGCAGTTGGACCCTTGCACGTGGCTCGCGTCCGTCTGGAGGCAGACTTCGGACTCCCTCCTGGAGCAGTCGAGACACGTGATATTCTGACAGTGCCTGTTAACTTCGTCTAATTGTTGCTCGAGACCAACTATTTGGCGTTTTAGATCGGTAACATCAATAGCTATACTGGAACTTATGGTTATATTCGGTTGCGATGTGCTACCTGCAAGGTAATCAGGAATTTAGCATCTATTGTGATTCATATGACTAGGTACTTGATGTTTGGGCGGTTACCTAGAGCCCGCCGGAAGAATTCCCGTATGGCCCGATACCTGCGCCTGGTGCGGGGCGATATGCGACGCCGAGGGGTGTGCAAGTTCATTACCAACCCTCACAGCGACGACGTCTGCGAACAAATGACTAAATAAAATTAGTGAATTGTTATTTTTAATTATTTTCATAGATTGTATAACAATTGGGTACTACACCTAACAGAACTGTTAAGACGGACTAATGACCTAAATGAAAATTAATAGAACATTACTTTTGTGCTTATGCGCACAAAAGTAATGTTTTATTAATTTTCAAGATCGTATGAAGAAAACGACGGTGTCAATTTATAGATTATCTGGTCCCTTACGTTATTTATGAATCAAACAAACAAATGTAGTACATGGTACAAAAAAAATATCCCGGAAATATATAGTGACAATTAGGTACAAAGTACGACAAATCTGTAAGGAATTTCCGGCCCTGCCCTACAATAGGACTGCACCCCTCTAACAGTGTCATTCAAGTGTCAAATGATTCGGATTATTCAGTTTAGGACAGATTCTGGTCTGGGCAGATTCTTGTTAGGTACGGCAGATTCTTTTTTTGGAAGTATAATGTGAGGATTATATACAAAGGTGTGCATTGATTGGAAAACTATTTGTTGCGGATAAAAGCACGCACGACCTGATCTGATGCCTGATCTGGTCAGATCAGGAGCGATATCATGTCGTATGTATAGAGTATATATATGTCTCTGTAGTCTCATTTTGTTACCTTTAAGTACCTTTAGTAAAAAATTTAATTTGAAATTAATTTTAAATATACCATTACATACATTGTATGGTTTATGTTGGTCATGTTACTTCTGCCGTATAACGAATCTGCTAAAAAAAACTGCCGTAACAAGAATCTATCCAAACCAGAATCTGCCCTAAATCAAACAATCCAAAGATCCTTGTGGTTCTCTTATCTCCTGTCTGTATAATATCCAGTTGTTCCAATTGGCTCCTATCATGTTTAAAATTATCGGCTCGGTCTACAAGTACTCGTACCTATTGGCTCATGTTTCATTCAGTTCTGTGAAAAGCATATCTGTGTAAGTGTAAAACTTCAATCATGATCTCTGTCTTGATAATAAGAAGCAGAAGGACAAGCCAGTAAAGTTCCCACTGGGGACGATCATAAAAATAAAACACATAAAACCCTTTTTAACCAACATTCTTAAAACAAAGTTAAAACGTAAAAATTTCACTGACTTCACGCACAATCACAAAAACATCCGTGGTTTCAGACCACTCGTTTGTGGGTTGCCGTAACTCGATTTGTCTTTCCCTAACAACGTCCGTATCATGAGGTTCTTCGGAGAGAATGGATTTCTTTTGTAAAACAATTTCTTTAACATCGCATTTCTTAAATTTAGATCACCACCAGCTAATTCCTGCTCAATCTTCAAAGAGAACTTCGTTGGATCAGTGTCTAGTTTATAGTGGTCGGCCATGGCTTTAGCTTGCAGTTTCTTCCAGTTGAACAACGGCTTCTTTAGTGGTCGTGTTTGCTTGGCTTGTGGTTGCGACACCTGCGTCTGTGTGGAACAAGAGTTTTGGCTGTATTCGATTTCGACATCAGCTGGTCGCTGCATCTTCTTTTTGATCTTTCGGAAGATAGAGAACTTTCTTTCGCTCTGTGTGCCAGTACTTTTCACTTCTATTTCTCTCAAGCAGACAGGGACTTGTGGCTGTTGCATAAGATTGTAGGGATTATCATAGGTTGTGTGAAATGGTGGAGCTGTAGGCCGTTGTTGAGAAGGGTAGGGAGATGCAGCGGCTGGTTCTCGCATCCTTAAATGCTGCGCTCTGGGTGCGTACATGTCATGGAGCGGCGGTGGTTGCGCGTAGTCCGGTAAGTTAGGATTGTAAGTCGGGTTGTATGGTGGGTTGTATGGTGGGTTGTATGGTGGTTTGTATGGTGGGTTGTGTGGTGGTTTGTAATCTGATTGATATTCATTAGGTCTTCGATAATTTGATGGCACAGGTGGTGGATGGTAGTAGTCCTGTCCATGCATCATATAATTCGTAATTTCTTGTCGGTATGAGTTGTGTGACGCTCTCGGTGACCTTGGTTTTACTTGTTCATCTATAGCACTTTCACTTTCGCTAAGTTCTTCAATAACATCTTTATTCTTCTTCTTTAAAATACCAATAGACCGCAACACATTTGAAAACTTTTTCCGCTTAGACTGAAAAATATAAAGGAAATTTATTATTTAATCTACAGAAGGTCGATAATCTTAAGCTGCCTTAGTTATCGAAAAGTCAAATATGTGTGAAATAAGAGTAACTTAGTTCTTACCTTATCCTCAGTAGTTGTTGTTTCCAGTTCAGTTTCAGACATAGACTGGGTTACATGTAAACTTAGCTTTTCTAAAATAGAATCTGAATAACTAGCGTTAGTGCCGCTGATATATGGCTCGGAACCCATTCTGGATCCTATCGCTTCACAACTCTTTGAATAACACTTGAGCGGGGGTGTTCCGACTTTGACATCATGCTTAGAATTTGTTAGTCTACTTTCGCCAGCGCTTCTTGACGTTAAAATTTTGGCTTCAGCTTTTATAGCTTCGTGTCTATCAAAACTGCTTTCCTGATGTTTTTTTCTGGCTGGTCTTTGTGCTACGAATTTGTATATTTCTTTGATAAGATTTTCGGTTTCTGTGTGACTCGTTTCAGCATGACAGCTTGTGGCGGTGTTCTTATTACAGCAATTTTCATTATAAGCATGTTCCTTAGTAGTAGTATTGACGCAATTTGTGCATGTGTAACTTGGGTTTGGCATCATATAGCCATTCTGCATGGTAATAGGATAGCTCATGGGACAGACTGGCATCATGGGGTAGCAACAAGGATTATGTAACGAAGACATATATGGAGAAGCACTGCACCCAAAGTTGTTAATACTATGACGCCTACTGTTATGCATTACGCTGCCATGTAACTTTGAACTATGTTCGTTTGTCAAAGGCATTCCGTTGTCTTCTGTTTTCGAGGATACATCAAATTTGTCACATTGTGATGCCATTGTTTCTTTCTTTATTTCGTGTAGAAAATTTTGCAAGATATCCTTTATTTCGCATAATGCTTTGTCTGTTCTATCAACAGGTATTTCTTTCCTTGTAATTTCTTCTGTTTTTTTAAATGTTGTATCCGTTGTATCCAGAGTGACATTAACTTGGTCGTTTGCATAAGGTACATGAAAACTGTTCATAGTGGCGTTATCTTGTCGACGATGTCCTGGTATCTTGACCCGACATGGCATGTGTTTGTGAGTTTTGCGTGCTTGCTCTTTGATAAAATAGGGAACCTGTTCAGATATAACGTCACTGTCTATCTGAATGCGCTCGCGTTGACAGCTTCGCCTGTACGGTGATCCCTTCTTATATGACTTTTTGACATGTGCTATGTAATCTTCGTACTCGGAGTTATATTGTGATTTCAGATTAAGCCGGGGTCTTAATGTCCTAGGGGATGGTGGAACTTCCCTATAGTATTCATATGGCGATTTATCATCCTCACTGAATTTTCGTCGAGTCTTCGGGCTAGACTTTTCTTTGATGGGAACGAAGTCGAGAACATCAGAATGATTATATACATAACCCCTCCCATGTTTTCCTCTGGAATGTTTCTTGGAGCTGTAGAGGCGAGTGTCGCAAATACTTCTCATTTCTCTGAGGTCGCTGGGTTTTCTCCTATGATTTTTTCCGTCGTAGCAACATGAACATAACTCTGTACCCTCCTGTATATCTTCACGAATTGAATACTCCTGATCCCGGCAAACAGGTGCTGATATCTGGCTGAGGTCAGATTGTTTCCTTCCAAACATTTTCATCGGCCTATACTGTCTTCTTATAATATCAGCGATAAAATCTTGATCAACTTCTCTTCTATTGTGATTTTTGTGTTTTCGAAGTTTGTTAGGTTTCTGATTGTAAATCTCTTTGGGAATATCATTTTTAGTAATTTTCGCGCGTTCTTTGTATTTCTTCTCTTTATGATAATATGGAGGCACAGGCTCCGTGTGTTCTTGTTTTAGATTCTTCATATCATTGTGATGACCAGTGTAACGTGGGTGTGGTTGGTGCGTACGATGGTTAATTAGAGAACGGAAACTACTGCTTGAATTAGCAGAAGCAAAGTTCTCGCAAACAGACCTTGTTCTATATTTGTGTAATTTTGCGCCATAATCAGATAATCTATGCAGTTTGCTCTTTTTAGTTTGTGCTTTAGAAACATTTTCTCCATAATCTTCGATTATCTCCTGAGTTCGGGTTACATCGACTAAACCTTGGGCCTTAGAAATGTGTTCGATCTCTTCTGATCTTCCGTATTGACAGTTTGAAGACTTTCCGCATTGAACGTTGGAAGAATTGTGTAGTAATTTTGTCTCGGTGCTATTCAATTTTCTCTCAGAAGATGACTCAGGTCGTTCGCTGTTCGTTCTTATTTCGTGCTTCACATTTATGGGGATGCAGCTGTTGGACTCTTGCATGTGCCTCGCGTCCGTCTGGAGGCAGACCTCGGACTCCCTCCTGGAGCAATCGAGACACGCGATGTTCTGACAGTGTCTGTTAACTTCGTCTAACTGTTGCTCGAGTCCAGCTATTTTGCGTTTTAGATCAGTTACATTAACAGCTATACTGGAACTTATGGTAATACCCCGTTGCGATGAGCTGCCTGCAAGGTAATCGGGGGTTTATCGTCTATGGTGATTCAAATGATTAAATACTTGATGATTGAACGGTTACCTAGAGCCCGCCGGAAGAACTCCCGTATAGCCTGATACCTGCGCTTGGTGCGGGGTGAGATGCGACGCCGAGGAGTGCGCAAGTTCATTACCGACCCTCACCGACGACGTCTGCGAACAAATGACGAAATAAGATTAGTATAACGAATGTTCTTCCCATGGTGCGCTCTTGGGCCCCCGGTGGGTTCCCGCATTGTCGAGGGCGATAAGCCGCAACTGAGGCGTGCCACAATGTCGTATGGGGACTCCCATACGCATAAGATATCGCGGTTGAGGGTTGGAGGTCGCGGCGGGAGAGGAGTCCCGCTATTGCGGTGCCCCGCTCTCCCTACCTTCTGCGTCCTGGACGGGGTTGCCACCGTCTGATGGCGGGCGCGGTAGGGCCGCAGGGGAGGAGGAGTAGTCGGTAAAGCAATGGCCGCTCTCCCTATCCCCTGTGGCCGAAAAGTGGTAGGTGGCGGGGCCCTTGACCTTGACCCGTCACAAGGGGACCAAGGGTGCCATGCACCCTTGGTGGGTTCGCGGTGAGTGCTAACGCGTGCCCGTGTTCCCGCCATAAGCGGCTCAGGAGGTCACCGTGGAGTTTTAGTGGGTTGGAGTCCCACATAACTGCGCTATCTCCTCGTGGTAGCGCAGTATACACGAGCATTTATAAACGCAAAAAAAAAATGTGTGCGTCTCGGGATGCCCGACAGAGTGATAAGTCCTATATAGATAAGTAGGTCGTCTGTCCGAAATTCGACTAGCGCTGTGGGTTAGAGTGAGAGAGGAAGAGCCTGCCTACCGCTGCCGTAAGCGTGAGAGAAAGGGTAGCCTGACAGACTGGAGCCGTAACGCGTTACGTTACGAACCGGTTTACTCTCCCATGAGAAGTTATCACTACAAAATGTTGCGCTGTTGGGCTTTTGTGGTAGGGTAAAAGTGTATAAGGGATGTACAGCGTGTTCCGAAACTCATCTTCAATGCGCTTGGTTGTACCAGTTCTGGCAAAAATAAGAAAAAAATCTGTGTCACTCGGTTAAGTGACAATAGGAATATTTTGCTTGAAGTAGCAGAAGAAATAAATACGTTAGTTCCAATTTTCAAGTGGTGCAATGGTTGATAGCATTTTTTATGGAAATTAAGAATGAATTGAAAATACATAGGAAGTAGGTATTGTACTATTATGGAATTTTGATTAAAAGGACTGTTTTGGAAATTAATTGCATAGGGCACAGTTTAGCTATCATACAGTTGGGAAACTCCTTTGATGTCCGACGACACCGCCGCCAGTGTAGGTACTTACGTTATCACTTGCAAATATGTAAGGGTTGTCAAAAACATCATCGTCATATCAGCCGAAAGACGTCCACTGCTGGACATAGGCCTCCACCAAGCGTCGCCACATTGTCCGGTCCCGTGCGTCTCGCAACCAGATGTAAAAAAGAGAGGTGCATGTTGGAAGCCTCCACGTGGCGTACCATGGGCAACGTTGGCTCCAGCTGCTCACCCGGTTTGGGGGACAGTTGGAGCTGGCGGCAAATTTTCAACACACGAGGAAGGGCTCGGTTCCAATCACAGATCATCGTTGATGGTCTGTGAAGGGAACCGGGCTAATGGCAGGACGGCTAGTCCGTCGCATAGGTGGGCCTTCTAACGCCTACTCCTCAATGACGAGAGATGGTGGCCGCCGTCGCCAGGACCGGTGGGTGCTCTGCCGAGCAGGTGAGGGCTGGCACCATACGTCCTGAGTCAGTTACGGTGAGCTGCCCCGTCTAGGCAGCCCTAAAAATAGCTGGGGAGGGCCGAAGGCTCTTGGTGGGCTGGCACCGCAGGCTCCGTAACCGCCCTCCGGATACGGAAGCCATTGAGGCGGGGATGTACGAGGGGTACGGAGCGGCGAGGACCACCCTCCGAGTGGAGATTAAGCGGGCAAAAAGCTTGCCCCGCGAAGAATCGCTGGGGACCCTGAACAGGGATCCGTGGGGACACCCCTAATGGTGCGGGATTAACTCCGCCCGCAGTTTCCGGCCACAGCTCGTGGAGAGCGTTGTGAGCACTCTGTTCCCCTCGCGAGAGGAACATACTCACCCACCCATGGCTCCTCCTCCTCCTCCTGCGGTGCCCGATACGGACCACAACGCCGACGACGACGACGATGCCGGAGGTGACTGAGATAGAGCTGAGAGTGGCGGTACATAGGCTAAATGCCAAAAATACCGCCCCAGGACCCGACGGCTTACCTGGAAAAGCCTGGGCCCTGGCCTTGGAGGCTCTCGGGCCCCGACTGAGGGGGCTTCTAAGCGCATGCTTGGAGAGAGGCCAGTTCCCACTTCGTTGGTAGACGGGGACGCTGGTCCTCATTAGGAAGATGGGGCGCCCTGTGGACTCTCCGTCCGCCTACCGGCCTATCGTGCTGATCGATGAGGTGGGCAAGCTCTTTGAAAGAGTCATTGCAGACCGCCTCGTCGGGCAACTGGTGCGGGTAGGGCCGGATCTGCAAAGAGAGCCAGTTCGGCTTCCGCAGGGGGCGCTCGACAGTGGACGCCATCATGCGCGTGCGTGCCCTCACGACGAGGGATGTCTCTTGATATCGCCAAAGCCTTCAATACCCTGCCCTGGAGTTGCATTACCTCTGTCGCGTGGTCGACGCCTATCTGACGGAAAAGTCGTCATCTACCCCGGTCACCATGGAGAGTGGAACCGGCGAGAGATGTCGTGCGGTGTCCCGAAGAGATTGGTCATGGGTCCGTATCTGTGGGACATCGGGTACGACTGGGTGCTGCGCGCCGACCTCCCTAGCGGCGTCAGCGTGGTTTGCTAGGCTGACGACTCCCAAATAACGGTAGGAGGGATTCACATCGGCGTCGGGTCGTCCTCGACAGCCTGTGGAATTTCGTGAAGCACTGCCGACGTTTGGCTCCCAGAATGGAGCGGGCCGGGGCTGCAATCAAGCGGCTCCTGCCGCATTTAGGAAGTCCAAACGCCTCCTGCCGGAAGCTCTACGGGAGAGTCGTGCGGTCTATGGTCCCATATTATTGGGCACCGGTGTGGTCGCGTTCCCTGAGGCGGTGATCAGCCCGCCGGTTGAACGCGTACCAAAGGATCATGGCCATCCGGCTGGTCCGGGGATACCACACGGTCTCCGGAGAGGTGGCGAGCCTCCTTGCCGGATTGCCACCATGGGATCTAGAGGCAAAAGCCCTCGCGCATATTTGGGAATGGCGCGAGGAGGCGAAACGTCGGGGCTAATGTCCGTGGCCGCGAAAAATCGCGGCTCGGCGGATAGAGCGCCGGCAGGATCTCAAGGAGAGAGCGACGGTCGCAACCCAGCGCTGGGCACGTCACAATTGCGGTGGTTAGGCCCCTCTTTAAGGAGTGGCTTGAGAGGCGCCACGGCGTCCTCACCTTCTGCCTGACGCAGGTTCTCACCGGACACGGCTCTTTCGCGCGGTTCCTGTTCAGGATGAGGCGGGAGGAAACGCCCGAGTGTCACCATTGCGTGGATCTCCCGGTGGACACGGTGGAGCATACAGTTGAGGTCTGCCCCGCTTGGGCGGGCTACCGCCGTTTCCTCGTGGAGGCGATCGGCGGTGGCGACCTCTCGCGTCCGGCCCTGGTGCAGGCCATCTTACGGAGCGAGAGGGTATGGGTAGCTGTCTCCTACTTCTGCGAAGCAGTAATGCTCGCGAAGGAGGAGGCGGAAAGAGTAAGGGAGACGCAACGGAGACGCCGAATTGATTCGAATCGAAACTCGGTATAGTGACGGGTCAATCTAGCTCTAAGATCTTTTAATAGATTCGCAACGGGTTTACTGGTTGACTTTTACAACTGCCCATAGAATTTCTCGATCTCCCTCAGAAGCTCCGGTTTGGCGGATACGATCCTGCCATCGTCGGTCTGCAGTTTCGTGAGCTGGCTCTGCCCAATAGTCAGATCTCTTGCAAAGACCTTGGAGCCCTTATTCCGCTCTATCGCGTCTTTAATACGCTCGGTATTAAAGCGGTGGAGGTCGCTTTTCAAGGACTTTTAGATCCTTCTATTAAACTGCCGGTATTTCAACGCATCGGCTGAAGACTGCAGGATTATCTCACGCCTCATCTTCATGAGCTTAAGAGTAGGATCAGAGATCTTTTTGTTTAAATCTGTACGGCGGGTCTTGAAAAACTTAGACCCAACCGTATGGACAGCTTCCATGAACCCATCGCTGTATTCGTCCACGGAGCTTCCTAGGCACTCCAAACGATTCTGGAGTTCGAGCTTAAAAATCTCGGGGTTTTGGATCCGGATCTGTGCCGGACGGAGCGTAGACTTCATCAGTCGAGACCATTCAAGCTTGATATTAATGTTCAATGTACTTCTTTCTTACCATGCGGTGATCGCGCCCGGTTTTCACCGAATTGATCATCAGACAGAGACATCATTGAACATTTGCTTCTTTGTTGACATGATAAAGTCGATCTCGTTTTTAGTTGCAGCATCGGGGCTTTGTCAAGTCCACTTCCTAAACCAGAAGGAGTACATCATATAGAGGCTATCCTTCTCCATAAAACTGGCCAGTAGGGACCCCGATGGTTCCGACGTCCAACTCCAAATTGCCCCACTTGCAGCTCATACTCGTCACGTTTGCACAGTTTCGCGTTGAAGTCTCCCATGACAACGGTGAAGTGAGTTCTGAAACCATGCATGGCTATAGAGATATCCTCACATAGGTCTCTACCTCATCGTCGAGGTGTGCCGAGCTAGGGGCGTAGACCTGTTAACTGACCTTCAGCGAATATCTCGAGGATATTCTGAGTATAAGGTAAACCACCCTTGTCGACGCACTCTCGATCTTCACCACGTTGTTCACAAGGAACTGGAACTGTCGGTCATCCTCTCGGAAATAAAGCAGGTTGCCGGATTTGAGGATTATCGATTCGTTCCCCTCTCTTCGGACTTCAGATAACCCTATAGTACTCCATCGTAACCTTTCCAATTCTTCCTCGAGTTCGGCGATCTTCTCGTCGATCTGGAGTGCTGTATATGATGCCAGGTCAAGTCGTCGGTGTTTATTGGGGTAGCCGGGTCCACTCCGGGAATTCTTCCCACCCCTTGCCACGCCATCGCCTCGACCGCTAACGTAGTCGAGGGTAGCCGGGCACTCGGGGCCGTTATTTTGTGCTTTTCATTTTTGTTTGGGGGGGTTTGCCGTAATCGCCACGCTTGGCAGGCGGGTAGGCGATTGCAGTTTTTTGTTAAAGTGCACAGAGAACGCTGCTGCTTGTAATCTGGTTTATCCCTTAGTCGCCTCTTACGACACCCACGGGAAGATAATGGGATGGTGAGATTTTTTACGTCCGACACCATACGGAATTTGCATAATACTACTATTTTATTTTTCAAGCAAGGGTGTCTAGCATTATGTTGTAGATGCCTAAATTATAATAATTATTGTATGTGCTGCAATGCAGGTGCCAGCTTTATTTGATATCAAATTCAAACTCTAGGTTATAATAGTCACTCTGCTGGTCTTTGTATGGAGGTTGAAGTTATAGAACAAAGAATTTAGCAGCATACATGGAACTAATTTTATCACTCATTTCTGCAATAGGGGGCTACAGTAGCAAAAATTAGAAACCAAGGCTGCAATAATATTGACCCCATTTTCTGACTTAATTACTTTATCCTACTAATCATACTAATATTATAAAATGTGAATGTAAGTTTGTTTGTTACGCTTTCACGCAAAAACTACTGAACCGATCACCATGAAATATTGTACATATATTCTTGGAGGTATTAGAAGTAACATAGGATACTTTGTATTAAACAAAAAAAAAAAATATTATTGCTTCACTGCGAGCGAAGCCGCGGGTAAAAGCTAGTAATATTATAAATGCGAAAGTTTGTGAGGATGGATGTATGTTTGTTACTCTTTCACGCAAAAACTACCGAACGGATTTGGATGAAACTTTACAGTAATATAGTTTATACATCGGATTGACACATAGGCTACAATTTATAATGATTTGTTGTAATTTGGTCATAATATAACGATAAGTAAGTCGGTAAAAATTCTGCCCACTGAGAGCTATCTTCGCGTGCGCTGCCTAAACCGTTGGAGATACACCAATATAATGTATCGTAGGATTGTTTGTCGTAAATAGTTCTAAATAAAAGTCCGCGTCAGCATATATCTACCTTTTATGTGGAAGCCACTATGACCAAAATAGTGAACTTTAATCCTACTTCCTACTAGTTCCTACTATAATACTAATATTATAAATGTGAATGTAAGTTTGTTTGTTACGCTTTCACGCAAAAACTACTGAACCGATCATCATGAAACTTTGTACATATATTCTTGGAGGTATTAGAAGTAATATAGCATACTTATTATTAAAAAAAAAATGGCGTCATTGCGAGCGAAGCCGCGGGTAAAGGCTAGTTTGTTTATATATTTCTGTTTATTCAAACCCACGGCACAGTTTAGTAGGGTTGTAAACATCATGTCATCGTTAGTTTTCCATAAATAATCATAAATCAGCAATCAGGCTGACAATATTAATTATTAGATTTGTGACTACGATAAATTGCTGTCGATGATTTCATAAAAAAACTGCAATTTTGGGAAATTTGTGAACACCGAGTCTGAAGAATTGGTCTTGGGGGTACAGCCCCGTACCCGCCTGACGTTGAGTTTCGGGATACGCTGCCGTATAAACAGAACAATGAATAGCACAAACAATAAAAATGTGGCCACGTATTAGGCCTAAACAGTATGATTAAAAATGTACCGCGACACGACAAGGGTAACGGCCGCGCTGACCTTACGTCATGCTACATTAAAAGGCCGCGGTGACCCAGTGACTATAAGTCCTCGTCTCTCGTCCTTTAGGTCGTGACTACAAATCCTGGCAAGTACTAATGTGACTGTTTCAATTCAAATGTACTTTCTAAATGTATCTTAGTCTTCGCTGACAACGGTGAAGGAAAACATCGTGAAGAAATCTGAACTTATTGAAGTCTGAAATCACCAACCCACCTTGAGCAAGCATGATCATGCCTTCTCTGTATAAGAAAAGGCCTTTGGCGTGGGATAGTAACGGGCTGGTAATATCACTGCTACATTAGTGAATTGTTGAATTCGATGATTTTCATAGATGATGTAAGAGTTGGGTACCACACCCAAATGTTAGGAAGGTCTAAAGACCTGAACGAAAATGACTTGAATGTTACTTCTGTGCCCATATTGGCCATACATATACCAAGAAGGTTGTACGAAGACGTCGAAATATATATTACCTTCTCCTTCTTTTCGTGTGAGGATGTAACCACCTCTGGTGTCAGAGTTAATTAAGTCGCCTCTGGGAACCCCACAGGCCTCTGACTTGGCTATTTCAGACTTCCATTAACTATATAAGTCCAGGTTTCCTCACGATGTTTTCCTTCACCGTTGCCTGTGATGTCCAAGATAAAACTTGAAAGTACATATGAATTTGAAAATGTCACGTTGGCACTTGCCCGGATTTGAACCCACGATCTCAAGCACGAGAGGATATTTACCTGCTGTAACGCGATAATTTATGAATCTTGCAAATGTAGTCCATAGTACAAAAAATCCATTGCCCGAAAATATATATCGACAATTATTACGCTTATTATTAAATTTTATTTTGTTACAACTATAATATATAAGTTTGACTTTTGAATTTCATCTGACTTTTGCGTCATTAAATTTTTATTCATCGCCAACACATTTACGGCCAGTGATTTGTAAGAAGTGATGACTGTCCGTATTGTATATGTGTCTCTGTAATGATGACTAACGAATCCGACAGCGATGAAGCGTTGTCTTGTTCGAGCTGCCATATAGTACACAAACAGATAATACACGAGTGCTGGCTGCATGTTCTGTATATAAACCACCGCACTAAAAGGTGGTAATCGAAAACGTAAAAGCCCGGAATACTGAAGATAATTACACTATATAATATAATCTTACTTATATTGCGAAATCCGTATCTATACTAATATTATAAATGTGAATGTAAGTTTGTTTGTTACGCTTTCACGCAAAAACTACTGAACCGATCATCATGAAACTTTGTACATATATTCTTGGAGGTATTAGAAGTAACATAGGATACTTTTTATAAAAAAATAATAGTTTTTTAATGGCTTCACCGCGAGCGAAGCCGCGGGTAAAAGTTAGAATTATTATAAATGCGAAAGTTTTGATAGAAGGATACATCCTTCCATCAAAACTTTACGTTTGTTACTCAATCACGCCAGAACGGCTGAACGAATCTGAATGAAATTTGGCACCGAGATAGATAATGGTCTGGCATAGCACATAGGCTATAATATTTCATCCCGGTATAATGTTCCCTTGGGATAGGAAAACACTTTTCACGATGGGGAAGCATGTGGCAGAAGCTAGTATTATAAATGTGATAGTATGGATGGATAGATGTGAGTGTGTGGATGTATTCTTGTTACTCAATCACGCCAGAAAGGCTGAATGGATCAGGATGAAATTCGGCTCAGAGATAGACTATAGTCAAGAATAGCACATAGGACTTTTTATCCCGGGAATATGTTCGCTCTGATAATTTTCGACATTCACGCGGGTGAAGCCGCTGGCAGAAGCTAGTATGCACATAAAGATGGGATAGGAAGACCAACACAGCTGGACTTTTGAAAAGCGTCGGATCTGTTTGGAGACAAGGAACTCTTTACTTATTATGTTCTCTCTATCTATTTGATTATAGAATGTTTTGACGTTGTCACCTACCTCATTGACATTTTGTATATATTTGGAAATAAAAATAATTGAAGTTAATGCTTCAATTTGCATTAAAATGCTTTCAAAATTCTTACGAAGTACGTATAAATCCCGTGCTACACTGCTTCTGGCGAGAAAAGTCACTCCAAAAGTAAATAATGTGCGATACGCGGATATGATACCACCCACGCAATACGACATACCGTATCCGAGGAAGCTTCAATTGGGATACACCCTCAAAACATATTGGGAAATTATTCCGCTTTTCCTTTCAACATTCACAGCGATAACTTTAATAATGTGTGGATCGATTTTATGGGCATTTAAAAATAAGGTATGTCATTAATGAGACCAGTATATTATCCTAGCCATGCATTTGTCAATGACCAAAAATTGATCTCAGTTGAGAATCGTGAGAGATGATTAAATTTCTGAGTGGGTGAAAGTATAAACAGGGCAGTTAATGCATACTTGCTATTGGCAAGATTTCTAAGCTTTCTTACTCTAGCTACAGTTGCGACTTTTAAATGTTATTATTAAACCACTTTTAAGGTATACTTTGTGGAGTGAGAAGGTACGGCGTTTCGTACGCCTGCTTTTTAATCGATTGCTCGCTGACGTTCATGTCTAACCGAACCAAGAGCCTTACAACCTCTCCTGAACAAAAGGTCTAAGTCACTAAATGCTCAACAGCGCGGCACGTCTAATGAGCAGTAAATCTAATTAGCAAAATGTCCATATAGCAAAACTTCCAACTATCAGATGGTCTGTATAGCAGAACATTTATAAAGCAAAAAGTCGTTTTTAAAACTCATGATAGAAAGTAAAAGTCATTTATTAAATTGCATTAAATTGATTTGTTAAAAAAAAATCTGGTTTAAAAATCGAGTAGCCTCTTAAATATTAGTACCTGGGCGACCAAGCTCTGCTCGGGTTAAAATAGAGAAAACGACATTTTCTACAAATGAAACCTAGCTAGATCGATTTTTTGCCCCCGAAACCCCTTGCATACTAAACTTCATGAAAATCGTTGGAGCCGTTTTCGAGATTCAGATTATATATATTCTTATGCAAGAATTGCTCGTTTAAATGTATTAGATAGATACATAGATTAGATTAGTATATTAGGCGCACAAATTTCCCTGCATTCATCCACCTAATAAAGGTTTACCAAGAATTCAAAGGGACTCACTTTTAGGCCCTCAAACTTTTGCAGCTCTCTTTTTCATTTGGCATAAAACATTACATCGACCTTACTTCTCTTATTTCCTTCAAATAACATATTCTTGTATTTGCGATCTTGCCATAGCGCTTCTTTTCTAAGAACTTTGAGGAATAGTAGCATGGTTGGCTTTGATTTTATGTTCGTATTATGTATAAACAAACAATGCACTCGAAGGTTGCGAAAATTATAATTGCTAGGATAGTTTATTATACCTGCCAGACACTGTAGCCATTGTCTTTTGGAGTAATTTAAAAAAGGCACCATTTCTTCGCTTTTCGTTGCCGTTTCAACAATGCTAGTCCAACATTCAGTAATGTATGGAGAAGGTAGCGGAGGTAAATTGGAACATACTCTCACGTCGTTTCTGCCACATCAACGCTTACCATCAGGTGAGATAGTGGTCAAGCGAAAGACTATAACAAAAAAAAAAGCGTCGTTTCTGCACTCTGTTTTCAGGAAGACCCAATGTTGACGCTTTTTTCTAAACAGCCTTATTAAAATGATAATAGCAGCCCGTTATTTGGGTGTTCGGAAAAGCTTCTTTAATTCCATTGATAAGCGCCATCTCCTAATCGCATTTAATGGCCATCATGTCTATTTCAAAATGCTGATTGATGAGTCCAAATAAGCGTTTGTAGGTTTCTTGTCTCTTGTCAGGTAGTACGCGTATATAACTGCCATAACAAGTCAAATCATCAAAGCTATTCAAATCAACATGAACTGATAAAAGCTGGTAGGATGGCTTGGGTGTAGCTTTGAACGTTCCATCAATAAAATACATCTTATGTTTCAATGTTATTGCATTGTGTACTCACGGGTATTAAAAATATTGAGATTTTATTATTGTCACATCCATCTTCACAAACAAGGAAACTGTCGGACATTATTTCTGGATTTGTAACATCATTCAAGTTTTGAATTTAGTTTTACAAACATTCAAATATTTGCGATGAACCCTGAACAGTGTGTCTTTTTTTTAATTAAAATCTGGTATCTGTTGAATCTCATTCACTTTTCCGAATTCTTTCTCAAAACAATTCTGGACAGATTTGCTTTTTGGCGAACTAATTTCTTGCGTTTGTCCATCACTATGTTAATCCTGTTTTTATCGAAATTAGCGTTACAAGTGTGCTCATTTAACTGATGAATTATCTTGTTTTCGTCCTTATTGATTGTAACATTTGTAACAGATGCACTACACTCATTGCGCTGGGAGCATCTCCATACAGTTGAACCTTCCTTATTTGTGATATTTAAATTGTACCTGTGAGCATTCAGCAGCAGCAAACGCTTCTTCTTTAAGTAAAAGTAAATGTTTGTTCTTCATCAATTTTTAGAATTTTGAAGCAATAATTATTGTATTTGTAATGAGTAGCAATCGATACAGGAAAAATACAAATGAGTAATGCTAATAAAATAGCATTCAAGACAATAAGTTAAATTAAATTTCTGGAATTGGAGCGAGCACGAAACTCTCTTGAATCGTATAGATTCCCCACTGAAAACCTTTCGTCGAGAAATTATATGTCCTCCATGCAGTTTTAAAACTCCATTAAAATCTCCCTTATGAAATCAACCTCGACAAAAAAAGAAGGAAACAGTTTGTTGCGCCGGATGCTGCGTTAAAACGACATACGCAAAAAGACAGTATACCAGGCAATCCGCTTCCATCTACGACATATTAAATAAACTTTTAAATATTTTCCCCATGACTTATCGAGATTGTAAAAAATCTCTGATAGATTGAAAAAAATCAATAACTATGACGATTATGACGACAAACTCTTTTACAAACTGCCGTGTGATGATCTGATAATAAGTGATGCATACACAAACACGCCTCCGAATACTCTGACACACTCTTTACATACATAGAAATGACATGTTACACATTTATATTATTTGTTATGTTGTCACATTTACATGTTATTTACATATCCCATACGCACCAAACTTTTTGGGAATACTTTTATTATGTGTACAGCTAAGGAGTGGAATTCCCTGCCGGAGTCTGTATTGCCTGATAGCAAAGAGAATATAACCACTAGAGAGCTTATAGGCCGATTTCTTCTAAGCACACGACTCACTACCGCGGGCCGGGAGACGAGGAAGAACGCGCGGCTGCAATTGGTCAGTTCAAAGTAAGTTGCGTAGGTATGGCTATCGTTAGGGTTGATCAACTCGATTAACGGAAAATTGTCGATATCGATAAAATGGATTTTAACATTATTAAAAATACTCAATTAAAATCATATAAATATTATTTAATAAAAATCAATCAATTACAAAAATAAATATGTGTGTCGGGGACATAGAGAAACAAAAAGTATTTTTCCAAATCGGTCAAGCCGTCTACGAGTAATCCGGGAACATAATACGTAAGAAAATTCGACGAACTGAGAACCCCCTCCTTTTTTTAAGTCGGTTAAAAGTAGATAGATATTTTTTAATACATTATTTATTAAGTTTAATTTTATTATTATCGATATCGACTTCAGCTATTAAAAGTAACAGCACAGATATTTACGATAAAAATACAAAGGGAGAGAAAGGGATAGAAGCATTAGAATTGTCTAGGTAAAGAGCGAGACTTTTCCAAAAGACATCAACGCGGGTCTCAAAAGTGTGCTCGTTTACCCTATCCACCATTTTAACTAGATCCCTGCGGTGTCTCATAATCTGATTAAATTAAAAATGATTTTCGTGCTGTTTACTTACCGATGAAAAGTTATGCCATTCTTTTTGTAACTAGATGTGTTGGCATGTTTCCCATACCCCTTTACGGCGCATGAGGGCATTTTTATGCGTTATAATTGCAATAAAAAGATATAACAATTTGTATTTGTTTAGCGTGCATACAGGTCTAATAACTGGACACAACTAAAATGGTTACTAGTACCGAAGCCTTTACATAGGCGACAAAATACTAATAGTTTTCGAGCGTCGGGGCACTGTATGCGCCGTCAAGTGGTTATATCGTCGTTGCCTGATAGCTACATCCTGGGAGTCTTTAAGTCAAGAGTGATTAGGTTTCTTCTAGGTAAGCGTGCTACATCATCTACTACATCATTCATCGCGTACCATCAGGTAAGATAGTTGTCAAGCGCGACCATATCAATAATAACAAAAAACATACAGACACTTACACAAAACACACCCATACACGTACATATATAAGTTAATCGTTTTAGTTTGTATACCTTTTTTTCTTCCTTTAGTTACTACGTTACCAAATTGTAAAAGTCCATGTAAGCACACTCCTAAATAATATTGTCCTAGTTCAAGAAGAGCGGGGCCGCCTGGCAAAGGTATTTCTCATACTTAAAAGGAGACCTATAAGTAAGATATTTTGTAGAAGTTGTAAAGTTACTGAAATCAATTATTTTTTTATTATTAAGTGTCAGTCACCATTAAAAAGATATGATATACGCTACGAGTACATAGACTAGGGAATCTGTATGTGCGGGTGTTTCCTCGTGGTCCTACTATTCAATGCCGTGTCAGTTTCTCACCCGATGCAATGTGTTTGTTGAATTTTGTGTCTAAGTACCCACATTTTGGGAATCTGACTTTTTGCTATATAGATGTTCAGCTATACAGATCATCTGATAGTTGGACGTTTTGCTATATGTACATTTAGCTTTTTGAGCTTCTGATCAGGAAGGCTTATAACTAATGATCAATTAAGCGAATACTTATTTTCAAATTTTAAGATAACTTTTAGTAAAAGGTTTTCAAACTTACAATCGTTTGTTAAAGGTCGACGTTGTGTATACATCGCGCAGCCGTGAAACCATCTCCCGTATGATGGACCTGCGAAACCCTACAATTCACAAGCTTTTAATCATCAATCAAAGATACGAACCCTGGGGCGAGATGGCGTCTGTACTGGATAAGATGAAAGAAGCGGAGAAACGAGCTCTGATGCGAGCACAGTCCTGCTCTGCCGTGTAGGGCTGGCCCCAGTACGCATAGAACAAGATTAGAAACATAGTCAGTGGCGGTTCGATAAACAGACAGTCTTCGTTATTGGGGCTAGCTAGGGCATAATAGCAAACATAAACAAAACTCGCGTTTACCACTAAATGCCCATTTGATGGAAACTTAACAACGATATTGAGATAAATTAGAGAGAGTGTTTGTGAAAATGAAATAGTTTCAGTTGATCATCGTAAACACTGGAAGTAATGAACTTACAACTTCTTTTCCATCTTTTTCTTTCTTCTTAAATTGATCGAAACTGAAAAATCGTAGTTTCAGGCGCCAACATACATGTGAACGGTTTTTTATATACATTTTGTTTTTGGATTGTTGTACCTATACGTTTTGAATATATATTGTTTAATCGCATTCTAACTTCTTTTCTTTCCTATGTAATAGGGCCAGGATGGGGATTAATCAACTTTTAACTGTTATTTCATTTCTCCCATACAGTGGCCGCCGGCAGCATATTTACATTGAGGAATCTTTCTCTTCTTGGTGCCAAACCTATGCCAGTGTGCCGCAGGGCGGCGTTTTATCTTCTCTACTTTTCGCACTCTTTATTAATGCTATCACTCAACGACTACCTTCTTTCTACCACCTTTATGCTGATGATCTCCAAATTTATACCCAAGCCCCTCTCGGAGAGTTATCAGACGCTATTAAGACTATTAATATGGATCAGGCTCGAATAGGTGACTGGAGCACTGAGTTTGGGTTGAAGATCAATCCGACTAAGACTCAATTGGCTGTTGTAGGTAGTTCCCGTACTGTCTCTAGGATTGATTGGACGTCACTGCCCCGGGTTTCTTTCAACAATACCATTGCTCCTATAACTCAAACTGTTATGAACTTGGGGCACTCTTTCCTGGACCAAACAACTGCAGGAGGTTAGTCGTAAACTATTTGCTTCTGCTGGTTCCCTGAGACGCCTTCGTAATTTTCTTCCCATGACCACTAAAATTGCGATAGCACAATCTCTACTTCTCCCTATCCTGGACTATGCTGATACCAGCTATCTTGATCTCACCCAATACCAATTGGACAAGCTTGAGCGACTTCAAAATCTCTGTGTCAGGTTCATGTTTGGCTTGCGCAAGTATGATCATGTTTCTGAATTTCGAACCAAGCTCAAATGGCTTCCTATTCGCCTTCGCCGGAATGCCCACATACTTTCTTTGCTTTATAACGTGCTCTTTAATCCATCTAGTCCATTTTATCTTAAGAACGCTTTCAGTTCCTTTGTGACACACATTCTCTAGGTCCTTGAGATCATCGGAGAATCTAAAATTAATTATACCTATGCATTCCACATCTTTCTTCGACCAATCTTTTACAGTTCAAACAGCTCGTTTGTGGAATGCATTACCTATTGAAGTGAGGCGTGCTCAATTCTTACCAACATTTGAAAAAATGGTGAAGGAGCATTTCCTTTCTATATAATTAGTCTTCTCCTTTCTCTATGATATTTTTGTTATTTATTAGTATGTTACGTGTTATTGTATGTATTTATTTTATGTTTTTATGTCTAAGTATCATTATTTAAGGTATGTTGTACACTGACAACCCTAAATTCCTCTCCTTTCGTTCAGTCCATCCAAAGGTTGTCTGTAAGAGATTGCCCTGTGCGATAAGACCGCCCGTTGTACACTTGCTTTTATGATTTTTGTCCTGTGTATATATTTTTGTGGTGTACAATAAAGAATATAATAAATAAATACAGTGTCCGTTCGGCCATGCTTTAGGTTACAAATGACGTAAAGTTACAAATTATTCATCATCATCCTTCTGCCCTTATCCCATGTCGCACGGTTGGCGCAGTGGTTAAGCGATCGACTGCTGCTCTGCGTGTCGCGGGTTCGATTCCCGCACGGAACAAATATTTGTACGATTTTACAGATACTTGTTCCGGCTCTGGGTGTTGTGTATGTGAGTTTATATGTTTGTAAACGCAACCACGATACAGGAAGAAATTCCTAGTGAGGTACAATGTTTTTAAAAAAACAAAAACAAAATTTGTTACTTGGGGTCGGCGCAACACGTTTTCTTCTTCCATACCGTCCTGTCGCCCACCACGCTATCACTGACTCCCTTTTCTTTCATATCACTCCTCACACAGTCCATTCATCTTTTCTTTGGCCTTCCTCTCGCTCTCAATCCATCCACATTTATATTCATAAATGTTTTTGTAACATGCGTTTCATCCCTCCACATCACATGGCAATACCAGGACGAGTAAGCTAGTAAGTAAAGTTAGCAATAACATTAATATAATAATATCTATTTAAGTTATTCGTAAATAGATAATAATATATTAATGCTAATGATAACATTCTTACCGTCTATTAATAGTTGTATCTACCTACTTACTCGTAGATGTTTATAATAGATACCAAATGTTCATAAGACTAGCGCTAATTCTGCCGACAAACTGTCACGCAGTTTGGCAGGTTTATGATATATGTACAAATATTTGGTCCAAAATAAAAGAATTATTTATTAAAAAAAATACATTGATATATATATTTACATAGAATATATATATAAACAACCGAATTGAGAACCTCCTCCGTTTTGGGAAGTCAGTTAAAAAAAAGGGTAAACCCTGGGTACGCAAGGTACGACACGTCTAACGGACCTCCACTCTGCGTCTCCGTAAGGAAGAGTAGAGATGGTTATCTGTCCCCGGGTAGTGATGGACTGCTTCGTAGCAGTAGCAGTAGTAGGTTAGAGTGTGGCCCTCTTATATTACTAAGGTGCATTTTATGTGACAGGGAGTGTTGCCGCTGTTCAGTTTTCTTTTTATTATTCCTTGGCATATTGTGAGTGAAGGAAGGAGAGGAGAAGGAAGTGAGCTGCGGTTCCTCGCTCGCAACCCACAGACGTGCACTGGCAGGACGCCATCATTGCGGGACTGCAGGTATGGAGACTACTGGGTATGTTCATCGAGCCCTGTCTTCTGATTGCCAACCAGCACGATGGTGCATTCTGGGATTTCTCAACAGTTGGCCTTTCATGTCTGGCTGGCATACTACTTGAGATCCCATTTACCTGCGGTCGGCAAGCATCCCCCTGCCCTACGCGACCTGTCTGCCGATACGCTCATATCAGCGCGAGCCAGGATGGCTAGTCTGCAGTGGAACAACTATCGAGATAGTTTTTAACCCAACTCCGCTAATTGGTTACACCGGGCATCATACCGGAACACGGCTAGGCCGCTTGACGGTACGTCTTTGCCCGGTGGGTGATCACAAGCATCGGTTAAAACCTACCACCAGTAAAATAGATATGCTGAGTTTATAGACTGTCCGGCGAGCACGAATTTTCAAACGGACCAGTGATTCTGTTTAATTAGGACTCTAGATAGGTAATTGGCAGTTAAATTGAAAATTTACTTAGTTTCCCTTTTAACAGTTGAGTTTTGTAGGATCTGCGAATGTACACTTAAAAAAATCGCATGTGCTTGGTTCGTCTATTAATGTATTACTTGCATATAATACACGATACTTATGTTGCCGGCATCGAACTCGCAACTTATACAACGTGTAGTTTATTGAAATTACTGAAAACCACAAACATAGTTATGATTTTAAACAACTTTTTCTCAAACATGCATGGAAATATTGTCATTATTTTCAAAAAAAGAACACGCGAAGTATCGAATTTACGGACAAAGAAAATTGAATCCATCGCAGGAGCGTTTTTTTAATTTGGAACATTACAACGCTCCAGCAATGTTGTATGAAACGGCGTGCTGGGGTTATTAAATACTCTTTGATTAGATCTCTTTTATCATTCTTAGCATACCAAAGTAAGTCTCTTTGCTTCTTAGATAGTAGTACTTTATCTAAGCTTTGCTTAGTACAATTTGCTTTCACGTGGCTAGCCCGTGGCGGGCGTGGCGTGGCCGTGGCGGGGGCCATGATGATATAAATGCGTATGTCTTTCGGCACAGATGATAAATAGAAAATTGGCGGCAAAGCTCAAAATTTGTCTTGATTTGTTATTTACATAGGTACTTTATAAATAAAAATTTAATAGTTAAAATGAGTTCCATCGATTCAGAGCGTGAAATGGAGATTGAAAGTATATGAAAATTTTATGATTTTAGAAAAACGATAATAATGTGAAATTTTTCTCCGAAACAGAATTTTTGGACAGTTCATGTTAAAAAACTTATATACATTTAACTTCTTTTTTTCAACAACAATCGAACGGATTCAAAAGCAAAATATCGAAAAATTTTACTGGCGAAAAAATTTTTAATTAAAGCCCCAGATGATATACTCGTACATTAAGCGACAAAGGTGAATAACATTTTCTTTTAGTAATAGCCCCAATATGAATAGTGTAACTTTTAATATTAACTAAATTAAATGTATAATATAAAAAAGTATGTTTTATTACCCTGTATTCTTTTGAGAAAAGCAGCCTGCCTCGTATTAGTGAAGTCCTCGCCTATGGCTCGACCTTCAAACACATACTTGACCTGCAATTGCCTATTTCAGGGCCTTTGCAATAATGCCCGAACTGTCTCCGATCTTGACACGCCTATTCCGCCTTTCATATGAGATTAGAAAAGTGCTGAATGCTTGGAAGCAAGCCAACGTGCAGCCCGTGCCCAAGAAAGGCAGTCGAGCTGACCCGGCTAACTACAGACCCATCTCTGTAACGTCCATACTCTGTAAGAGTATTCACGGTATTTCACGCCGGAACAGCTGCTCAACTTGTATCAAGCGCAAGTTCGATCGTGCATGGAGTACTGTTCTCATCTCTAGGACGGATCTGCCAAATACCAGCTTGATGCACTAGAGTCGATCGATAAGCGGGCCAAGAGACTTATCGGCAATGAGGCACTGGTTCAATCAAAGTTCCAGAGCCTTGAACATCGTCGCCGAGTTGCCAGCTTATCGGTTTTTTATCGGTTTCATTTCGTGGGGATGTGCGATGGAATTGCATGATTTAATTCCTCCCAACCCGTTCCATCATCGGACAACCAGACGTACGGCGATTCGTCATCGGTACATGGTGGACATCCCACCCATACGTACAAAACGTTTTGAGGACACTTTTATTATGCGTACAGCTAAGGAGTGGAATTCCCTGCCGGAGTCTGTGTTGCCCGATAGCTGCAATCTAGGGGTCTTTAAGTCAAGAGTGAATAGGTTACTTCTAGGCAAGCGTGCTTCACTGTCGACCACATCATCGCTTACCATCAGAAGAGATAGTGGTCAAGCGCGAGCCTAAAGATAATAAAAAAAAAGTACTATTTCTATGAGTCCCTGAAATGGCGAACAACAATCAGCTGTTTCATACATTTACCGTCGTAAATCTCGACTGAACAGCTGATATTTTGTGCGATTTCATTTGGATTTCTTTTGGCAGATTTGAAGACAGGATCAACAAGGTAGCAGATTTTAATCAGTAAATAAATAAAACCACAGCAGTTCGTTTCCAATATTTTTATTTTTAAATTAGTGGCAGTGAAGTTTTTGGGTAATAATCGAGTGATTAACAGAAGCCGGTATCTGTCTCACGTTCGTTGAGTGAATACAAAAATAAATGTTCTCGGTACGTATGATACGAGTAAACGATGCCATTATGTGTTCCATTCGGGGTGGACTACTGGACTTTGAAGTATGAGACTTTGTTTTTAAGAGCTTGAGCCATTAACGAATACTTGACTTTCATGACTTTCTTTAGGATTGCATCACAAGGATGTATTCTGTTACTTCAATAATTATATCTGGCCATAGCTAAAACAGCTTTTTCACAACTTATAGGTCATTCCATAGTATTTCTTGCCTCTGCCATTGTACACAATTTTATTATGCTCTTTTAAACCTTCCCATACTTCAAAATACAGTTATACATGTGTTTAAAAAAGGTTTGTACGTGCCATATCTAACTTAACTAATATTACTTACAACTCATAAATTGGCACTTTTAAAACAACAATTCTTATGGCATATTCTAGGGCACCAGTCCTTAGTCGCCTATTTTTGAAACTCGCTACATTATGTTTTATTCATCAGTTTATATAAAACTCATAACGCATCTCCGATGTCACACTGTAGATGATAACGTTGCAACAATTACGTTAATTATCTAGTCTTTAGAGAAAGCAGTTAATCTGCAACGCTATTGTCTATAACCTGACATCGCAGTCAGAGTTCTACAATGGGATTTTAAAATAAGAACGATTTGGCACGTAACTTAAAACGAGTCCCCTAAGTGCTATATAGTGTATGAATAACTAACATTCAATATTTTACGTATTTGTATTTGCACGACTGCTCACTTCATGTAAGGTGTGTACTGAGTTGTAACAGTTGCTCGTTAGATCCAAAAAACAGACTAAAGCATTCACTGCTATATATCAATTCCACGTTTGGATTTCACAGGTTCAATATGCGAGGAATAATAATTTTAAAATTTGACGTTAAATAGTATAATTTGCAACGCCATTACATACAACGTTGACATCCTACAATGATCCTAAAAGATCAATTTTTATTAATAATTCTTAATGTCTGTATAAATTGGATTACAAGTAAATGCTACAAATCAATACCCATCTTAAAGACTGACTTAAAAAAAACATTGACGTAACTATTTATTCGCCTATAAAAACGAGATTCGAAAACGAAAGTGTTTTTCGAAAATTCTGTTACCGTTTATATATTATTAGTTATCTAATCATTATTTAGGTATGTATATCTCGAATGAATACAATTTGGGAAGGTATTACTGAGGACAGGAGGGCTGATCTTGTTTCACACTAGATTCTTGCTATAAATAAATTAACAACATCAATATTTATTACTTAATTCGTGTTGATAGGGATTTAAATTCTTTATCTGATCTACAAAACGTAGATTTTGTCCCAAATGAGCAAGAATCGCCCTGTGAGTCCCCAGCTACAATATTGTTACACGCGAGTCCAACAGTTAGAGATGATATACTTAATATTATTTCAGTCATGGAACTATTATCTGCACCACGAGGCAACGAGTGCTTTATAGGCATGGAAGTCTATAATTCAATTACTATCATGATTGTGTGTAACAATTATTCGCAGACAAAAATACCTTTTTTCGCTTATTAATCTCAATCTTTTATTAGCACTCTATTTGTTGATGGAACCTTCACTCATTTATTATATCTTATCTTCTGACAAATTATTTAATTGCTCTTATTTTTGCTGGTTTTTTTTTTAATTTTTTGTCGTATCTATAGAATTAATTCCATACCAGGCATAAATATCACGAATGTTTCTCAACCACAATCCGATAGTTATTAAATTATAATGATTTAGATGCCACTGTTGAATAGACACTGCAACAATATCATTGTTCACAACGTTCGAAGTTTAAAGCAATGCAACAGATTTCCATATAAATCCTGTCTTTTAAAAAACTTCTCCATCGAACATTCAAAAGCTACCCTCAACATTGCATTGCTTGATCTTCGCCTCCCAAATTACAACCGCGGATCATACGCGTCACAAACCAATTTTTACAATTTACCATTACTCCTATACACATAAAAATATTAAAAACGGAACTTTTAACTAGATATAATATCGTGTGCGTAACGGTCTGTAACTCCATAGACTCCCCAATAGCTGTACAAACAAATGTAGAAATAATAACATAGGTAAGTAGAATGCATACATGCGCGACTGTTACAGTGCGAGCCAGACAACACGCTGAGCAACAAATATGACAGCATTCTTCAAATCCGGCAAAGGTTTAGTTGTCTGTATGCCTTTAAAGAAGTTTTGTAATCCATCTTGTCGAAACACTTCGTCTCTCGGCGTGCAGCCTGCCTCCATGCTATGAATATACCAACAGTCATCTTCGGACAGAACCAACATAAAATCGCAGTCATCTGTCATTGAAGATTCAACTCTCAGTATTACCTTATAAAACTTCAAGAGATTTTCCATCGGGACCACTTCCCGACGTCACACTGTCGAATTTATTCGACGTCAGAATGTATAACATTTGACATCATAGTCGACAATGTGACGTCGAGAACATGCACAAATTGCAGAATTAGACTTGTGTCTCTTGTCTCTGTTGCTCGTACGTACAAAATAAGTGCGACAGAGACCAAAGACGGATCGAAATATCTTGACACCTCAAAACCCGGCCACTTATTTTATGGAACCTTTTTTAACGAAACTTACAGCTTCCCCTAAACTTTATTAGCGATAGTAAATTGAAAATTAAGTAACTTTAGGACAAGTCACAATATCAAACTTTAAAATCAAATTCTATCCAATAATGTATCAAAACATCAAAATTTATATTTTCGGTTCACGAAAATAGGTTCATAATATAATTATATCGAATGTATAAATATATTGATCGCTGAGAAACTGTTAAATTAGGAATGAATCTCAAACGGGATCTTTATGAACCGTTCAGAAAAAGACGATGATAAATAACATACTTGTATTGTTCGGACAGTGGGCCCACGAGCGATTTGGGACACGATGAGAGTACTATTATCTAATTCGACGTTTATGTAAAATACTGTAGCAATCACAGTTTGTTCATTTATTCTTCCACGCGACAGAGATTCGTTTCGTTCCAAAAAGCTCGCGCATCCGCGATCCCACCTCCCACACAACGTACTTAACAAACATAGTCTCGCAAACCAACACGACACGCTTGCCGCTTGCCGCACAGCTTCGCGGCCCCAACCAAACGGAACCTCTTCACAAACAATGTCCACGTACTCCTTCAATAATATCCAATAATAATCGTTAATATTACTCCTTAAATAACTATACAATATGAGAGCCTCCCGGCTGTAAAACTTATGAAACCACATTGTTTTGTTATAATATACATTAATGCGTGACCACCACGACCTCCGTACTATACAAAAATTAAAAACATTATACAGTAATACTACGATACCATATAGCTAATAAATACAAGAATCAACTTACCGACTACCAATACCCATGTAGCAAGATGACTGACGCATGACGGTAGGTATATTCGTATTTTAGATACAACCATTTTTATTTTTAACATTCAATTTTATTAATTATAATAATTTTTATATATCTATTAATGTTATGACTCTCTCTGAAACATCGTCATAGCTATTGGAACTGTCGCTCTGGCGCATGACGCGAGGTGTTCTAGCGTCAGTGGGCCGCTGTCTGTCCACAACGACTCCTCGTACAATAACACATTAACTGATACTGAGCAAGTTATTCCCTCCGCGTGCGAAGCTCTGCGGTCCCTTCTCTCGGGTGGCCTCGCACACTACTACGTTATCTTTATTGTTTCGAGTCTCACACTCTGCTGTTTTATTTTAGACTTCGTCGACTGCGGCATGCATCGATGATGATGATGAGTTTATACAGAAACTTATTCCCCAATATTAGGCCAACTTTGAGTGAACTATGCAGTGCCGTGCGACGCGTGCGACGCGCGGCGGACGAAACGAACCGGATGTATGGGGGCGGCGGCGCAAGCGCTCGCCACAATTTATTATTTACCTAAAAACATTGACAATAACCTCGATGATAAACATTTGTGCGGGTGTTGTGTTCCGGCGACGCATATATATTACACAGCACGCTATGCGAGCGAGGGGCCCGGCTCACACTTAAGTAATCACCTTAGAAATCGATAGGAAGTCAGTTTTACTTACAATAATTCCGCTATTTATTAACTAGGGTACGACCCCGCTCCGCCCGACGCGACGGCTCCGGGCGCGAGGCGGGGCCGCGACAAATTTCATATATAAGTCTCTAATTATTCACTTCGGCGGGCGATCGTCTGAGCGTGGCGACCGGCGCCGCACCCGGCGGCCCGCCGGACGCCGCGCCGCCCGGAGCGGCCCGGCAGCGTCGGTTCGCCCGGGTCTACGACGAAACCTTAGTAACGAATATTGCTTTCACGCACGGGGCGTGCGGCTCTCGGAGCTCTCGGGGGAGTGCGGCGCGGCCGGCTAGCGCGCGGCGATGCGGCACAGCGCCCGCACGGCGGCGGCGGGCACGGCGGCGCCGCACAGGCCCGATCAGAGCCGGTCCTCCTCCTCCTCCTCCTCGCCCTCGTCGCCCGCCTCCTCGTTCTCCTCCCGGTAGCCGGGGTGCTCGCTGATGGCGTAGTAGTTGCCGTTGTAGATGACGCCCAGCTCGCGCAGCGCATCCCCCCGGATGGTTGCCTTGATCGTCCAGTTGTAGCAGTCGTCCGACTCGGATTCGCGGTCCAGGCGCTCCACGTCCAGTATCTTGGAGCTGAGCCGCTCGAGGATGATGCCGATGTCCTTGATGGTGAGGTGCCGCTTCTGGTCTACGCTGAGCTGGTCGATGAGCAGCAGGAACTTCTCGGAGGTGACGGCCTCGTCTTCGACGAGCGTGTTCTCGGTTTCGCTCTCGGAGGAGTCGCGGTCCCCGCGGCGCGCGGACTCGGCGTCCAGGAAGCGCACGTGGCCCTTGGGGCGGCCCTGCGGCGAGGCTCTCGGCTGTGCGTCCTGGATGGGCGAGGTGGCGACGCTCTTGTGCACGGCGATGCGCCGGCCCTCCTCGTGCAGCGCGCAGCAGTGGAAGTCGCACTCGTCGGGCGGCGGGCGCGCGTGCGGGTGCGCATGCGAGTGCGCGTGCGGCGCGGGCGAGGCGGCGGCGCGGCAGTCGGCCGTGTGCACGTGCACGCCGCCCGGCTGCTCCAGCGAGCCCGGCGCGCGCGCCAGGCGCTCCAGGCGGCGCGCCGGGCCGGGCTCGTCGTGGTTCACGACGGTGATGTGCGGCGGCGCGGGCGCAGGCCGCTCCAGCGACGTCTGGATGACGAGCGAAGGGCGCCGGTCGGGCTTGGGCTGGCGCGACGGGGAGCGCGCGGCGGGCGACGCGGCCGGCCGCTGGTCCCAGTGCAGCACCACCGTGACGCGACCCTTGTTGTCCATAATCTTCCATGAAGGCGTCTCATCGTGGAGCTCGAGCGCGTGAATCGTTTCGCATACTATCTTTGGGATCGCCGATATGGCTGGAATAGACAAAAGTAACGATTGAACATCGACTTCACCTGCTCGAACGAAAAATGGGTTGAGCTATTTCCCAAAGACCAAACTATGTGCTGCAGTATTACATAGTAAGTAAGTCTGCGGAGTATATCAGAGTTGTGTGTGAACTCACCAGCCTTGATGACGTCGACGCCCGTGGGGTACCACCGCTCGCCCGGCCGCAGCAGCAGCAGCACAGTGTTGGGCGGGAGTGTGCGCCAGTAGTCGCCGTCCTCGACCTGTGTGCCGTCGCTCTCCAACACCAGCCGCACCGGCTCACTCGCCGCTACCGATAACTTCTCCTTACCTGGACAGAGGAAAAACCCTAATGAAAAATCAAGGCTGAAAATAAGTTCATATTGAAGTTCATACATACAGACCACAGAGAGGAAACTGGCAGAATTTTTGAAAAAATATATTCAGTGCGAAAAGTCAAAAAAGCGAAGTTTGCAAAGTCGTCTGATTTAAGGAAAGCTATTTCTCCAAGCAATTTCTCCTCAGGTTTGCGTATTTATGTCAGTTTGCGTCTACGCGCACTCGTAAGTAAAATTTTGAAAGGTAAATACAAAAAAGGTTGAATAACAGAAGACAGGAGAAGATAGAAAATCGGTTGACTGACACTCGTCTCCATCTTTAGCCTTTACTATTAGTTTTTTGAATGTAGGCTTATTACTGTTAAACCTATCAACTTCTGAAAATTCTGAGTTATAATTTCGAGCAATGCGAGTCAGTACATAATTGTTGGTATAGTTAGTGGAGTGCGAGGAACGTAAACGTGTGAAGATTTCGCCGTAGAGGAGTGTTAAAAGTTATCTGTGCGACCAACTTCGGGCAATGAAGGCGTCCATTGAGTACGTCATAGTGCAGACACATGCGCATCACTTTACGCCTTTCTTCAACTGTTAGCAGACCAATGTTCGACAGCTATCTTCGTAAGACATTGGAGGTTTACGAAGGTGATAGTTAAGATGGTTAATATTATTTATTTGATTTTTAAATCTTTTCTATTTGGTTCTTATAAATTAGGTACTGTGGGGATCAGATTAGGCAGGCATATTCTAAAACGCCGCGCACATATGCTAAATATACAGAAGCCCCAATGTTTTTAAATACCTTACATGACTTAAGAACTAATCCTAGGTTCTTATAAGCTTTTGTGCTAATAAGGTCTATGTGATCTGAGAACATTAATTTACTGTCAAACATAACTCCTAAATCCCTAAACATCTGGACTTTATTTATGACAATTCCATTAAAATTAAAACACTATATAACCAATCGGGTTCCTCTTACGTGTTTAACTGATACATTGACAGTTTGCAACGTTTACAGTGATCTTGGTTTTTTTGTAATAATTATTTAATTGATTAAGATCCTCTTGAAGGGCCTTACAATCATCGGATGTTCTTATTTTATAAAATATGTTTTTGTCATCAGCGTACATCAGAGTGTTCAAAAGAATCGGTGACGTCAAACTGATAAGCGTTGTAAAAAAGAGGTCCTAATTCAGGTCCCTGTGGTACATCGCTAGGGATTTCAATAAAGTTGGAAAAATGAAAAATGAACGGCGTAGCACGTTAAGTGTTTTTTTGGAAATATTGAAGGTCTAACGGGTTAACCAAACGAACGACGAACAGGTTAACCAAAGCAAACTTTTCAGACATATTTTCGGAGTTCTCTCAGCAAGCCGATTTTCGTCTTAAATATGCAAGCTGAAATATTGCCAGCTCCTCCTCTATCATATATTAGGTACATAAGGAATTTTGGTCACATTGAAACACTACGACAGTAACTATGTGATGATCACGCTCTCTCATTCCTGAGTGTTAGTTACAACGAAGAAAAATAAGAAACACAAAGGAAAAAAAACTTGTTCGTTATTACCAGGTACTAATGTTGAAACGATATGTATTGCAGATTTTAGATATATTTTTGAGAAGAACTAGCGGATAGACCCAAGTAGGTCAGTGGGCCAATGTAATTATCCGAGATGGCTATAAAATGCTTTAGAAAAAGTAGAAATAGGTACAGGATTAGTTTCTTAAGTGGGCATGGGTGTCCAAATTCCAAACTATGAATCTTTTAGAATCCTACCTTAACAACCACAAACAATACACGCAGACGTCCAGCATTTGTTTTAAAACAAAATTGGAAAAGACATACCGATTTGAAGGTAAAATAGTCAAATTCGGTGTACCAAAGGGCAATGTGTTAGGACCACCCTTATTTTTGTTGTATATTAAAGTTCTGCCTAGACAAATAAAGCATCCGATGGTTTTGTTTGCCAATGACAGTACAGCACTTATAAAATGTACTGATATTACTTGTTATGCAAAAGATATCAATGATACTTTAAAAATTATAATAAGTTAGCTTGATAAAAACAGCTTAATCATAAACTTACAAAAATTATAATATTTCAACAATTTTTATGGATATTTCGACTGCAAAACAATTTTATCTATTTGACTGTACTTTTTGTACTGTGATTTTATCAATTGCAACTTTGCCTTTCTTTTGAAGATTTTTAGTGATTCCATTTTGTATTTGACTGTTTTGTTTTTTCATATTTATCTTTAATGATTTTGTTTATTCTATTTTGGAAATCATACTTATCACACTATTATTCTTATTATCTTCACACTAATATTATAACGGTGAAAGTTTGTGAGTGAGTTTTTATAGTTTTGTCTTTTACATTTCCTTATTAGAATTTTGTTTTCTTTATATCAGCGTGTTTGTTGCCTTATTTTTGTTTATATAGCAACAGTGTTATTTCCTCATAGTGTTTCCTCTGAGCAGTTCTTTAAATTGACCTCAACTGAGTATTTGTGCGCGTGTTTGTATGTTGTTTACTTCTTCACGCTCAAACGGCTGGAAAGATCTGGATAAAATTTGGCACATACTTCTGGGATAAAAAGTATTCTATGTGCTATGCCTGACTATATAATCTATCTCTGTGCCAAATTTCATCCAGATCCGTGCAGCCGTTCGAGCGTGAAGAAGTTAAAAAACATACAAACACACACACACACAAATTTTATAATAATAGTGTGATTAAGTAAGATTGGGTTTTATTAATTTTAACTCTTTTAACTCTATTTGACAAATCAAATCAAACCAAAATTTCTTTATTAAATTAGGCCATGAAACGGCACTAGTAATCATATTTGATTCTAACGTCCATTCGGATAAGTAGCTTGCTATGGAGAAGAACGGACAAGAAACTCCACACTTACTCTTTTAAAAAAATACAGATTTATTGTTTCGTTTTTATTTTGAAACTTGAACTGAATTTGACTCTATTTATTTTACTTTTTACTTACTTTTATTTATTTATAGTGCTTCTTTTAATTTATTATCATTCTTCATGCCAATTTTGGGCAGAATGCATGACTCATCTTTACATCCCACGATCTTATTTTAAACACCTACATTCTACAGTCAATGATTTGATGTGTTTTGATTTTATGAAAAATAGTCCATCATTGGATTAAAAAAAACAAAAATTGCTTGCCAGAATCGAACCCATTGATTTTGGAAAAAAATCACACGCTTTATTATGGTTATATCAAACGCTTTATTATGATTATATTGTGGTTATTCAATACTTAAATCAATACGCCGCCAATGCTGGCAGACAGAATAGGCAAAAAAGGAGAGTAATCAGCATAAATAATTCCATCAAAACTTATGAACTTGATAAACTAGAATTAAGAACCTATTTATATCCAAAGCAAGTGAGTGCGGCTTGGTCGAAAAGATAAGTTCGTGTTGATGCCACATAAAACAATTCAGTACCTATAATTCGCATCCTTAGTATGAGAGTGAGTGGCCAAATTCAAAATTCCTGTAATTTCTGATTTTGCTATAAACTGCCCTTAAATAGCCTACTCTAAAACCCTGTGGTGAAAAATAGCCCGAATTATGAATAAGAAAGGGATACTTTAGTACAAAAAAGTACAGTCAACACTATTCTTTTTTGCTCATTACCCACAAATTGTTTTTTTTTGAGTTACAGCTGAATTGAGACACAGCTGATCCCTCCAACAGCCAGTCCAAACTAGCGCTAGTCGCTAGGGTCCGGAGGGTATGCAGTAACCAGGTCAGTTGAATGCAGCCGGCCGGCTAACGCGGTTGACCTGCCGCAACGTGCCCCCCTGCGGCTAATTGACGATCAAACCAGATCACTCGCTTTCATTACACCAGCGGAATATTCATGTTTGTTTTTTGTTCGGCAGTTCCCCAGAGAGTGCTAATTAACTGGAGCGAGAGCTAGTGATTGGGATGAAATAGATCATTTCATTTTCATAATATCGTGACGACCCAGTGGCTTAGACTTCGCCTTTCGTGCTTGAAGTCGTTGGTTCAAATCCGGACAAGTACCAGTGTAACTTTTCCAATTCATATTGGAAGTTATACGTTGGATGCCGTTTGGGTTTGAAACATTTGGTCCATGGGGTCCGAGTGCGCATCGAGTTTTTCGATACTTAAGCACAGAGCTCGACAACTCTTCACGTGACCAGATAATCAGGCATTTGTATCATTGCCATCCAACGTGGCAATGCTGCCAGCGTTCTGGGCACGTTCCCCCTTGACATCGATGTGGATGAATTTTTTGATGCACAATGAGCCCTATTTCCTCTCCCCTTTGCATTTGTATATAGGCTTGTTTTTTTTAATATTCCATTGTATATATGATTATATATTCATGTTTATGTACTTTTTAAGATTACCTTAAGCATCGCTGACGTCAGTAAAGGAAAATCTCGTGACTTCGTTGTATGAGAAAAGGCCTTTTGCCTGCAGTAGAACAGTAACAATTATTATTATTATTTTTAATTATACGGCAAAAAACCGGTTTCTAATGATATATGATAATAACGGTGATATACTGCGGCTTACATCTTAAAATGATCACCAACCTTACCTATACAACAGAAGCTTTCACAATTCAAAAGTGTTTGTGATATTGTTTCATTGATATAAATACTTTACCTGAGTTATAAGAACCTCAAGAAAAATAACTAATAAACAGTACTACTAAAAGATGTCTAATAAAAAAGCTATCTTTATAGACTGCATTGATCTAAAAGTACGAACTAAAAGGTACTATGTAGACAGAAGCACTCTCGGCAACATCACCGCTAAGTGACATTTTATTTTACCGCAAGAGTGCTGCAAGTCTAGGCTTTTTAACCGACTCTTTTGAAATATTATTCGGCACTCTAGAGTACTCAGAAGACGGTGGGACGATTATTATTATTCTCTCTCTCAGTTCTAATTTTATATAATTCATACCTATAGTTCACACTTGCCCTGGAACGAGTCAGCTGAACGCCAATGCCCTTACTCAGATGTGGGATGATATGGGCTGGTAGTAAACTACTTTCGATCACTAATCTTCCATTTCTCTCCTTTACCAATCGTTGCAAAGCGTGAAATAAGAAACAATGTTTTTAAAGGGTTTGTATCAGATGCAAGGTATCATCGCATACTTGACGATTGATCACATCACACTTATCACGTTAATATTATAAAGGCGAAAGTTTGTGAGTTTGTGTTTGTATGTTTGTTACTTCTTCACGCTTAAACGGCTGGACGGAGCTGGATGAAATTTGGCACATAGTCAAATTATAGTCAGGAATAGCACATAGGATACTTTTTATTCCGAAACATGTTCCTTCGGGATGATTTTAGAATTTCACGCGTGCGAGACCGCTGGCTTTTTAAATTATCCACAATGGTCGTGATTACAATGTTGTTCATTTTAAATCAACTTTATACCGTAGAAGCGCCGTAACTATTAAAAGCGAAAAATCTGATTTAAATCTCGTACCAGTAAGTTCATGCAGTTATTACAGGAAAAAAGCCGTTTCTCACAAATATCTTTTTTTTTATATTTTTTTTATTATACGGTATGCTCGCGTTTGACCACTATATCTCCTGACGGTTAGCGATGATGTGGTATATGGTGAAGCACGCTTGCTTAGAAGTAACCTATTCACTCTTGACTTAAAGACCCCAAGATTGTAGCTATCAGAAAACAAAGACTCCGCCAGAGAAAGCCACTCCTTAGCTGTGCGGACAATGAAAATATTAGCAAAAGCCTTTGTGCGTAGTGGTGGGATGTCCACCATGTACCGATGGCAACTAGCACAGTTTTTCAGTAATAAGTACAGCAAACCGTAACTAGAAAACTCAGTTTATGTCGTTAAAATTGTAGGTACTTTGGTCATTTTCTATACTCTACACAAATAAATAAAAATGAAGTGTCTGTATGTGGAGCAGTGGTGGCCCAGTGGTATCGGCCGTGACTTACAAGTTGTAGGTCGTGGGTTCGAGCCCAGGCAGGAGCTTTACTTTGTGTAAATTATTTTATCACCACTGCTCTCAAAACGGTGAAGGAAAACATCGTGAGGAAACCGGCATGTCCTGAACCAAAAATTCTAAGACATGTGACATCCACCAACCTGCACTGGGCCTGCGTGGTGGATTATGGCCCATTCCCTCTCACAGAAAGGAGGCCTGTGTCCCAGCAGTGGGAACATTAATAGGCTGATGATGTGATGTGTGTATGTAATATCAAAATAACTACGTTTTATTGAATGCATGTGAAAGTATATACGGTCCTAATAACAAAACCTTTTTCTTTTTATTTTTGTCTATCTGTCTGTTTGTGCCGGATAATCACCGAAACGGCTGAACCGATTTTGACGGGACTTATGAGGAATAACATAGGCTAAAATTATCCCGGAAAAATTCACAATTCCTGTGGGAAAAGAAATACGAGTTGCAAAAAGAAAACAAAAAAAGAAGATAAAAATTTAAGTATCTATTTTTAATATCAAAACAATAGCTTTTTAGTAAGTGCATATGGAGGTATGTACAAACGGATCTTAAAACAAAAATATCATTTCTAAAATGTCTGTCTGTCTGTCTGTGCCGGGTAATCTATAACAGCTGGACCGATTTTGATGGGACTTTCACAGGCAGTTAGTTAATTTGAACTCGGTGCACACCTAGCCAAAGCCTAATTTTTGTTACAAGTACACATAATAATGATAGCTCAATAGATTTAGGTAATGGGTTAGCGAGCGATGGGCCTTGAGTTGAATTTGCGAATTTGTCTCAAATTAGCATAAAATGTGTAATTTAATAAGATTTATCCTATTTTTACCGAATTCAAAAAAAGGAGGTAACGAATTCGACACTAATGTATGTAATATTGTTGGAATTGCACAATATTCACAAAATGGAACTTATTATCAAACTTCTTAGCGACAAACAACACAAATGTTTTAATTGAGTTACTATGGGTATATTGTCAATCCTTTAGAACTTGCTCAATTTTTAGTGATGGTGTACCAAAACTAAAAAGAGAGAAATAAAGACATTTTTACGAAAAAAAAAACCGCCTTCAAAAGTAAAACACTAAAAAGTGCAAAATAACTTTCGTTTAGGAAGTCGGTGTTGCAAAACGATAAAAACAAGAGTACCAAAGTTTGTCTAACTCTATTCGAGTTTGACAAAATACTTTACTACAAATTCTTAATTCAGAAATCTGGGTATGTCTTGGCTAAGTAAATATTCTTAAGTAATAGTTAAATTTTAAATATGCAAATATTTTTTAACTGAAGAATAAATAAGGCTGTTCGAAGCATTTTCTATACAGGAGATTTTTATTCCCCGTCATTTCTGTCAGATAACTGTTATCTGACTACATAAAATCGGCCCTATAATAAAAAAATATATACGTTCTCAAATTTTAAAATACATACGTTAAAACTTTAATTTTAAATCTATGATCTTTAATATCATTAAATACAACCTCTCTTTTTCGAAGTCGGTGTCCATAACAAAAAAAAATGGTAAATACCAAAGACACCGACTTTGAAAAAGGAATTATTTTTCACTTTGTAGTGTTTTTAGTTGGATGTCGGTAGTATTTTTTTTTTCACTTTTTCGTTGTACCTAATAGGCAAGTCTTAAAGTCTTCATATTCAGAATAGATTACCCAAATACCATGAAACTTGAACATAACCGGTGATATGAGAGTGTACCAAGGTGAACTGTACACATCTGCGTACTTGTTTAGATCGTACTGGCATGACGTTATGTTATGAAATGGTATAAACAATAAACAGACATTGAACGATTGCAGCAATCCCGAGAGATTTCCCGTTATTTATTGAAGAGTTCTGTTGCATATCTCCAAAGTTCTTCATCAGATCTTCACCAAATTAAAATGGGACCAATTTCGAAACATACTCTATCAAACAAAAACTTGGTCCACAATTGACGGAGATATCGGTGAAAAGACAAAAAAAAAACGAACATGAAGTCGAACATAGAACTTCGTCCTTTTTGGAAAGTCGATTAATAATAACATCACCGTCACATCGTAAGCTAATGTAATTATAAGTATCCTAAACGTCAAATCCTATAGAAGACCAAAAATAAATGACCTCTGTAAAACATTAATAATGTAACTAGCTAATATAGAAATCTGTACGAAAGTCAAAATCATTTTAAGATCATTGTCAAGGTGATCATCAAAGATAACCTAACAATCTGTTTCCAAAAAAGGTGTCTTCTCCAACTAATTCTAATCAATTCAAACTTTAAGATTAAATCATCCAACAATGTATACATAATAAACCATGATGATTTTTGCAATGAATCCTAAGCAATCGTGCGTGTGCGTATGTGTGTGTGCGTGTTATGTGTGTAGCGTGCTGCATCATCGACCACATAATCGCTTACCATCAGGTGAGATAGTGGTCAAGCATCTCACCTGATAGATGACCATTGTCAAGGTGAACATCAAAGATGACCTCAAATAAAATTTATCGAAGGAGATTTTCACAATAACTCGTAAAAACCTATACGAAAGATAATAAAATCAAAATGATTATCATGATGATACAATGAATACTAATCAATCAAGTCTTTTTTTTATTTATAATCCTGTATTATCCCGCTGCTGGGTAAAGATAAATATATTTTGAAAAGTCCATCAAAAAATATTATCACGACTATCTTTGCAATAAATTCTAATCAAGTTCGTATATCAATCAATTTCAAATATAAGACCTAAAAGCTTATCATATCTAATATTAGTTTCGAGTAGGCGAGGTCCTCCGTCCCCTGCTAACCTCTGTAGGTCACTGGGGTGAACCTTGCAGGGTGCACAGAGGACTGGGTGAACTCAGGGTACTGACCTCGGTGAATCAACTCCTCGAAGCTAGTGACGACCAATCCCTTCCTCACGTTCCTTGAACTGTCCCATATCTTGAAAGGCCTCTTTCCTCTGACCTCCTGGAATTTAGAAAAAGGGTCTATTAAAATCTACACTTTGGTAAAATACGAACACTTATAGAAAATCGATTGAATTGAGTTTTTTTTATGTTTAAAGTGGGTTTTAAAAGTTTGTATAGAATATGAAATAGTTAAATTGATATTATTTTCGTATTTGAATAGTCATAAGTTTTCTATACATACCATTTGAATGCCATTATTTTAGTATAACCCATAATATATTCGTCATAAGCTCATAATGTAACGTTGAATGATAACCAATTCTTATAATTGAATTTAAATTGAATAAATCAATCATTTTCATTGAATGATTCATCGAAATTTCTTGCATGTTTCGTGTTTTAATGAACAACAGGACTAAACCGGTCATCCGTTACATTAATACTAGTTTAATAGCATCATACAGTGAGATAGTAAAGCTATGCAACGCCCCAGGGGCTACGGCGTCCGGCTACGGTATCGTAGTGCGTAGCGGTCGTCCGTAGCGCCTGCACTGGCTGCAGCGGTGCAACGCCCGAGCGACCTCCGCGCCCCCCCTGCCCCCCCGCCTGCCCGCCGGGCTCTCCCCTACCCGCTGACACGCCCCGCGCACCCTGTCACCCCCTCCCGCGCCCCCCGCACGCACTGTGCGTTGACCCACTGACATCACCGCCCTGCACGATCTTTAATCTAGACTGGGACTTGTAAACTTCGAGCCATTAAAAAAGTTTCGTCTCAAGTATTCGCACGATATTACCATTGAATACTTCGCTCGCTAACTATTCAGCAAATTGTTCGAATAGTTTTTCGGTTATTATAAAATTGTTGCGATAGATTGTGTGGCAATAGCCGAGCGCGGTGCAACATCCTGCGACACGTTAGTGCTACTCGTACACTACAGCGCGCGGAGCCCTACGCTCACGAGCCGCGAGCCGCGAGCCGCGAGCCGCGAGCTGCGAGCTGCGAGCTCCGGCGACTCAGACACGTACCTCCGCCGGTATTTCGACTATCATTTTTCCTTCACTCACTCACTGGTAGATCCAATAACACGCGTCACCGTCACAATGAATATGGTTATTAAAAATAAAGTGTGCGTTAATGATCACTTGAGTGTTGAAGTTCGGGTATCGTATGGTGCAAATAGAGGTTACATTATCGTGAGGCGGGCGGCGCGGTGCGCGCCGGCGGAGCGCCGCGGCCGCACTGGGCGCCGTGACCGGGTCGCGCGGCCCCGCCCCCCGCGCCCGCGCCCCCGCCGCTCCCACGCTCCCCGCCCTGCGCCCCCCGCCCCGCGCCCCGCACTGCAGCGCTCACCCGTAATCTCTTGATGCCGTAAGATCTTGAAATTAGCGATGCCGATGATGCACTTTTGGAAGGAATTAGAAAACATCGAACGATCGTAGACAGCGGTGAGGGACTGGTGGTCCTGAGGAAACAGCTGTGAATTAAGAGATCGCAGGTTCGAACCAAGGCACGTGCTTATCTTTGTGTAAATTATTGCATCACCACTACCGTCAAAACGGTGAAGTAAACAGGCATGTCTTAGAACCGAAAATTCGAAGAAATCCATCAACCCGTACTGGGTCTGCGTGGAGAATGATGACCCACTCCCACACACAGAGGAAAAAGAGTCCCAGCAGTGGGAACTTTAAGGGCTGATTATGAAAGCCTTTTCCAAACGTAGAATTTATTGAAGGCTTAACTAGGTTACGTGTAGACGCGGTGCAGTGGCCGGCACTCGCGGAATTGGATGTTAGATACTACATACATACCTACATACGTACAAGAAAGTAATAAATGGGCAAGTAACTTCATAAAATATAGGTACGAGTTACTTCGATAGAACTGATCTTGTTATGGTCTTCTCTATTTGATAATGGTAGAAATATCAGTTTGTTTTACGTAAGTGACAACATTTATACTTAGGTTTCAAGAACTAACAGCGTTTTTTTTTAAGCACCTCATTAGAGAATATAGTGTACCGTTATGTTAAGTTAAGAACTATGTTTTTAGAGTTACAAATAGCATTAGAATATACCTATTACCGCAAAAATCTTTAATTTGGAACTCATTTTAATTATACCAGCAATGTTTCCGCTACGGTGCTACGAAAACCGTAGCGAACCCTGTAGCGCTACGCTTTTCGTAGCACGTCTGCTACGCTTTTGGATATTGTACTACGGTTTTCGTAGCAACCATGCTGTTTTTCGTGGGTAACTCGCTACTACGCTCAGAAAAAATTCTCCCACTGGTACGTGTTCGAAAACGCGATCTTGCGCAAAGCTTTTATAATGAAAATTGAGTCTTGGGAATATTACCTTCTTATATTGTGCAAATGGTGGGAAAATTGTTATTACTCGTATTTGCAAAACTATTTCAGTCACAGACTGAATAAATGACTTCGGTTAATGTTTAAATTCCTATTCCATTAACTCCACATGAAGTATATAATCCTCGAATGGGCTGCAGAAGGGTATGGCAGGTCGGAACACCGGCCTCATTTCACGTTTCACCAGTCCTTTGGACTTCGTGATGTTACTGAGTAAAACTTCGCCCGGAGATAGAACCTCAAAGAGCCAGGTGCAGACAGAATTTTCATATAAATATTATTTCCTTGCACTTCAAAATTCACAACCTTACTAGCAAAAACATCGATATAACGCTGCCTTCGAGAAACTTAAATTTCTATGAGAGGGGTACGACTGCTTTGCGTGTACGTGGCTAACTGGCTACACTGCTGCGAAAAGTTATCTACCGTATATTATTCAGTTGTTCACATTACTAAAAACATATCGGCTTATAAAATAAGGGTACAAGGTTTGGCAGATATGTACTAAATATTAGGGGACGAATACATTTTTACCCGACTGCGGCAGGGTAAGTTTTTCGAGCGCATGTATGTATTTCTATATTTTCTATAGCACGCTCTACAGCCCAAACGGCTTGACGGATTATGACATATGAAGCGTCGTTGGATTCATCTCAATTGTAGGAGTGATGTAGGCTATATAATTTTTAAAATAGCCCACTCCCCCTAAAAAAGAAGGTGATACAATTTTTTTTTCGTTTTCCTGACAATATGGGTATCAAATGAGAGCTACTAAATAGGTCATTTCAAATATATATTGTATCACTTTTATGTTCCTATTTTGCCACAAATTCAAGATAAACGTAACCTAAATAATCTTTTACCACATAACTTATTTGGAGATTTCGTTCATTACTTAAACTAAAATGTCTAAAATAAATCAAATTATTATAACACAACTTTACTAATCGGATTTTATTTCATTGTTTTAATTAATACAATCGATTACGTAAGTTGCCTTGCAGCGTTATGTCCTGTGACCAACGATTTACAGAATTTGTCGATGCCAATTGAATCTTTACCAGAACCAGGGTAAATGACATAGCCCGAAAAATTGCCAAATTTAAGTTGCAGTGGACGTCTTTCGGCTGATATGATGATGATATCTTTACCTTCTCAGAAGCGCGTCTCAAGACGAACCACATGTCTATGAGAGTGCTACGCTGTTCGGCCGCTACGGCGTTTCGATATTACGGTGCTACGATGCTACGCGGCTACGGTTCTACGAAATGTAGTCGTAGCGTAATTGTTATTGATTTTTACTAGTACTATGAGTTTGTGCCAATGAACTTGTAATCATCTGATGAACTCGTAGTTATGAAATATTAGTTAAACATTACATCAAACTTGTTTTCTCCGAAGAGGTAAGCAGAGACGTATTAGTACACCTACATTACACAGCATGTCCATTTCCTAGCATCATCATCATTGGCCCTCGATCGAAAAACCAATGGAACTCATAAGAGGCCTTTGCCCACTAGTGGGATAACGCAATCTAACAGCAATTAGTAAATAACCGCTTAAGAAGTTTATATATTATTAACTGTAATGCCGAAATTGTATCTTATTTGGGAAAACAAACAAACGTACATTGAATGTTATTATACACAGTGTCCTATGAGTAAATGTACAATCCACTACGTTTATTTATTTATTTTATTTATTTAATAATTAATGTACACACACAGTATAATACATAAAGACAATACATCAAGACAATAGAGTACAAGGGAACTGCTTATTTCTTAAGAAATTTCTGCCAGCAGACCCGCGAAAAGGAAAAATGAAAAAGAAATGTAGACAAAAGTGTGTGAGAACAAAAAAAAAATTAGCGCACCTACACATATATAGTGTAAAGGTGGATATATACAAATATAAATACATAATTGTTAAATATATAGATACTTATGTATAATATATAAATAAAGATCAGAGTTGAGAGGATAGATAATGCTCTTTTAAACGTTTTTTGAATAGTGAGATAGTATTTAAATCTCTGATGCTAGTAACATGTAGAAACGTTGCTTACAGCAACGTTTCTACATGTTACTAGTTTATATTAGATACAGTTTTAGTAAAATTAAATTAAAACAATATTATAACAACAATACAATTTCTTCGCTATCTTAGAATCTAATAGTTAATAGATACTAATACATAACGATGCAAATTAATTGACCGCTGGGATATGTTAAAAACGTCGATAATTGGGCAAATATTAACAATCACATTAACTACAAAAACACAGCCTTTTCCTCACTTTTTACGACTTACCCTAGATAATAACCATGTTCCTTATCCTAACCTCCTTCCTTGCCTCCACAATTTTTCCTCACATTCGGGCACAATTTATCGTTTTTTAATACTTCTTTAATATAACGAAGGCGTTACAATAACGTGACGTGCGCGCGTTACGCGCGTTAATAACGCTGGATTAACCGTAATTACGCCGGAGTTACGGCGTTACGGCCCACGTGAACTGTCACGTTAACGTGAATGTCATATCGTGACCTTGCGCCTTCGCAAATTTTTTAGTCTTTTAGGTGCTTTACTTTGTGGCATGTTTTGAGTATCGTTTAATTTTAGGAACTCCTTGGTAAAAATCGTAACCATCAAAAGAAAAAGTGCTTTTGAGAAATGTCCCGGCTTCAAAAACAAAATGCAATTATAGATTATTGCATTTCCTTTGGGTGCATAAAACAATATAGTATTTTTTAAATCGGTTATTAAAAATTAAGTAAGCAAATTCAATATATAGAGTTAGGCTACGTACACATACAAACATATATAGACATAGTTCTTTGACACCCACACTACAGTAGCGAATCCTCACGTTTTTAACCGATTTCAAGAAAAGGAGGAGGTTCTCAATTCGTCGGAATCTTTAATTGCAAAAATGCAAATATAGATTCTTGCATTTTCCTTTGGTACCTACAACAATACAGATTGTATTTTTTTTTTTAAGTTAGCTAACCTTAGCTAGCAAAGTGGTAGTATTAGTGTCCGTGGCATCAACAGTGGGCCTTATGAGAATACCAGCGCAGCGTTTTTTTTCTTTTTAGATAAAGCTGCACATGCTGAGAGCCTTTTCGGTCTCTCTTTTTGGGGAAGCCCAATACCACTGTGCCTGACCCGGTAGTCGAATCTACGAGTTTCTGGATTCACTATGCAGTAGCAATTGCGAACATCAGACCCACGAGGTAGTACCGTTTAAAATTCCTTTTCATAAAATGCTCAACCACTTACCTATTTTGAGACCTACTCTGAAATATGTCCGAAATTGTTTCAGTGACAGAAAGAGCCCAAGGCCGCGCTTTTAAAATAGATGGTTCTTAGTTGAGACCACTTCAATGAGTGCAAGGCCAACTTTCTAGTCTGCTATGTTTTTTCAAGTGTTCGAGCCGTTTTATAAATGTTTCTATAATTTTTCTGTATATGGTAAAAATTCTAGGGGTAACTTTAATACCGACTTAGACAGTAAATATATGTAATCTATATTGTATCCTATAGATATACATAAATATGACGCGTGGTCACCTAGATTGCTGAAAATATTTAATTATGTAAATCTTTTAATCTTTTACAGCTTTGGTTGTGGCAAATGGCACGATCTCTTGCAAAACGATCAGAAAAGCAAAAGGAAGAGTTCGGGACACTTACATTTTCATTGCATATTTACACCATACTTTTGTGTCACAAAAATAGTAGATTGGTAAGAAGTGCCTTGATTCGATAAAATGGATAACCTTAACCGAATAAAGCGACAACTCTAAAGTGACCTTTTAAAGGGGATATAAGATTATTTCTATTTCGGAAATCCTAGATTTATGCAAAAAACAATTTCGTGACAAACAAGCACCCACACAGCATGAATTAAAGATAGAAACAACGTAACGTTTCGACTGTATTTCTCGAAGAGTCAGGCAGAGGTACCTATAGTACACCATAGCTTTAATAGTCATGTTGAAGTTCCATGTAAAAGGGAGTGACCCAGTTGCCGGCCACACATCTAGACATCTTAACGAATAGAGAAGGTATGGAGATACTACGAAAGGCTTCTTAAAACTTCAAAACTGAGCGTGCTAAAAAGAACGTTGAAGTTTGTCTTAAAAGAAAAACGAAACACACTCATAACGAAATCTCTAAAACTATAAACTCCACAACCTTGAAAGGCAGGTGGATATCTTGCATATCTAACAAAGCTAGGTTTATGCTACTAAAAGATTTTTGAACAACACTTCGGGCGAATCAAACGTACATTAAATGTTTTACTCTTACAACATCAATCAGGCAGTTGATATACAACATCCAACCATCTATTAATATATCTCATGTAAGATTTTAGGTGTTATAATAGATAAAGATATAAATTGGAAAGAACACATAGACAATATTAGAACTAAAATCAATAAATTTGTATACGCACTTAAACAGGTTAAAAATGTAACTAACATAAAAACTGCTGTAATATCTTACCACGCATATGTCGAATCGGTACTACGTCAGGGGCTTGTAATGTGGGGTAACAGCACCACTTCTGTAGAGCATTCATCGCTCAAAAAAAGTATATGAGATCAATTTGTAGAGTTAAACCTGACGACTCATGTCGGCCAATATTTAGGAAACTTGGTTTGTTACCGTCACCGTCACTATACATTTACGAAATATGTATGTTTGTTATGAAAAATAAACAATTATTTAATACTGCAAATGATGTGAATCCACGGAGCAGACGAGATCCCTATAGATTAGTGTTGAATGATTTGCCTAGGCTAGCTAAGTACAATAATAACTGCCTAGCAATGTGTGTGCGCATTTATAATAAAATACCGAGACATTTTAAAACATTAAATACAGAATTGTTTAAAACTAAATTTTATAAATGGTTTCTTGAACATAGTTTTTATAGCATAAAAGAAATTATAGATAAAATAAAATTGATGTTATAAATAGTTAATTGCCTCCTTACCTGTTTGCCTGTCTTTGAAATATTTCATGCTTTGTTCTATCCTAGCTAAACATGTTTGTGCCATAAAAACTTGTGTTTAACATCATTGTATACCACGTTTTACGCCAATAAATATATTTTTTTGCTTATATTTTGTATCGTTTTATAAACATCGCCAGGCGTTTAAATTACTATGTTTTCATAAAAGTACGTTTATAGGCACTACGGTAGTTATCATATAAAATAGACATACGATATGCTATATTTACTGCTAGTAAATTCGATTTATCTTTAAATTTTAATTTATCGGAATAGCGCAACGGATAAGCACGTCGCTACAGTACAGGGAGGTGACCATTAGTTCTCAGAGTAAGGTTATTTTGAGAGTGCGTAAGGGACAGTATATGACTAGTATACATCTGTCCCTTAAAATTCCGATAAAATAAAATTCACAGATAAATCGAATTTACGTAGCAGTAAATATAGAATATCGTATGTCTATATTATATGATAACTACCCTAGTGCCTATAAACGGTACTTTTATGAAAACACTTCTTCTGCCAGCGGCTTCGCCCGCGTGAAAGTCGAAAATTATCACGAGGGAACACATTCCCGGGTTAAAAAGTAGACATATCATCTATCTCTGTGCCAAATTTCATCCAGATCCGTTCAGCCGTTTTAGCGTGAAGAAGTAACAAACATACAAAAACACACACACACACACAAACACACTCACAAACTTTCACCTTTATTATATTGTGATTAATTAATCATAGTTATTTAAACGCCTGGGGATGTTTATAAAACAATATAAAATATTAGCAAAAATAAAACCTTATTCTAAGAGCTTATGGTCACCCCCATGTAAGCGACCATGAAATATCGGAGAGTAGCGAACGTTATTGCGGGGGATCGGAAACCACAACAGGTCGAAACAAAAATCAATTAATTACACTATTAATGTATTTAACACGTGTTATATTGATGCCCACTGCCTAGGGCTACCCACTCGGCGGTATGCTTGATTGATCGCTCAAGTTACCAAAACAAATGTTACTTTTGACCTTTCAAGTTTACATTATGTACTTGACATTTACAATACAATAATGTGGGTTTTTTATGTAAATGCGTGAGATAGTCGCTATATGGACAGCTGCGATAAGTCAGCTTATCCTGGCTTCTTATTGCCGAGCTAGGGGCACAGACCATAATACGGCGAAAATCTAACAATAAACATCCTATATCCATACTTATATTTCTAACCGACTTTCCAAAAAGGAGGAGATTCTATGTTCGACTTCATGTTTGATTTTTTTTTTGTGTATGTTCACCGATATCTCCGTTGTGGACTCCAACTAAAAACACAACAAAGTGAAAAATAACTTTCTTTTTCGAAGTCGGTGTCCATAACGATAAAAATTGGTACCTACCAAAGACACCGACTTTGAAAAAGGAAGTTATTTTTCACTTTGTAGTGTTTTTAGTTGGAAGTCGGTAGTATCTTTTTGTAAAAAAAGATTTTTTTAAAAGCTTAGCTGGCTTGATAGTAAAACAGATTTGATTCAATCTGATTGCAGGCTTCTATTGAAACCTGCTTTGCCGATGACAGAGTATCGTAGTGGCACGAACTTAATATTTTAGTAAGATAGCACAAGGCATCATCCCCCTAAACTTTTCCTAACTAGTCGCGTTCGTCTTCTAGACTGCCTTACTGACCTACGCTTACCAGTTCTTGGATTTCCCTTTGTTAAGACTATTGAAAGACTATTAAAATTGCTTGTGAGAGAACTGACAGCACAAGATGCATTTAATAATCACGCAGTCGTACATTTAAGAATTAAATATCGTTACTCGTAGAACCAACAAAAGTTGTTTTAATGTGCAGGTATGTACAAAAAACCGTTGCATGTTGCTGTTAAATTAATGAATTAACGAAAGAACAAAACAAGACGTACCTACTCGTACAAATCGTAAAATAGAATCATTGCCGCGTATTCTATAATATTGTTCACTGAATTTTATTCAAATGGCCGATCGCCCGTGGACTACAGTACTATTAATGATTATAATACAAAAGTAAAAGTATCGGCTTTTAGTGAATTATATAAGTTCATTGGAAATATCATCTAGTTGCAGGAATAATGGTAGGTAATATCAGCTGTGAACTTATGAATGGATCCTTGTTGTTTTATTTTTAAGTAATCACTGAATTTCATATTTTTATAGCCGCGTGCATTTGAAAAGAGATGAATGTTGTTTCTCTTTTATTTTTGATTTGAATAATTTTTGTGCAAATAAAAATAACGATATGAATTGAAAATGTTAGATGCGATGCAGGCTGATTGCAGTACCCCTTGTCCAGAACATTGTCCATGTGCGAGAGTGCCTTAAGTGTCTATACACCTGGACTTTTGAGTATGTGGAGACGGTGCACGCTAACTATTTATTTATATATACAGTTTTCTATAGTCTCGAAAAGAAAGATGAAAGATACCAAAGCAGTGATTTTCAGCAACACAGTTTGTGAAAATCTAAGGTCCCATAGAAATTAGAACCAGAAAAAATACAATTTCAGTGCATTCCTAAGAATACTAACACGCAATATCAAAACTTTAGTCTCATTTCTTTTGTAATTAGACAAATTAGGGCGTGGGGGTGGGATCCATAAAATGCAACATTTTATGATTCCTCATCTCTTCTGCATGAGTTGGGGAACAAATGAACAGCGAGGGGGTAACGGCAGTCGCGTGTGAAGCGTTTGTTTTTACAAGATCTGTTCTTATTGGACTACCGATGGCTTGGTATGCAGACAGGTATGCCGAGTTGTAAGTGGAAAATTTGTGGGTGTGAGAGAAAATTGTCTGCTAGGTACTTTTCATGTGAGTGTTCAGATAGGTTTGCAGAAGTTCAATTACATATTATAAATTGTAAATAAATGTAACCGTCTAATTTTTCAAGCAACCACAGCATTTCTTTGAAAGAGAGAGTACCTTTCGTGCTGTTAAATTCAGATGCTGCTGAAGCCACATAAACAGCTGACAGAAACAAATAAAGACATAGTTGACACTCTGTGAGATTCCTTTCTTATTAAAAATGATAGCGCAATAAAGTAGGTAGGTGTGCTTACAGGCTCACTCAGGTACTCACTGGGCACGGTTGCTTCGGTGAGTACATGAATAGGATTGGGCTAGAGACCACAGCAAATTGCCACCACTGTGGAGGCGACCTAGACTCTGCATAGCACACGCTCGAGGAGTGCCCTGCGTGGGCTTCTGAGCGGCAGGTCTTGGTCGCCAGGATCGGGCGAGACCTGTCTCTGCCAGCAGTTGTGAGGGCCATGCTGGCAGAGACAGAAAACTGGAGGGCAATTGCCTCCTTCTGAGAGACCGTGATGGTACAGAAGGAGGCTGCCGAGCGGGATTGTGAGAGGGCTGATCCCACTCCGAGAAGAAGGCGTCGTTGAAGCAACCGCCTAGATGCCTAAAACGCCGAAATCCCGCCTGCGCATGCAGGCAGGCGGGACTCCAGGGTCATGGGCGGTCAGATTGGGGAATCTGTTCGCCCACCAAGTGACTCCAGGTTAGACGGTGGCATAGTGATCACGTGCTGCCGTGCACAGCGAGGCTCAGGGGAGGTGCATTATTAATCGCTCCAGGGATGTGCCCTAACAGGCGTTGCACAGTGGGGGTTCTGGGGTGGTCTTTTGAGAGGGCACGGAGTCCCTTCTACGTGCTGATGGTGATCACCGGGGTGGATTTAGTGAGGTAAAAATCTCACACTACCTGGTTTTTTTCCAAAACCCCAGGCGTCTTTTGAAGATTTCCCCCAGTAAACAAAAAAAAAACAAGAAGGTAGGTGTGCTTAATCATACTACTGTTAGAAGCGCAAACGTTTGTGAGGATAGATGGATGAATGAAAGGATGTTTGTTACTCTTTCACGCAAAAACTATTGAATGGATTTTGGTGAAACTTTACAGACCAAATTTTTAGTTTAGTGTCATACCTCAAAATAATACATAGGTTATATTTTGTAAAGAAATTAGGGGAAATACTAATTCCACGCGGACCGCAGCTGGTAAATCATACTAATATTATAAATGTGAATGTAAGTTTGTTTGTTACGCTTTCACACAAAAACTACTGAACGGATCATCATGAAACTTTGTACATATATTCTTGGAGGTATTAGAAGTAACATAGCATACTTTATACAAAAAAAAATTATGGCTTCACTGCGAGCGAAGCCGCGGGTAAAAGCTAGTTATAATATAAAATCGGTCATTGCCAATCGACGAGAGAATAGAACAGTCAGGTCAGCGCTAAATGTATTCAGTAGTCAAATAATATCGGCCCACTATCGATCACGTTGAAAATTGGGACAACTTTGATTAAATTATGCTTCTAAGCTGACTAGAAATGGGTTAGGTGCAGTTTTAGACAGAGCCCCTGCCCGGCGGCGGCACCCAACCTATACATGAATAATGAGAACAGCCGCAAATAAGCTTTGATGAGAACTGATTAACAAGAGCTAAATAAACTTTTGTGACGCCTGATCATAAGTTGATTGGGATTTGATTAAACGACTTACCAAAAAGGAGGGGGTACTATGTTCTACTTTATGTTTATTTTTTGTCTGTGTTCAACGATATCTCCGTCTATTGTGGACCCATATTGAAAATTATTTTTTTGTTTGAAAGAGTATGTTCCGAAATTGTTCCTATTTTAATTTGGTGAAGATCTGATGAAGAACTTCGGAAATTTCCAACAGAACTATTAAATAAATAACGGCAAATCTCTCGGGATTGCTGCAAAGACATGTCTGTTTATTGTTTATACTATTTCATAACATAACATCGCGCTAGTACGCTCTAAAGGGGTACGCAGTTGTGTACAGTTCACCTTGATTCACTCTCATTTTACCGGTTATCTTCAGTTTCATGGCATTCGAGTAATCTATTCTGGCATTATAGGTACCTTACTAAACTACTCGTCTATTAGGTAGGTACAAGTAAAAAAACGTTTATACCAAAAATTACTACCGACTTCCAAATAAGAAAACAACAAAGTGAAAAATAACTATATTTTGGAAGTCGGTGTCCATAACGCAAAAAATTGGTACGTACCGAAAACACCGTCTTCCAAAAATTGATATTTTTCACTTTGTAGTTTTCTTATTTGGAAGTCGTTAGTATTTTTTGTAGGTTAATTTGATTGGGATTTCAGAAACATGTTGGTTAAATGTGAGAAAGAATAGACGTATATTTCACTTTAATAAAGATCGTTCTACTCTGTGAAAAGTTAACTGGCTTGTCATTCATTTAAAATAAACACGCGTCGAATTGAGAACCTACTGTGTTTTTTGTCGGTTAAAAATTATCTAAGATATAAAGTCAAAAGCAGAAAAAAACATGAAAACCAACCATAAATATTTTTTGTTTTTTTATTGGTTTCTACAAATTGATGGACTTTCAAGTAACTCTATATTGGTATTAGAGATGTTTTCCCCAATTAATAGTTACACACAGTATTTACGCGCATACCATACATGTGATTATTATAGGTATATTGCAATGATGTTATTAGACCCTAGGCACATATAAAATAAAATTCTCAATAACCTTTAACCATTCCAATGTTACACGAGCTAGTTCAACTCTTGCTACCAGGCAAATATCTTTCGACAGCCAGCTCCGACAGATCACGTCTTAAATTAAAATACTTTCAGAAGTCCATTTAATAACGGCGCTCTGACATAAAACTGATAATAATCATCGATTTCCCATCATTTTAATTTAAAGCAACGCTGGTGCCTCTGTCCTCCTCAAAAATCCTCGGGGAGAGGACTTTATGAGGAGATTAATGCTTAAACGAAGGAATTAAAAGGATCTCCACCGAGCTTCGCCGTCTTCGAATCGATATTTAGAGGATTTTCGAAACGCCTGCGTTAGTTATACGTTAGATTTTGAAGATTATTGTGCTTCTGGAAATGGAATAATCAATGAATAAATTGTGGAGATAAAGTCAATAATTTTGTTGCGACGGTGCCACCTGACTGCAGGTAATATTATATTAAGGGTTCACTTTCAGTGCATATACTTTATGAGGCATAAGTATTTCACTTAATATGTTTAAAATGACCTATAAGATATATTTTTTTAAACTTTGCTTGCAGAAACTTAAATGCATAATATTCATTCATTCTATTTTAATTCTCTTGTGTATCTTTTACAATAAAGCATGATCTTATTAGCAAAGCTAAAAGCGTGACACTGAAAATCACACTAACGTATCCTGATATAGTTCGTAAATCGTAATAAGCAGGTGAAAGTACCTACCAATTATATCTGCAGATATCCTAACAGAATACCATCTTCTTTCGCATCAAAAATACATCACATTTCCAACACATGTGGTGTTATGTGTATATTATTATTCCACAAGTATGAGTTTATTATTATAGCTAATATATTAATACATCAAATATCCAAAAACGTATTAAACTAAAAATAATATTCTATATTTTTGGACAAATTTGCCAACGGAAAACGAGCGATAAAATATTATTTAGCAAAGATCCTGATAAGAAAAATTAAATCCGTCCTGCGGCCGACTTTAAATGAAGATGAACGGAGATTGTACTTATCTTTCTGCCGAGCTTTGTGCTCTAAATATAGCGATGTGATATTTTTGGTAGTGTTCTTGACTACTGCCTTCTCTAGGCAAATCTTGTAGTTGTGAAAACCATTCTCAAGATTATATATAAGGTATAATAGACCCACTTTACGTTTAGTACGGGTGAATAGGTTACTTCTAGGCAAGCGTGCTACACTGTCGACTACATCATCGCTTACCATCAGTTGAGATAGTGGTCAAGCGCGAACCTATCTATAATTTAAAAAAAATACAGAGCCCTATTACTGAGCTGTAAGTGCGTTTGTCTGTCACAAGACAAACTTTAGTAATTTCGGTGCTGCAAAATATACAAATGCCGAGTTAGATTGATACTAAATTTGATTTTTTTCGTAACTTCACTTTTTCTCTTGGAAAATGATTTCTCTTCTAAACTGATAAACTTTCAATGACATTCAAGTACACTCTTGCTATTTCTAATCGCTACAACACAGTTTCACACTAATGAAGCTGTTAACAATCACTAATACTCTGTAAACATGTTTAATGTTCTAATAAAGTATTTGATTGATTTTGATTTGTCCTAAGCTACTTTTATCTTGAAAAAATGCACACGTTCAGTGGTAACAACTAATCGTAATTTGACCATAGATGAACAATGTGACAGATACTTTGGCAGCATTACTCTTAACCCGTGGACTTCTAATCTAGAGTACTTGCAACGTTGACGTCAGTGCAAAAGAAGCTGTAATTTATTTTTATCAATAGCATGGCAAGAAAATCTCACTGGACTTACCAGTTTACTGAAGACTCCCTGTATGCTGAGTGGTGGCTATCTTCAGAAAAAGGTTTTAAGAGCTACAAACCTTTTAGGGAAACCTAACCCATTCTTTGCAGTGACAAAGGTGTTTGCTAGTGGTACGAAGAAGATGAAAAAGTGGTTAAAGTTTTGTGTCCAAGTGGTAAGAGGTAAAAGTGCCAAAGTCGAGTAAGTGGTAAAGGTAATAAAAACAGCTGATTTATACCCGGTTTCTGTTTTGAGAATTTGAAGTTAATTATTTGTCAAACCTCCTTTGGAATGAAAACCTGTCAAACATTGACGTTGAATTAGGGTTTGACACGTTCTTTGCTCTATATTCTCAATTGAGAAACAGGGTGATTTTTTTATTAATTTAATACTTTGCTCAATCGCCACAAACAGAGCAAAATTTACTTTGGAAGGATGTTTTAAATTCAAATTGTCATCTATAGTGCTTTGCTTTGAACCTTCACAAAAAATGCACTTCTTTTTCTATTCCTACTTTCCTTCCTACTCCTACTAATATTTTAAACGTCCTAGTCTGTAAGTTGGGTGATCAGATATATGAATGTTTATATATCAATTAAGCCTCAACGACTGTTTCAAACAAGTTTTGGCTGAAACTCGATGCATATAGGTCCATTTTCTGGATTATGATATAATATACGTAACTCTTATCCCGGTAGTACGTTCCCTGGGGATAATTACTGACTTTCGCGCGGGCGAAGCCGCTTTTAAAAGCTAGTAGTAGTTAGCTATGAATGTCAAATTCCTGCGAGTTTGATAATCAATCGGGGCCCAACGGCTGAATAAATTGGGATGAAACTTGGCACACAGTTGATTAATGAACACATGGCACCTGAATGAAGACATGATATATTGCTTTTTATCCCAGTAGTTTCCTTGGGATAATTTAAGTTTGCAGCAATGGTGGCTCAGTGGTAACGGCGCCGTCTTACGTGTTGTAGGACATGAGTTCGAACCCAGGCAGGCGCTTTACTTTGTGTAAATTATTTATCACCGCTGTTCTTAAAACTGTGAAGTAAAAAATCATAAGGACCTGTGGTGGGTGTGTTGTGTGGTCTTAGAACCACAAATTCGAAGACATGTGACATCCACCAACCCGCACTGGGCCCACGTGGTGGACTAAGGCCCATTACGTCTCTCACAGAGAGGTTGCCTGTGTCCCAGCAGTAGGAACATTATAAGGCTGATGATGAATTTAATTTTTAAAAGTTAAAACTGGTCAAAAGGTAACATAACCACACGAAACCAAATTGAAAAATTCTGAGTAGCAAATAGACTATATTTGGGTTTTTTTACCCAGTAACGTACATGTCTGCCTAACTCTTCCTTCGGGAAATACATAAGATGTTATGTTAAGTCTATTTACTCAATGTGATTTATAACATAACTGGCAAAAGTACACTATACCGCCCCTCCTGCCTAAACTTTCGGAGAATACAGTTAGGCATGATATTATTCAATTCTCGCGTCTGCGTATTACCTACCTAATGTATGGTGACCATCATATCATATGGTATCACATGTGAATAATATGTAAACTTGTAGGGATATAATCACAGCGGGACAGGTGTCCGTGAGCCACAATCATTTTTGGACAGACTTTAACGTACACCACAATGGTAACCCAGCTGTTTTACAATATTGCTAATTGTTCAGGTACAATGACGGTATTATCCCTGATAGTGATACCCATCAGACCACTTTAGGATGGACCGAACGAACTTAAATTGAAATATTCAGTCAGTGGTTTACTGTTAATAAATATATTACAATTATATACATCAAAAATCATAACACTCCTTTGGCTGCGCCGTAGTTCAAAGGGGAAGTCTCCCGGATCGCCGAGAAATGGCCACCGTTGACTACATTCTACCTATAGCATCTAGCTATACATATAACATCGTGGGCTTTGATGGGGTTTGCCGGCTCAATAGCAACCTCAGACAATGTATAGTTATGGGTTGTATTTGGCTATAATCTTTCTTTTTATTCTTTCTGTAATGCTACGAAGTTAACCGAAGCCAATAACTGTTCCACTATGATTCCGAATGATTACTTTCATTTTAAAAGATACTCTATGTACACGTTATGGTATAACATAAAAAAAGCTTGAAATACGATTACGAATTATCGAAAGTATCGTAATATAATGTCTAGGACCGTTCGGTGGATAAAGTATATCATGTTGTTTTGGTTTTGAGTCGATAACTAGGGACCATAACTATGTTATATGTTTAAGTGTCTAATATGGGAATATATGCGCTACTTACTGTAGTTAGTTTCACGAGAATTAGGTAGATACAATAGGGGCAGATATTAAGTGGACATTACATAGATATACATAGTGACGCAAAAATATAATAGTATGACATACATATTACATATACCTATTTGTAGAATTGAAGAAAATCGTTTGTTCTACCACACACAACATAACTAGCTACCGTCTACGCAATGCTACAGTAGTATGCTACGAGCCGCTACGGGCCGTTACGACCTGCTACGAGTGTGCTACGCATGTGCTACACCGATGGGTATTCAATATTGGACCGAATTACTACTTATTGTACACTTTTTATAAAAAACCCATCTACCATATCTCTGCAAATATGAGCAGTATGTGTGTGGAGTACAGATCAAATGAGTAACAGTCGTGTAGCTGGTATTACAGGAATATATTGATTTCATGTAAGGTTCGTGTTAAGAATGCCTCGGTAGGACACTAAATTGGCACACATTGTGAATAATGCAGGCTGCATGTGCAGGGCTGCTGTACGGCAGAGCGAGCGAGACGGACGCATGGCAGAGACGCGCGCGCGAGGGGGACGCCGGCTGCGGCACTGCCGTGCGCTGACGTGCCCACAGCGGGGCAGGTCCCCCAGACATAACTAGATACAACACACATGTTCACCACTAAGTACCACTGCGATGCACTGGACGAGGCTATTCTACGAGATCTAGGGGGACGGTGACGGCTCCTGTAGCAGTATCTAGGAGCCGAGCCGAGGAGCCGAGGGAACGGTATCGTGGGGGCAAGCGAAGCACGGTGCGGCTGCGATCTGGGGCAGAGCGCGCGGCCGCGGAGCGTGCGGCCAGCGGTGATAGTCACCATGTCTCCGGGCGTGTCAGCGGTCACCGGTTACATAAGAGGGCGGAGGCGGCGGAGGGCGCCGGGCACGTCGCGGTTACCTCTCTGGCCATCGCGGCATGTCCGCCGGAGGCCGCGGGCGGCGCGCGCTCACGCCGCCATCGTTGAGGGCCAAGCCCGGGACTCGCGTCGCGACTCGCGGAGCACTTGAGCGGCGCTGCGCCGCGTGGGCGGCGATCGATGGGGGCCGCACGCATGCGCCGCCGGAGCCTGCCGAGCTGGGCCGAAAGGGCCCGAGTGCGGCCGAGGGGCGCCGAGCGGGCCCGAGCGCGGCGCGTGGTGCATCCGCCCTGACCCACTTGCGGCGCACACTGACCCGTTTCCTCGCGTCCCTCGCGCCGCCGACGGAGCGAGTTAGCGATCGCTCGGGCGACCTGCCGTGCCCGTGCCCGCCTGCCCTGATACAGTCCACATACGTGCACTGATTGCACTATTTAGATAACATGCACAGATAACGTGCCAAATGTATTATAGTGTACTACACTAGCATGTTGTAACGAACCGTAAAGGCAAACATCTTCCGAGAAATGCTGCTGTTTTATGGACAGAGTTTGCCTTCATACACAACGTTTATGTATCTACATTTTATTATTTTTATTGCTGCATTAGTGCTGCAATTACTTTGAAAATATATATTGAACAAAGACTGCGAGGCAGTCATTGTTAATTGCCCTCAATGTTTCAATCAATCAAATTATCTTCGCGGTTGAAATTAGATAATTCAATCACGATCCAGACCTGTCCCAACTCGCTCTTCATCAGAAGTCTAAAATTATTCCATCTCTATACAAAAATTAAATATCATTCGCCTATCTCACGATACTTCTTATCCAGGAGATCGTGTGCGCTGTCAACCAATCAAGGAATAGGTGGCTGTCACGCGACCACCGTAATCCGATTAGTCGCGTCTAGTCGGAGGAGCGAAATCGTATTAGGGATAAACCCATTTGCGGCCAGAAGCCGTATTAGTGTCCCGAAGTTCGGCTGCCATGAAATCGTGTCAAAAGTCGGGCGCCTGACTCTAACACAGTTATGCATGATACGTGATTTCGTTTCAGTTTCCATTCAATTAAAGTTCGTTATGTAGGTATGTTGTATATTTATGCGTCGTATACGTCATTACTGGGTTCATGAATGCTTATGAATGTCCGAATAATTAATAAGGTAGTCGTATTCTATTTTCTGGTTTGGTAATTAGCTTTCATTTTTTGCTAGAAAGGGCACTTTCTGCAAGTTTGTCGGCAATTGCAGTATTATATTATCTGTGGCAAATGTAAGCCATTGTGTAAGGAAGGTCGACCATCTTTTACAGGAGTAAAAGATGGTCGACACATTGATAACGTAATATAGGTATAAGTGCAATATTAGATGTCCCTCTCAAACATTGTATAACTAACAAATAACCATAGATGCAATTTTATGTTGGCCGGCTTTGGTTCCCGGAGACGTGGCCATGTTGTCCATAATGGCCGGTCATACGATCGTACGGACATACCAGTGTTTCTTTCGGTATATTTTCTGCCAACTGATCTGTAGGTATAGTTTTCCATGAGAGTAGGACAGGTAAATACTCCTTTCTTTTATGTTTTCATAAAAATCGCAATGACTGCTTCTTTTTGAGTAGCCAACTCTTGCTAACAATAAGTTTGCTTTTTAAATAACCAAGTGACCAATAAAACGTGTAGAAAATTTTACTGTGATACTAATCTCGAGTTTCTCAGCTCAAAATTAGCGGGTTTTTAATGTGACAAATTATCAAGCACGCGTTATCTGTTGTGATTGGCTGTTGAAAATTGTGCTGAGAAACTCGGGGTAAACCGCTCGCATTCTCCGCTCGAACGGAAATTCCCGTGGACGCGCGCGTTCATAACGCATTCATTGGTCTACCGCTATTCACCTCCGTATACGCCCGCTTAACTGCCAGATCAAAATAATTTTCGTTTGAGAATCTGGTGGTACTGTACTCCACTCCCCAATCTTCTTTGCCGCTCTGAAGTTGGCCTTCCGATGCGCATGGCATTATGGCGTGCTGCTGTTTTATTAAGAGATTACTACTGCGCAGCTTTTGTAGCCAACTTCAAAGCGGTTAAGAAGATTAGGGATTACCTACTGTGAGATAAGCAAACCTGCGAAGTGAAATGCAAACAGAGATTTTTGCTGGATCTGCATGAACCAAGTTTTAACTACTCAAGAAATAACTTAAAAACACGAAAACTTACAAATAAATGTTTCGGGTGCCAGCAGCAAAACGAAGCATGCGTGTACAGACAGACTACATAAAGATACGTGTAATGAATTTATCGCCGGCGACTCGGTGGCAGCGATTTTAAAATCACTGGCGATGTCGCTGCAAATCCGAAAAAAGCGCGTTTATGACAAATCGTAATTAATAAAATCGATTTAAAAATTCAGATAAATTCATTACTTTGGTACCTATTTCTAAAAACTCCGCCAAGTACTTTTTCAATTTATCATCAGTATTCAAAAATTCCAATAGCATAAACATGCTATTGGAATACTTGGATAAATACAAATAATAGAAAATTACGCCATTAACATTATCGAAATACAATAAAAATAAGTGAATTTAGTTGACCCACATTCCCGCCAAAACGCATATTCAAATTCATAAAGCCAAAGGTCTCGAATCCATTCAGCCAGCTCTTCGTAAAGCTTAGTTTACACAAGTTTTGTCTATTTTATTGCAAACAATAAACAAATCTCCCAAATGCAAAGATAAAATAAACATTGAAAAAATATATTAATGATTGATTAGAGATTATCTACAGTGCCGCAGATGCAATGTCCGCGTTTAGATGTTTTTAACTGTCTTTTAGGGGACATCCCAAAAAGTGTTTTTTTTCTGACGGTAGTTCTCCGTACACATCGCTGCAATGCCAGGGTGCAACTGACAGCTGACCGTGTGATTTTTGTATCAAAATTAGGATGGAGACACACTTAGGTGTCGTGGCGTGGCGTGGCACGGGATCCGCCAATCAAACGACACTGTTCCAGCCTACGTCATAACACAACGAGGTTTGTAACCAATCAACTGCGTCGAGAACGACACGCCACGATACGTAAGTGTGTCTCCGTCTTAGTTTTGACACAAAAATCACACGGTCAGCTGTAATTAAAACCAATAAAATTTAAAAACATTTTTGTGAAAACCCAACTCCTACCCTCAAAAAACTGTCTGTCCATAGTACCAAAGGAAAAGGCATAAACACATGTAAAATTATTAAAGGCATAAAAACATTTCAACCGAACTCTCAGTCAAATATACGACCCCCTGCATCCTTTCTTGTATATTTTGCTGACTATGATTTTGAGCATGTCATAGCTTGGTCCCTATAGGGTTTGTAGAGCTTTAATTGGATGAACTAGGTACGGAATCTTGTTTGTCGAAAAAGCATAGTTTAAACTGTTCTTTTAGAGTGAAAAGTGAAAAAGATCCCAAAATTACGCATATTTCGCGTGGTGCGCAGCGAGCACACGTTTTTAGCTGGCCCATATAACATACTGAAAATGCAGAACTACGTCTTGCTTTGCGATTTTAGCCATTTTATGCTTCGATTTCTAGGCTAGGAATACCAATAGTTAAAAAGTAGAAGTAGGATGAGAAACAAACAGATAGTACATAATACTTCCATGGATTCCGTGTGAACGTGCCGCATTGCCGCAAGACGCTAAGAATACAAGATGTTTTCGCAAGCTTTTCGATACGTTTTGGATAAAAAAAACTGATCTTTTTTACAACATACTTTCTTTTTTATGCGTTTATTATAAGTTTTTCAAAAAAAAAACACATTTACATACTGTGTTAACCTTGCGTCTAGCTAGTTTCTGAACTGTTCGATAAATATTGTCAGCTGTCAAAAACTAGCTGTCAGCCTTTCAAAATCAAACAAATCAAAAGTCAGCTGCAATCGGAGGCGAGCCATGTCTCGGCCTATTTACTAATTCTAAAAATAGTAATTCTAGTGTAAATATTTAGAAAAAATATATTTACATGCCAACTTTGAATTCCGTACCGATATTATTTGTGATGTGACAGTTTTATGAGAAATCTCCGTGTAATTCGCTTCACGTATCTAAAGAACGGATGGAATGTTACTGCTGTGTACAGAGTAAGTATTTGTATAAAAATACTGTTTACTTTACGTGTGTAGCCCACATGATAATGTAGCATGGAGTTAAAAAGATAGGTAGTAAACCTCTTTCTTTTTTCTTGTTTTTGAAAGTGCTTTGAAATTTGAATATGGAACGCCCACGCGAATTCCGGAGCGTAGGGCCGCTACTTCGAAGTTATATTTAGCCAGCTACTTGTTTGGGGTCTTCGTTTTGCATGCATTTGTTTTTTATTTTCTTTCTCATCGCATTCGCGCATCGCTACGTCGTACTGCTAACATTTATAGAACATTCTACCTGATCTGTTCTTACATTACAAAGTTCTTACTTTGTGTATTTAAATTATACATGTTTCATTGAGACTAACTAAATAAGACATGTTTACAACAGTTATTGTGACAAAAATGACATCATCAGCCTCTATAAACTGTGTTTACAAGTATCACAGGGTTATCTTACTTGCTGCAATATCAGTAAACTAATCTTTATATAGATATATTGGATTTATGTGTTTGTTGAAGTTTGAAGTCATCAAAAACCATAATTTATAAAATGTTAATTAGAAATATAATTTCCCTTTTTATTTCAGTGTAGTACTAGCAAGCAAATAATTTATGATAGTTGTTGGTCTCCATTTTCTGCGCTTAAATTCCAATTGTTGTGCGCATTTGATGTTTAGATATGTCACCAGATTATTGCAAACACTGTAAGTTTGTAATAAATCTTGTCAGATGATAATAATTGTGTACAGATCATATCAAATACAGTAATTCCCATCTAAATTCTATAGTTTAATATGTGTCCATGTCTTATTGAGAAAAAGGAGTTTACAATTTTGTGCAATTTATTATAAACTTACTGTGTTTGCCATAATTTGATGGCATATATAAACTCAAAAAATAGTTGCAGACATGACCATTAAGTATGGTCTGACCATTACATTAATTGTATGGAGTTTAACCTCTAAAGAGATTACAACCTCCGTGTTTGTTTCTTCTCACAGTAGTCAGCTAGGAAACACCGGCCTCATCTAGGTTAAATCATTTTACATGCCAATCCTTTTGTCAAGATTGACATATAGGTATAAAAGTGTTTATTTGAATCAATAAAAATATCATTTATTTGTTAACTAATTAATGATCTTTTTGTTTACTTGTTCCATGAGCAAAAACCCTGCCTTGTTTTAAAAAAAGGCAGGGTTGTCATGGTATGAGTGAATTAACTAGGTGCAAAGTAAGGAAAATCTGCAAGTAATCAAAAGTAAATTTACTAGGTGCAAAGTAAGGAAAACCTGCAAGCAATCAAAAGTAAATTAACTAGGTGCAAAGTAAGGAAAATCTGCAAGCAATCAAAACTAAATTAACTAGGTGCAAAGTAAGGAAAATCTGCAAGCAATCAAAAGTAAATTAACTAGGTGCAAAGTAAGGAAAATCTGCAAGCAATCAAAAGTAAATTAACTAGGTGCAAAGTAAGGAAAATGTGCAAGCAATCAAAACTAAATTAACTAGGTGCAAAGTAAGGAAAACCTGCAAGTAATCAAAAGTAAATTAACTAGGTGCAAAGTAAGGAAAACCTGCAAGCAATCAAAAGTAAATTAACTAGGTGCAAAGTAAGGAAAATTTGCAAGCAATCAAAACTAAATTAACTAGGTGCAAAGTAAGGAAAATCTGCAAGCAATCAAAACTAAATTAACTAGGTGCAAAGTAAGGAAAACCTGCAAGCAATCAAAAGTAAATTAACTAGGTGCAAAGTAAGGAAAATCTGCAAGTAATCAAAAGTAAATTAACTAGGTGCAAAGTAAGGAAAATCTGCAAGCAATCAAAAGTAAATTAACTCGGTGCAAAGTAAGGAAAATCTGCAAGCATTCAAAAGAATCTCATTATCAAGACATACACTGAATGTGCTACTAAACAGTTGATTGCATATTATAAAGTTGTTTTGTTTTTGCATGGAAATAATGGTCATTGCTTGTTTTAAAATCTCTTCATAGTAGTCCTAAGAATTTTTTTTTTCGTTTGGTTTGACCAAAAGTTTTGTAACTCATGCCAAGTGAAAGGGTCAAGGACACCCCTTACCGCAATATGTTTGTTTTGATTGTGTTAGCGATATTACCTTTTAATTTTTTTCGTATCTATTATCATATCTTTTTGTAATATTGGAATACAAAATCAAAATAGTTTATTTCAAATAAACATTAGAGGTACTTTTGAATTGTCAAACAAAAAAAAATTAAAGTTGCAAATTCGCAAGCGTCAGTAGATCTCAATGGAGAAGAATTTGCAAGAAACTCCACGGATACTCTTTTCCATCAGTTTCAATTACAAGTTTTTGGTTACATCATTCTTGTTGAATAAAATACGTATATGTGAGAGCGATGCAAAAATACGTGCACGTAAAAGCTTCTAGAGTAACAAACAATTTTGACAAAAAAATGCAATAACAGGCCAAGGCAGCTAAGTTATGACCAATCCCAACTAATGGCGCCCGTTCACGAACATGACGCATGGATCGGTACCACTCAGCTCAACCATCATGAAGGGAACCGAATGATCCAACACATGTGCCACCATCAGAGAAAAATTAGAGAGAGCATCACACACTCAACTGCCAGGGCATACAGAAGTCAACGAACGATACATAGGTACAGTGAATGGTAGATTTATAGTCGGAACATATTACTCACAAATGAGCTGTGCTAATGATTTAATACTAAAAGAAATTGAGTTTATACAATACAAATATATTCATACAGTCTTCAGCAGGTCCAACAATACTTCAAAACTTTTCTGCCCATCACTAATTGTTCTTGCGCCCTAATGGCGGCGGAGCAGGACCAGCATTTAGCCAAGCATTTTTATCAAAGATGTAATCCCCCAACTTTGCTTGCCTGCATAGTGTGCGTTTTATACAAGTTTTAAATTTCGCGTCATTCAATTCTAGAATGTGGGGAGGTATTTATTTGTAACATTTTATACAGTACCCCATAAAAGATGATGCTACTTTAGCCAGCCTGAAACCTGGTTGAATTAATTGGTCCCTATTTCAAGTAATATTTATTTATTAGTTTACCCTCGCACTGGAACGCCTTGCAGCAATTACACCAACGGAACACAATATTATAAACTCACTATAAGTCTAGGTTTCCTCACGATGTTTTCCTTCACCGTTGTCAGCAATGTCCAAGAAAAACTTGGTAAGTACATAAATGAATTTGAAAAAGTCACATTGATACTTGCCCGGATTCGAACCCATGACCTCAAGCACGAGAGGCGAGGTCTTAGCCACTGGGCTATCACGACGACATAATTATGTCTGTCGTCGTTTTTACTTAACAGATGTAAATTCTTTCTAACGTACATGATGTTTTCATAAATATATTGACAAGGTACCGTCATGATGTTAATGTCCTTAAACAGTTCCCTTAGAGAATCGTGCCGCCGAAGATAGTTTATCGCTCTGATGGCTCGTTTTTGCAGAATAAAAATTGACTCAATGTCTGCAGCCCATCCCCATAGTAAGATACCGTAAGACATTATACTATGAAAGTAACTAAAATAGACTAGCCTCGCGGTATCTACATCAGCAAACTGACGAATTTTTCTAACAGCATAAGCTGCCGAACTTAGCCACCCTGCAAGTGATATTAAATGAGGACCCCATTGTAACCTTGAGTCTAGCGTGATCCCCAGGAAAATTGTTGTATTGACAAATTCTAGCTTATCCCTATTTAATATAATGTCACAATCAGTACTTTTGACATTCGGCAAGGCAAATTTTACGCACTTGGTCTTTTTAGCGTTAAAAACTAAATTATTAGCCGTGAACCAATTTTGAACCTGTCGCAAGACGTTATTTACGTCGTCAACGTTACTCGTACGTCTATTTATCTTAAAAATCAAAGAAGTGTCATCAGCAAATAACACCATGTTTAAATTATTATTCAATAGATGGGGTATATCGTTAATGTAGACTAGAAAGGACCCAAAATTTAACCCTGTTGTATTTTCACGGTTAACCCGGACTATTTGACAACGTTTATTTGAACTGATCGCTGTCTATCTTTTAAATAAGATTTTACTAAACTCAACGCTGATTGGCCTAGCCCGTAATGATAGACAGAATACATTGATAGACAGGTGTTAACGACTTTTATTTTTTGGTCATCTGGCTGTAAATTTAGTAAATAATGATTAGGAACATGGTAGATTTGATTCAGAATGGCTAAAATAGCTGCCATGCTAACATGAAACAACTATAGAATTACTCCACCTTCTATTCTGCTCTCTGTGCCACACATCATGTGGACAAGTTTACCCCTCCTTGGAAGGAGGTGATTTGGGCGAACTAAATCTAAATTACTGTTGTGCCAATGACATGAAGAAGATTATTGCATAAGGTCCTAAACAGCTAAATATTGGGCTGTTGTTGTCTAAAACTTAAAAACATTATAAAAAAATTACTCTTATCTAATAATAATAAAAATTATGCTTCTCCCCAGGTGGCCGGAATGATGCTGGTGCGGATGAACATGCGCGTGGCGCTGGGTGCGTTGTGTGCTGCCGTGCTAGTGTTCACGCTGTTCTGGGGACACTGCGGGGAGCTGTCACGCAGGCCCAGTGAGTTGTGGCATTATATCTGACTATCTTCTACCAGCATCCGCAACATCGCTCGTGTTAATGTCCTAATGAATTTATCCCAAGGCAACTTACCCTGGCATATTTTCTTCTTGATAGCTACAACCTTGGGGTCATTGAGTCAAGAGTCAATAGGTTACTTCTAGCACAGATAATACAATACTAGCATACATATGCCTCATCCCATACAAAGAAAACGTAACAACGTAACTAGCGTTTTTAATCTGATTAAACTGATGATTTTTTTTGTCCATCGAACGCGTTCGGTTCCGTTCCACGGCGATAGATAGATGTTAGCAGCGACTTGCAAGTAATAGGTTATACTCGGTTTGTGAATATTTTTTTCTACAAATACATTGACGATTTCTGTTTAGTATTTTTTGCACGTTTTTGACGTTTCATTGCACCATAATGTGTTACAGTAAAAATTTAAACAATCGAGTGGAATGCCCCAGAAATTTAAAGCCGCGCCATCTATTGGCATAAATTTTAAATGATCCGTTCAAATAATCTTTGAAATTTGAATTAGAGCCAATATTCCATAATTTTGTGCTTAGAGAGTTGATTAAACAGGAACATACAAATTTTAAGTTCAAATCCAGAAAATGTTAATTTTACTTACAATTCAATAACAATTCGGTGCATATCATGCCATCTAGTAAGATTTATTTGAACCAAATTTTCTTTCTTAGCGCTGGGACCCCGTGCTTCTAGGCAAGCGTGCTTCACCGTAGACCACACTATCGCTTACCATCAGGCAGATAGTAGTCAAACGCAAGCCTATCGATAAATAAAAAATATCCTTAGTCCTAATTTAGGCCATGGTCTTTGCGCACGTTTGTGCCAATTTTCGTCAAAATCCAGCCATTGAGGGGAGATGGTTTAACAAATATCCAGCCTCTCACAAATATAATATTAGTTTTGGAAACTTCAATGCAGGTAGGATTGCAATGAGAAACGCGATTCTCCAATGTTGGAATACCGGTTAGACACTGCTAGACATTCATGTTGAATCACACTTTAGTAAAGGAAAACATCTCACAAAACTTGTGGTTTTTTAGCATTGCTTTAAGCTCATTTGCATTACAAATTAGAATTGATAAATCAATCCAGTCAGTGATTCACCGAAAGGAATGTTGATTTTATTACTAAGTCTGGTACAAGCAGGTCACTAGGTGAATACTAGATCAAAAAATCTGCATCTTATTCCACATTTATTTGCATAACAGCATTCCTAGCCCACATTCCATACGGTGTCTATGTCACTGGATTTTTGCTGACACCGTAAGTTTCTAATTAATCTTACGAGTTTACTCTCTCACTATTGGCGCACGGGGAGAACGCGGGGGCCGCGCGGGTCGGCGGGTTACCTCGCTGTCCAGCTAGGTGCACAGTTATTTTGAAAACGTAGTTGGTACGGTGTTTGCAATAATCTGGAGATATCCATATCTTTTCCTTCAACTTGCCCTAATGGATTATTGAGTATAAAGTGTGTCCTATTTTTCTTTAAGCAAATCATTTTGAAGGGACACTGGCTTCTACGATACAAGTACATAAACCTAGTTTAGAAGTCAGGGTTTTTCACTCTGGAGCACTAGCTTAAGCAATTTTTAGATCAAAACAATGTAATGCATTTATGGAAAAATAAAGATTATTATTATATATTATTATATACTCTGCTTTCGCAGATAAAAAGGTAGGGATTTATTTAGTAATAAGCATCATCTTTGTATCAAATTTTGCTGTGCCTTCTTCTTGTCTGTTTATTATAATTATGTGTGAACATTCACTATCCCCAAGGGGTAGGCGCCCCCGCATAGTTTGGGGAACACCAAATAGTATAGTTTGTTGCTAACAGTTACAAACCTATGTATGTGTACATTAAGCTAAGCTAATTATAAGACAATTATTGTAACAATGATTTAATCGTTTTTAATTTTATTATTATAAGATTGTTATATCAATAAATTCTTCTTGCAGTCGGCTCGGTACTGTCGAACGCACTGTCGGAGCGCGGTGGGGCCGACGAGATCGAATGCGTCATCAACGGAGAGTACTCGGTCTCTTGTCGCCGAGAACGAGACAGGGACGAGGTGTTTGTACCCTTCTCGCTGGTACACAAGTACTTCGAGGTAGGTAGAAAAAGAAAGGTCCAACAAACTGTAATAAAAAAACATAAGTTGATGATGATTGGGTATTGTTTACTTGTCTATGTAGTCACTACTGTCATTAGCTTCTGCCAGCAGCTTTGCCCGCGTGAAAATCAAATATTATCCCAAGGGTACACATTCCCGCGATAAAAAGTATTATATTTGCTATTCCAGACTGTAATCTATTTCTGTCGCAAATTTCATCCAGATCCTTACAGTATTTTTGCGTGATAGAGTAACAAACATACAAATACACTCACAAACTTTTGCCTTTATAATATTAGTGTCATGTCATTAATTGATAACCTCTCATGTTCTTGCGGGCGCGAGGGTTTCTCATAAAAGAAGGTGTCTGTAAAAAAACATAATCTTATTTCATAGAATAAACAATGAAAGCAAAGAAGGAAAATTGAAGAATTTACACGGTTTCTAAACATTTGGAGATAGAATATTCTGTGCTAGTTTGTACTATAACGACAAGTTTTCTAGAATTTCATAAAACTAGTGTTGTGGAGATTAAAATTGTTAACAAAAGTAGTTTGTGCCAACCCAAATGAGAAAAAAGGCGTGAGTTTATGTAAGTACTAATACTGTAAAATTTAAGAAGCATTATTTGCATATTATAAAATATCTTCAAAATATGCTTCGATTTGTTATATACGCAAATGCACAAGCAGTAGCGATAAAAAAACATACATGAATTAAGATTCTTGAAACTACGAAATCATTTATTCAAAGTACCTAGGTCAACAAAACCATATAAAATATATTTATGGCAACAGGTTCGTTAACCGCAAATCCACATATGGCCCGACCTTGCAGATAGTACTTATCGATTAACACGCATTTTGGGGCCAGTACCGATAACTATTATATTTAATACTAGCGACCAGCCCCGGCTTCGCACGGATGTTATCTAGAGTATATTATTATGCCTACGTGGTTTTTCTGTCATAGGATCGCATCAGCTTGAATTTATTTTTGCGATAAATCCTATCCTATACTTTTCCCGACATTTTCAACAATTATCGTCATATTCCAATTTACGCAAAACCTTAAGAAATTATACACCTAAACCTTCCTCATGAATCACCATATCAGCCGAAAGACGTCCACTGCTGGACATAGGCCTCCCCCAGGCCTGGCCACAATGATCGGTCCTGTGCGAACGTATCCACCGGATTCCCACAGCCTTTACCAGGTCATCGCTCCACCTAGAGGGAGGCCTTCCAACGTTGCATCTTCTGGTACGCGGTCGCTATTCTAGAACTTTTTGAACCCATAGACAATCCGTTCTGCGAGCAATTTGTCCTGCCCATTACCACTTAAGTTTGGCAATTCTTTGGGCTATGTCGGTAACCCTGGTTCTCCTGCGACCACGCAAGGAAACTCCGAAATCCTTGTCCAAATACAAATCACCCAAAGGGAAATACTTTGGGTGACTTTATGCCTTCTGATGAGGCCCATTGTGAGCGACCACGTTTCTGTTCCAAAATATTATCACTCTGTTGTCAATCACTCTGTCTATTCGTGACAACCGCATGAAAATCCGTTCAGTAGTTTTTGAGATTTTCGCGTACGGACGCGGCGGGGGGACCCAACCCCGGGTGGGTCGCTAGTTAACATGAAAGTAGGATTTGACACGTTCTTAACTTAAATTTCTCAATTCAGAAATTGGATTTAATTCACTCTGCAGCCCATTAACTATAGCTTTGCAAAAACAAAGGAGGGCCATACTTTAACATCTTGCATTTTTATAAGATGTCTTGTAATCACAGAAATCATCTTAATAAAATGCCACAGATCTACGGCAAAATATCAACAGCGGACGGCATAGAAAAGTTCGAATGGTCACACAGCTACGGTAAGATCTACCATCCAAAGAAGAAGTACGACCCTCGAGGTACCTTCACTACCTTTGAAAACTACAATGTAGAGGTGAGAGATAGAGTCAAATGCATCAGCGGGATCGAAGGGGTCCCAGTCAGCACCCAATGGGAACCCCGAGGGTTCTTCTACCCAACACAAATTGCACAATTCGGGCTAGCTCACTACAGCAAGCACATAACAGAAAATGAGCCAAAGAGGCGAATAATAGACGATGGAGAAAAACATTTAGAAAACTGGATCATAAGCAAAGATGCTTATATGGCCAGAGAATTCGATACATCGGTCCAGTCGAATGTGCTGAGGTTTTCGACGTCAGATCATGCGTCGAGTCAGGTGTGGTTGAAGGTGAATCTGACGCAGGACTTTGTGCTGAGCGTGGATCTTCAGATGAAAGCCAACTCTTCGATGACGGTGGTTCTGCAGAATAAGGATAAGAAGGAGACTGTGTATCTGCATTATGTAACGACTATGCAGTTGATTTCGGCTCAAGTGAGTGGTGCACCCTTATTTATATTATTTCATAGGATTCGATTTACTTTCATTGTTGACGTTCTTAGTAGCAAGGCGAATTGCAATAGGATCTAAAAGAAAACCGAACACAGCATACTGCAATCAAAGTTCCGGACATTATCTATTGTAATTTTTCGCATATAGTCTTTATCAGCCATCTTGGAGACTCATTTTTGGATTTTGAATATACCATAAACTAAGAATTAAGAGTGTTTCGCTTATTGTAGGAGGACCACATATACTACGGCATAGGCGTGGAACAGCCATGGAGACGCATCACCAGGGACCTTATCATAGACATGCAGAAGGGCTGGGCACTGCAGGACAGACCCAAGAGGAGATCACCTAGGAATAAGTTCAAGGTAACAGATGCAAAAGTTTGGATGTGTGGATGTATATTTGTTTCTCAATCACGTCAGAACGGCTCAACGGATCTGGATGAAATTTGGCAAAGAGACAGATTATATTCTGGAATAGCAAATAGGCTACTTTTTAACCCGGAATAATGTTCCCTTGGGATAATAATAGAATTTTCACGCAGGCGAAGCCGCTTGCAGAAGCTAGTAATATTATAAATGCGAAAGTTTGGATGGATGTATATTTGTTTGTTACTCAATCATGCCAGAAAAGCTGAACCGATCTCGATGAAATTTGGCACAGAGATAGATTATAGTCTGAAACAGCACATAGCCGTTTATCCCGGTATAATATTCCCTTGGGATGATAAAACACTTTTCACGCGGGCGAAGCCGCTGGCAGAAGCTAATAATTAATATAGTTTTAATGTGTGTAACTTTTTGCTGTTTCCCTTGTCCGTTTTCTAAGTAGAGAAAATTTGTTTTAGTAAACAATAAAAATATAAAGCTAGACTCTAACCAAGAATCTGACCTGAGGCGTCAATTATAATATTTTTTATAAACTGTCGCATTTCGATCTCGTTCTCAATCTGACAAAAATCCTCTAATTTATTGGAAATTGCTGGGGAGACGAGATGGCGACTAGATTTTTGCATTATTTTAAATATTCGATTAGCAGTAAAAATCTGCTAAAAAGTTATCTTGACCGCATAATATGTTTGCATGCTTCGTCAATTTAAATTACCTACTAACGGCCGTAATTTTATCCTATTTGATAAAATCTGAATCAAGATTTGCTGCTTCATAACTTATATTGCTGCAATTGTATTTAATTTCATATGAAATTAATTTGAATGCTGGCCAAAATTGCTAACCATTTAGTTATATTGCTGAATATATATTTTTATGTATGTGTAATATATATTCAAGTATTATGTAAGCACCAAAGGCCCATATTTAAGACATAAACAAACACATATTTTAGACCCATATTTAAGACATAAACAAAGCAAGGGCCCTTGCTTTGTTTATTATTGATGACATGGGGGATGGTGATTACGTCAGCATTATTTTATTTTGTTTTTCTGCAAAATTGAACGGATTCTGATTTGAACAGATATGGCAAGCCTCGAAATAATTGTTATTATTTTATAAATAATTGTTGCTGATGAATAACAGGGAGGGTGTGTTTTCTCCAAAAAAAATAACCTTTACAGATATCAAGCATCATCCTAAGCGGGAGCGGTTCACTGGACAACGTGACAGTATCCTCAAGCGAGCACATGTGGCAGTTCTATGCGGCGGCACGCTGGCTCGTGCGGGCACAGCGCGCGCGCAGCGGGGGCTGGCCCATACCCGTGCGGAGACGCATGGCTGCAGGGGTGGCAGAGCTCAAGCCGGGCTGGTGAGTGTCTCTAGTGACAGTGTCCTCAAGCGAGCACATGTGGCAGTTCTACGCGGCGGCGCGCTGGCGGTATGCTGATGGCCGGCAATTTCGTTTCTTATCTTAACCTTTCAATCGATTCCTAACATAGGTAGTTCCATAGCGCGGTGCTCTTCTATTCGAGTTGATGTTTTACATTATGTCCGACCAGTAAGTAGTGACCTAATAATAGGCTCTTGCATTACCTAACCCTATTTAGATCCTAGAGGGTGCCGGGTTATACACGAGTGGCAGGAAAGGCGATGCGCCATATCTTGTCGCACTGTGAGCGAACTTGAATATTTGCCTTCTAATTTCTTCTAATCTTAATTCAACTGCCTTGCAATTATCCTTAAAAAGTTTTCGTTTGTGAATTAAATTAAGTCATTTTGTTTGCCAGGCACTCGGCAATGAGTCAAGGCCACGCCATATCGCTGCTGTCGCGCGCCTACTACCACAGCGGCGACGCGGTGTACTTGCAGGCGGCCAAGCGCGCGCTGTACCTGCTGGACGTGCCCAGCCATGCCGGCGGCGTCAAGGCGCTGTGGATGGACAAGTATGTGTGGTAAGTACACTGTAAAGTCTAGGGTATTTTGCCAAGGTTGAGACGTTGGGCCGATGGGCGAGATCTGCACCATGAAAGAGCTTTGCGAGGCTAGCGCGTCTATCAAGTATATCGACGCAAGTCTATCGACGTGGCTGAGTACTGTTCGAAGAAAATATGAATTTAGAACAGAGCTATCGACACAAAGAAGTAGAAGGGTCAGGGACGACTTCGAACCCTTAAGGTCATAGCTCACTTAAACAACCCCGCTCCAATACCGCTCCCGCAACAACATCGCCAACGGAGATGACTGCTGCTCGCTTACAACTGTCAATCAATTAGTTATCCCCGCGCTTACAGTTAACTACTCTGTCCACGCGCCGACCGCTTTCGCTTTTCGCGACAGACACAGTTTGTAATCAGTCTCCATTGAAATAACTCATATTTTATCGATTCATCATGCGCGATCTGGTGATCATTGCTATTGCACTTGGTGATGAAATGAATAGCTTGGGCAACTACTTAAGGCGGAAACACATTTGCATGTCGTGGTGTGGCGTAGCGCGGGATCCACCAATCAAACGACTCTGTTCCAGTCTACGTCATAACGCAATGGGTTTTGTAGTCAATCAACTGCGTCAGAAGACACCACGCCAGGACACGCCACGCAAATGTGTGTCCTTTAATAAGAACTTTTTATTGTTTTCATGCACAATTTCACCAGTCCCAGTTTCTGAATTGAACTGGTTGAACCAGTGCACTTAAAACCATGTCGGTGAGTTCCAATAAAAATTTCTGTCTTCTTCATTACAGGTACGAAGAATACCCAACAAAGCCACCCCTCTTCGTCCTCAACGGCTTCATATACACTCTCCTAGGCCTCTACGACCTTCACATCATCGAGGGAGAAAACTCCATATCCCTCGCAAAGAAAATGTTCGACGACGGCATGACCTCCTTGAAAAACCTCCTCCCCTTATTTGATACGGGCAGCGGCAGTTTCTACGACTTGAGACATTTTACTCTAGGGGTCAGCCCTAACATAGCTAGGTGGGACTACCATGCTACTCATGTAAACCAGTTGTATCTTCTCGCAGGGTTGGATAATGACCCGATATTAATCAATACGGCTAAAAGATGGGAGGGGTATATGCAAGGGAAGAGGGCAGCGCATAATTGAGAGATAATGCCGGCAGGGGACACCTGCATTGTTTTTCTTCTGCTCTATTGAGACTTGGAGTGGAGCCGCGTTTTCATGCAGCAAAAACTTAACAGAATATATTTCTGCAATTATTGACTCGTTCTTATAGGGAATGAGAATGGTTAGAGTGAACTCGTTCGTTACTGTGCGATGACCGCATTTAGTGTACGACTCTCCGTGCGCAGTTACTTGAATAAATAACTCAATAGTCATACATTTTATGAAAACGCGGTAAAAGAATGTTACGTGAAGAAAACGTTATTCATTAACGTTATTGGTGTATATTCGATTTGTATCGCAAGGTATTGATTCGTATTTTGAATCGTTCGAAAACCATTTCGTAATTAAAAATTCCATTTTCAAACTGTCCGTTCTAACATAGTGAACGTACCGAAGTTTGTCGAAGATTCGCGAATTAAGTCTCCGAAAGTGAATTCAAGTGGTTCGTGATAACGAATTTAGCCGAAGGTTTGCCGATGCTACTTTTCAAATATAGAATTGTAACTGACTGAATGGGTTTTTGGGAAGAGCTAAAATGCTCTTTGACTGTCTGACTTTAAGGTATACAAAGAGAAGTTGGTTAGTTTAGGAGGTCGAAGTTTTCGAGTGTAAATAATGTCTCTGGTGAAATAATAATATTTTTCTACGACAAAAGGCGTCATGTTCTTAATACCTCCAAATTAAAGAATCTACTTAAAACATTGTACCTACAGGATAAATAACTATATAGCAATACCCTCGTTTAGAAAAGTTTTTCATTTTTAACATGAGTTAAAACAATCTTAGGTACTTAGTTGGTAGTTGGTAATACTACATATCGTAAAATAAAAAGCTTTATTGTACGTTTACTCACTAATTAACCGAGTACTTAATTAAAACGAATAGTAACTGTTTAAGATACTGTCACTTTTTGGCTTCGGGAACGAAGCCAGTTTACGAGTTTGATCAGGGGCCGTACTTTGACGTGACTTCGTTGTAATAAACGGATGGTGTCATACGTCCTGTTTATAATCCCCGGCACGTAAGTTGGCAAGAATCGTTAGATGCGCATAAGTCGTTTTTAGGTATCTTTGGTAGTGAAGCGGGGCGCGAGGAACGTTTAGGACCGTTCAGAGCGCGCGGTTGGTTTTTCAGTTGACACAAAGATCGAGTGACCAATCGTGTCGCGTCCACTTTCCGTTCGCTCTATAAGGTGGTTGGTCAGTTCGCGGAATATGCGCGACCTTACCCCCACTACGCCAAAACTTTGCCAACTTACGTGCCCGGCATAGCTCCGTCTCTCTCTCATGCTGGAATCTTGGCCCAGGTGACAGAACATTTTGCGCGTTAAGTGATTAAATTCGCCATAAGAACAGAATTTGCCGACTCAGGGCTAAATTCATCAAAAAAAACTGCAAGCGATCTGGACATCTAAATCGCGTTTAAGAGCTGTCTGTGTATACTTTAATACTCCATAGCAATGATGTGATTGAGATCTTTGATCTTAACTCTTTTGGCTTAACGTGTCGATCACATCTTAGCTGAACTTTCTCATAAACTGGCCTTTTAGCCGGACCCTTTAGGTCTTAATTCTGTAGACTAAATTAAAGGCCAATTAAAACCGCAAACTCTACTTCTTACGGCCAGTTGACTGATGAAAATGATCGCGGTGAACAAATCTAAACTGCTTGTTTAGATGTGCACGCGATGAGTTTCCGTGGTGAATTCATCCTAAATGATACTTAAACTTGCAGAACTTAATATAAGAACTAGCTAATCAAACAGAAAATCAGATCTGCCTGAAGGCATTCATATAACTGTAGTTGTTAACTTTTCACATTTCATTATTAACACATTAATGGCAGGATTCATAAATCTCACTTTGACCTTGCTAAGTTGTATGTTTCATACGAATATGAACCTTATTCTTAGGGACAGGATGTTTATCTATACTTAGTATTATAAAGCTGAAGAGTTTGTTTGTTTGAACGTGCTTATCTGAGGAATTACTGGTTGGAATTGAAAAATTCTTTTTGTGTTGGATAGTACATTTATCGAGGAAGGTTATAGGCTATATAACATCACGGTACGACCAATAGGAGCGGAGCATAAATGAAAAATGTTGCAAAAACGGGAAAAAATTGCTAGTATATGTATAAAAAAAGTGCTGTCTTTACATTCGCTTATACGAATATGAATATTATATAAGTATAAGGTTGATATTCGTTTGAAAATCATTTGCAAAGTAATGGCAAATTTTGGTCTCTGAATCTTATCCTTACTTGAGTCAAGTAAAACATTTCAAAGTTATTCTAAGTATTATTATTTAATAAGTTCTATAAAGGTTAGTCTCGACAGTTATTACTCGACTTTTTGACCCAAAGACATTTTTTTTTATAATAAAAAAGTAATTTATGTTGTTCATGTCTGTTTTGATCAAATTCAAAGATTACTGTTGAAGACTGATGATAAAAACAAATTTGTAATATTTACAAATGAAAACGTACTGATGCAAGTAGGCTATGATATTTTTAGTTTGTACTTTTGGAAGCTCGAGTAATTTCGAATTAAATGTTTTAACTCATTATTCTTTTGTAAATTTGATCCAAATCCAGAGGCTTTAAGCGAAAGCATGGCCATAGCGATTAGAAAAAAAGACATTATTGTATGGGAAATGTCACGTGATCTATCCATTACATTTTGGCATATCGAACATTGCCATCGCTGATAAAATATAATTAAACATATTTTTTTTTATCCTCATATTTATTTGCAGCATGTGTTTTTGTTTATTTCATAACAATCTTGTTCAATTTCATTTTTAGAGTACCGTACCCAAAGGGTAAAAACGGGACCCTATTACTAAGACTCCACTGTCCGTCTGTCTGTCACCAGGCTGTATCTCATGAAACGTGATAGCTATACAGTTGAAATTTTCACAGATGATGTATTTCTGTTGCTGCTATAACAACAAATGCTAATAACAAAATAAATATTTAAGTGGGGCTCCCATACAACAAACGTGATTGTTTTGCCTAATTTTTTTAACGATATTGGTACGGAACCCTTAGTACGTGAGTCCGACTCGCACTTGGCCGGTATTTAATTTTATTTTTCGTCACTTTTCATCTGTTTTTTATCAATAATTTTATTCACTTTTCTATGGACGAATTCCATAATTTATAGCTGTAGGGGTAACCTAACAACTAAATTAGTAGATTTAGAAATAGTAAAACTCATATCAAATTGTACGTAGATTGACACTTACAAGACTTTATGTGTATTTTGTATAATCTTGAAGAACGATGGCCACTATTATAGATCGATTCAAAATTAATGGCGAGTTGGAATTAAAGGTTGCTGTGCAGTAGCATATTCATGGGGATACTGTGGAGCAAGTCACATACTTCGCAGCCGTTATTAATTTTGAATCGAACTATACTTGTTTGACTTGTACCATGTAAACTCACACGGCTTGTCGACTTGCGGTCAAAGTTTACATGTTGCAAGTAGAAATTAAAAATTCCATTATATTTAAGTGTTAATTGTGTTGTACTTGCTTAACATTTTTTATTGTTACTAAGCATTGGTTTAATTTATAAGTTATCAGTATCTTATTCTGACATAATATTTATCTAGCCAATGGACATGAGTTTGACTTTTTGACTTTTCTGTCTCATTCATGTTTAGTCCGAAAAAAAATACAGCAATCTTTTTTATTAGTTAAGTTGGTGCCAAACAGATTCAGCACCATATTATCAAGTTTTCTTCTTTTATTGTGATTTTCTTACGTCTTGCCAAACACAGATTTTATTTTCAAAGTATTTATTTATATTTACCGTAACTTTAAGGTATAATAATATTACATTGATCGCAAATGCGCCTCAAATCTAGAATATATACTGTCACACGTCACTGGAACATATCGCCAAAGAAGATGAAACTTTTCTACTTTATCCTTTTCAGTATTACGTGATATCTTTGGCAATATATGCCAGTGTGGGGTCACGCATTGAATCCAAAATGTCTTATTATAAACGACAAATAACTAAGTGTAATCCTTACAATTTTAGTTTGTATAAAATATGTATTGTACATAAACTGTTCAGGGCTAATTACGTATTTAGAAACTTAGATGTAGAATTTCGGCTTCGATAATAGAATTCGATTTTGTAAGAATTTTGTATACGTAATATCTTGCCGCGTTACATGTATAAAATAGTATACTTTCAGTTGACCCTTTATTTATTATGCGTTGTCTTGTTGCAAAGCAACACTTCTTAAATATGTACGGTCGACAAAAAAGCAACAAACAAGTTAAGCATCCAGGCAGCTTACTAACTACATTAACTTCTTTTATCCCTGCAACAAAAACAAAGTGTTTTTCTTAACTGGTAAATTATCTTTTTCGTTGACTGTTTAATCTGATCTATTTTTGAAAACTGGATCTAGACTCTAAATAAATCTGTTGTCAAATTTTAGACTGTAGTGATTGATATACCTAATGCATGTAAGTTTAAAATAGACTGTTAGGCTGATTTTCCACTTGCAAGCAACTCTCATGCAAGTTTAATTAGATTACGGGGTACAATCGATTTATCACATCAAATCTCGGTATCTGTAATGTAATGCAAATTGCATGCTGCACGTGGCCTTACAATTTCAAATGATTCCATGTAGATTGTTATACTTACAACAATTATTTACGTTCTTAAAGAATATAGAGCTTTCATTTGATTGGGGATTAGAGTAAAATATTCTTAGATACCTACATATCATACCAATATTGTAAATAATATCTGAATTGTGAAGCAACTCTCCTCTTAGAGACAATACAATCTAGTTACCTTTATTATAATAGTAGGTACTTACTGTTTCTTATATAATGATAACTTTAGATTGCCGGCCGGCTGTGAATCGAAGCACAAATTTTATACGTAATACAAATTTTTGAAAGTCAATTGGATAATGGAAACTAAATTTATATAAAAGCCAGTTAAATGTAATTTTTGTAATTTCTATCTGTCATCTAATCAAGTTTTGTAACATATAAGCCTAAACCAGTAGAAAATGCAAAATATATCAAAAATACTAATTGTCAACTTAGTTCGTAATGATGTATCTTTGTTTGTAGAAAAAGTTTTACCGATTTTAACATTACCTACTGTTTTTTTTTAAAAATTATCTTTGAATTTAGAACGTAGAACTTTTATTAATTCAATGCTTTAGGTAACCTTGTGTGAATTTGGGGTGAATTTTTAACATTTTGGAAACTTTTAACTCATCATGTTTTTTTTTTATTTTGAGCTAAAAATCATTATTTGTACTTTTATGTACGTGTGAGGAAATGTGCGTGGTGCTAAAATTTGCGCCGCTTTGAAATTTTGAATAAAAGTCAAAATTAAACATTCCATTATAAAAGAGCTTAAAATATAGTAGTAATAATGTAAATAGTGTTTGTAGAACTATGTGTTCTTTTTTAACCTTACTGAATTTATTTATGAAATAATTATTTTGAGTTATGGTTACACCATCTAAATAATTTTTGAGTAGTTGTTTTATTATTAATAAGGGTAGTATTTAAACGAGCGACAAAAAATTCAAGTTAAAGATGTTAAAAATACTGAATATGGCTTACTGAAATACTAAGTGGGCGACAAACAGTGGGCGAATACAAATGTTTAAAACAGCGACTTGATTAGTACTTTGGCAACATAGTCGACGGGCTCCTATTTCCGTCCGCAGGGTCTAAAGTAACCTAACACGAACGAGATGACGGGAGCTAAGTTCGCTCGCTTTGCTCGCTCACTTCAGCTCCCGTCAACTCGTTCGAACCTAACCTGTCCGTGTCGGGGTGCCCTAAGCTCCCGAACTCGCTCCGCTTGCTCTTGTACCAATTCGTTGAAAACACAATTATACCCGAATTCCCGCGCTGCACAGCGATGTCGCCTTCACTTACGATGAAGAATAATATGCTAATATAGAAAAAATAGAACTCCAAATACAATTATAGTATGTCACAATATTATTACTGCAGCTCACAAAAACCTCCTAAAAGGTATTCCTCAAACCGGATAAATAGTTGCTTACTTAGTATAATAGTCGCCCATTCAGTATATTTTTCACCCGGTTAATTATTTCCCTATTAATAATACGAATTTAGTTTTAATTATTTTTCAGATTGTTTTAAGTTATTTATTTGACCCACGAAACCATATTTATTTTTCTTTTTAAACATGTTTTTACCAGTTGTGACTTAGTTCGTTGCCTTTTCGTTCCTAAATCATCATTTTGTGGTATGAATAAATGTGACTAATATAAAAATTAACTTATTCTGCATTTGTATTGACATTAGATTGTAGTGGGATAGTGAATGCACTTGTGAATGACAATAAAGCGTCTCAAATTATATTTATTTGTTTTATTTACTTATGTAATAAGGAAAATTGTAGACTGAGCCAATTTGTCGATGTCATCACTTACATGGCACTCCATTTCACACCGCCAAAGAATAAGCGATTAGCTATCGACTATTTTCTCTAATTAAGATCCCGTATTCTAAAAGAGACACATATAGTAATAGTTGATCGTTGGCTGTTCAGACTGCCGCGGAGTACTCTCTCACCACAAGTTTGTCGCAGTGCCAAGAGCTATCAAAAGTTATACTCGCTTGCTCGCTTGGCGGTTTGCCGAGAGACCAACCAGCGGTCATTTCTACTTACAGTGCGGCCACCCCGAGCGAGTGGTGCGAGTAATCGCCCGTCGCACAAGAACACTATAATAGCCGAGCGACAAAACATCGGAACTACACACTCGCTTCTCGCCAACTCGTTTTTAGTTTTTAACTTTACTCGCCGATCGTCGGCGTTGGGACAAATACGGCATAATCTTATTTTCTAAGGACATTTCAGTAGCCTACAAGAATAATAGCTGGCACTGTGATTGGTTCTATTTGGGATGTCTCAGTAGCAGTTCGGAGTTTGGATTCTGCTTAGTGACGGCAATAGGCTCGCCCCATAGTACATTGAATACAGGCAGCAGTGGTGGCCCAGTGGTAACGGCCGCCACTTACAAGTTGTAGGTCGTGGGTTCGAACCCAGGTAGTCACTTTACTTTGTGTAAATTATTACATCATCTCGACTCCCAAAACGGTGAAGGAAATCGGCATGTCTTAGAACCAAAAATTCAAAGCAGTGTGACATCCACCAACATGCACTGCATGGGCCCGCGTGGTGGATTACGGCCCATTCTCTCTCACAGAGAGGAGACCTGCACGCACAACGGACCAAATGCAAGCCTAAGTCCGGAAAAAAAGGGGTATCTATCTTAACCTATCCTACATTAAAAACATAACTGGCGAAATGTAACAATGTAAGCAGTGTTGCCGATGTCCATGGTCTCTATTACCCAAAAACCTGACTGAAAAGCCCTGCTCAGCTTTTGGGGCAAATAAAATCAATTTTTCACACAGCTGCCCCACAAATTATTATAAAAGTAATCTAATACCTTTAAACAAGCAATCTTGTACAGTGTACAGTACATATATATTTATTATCTGAATCTCGGAAACGGCTCCAACGATTTCCATGAAATTTGGTATGTAGGGCCTTTCGGGGCTATAAATCGATCTAAAAACCTAGAACGAACCTAAGTATTAGTAGGACGATGCTAATAAAGTTTGCAGTGTCCTTGGATGAAAACAAATCTTGAATGCTTCTAACAGTTTAATCAGGATCAATGTTAGATACAAAGGTATTTCAGAGTTAACATAATTGTATGACGTTGCGAGGCACGGACAAGTTTGGCACGGGTGGGCAGCGTGAGATAGAGATGGGTGGTGGCGGACCATCCTGTCCAATGATTACTATAATATCCTGTCAATACTAAAATAGTGATGGGAACGGTGTTAATATACAATCTCTCTACCACTCAACAGGTAAAGAGAAAGAAAGAAAGAAAGAAAAAGTATTTAATTGTCACAAAACGACATACAATATAAATATATGCTTATGCTAAACCCTTAACAGTAGTATTAGTAGTACTTAAAGTAAGTTAGTAAAGATGAGAAATAAATAAAATAATACCATTTACTACCTACATTTTGAATAACACAGTAAAGAAATAGGGTGAAAAAGATGCCAGGCAGATGCATGTCGTGATTGTGGCAAAAAGGCTTCCACTCAGCATAATGCTGTGCCGTGGGGGATCCACAGCACGGCGCTGATTTTCAGTGGTCGCCTAAGGTAATACAATCTCTCTGGTTACTATATAAAGTACACTTACGAGTTTCAACAAATGCATGCTAAAACAATTTCGTGAATAGGAGTTTTTATGTTAGTCAATTTCGCACAGTTACCAACATAGAAAAAAAATTACTGGTTACCAACCTAACAAAAACAAAAAACAAATTGGTCAACCAAAATTGCACAACTGAATATTTTTTATCTGTTGCCCTTTCTATTGTTGCGTGATGTATTTTGTCACTTTTTGGTTTGCTTAATTTGTGCATTTTTTGAGGAAACTAGACTAAAAATACACCGTGTTAAGTTTAAGTGCATTTTTCAGCCGAAATGAATGTTTGTTTGTGATAATTTTGCATAAAAAATGGTAGACGACACTGATAATATACAGTCTTTGCCATTGTCATGTCTTCCATTAAAAACACGAGAATTGTTATCATGTTTGTTGGATACGCCAAAAATTATTCCCAGCGATGGACCTGAAAAGCTTCCCAGGTAATTATTGTACCTTAGGATTATAACTTAGGATTCAACAATCAGTGTAAATACTAACAACTTCGAAAAACAACTAGAAAAACCTGTCTTTATTTTTTGAATGCAAACAGCAAACATGAATAATTAATGTTAATACATGCATTATTTAATTTTTGACTCAATATGCGACTGATTTTTAATTTGACTGAAGAATTTAAACAACTTGAAGCATAAATGGAGAAACTTTTCCTGTTAATATTTGCACTGTTTTTGTTCTCAAGCTTTTAGGCTAAAATTGTAGTGCTTGTTCAGCGAAAATCATTCATTTTTAATGTTATATACCTCAACCAGCCTATGAGCTATTTTACAATATTTACAGAATGAATACTGAGAATGATCCAAACTCAACCAATGATAACGGTGACTCATTGACCTGTTAACACTACATACTTATTATTATAAACATTTAGTGTTGTGTAGTGCTCTTTTATTGGTATTAAGTAGTTTTGTTGGCCGGCTGCGGACTAGTTTTATTTCATTAAAAGCATGCTGTTTTCAAAATTTTGACTATAATATTCTGATTGCTAAATTATAGACTGGTTGGATTTTGGTCAGAATTTAATTGATAAACCTGACCCATTTATCACTTCATCATCAAATGACTGCAAGAATGTGGTTGACGATAGTACAAATTGTGCTCCGGTGGAAAGTGAACCTGAAACATAAATACAAGTTGATTTTAAAACTCTACAGAGACTGGCGAGGCCTGGCATTCCTAGTCAATGTGTCTTCAGAAAAGGCTGCATACATTGCACTTCGTCCTCAAAAGACCATCGAGGTGTTGAAAATATGGCAAGAAGTCCAGACAGCAACAGTTGGTCAGCTGCTGAGCCACTTGGAGCGCTTAGATCGTTATGATGTTTATGATGATCTGTATGAAGATCTTAAGAGAAGAGATCTAAGAGGTAAATTAGTAATTCCAAATTAAGTTGTAACATCAAGTGATTATAAATGACACTGATTCCTGAAAATTCATGGCAGCTGGTTACAGTTCACGTTTATATAGTCAATTATATAAACATGAACTGTTACCAGCTGCCACTTGTGATGCTGGCTAACCACAAGTGACTATCAAAAATAGACTGATTTAACCAACACTTACTTCTCGCTTTCAGTGGATATACAAAATCAAATTGCAATAAAAAACACCAAGAATATCATCAACCATAGCAATGACGAGCAGAGAGTGTTCAGTGCAATCACATATGACGACGTACCGGGCTATGAGCAGCATTATGATGCCTTCGTGCTGTATGCTAAAGAAGACAAGAAGTTTGTTGATGAGCTGCTCACAAGGATGACAGATGCAGGGTTCCAGGTATAAGGAAATTATTTTTATGAAAATATTGAAAAATAGTTAACCATATAAATAACTGGTTTCATAGGAAGATTATTACATCATAACGTATACACCATCATCATCATCATTTTAGCCGAAAGATGTCCACTGCTGGACATAGGCTTTCCCCAAGCGTCGCCACACTGATAGGTTCTATGCGCTTCGCATGTTTTTCCAGCGACACCCTGGTCAAGGCTGCGGGCATCTATAGGGAAAAAACTAGTTTCTAATAATGTCAAGCTCTTAAAATAAAAATACTGTTCCATCTGGATTTACTGAATACAATTGAAAAATCAAGCTTTTATTCTCTTGTTTTCATACTGCATTGCAATGTCTGCATCCCACGCAAGTTATATTTAGGTGTAATGACCAAGAGAGAAGTGAATCACACAGTTATTCCTCAACTCTCCCGATAATGTATTATGAATGCTGTTGTTTTGTTATCGTCACAGAGACAAACAATTGTGCGTAGGTGAGATTTTATGTATCCCGGGTTTTTTGCTGCAAATGTTATAACAAAATTATAAATTCATTCATATTATTGAGATAACGTTTTACTAAAGCATAACATACCTCCCCAGTTTCGAAATATTTATATTAGTTAGGTATATTTAAAGTAGCACATGTAAAGTATAGGCTAAACTTTCCATTATGGGCTCCGAGTGGTGGGGATGGTATAGGGGGGTAGCCCCGATTCCCCCACCCCCTCCCACTTTCTCCTCCCCCCTTCCCGCGCCCTAAATCAGCGGCCCATAATCGAAAGTTTAACCAACGTATAATCATCAGCTTTTTAATGTTCCCACTTCTGAGGCACAGGCCTCCTCTCTGTGACAGACCTGCGAATGGGCCTTAATCCACCACGCGGGCCCAATGCGGATTGATGGATGGCATATGTCTTCGAATTTTTGGTTCTAGGACATGCTGGTTTCCTCACGATGTTTTCCATTATCGTTTTTAGAGCAGTGGTGACGAAATAATTTATTCAAAGCAAAGCACCTGCCTGGGTTCGAACCCACGACCTACGGCACGTAAGTCAGGGCCGTTACCACTGGGCCACCACTGCTCCATGTAAAGTTTAACATTTTCCAATCAATCAGACAATCAAAATATTTTGCAATAACATGCTAAGCCCTGATTTGATTTGTATTATGCCGAAGATTAATATATTTTAAACCTTATCTTGGAACTGATATGACACAGAACATAGATTATAATACGCGACGCGAAATCATTAGAAAATACAGTCAAGGACACAAATATTGATACTTTTTGTGGTTGCTTTGTAAGATAAAATAAAAATAGTTTCTACCAAGACCTACAAAAAATTTGAAAATAATATTTCTAAATTCTGTGGACATTTTAAATTTAAATTTACTTATTAATCAAACAACATGATTCATTTATTATTTTGCCTAGTATTTGTAGCATTTCTTTTCTCTAGATTGTACGCATACAGGATGACATTAACTTTTAGGTAGTGAAAGTACTTATGAATATAAAAAACTCTGAACTATGAAAAAAGCAGCTTTTAAGTGCATTCATCTTCTTATATATAAAATTCTCGTGTCACAATGTTAGTTACCGTACTCCTCCGAAACGGCTTTACTGATTTTTACCAAATATTATATGCATATTCAGTAGGTCTGAGAATCGGATACTACCTATTTTTCATACCCCTAAGTGATAAGGGTTGTTCACCCTTAACATTTTTTTAATTTTTGGACATAATTTTTTTTTCTATTTTCTATAATGTGGCATTAAAAATACATACAAACCTAAATTATTAAATACATATAACCTTAGGGTAGGGTAGGTATGGTAGAGTAGGTAGGGTAGGGTAGGTAGTGTAGGTAGGTAAGTAGCCAATTGAAGGGAGCGAAGCCCCGGGGGTCAGCTAGTATTTGCATAACACAATACGATGAACTAAACTGCTGATTGTTTTTTTGCATCTAGGTAAATATCACAATGTAATGTAAAAAAAAAGTCTGACGAATTGAGAAACTCCTCCTTTTTTTGAAGTTGGTTAAACAAGGAAAAGAATTATGGTTGACAGGGCACAATCGAAAAGTATAATACGTTCGACGACCTAGACCGGCAAGAATCGTTAGATGCGCACAAGTCGGTTTTTAGGTCTTTTTGGTTACCAAGCGGGACGAGGGGAACGCTTAGCACCGTTCCGAGCTCGCTATTGGTTGATCAGTTGACACAAGGATCGAATCGCGTCGTGTCCACGTTCCGTTCGTTCTATCTGGTAGTTGGTCAGGAACTTACCCCCATTAGGCCAAAACCTTGGCAAGTAACATGCAAGGGATTATATAAGTTTGTGATGTAACATTGTTTTATTCTAGTGAAAAGTCTAGTTTCGATTACTTTCTATAGACAAGTAATTTTTTTTTCCTTGTTTTGGTCAGATGCGGACATTTTGCCTTTTGCCCTTTAAATCTTTGGCTGCACTACCGCAGTGCAGCCAAAGATTTAAAGTTCTAAACCATTATTACTTCTGTACCCAGCTGTGCACAGAGGAAAAATTGCAAGCAGGCCACATGACGCCTTACGCACCGGTAGCTCAGCTAATCTCCGAGCGGTGCAAGCGCATCATACTGGTGTGCTCGCCAGAGTTTCTGAGCAGCAACGCTAACACCTTCTACAGGGATTACGCTCAAGCCGTCAGCATTGGTAAATATGTAGTTGTTTATTTTAATTTCCCCGAAATGTGAATGGAATGTCAAGGCGCATCACTTTTAGGCAGACTCTGTTACATGAGAAAAAAAATGGTGTCAGAGACAACGCACCGTAAGGCCATACTTATCGATTAGCCTTCGCTTACAGTATGAATTAATTTTATAATTCGTATGGTTTATCGTGATTTCTCTGATAAGGTTTTGAAGTTCATATCCTAAGGTCGTCTAGCGGAAATGGCCTTGAGAGATAACGCCTTCCTCTATATATATTTCTGATTTCAAATAATACTTTTTTAAAGTATTATTTTATTATTATTGTATTGTAACTGTTAGTCGAGGAATTTTTTTTTTGTGAATTTTACTGTAATGCCTTTACATAAGGTTCAGTTTTCACTTCTACTTTAATGATGTTTTTGATAATATCTACCTATCAAAGTAGAATTAAAGATAGTACTTGTCATTCAAAATCAAATTAATTACAACCAGCATAAAGTTGATATTTGTTTGAGGCAAAGATCTGAATTAACTTAACTTCTTTCAGAGTCGAGCTACCACAAGATCATCCCGATCATGTACCGTGACTGCCAGCTGCCGTCACACTTGGCGTTCTACCACAAACTCTACTACAATGAGGACGAGCGCTCCATGCACGACTTCTGGCTGAAGCTGAAGCAGTCGCTCGAGCTCGCGAGACACACTCCCAGACCGCAGTATAATAATAACAGGTTTGTATTCATCATTAACATTCAAACTCAAAAATCATTTCACTTAAAAGATTTTAAAGGTACTTTTGAATTGTCAAGCATAAGATGAATCTAGTTGCACATTCAGCGTCAGTAGGTCTCTATGGAGAAGACGTGCAAGAAACTCCACAGTCACTTATTTCAATCAGTAAAACTGAATTACAAAGTATTTGGTTACATCATACTTGTTGTAAAATACGTGAGAACGATGTAAAAAAGACATGCACATAAAAGCGTCGAGAGTTAAACAAACAAATCAAAAATACAATAAGTAATTAAAAAAATTTCAGCCGAAAGCTATCACTTGAGCCCGCAAGGCAAGACCGCATTCATCATTATTAACATAATTTCAGCCTACTGGTCATAGCTCTCCTAAGAGTTGCTATTTAAGTATATCATATTCTTTCATCCTTAAACTGAATTATTTTAAAGTAATACATGGGTAGGTAAGGTATTGATTCAATCAAAGATGAGTTACCAATCCTAAATTATAGTAACCTGCCTATCAACGGTCTGAAATTATGTAAGAGCAGTCTATATTGAGTCTTTTTTTCTAGTCTCATTAAGGAAGGGACATCGCATGGTCTAGACTTCCAAAAGTGTTCCATCAGATTTTGCGCTTGGTATATTATATCTCTCGCTGGCGCAAATTGTCTTGATTTAGGAAAATAATTTTACTTCCACCTATTCTATCAGTTCAAATTTTAACTTCAACATTTGCAGAATCAACAACACCACAATGAATAGCTCGCTGCCACAGATCAAGATCGTAGAGCTGCCTTCCAGCAAGAACATCCACGATTATATCGACGACAACAATCTTTTCCTGCCATCTGCACCCAAAAGCATCTCAATGAATGACTTGGACTCCCTCAACGTACACACTCTCAATGCTGACTCCAACTCCGTGAGCAGCATGAGCCAGAAAAGTGGCTCCAGCGGCAAAAAGAAGAAGAAACCCAAAATAATCAGACGCTTCATTAAATATTTTAAAATCACAAAATCTGAAGAAGCTGTCATGGTTGCTCATTAAAGGAGTTTGAACAGTAATTACCAATGTAAGAAAATTTTGAAAGTTAAATCTCACCAAAATAATGTTTGTAAACAAAATTGGTGATAAATAATTAAGTGTACTAGGTGTAAGTCCATAAATTAGTTTCGAAAACAAATGGTATAGTGTTTGTGATAAGAAAATTGTCATAGCAGCATTGATAGAATTTTCAGAGTCTACTATAATTTCAGCAACAGCTTTTAATTTACTTTGCATTGAGGATCAAAGATTTTAAAGGCTAGGCCTATTTCTAACGAGCTTCTATTCTTCTGCCCACATGAACTGAAACTCCCCATTTTTAAGGGCATGAAGCAACTCATTGAAGTAACGTATGCCACTTCTCATATATTCGAAGTAGACAGAATTTCTCCGCATTTAATCGAAACAATCTTATGGGTATTTTATAAGTCAAATATTATTAAGTTTTAATATGAAATATACATATACATGTAGTGAACGGTCTCAGATTAGCATACCTGCTGAATAAGTCATATTAGTATATCTCTCGTATTGCAAACACTATATGCATGAAAAATGACTAGATGTACAAAAAATTTTTTATCTCTATGGATCGATGAATGGAAATAACATATAAAATGCATATTTTTACCCGACTGCCGTTAAGAGGGGCGTGGTCTAACAAAAATTATAGAAAACCTACCAAATCTTCAATTGTCACCGGCCGCACCACATAATATTTCAAATTCATTATTTCCTTGAATAAATATGTCACAAAACAATTTAATTATTATGGTGCATTTTAGATTACTTCACAGAATTTAATAAATTATACCTAGTATTTTTTTTCTCTTTTCATTTAATTATTTTTAGCAGTCAGGATTTTGTTTTTTTTTTTTTGTTATTGTTATTACTAGAAGATTATTTTCGCAAATTTTATGAGATCAATAGTAGGATAAGATAAAATCAAGAGAATCATATTAGATATACATTGTAGTTTTAATTATTTCAACTTTATGAATTATGTAATAATTCGAGCACAGTCCGATGTTAGAATTAAGTTGAACCAAGCTACAAGCATAAAGGCATCTTGTTGTTAGATGTACTTTTTGATTTCCGATCGATAATTTGGTTTTTTTAGCTTTATTTATCTGGTTCTTGCCTTGTAACAGGTCTGTTAAAAATATTATTACTCAATAAAACCTTAAGTTTTATAGTCATGGACGACTTTTACAATAACTTGTATACATTTTATTGCTAATTAGATGTCTTTTTGTGAAACAAAAGGACATTTTGTTAATATTTTTGGGCCAATTAACATTTAAATGAGTGCTACAATCAAATGTGATTTTATACAAATAATGATATACATGTTTTCGCCTTTTTGTAAATTTTACTGATGAAACTTTGTCAAATTCTCTGTAAATATATTGATACGTTAGATAAATTAGTATTTCATTTCTGGATAATTTGCCTTGATCAATTGAATAAAAAAAAAGGGGAAAAATAATATAATTATTTATTATGAAATAATATCAACACTGTATATTCTCACAAGATGGTCGTTCCCACAACTTGCCAACAACATTTTATTATCCTCAGCAGGCTTAAATGTCAACCTTTTCACCGCTAAATGATGTGCCGCGCTGAAAAGAAGTAAAACAAAATTATAAAAAGTACAAAAAGATTTGGGCTCGTCCGGGATTTGAACCCGGGACCTCTCGCACCCTAAGCGAAAATCATACCCCTAGACCAACGAGCCGCTTGAAATGTTGGTCGAAATTGTAGATTCGATGGCAAGGACCGTTACGTCATACGATTTAATAGAATGAGACATGTGGAAGAATGTAGGAGTAAAGCTTTGTTGAGATAAATATGGTAGACTAGCTGTCGCCCGCGTACTTCTCTCAATATCTTCATAAATTATAGTCTATGCGTTACTCTGATGCATAAGATATATTTATGTTAAGTTTAATCAAAATCAGTTAAGTAGATTTTGCGTGACAGAGTAACAAACATTCTTCCATCCATCCTCACAAACTTTCACGTTTCACCTCATATTTAAAAAAAAAACTTTTTGTTGAAACATCACTCTTCCTGACTAAGATATAAGGGGACATCTAAGAATTTGTTAGAAATTCAACATAATTTCAAATCTTTGTAATCATTTTTTCACAAAATTGTCGCCTGTTTTGCTGTTCCATAATACCGTCAAATTTGAATAAGCATAAAAATGTAATAAAAAAAACTCCCGATGCGATGCTTTTTAAACTACATAAATATATTATAATACACCTAGTAGAAGACACGCTTCAATCGACAGACAATCTATGCAAACACGTGATTATGACACGATATCTCGCAAAAAAAAAACCCATATTCAAAGAGTTAAATATGGATAACTTTTGAACGGCTGAGGCGATTTTAATAAAACATAGCTTAGAACACGTCAAGTGTAAAAAAAGTAAAATTAAAAAAAAAACTAATTAAAATCGGTTTATCTGTTTAGGAGCTATGATCCACAGACAGATACAACAAGCAACACACGTCAAACTTATAACACCCCTATTTTTCCGTCGGGGGTTAAAACACATTATATCAGACTAACCTATTATCCAATTCCTTCAATAGATTCCAGCCATCAACTCCAAAATGATATATCCTGATGACGCCAGTTTCGAAGCCGGTGGCCAGCACTATGCCTTCTCCAGAATATGGCGCGAAGTCTAGAGCGGTGACCGATTCGCCGGGCACCTCTAGTGCTTTCCCTACGAGACCGTAGTCGCCGAGGGAGGATTTTGAAGGACCCATTTCTGACCAGATGCATACCTGGAATAATGTTAAGATCAATATCATTGTAATAGGACTTTTTTGAGATTAGGAAATATCAAGTACAAGAAAAGATATAAAGGAAATTTAAAAAAAAAAAAAAGTTCCATTCATTATTATTTTTGCGGAAACGAAGCAAACGGATTATGTTAGGTTTGTAGCTGGCGGTTTTTCTCCTGGAGAACGGTCGTTAGTTTAGTAAGATAATTCAAATCAAAATAAATAAACGAGATAAAAAGCAAATAATTATATATTTCTACGTAATTTATTCTTTAACTCACCACCTGCAGCTTTCAGTACAGGTCGATTCAAATTTAATCACGGCTGTGAAATGTGCTACCCGGTGTGCAGTACACTATGCGGTGTTTTCTGAGCTGCTATTAAGTTTGAACTGAACCGTAGTAGTTTTACACAAAATATTAGATCTTAAGTACCTAACGAAATGTTGAAACACATTTACCTTCCCATCTCTCGAGCCCGTCCCAAACGCCTTACTATCCTGCGTCCAAGCACAGCACCAAATTATCCTCGTGTGTACTCCATTCGTCTTGTCCGTGCTGGCGACCGTGTCAAACGAGTCTGAACCCTGTTGCCTACGGTATAAGGTCCACCGTCGGTCGCGAGACACTGACAGGAGATGTTGGCTGTCCGGTGAGAAGGCTAACTGGGTCACTGTTAGTTGATGAGAGATTAGTTTTTGTGTTTGTTCCCAGGTTGAGGTGTCCCTGTAAACAGGAATGATTTATTGTATGGCTATATTTGACAGTAGAAAAAATATTATCAGGATCTTTTGACCTCGTAACCTATACAATTAACTGAGAGGGACTCGGGCCACCGGCCGATCGGATCTTTGGACGGGGACAGCCGTGGTCGGTGCACGGGTTGTAAACGTATGTTCCTCCAACTGCATCCGATATGTATAGTATAGGAACTATGTAAGCAGGTACTATAGGGTGTCCCAGAATGTTTTTTCGTTTTTGATACTTTTCAAAACTCGTTTTATTTACTGTTAAATTAAAAAAAAGTTTTTGAATTTTGTGTATGTGTTTTTAGAAGTATCAAAAAACAAAAACATTCTAACACACCCCAAAAGTACAGCTATACCAGACGAACCTGCCATTCGTAATTAATCAAAAAACTGATTTAAATAAGGCACTATTATATCGGTCGAGACATTTGGTTCTATCAATGTCTGTCACCTTTACAAGTACCTCCTTCTCAGATACAACCTATTCATAATACACAAAGAGCGTCATAAAATGTATTAGGGTAAACCACCCTATCGCTGGCACCCCTCCAGTTATTGGCACTTCTGAGTTTATAGGCTAAAAATAAGAAAACCATTGATTACGCAATGTTGTAATTTCTATGCAAGTAATTAGATTTGAGATAGCCTTTTTAGGGTTCCGTACTCAAAGGGTAAAAACGGGACCCTATTGCAAGACTTCACTGTCCGTCTGACTGTCTGCCTATCTGTCACCCGGCTGTATCTCATGAACTGTGATAGACAGTTGAAATTTTCACAGATAATGTATTTCTGTTGCCGCTATAACAACAAATACTAAAAACAGACTAAAATAAATATTTAAGTGGGGCTCCCAAACAACAAACGTGATTTGTTTGCCGTTTTTTGCGATAGTGGTACGGAACTCTTCGTGCGCGAGTCCGACTCGCACATGGCCGGTTTTTATAATTTAGTGAAAATATATTTATAAATTCTATTTCACCAGATGAAACAAAAATAAAAATTAGAATATTTCCTTTGATGTCCTTATATTTTTTTAAGCTAGTACATTTGTATAATTTTCTGGGCATTTGATTACGAAGCTTGGTGAGGCACTCTCTAATAGTGCCAAAAACTGGTTATATTACCCTATGTCCATATCAAATATTTGTCTTGCCCCGTTTTTTCATACTTCTTTCGTGGCATCCTCTTCTATTATGAATTCCAAGATATTGGAATTCACATTTAAATTCAATATTTGAAAGGATCTGTGTAGGAAGGCCTCCCACTAAGTGGACTGATGACCTGATTAAGGTTGCGGGAATCCGCTGGATGTGAGAAGCACGGGATCGGTCAGTGTGGCGACGCTTGGGGGAGGCCTATATCTAGCAGTGGACGTCTTTCGGCTGGTATGATGATGATGATGACTTGAAAGTGATAAAATCTCACCATATAAGCACAGCTGCATGTTCAGCGGTGGTGGCTTTGCACGCGGAGGCGAGCAGCTTGCCATCAGCACTGGCGGCCAGCGCGAACACCTCGTACCCGTGCCCGTACAGCTTCTGTATCTCGGGCCAGAGTGTGTTCTGCATTAAGGTTTCTTCTGTTGGTGGCTCTAGAACGTTATCGACAGTGAATTAAAATTTTGATTTGCGGCAATATTGAAGTTCTCTATTTCAGGCAATATCATGTGAATTATGGTTATTGGGCAATCGGCGAGCTTTGTTAAAGAAACAACTTTTTAGATGATAAAAATATAATAACTTTTAGTGCATGTTGTCGAATGAACAAGGTAGGAGAGTCTACTTAAAAACTAGCTTACATGCTACGCGGCCGGAGCGACGCCTACGTTCACGCACACACTTACACATATGCACTACCGACACACACTATTACATGTGTGTTTGACAATCTCGGGACTCTGAGGTTCTGGAGCTTTGAAAGGCGTGCCAGGGGCCAAAGCCAACTCGCAGATGCGTTGATAGACATGTATCATGATATGTGAAAACCAACCGATGATTATCCCTGTATGCACTTCGTAAGTGCACCCAAGGACAATCCCCAGTTGTATCAGGACTATTGTATAATATGGAGACAAAATTTTTTGGGCTATGGGCTTGGCAGGTTTAGTGGATCGATTGCCTAAAACTGTAGGATTACTAGCCCCTGCTTGACCACTATTGTACTACAAGGCTATAAAGTTGACATTTCCCCCTCCCCAAACAGGTTTGCAGGTCATCCCCTGTTGGGGAACTCAATAAATTGGCCCCCATAAACGGTCCCATCACTTTAGTGGCGTAACCCAGGTAGGCAATCATGTGTGTTATTATTGTACACATTGCTGGATAAATAAAGTGTCAACATCGTTTAATAGGCAAAATGACGCTCTGAGACAACATAGCTAAAATGCATTACTTTATAAGTTTTTCTTACCTGTCATATCAATGGGCACGAAATACCCGTCATTGTCATCATCACCGTCTTGCTGTTCGTCATCATCGATGAATATAGCCTTGTTTGATAACCCGAGTGATGGAACCGCTGCGCCCTCAGGACCTGAAACGGTTGGCATGTTTTTGTTGAGTCCAGAAATAAGGGACAGGTCATCAATGATCACGGATAAAGGCCGCCATTTAAATTTATCTTAGTATAAATATTTATGTAACTTTTGTGCTACAAGTCGCCGAAATAGTTTCATATATTGTTCCTTTTATTGCCTTTGGGTATTGTGACAAACTCATAAGTGTACACAAGTGTTAACAAGAGTTTGCCATAGTCTGGTTTTTTTTTGTATTTTTTTTTATTGTAGAATCTCATACGAAGTGGAAAACAATTTATTTGTATTTCTTTATTTGTCACGCAACAGCTCGTGCTTGGAATGTATTTTTTAATGTCATATTGAAATGTTTGAGATGGGGTATCGCGGGCAATGAAAATATATTTAATAAGAAGATTGTTATTCAGGGGGTTCCACGGCCTAACATTTTTGTTCGTGGTACCCCAAGGGGAACTAGACTGGGGAATCACGGGCCAGTACCGTAATAATGCACTTTTTATCAAACTGCCGGCACTTTGGTCTATTTCAAGAATATTTCGTAATTTTTCTATAAACTCCAAATATGAACATATAGTTATATCTCTTATATTACACCTACATATTATACCTTTTTCTTACCTTTACCATCTTGCTCAATAACTTCTCCAGTAATATTCTTGAAGTTATGCACAAAGTTGTGTGGCGCTCTGAACACTCGTATCACTTTCTCCTCAGCAGCTGAAGCGAAAGTCGTGCTGTTGATCAGCGCGAGAGAAGATAAGTCGTACCCGTGCACTTGGGGACGAGCTATCTCGTGCCACTCGGTACCTGGAGATGAGATGATGAATAGATAGTGGAAAATTAATAATTCATATTTTTTACAATCTGCTACTGCGAGCGGCTTCTCTCGCATAAATGTTGAATATTATCTCAAGGGAACGTAATTCTGGGATAAAGTCTTTGATGTCCTTCTCTAAGGTCTAATGAATCACAATACATTTTAGTTTTTTTATTCTTTTTCTTTTACTTTTTGGTTAGTAAGAATATATTACCCGAATATCATGAAACTTGAACATAACCGGTGAAATGAGAGTGTACCAAGGGACTGTACTCGTCTGCGTACCCCTTTAGAGGGTACTGGCGTGATGTTATGAAATGGTATAAACAATAAACAGACATGTGATTGCAGCAATCCCGAGAGATTTGCCGTCATTTATTGAAGAGTTCTATTGTATATTTCCGAAGTTCTTTATCAGATCTTCACCAAATTAAAATGGGACCAATTCGAGATACCACTCTTTCAAACAAAAAAAAAAGAATTTTTAAAATCAGTCCACAATTGACGGAGATATCGGTGAAAATACACAAAAAAAACCAGCCAAGTGCGAGTCGGGCTCGCGCACGAAGGCTTCCGTACCATTATCGCAAAAAAACGGCAAAAAGGTCACGTTTGTTTTATGACAGCCCCACTTAAATATTTATTTTATACTGTTTTTAGTTTTTGTTGTAATAGCGGCAAGAAATACATCATCTGTGAAAATTTCAACTGCCTAATTATCACGGTTCATGAGATACAGCATGGTGTCAGACGGACAGACAGACAGGCAGACAAACAGACGGACCGCGGAGTCTTATTAATAGGGTACCGTTTTTCCCTTTGGGTACGGAACCCTAAAAAGCACACAAACAGTCGAACATAGAACCTTCTCCTTTTTGGACAGTCGGATAAAAACCGGCCAAGTGCTTGTCGGACTTCGCACATAAAGGGTTCCGTACCAAAGAAAAAATCTTCTTTTCAATATATTGGTATTTGTTAGTAAAGTATACGTAATAATAAACATTATCAGCAAATTTCAAGTACGTAGGTCAATGGAATTTATAAAAAATCTTCGGAATTAAATTGTGTGACAGATGACGGACAGAGAGACACGTGAATGACAGCAATAGGGCTCCGTTTTGACCCTTCGGGTACAGAACCCTAAAAAATTAACAAACAAACAGACAGAATTACTTTTACATTTGAATGGATTTACGTGAGAGGAAGTGTGGCACTATCCGATCAGAAATATCCCTCAGCTTGATTGGAACTGAAAAAAACTGCAGTGTTTTATTTTTACACTATGGATTGTGATTAAAATTTTTCGTTGATTTTGATAAATACTTCAAAATTTCATTCTATTTTCCTGTTTGAGATGAAAAGTTTGCCCAGCAGTAAGTGAAGCAGGCCGCATAGTGTAGTGCTAAAAATCTTAGATTAGTAGGTATACCGTAGTTGGTCCTCCAAGGCGCATGGACCCTGGTGGTCTGGTCAGCAGAGACACTCATGAGGTATCGTCCCTCGCGCTCCCACCTCACGTCCTCCACCGCACTGAAGTGACCGCCGCACACAACTGATGAATGCCACTGTCCTGACTCCTGGAAATTAACAGAAGACTAGTTTCTTATAATAGCAGAGAAAGAAACGCTAATTTTAAGTAGAACATACAGGTAGATTCAAACTTAGTGGTGGCTCGGAACACGAAGTGAATCACTGAGCTGAAGTGAATTCATGTGACAGGGGTCTAGAAGATTGATTCAACCTGTAACTATGATAACCATGATCTTATAAAGGTGTTCCTTTCTTAGGCCTGTCAAATTCAGCACTTGAAAGTTTCTTCAAAGACTGAATCTGTTCCAATGAAAAAATCTATTCGAGTTATCAGGCGAAAAGGCAATTATTTATCAAACCAGTTTCACTAAGACGATTCCTACAAGAAATTGAACCTAGACCACAACATGACAAAGTTCAAATTTCATTACAACCTTAAACCTTTAACCCAACCTAATCCTTAACCTTTAGGGCCCTTTTAATACAAATGTTCATTAAAAATCAACTAAAAATATATAATGCTACAGTCTATACTTAAGTACGCCACCACCGATCTCCAATCTTATCTTACTAATCCTACAAATATTATAAAAACTAAAGTTTGTGAGTGTGTAAGTGTGTTTGAAACTCTTTCACGCAAATCTACTAAACGGATCTGGATGATATTTTGGCACAAAGATAAATTATAGTCTGGAATAGCACATCCACATTTGGCACTTTTTATCCCGGGAATTATGTTCACTTGGGACAATTTTCGATTTTCACGCGGGCGAAGCCGCTGACTAAAGCTAGTCTTACTAATCCTACTATCACAATTAATGTTAAAAAGGCGAAAGTTTGTGAGTGTGTTTGTTACTTCTTCACGCCAGAACGGCTGAAAGGATCTGGAAGAAATTTGGCACAGAGATAGATTATAGTCTGGCATAGCACAGAATTTATACTACTTTTCATCCCAGCATAATGTTCTCCTGGGTTAAGAAACACTATTTACGCGGGCTAAGTCGCTGGCAGAAGCTAGTTATGAATAATTATACACTAGAATTCCTCCTGTATCGTGTATCGTTATTCAAGTATAGATGGTGAGAAAATCTTTTAATTCAGGCATTAATTCACGTGTCGTCTAAGGTTGGTGAAAAGAGGTACAATTATAAACAATAATATTTAAAACTTACCTTACACTGCCTCCAAATATGGAAGGACCCATTATACCCATGTCCTAGAATCGAATTCCCATCAGGTCCAAATCTGCTGCCGTAGAACCCAAGCCCGTTTCCCCCCACTTCCCCAACTCTCACTTTTTCGACCCAGGCGCCCTCCCCTTCTCCCTTTTGTGGCGATGATTCTGGCTCCCAGATGATGACTGTCTTGTCTAAGGATGATGACAGGAGGCGGTAGATCGGTTTTTTGCTGGTTTCTGGATGGAGAAAGAACAATATTGATAAATGTACGAAAGATGTGGTTATGAGGGTCGGGCTCAATAAGTATTATTGGACTTCGCTTGTTAATAAGAGAGGTAATGGACGAGTTATTTAGTTTATAAAACAACTGTAAACAAAGTCTGTTGTTCGCGTATTCCATAAAACTATGAAAAGATTCAGTTTTCAGAAGTAAAATCTTGTAATTTCGCTTTGTCTTTTAAGTGTCCATGTGTGATTTACTCCAAGGTGATTTCTCCACAATTTCACCTTCTCCATGAGATGGAGCACTTGATGCTGGAGTTTGAAGATATTTGCAACCATTTTCATCAATTTTGTATGTCTATCACTGTTAGAAGGTGAGGAATGGGTTATTGGCGATTGGGGACTCTAATTAAGGCATATACATGTATTCCCCAACGTTATCAGAATATCAATATTGAACCGCCTTTTGGACAGTTTTGTTTGCAAAATATTCTTTGATTTACATACATGCTATTTCAGTGATGAAGAAATTCTAGCCATAAATTTTTCCGTGTAAAAATATTTTTAAACATTCAAGTTGTTTTGGGGCAATATCCAAAACTAGCGATAAAATATCGTGTTTTTAATTTTTTTTTTAAAGCAGGTCTATTAGTTACACGAAAAAACCATGGTTCACAAATAATGTCCATGAATCAGTAATAAATATTTTTATTTTGAAACCTTTTAATCTAGCCGTTACTAAGGAGTATGCTTTAGAAAGTAACCGTTTTACGGCACTAAAGCGGTGGAAGGCCCTTAATTGAATAAATAATAATCTCTTCATCACCTACCTCCAACTGGGGCAGGCTGCCACTGCACCCCATACACCCACCCCTCATGTCCAGCAAGCACCGCATCCAGTTTCACAGACCAGTCCTCTCCGTATGCTGGGAACACTTTCTGTTCCACCTTAATGCCCTTGGTGACCTGCTGGTCTACATGCTTCTCGATGCGCCACAGTCGGATGTATGTGTCTTGGGAGGCTGAGGCGAGGAGTATTGTGGAGTTGTCTGTGGAAGTAGATAGCAAATCATTTATTCTGTAAAAAGGTAATTGGAATCACTTTTCAACATTTTCTATTTAGGTGCTGGACAGTAGAGAAGAAATATTAATTGATTTAATTTGATTGAGTTATCTATGCTATTTATTTATAAGGCTCTAAATAGATGCACTGTATTGGATCTGCTCAGTACCTGCAAAATTGTAGTTTTGTGCAGTGGACTAAACTGCATCTGTTTAGAGACCCTAAGAGCTAGTGCACAGTGTCAGTTGCTGAACTGACAGGACCTCGAAACCTAGTATAAGGGGTCTTCAAATAAAATAATTACTAGCCACACTTGGAAAATTCCAGATTAAGACACTGTATTCCTTTCTTTAAGTAACAAATATATTAACATATATGCAATTGAAAATCCTAAAAAAAAACCTATATATAAATACAAAGGGGAGAGGTAAGAGGACTCATTGTGCATCAAAAAATTCGTCCAAATCAATGTCAATGGGAAACATGCCCAGAATGCTGGCAGCATTGCCAAGTTGAAAGGCAATACTGATTCTCTGGTCACGTGAAGAGTTGACGAGCTTTGTGCTAATTTCTCGAAAAAATCGATGCACACTCGGACCCCATGGACCTAACCCCGTTGAAGACACTGTTGTTAAGTTAATTTCAAATTGTACAGAAACTTCCAATCTCAAAGAAAGTATAAGTTCTTTAATAAAGTTTCTTACTCACCAACATCTTGAACATCCAGCCCCCTCACCCAGTCCTCATGTCCAGCTAATGAATGGACCCTGTGGTACTCCTCGCCAACAAACACATGTATCTTATGGTCATCTAGAGCACAGAACAGTATTGGCTTCTGGGATGTTGGTAAGATGTGTGCATGCAGAGTAAGGCAGAGACCAGAGTTCAGATTTATGGTCTGTTTGTGTACTATCACACCTGTAATAAAAATAAATAAATTATTCAAATAGTTGTAAATAGCAAGTCAGATTCTTAACTGTAATTTTAATAGTATTTAGAGTAGTTAAAACTGCATTTGCCCAGCAGTGGGATGATTATTATTAGCGGCATATTTTGTTTTAGCAATATGCAAGAATTTTATTGAATTATGTTATAGTTTTGCTTCATATATCTATAAGTTCATGATGTAACCTTTGCTATTTCTTATTTAACTGTAGTTTACGACAAAGCCATAATTTTGTGTGAAAATGTTGAGTCAATATTTACCGTCTTTTCTCTCCCACACTCTAACAGTAGAATCAACAGATCCCGTATAAACCAGTAGCACATCTCCATTATAAGCACCATGAATGCATGTTATACCATCCGTATGTCCTGCAAGACTGCTTGTTACTTTGCATACTCCATCCTGCAAGCTCCATATAGCAGCAGTCTTGTCTGCTGATCCAGAAATGAGTTCCATACAGGTACCATCTGGTTTTCGGAGCCATTTCACTGTGTTCACTTGTGAGCGATGGTGGCTGAGTACTGTTAGAGGGTCTTGGCCTTTGAGATTCTATAATAGAGAATTTTTTTTTTTTTTCTTTTAGATACATAAATTGAGAAATGAATAAGAAGGAAACTTATAGTATGTGACGTTGTTATTTATCTCTCATCTTCGTTGATTAAAGTTTGAGTGGTTTTAACACTTCAGAATCCAGATCGGCAATCTAAAGGCCACAAAAACTAAAAATCAAAATATTCTTACCGTATCGTAAATAACAACAGAGTTGGTAGCACCAAAACAAATGATTCCCTGGCCATTCCAGTCGATTATTTCCGGGGTGCGATTACACGCGACGGACGTATAGACTTGCTCAACACTAACTTTCATTGCTTTACCATTTATTGCAGTAAATATACAATGAAAAATCGATTATGCTTGACCAACTTGAACTTTTAAGGTTATAAATATATTTTTTTTTTTTTTATATTTGTTCCTAACGGAACAGGCTAAGGTCTGAGACCATGCTGCCTAGTCATCAGTATTTTTCTCTTCTTGAATTCTTTAGTATGCATTAGAATGCGGATGTAACAGATTCTAATGCTTTTTTGGAGTATTTGGCAGCAAATTGTATCGAATCAGCCTTCCCAGTAAGCTTTGCAGAGGTAGTCAATACTACAATAAAATTCTCCGATCCACTATCCCGAGATCGCTTCTGTCAATTATTTCACATATTGTCCAGTTGCATAGACAGTTGAGACACAAAACTACACCAATTTTATATCACAATATCCACTAGGAATCAATTTGCAAATAATATTAACAGCCGCTGAACTACACTCGAAAAAATCCCGCCAAAAAACCCAATTATAAATATAATAAACATATGGTTGACACACTTGACAACTGACAAACTTTAGTTATTTTTTTTATATTTATTAAACGGCCATGGATACAAGTCCTTAAAGGCCGACTTAACTATTTTAAAAACAAATCTGTATTACAATTTTCCTACAGTATTAACAATAATTTTATACAAAGGTTCAAAATACAAAGATACTGATAAAATTGTTTGCAAATCGTTCGGCAATTCCCGCATACACTTTATAACTCTGACACTAAGACCAAACGTTCAAAGTTAAATTTTTGATACTTCAATAATATATTATGATCAAGGTCAGCGACCTCGTTGATACAATAATCACATTTTCCTTCGGGTATAATTTTCAGTCTTTCTAGATGAGTTGCAGTTTTACAGTGGCCAAATCATAATCGATTTATTGCAGTTATGAAATTTCTGCTATCAGTGTATTTGTTTTTCAGATTCCAGGGTCTTAGCGACGGGACCTCCTGAATTTTTGTGTACCACTTGCCTTTTTCTTGGCTTATAATTATCCAATATCCATGCTACAACATTTTGAGGTTCCCAGATAACTTTTCATGATGTAGTGCCAGGGTTCCCAAATCCTAAAAATAAATAACCTTAAATGCAATATTCAAAAGCCCCAAAAAAAGCTCTGTTCCTATTCAAGGGTATTCTTTAAATGAGTATATCGTTTTACTAGGGTATATCAAATATAACTCATGTGTATCTCACTTATATCAAATATAACTTATTATAACGAATTAAAGATATTTATTGTTAATAATCGTTTAAGTTCCGGCTGATGCACCATCTCGTTTTAGAATGAATCGTGTCATCATTACACAGCAAAATTTGCAGCATTACAAGGGACAATCGGTTCCGTTAGAAAGCATGAAATATTAGTTTTGTCCCTAAAATAGCCCTACATTTTTTAGGACCCTAAAAACGCACAACCTGGTTGTTTTTTACCCTAAATTTGGGGGTAAATGTCCTAAATTGGCAAGCCTGTGTGATGCGTTAGGAAAGTGTTTATCTGGCTTAATACCAATACCATCTTTTATTATAAACATTGTTAATTAAGTATATTGATTTCATTCACAACTCAGAATCATTATGCAAACATTTAATTTGAAATAAATCATTTTGTGGGAGACACTTTAATCCATCTGAAAAGTTATTCATTTCGAACGCGCCCAATTATTTAGTTGGCGGCAAAAATGACATTAGTTTGATGGAAACATGACAAATTTTTTGATGAATCTCTCGGACATGGTAACGCTTGTTTTGTTTAGTTTTATTTAATGTGAAGGGTGTAAATACAATCAACAACTATGCCTGAAGTAATGATATGTGGTATACCGGTCACCTTTCCTTTTGAACCATATGAAGTTCAGAAGATCTACATGGAGCGAGTGATTGAAAGCCTGCAGAACAATACCAATGCTTTGCTGGAGTCCCCCACAGGTACTGGAAAAACTTTGAGCTTACTATGTTCGTCATTAGCTTGGTTATTAGTGAAAAAGGCCCAGTTGCAAATGAATGCACAAGTGGGCAATTTTTCAGAGCACAGCACGTTCAGTGGAGCTCTAAAAGATACGTTAAAGTCAGGAGCTGGTAAATCAAAAGACAGCACGTCGTGGGGAATGCCGAAAATTATTTATTCGTCAAGAACCCACTCGCAGTTAACACAAGCTATGCAAGAGTTGAAGAGATCCAGCTACAAGCATGTGAAAGCTACTGTTCTTGGTTCAAGAGACCAGATGTGCATTCATCCAGAAGTGTCTAAAGAAACCAATAATATGAACAAAGTCCACATGTGTCAGTTGAGAGTAAAATCCAGAACTTGTCACTTTTATAACAATGTTGAATCTAAGAAAGAAGACAGAGCTGTGAAAGGTGATGAAATATTAGACATAGAAGATTTAGTAACAGTAGGAAAAAAGCTGAAGTGTTGTCCATATTATTTATCAAAGGAATTAAAACAGGATGCCGATATAATATTCATGCCTTACAATTATATCCTAGATCCAAAATCAAGGAGAGCTAATGGAGTAGAACTCCTGAATAATATTATTATTTTAGATGAAGCACACAATGTAGAGAAGATGTGTGAAGAGTCAGCATCCTTGCAGATACGGACAACCGATGTTGCTTTATGTATTGATGAGATTACTCATGTTATGAGATCTTTTGGTGAGACGGCAGGTAATGAAGAACAAATGGACATGACAGTGGACAGCCAGCCAAAAGATTTCACCTGTGATGATTTGTGTGTTTTAAAAGAAATGATGCTGGCATTAGAAAAAGCCATTGATGAGATTTCTGTTGGCAATGAAGGTAGTACTTACCCTGGTGGTTACATATTTGAGTTGCTATCAAAAGCTGAGATCAGAGATCACAATCAAATGGCAGTCATCACTATGATTGAGAATCTCATACAATACTTGTCAACAGGCAGTGCTTCTCCTTTTCAGCGCAAAGGTATTGGTTTGCAGAAGATAGTAGATTTACTTAATGTGGTGTTCAGTGGAACAACACATGCTTATAAAGAGAGAGTTAAAATGTGTTACAAAGTTCATATACAAATAGAAGATAAGAAGAATAAGAAGACTGATGGTTGGGGAGCTCTAAAAACTGCCACCACTAAAACTGCTGAAAGAGTTCTAAGCTATTGGTGCTTCAGTCCAGGCTTTGGAATGAAGCAATTAATGGAACAGAATGTTAGGAGTATCATATTAACCAGTGGAACCCTAGCCCCACTAAAACCGTTGACATCTGAATTGGGCATCCCAATAGGAGTTACATTGGAGAACCCTCACATAGTGAAGTCCAACCAAATATGTGTTAAAATTATGAGTCAAGGTCCTGATGGTGTGATGCTAAATTCTAATTACCAGAACAGAGATAACCCTAAATATCTTTCATCCCTAGGGAGAACAATTCTTAGCTTCTGCCGTGTAGTTCCAGATGGCCTGTTAGTGTTTTTCCCATCATACCCTATAATGTCCAAGTGTCAAGAGGCATGGCAAAATGAAGGGATCTGGTCAAGTATAAATAATATAAAGCCAATATTTGTTGAGCCTCAGCGGAAGGACACTTTTAATACAATCATAAGTGACTACTATAGTAAAATAAGTGATCCTAGTACAAGGGGAGCCTGCTTCATGGCTGTGTGTAGAGGAAAAGTATCTGAAGGTCTAGACTTTGCTGACATGAATGGTAGGGCAGTTATTATAACAGGATTACCATTTCCACCACTGAAGGACCCAAGAATCATTCTGAAGAAAAAATATTTGGAAGAGCTGAGGACTAAGGATAAACAATTCTTATCAGGAGATGACTGGTACTCTTTAGAAGCAACTAGAGCTGTGAACCAAGCAATTGGCAGAGTCATAAGACATCAAAATGATTATGGTGCAATTTTACTTTGTGACACTAGGTTCAATAGTCCTAAATTGAAGAACCAGTTATCTGCATGGTTGAGAGATCATATCAATGTCTCCAATAAGTTTGGGGAGACAGTGAGTGAAATCTGTAGGTTTTTCAAAAATGCTGAATCAACACTGCCTCCACCTAGGCTGAAACCACTGCTTCCAAATGAGTCTGGATTTCGAGACAGAGAGTCTGGGCCAATTCATGTTAGTGGTGTAGCATTTCCAGTGTCTAATACCAGAGTTGTGTCAAAATCTTCAAATAAAAAATCAGTAAGCCAGTATCCTAACTCAAATGAGGTTTATGCAGATTTTTCTATGGACTTCTATAAAAATGCTAAAGCTTCTGCCTATGTACAGGAATTCAAGCCAAATACTACAAAAGATCTCTTTAGTGCTATTGATCAAGAAGACACTCAGCAGTCACAGTCATCACAGTCACTAGTAACCATCCACAAGAGAGCTGCAGATGTCAGTATAGCAAATAATATAGTCAAAAAGAAAAAGTTGAAGATAAAACCTTTCGGTTTTGAAGAGAACTTGAATGGTGAAAAATCAAGTGAAGTTCAATCAAGAAAAGTTGAGAAAGTACCTCCTGCATCCTTGATAGATTTTGTAAAGGAAATAAAAATGCTTTTACAAGCCGATCAGTATAAGGAGTTTCAACTATCTATTTCAGCTTACAAAAAAAGTGGTGATTATGAAGCTTTTTTAAAGATTTTATCAAATTTATTTGAAAATAGTAAAATGTTATATTTATTCAAAGGCATGAAAAGGTTTCTGAAAGAGGAGCATAAGGTTCCATTTCAGGAATATTGTGATAATGTTAAATTATGTAGTTAACAATTTGTTCATGTAATATATAGTTAGGTAATCATTATTTATGTGTACATCAGCTTAGAAATTAAATGATTGACTTTTAAAAATGTGATTGTTTAATCTATCTATCTAATACCTTTAAACAAGCAATTCTTATATGTATATAATTTGAATCTCGGGAACGGCTCCCAACGATTTTCATGAAATTTAGTATGCTGGGCCTTTCAGGGGCAATAAACCGATCTAGCTAGGTTTCATTTTTAAAAAACTTCTTTTTCTCTATTTTCACCCGAGCAGAGCTGGGTTACCCAGGTACTTATAATGTAAGAAGTGTACTTGGAGTTTGAATGAAATTCTTATTTTTTTATACACTAACATTTATTATCTACTTAAAACATACAACTAGAAAACATTCTTAGGAGCTTCATTGATCTTACTGGCAATCTCTACTGAGTTTATTCTCAAAATGGTTTGTGGTGCTCTAACGAAGTTGATTCTCATGAACTGCTTCCTCCTCTTCTTTTTGAAATGTGTTCTGGTGTGAGACAGACCCTTAGAAATGACTGTTGCAATCACTTCCACTAGTCCGGGCTGTACTAGAGGTCGACCAATCAGAGAAAAGTCTTTAGTGCCAGCTAGTAGAACTTTGTCCAGTTTAATTTTATCCCCGATGGTGGGAGGCCAGAAACCTTCGATGACAAGAAGGTCCCCATCCGTTACGCGCCATTGCTTACCCAATAAATGGACAATAGCAAAGTTTCGTGAGGCGTTTTTCTCGATAAGGTTATTACATTCAGCTATCACGTCTTTTGTCGATTCTGGTACAGATTTGGCCTCTATAGGAGCGAGGTGGGTCACAAATCTTGACAGGACACCCGCTGAAACGTAAAAACTGTTTATATAACGAAAACAACACTAAAACAAAGCTTGTATCTTAAAAAAATGTTTGAATTCATACCTTGCCCTCCATTAAAAACATTGGCGAGTCTTTGCAAGCCTGCTCTTATGAGAGCCATAATTGCTGTGCTATCGTTTCTTTTTAACCTTTAAAGTTAAATATTCAACTCATATAATTTTCTATCAAAACATTCACGACATAACCTAGAAATCGTATACCACAGATTAGAAAATATTTGACAGTGACACTATAAATTTCGTTCGGAAACTTGTTTGCCATGAGTCTTAGTGAAAAGGTTAGTTCGTTCAGCAGAAAGCTGAGCTAAATAAGAAATCACGATCATGATTTCTCCGCTTAAGCGCACCAGTTAGAGGCCAAGAACTACCAACTAAAAATGTGAACAGTGTGACACTGCTTCAATCCATTGTTAACAAGGTCATTCTCCTCGAGAATGGAAAGATGGCGATACTAATTTATACGTAGGTGACTGACGCTGCGATGCAATACTATGGAAACTTCTTAAGAAATCGGGAGATGGCAGATATTTCAGAAAGATGAACGGCATATTTTGTACAACATACTTTTTATTGTTTGTTTATAGAATTTTACCACTTAGTAAGACAACTAAGCCATTTATTTTCATGTAGGTGTACTATTTTTAGAACTTCGAGTTAATTAATAATATCAATAAAAAGAAATTTTTAATTTAATCATTAAAAGTAATAAAATGCAGTTATGTTTTTAGAAGTTGCCTTAGGTAAAATAACATAAATATAAAAAAATATAAAGTTCGCGTACGCTCCCGCCAAAACTTGTGAAAGGTTACGCCGAAATGACAAAGTTAAAGACCTATAGTTCTACAAGTTGTTGTATGTTAATATGAAACTGTTTTCCGTGTCTTAAACTGTCGTCTTTTGCTGAAAGTAACCGAAGCCATGAGATTACCTATTTAAATTGTATTTGTAAGCTAGTTATTTCAACTCGATAGATTGATCACTACAGAACAAAAATGTAGTAATAAAATAAAAATAAAAAAAAGACAATAAAAAATCCGACTGCTTAAAAGCTAACTAAATATTCGCGAGCTCGCTGACCAAAACCAGATGTATCCTCCGACTGCACAGCATGATTTTCTTCTTATTTACGTCTTTTTAATTCCTTTTTTAAGGAGTCGGGTATTTTGATTAACTTTTTTATTTATAACTTTTAAGTTAGCTTTTTTTCGAATTAGGTACATTTGAACATATATGTGTTATATATTTGAAATCAACTCTTAAAACCCTTTATTTTGATACCCCACATGATGGCTTTAGAAGAAAATAAAAAAATTGGGCCCCCGCAATATAGCGCCGCCATTTTTTCATTTTAAAATTTGAATGTAGTCAGTGACACTTGCAAGGTTAAGACGAATCGATTGACGTAAGAATCATCAAAATCTGCCAACGCGTTTTGTCTCTGGAAAGCCACATAGGAACAAACATACATATATATAGACTGATAAACACATTACCCTCCTTTGGCAGTCAGGCAAAAAACAATATCAAAAACATTAAAAGTTACAACGCTATTGTTTCCATGGAGCGTAGGTATTTTTTTTTTTACTTTTGATGGGTTTGCTCTTGACTCTAGTCTAGGTCAATGACAGAGACAGAGTCGACGATGGAGTGAGCTAACCCAGAAGAAGCCAAGTATTAATTAATTATTATTAATTATTTCATCAACTAGGCTTAGTTTCCATACTGTTTGTATATTTATAATGTGCTCCAGTATTAAATTATAGCATTTAACATAAACAATAATTTTCTATTCTGCCTGATTAGCCTTATTTTTTTATGTTATAGTAAACGCGAAAGTTTGGATGGATGGATGGATGTTTACTCAATCACGCCAGAACGGCTGAACGGATCTGGGTGAAGTTTGGCCCAGAGATAGATTATAGTGTGGACATGGATTTTGCTGCCTGCTCTATAAACAAAATCATCCTAATCTTTAATGATTTGCTGTAATACCCACTTCAGAAGATTATAGAACTTGTCTAGTGAGAAGGATAGAATGATCTGGTCCGAATATTTATTTTATTACGTAAGTACTTATCTACCTACCTATTTAGAAGTAACTTTGATAGCTCGGGACGAGTACACGTGGTTCTGAAACGTGCACCGGGTGAGTAACCTCTTGTCACTAGATAGATAAAAAAATGGATTTTCTAGGTGGGACCTACAGTAACGAAATTGTAAGATAAATACTCTGGTGAAAAATGAAATAGTATTTGCACATAAATACGATTAGAGTTTAAAATTCAGAAGTACGTGTTCATTAAATGCCGAAAAAAGTAATCTTCATGCGGTACGTGCGACGAGCGCGAAAGTGTATTGAAGCAGTCAGGGCAAAGTTCGCAGTAATGCGCTCAATGACATCCTCGGCTTAGCCTTCATCCCTCAGCAGAACGTTTTATTTATTATTCTAGGTTCAGTCTCCGCAGCTGTCCGCTGATGGATTACACTAAAGTCTCAGTAAATTTACGTCGGTCCACATTCAAAAATCCAGCTCTGTTTGTACGCCAGTTCTTTTTGATGCTTCAGCTTCGCTCGTGTCGCTCCGCCGCGCTTCGGGAGTCTCCGGCGGCGTCTGGGGCGCGTTGTCATGACAACGAGCGGGCACGCGGCGCTCTCGGCACGGCGGCCGCGGCCGAAAATAAACACGAGAGCGACGCCTCGCGGACTTGTTGTGGAGCGAGGGGACACGCCACCGCCACCGGGGCGCTACGGGGCGCTTCGGGGGTGTGCGTCGGGTGACGTATGTAATTATCGTTTCAGGTTTCACCGGAGACGTATTGGATTATTCCGATGGGCTTTTCTTTTTCCTATAGGATGTTTTTTGGCTTTTGAAACATGTAGAGCTCGCTCCTCTAGAGCTGGTTATACAATGAGGGGAAAGCTTTGAAAGTTCGCTCGCAGGCGAAGGTGGTCGGGTAGGAACCACAGAGTTGTTTGCTTTATGTCGATGGAATCAGTTGAAAGCGAGTTCTAACGCGGGATTTTCCAAGAAGCGTACAAAGTTGCCGGGGAAGGCTCGCCCGCTAACACGCGGCGGCGGCGGCGGCGGCCTGGTGGCCCGGGGCGGGGGTGTACGAGCTAGGGCGCGCGGGCGGTGCGGCCGGTGCGCGCGCACGGGAGCCGCGTCAGTCGCTGGGCGGCGCGCGGCCGGCTCGCGGTCGATAGCTGCACGCTGGCACGGGCACGGCCATGTTGCGCGACGCGTGCACGCGCGAGCGGGCTCGACGCGCTGCCGAGTGAGTGAAGTGTTGTGGTGTGGACACCGGCCCCTTCCCGCGCCGCCACGCGCGCCGCTGCTGCCTGAGCTCTCGGTCAGTATCTGCGGCCAGTGCTAGTGCTAGTGACCCCGAGCGTGCCGGCTCCAGTACTCAGCACCACCTGCGGCGGCCTGCACGCGCTGCTGACGCCTCGCTGACTACAGATCATTTACACGCTGCGATCCGATTCGTGAATATTTACGGGTGAATGCTCGTGACGTTTAGGTACACACGTCCCCAATTCGAGCTGGCTTTCGTCGCCCTACAGCTAGGATATACATAATACAGTCGCAGATAGAAATGTTAGGTTAGGACGGTGGGTAGTGATTACGCGCGAAGGAATCCAATATCGTCTAGATGTACGATATGAAAGTGTAAGACAAGGTGTGTGCTCTGGAATATAAAGCAAACAGTTTCTAATTAATTTTGAGATAGCATCTTGAATTAAAGGCGATATTGGTAAAGTTTGGCGGCAGCCAGGAGCTCCGGAGCGTGGGGAGCCTAATATCTTCATTTACATTTATAGATACGCTGTATTACGTAGGGAATAAGTACGCGTAGCCCTTCGTAGCCTTTTGTAGCAGTTTGTAGCGATTCGTAGCACGGTGCTACGACGCGCTACGAGTTTTATGTCACTCGTAGCAGTCGTAGCTAATGAAAGATGACGACTACACGAGTGGGTTACATGTTTATAAAAAAAAACAGGAAAATATGTAAATGACTAGTTCACAATCACGTGTCTGTACCTATAGAATGATTTTTTAACAGAAATATGCTGCCTGGATTCTGAAATCTTTGCCCGCACTTAACTCTCGCAGGTATAAATATGAAAAATCTTTTGAATTGTATATTTCATCAAACACGTGCCCGATGTGTCTTCTCCAAATCATCTGAATCACGTGAAATGCCATAACGCTATAAAGTACGTAAAATTCATGTGAAAACAGGCCTTCAAATTATTCCTAGAGTTGAAATTATAAAGATCTTTATTGGAAATACTATTAAATTAGTGAACATAGTATATTCATGATCTATAAAATTATAAATGTGAAAGTTCGGATTGATGTGTGTTAATGGATGTTTGTTACTACTCAATCACGCTAGAACGGCTGAATGGGTCTGGATGAAATTTGGCACAGAAATACTCGTAGATTATAGTTTGGAATAGCACATAGGCTTTTCATCCCGGTATAATGGATTCCCTTGGGATGATAAAACACTTATCACGCGGGCGAAGCCGCTGGCAGAAGCTAGTAGTTACTATGCAAGAAGTTATGACTTGAAACACAACTATGTTTATGGCCAGCATTGGATAATCATTGGAGATCGTCGCTAAGTGTGGTAAGAGGTCTGAAAGGCAAACAGTCTTACCAAGGGGTATTTACTATGTTACCCAGTAGCTAGGTTATGGAGAGCAGTCGTTTCACACAAAAAACTGGTATTTAGCTGGATATGGTCAGACAATAAGCTAACGAGTTACACTGGCAATCAACCTCAGCATACTTTGGAAATGGCTAAGCAGATGATGATTGGACTATACTAGGCTTATTTTATTTTATCATTATATACAGCCGAGACGCTGTCATTTGAAGATCTTTGACAGTCGTTACGTTAGTCAGAAGTTTGAGATCTGAAACCTGTTTTGCTAAGGAATATCGTGTTACTCAGTTACTGGGTTGTGGAGGTCAGATAGGCAGTCGTTCCATGTAAAACACTGGTACTCAGCTAAATCCGGTCAGACTGGAAGCCGACCCTTATAGATTGACCATAGATGTGTCCTGAAAACGTAAATAAAGATTTCAAGAACCGAAGGGAACCAAATTAATAATTCAATATAAATAATGAATATTAGTCATGGCAAGCTATGAGTCGCTTCAGTAACTGACATGGGTAAGGATTCGCTCAATTATTGATATTTATTCTTTGAAATGTTAATCATTGACTTCTACTGCGAATAACACTTAGTAAAATGGGGATTTATAGTAAATCATGATAAACATGGTTTTACTTAAATTCGACTGTGCAGGGATGTTTTCAGGAATTTTAATTTAAAAGGTCCGTTCATGGTAAGCTTAGATTTAATTCAAAATGAAACTTTATGAGACCCTTTGCTCATTAGAAATATCTTAAAAAAAACCGGCCCAGTGCGAGTCTGACTCGCGCACGAAGGGTTCTGTACCATAATTGCAAAAAACGGAAAAAAAATCACGTTTTGTTGTATGGGACCCCACTTAAATATTGTTTTCATTTCATTTGTTGTTATAGCGGCAACTGAAATAGATCATCTGTGAAAATTGCAACTGTCTAGGTAACACGGTCCCGCTTTTACCCTTTGGGTACGGAACCCTAAAAAGGTGTAAACAAGAAGAAAATCATGCCCTGCAGTCGAAAGATGATGAAAAATACAAATTGTTTCGTGGTCAGCCAGCTCGCGAATATTTATCCTCCGACTGCAGAGCATGTTTCTTTTCATGTTTACATATTTTTAGTTCGCTTCTTAAACAGTCGGGTTTTTTGATTATTTATTAACTTTTTTTTACAACTTTTTAGTTATAACTTTTTTAAGTTACTGTTTAACATATAAATGGTTTATATTTTTGTAATAACCTATTAAAACCCTTAATTTTTGATGGCACACTCGAAGGGATCGGAAAAAAAAATTGGGCTCTCACATATTGTGGCCCCAAAAATCCGCCATGTTTTTTAAGACCACTTGGGCGGTCAAGACGTATCTAATGATGTCTTAATTATATAAATACGTCTAGCGGTTTGAAATACATGAGGTAGTAAAGAATACTACATACATACAGCATACGCGCGGAACATAACCCTTTCCTTGCAGTCGGGTAAAAAGGGGTTCGGGTGCTGCAGTATCATTGTATTCCATATCACATGATAACTGAGACACACCAGGCTTACTAAGGAGTATCATTTTTCCCAGTTACTAGGTTGTGGAGGTCAGACACAGTCGCTCCATGTATTAAACTGGATCTCAGCTCCATCTGGTTAGACTGGAAGGAGACCCCGTTGTTTGGGACGAAGCTAAGCAAATTGACGATAGTAAGTGACACACTCACTGTGATGGTACAGAATTGTTGCCAATTTATGTCTGCACGACAGTTGAGAATTCCGATGATCAAAATGTAACAGGTAAAATCTATAAGGAAAACTACAAGGAATACTTTTCATTATTTATCGGCTCTTGTTTGATCATTCTCTCACCAGATGGTAATCGATGATGTAATCTACGGTGAAGCACGCTTGCCTAGAAGTAACCTATTCACTATTGACTTAAAGAGCCTTACGCTGTCGTTATCTGGAGACACAGTCTCCGTCAGGGAATTCCGTTCCTTAGCCGTATGCAGAATGAAAGTATTCCCATGTTGCCATAATCAACAAACTTGATAGATGAATTTGTAATACCCAAATCTAGCATTCCAATATTGTCTCTGAATAACTATGAAAATAATATTTTAAGCATGACAGACACATGATTTAATATAAAATCAAATAACTCTTTATACTAAATCTGGATGCAAACGCACAAAGAAGTGTGTAGGAGGAATTATTAAACGTATCATTTTGATGTTACGCTCGGAGTATTTCTTCGTACTCGTAGCACGCTGCGTGTTATTGCCGCTACGCTGGTACGACGCTACGGCTCTACGAAGCTACGAAATATTGCTACGACGGGTTCCTCCTACTCATGTTATAAATTTGAAAGTCTGTGTGTCTGAAGGTTTGTTAATCAAACAATACTGACGAATCTTGGTCCACAGATCTGACCTGCACCCTTATTGCATACATAGCACACTTTATATCACTGTAACCGTTGTAAATAAATTTAAAAAAGAAAACACAACAAAAATTACTAAACCAAGGCATCGTATTTATGTCGGAAAATTCGTCTGCTCGTAAAGTAAATCGTAAAGTAAAGTAAATCAGACAACGAATATTGTTGAATTGTCAAAACTAAAGGCATTGCCATTGATTAACACGTTAAATGTGTGACAGATTTAATGGCAATGCCATTAATTTTCTTTAGTTGGATTAGGAAATAGGATACATTTTATCCCAGTAGTAAGATCCATAATTTTCGAGAATTACGCGGGTGAAGCCACTGGTAAACGCTAATACAAAATAAATATTACCACGAGTAGTAAGCCCTAGGGATTTAGAGTTGTCATATATTGGAGATTTATTTCTGTGGGTAGTAAAATATACTCTAGAGTTTTACAGACATCTTGGTTATGAAATCATGTAAAGAAAAAAATATCGATTCCACTAAAGATATTTTAAACGACAAAATCATCATCATCATCAAATCAGCCGAAAGACGTCCACTGCTGGACATAGGCCTCACCCAAGCGTCGCCAAATTGATCGGTCCCATAAGTCTCGCAGCCTGCGGATCCCCGCAAACTTCTCCAGGTCATCGGTCCACCTGGTGGGAGGCCTTCCAACGCAACGTCTTCCTGTTCGCGGTTGCCGCACCAGAACAAAAAAATAACTGAAAAAATGCCAAATTGCAATTGTTATATTGCCTTCGTATGTAACATGAACATGAAAGCCATTGAAGCTGTATTTTATTTATTCATCACTTTTATATGGAGGATTGAAACTAAAACGAATTCAGTTTTTAACAACTCGAATCCGAATGACATATATTTCTCGTGAAATTCTCGTTAAATTCGTTCAGCCATTGGTTGACTGATTAAATATAACGTTTTTATATGCCTTGGTTTTTAAAGTACATCCATAGAACTAGGTACCTATTTTTTTTATGAACTTTCTCGTTGGTCTAATTATCACAAGCGCTACTGCTCAGCCTAAGGTCTTGGTTTCGAATCACGGGTCGTTCAAAGTGTTATTGGTTTTAGGGTTCCGTACCCGAAGGGTCCAAACGGAGTCCTATTGCTGTCACTTACATGTCTGTCTGTCTGTCCGTCATCTGTGACACAATTTTGTTCCGAAATTTTTTTAACTTCGCATTGACCTATGAAATTGAAATTTGGTGATGATTATTATTACGTATATTTGACAAAAAAAAAGGTTATTTCTTTGGTTCGGAATCCTAAGGCTGTTTGTACGCGACGCAACATACAACACCACAAAATGTGGTCACGAATCAGAGCTCCAATATTTGTATGGACCGTTTGTTCATTGCACGACACCGAACCACACGCGACACGATTAACAAACGGTTTTTCGGCTATGTCGTTGATGCTGCTTGTCGTCAAGATTTTTTTGCAGTGATGATTTAGCCGCTGTATAAAACAAGTGTAAGATTGTTGATGACACGAAACACCGCACCGCACGGCTCACACGTGGTTCGTCACTCACGCGCTTATAGAACAATACAAGTGCACTGCTGTGTCGTTGCAGAATCGTGTCTAGTGAACAAACGAAGGGACGACAGACCGTCTGCAGTGTGTCGTGTGATAAAAACCGTGACCGCAAATCGTGTCGTGCCTCATGAACAATCGACCTAAGTCAGACACGCGCTTGGCCGGTCTTTTTCCATCTGGAATTTCTCAGTAGCAGTCCGGAGTACGAGTATTTGTGTACGATTAATAGCCTCGCCACCAACATAACTGGCACTATGTTGGTGTTCGTGTACTATTAGGTGCACATCTTTATATCCATTTTGGTGTACTGGCGTGATTTTATGTGTTACCTATGTTAATCAGAGTCCTGTTATTTTGTCAGCCGTATTTTCCAAATGAAAAAGGTCAAAGATCATTGAACTGATAGAGTAAATATCCAATTTAAAGTCAAATCAATTTACATTTTATTTGACAAAGTCATTTTGAGTTAATTAAACTTTTGGTTCGCCTTGGTGACTCATCTGACGTGAACTGTCTTTATGTTTCGTTATGGCCCAGTAGTTAGGGCCAGGATTCATAAGCATGTAATTTTAAGTTTATCTTAGTTGCCCATTGTTACATCGTTGAAGGAAAATATAATGACATAACTTGGACTTAAATAAATACATAAAATCACGCCTTTTCCCAATTAAAACTGGAGTTAAGGTTATTACAAGTCATGTCTTCCTAGTTCACTCCATCTCGGATCACCAAATTGATAGTCACAGTTTGTTATTTATTAACATTAATAAATCATTATTGCCGGTGGCATGGCGACTGACTGATGTTCTTTAAACTGACTTGGAGTATGGACCTTGTCACTTGTTATTTATTATTGTAAATTTAATTTAATACTAATATTAGGCTAAGTTGTACTACTACTAACAATATATGGATGTAAGTCTGAAATAAAATATTTGAATTTGAAATTTCTCTAACATGTCAAGAGTGAATAGCCAAGCAAGCTAAATCAGTCAATGGCTGCAGTAAGTAATAGTTTCAAGGCAAGCGTGCTTCACCGTCATCCACATCATCGTTTATAGTCCTCGCCAAACTTCTTGGCCACCCTGAAGTTGGCTACAATGGCTGCGCAGCAGGAAAACTCATACAAAAACAGCACCGATCCGTGACTTGCGCATCGGAAAGCCAACTTCAGGAAGGTCAAGAAGTTTGCCAACAACTATACCACCAGGTAAGACAGTGGTCAAGCGCGAGCCAATCGAGGAGAGGCATTTGCGTCGCAGTGGGACTGCTACAGACTGATATTATTTAGGTATGTTAGTCTTCTTATTTTCACCTAACACTCTTCTTCTTCCAGCCCTCCACTTCCCGTTCCTCGCGGTCGGCTTTCCTGGTCATAAGGCGCCACTAGTTCCGCTGATAAGCATCGTCAGTAGATAGACCGCACTTCTTCATATCATGATACTCGTTATCCAAGATGTCAGCGGTCTACCTCTCCCTCTCTTTTGCGTCGTCATGGAAAGGCACTTTTCACATGCCCGTTACCATCTAAGCCTAGATTCGGTAAGTTTTTCGGCGATGGGTGCAACCCTGAAACTACCCCGTACATACTTGTTACGAATTTTATCTTTGAGAGTGACTCCGCGAGTGATTTGCACATAACACTGGGCCCCGGCTTTTAATTAATATTAATTTGTGAAGCAGTTTGTTGGATTGCCTGTCACTCAGAGTTATCAGTCAGATTGTGATAACTTTCAGCCAAAGCAATGCCCGGAAGTTAATTAAGATGCTCTACTCCTGAGTGGGTCAAACTGGGGTTTGAAGTTTGTATGCGCACGTCAGAGGCAACTGTTATTTATACTTATTTGAATACCTTGTAACGGTACTCATAAGCTCGTACCCTAAGCTGTTACATGGGAATTAATAAATATAATTAGATAAATGTGGATGAACTAAAGATAAACTGCTTAATACTTCGGGGAATACAGTAGTGATGTTGTTAGATGTTCTAAACTCCATTTGAGATAACATTAGACATTTAAATAATCCCATTTTACAGCCCGTTCAACCGATTTTGACTTCTATTGCGTTGGTGATATGACAAATGGCAGCTGTATTAAACAGTTGGTTTTGGTAACAGGTTTATTCTTTTTATGCCATCCTTATATTTACGGGACTGAGTGAAAAGTTACTACAAATATCATGGCTGGTGGTGTATCATATTCACTTTATAGATTTTAGGTCTGCAGTCCAGTTTCTAATGAAGTAAATATTTTAAACGACGTTGCTATTTTGACATTTGTTTTGATTAAGTTTTACATTGATCTGACATATTATTATTTTGACATTTGATTTAAATTTTATATAGATTTGACTTAAAATATTATTTAATTTTTGATATTTGATTGACTTGACAGGTACCTACATTATTGTTATTGGACATATTATTATTATTATTTTTTAAATTGATATTTTTACATAGATTGGCCAAAAATGTTGTTATTTGATATTTACTTGATATTTTTGACATTTTTATTATTTAACCTTCATTTGTGATAATTGCTTTTAGATTAATTTCATTTATTATTTTTATTCATTCATCATTTCATTTTTTATTGTATTAATTAATTCAAGATCTGCACGCCGTAGTATGTGCCAAACATGTTTGAACCATTTATTTTATTGTAATCCTGCATGCACTTATTATAATTTGTTATATATATATACACATGTTTATATAAAAAAAAATTGAATTTAGAACCAAAATTATAGCGAAGCCGAAGCAGAAACCGGGTGTCGAAGTGCTATTTTTTTCCTTTTGATAAAATATCTTTTCATATCCTCGTTTCCAGCCTAAGGTATGCAAATACACGACACATTGGCAGTCAGTATCGGTCACATAAAACATATCCCCGACAGCGCACTATAAACGTGAGTGAGTTGTAAAAATTGTCACTCTCGCCCCAGCGCCCACCACTTCTGATTTATTGCCCGATAATGTGTAGTACTAACGAAATAGGCCGAAATATCTCGAAATCACCCGATAATTTGCACTCATTTGTTTAATATTTTATTTTTGATGTGTAAGCTATTTATTTGCTGTGCCAGAGATGAAATGAGCTGATTTATCGGTTTGTTATGAACCTTTAATTTTGTTGATATGCGATGTGATGGCGATATGATTTGAGGTCTATAATCTCAACTGAAGTGACTGTACTTTTCACAATAATTTCGGTTATAGCGGACTAGTTGCAGTTGACTGACAGTAAAAAATTTCAATGCGTATGAAAGGCCTAAAGAGGTATAGAGTGCTCCTTCCATGTGTATACCAACTACTTTAGTCTTAAGTTCTACTACTGAGTGTAATAAATGCGAAAATGTGTGAGGATAGATGTTTGTTACTTGTGTTGATGAAACTTTATCATCATCAGGCTTATAATGTTCCCACTGCTATGACACAGGCATCCTCTCTGTGAGAGAGGTAATAGGCCTTAATCGACCACGCGGGCCCAGTGCGGGTTGGTGAATGTCACATGTCTTCGAATTTTTGGTTCTAGGACATTCGCACAGGTTCGGTTTTCTCACGATGTTTTCCTTAACCGTATTAAGACTTCACTGCTCAAACACGCTGCAAACTTTATAGTTAAGTTTATATATCAGAATAACACAGGCTGTAATTTATACAAATATTAGGTTCTAATTCTACGCAGATGGAGCCACGGGTGGCAGGTGTTACCTTTTTAACTTTTATTTATTTACAAGCTGTCGCGGCCAATTTCGTACCACCTCAATCAAATATAATATGGGAAAATGGTGTAACTAACCTGGCTTTGTTTTGAATTTCTGAATAATCGACAACGCCATCTACTGGCATTGCCGGAACCAGTATACAATGCTATGTTCATTTTGATCCGTGTTTTGTTTCTGTCATGTATCAGAGATGGCACTGTGTTCACAAGACGTATGGAAAAATGAATTTTCGTCATAATTTTGAATTTTTTTTAGAAGATATTTATTATTTTAATAGTTATTCTGTTATTCGGGGCGGAGATAAATGCAACAACGTTCTCGAGTTATAAATGGTGAAACTAACAAGACTTTGTTTTATCTAAAAATATTTATTAAAAATTATTCAACGAAAATGTACACGGGAGGACTTTTAGTGAACATAAATAAATAATAGGGTCTTACAAATTACTTTGAAACAATGTTGAAATAAAGTGGAACAATATAATACATTGAACCGTTATCTTTTTTATTATGTAGATCGAGAATCCAAGCCGGTAGCTCTACAAATCTATGCCGATTTCTTGCCAAGCGGAAAAGCTATTCTTCGCTGACCATTCAGTTATGCCTCACTTCGAACACACTTGAAAGGAAACGCATTTATACTCCTATAGGAACATGTTTTGTCACATTGCGCACAGTTCGGAGATACGGTAGACGAACCTTAGGGCGGTTACGCACTACCTCCGATCCGAATCCGTGATTTGAGTTCCAAGTTCTATCCGAATTGAAAATGTTATGAATTTTGACGGATAGAGTTCGGTTGTAGTGCGTAAGCTTTCCTACAAGAAGTTCTGCGGCTACATCGGAACCGAAATTTCTCGGATTCGGATCGGATGCAGTGCGTAACCGCCCTTGTGCTCGTTCACACAGAGGTCCGTTTTAAAGGTCCGCTTTATCGTATACGTTTTTATTCAGCGCTGACGTTTGTAGTTGTATGAGCGAGTTCACACACATGACAGTATTCCAAATCCAATAAAAAAATACCGATCTGAAAAAATATATAGCAATCCGTTTTGGTGCTACACTGCACTGTCCGTTTTGTCCATTAAAACGGTACTGTAAATGCGGTGTGAACTTCACCTCCAGTTGCGACGGATCCGTTAAGAACGATCCTGGAATGGATGTTCTATGTGAACGTACCCTTACACTATGTATTTATAGTTTATGGATACCAATGATTAAACTCATTACTTCAGTTTTTAACTGTGTTTGTATGTTAATCGTAGCTTAAGTATAAACACCCTTATTTAAATAAAATCTCAACGGATTAATTGATTAAAAGATTCTAAATTCAAACTTTGTATTGAAAAATTGTATGAAACATTTGCAAAGCAATTGATACTCGTAAACACCGTCTAGATTTGTAGGAATAAGGCACAAACAGTTTAAAAACGTGTCCATGGAACCCGGAACGAATTAATAAAACTGACAGACAATGCACATCCTATATTGCTGGCCCTAGAGTGTGCACATACTCCAAGAGTTCTTTATGCAACAATAGTGAGCACACTACTATTATGGAAGGATTATTTAAGGTTCATCCTTAAAGGGGTTAAGTAGAGGATAAAATTTTGCCATTTTTCCAATGGGAAACCCATAGGGTTCATGGCTTATTCACAAATTAAAACGTGAGACAATAACCTACTCCTAAACAATCACCAAACCCCACAATAGCCGTTAATTCAAACATCGGCAACCACCGGCTCACATCGGCTACCTTCGCGTCTCTAACTATACCATTTCGCGATGTAAAGCGACCTTTTATGTAAGCTTTTATGTTTAGTTAATTTGTTATATGGATAACGTTCCTCGCGGGGCCCATGCGCTGCTCAATGGCTAACCCTATCAAGGGATTAGCTTAAATACTGTTAATGATAATAACATTTCGACTTTATAAACTGCAGGTGACCGAAAACAATTATAGATTTGTATTGTCAACTTTGTTGTGTAAATGTAATTGCTATTTTAGATCGGGTATGTTGTTGTGGGGGGTTAAAGCACCCTTGTGTGTTGTTTTGACCCTTATATTGGTGGGGTCGGTTGTGTGTAAATGTTATGGTCTAAGCAATATGTTTTTCTTCTTGCATGGTGGTTATTGCTTTTGTAGTGGTTAGCCTTGGGGCTTTAGTTGATAGTAAATTTTAACTGAATGAGATTTTATGACACTTAAGCCAGATAAATCTTACCGTTTTCCCGTGACAGGCAAGTAGTAGAGTTCGTATTAAAATAATATCATCTTGGTAACTATTACCTGCATCCTTTTTTGTGCCGGTATCACAATGTAAGGTTTTTGGTAAGCTTACAGGCGCCCGAGACTTTCGAACTGTGTTTATGAATGACGGTATACCACCTATATCAATCTATCTCTTACTTACGATATCGCTTCCGTCATTTATTCTGCAGGAACATGTGCATGGCTTCTTTAGAAAAAGGAGCCAATGAGCCTCTACTATAGTTTAGCTTTCTGTCAATGTTTGAGTCTCTATAAAATAATACTTGTACGGTGAACCCGTACATTTCGTAACATTACGAAGGTTAAGCAATAGCAGCGTTTGCTAAATTTTTATTTTACGTTGTACATTTTTTTTGGTCCTTCGAGCCGGATCTGTGGTCACGCGTAACAACGCATACCACGCATACCTATCTGTAGAAAACAACCAGCAATTTACGTAGGTAATCCTTTCAAATTCCATCCCATCTAAAAGAAAAACAGTCTTTATCCCGGATTATTATTCTGACTCCGCGCACATAACCGATATAGTAACCAAGAGTAGTTTCTCACAAATGCAATGGACAGTAAGGTCATCTAGAATAGGCTCAGGAGCAAATGCCTGAGTGCTTTCCGCCATAGCCACGCCCCTGACTAAGGTAAAACGGTTATTTTTGTATAACCCTAATGGGTTATTTCGACTATGGATGTGTATAAGGACTTATGTATGTTGGGAAAATAAATAGCCTTTTTACAGAGTAATGGCCGACCTTTGAAGGAATTGCACGATTACTTAGACTCACTTACCTGGAACATTTGAGGGTTTTTGTTAGTAAAGGGTGCTGCTTTGTAACTCTTGCTTCTTGAATGTGGATATACTTTGTCACCACATTACCCTGCCATGTATCAACCGCGTACTTTACGATAAAGATTTCTCGAAGTATTCGATGCATTTTAAGGTGAGTAGTTAAAGATTTTGAAGAATTATCGCCGAAAATATAAGCAGATTGTATGTAGTTAGATTGTAGGTAGTATGTAAAACGAAGACAAGGTTTTATTTTGGAATATAAAATATTAAAGAAAAATACAGTTGCATTTCATTCTTTTGGTGCTAGTTTCACTAATTCTAATCAGAAAAATCCTAGTGAGTTCATTTCGTGAAGCCAGAGACCACCATTCCATAAATAAATGAAGCTGTTTGTCTTTCTGCAAATGAATGTACAAACGGTTATTGTAATCAAAACCACCTGCAATAGTACCGGAAAATACAAGAAAAAAACATCTCCGTTTGTTTGCGGGTCAGATTTTTACGATACTAGTTTATTTCGGATTATTTGTGAATATTGTAATATTTTGGAGTGCATTATAAGAACTTTCTCGAGGTCTTAACAAAGTGATATTCTACAGGCGCTAACGATTGTACTAAATTAAAAAAGGTATGGGATTGATATGAGCGACCGAAACGTCATGGGTTCTCCAATCCCAAACATTATGGCATTTCGAGAATTGCTATCGCAGATAAAATGTCCCTTTTTTCTAGTCAAGAGGCTCTTTTGTAACGATACTCAAATACGGTCTCTATGTCATTCTAAGTATTTTTATTACAACATGAGTATATTGAAGCCAACACAAGAGTGTAAATAATTCTAAATGAATTTCTTACACTACGTAACAAAATAGAATCCAAACCATTTCATCAAAACTTATCAAAGTAAGAAACTATCAAGCAACGTCAAGCGATGTAGGTTACATCGGTACGGACCTTATGACCGCATCACCGCACGCCAATGCCAGACGCGTTTGAAAAAAAAATATTAAAAAGTTTCAGCTGGCTTGCGTCACAGGGGGTGTGGAGTGACGTCACGTCCGGAAATAGACCGCGGGAGGCGTACACGCCCTGCGCTCCTATTTCAGTTTTAGTTACGTGGTCAGGGTTTGACATCGGATTGTAATACGTCATGTCGGATTGCGTAATTAGTAGTTTGATGTAGTGTGGGTGAATTTTTTGATGAATTTTCAAGTACTGGGAGATTTTGCTGTTTCGTGAATTTATTGCGAACACAACTTTGTTTTGCAACAAAATACTCAGGTAGGAATGGGGACATATTAATTAATTAACGTTTTTATTACATACTATTGTGGTATAGGTTACTATTTCATACGGAATCTGCGCTAAAATAAAAGCATTGAAAATTAAACAGAGATCATTACTATAATTTATCCTGCATCATCATCATTTCGGCCAAAAGACGGCAGTCAGAATCATCTATCAATCATTCATCAAAAAGTCTGACACTGATTGATTGGCATACGCTGTCGAAAAGTCACGTGGTCAATTTCAAACAGTTTGACATTCCAACAATCGCTTTTGCCGATTGAATGACACCTAACCTAGTTCAAAACTAAAAATACAACTTAATACTTTGAACCCGGCTCGAATGTTAGTAAATGACTCTGTTAGGGTTTATAAATAGCTGCAGTTCACGGCTACACTTTCCTGCAGCCGATTATAGTCTACCTTCACCTAGCAGCCGTTGTTGCGGCCAGGGCCGGTTATATTTGTGGAACTTACTGTTTCCCGCGGATTCGATCCCTCGCAAACAACACAGAAATCAGGATGTGAAAAAGTGTTTCAGGTAGCACATGGTATTCAACAGTAATGTGGCTGTCTTAGTGAAAGAATTTTCATAAACGGATCAGAAAATCTGTGATTACCTTTTACAAACATATAAACAAAATCAATAATTATACCGGTTATTAGGAAGCTACTTCTACTTCTTTTCCCATCATTTATAGTTTTCAGATTAATTTGGGACAAGTCACACCATCAGTGGTGTTCATTAGATGTTTAAAAGTGCAAGTGTGTCAGCATTTGGGGCACTCCTGCAAGTGGATCATGTTCCGATCATTCTCTTCCCGTGTTCTAAAGCGCGTCGCTACGCGGTGGGAGCGTTCACATGACACCATTGTACGCGAGCCAGTTTATTAGTCTTCGCTACTCATTTTTCTTCAATTAGTGCGTCTGTCCATTACAAACCGCGCGGAGTAACCGAACGAGTCGATACAGGTTTGAAGAACTTGTACCGCGGTCATATGAACTTAGCCTAAATGTCATCCAAATAATATCAATCTGCATAGCCTTTTCCCAAACATATTGGGGTCGGCTTTCAGTCTTACCGGATTCAGCTGAGCACTAGTGTTTTACGTGGAGTGACTGCCGATCTGACCTCCACAACCCAGTAAGTGGGCAACACGGTACCCCTTGGCAAGACTGGTGTCAGATCTCAAGCTTCTGACTACCCGTAACGACTGTCAAAGATCTTCAAATGACAGCCGGGACCAACGGCTTAACGTGCTTTCCGTGGCACGGAGGAAACTCGGTATGATGAAAATGGTCACCCATCCACGGACCGACCCCGTCAAGCATTGCTTAACCTTGAAGATCGACCTGTGCGGCTATTATTATTTTGCCACGAGCTCTTCTAATGTCATCCAAATAATATGATAGTAAAACAGTAACACTTCCACATTTATAATGTGAGTAGGATATTGTAGTCTAGTCTCAAAAACTACGAATATTGTTCGCGTAGGTAGTGCTAAGGTGTTTATTACTTGTCTGCATAAGACGCTCTTATATTTTACTAGCGGAACATAAAGCACGGTAATTAATATCTCTATTAATACGCGGCTTCACTTACGCTGCAAACGTGAGTGTTCTAAATATAGATTTTGTTGAGGCTTTTTTTAGAGGTTCGACTCCCACAGTTACGGGTAACTTACAAATATTATAAAATGTGAAAGTGAGGATGTACGTTGACGTGCATACAAGTGTGAGGAGCTTAAACAGCAGCACGGGTCGGTCTTCAAGGTTCAGCAACACTTGCCAAGGTCAGTCCGTGGATGGGTGACCATCCATGTCATACCGAGAGTGCTCCGTACCTCGGCAAGCATGTGCAGTTGGTCCTGGCTGAAATTTTAAAGTCTTTAACAGTATTTATGGTAGTTAAAAGCCAGAATATCGAACACCAGTCATCTCAGGAGTATCATTACTTCGTTATTTTGAATCCATCTGACCCTTTACTTTTTGAAATGTATATTTTGTTAAAAATAAAGTATTCAAAATATAAGTCAATCAGCTAAGCGATAGCGAGGCTGAATGCCATCTGCATAGTATGTACGAATGTATCACCAGTAATGGAGTTTATTTTAGTTCTCGAAGGTTGCGGTTAAAGTCAATGAACCACTGGTCTTCACACTGAACCTCACTGAAGCTAATAATAGCCTGCTGGAACTGTCTGTGGGTGTATTTTTGGTAGGAAACGGTTTGTTTACATACCGGGCGTTTAGCTGTATCGATTAGAAAGTACCCGTTTGGAATTGGGTTTCGTTGTCTCTTGCAATGGTATAAACTAAACTATGAGAAAATACCAGTAGTGAAAAGATTAGTCAGTCGTAAGTTTGGAACTAAGATTGATGGAAAGCGAAGACTCATGAATAAGAATTTAATTAAAAGATAACAGAACAAAAATTACAGATAAAACATTTGGTTTTCTAAAAATATTAAGACTGGAGTAATTTCCAAACATTAGAATGACTCACTAGTCTAGCCATGTCCCGCAGGAAGCTTTTAAGATTGCTTTACAAGATATATTTTTGAAAAGCTCATTTTACCTCTTACAGGTGTATCCATGTTGAAAAAAATAACCTTACAGATAAACTCTGATAGTCAAAACTATAAGTATACAGTAAAAAACCGTAAATACTCGCATATGAATGAGTCGCCACCAAAGTCACGCTATAAATGTCGTAGCACCGATTAGTTCGTAGCAAGCTCGTAGCGCGCTACGCCATGATACGAGATTGCTACGAGAATTCCCTTCGGTAGAAAAAAGTGTCAAGCATAGTTTATAGACGTCTGACATGCAATCTTGTGTGTGAAAATTGAAATAAAGTGATTATGATTTCAATTAAATTGTTCTTTCTTTTATTGTTAGTGTCATGCGATTTTTATAGCAGTTAAGTAGATAGTGCCGTGCGAAATGTGTTGCCATTTAAGTGGTGTTTATTGTATCAGCTGATTTATTTGATATTTCTAAAATTGTGAAATGCATTTTCTTTTGAATGTTTTTAAAGCATAAGCTTCCTCAGCTTCAAAAAAATAGAAATTACGATTTCCAGATCGGGCGAAGGATTTTTCTATAAAGAAATTGGTCTGGATTATGGATTCGTACCCAATCGATGGCAATACTCGTATGCTCGCCGTCTATTACATGAGAATTCAGCAAAACGGCAAAATAAGGATGTACTGTGCAGCTCTGCCAAATTTTTTATGGATTACTGTCTTTGTATTATGTTTTGTTTAAAGCACAGTATTTAAACGAGCGAAAATAAAATCAAATAAAAGGTGTAAAAAATACTGAATATGGCTTCCTGAAATATTAAGTGGGCGAAAACAATGGGCGAATACAAATGTTTAAAACAGTGTCTTGAAAATTAAAGTTTGTCGACGGAGCCCGCTGCGCGAGGCTCCTTTTTCTGTCTGCAGGGTCTAAAGAAACCTTACATGTAGGAGATGACGGGGGCTAAATTCGCTCGTTTTGCTCGCTCACTTCAGCTCCCGTCATCCCCTTCGAACCTAAACTATCCGTGTCGGGGCTCTCTAAGCTTCCGAGCTCGCTTCGCTCGCTCTTGGACTAATTCGTTGAAAACACAAATACGCCCGAACTCCCGCGCTGCACAGCGATGTCGCCTCGATGGTTGTTCAGCTATTTTCAAAAGAATAATATACTAAAATAGAAAAATATAGCCCCAAATACAATTAAAGTATGTAACAATATTATTACCTTAGCTTACAAAAATCTCCTAAAAGGTATTACTCAAAACGGATAAATAGTTACTTAGTATAATAGTCGCCCATTCAGTATATTTTTCGCCCTGTTAATAATTTCCCTTGTTTAAGTAACCTAAACCAGGATGGTTAAAGTGAAGTATAGTAAAGTAAACGTTTATTTGCATAGATTGTAGATACAGTAAATAAGATGTGACAGTTAAAACATTTTTTTATTAGGCATGCAAATGATGGTTATGGTTAAGATTATGAAGTCTAAAAAAAATCTGTTGTTAACCTTATTTTGCGAAGCAACTTTCAGAATTCATAACCAAAGCTTACAGTTTATTCTAAGTCAGCCAAAAACCACAGTAAAATTTATATTTAATAAGAATAACAAGTCTAGCAAACATTCATAGCAGCTTAAACAAATTAAGATATGGCTTAATTAACGCAAATACCGGGTTTTACGGCGTCCCCGAGCCCAGCTGAAATATAGCCTTTCGACGAATATTTTATAGTTAAATATCTTTGTTTATTGCTGTATTTTAGTTATAATTATTATTCATGGCTTATTAAGGAAATGGGGGCGAAGTGAGGAGTATCCAAATGAGGAGAGGGTTGTTTTAAGCTTATTATTGTGTGAAAGTGATAGTGTGTTAAGGTTGGTCTGCTATTCATACTTTAAATTTCGATGAACGTTATTTTAAACCGCCTTCAAAAAGGAGGAGGTTCTTAATTCGACTGTATGTTTGTTACACGATTATGATATGTGTTTTTGTATGTTTGTTACACGATTACTCCGCCAATTGTGAACCGATTTTGATGATTATTTTTTTTATTTGAAGCTAGTGCTTCTCGTAAGTTCCCATTTAAAATGATCAAGATCTGACGAGCAGTTTTTAAGTTATTCTATTTTAGTTGATTTTAATAATAGCTGGCTTCTGCCAGGGGCTTCGCCCGCGTGATTCTAAGAAATTTCCACACGGGGACTGAATTTTTTCCCGGGATAGATTAAAGAAGCCTATGAGCTTTTCCAGATTAATCGTCCTAAATCATCATCCATTTCGATACAAATTTGCAAAAGTGCTAATTCGTACGCGAACTAGCTTCTTATCTCTTTCGCACGTGTTGTCGGATGAGATAGCATGCATTTTAACCTCGCGCACAAAATAGTTCATGCCACCGACTAGAGGGACCTTAAGGTACTAATTTAAAATAGGCACGCCAGTTTCTGATAATATATTATACTTCTTCTTTCTTTCTTTTGTTTACTTAATCATAACTAAACTAAATGGACCTCCGCACCCGAAGATATTAAAACCCAACCTTACTTCTACAAACCCTTACAATCCAACATAAAAGTTTAACAGCAAAATCGTAACAGAGTTTAGACTCTAAGCCGTTTCCTCTATATAAAGTGTTTGTAAAATTTCCCACGATAGTTCTAAACGTGTTTTGTAATGGGTCGTGAAGTTGAGTCGTGCCGGTATCAGCAGTGATAGAGGTCATGAATTTAGAATGGCAATCGTAGGGATTGCGGCTCTGAGAAGGTTAAGGGACTTTCATGATGGCGCGACGCAATTTAAATTGCATCTATAGGCGATATCGCGCACGTATTTTATAAGAAAATTTAAAGTCGGTCGAATTGTATCGCATTGCATCCTTATGAACGTACTTTCAATTTGGCTATTTAAAACCGCGGGGTGGGAAATCCAATGACTTCTCCCGCTCTGGGTGAAGCGGGAGGGCGTTTCAGACTTTTACTGACTAAAACACACCCGTGTTCCTTCAGTTGCTTGTGCCAGGGCCGCGTTAACTCTCTTTCAAGACAAATTGTAACCTAATGACATTTTATTTATTTATTTTGAATGTTTTATTATTTTTAACAATTCTTTATTAGAAATGTATAATACGAATATTTCTACGCTGTTGATGGCAAAAAATGTTACTAATGTTAACATCTGTACCTTTTGTTTACCTATGTTCTACAAATGAAAATCTTTTTTAATTAATCCATACTGATATTATAAACGCGAAAGTATCTGTTTTTTTACGTTTTCACGTCTAAATCGCTCAGCCAATTTTGATGAATTTTGATATAGAGAGCCGCTGACAGATGCTAATTATAATTGTCTACTAGTAACTAGTCCAACAAAACCCATAGCCTAACAACTTAGTTTCCATATTCTACAATAGTCCTGCACAATGACCAACCATGGATTATCCTTGAGTACTTGTATAGAGCATACAGGGAGCATAAAAGCGTCTATCAGGGCCTCTTTGCGAGTTAGCTTCCGCCCCTCATGCGTCTTCCAAAGGCTCAGAACCAAAAAATTCAAAGACTTAAAATTAAAAATAAATGTATTGATTTTAGATTTTTTACGACATTCATCTAAAAAGCTTGGTAATTTATTGGCTTAGTTAAAAAGTAATCAAACCATCAAAAAGGTACTAAAACTGGCATGCAACGTCACACTTTTTAAAACCACTGTGATTTATAAATAACATCACGCTATACCTGTTTTAAGTGCGTTTCTGGGTTTGAATTCTTACATGCGGCAAAGCTCGGCACATGTTACTAAAATTTTATAAATCTGGAACACATAAAACAATAATTGTTTTGTGTGGTAAGCCTTTGATCATTTTATTTTATCAGCAATTTTATAACTATACAGGAAGAGGCACCCTGGTGTATGCTGTTTGCCGATGACATTGTGCTGGTTACCGAGAGTGGCCTAGAGGTCCAGAGCAGATTGGAGATGTGGTGGCACATACTAGAGAGTGTTGGCTTGAAATTGAACAGAATCAAAACAGAAAACTTGTTCTGCGATTTTGGCAGTCTCTCCAGTCCCGTGCCTGTAGCTATCGCCGGAACACCTATACCGATCTTCTCCGACTTCCAGTACCTAGGTTCGCTTATCCAAGGGTATAGCGAAGTAGACCGAGACGTAACGCACCGGATCAACTCGGGATGGACGAAATGGCGACAGGACACTGGAACAACTTGTGACCCACGGATGCCCGTCAAAAAGGGGGAAATTTACAAGTACGTGATTAGACCTGTCCTACTGTATGGATCAGAGTGTTGGGTTGTGAAAAAGATAGATGAAAAGAGAGTGTATGTAGCAGAGATGAGAATGTTGAGATGGATGTGCGGTGTGACGTGAATGGATAACGGGAGGAATGATTGTGATGGAATGGATGATGCAATGATTATAATAAAGGAAGTTTTGAAGTGGCGCCAGTGACAGAAAACCGTTTGTCCTGGTATGGTCATGCGATGAAACGCATGTTACTAAAAGTCTAAGTGTGGGTGGATGGACAGTAAGGGGACGGCCAAAGAAAAGATGGATGGTCTGTGTGCGGAGTGATATGAAAGTAAACGGAATCAGCGATAGCGTGGCGGGAGACAGGACGGTATAGAAGAAAAAAAACTTGTAGCGCCGAGCCCAAGTAACAAGGGACAAGGACAGGAAGATAATGATGAGCAATTTTATAACCAATTGTAAAAATTTATGGGAAATATATTGAAAAGTAGCACGTGGTGAATACAAAATCCTATTTTGCCTATTCAATAATCGTTATATGTCTAATAGAATGTCACTTAAATTAAGTTTAAACAAGAGCCATTGTGATTAAAACCTTATTATTTAATCCCTACCCCTCAAATGAACCAAAAAAATAACAAGAGATAAAACTCCAACTTCACAGTAAGTTTAACTTTGATACTCAACTAAAGTAATTAATCATTATACCAACAACATTAAAGTCTTATTTCGTTCGCAAGTAAAATATTAAAGGTAGACTTCCGAGCAAAGCAGCACCGGCGCGGCGTCACTAACACAGCGTCACTGGAAATAGGTCACCATTGCAAGTGAATTTGGCAAGGCAATGGGTTTGACCGCGATCAATCGACGAATCACATGTGCGATGAAAGATGCGATGTGAAATTAGGCTGCTGGTCGTCGGTCCATCTAGAGACCTTCCAACGCTGTGTCTTCCGGTACGCGGGCATTACAGAAATTTTCGGCCCCATCGACCATCCATTCTGCGAGCAATGTGCCCTGCCCACTGCCACTTATGTTTGGCAAATCTTCGGGCTATGTCGGTAAACCTGGTTCTCCTGTGGACATCTTCAGTTCTGATTCGATCACGTAAGTAAACTCAAAGCATCTGCTCTATGGTTGTTTGGAACCTTCCTTTCGCGAATTTCCAGTAACGCTTTGGGACGTTTGGGACCTTCTTGCCTCGTAATTCCGGTGTCGCTGCGTGAGTAGCGCCAGGTCGCTTTGCTCGGTAGTCTACATTAATTAATAAACAGTTACGTTTACTGGTTTCGGGTACGAATAAATCACAGTAACTGTTAATTGCGAAGTAATTGGCAAACGGGTTAACCTGCGACTGCTATCGTTGTGGCATCTAAATGGCTGTATTACTGATGAGAAGATATTGGATGAGTTTCATAAATTAATTTTAATTGAGACAGGTGATTGCTTTTTGGTACTGCTAGTTTTATTTATCATTTGTGCTCTTTAGTGCTTTTAATTACCGACTACAAAAAAAGAGGTAATCAATTCAATAAAATCGAATACGATCAATTCGAACTGCACAATATTCACATGATTATGTTAATTTATGTGGGCTTCTAAACACGTGTGCCAAATTTCACAAGTGTACTCGTATGTATGTTTGTATGTACCTATGTATATATGTATGTTAGTCCACGCATTTCTCTGAAACTACTTATCAGCCGTGGTCATTTTTTTGTGTTGGATTAAGTATCTCTCAACTTAGGGAATAGTGCAAGCTGCATCAGAATCAGACCAGTAGTTTTTATGATATGGTGCATACAAAAGAACCCCTTAGCGACAAACAACACGAATATGTAAATTGAGTTATTATTAGTTTGGTAAGGTGAAGTCACCTATCCAAGGGTTGACTGTAGCAAGCGCTACTTGATTTTACAAACAATACTTATTTATATTTCACAAGATTGTACTCACGGCTTGCTTCCCTACTCTGTGGCCTTATGACATTCAGTGATGTGCTTTCTACAACTGAAAGTATTTTTATAATTCGATCAGTTCAACTAGAGATTATCTTTTACAAGTATTTAAACAGACAAACAATTTTGTCTCTTCATAATATAAGATTAGATTTGGCTTACACACTGAGTATTACAAGCACAATATCACTATTATCTCAGCGTGATGAAATTCTACTTTCAAGTATATATAAGTCACAGATAGGTACGAGTATACAAGACTATAGATAGATAATAGTTACGTATTTAAATGAGCCTCGAAAAACGTCAAAGACTGTGAAAACTTCCATAGTTTTCCTTTCAAGAAGTAGGAGTTGTATTGACTTGCTCTGACACACTCGCTCAGAAATATTCTTACCTACATGTTTGGTTACGTGCGGTTCGTGATTGAATGCAGTGAGTGTGGTTAGCAGGCGATGCTTACACATTCTTCTTTTATAATGTTTGGTATTGGAATAGCTTCAAATTTGAGATGCTGCTATTTTAAACTTTGCCTCATAATATAATACATGCAATGAGTGTGTGCGTGAGGTTTTTGTTTTTTTTTTTTTTTTATTGGCTCGCGTTTTACCACTATCTCGCCTGATGTTAAGTGATGATGTGGTCGAAGGTGAAGCACGCTTGCCTAGAAGTAACCTATTCACTCTTGACTTGAAGACACCTAGGTTGTAGCTATTAGGAAACAAAGACGCCGGCAGGGAATTCCACTCCTTAGCTGTACGCACAATGAAAGTATTCAAAACGCTTTGTGCGTATGGGTGGGATATCAACCATGTACCGATGGCGCATTGCCCTACGTCTTGTAGTCCGATGATGGAAAGGGATAGGCGGAATCAAATTGTGCAGTTCCATCGCACACTCCCCGAAATTTAACCGATAGAAAACCGACATTATGCGATATAAAACATGCACAAACCAACGTTCGGATCCCCAGATAGCTGTCATGAAAGTATTTATTCGGCGAGGTAGTTCTATTAATGCAGAAGTTAATTAAAAGAATGGTTAATAAATCATTGTAACACTAAGACTTGTGCAAGATGACTAGTGCTTCTTTCATACATCTCTCTCAAATGATTTCAGATGGGTTTGTAATAACCATGGCCGATAGATCTTTATAATAACCAAACAAAACAAATACTTCCCACAAAGGTACTCTTAACAAACTGCCCTTCATCTTAACAGAACAGCGGCCATTTTTCTAAACTCCAAACTCGATAAGAGCGGAACGAGTGGCCGCGTGGCCCTGCATCACCGTTCTGCCTTTTACAAGACACTTTCTCTTCAATCCGTCGCGCGGGATAGGACCGCCGCGAAGAATCCACTCCAGCCCCAACCAATCTAAACTGACCTTCGAAAAACCGCGGTCCTCCGCTATCTTGGAAGGTTCTCTCTGTGTTCCGGGCGGAGGGGGATGTCCATTGATTCTGGCTTCGTCGAAGAGGTTGTCTGATAAGGCGGCCCTCAAGCGATGCTCGCCTTGAAGTAGTAACGTACTGTCTTTGATAATAGGTCTGAAAGCTTGCGGTACAATCGAGTTAGGCGGTGTGCACACTGGTGTGGACAGTCGTCTGCGATGTCTATGTCTGGATATAATGTGGCAAGAGTCGTGATATGTTATGCATGATATGATTTGGTACTAGTCAAGATGTTTTATTGCGCACTCTGCTTGCCCGGATAAAGGCTCAGTTCCTCTTCAAGGAAAGAGATCCAAGGCCCTCAAAGAATTTTGACACTAAAAGGTGCCGTGTTATGGTTTTTTTTGTCAAATTCGTAAGTTTTCAACAGCAAATTCTCAATTCAGAAAATTATATATATTAAGAAATAGCTGGCCCCCGCGGCTTCGCTCCCGTCTTCTGGCTACCTACCTACATACCCTACTTTACTTACCTACCCTACATACTTACCTACTATAACCTATCCTACCTACCCTGTCCTACCCACCTACCTATCCTACCTACCGTACCTACCCTTTCCTACCTACCTTAACCTACCTACCCCCTACCTACCCCATATCTACCCCATACCTACCCTACCTAACTATAATTTTTATTTAATTTATTTTTTGTTCCTAATTGTAGCATATATCCTTCCTCAGGGTACCATCTATCTCCTTGCCAAATTGAATTGAATTTCATTCAGTGGTTTAGGCGTGAAAAGGTAGCAGACAGACAGACAAAGTTACTTTCAAATTTATAATATTAGTATGGATTTGATAGTGAGAAAATTATAAGCTAATTAAGTAAGGTATTCATAAATAGTTTTTCAAACGGAGGTTGCAAAGCCTTTTGTTTAAATACGCATCAACATCACAAACAGTGTTTGCATGTCCTATTATTTTAACAGCCTCGTCATTCAATTTAACACTCTAACTGCCATGAAATAAAGCTGGCATTTATTTGTTGTTAGTAGAAGACGCATCAAGTTTTACTGTAGTCATAGTCGTTAAAGATGTAGAATATAAAATACGTTTCTCGTTCAGTTTTGAGATGTAATTGGGATGAGATACTATTTGTCTGTATTAGGACTGATTCTACTACAAATTGATCGTTGTACCTTATGGTAGATTACCTGTAGGAGTTCAAGATAAAATATAAAATAAAGCAATAGATCGTTGTAGTTATTAAACATTTCGTTGAGGAAGGCAATATTCAGTAACGAAGCAGTATTGCAGCGTTTTCTTAATCCATACAATTGGGAGTACTTATGATTTTTGTCGAACGAGTTTCCACTTTGTGACTCATGCACTCTTTTGTTCGGATTAGCATGACAAGTCGTTCCAGTTGAAGTGACATTATATCGGCGTTAACAATTATCGAAATGTTATTATATTAACCTCGTGACATTTCGGTTGCATTTGTCAATACCATATATTTTTAACTTCCGACGGAAAAATGAGGGGTTTTATGAGTTTGACGTGTGTATCTGTTTATTTGTGTGTCTGTCTGTGGCATCATAGCTCCTAAACGGATGAACCGATTTAGATTTAGATTCCTTTTTATTTGAAATGTGAATTTATCGAGAGTTCTTAGTTATGTTTGATGAAAATTGGTTCGGCCTTTCAAAAGTTATGCGCATTTTGCTCTTTGAATCGGGTTATTCTCTCAAGATATCATGTTATAATGGCGTGTTCAATGGATTGTCAATTGAAACGTGTTAACTACTAGATAAATCATGTCGTTTAAAGAGGTATTTGCGTCGGGGTTTTTTAAATTTTAAATTTTACTTATTAAATTTTTAACAATCGTTATCCCTGATTACACTTTTTCCAAAGTCTAGGTTTTATTTCAACTGCTGTGTTCAGAATCTAGAATCACTATACGCTATTCCTATGGGTCTTCTTCTTCGTCGGTACACTTTTGACAGAGCCGTCGTGGACGTCATGTTCACGATGCGACGCCATTCCTATAGGCAGAGCCACCATATATGCTCTCATAGCGGCGCTCTTTTTCTATTAGTTTGTATTTACTTTATAAAGTGTACTATGGTAATATATATATATCTAGGTACCACCTTAAAGACTGAAACTATACAATATTTAATAACAAACAAGCCAACGAGTGGCACTTAGCCCGACGAGATGCCATTAAATATGCATCGCAGCACGCAGCCATTCAATTTATAATTAATCGCATTCCTGCACGAGATCTCGATCCTCGATGTCTCGCTTTGATTATCGATTAGCAATGCTATGATGCTGAAGAGTTTAAGGATGTTCTTATATATTCGATTTAGATACTTTATTTATTTATCTCAATTATTCTTTGCACTTACAGTTTGACCCAACACGTACAGAGAAAGAGTCAACAATTGCACTTTAATAATATAATTAGTAAGATAATATTAAAATAAAAACATAACAATCAAGAAAACTTTACATTTCCCAAATAATCAAAATTCATTACCAATAATTTTAATACAATAATAAAATATAAATAATTTAATACGAGTAATTTAATAACAGTAATAAAATAATTTGATACGAATAATTTAATGGCAATAACTTAAATTAATAATCAAAAATATTTAGCATATCTAGGTGCTAAAACGGTCTTAACGTTCCTTTAGGAATACACGCACATTCGAGTTGATACTCTTAACTTAGTAGGTTGGGTTGTTAGGTTGTGGTGTTGGAAAGAGGTTTTACACAGTGCAAGTATCTAGAGCGTGTGAAGAACATGCATGCACTGCATACAGTGCGAGGCTTTCTGGTTGGCTACGAGACTTTTACTAGGCAGTTTTGACATTGCACGGATTAAAGGATATTCAAGTTGCAATCTCATCACAGCGCCCATCAACATCAAAAACTCGACGAACATTTAGGGAAATTAGAAGCTTTTTTGTCGGATGGCAAGAGATTCTTTAAGCAACTTTCCATTAACCAATTATATATTTAAAAACAAACTCTTTTAAAACAAGCTTATTTTTTATTATTTAAATGTATTCAATATTTCATTATAGCTTATTTAAATGTAAATAACTGTTTTCAGTTGCAAGATTTGAACCATCCATACTAATTACTTAACAAAGAAATAAAACTAACTAACAAGGTAAGTTCAATAAATGCATATAAAATACGGAACTTGCCCTCAGACTTTGGTCTAACCCACTCGTCGTGACTTAGAGAGCAACAAATCAGAACCTTGCATCAATGGAGCCATCAGAGCCATCGAATCGATAGATATTTACATTAAACAGGTCACCGTCTGCCATCTCTCTCTTATCTACAAATAACGTTCATATTTCATTCACAATCACATTTCTGTTCATTCAATACGTAATAATTTCTCCCGACAGTTATCGCTCAACGATTTGACTGCGATTCTAAATCGTGCAATGAATCGTTGAAGATCGCGATTGATCGCAACGATTTGTCGGGCTGCCTGAGACGGCTTTACATAAAATTCGCTTGCCCTCACTCGGGGAGGATACAATTTTGTACGAAAAATTGATTCAATTTGCGTATATGCAAAACGATTTTAGTTTCGTTCGCTCTTCGTGATATTGTCTCCTGCATCTATTTTGTTTCGGGCATATCCTTTCGAAGGTGTTTTAGTTTTGATTTTTTGGGTCGCCCTGGTTCCTTTTTATCCGACTTACCAAAAAGGAGGAGGTTCTATGTTCGACTTTATGTATGTTTTTTTTTTTTTTTTAATATTTTCACCGAAATGTCCGTCAATTGTGGACCGATTTTGAAAATTCTTTATTTGTATGAAAGAGTATGTTTCGAAATTGGTCCCATTTTAATTTGGTGAAGATCTGATGAAGAACTTCGAAGATATACAACAGAACTCCTCAATAAATAAGGGGAAATCTCTCGGGATTGCTGCAATCGCATGTCTGTTTATTGTTTAAAACATTTCATAACATAACATCACGCCAGGACGCTCTTGAGAGGTACGCAGATCTCTCATTTCACCCTTTATGTTCAAGTTTCATGATATTCGGCTAATCTATTCTGGCGTTAAGGTAACTTACTAAATAACTTGCCTATTAGGTAGATACAACTAAAAAGTGAAAGTAAAAAACTTTTTTACAAAAAAATACTACCGACTTCCAAATAAGAAAACTACAAATGAAAATAACTTTATTTTTGGAAGTCGGTGTCCGTAACGTAAAAAAATGGTACCTACGAAAGACACCGACTTCCAAAAACAAAGTTATTTTTCACTTTGTAGTTTTCTTATTTGGAAGCCGGTAGTATTTTTTTGTAAAAAAGTTTTTTATTTTTGACAAGAAGGGCGATACCTTTACGTTGACAAGATTTACATTTTCTTGATGCTTGGGGTTCTAGGTGTGGAGGTGACCATGCAACTCATTATATTGAACTTAACGTACCGTCATGCGTCATGTTCGTGAAAGGGCGCCATTGGTTGGGAAGGGTCATAACTTGGCTGCCTCGGCCTGTTTTTAATTAATTATTGTATTTGGGGTTGTTTGTTTTACTGTAGAAGCTTTACGTGCACGTCTTTTTACATCGTTCTCACATATACGTAATTTTCCAACAAGAATTATGTAACCAAATACTCGTAATTAAAACTTATTGGTGGAAAAGAGTGTCCGTGGTATTGCACGTTTTTTGCCAAAGAAACCTACTTACGCTTGCGAATGTGCAACTAGCTTGATTTTTGTTTATTTTGGAGACAATACATAAGTAAGTAAGTAAGTAAGTTTAGTAAGTAGTAGTTAGTAAGTTTAGTTGAAACAAAAATATATTGATTTTCGCCAGTCTTCAAAGCAAGAGTGAACTGATATCTTCTGGGCTATCCCGTTCTATCTAGACCTTGTTCATCGAGCAACATTTACGTTTTGGTTTGCGTTTACGTCAACATTACACAATTTTAAAGAAAAGGATTACCTAGCATTATTTCACTTTTGTAGAATTATGGCTGTTATCTGCCTCCGGTTTCCTGCAACTCTATGACTCTGCAACTCTCTCAATGTCTTTGCATAGTGCACATGGAAAGTACTAATGGACTAAGTACGCACCACGCGTGAAACATAATATTTATGGATAACTGAGTCATAATATCAATCGTTTTGGAGAGTCTATTATAATACCAGCCTGCAACGGTCCCTCTGCAGAGCAATGGCCTCTTCTTGTACAGAGAAGGCGCGAGCATTGATCACCACGCTTGCTCAAAACGGGTTGGCGATTTCAAACTTATATCAACTATAAGTCGAGGTTTCCTCACGATGTTTTCCTTCATCGTTTATTTATTTATTAAATACTTCATGCACACACAAGTACAGAGGCATTTTCTACCAGTCGACCTTTGGGTAAATGGAGAGATAAACAGTGGTAAGTGCAATATTGAAAGTTATACGGATTATTTAAATATACATATAAACTATAAATACAATATTATTATACCATATATATTCAAAAAAATAAACTAAACAAATAGATATACTTAAACAGTAGTAGTAATAGATAAATAATTGAAAAACATTAGCGCTGTTACGATACTACAGCCAACTTCTTACGGATATGCTCGCAAACTTTAACTTCGTTCGTTGTCAATGATGTCCAAGATAAACTTAGAAAGTACATATGAATTTGAAAAGGTCTTATTGTTACGCCTGAATGCGAACGCACGACCTCAAGCACGAGAGGCGAGGTCTTAGCCATTGAGCCACCACGACATTTCTAGCTAGTTAGCTTAGCTACTAACAATAAAGCAATTAAAATTTACAGCAAGTTCAAAAAATTATGACGAAAAGCGGACACAGTACCAAGCGGACCCTCCACAGAAAAAGTGCAGCATTTTTCCAAAAATTAGGGAGCAACCAACCGATACAAATAACCTTCCACAGTACGGAGTACTCTAAAGCTGTTTTAGCAAGCGCCAAAACCCGGGCGTTGACGTCTAAAAGCGTAAAAAAACGTAACAAAATGCCCCAATGCTCCTTCGTTTGTTCATAACAGCCTGGCTTGCACGAATACAGACTTTTTACTCCCTTACCCGTCACTCAAGGCTTTTTTTCTCTGCAGTATTAGGCTTGTTCTCTTTGTGCTAGTACGTCCTGAGTCCTGTGTACGCCATATTTGGTATTTGTTCGCCGAAAATTCTGGATGGAGTAATGTGTTTCACTGTTTAATGTTCTGGAGTTACGGTCCTGGTTGTTATTAAATGGAACATTTTTTGTTTGTTTGTTTTTTTATCCTCTACGTATCTAGACTTCTCCGTGCCTCGGCAAGCATATAAAGCCACTGATCGTGGCTGGCATTTGTATATTTTTGTCAGTCGCTACGATAGTCAAGAAATCTGACACCAATCTTGTCCAAGGGTAATCGTGTTATTCAGAAATTGGGTTGTGGATGTCAGATGCGGCGATGAAGCACAGGTCAAGAAAAAAGCTCCAGAACCTTGAACATCGTCGCTGTGTTGTCAGCTTGTCGGATTTTTATCGGTTAGATTTCGGCGAGCGTGCGATGGAATTGCATGATCTAATTCTACCTAGCCCGTTTCATCATCGGACTACCTGACGTATGGTGATGCGCCAGCGATACATGCTGGACATCCCACCCATACGCACAAAACGTTTTGGGAACATTTTTATTGTGCGTACAGCTAAGGAGTGGAATTCTCTGCCGGAGTTTGTGTTTCCCGACAGCTACAATCTAGGGGTCTTAAAGTCAAGAGTGAATAGGTTTTTTCTAGGCAAACGTGATTCATCGTCGTCCACATCACCGCTTACCATCAGGTGAGATAGTGGACAAGCCGAGTCTATAGTGTATAAACATAAAAAAATTGGTTCAAAAGCTAGCTATATCAGTTGCATCATTTAAACTGGCAGCCAACCCCAACATTGTTGGGCAATTAGACAAGAAACGCACTGGCTCCGGGCTTGCTTATTGGTATAGCCGTGCCAGTCACCTAGCCAGTAGTAAAGTGAAGCGAACATTCTAAAATGTGGCCGCACTGTGCCGCTGGCACCTTCCCGAATCGCCAAGCATGCATTAGTGCACCTGTCAGAGATTTTTTTTCGGCCTAACTGATTAGTAATAACAAAAGCTAGAGGAGTTAATGCAATCGGCTATGGGTACAAACGATATTCAACACCAAATTCCTACACAAACACTTCAAGTTTATGCTTGACAAATAACCTTCACCAATTTGAAAAGCGCAATCAATCTCGTCGTTATCAATTAGATTACTTGTCCACGTGAGGGTAGATCGTATGTTTGTGAAGGAGCCGTGTGGCGGCGGATCAATAGATGGTGGGTCCGGGTCGGCGGCTTGTGCTGTAGATAAACAGAGTATGCCGCGGAGGCGCCTGCCTTCTTGAGCGAAGATGTGGGAAGCGTGGAGGAGACATTGTTATATGGGTGCGCCTCTTGATGTTAAAGTGGGAAATGCTGTGTAGGTATGGGAGAAGAGTCATGCTGCACCGATCTGAAATAAATTGGTATAAGGCTACTAAGTTCATAGCTGTGTTCATGAAATTAAAGACACTATCAACAGCTTGAAATTGGTTACTCAAAATAATTAAGTAGCACATTGCAATGGGTGGAATGCACCTGTGATTGCGCACACAGTTGAGCACTATGTTTACTATCTCCCGCGTCGATGGCTTAGTCTTGGCTGACTCTCAGAATGATCTCATAATCCTCCAAAGGTCGCTAAGGAGGCGCAGTAGAGTATATTTTGAAGATGAATTTCTCTGTCAGAATAAAATATTTTTATATTAAAAATTCCATTTTATATACTAAATCGGCGCATCCACCGTTCACGGCTCCACGATCCGCGGCACGGAACCGATCAATCAAACTAGCAGTCACAGCTGAAAACAATATAGGGGTTTGCGCTACAACCGACACTGTGTTTGTTTTATACACCCTGTGCTTGTGGACTTGTGGTTGGGCCTGTCTAGGTATATCTATTTGGCCTTTCTGTTGCCAAATATGTGTTTAATTCATTCGGGCGTTGCTGATTTTCAGGATACAATAATTCGTGTTAATAATCGATTAAGGTTTTTTTTGTGGCTGACACGTTTTTTTGTTCTCAAGTCTTCACTTCTCTCGCAATGCGCCTTCCCACGTGCTTGTCGACACATAAAAAAAAAATGAATTAAAAGCAGTTTCAGCGAAGGTCTACCTACCGTGAACAGAAAAAAAAAACACCAAGGGGTCTACGGGACTAAAAAGTTTGCGGTCTTTTGATGTAAATCGATGCAGTTTTACCGAACCTTTCAAGTGAAAATGAAAAGTTTCTAAATGCAGAAAAGTTAAATATGTTTTTTTTCACTATTTACACCAATACCAACACAATAAACTAAATCACCGCTTAAATAAATACGGCAAAGTTTTTATTGGAATTCGATTACCAATAATTTGCATTCATGTGCAAAGTGAAAACATACGGAGATTTAAGACGTGCACGTCTGATGCAGTTGGCGATACCAATCTGAGATTGAAATAAAATAACTATTAAGTTACTTCTTGCAGTAAGATTTTCTTGAAACATTTGTAAATAATGCCTAAATGAAAACTTCCATCATACATATAATTATCTTTCTTTGATAAATAAGTTAGCACCTCTTTAAATAAACAAGGCAAAGGGCTTCTAAATTCACGAGAGTGTCCTCCTTAACCGTTCAAAATATACGTTTTCCACCAACACTGAAATTGCTGTTGGTATCGTAAATTGCAGCGACTATGCACTCTTCCAAGATGTTTTACAACGTCATAAAATTACAAAGGATCTTTCTATGAGAGGTGCCTAACGTATATTGAGATAATTTTTAAACAACTTTTCAAAATGGAGGAGGTTTTATGTTCGACTGTATGTATTATAGCATATATTGTAAAATTACCATTTGTTTGTGAGCATTTGTACGATCAATATATCCACGACGATACGATACTACGGAAAATTTCAGTCAGCAAGGAAGGGACAAGGAAACCGAACGAACTGCACATGAACCGGTTACTTTATAATGTATAGGCATAGGTAGTAGAGAAAGAAACAAAAGCTTAGTCTCTCTTTTCGATTTTTTTTTACGATGTTCGACACAACAAAAATAAGCATACAGGATGTAACCAACTTTTTTTCTAGTGTCATTCTTCCGCGGAGAATCTTAGCACCGCCATTCAAAAGATTACGTCAAATGCATAACGCGTTCAACTGTTCGAGTATCTCAATTGCGTGTGTTATGATATTTTACATCATGAAGCCTTTAAATTCATGTAACTTTTGATAGTGATTGCGACGAAACGAAAACTAAGTAATACTTCAAGTTACACAGATTTTTATGTATAAAAGTTATCCATATTGGTTTCGTACATTTTATGTGATGTGTGCACAACGAAACGGATAAGCAGACAAAAAACCCAAAACTGCTGGAAATGGGTTCTGTTGGTTATCCTTTATCACCCTGGCTATATTTTTTGGAAATATTTTCGATGTATAAAAACTTTTCTACAGATTTATTATAAATGTATTGATATTTCAACTTAATTTTCAAAACGTTTCTCAGTACTATTTTTTCATAATAAAATGTATATTTTATAGACCATTTTCTACCAAGCCATTTTATTTAGTCTCTCTCAACACAAAATGCATCTCTGTTACTGGGAGTCCACTTCAACACTAAAATGCTGAATTTAAAGATCGTAAGTTGTCAGAAATGGAGGCTGGTGGTCGTCGCCACGTCGATACATTACATTCATTATTATTTCTAGTGTGGAGAGCTGATGAATATTAAGTAGTTTTATATTACTAGGCAGGGAACAAAATGGTATCGTGAGGCTTGTAAAATATATATACTTCGAGTTTATTGGGTTCGAAGCAAAACAAGAGCATTTCTTCTCTGTATTTATTTTATATAGAATAGACACACAGTATAATACATAGAGACAACACGCTGTTTGTATTCTCAGGATATTATTGTTTTAAAATATAGTTAGGTCATGTCATTATTGGTATTCATATAGCATTTTTCCCTTAATGGCGTGGACGTCGTGGTGGCCCAGTGGCTAACACCTCGCCTTGAGTCGTTGTCGTCGTGCTTGAGGTCGTGGGTTCAAATCCGGGCAAGGACCAATATGACTTTTTCAGTTCACCTGTACCTAATTTCTAAGTTTATCTTGGACATCGCTGACAACGTGAGGAAACCTGGACTTATCATACTAATATTGTGTGTGTGTTTGTATGTTTGTTACTTCTTCACAGTCTTTCGGTTGAACGGATTTGGATGAAGTTTGGCACAGAGATAAAGACTGGAATAGCACATAGGATACTTTATATCCCGGGAATATGTTCCCTTGGGATAATTTTCGTTGTTCACGCATGGGAAGCCGCTGGCAGAAGCTAGTAGTTAGTAATAGTTATTTTGCTTCATTGGTGTAATTGCTACAAGGCGTTCCAATGCGAGGATAAACCAAAAAACTTTTACACAAAAAAAAAAAACCGACATCAAAAAAATATAAAAGCAGAGGTACCAAAGACACCGACTTCCGAAATGAAAGTTATTTTTCACTTTTTATTTTGCTTTTGTTGTCGGTTTATTTTTTTGTATAAAAGTTTATATTTCTCTCTTTTTACCGACTTCATAGTTTTATTGCACCATCACTAAAACTGTGCGAATTCTATAGTGAGGTACCTTAAGGATTGACAAAATACCCATGATAACTCAATTCACACATTCGTGCAGTTTGCTGCTAAGGAGTTCGGTTCTCCATATCATGAAAACTGATGGACCGATTTTGATGAAACTTGCACTGGGAATAGTGCAAGTTTCATCAAAATCGGTCCGGTAAGTTAAGAGATACTCAATCCAACACAAAAAGAATGATCACGATCCGAGAAGCAATTTCGTTTGTTTTGTTAAATTTTTATTAACAAAGAAAAAAGAAAAAGAAAGAAAGAAAAGAAATTTCGTTGAAATGCGTGGACAAACATACATAAATACATAAAAACAAATATACATACGCACGGTTGGCGCAGTGGTTGAGCGATTGACAGCTGCGCTGCGTGTCGCGGGTTCGATTCCTGCACGGAACAAATATTTGTATGCCTGCAGATAGTTGTTCCGGCTCTGGGTATTGTGTATGTGAGTTTATATGTTTGCAAACGCACCCACGATACAGGAAGAAATTCCTAGTGTGGGGCAAAGTTCAAAAACAAAAAATCTTTTGAAATTTGGCATACGTGTTTAAGTCGGTAATAAAATAAAATAAATGACCATTAATTTTAGTTTATTGAAATAGACGATAGATTACGAAAGATGATATACCTAGAATTGTGATTTCTGAAGTGATGACTTGTGGAAGAAGAAGACGAAGTCGACGAAAAATAAATTGCCCCTAGCAAGACCATGATGATTAATATTAAAAACATAGGTTGTTGGTCTCTAGCACTTTTCACCGTTTAGTTTATTTAAAAGTTGTCACGACCAGTTAAATAGACACTTATGACTTATTCAAAAACCTAAATATATCGCCTACATAAAATACTTACTACGAGTAAAACATAAATAAACAAACTTAACTTTATGACGTACACGTACGAAAACATGCAAAAATTGTCCGTACGAGCCACGTTTGGGTCTGACGGTGGAACGGTGGAACAAAATTTTTTACGTCCAGTAAAACGGTCGTCAAACGAATTCGATGTTAACGGCTGCTTACGTGAAGACTGCCATAAAACGAGGGTAGTTGCTCATAATGTGTTCACACTGCACCTGTTTACCAAGTTTGTCGTGAAGTTTCTCTTGTTTTTCAATTTTGTTTTTGGAAATAAACTAAACATATATGAAAAAACCTTTTGTCTCTTTACTATCCTATACATAATTACACCTAGATTCAATTTAAGAATTGTCACATTTATTTTTGTTATTTAGTTCGCCCCAAAACTAATAGATGGCGTTGTAAATTTACGTCACATCGCTGAATGGCAGTATTAAGATTTTCCTTGCTTTCATGGCCTTCCTTGTATATAGGATACTTTACTGTTAATTATATAAATAATCAATCTCAGCTTGGTGTTTTCTTTGGTGCAAACCATAAATGCCGTGAAGGATCATAAGACCTTTTTGGGACCCTCGGAATTTGGTAAATTTGCCCTAAAATGGATAATAAATCAAAGATCTTTGGCGGTGGTTGTTATGGATGATTAAGACCACCCTACACTACTTTACTGACAAGAAGGCCAGAAGTCTATATTTCACCGTTTATAGAGCAGTGGTTATGAAATAATTTACACAATGCCTATCTTACTAATATTATTTATGCGAAGGTTGGATGGATGGATGGATGTTTGTTTGTTACCCAATCACGCCAGAACGACTGAACGCATCGGGATGAAAATCGGCACTGGGATAGATTATATTCTGGAATAGCAAATCGTCTACTTCTCATCCCGGTATAATGCTGCCTTGGAATAAAACAATTTTCACACGGGCGAAGCCGCTGGCACAAGCTAGTGACAACATATAACACTCATAATATCACGCGTGTAACAATTTTTTTTTTTAACTTTTCTTATCATTTTACATTGTTTACGTATTTAAATTCATACTTATCAATATTTAAGTAAGTCTCTACTTAATTTAACCTCGTCCGTGTGTCAGTGCAGGATGCTAATTGAATACCAGCGCTGGGTGTCTGACACCCAGCAAAAGCTGAGTTTGCAGCCTTTTCGGTATTATTTTAAACAATATTCTTTTATTTACTTTGTGTGTGTATCGAATACTTAAATGTTTTCTATTCTATTTTTTGGCAGATTACAGTACCTTAAAATTCTCAACCACTGACCAATTCCTTATCAACACAGGTCACCAAACATACCCATACAATTACACCTAGCTATGACGTCACATGTCTAATGAGTTCTTCTATGTTATCCGTTGTATAGATTGCGATCGCAACGGCTTAGCTGCACCATCTCTGAGACCTCAATCCGAGGCGAGTCAAGACGCATATTACGTTACTACAGGAGGAGGGCTACGTCAATAGTTCAACAGTTTGGTTTCAATCATAACGCCCAAATGCGCCTTATACATTATTCTTTTAGTTATTGTACAAACAATCTATCTACATTATACCTATGTGGAAATGACTAGGACGTCTAGATTTTGCTTTGTCTTGTGTCTGATTTTCAATCAGCTTAAAAATCGCTTACTGGCTTAGACGCTAAATGAACTAACCTAGAGTTTCGTCTGTCTACTCGTCGTCTGTCGTTTGTCTATTCTGAAATATTTTCTGAAATTGTTGAAAATACTAAGTCATTCGAGTATTGTCAGAGGCGGGTCAGGCCAAATGTTTTTAGGTTTTTCCACCTGGCAATAGGCTCCTTTTACATATTACTTCTTACTAATGTTATAAATGCGAAAGTTAGGATGGATGTGTGTATGTTACTCAATCACGCTAAAACGGCTGAACGGATCTGGATGAAATTTGGCACAGAAAGACATTAAAGTTTGGAATAGCAGATAGGCTACTTTTCATCCCGATATAATTTTCCATTGTGTTAATCCCTAAAAATTTTCAGAATTTTAGGAAATGCAATAAGAACTTGTGTTTACGTTTAAAATTTGACTTTTATAGCTCAATACCAAAATATCTGGTCTTTTGAGTGATATCTGAATATTTTTTTAAATTCTATATGCTATGACCGTAAAAACATTAACTGTACACCTCTGTGAGACCTAGGTCTAAAGTAATGGTTGTTAGACTATGTGGATATTAAAAAAAAAGCAATTCAGGTACTAAAATTGCTCTATTTTTAGGGTGTTTGGATTTTATCGATAAAATTAGGTGGATTTTACGACCTTATAATTTTATTACTACAAGTCTGAACACATTATATATCTAGTTGTACATCTCGTTTTTTTATTTATTTTTTTAGGTATTTGTTGTATACCTACTACTTATCTTTACATCACTACCCACACTCTGTTTGAAGTTGCCCGCCTTATTAGTTTCCATGTCGTTCCAATTAGTGATGTAACCTATACCTCGGTGTAAGCCAATATCCTTTCGTTGTTATTTAAATGATGCACGTTCCTTCATGCATCTGAAATATATATGTTTCTACCTGCAAAATCTTTTATAGCCTTAGTTTCAGCAGCTCATCAAAGCTATGCTAGACATAGGCTCCTCCCGGGATGCTGGACTTTATGGTGGATAAGTTTGAAGAACAAAGTCAGCCTTGATTTGGACTTGAATCAGTGACGATTTTCAAAAAATGTGTATATATAATGTGCGATACTAGCTGTTTCCATACTAAAATTGACGTTATTTCTGTAAAAAGGAAAAACAAAATATTGATTAAATTTTGATTTTGACACTGACATTAAGTGTTCGAGTTTAGCAAACAAAACCTCTACCTCCGGACAAGCCGCTAAAGCTTTTTCTTTCTATGCCTAATTGTGATTGCGATTACAATATTTGAATATAATCTTGTTAATTTCTACTGCAATTACCTTTAACTATTGTGGACGTCATTGTTCCACTGATTTTGGTAAGATTATCATAAATTGGTCCCACTTTCGATGAAATATCTACATATTTTGAAAACGTCATGTAGGCAACTGTCACTAACGTTATTTTTCTTTTGTTTCAGGATTTTTTTTCAATAATGCGGCTGTCTAATGGAGTCTAGCTTAGGCATCACGGAAACCGGTAAGTCAGTTTTTGTATATTTTATCCTGAGCTGTGTTCGTGAGTTTCGAATCATGCTGATTATCACAGAAGAAAAAACAAAGTTTTTATCTGCTTTTCTGTTCATATAACTTCACCATGCCTATCTTCTGGGTTCTTATTAATGGTTTTACCATCAGAACTGGTCAATATTTTGCACTAAAGTAGTTGGCATAGTTCTCCACTTCAAGTTTCTAATCCAGAATCCGGGTGTTTGTGTGTAATTTGATTTTTCCGAGTAGGGCAAAAACCGCAGAAAAATTAAGTCATAATAAATTAAAAGTCAGGATTTTCTCCCCTACATTCCAACGAACCATAGCCACACTTATTTCGCGGCTATTTTTTCTCGTCAAGCACGGCGTGGCGGCAGGGGGACTGGCAGGGCACCAGCTATCAATACAAAGGATCCCGACGTTGATCGATGGCCCATTGTGGGTGCATGTAAGACCCACTAATGTGTTCCCAGTATTATTTTCCTTTCATTCGTATTATTTGATGTGTAATCGCAATTGATTTTTGCTTTGATTGCGGTTTTTCCATTAATTTATATAATTAATGAAAAAGGACGCTGAAAAAATAGAGCAATCCTTAAAGTAAGTACAATTTTAAGAATATTCTTAGAAATTAGGCGAGAAATCAATGAAACAGATGCATTTCGTTTGGTGTTTACGACATGTTCTTAGGTCAAATTTAATTTTATCATTATCTACTATGAATACGTAAAAGTAAAATATGCAGGCTTTTAACAAATTTTACATTATAGTGTCAGTGTCAGCGGAGATCGAACTTGCAACCTTTAGCACACAAACCCAACTCCTTAACCACAGCCCCAAGCCAACCGGATATATTTCTTCCAAATATCTTTTCACCAGCGGGCAGAGGTCCAAGTCTTACAAAATACAGCCTACGTAGAACCACACCCCCTCTTTAGACTGACCAGTGCTGCCAACATTCAGAGAATTACTATTATTATCAATCCTCCCACTTGTAGTAGCATTGTTGAAGTTTTGGATGAATAGAATTGTAATACTAGATTATTAGGGCATGAAATCTAAGCTAGATTTCACCTTGATGACTGAATAACGTTGAAAGAAGTCTAGGCTTTGAATGGGGTTGTTGAACTGCTATTGTTAAGGTCTACCACATAGAATACATATTTTTGTCAACGGCATCGAGTCGTTTTGTATAGTGGACTAGATGTTTCTGCTTAGTGTCGCTTACATGGCATATCTCACAAGATCAAAGCATTTTTTCGGGATAAACTTTAGGATATGACATTAAGTGACTGTTTAACAGTGGTTGTTTAAAATCAGGTCAATAATACCAAAGATTTGTTTTTTACAAACACACATAATTATTTACTTTTAATATAGTTGAGATTAAGTATAAACTTCTTAGATACAGACTTTTTAGTAACGGCGGCTTTCTCTGTACTAAGTACGCTTTGTTGTGATTTAAATGTCCAATTAATGGCATTAACACAAAGATATCCGGGCTAGCCCACCTCCAAACCAACCCACGATTATCGCCACTAATCCAAGCCTCGAAACAATAGATGACAGCGCATCAACCGTCATGTCACATTGTAGGTTAATTGCAACCAATGACAAACTATTAATTCAGTTAGCTAATGTTGTCAGCGAATACATTGTGCTGCTAAGCCTGTAGGGCTGTGTATATCATGGTGGACAATAGGCCGGATTAGTGGGACATGCAGCGTGGTGATAAAACTTTTGAATTAATTGTGTAGAGAGCGGTGGACGCAGCCATTGTGAGGTGTGAAGCTCCCTCAAATGTTTTCCCTAGATTTTCGTGTGGACCACTAGACGAAAATCTAGTGTTTGCGTTGACGTTATCTTTTTACCACCAGTGTTGTGTACATTATGGATGCAATAAATTGGATTTGAAATTGACGCGAATAAAATGTATGTGGCCGATGGGCCAGAAAGTTCTGGAGTGGCGACCGCTAACCGGAAGACGTTGCGTTGAAAGGCCTCTCCACTAGGTGGACCGATGACCTTGTAAAGGTTGCGGGGATCCGCGGCATGCGAGACGCTTGGGGGAGGCCTATATCCAGCAGTGGACATCTTTCGGCTGATATGATGTGTTTGTATATATTTGACATTTATGTTACGCACATGGCTAATTTTATGGAAAGTATATTGAAGAATTGAAGATAGTATTATAACTAAGCAATTCTCTTTGCTTTCTTTTTAGGTTAAAGAGACTTGAAAGTGTAAAGAGTTAACTATCATAAATTTTAGTTACAGTTATTTAGTTATATACCTATCATATAGTATTATACCTCCACTTAGGACACAAAATTAGGCATTTTTTGGCAGGTGTGCTCGAGTTAGTAACTTATGCAGCGCCACGTCCGCACGGCTGGAGTGTAAGCTCCTAAAAAACTTTGCCGTCGCTATATTTTAATTTTGCAGGTCAAGGTAAAACAATTGTTGTTTATTTTTAGTTGTTTTTAAACTCCTATGATAATCATCATCGATTTTATATGTTTTAATGAACGTTTTCTATAATACACATTTGAATTAATATTCAATTCGTATAAAATTCAGTTAGTATATGAAATATAACATTAGATCACATGCAAGTAGGTTATTTGTTTTTATAGCATACTTATGAAAATTATATCATTTGAACATTATTTCAAGTGATATTATACTATCTGTTATTGTGTCATATATTACACACCCCTTATCCATTTGGTTGGGGTTTACCAACATGATCTTTTCATTCTACGCATCTCTATCAACCGTTTTTCATGGTATTTATTGAGGATTAGATGTATGAACTTATGTGAAGCAAAATTAGTATGTAAGGTTTGTAGTTGTTGCCAACCCCATGGAAAAAAGGCGTGAGTTTATTTATGTGTATTTATGTAATGAGGAGGAATGAAATGCATAAAAGTAAATAGGTACATTAGCTTTTTCCAAGTTGCACCACAATACCCGGCATTATTGTAGTTGTATTTGCGCGGTATCTTCTCGTCCAATTTTAACACAGTGTCTCAAGACGAATGTCTATGACCAGTGTGTGTTGCCAGTGATTACTTACGGGGCAAAGACGTGGTCGCTCACAATGGGCCTCATAAGAAGGCTTAAAGTCACCCAAAGGTCAAAGGAGAGAGCTATGCTCGGGGTTTGCTTGCGTGATCGAATCAGAAATGAAGATTGAACAAGAGAACCATGGTTACAGACATTGCCCGAATAATTATTGCCAAACTTAAGTGACAGGAACATTGCCCGCAGAACGGATGGCCGTTGGGGCCGAAAAGTTCCAGAGTGGCGACCACGTACCGGAAGACACAGCGTTGGAAGGCCTCCCTCTAGCTGCAGCGACGACCTGGTCAAGGCTGCGGGACTCCAGTGGATGTAAAACGCACAGGACCGATCAGTGTGGCAACGCTTGGGGAGGGCCTATGCGAGTGGACGTCATTCAGCTGAAATGATAATGATGATGACCCCGCTTTCCGCTTCAGGCAATCTCAGCCATATTTGTAAGGTTTTCCTTGCATCTAATCTAGGTGTGGGCTTTCAACTTTATGTTTTGCTGATTCTTCACCAATATTTATTCAAAACAGTAGCCAATGTTTACATACAACATATCATTGATGAAAGCCTCTTTTGTCAGTAAAACCAATCGTATGGCATCTTGCCATCATAACATTCCCGTTAAGAGCAAACGTTGCCGACTCACGATTCATTAATGCTTGTAGGATATATGAATATTTGTATGCCACATATATTTAGGCTGTTTACAACATCATGACAGAGAGAATGGCAATCTGGGGAGGAGGAGGCTCTAGCAAGACATTGTCAGTCGTTGCCATCGATGGGGATATGATCGTAATGCCAAAATGTAAGGAATTGATAACGTGACATTTCGATAGCGTTTGACATTCTCATACTTTACTGACATTCTTACCTTAGCTATAGCTACGATTTCGATGATAGAATCTGACTTGTCTAGGGCGTGAAGTAAAATTCTAATGGGGAGATAGCAGTACGAAGCTATATAAGACAAATAGCTCTGTCCTTTTTTCACCGTCGCACTATGATAGCTTTAACACGTCATAGTATAAGTCCCGTGCAGCCTAATGGCCTAAGTGAATTCGGCAAGGCAAAGGGTTTGACCGTCATCAATCGACCAATTACATAGACGGAAATCCACATCGTGTCTTTCATCTCGCATGTGATTCAATCTTGCTAAATTGAACTATGAAATTTATTTTTATAATTTCCTTTTCAGTTTTGCTACCGCCATATTCTAAACTTAATTAAATTAATTATTGTAACGGTTGACGGAATAAAGTAAGTTCAACGAAGTTTTGGCGTAAGGGTGTTTTTATTAACACGCGGTTTATTTTTAATATTTGTAGTTGTGTTACTTATTGGACGAGGTTCTATAGGTACCTATATTGCCCAAAGTAATGCCAGAATAGATTAACCCAATAACATGAACTTGAACAAAGCCGGTGGAATAAGAGGGTGAATTGTTCACACCTGCGTACCCCTTTAGAGTGTTGTTACCGTTGTCATGTTATGAAATGGTGTAAACAATAAATAGACATGCGATTACAGCTATCCCGAGTAATTTGCAGTCATTTACCAGCTGGCGCTTGTCATGGGACCTCTTGACAATCACCAGCTTTTAAATAAAAAAAAAGAATCGTCAAATTCGGTTTACCTAGTAAAAAGTTCTGAGGTAACACACTTTTTGCAATCGGTTAAATTACTTCCTCCTTTTTGAAGTCGATAAAAATTGGATCAAACTATAATATATAATGCACAAAAAAAAAAAAAAATAGTAAAATTCCACTAGAAATTTTCCAATTAAACGAGTCAAAGTTTAAAACATGCATTAAACGCACACTATGTAGACAAGCATATTATAAATTGGAAGATTATCTCCTTGATAAAAATGCTTGGCTAAATGTCGGTCCTGCTCCACAGCCACATACATTTAATATAATATAATATAAATACTTTATTTCAGACGAGGTGTCCATTTTGTTAGTAACAGGGTTCTTAAAGACTAGTGTTAGTAATACTTAGAACTGCCCATAACAAAAAAAAAAGAAAACTCACCAATCACTGCTGCGCCATTCCGTGAGAAATGGCGCCGCAATGATTGACGTACGTACAGTCTAGCCGACTAGCGATCATGCTAAGGATGCTGTTGGCGCCGCTACGTACTCTATGCACCAGGGATGCGCATCTTTTACGCATCGTAGCGTAAAAGCAGTCGACGCGATGTTCAGCAAACATCCCCGATGCGCTACAGAATCGCCGCAGCCCCATCAGCACCCTAAATGCATTATTAAATTGGACACGGAGGGCACTGTAAGACTTTTGAGTATAGTCAGCCCACAGGCTGCACGTGTAAAACGAAGTACAATAGGACCTGAAAAGTGTACATTTGTAGCTACAAATTAGTTTATATTGGAAGAGATGCTGCTGCCCTTTTCGTATTGTTGTTTTCAGTGTTTTATTTTTATTTCATTTGTTTATTTCAATAGGACTTAGGATTCTTTACATGTTATATTTAGAAATAATAGCATTATATAATGAAGAAGCATTTTACCATGGAGCATTTTTATTAGGTTACAACTTTTTATTTTGACATTGCGAGCATGGCAGTAGAGAGTTTGTCATGCTCACTCAAATGTCTCGCTGTTGGTGGCGCGTGTTATTGGGTCATTCGGTTCCCTTCAAAATGGTTGAGCTGAGTGGGGTTGATGCACGTGATAGAATCATGAAGGAACTCCATGTAAAATATCGATATATAATATGTCAAGATGGTCACTGGTTATCTACTATGTATCAGAGTTCCAATGTATGTTGTGTATAAGGGAAAGGTTTTATGAATAAAATCACAGAAAGACAAGACTAGGTATTTATTTCAATTAGGCTTGTCAATTAAATCATACTGAGGCTCGAGAGCTTACCGCCCGTTCGCTAAACCTAGTTCTCGTGGAGAAGAAGGGCAAGAAACTCCACGGAAGCTCTTCTATAGTATTTATAGATATCTTTTATAACCATATAAATATTGTTTATCACAATAAATATCCAATTCCACCATTACTACTATATGATAAATCTTGTAACATTTCACATGACGTATCATATTATGGTCATTAGGAATAAATACCACAATATGAAACGGATAGAGTTTCAACACAACCATTAGCAATAATCAAGTTATAATATGAAATAACTTACGTGAAGCTTGTGTAGTCCATCTTTCACAAAATATAACAATTCAGGAAAACAATATCACAATATAATATCTGGTCTATACTGGCTTGTAGTTCACAACCAAGTGTCCAGTCAACTTACAAATTACCCACTATTTATAGTAACGAGTCGACTTGTCTCAATACGTCAAATGTTAGAAAATGGTGCGGTATCCCCACCATTTTTCACACTGTTATAAATAATCTCACAATTAGGTCAATAATCAATTCATAGGTAGTTAATACCTTTTTAAAACGTATCAAGTTAATTTTAGTCATTCTTAATCAATATTCGAAAGAATATTGATACTAACTGACAGTCTTGATACCAATTGTCTCAAATGACTTATAATACTAAAATAGCAATATAAAATCCAGGATATATCATAATGATCATTACAAATTACTTAATACTTTATAAGAATATCATGACTGTGGCTTTAATGTAAATAAATTTAGAGTTATTTCCTGTCCACACAACAATATTTACTTAAGTGGGTACTCTAACAATTGTAGGTATTTGACAATACAATAATAATTTAGATAGGTACTTCGACATTTGTCGGTAGATGCTTAATAAATATGACAGTTTGTGTTTTGTAAGGAAAGAAAGAGAAATAAAGAAACTTGTACCAAACCATTGTTCTTAAAAAGTGAAAATTAATGATTAAATGACGTCACACGTACTTCATATTCTAACACTATCTTTTAATATATTTTTTTTTATTATTATCTACATTGTGCTCACATAATAGAAGCAACCAGAAATATGTAACCAAACATTATATGTAACACATATGATTTAAGAGAGTGTCCATTTGGAACGTGCAATTTAGCTTCACTAGTTTGCTTGACTGACCGACATTTTGACAATTCAAAAGTGCCTGTAATTGGTCTATTTGAAATAAACGTTTTTGACTTTGACTTTTGACAGATATGATTCTTAAGGTCATATATTTAGGATAAGATCCTAAGTTAATAGCCCCCGATGAAGATTATCAAAATTTCCCAAATGTATAGGATTGCCATACGCGAACGAAATGTCACGTGGTCTTCGCGCTATCGATATCAGCCCCTTTCTAGGCAAGTTCTCTTTTAAACCATCCACCAACCGTTTCTTAGGTCTTCTTTTACTCTTTAAATCATCATTGGACCCCTTTTGCCGCACTAACATCGCATTACTACCTATATCTAACCCTGATTTAGAGACCACCTCTGCATATAATTCCAGTGTGCACCAGCATTCCCGTTCAAAGCGATCGCGCTAAGTTGCTACTGCACCTACATACTCGTACCTGCTATATGGGAGAACCGTTAATCAGACAAAGGGTCGCTGTTCAAGCATACAGAGCAGCGCTTCAAGCTGCTGGAATCAATGCAGATTCTCGTAATGGGTTAAATGTTCTGAAAATGGGAATGCGGCGATGCATCTTCTATCCATACTGTGTTTATAGTTGTAACATAGTAAGTAGGTATTTCTTTCTTGGATTTTTGACGTACTTTGCAGATAATTATATGAGGTTGTTATAGACGTAAAAGTATATGTTTTTTTCAGATTTTGTCTTTCTTTGCTCCTAAAATACTATACGATCTGTGTTCTACCTCGGCCGCTTGCTGGCATGAGAGTTGGATCACATAGAAGAAGTGTAATAGTAAACTTTTACAGCGAAATTCGTAATATTCATTTGACTAACATGGCGACAACACCAGTTCAGAACTGCTAGGACAAACTGACAATATACACATCACCAAATAACCCGCACAGAACTCGTCCCCGATACGCTGCTACCAGTTGAGATTTAAATTTCACAACAAACATTTCAGTTTGGCGAGGTCGTAAGCAACTCCCCGCTAACTTGTTTCAACCGCGGGAATGAGGTGTTAAATACCGCCTCGGGCTGGCCCGCACCGGATGGAACCGGATAAATCTGGCGTAAACTGGAACTGTGCACCTTTAATGTACATAAATTCGGTTGCTTGACGAACTGGCTTGCGTTGTTGCAGTCTGGTTTCAAGCGGAGTTAATGTATTTTGGATGTAATTATTCCGTAACGTGAGGGGTGTATTTGGTTTAGAATAGGAATATTTTCAGGCTTAATTACTAGGGCGTAGGACTTAACGTCATAACATTGCTATCTATATCTTCTTCTCTTGTTTTTCTTTTATTAATTTGGTTAAGTGTTTTTGGATTAGCATATCACAGCTTTTACCCCAGCATCTCGCTAGTACTGTATTGTTAAGTTTACAGTCCAAATGGGTTCTTAAGTAAGGAATTAAATTAATTTATTAAGCTATATCTGTAGCTTCCAGTAGTAACATATACTAAATTAATCCTCTAAAGCATCGTTTAATCTCAATTCCGAATGTCCACTCGTATAATATAAGTCCTACATAAGGTGCTTTTATAACGCTGAATGGCTGCTAAAAGATGACCAGCAGTACTCTTGGCATCGTGCCTTTTATGCCATCGTGCCGTTAAAGTTCAAAATGTAACTTATGGCATTTTAGTCTCTGCGGCCAGCGGGTACCTATGTGTAATTAATGAAAATTTATTTTTGTGAAATAATACTCCGGTCAGTTTACATCCGACCCTCGCGTTGAAATATTTTTGCGATGGTCTAGGATTTTTTTTTTGTGGGACTTTAAAATCTTTATGAGGATCTTAATTCAGATAATAGTATTAGGCCATTACAAATGATGTATCAATTACTAATGCCGGGTATAGATTGATGAAAGGCAATAACATGACGGACTACATACTGGTCGGACACTGGTGACCTGTTTTACAGGTTCTCATTCAACCACAGATACCAGAGTTTCACGACCATTTGTTTTGTGTAATTTTAAGGCAATAAGAAAGTATATTTTGTGAAATTGACTTGAAAAGAAATTAGAACGTAAAAATGCAACATACACAAAATGTAGTACACCCAGCTTACGACTGTTTGGAAATTGAGTCTCAATTTACATAAAACGTAAAACGATATTCTGCTTTTTAAAAATATGACATAATCGTAGAAAAAACTCAGTTCCTCAAACTCAGATTATGGATGCCATGAATCCACTCGAACTATGATCAATCGTCAGCCGTTGTGGGGGAGTGGGGGTGTCAGGAGTGGGAGGGAGGGAAGTAAGGCATAAAACTTGGAAAATCGGACGGCATCCGATCCGTGTACTGTCAATAATTGATAATGGATGACGTCATTATGTCAGCTAGTGATTGATTGGCTGTTCCGGCCCCGCTCCGAGATGCCACAGCATAGAACAGTAGGTCAAGTTTATTTAGGTTGTTTAATAATGTTCTTATTGTCATTGACATTCGATTGTGTCGTTTTTATCAGGGCTTTCGTATGTTGGTTATGGAAAAGTTGCACCTATCAATGCGCTTGCTGATTTTTATGTTTAGGTTCTTTACGGCCTTGGCCAATTAACTTATTCTCCTTGTTAGAATTAAAATGTTTAAATATTGTTGTCGATGGCAACAAATTTTAAATATTTTATGTAGCCCAATATTCAGCTGGTCACTTATGTCTTTTAATTAATCAGGCAGATCATATTTGATCTTCAAGCCTGCTGTCGGTGACAACCAATTATTTACTTAGCAATAAAGAAAAACTGTCAAAAAAAGACTGGTATGGTTCTTATTCCCCCACAAAATTCCAATATCATGAATCATCATTTACTTTGATAGCTATTTCAATGACTCTTCCAACTTAACCTACTGCCCCAATCTCTACTATGCTCAACGCGATTTAAAACATGATGTCTTCCAAGCTCTTTTAACTTGCATTGTTCGCCATGGGATATTGACTCCATAAATTTCACTATGCCGGAGTATTTTCCCCATAATGGATGGGAGCACCATGAACTATAATGGCTCAATGGTTAAAGGGAAGTGCTTTAAAAAGGTTTGATCGAATATTATTGATGGTTGTTTGCTGTATAAAAAATATTTATTCGTTGTAATTGATGCCCTCTTAGATAGCTTCAAGGTCGAGTAATATGGTATTTTTATTTATGTTTTAGTGATCTTGAAAACCTCTCTAGAGTACTAGGGTTCGATATTTGAATAATAATCTATTATCGACCCCGATTTACGAATTGAGATCGTGGATTTGAACCCAGGCATGCGTTTTTTTTAATCATTTGTTTCATCACAACTGTTCTCAAAACGCTAAAGAAACACGTCATGGGGAAAATGGCATGTGCTAGAACTAACAATAAAGTGTCACTTACCAAACTGTACTGAGCCCGTTCAGTGTCAGCCCACTCCGTATCACAAAGAGGGGGCACGTGTCCCAACAGAAGGAACCTTTTATCGACGGATTATTATGATATGAGAGTCTATTGATGTGTAGAGTTAACTATATCTTAAATAGGAGGTTTTTTGTTTCTAAAAGGTAATTCCGATAAGGTTTCGTAAATAATTATACTGACAAGAAGCAATATTATCACTGATTCTATGCTACATAGACTACTGAGCCCCGTAAGATACATGAATCCATTGACGTAGACGATGGGAACGTATCCACGAGCAGAAATCTCATAGTAATAAAGACACCAAGACAGTCAGAAAACTAATGTTCCCTGAAATGAAAATATAGTCAAAAGTTAGGAACTCCATTATATTAAAATATGGCTTCTTCCACGACTGCCCTTCCAAATACCGACATTCTAATTAAGCCATAATCTAGAGCTTTTAACAAAAAAGCCGGAATTTGACTCGAGCGACCTTCTACAACATTTATGAAACACAAATGGGGATTACTGGTCCCTTACGCAGTACCTTCGCCTTATAGCTCGAGATTCGGACGTAAATAAATACACTTGAAATGTCCCGATAGTGAGGGTAAGCCGAGGTCCCATTGAAAGATGAGCAGACGATTTTGTGACGAAGTATTAAGAGCCTTACGAACCAATCGTTTCGATTCAAACCAAAATCGAATGTAAGGTTCGTTTAGGCAGAATACCAAAAAATATTAATGTAGCAAATAAATTATATGTGCAGCATTTTCCCAAAACGAACCTTACAAAACCACAAACATCTGTTTCGGGTTGTATGTATATTAAGTGAATATGCTGAAACCGAAATGCTCGCATTTACAATTCAGTTTTGTAGTATTTACCTTTTAATTACTAATCTTGGTAACTTTATTTGTTTTAGTCAATAGATCGAGAGAGCCGTCCATATCACAAATTACATCTTAGTTTGGGTGCCAGAGGTCAACAATCTGTAATGCATGCAATTTTTATAATAATAACGTTTTTCTCGTATATTGAATTTTAAAATGTGAAATTTGTATATTTGGAAATAAAGTTATTTATTTATCATTTAATCTTCCTCTTTCAGAGGACTTTTCCGATTCGTGTTTCCAATTTCGGCTTAACACAAAATTCTACGAAATCCACGTTAGTAATCTCGTAGGAAATGTGGCTTATAGTCGCCACAACAATACTGAAAGGGAACTCCGGACCAATTTTATCGTAAAATGGACACGTGGTACTCGGACGCGTCTGTCAAAGTACGAGTATATGTAAGCTGGATGGTAGGCACTGAAACTCCGAAATGAAACAATGTATCCTAGTCGTGTTTGGGCTTATTGGAATCGTCATGAGATTTATTTTAGCTACAATGATTTTCATGGTAATTGGAGATACCTACAAACACTAAAAAGAGATTAATAAAAAACTTCCAAAACACTTCGGAAAAGAAAATTATTTTTCGCTTTGTAGTGTGTTTTGGAATTCGGTTAGATTTTTTGTTAAAAAGATTTTTATTACTATTAAAAATAGGCTTCCTAAATGAAACAAATCATATTATATTTAAGCAATTACGTAGGTTGATAGTTTGATAAATTTAAACCAAATATAGCAAGCTATATTTGGTTGGTATATATAGAAACGCTTTTCGCTCCTTGTTTTTTCCGAAGATGTAATCTCAAACAAGTGTTTCATTCATTGTGCTCCCTTCAAAATACCACATCAGACCTACAAGATTGAGAACCATGATTGATTGATATGATTTGATCATAATATTAATTGCACGAATTTTAAAATAAATTTTTACCTCTGAGTTTGTTTCGGTGTTTCTTCTCAGAGTAGCCAGCTAGGAAACACCGGCCTCATCTAATTTAAATTGACAAAAAAAGATTGACGTGTGAAAGTGTTATATTTTATCAACTTACATATCATTTTCAAATTGAAAGTTATTTTGTTCGAACGTACTTCAACTGACATAAAACTCGCTCGCTAGCTCATCTCTCACCGTCACTTTGCCTAACCCCACATAAATAATTCCGTCAGTATCTGATTACATATGCTTTTTTACAAATCGTAGTCTTAATTCCTTTACTGTGGTGTATCATTTATTCTCTGTATGGCTGTATTGCTGGGCTGTAAAGGGATGAAAGCCTCGACATCTAGGGTGTATCCCCTAGCGTTGTTTGGGCAATTCACCTTGATGTTCATAGGTCTGATCCGTTTGTGGTTAACATGGGAGTGATGGGGAATTGGTGAAATAAATCGCGGATTTTGTTTCATTTCTAGGGTTCCGTACCCCAAAAGGAAAAACGGAACCCTTATAGGATCACTTTGTTGTCCGTCAGTCTGTCTGTCCGTCTAACTGTCAAGGCCCTTTATCTCTGGAACGCGTTGTGATATCGTGTTGAAATTAATATCGTATTCTCAAATGTGCAACCCCATGCAGCTGTGAAAAAATTAAACTTCTAGATCAACGCAATCAAGAGATGCAGCCGTTAATGACGCGTATTTTACACTCGCAAGGGAATCAAAATCTAAAGGGTACTTCCCGTTGATCTAAAATGTTTTATAGCACAAGTAAAGGAAATATCCGAAAGCCGTAAATTTGTACCTTCATAAAAAAAAAAGATTGTTGACTCATTTACAATTGGTAAACTGACTGCGATTTATGTCGATGTATGGGGAATACAGTTTTCCAACGGTCAAGTTAATTTTGTTCCTATATTCTGTTTATGTTATCGTTAGAGCAATGTTCGGTGCTCTCATAGAAATCTCGAATTTATGAACATCGGTAATGTTATTTTGGTGAATGTAGCTGTTTGTACAGAACCCTCAGTGCGCGAGTCGAACTCGCACTTGGCCGGTTTTTTAGATTTAGATCACTCTCTTGTCCGTCTGACCGTGTGTCACCACCGAATTTCTCAGGAACGGGTGGACCTAGCAAGTTGAAGTTTATACCCAGATACTGACATCTATATTCCAGATATATCATCCCTATTAGGTGAATAAAAATCAAGGGTCTGAGTCAACACGATAATAAGATATGGGCAAATTTAGATTTTCGCGAAAACTTGTAAGTACCAAAATTTACCTTAATTTTCAAAATATTTTTTTTTGTCTGAATTTTCCCTTTACTTGTGCTGTAAGACCTTGCTTTTAACCAAAATAGACAATTCTAGGTCAAACAGAAGTACCCTATAAGTTTTGGGTCGAAAACCTATATGGTAGTTCCCGTTGACCTAGTTACCTAATTATGTTGGTGAATGTTGCTGTGTGTACGGAACCCTCAGTGCGTGAGTCCGAGTCGCACTTGACCGGTTTTTTTTATATTGAAGCTTGTTATAATGTCTACGTATTTTAACTCAGATGTATCATCATCTTGCCATTACCCTATTTTTAGGTTTATTGTTCAGATGAATTTTGTAGCTTAAAGAAAAAAAAAAAAAAATATATATTCTGGCATCATAGGTACCTTACTATAGAACTTAGGGTACCACAACAAAAGTGAAAAATAAAAATCATTTTCACAAAAAAGTTCAACCGACTTTGAAATAAAAACACTAAAAAGTGAAAAAGAAGAAAACAGGTACTACAATGAAAAGAAACTTTTTTTACAGAAAAATACAACTGACCTCCAAAATTTTTTTTTTGGAAGTCAGTTGTAGTACATATGTTTTTATTCTCATTTCCATGTCATCACTTCGCAACCGTATTTGGGACTAAACATCCTCAACAAACAGTACACTACACACATCAATATGCTCTAGCTAAGGGCACTGCCGATTGTATCCGTAAACTGCCAGCCGATAAATTACAAGGGTGCTATAACTGAGTCAGTTTACTGCACACAACATTATGCTCAGCGGTAAGTCGGACACTTGCGATATCTTAGTTGTTATAGACTATAGGTAGGTACTGGAAATTGTCTATGGTCTGAATTTGGCAAGTGTGTAGATGACTATGCACTGCATTTGGCAAATGTATCATCATTGTATCTGATACTAGGAATAGTTAATGTCCACTGTCGAATGTTGGCCTCCTAATCTAATATGACTTCGCCAGTGAATAATATTTACCGGCACCACGGTATCCCAGCGCTAACAAAGAAAATGTTTGTTCAAATAAATTACAACTGATGGCGCGTTATGCATCGATTTGTTATTGAATTGTGTGTAAAATTTTTAATCAACTCTCCTAAGCACAAAATTGTGGAATACTGGACTCTTAATTCACATTTCAAAGATTATTTGAACGGATCATTTAAAATTCATTCCAATAGATGGCGCGGTTTTTAAATTTCTGAGGCATGCCATTCGATTATTTAAATTTGTATCGTAACACATTTTGGTACAATTAAACTGTAAAAACGTGCAAAAAATAATAAAAAACTAGTCGTCACTGTATTTCAAGAAAAAAATAGTCACGAACCGAGAAAACCCTTGCAAGTCGCTGCTACCACCATCTATAGCCGTGGAACGGAACCTAACTCGATCGAAATACTTATAAAAATAATCATCATAATCAGACGAAAAACGTTGGTTACGTCGGCACGGTTTCTTTGTATGGGATGAGGCATCTGTATGCTAGTATTATATTATCTGTGCCGGCACAAAGCTCATCCATTTGTTTGTCTATCGTGTGATTTCTTTGATTCGTGTACCGGACTTAACCCTACGTCTATCGCCTAATTTATCTCTAAAGCTAGACGCATAACTCGCGATTTCTGTTAACACAGGTGACGATAGAAAATTTGTGTATAATTCGTATGTAAATCGATTGGCAGAGGCAACCAAAGTATAATATGATTTCTACAGGTCACCGATTTCTCCTTTTTTGAAGAGTATATTCCCGAATTGGTCACATTTAATTTAGTGGAGATCTTCGGGGATATAGAGCAGAAATCGGCAAGTTTTTCTGGTTGCTGCTATCGCATGCAATGCATTATTAATTACACCATTTCATAATTTTACATCACGGTAAAGGGGTAAGCAGGTGTATACAGTTCACCCCGGTACAAACTATTGGTATACCTTACTATAGAACTTGGCCAGAATTAATACTTAAAATATATGTATTTATATATTTTTCCGAAAGGTATTTTTTTTTTGAATATTGATCTGAGCAGTGATCTTGGCAGTGATTGTACTACAACTAAAAAGTGAAAAATAAAAAAAAAATACTTAAAAATACAACCGACTTCCAAAAAACACTTCAAATAATCAAAAATAACTAAAATTTCGGAAGTCGGTATCATAAAACGGAGAAATGAAAACGAACACAATTGAAGTTAATTTACAAGCTTTTTATTAATTTGGAATGTATATGTTCAGGTCAGATCTGCAACTGAATTTTAAAGCAGCATCCCCAACAGATTAAGATGCAATTTTGCATACACGTTTGGTATGAAAGACAATGCAGGTAAGCTAAAAAGTTTATTTAAAAAATGTAATTTTTTTATTGGAAACTTTTATTTCACTTTCTAGTGTGTTTTTAGCAGACTATGAACTCACTGATACGAGTATTAATTGAGTTTTTCCATCTTGGATTTCTTAGTTGCATTCAATAGCCGCCTAATATTGCATGGGACTTAAACAACATAACTACCAAAACGTGGCAGTACAGTAGGTACAATTCTGCCTAATACCTTGAGATAGATTTATAAATCTGTATGAGCAAATTCGGTCATATACACAACCAAACTTAAATTCAACCATTTTTCAGTAATTACCAAAGTTAGGTGTCACGTACTCAAACGACGAGTTTCTGTCTCACACATTGGCAACAATACCCAGCCAAACTCGTTACAGCTCCGATGACTCTCAGTTTTAGTCGATAGCCTGCCTCCATTAAAAGTTGGCCCTTTATTTAGCCGACAGCGCTTGAAAAAATGAAGATGCTCTCTAGTGTGGGTACGTGTGCGAGTAATCGCGGGATTAGTGGCTATAAAACGCGGGATTAGTAGCTATAAAATGTTAGTTTGTGTGTAACGGGATGTGTTGTTGTTCATTTGGAAATCAAAAGTCAGGAAATGATTTACGTCATAATGTGTTGTTCATGACCCGATTTTGACTTCATATTTCATCATCAATCTTTGATGTTTTCACGAGAAAGCTGAGCTTTAACGGTTTACATGAAATACGAGTACGTTATTGCGAAAATTATACATCTATAACCTACTAGCTTATTCCCGCGTGAAGTATTTTGTTATTCCAAGGGAACTTATTACCGGGATGAGAAGTATCCTATGTCCTGATCCAAGTCATACATATAAGTGTGTGTTCATTCAAAATCGGTTTTGTAGTAGACGTCATAACCCATAAATAGAGAGGCAGATATACTTTATTATAGTATTAATATAATAAGTGGATAAAAATTCACACATTTTGAGTTATCGCTCACAAATTCCCAAACGCAGCAACATTCCATGACATTGACCTAATCTTCGCCCCTCACGTCACCGAAAGTCCTGTACTTTTTAAATCCCGGTCCCGGGATTTATATGATCGTCCCAACACTAATACCAACGAGCAAGTTTAAGCCACCGCAGTGGAAACTTGCCGTCGCGACGAAAGACTGCTTTTTGTTGAAATTTGCGTTTTTATATATTCCGTGAGTAGGCCGGAATATTGTGGGGATGTATTGTACTAGTGTTGTATTTAATAGTTCGGGACAGCTGAGATTGGATGTTTTTGTTCGGTTGTAATAGTAAGAATGTCGTGAACAGATGTTATAATGTATAGTGCGTATAGGTACGTGATGTGGTGGATTGTACACACGTGCATTATACCTATACATTTTTGGGGTATGTAGCCATCCAATGACTTCTGCCGCTCTGAGTGAAGCTGGAGGGTGTGTCAGACTTTTACTGGCTAAAACTCACCCGTTTTCTTCAGTTGTTTGAGTCAGGGCCGCGATAACTCTCTCTCAAATTTATCTGCGACCACGTCGATATCTGACGTTAAATAAGGAAAAAAATAATAAAGAAAAGAAAGTTAGTATTATTTCGATCTTCTATTGAGCTGTTTATCCGAATCAGCTGCTATCACAATATTCTAATAATTAAAATTGCCAGCCAAAATAATTACAGAATAAACTATCCCCTTCGATTTCAACCACCAAGTGTGTAGCACCAAATGTTTGCCAAAACTTTTATCAAACATTTGCATTCACATTACCCTTTGATACCAGCTGCATATTAAACTTAGCCAGAAAATAAAATACAGTCCATACGAGCTACAGACGTACCAAGACCGTGGTATTCTCTATACTGCTCAACCACTATCCAAATTGACCGGCCGAACTGCATGCAGCTCTCGGTTCGACCTGCATTATTTAGTGTTGCCCCACTGCATTATCACCTGCTCCTGCGTCGTAAACAAATTTTATTTTTCACTGTGCTATATACAGGATGTTTTATTTAACGTCAGACTGTATGTTACAGGGTCACGTAATATTACGGTAATATAAAGTGTTCGGTGTTTGGTGCTCGTTTCAAATTTTTCTAGTGAAGTATTTGAAGTTTTTTTATGAAAGATAAAAACATCATTAGTGTCGTGGTTATTTTACTGCTTATTTTGTATGTACTCGTAAACGTGCCGAGACTAGTTGTAACGTGACGTTTTTGTTAGGTTAGGTTACGATAATGAAACTGGATATTAGGAGAATAGAGAAAAAGCACCCATTTATCTATGAGTATTTTATCCGTAGAACAATTTGTATTAATTTAAAAGGTTTGTCTCAATATGGCGTTGCACATGTCTGCGAGAGCCCACTTTTATTGCTTTCGTTAGATCTTGAAAATGTTTTTATTGAAAGCAAGAAAGGGTGTTTATTACAATGACTTTTATATAATGAATCGGTCGTTTAAATGTAAACATATGTCGTGGTGGCCCAGTGGCTACGACCTCGGCTCTCGTGCTTGATATTGTGGGTTCAAATCTGGTCAAGTTCCAATGTGACTTCTTCAAATTCATATGTACTTTCTTAGTTTATCTAAGACATCACAGGCAACGGTAAAGAAAAACATCGTGAGGTAACCTAGACTCATCTATCTAATACCTTTAAACGAGCAATTCTTGTATATATGTATAAATATATATAATCTTAATCTCTGAAACGGCTCCAACGATTTTCATGAAATTTAGTATTATTAGTAGTTTCGGGGGCTGAAAATCGATCTAGCTAGGTTTCATTTTAAGAAATTTTCGTTTTCTCTATTTTCACCCGAGCAAAGCTCGGTTGCCCAGGTAACTAAAGTAGCGAAGTCAGAGGCCTGTGGGATTCCCTGTGATTTTTATTATTAGTAGTTTCGGGGGCTGAAAATCGATCTAGCTAGGCTTCATTTTAAGAAATTTTCGTTTTCTCTATTTTCACCCGAGCAAAGCTCGGCAGCCCAGGTAACTAAAGTAGCCAAGTCAGAGGCCTGTGGGATTCCCTGTGATGGCTGAATTAACTCTAACTCCAAAGGTGGCCACATCATCACACGAAAAAGAGAAGATAGATTGAATAGATCTAATACCCCTATATAATACTCTTAATTAGTTGGTCAAAAATGTCTTGCATTAAAAATGAATGAAATAACTGACACGCCATGTGTGTAACATAAACGAGGTCAGATTTACAAAATATTACGCTCCTGTGTAAGCAAAGATTCAGTCTGTCTGACCGCATGTCAGATCCTGCCAGTTGCATGAAGTAAAGTAAAGTGCCAGGTATGTACACTGGCATTCTGTTTATGCCAAGATTTTATTGTGTATTTTTCATGTTTTGGTTTTAGGATTTCATACTATTTCTACTACTAAAATTTAAACCTTGTTTTGAAAGGGCAATATGTTTTTGTTCTCTGCTTCTGCAAACTTAAGTTACCTAGACATTATCAAGTCACATACCTATATCTGACTACCATTAACGACTGTTAAATAGGTATTTTAATGAAAACTGGTCCACTCTTCTGCTGCGCGCATTATGAAGGATGTTTGGAAGCGCTTGGTGCGGATTGGTAGAATGGCAACTAGTTAAGGATGGTAACTTGCAGTGTGGTTAGATGTTTGATGGTAAAAGGGGCCGGTGGGATGAGGTCGTGGAGTTCTTGAGCACAGTCTCCGAAGTACAGTCAGTAGAAGACCGACAAGTAGGCAAACTTGCGGCGATGAGCCAAGCTGTGTAGCTTGGTATCCACCAGTTTAACGTCACCAATGAGCCTCTTAGCTTTGCGTTCAATCAAGTCATTTTCTGGATTTGCTCGTTCCATTATAGAACTCTCCTATCGCTTTCCATCAGGTGAGATTGAAGTGTGTTGCTAGCTCATAACGAACAAAAAAAAGTGTATTCACGATATGGGTTGACTTCTTTTTAAAAAAGCTCTACCAAAAATTGCCAAGACAAGAACCATTTCTTTCCTTCTCTCCTTCTCCATCTATCTCCGTCTTCACTAATACATTCACAGTTGACAAACCGTCCTCACTCCGATCAACAACAAGATATATTCGCAAGTACTTAGAGCAAAACTCTCGGCTATAAAACTCAATGCTACAATATATCTCCATGAATTATCTGTAAGAAACGGTCCGCAGTAGAATAACATATTCTTCAGTACTTTGCTCGCTGAAACAAAGGGTATCTAATGTTTTCTGTAGTATTTATGTTGTTATCTACGTATTAGGGAATTGGGTGGTTTTATGTTTTTGTCGGTTTGGTTTTTATGCCGAATGTCGGGAATTAAGATATTCTAGTTGATTGTAGTAATGATGTAAGTTGGTCCTCTCTATATGTGTCCTTTTATGTGCATTTTAAGGGTGGTATTATCCTCTACTTTCTATAAAGAACTCTGCAACTTTTGAAAGCAAGAATCAACCGTGGTCTTCACCAGAAAAGTGCCGAGTCAATGAAGCTCATATTTTGCGAATAAAGGATTCAAGCAAGTTTATCTAAAACTTGATTAAAATAGGTCAGGCTATAGTTATCAGGGAAGACTAATAGCCGCTAGATAAGGATTTTCCAAGACCAAAATATTGTTTAATACTTTTTTGGGGTTCGTGCTTCTATCCCATGTAGACTTCCTCTAAAAAAAGACTCTATTATTAAATGAACAACAACAACTTGGCTGGTAGCAACACAGAACACACAACTGACATACAGAACTGAGTACATATTACCCAAGCATGATTTATCACATGGCAAGTCGACAAGTAGCCAATTAGACACCGCTGGTCAATATGCCCAATCTACCCATCCGTCCTTCAGATTACCTATAGGTACGGTCGACAAGTTAATTCATGACCATAATTATTTTTTTCTAAAGACATTCTTAAACAATAATATCGAATTTTGCTTAAATATATATTTCCTTAGCAACAAACTTGCTATCGATTTAATAAGACGGTGTCAATTATTTTATCCATCTTTCTGTCATTTTAATGAAATGCCTCCAGTTTTAGTTGGAATTTTACTTTCAATTTAAAAATAAACTTCTGTGACCCAAATAGTTCGTATATGTTTTGGAAATGCTTCTTTCTATAAGCAAACAATGCCGGTCGATCGATCAAAAAAGAAACTTTTTAATTCAATTTATATATAATCTATTACAATGAACACAATGGTCAAATTTGCACGACCCTTTGTCCACATTGACACAGTTTTTATATAATTTAAAACGTCCTAAGTGTTTAACAGGATTTTTTTTGTTTTGAAGTTTTCGAACGAATTATCGGCTGAAAGGGAAACTTGCTTGACTGTACATTGTGACGTCAACTTACCTCGGCACTAGCGCGATTTAGCACGGCAGTCGCACCGCCTAATTGCACTAGTAAGTCGGCCATGTGTAAGTGAGTAACTGGCCTAAAGCCCTGCTGAAATTGCCGGTAATCGCGTGACGATGCGAGCTCACGGCCAAATATAGGTAAGTTGAAATATATGGGCAGTTGACAGATGAGCTTGGTAAAATTACACAGCAAGCACAACTCTAGTAAATTCTATCAATATTGAAATTGTGAAAATCAGTGTATTTAGATGAGTGGATGTGTGTTAATCCAAAACTCCTGAACGAATTTGAACAAAATATGGTAAACACGTAGATCAAGACCTGGATTACGTAGTAATATTAAATAGTTACGTAGTAAAAATTATGTTCGTGAAGTGTACATTTTCCTATGAAAATAAAACATTACTATTGTTTACTTATCTGATGTAGAAGATACACAAGCTCCTATCTACAGATTCGGTCACAAGATAAACCTTATATCGCCTTGTTCCAGCAATCGTTTGCTAAAGGCCAGAGGCAAAATCTAGCCAATAGTATACTGTTTTACGCACCTATCTATAGTTTTACAGATAATACGTTAGATAGGAAACTACTGCTGACTAAATGATTATGATTGTAGGCGATAGATGTTACAATCATAATCAATTAGTCTGGTCTTTTCCCCAAAAGTCCAGGCGCCTTTCGAAGGTTTCCCCCCGAAAAAACGCACGTCGGAATTTGTAACATTCTTCAAAATGTGCAGCTCCTTAATGTAGATAAAAATGGATTGTCAATAATATAGGTAATATAGGCAAAAAAAAGTAAGAGAGATCGTGATATATGTTACAATAAATACTATTTATTAGGAACTACTAGAAGTACTTAAAACTATACTTTGACGGTTATGCAATTTTCCCAGCTGTAGGACAAATTACGAACTCCTGGCTTTTATCGAACTCCGACAACATAATGCTATTATACAACTTATGCCAGTCAACTGCAAGTCTAGATTTCTATTTTCTCATTAAGAGAAGAAAAAAATGCAGCCGTTATTAATATCAGAAGAAGATCCCTATTTAATATTTCTTACAAAACTAGGCCCCACAAAGCAATGGTCGCACAAACGACCCAAGTTTTTCTATTACGACTTCAACCTTCAGACGTATCACGTATTGTGATGGCCAACGAATTGCCATACGTCATCATTAAGTGTTTGAGTTGCGAACACTTTCGCATAGTTTGTTGGCACAGATTCCTTTTTGTTTGCTCCCTATTCAGTTACGGAATTTATGACGTTCAAGCGTTGAAATTTTATGCTTCCTAGGAATGTTACTGCGTTGCGTTCGTGTTCCGTTTGCATGAAGAACAGAGGGAGCGTTGAGTTGGGTATGTTATGGTGTAAACTGTCATTTCGTGAAGATTATATGATGATTGACTGTCAAATTCGCGGTCAGAAAAGGGCTCTAAGTCACTGATTTGTGGCCGGTTTCTGAATTAAGAATTTGAAGTTGAATTATTTGTAAAACTTTACTTAAACTTAAACATTTGTCTTACTTTGACATTAGGTACGGCAGGGTTTGACAAGTTCTTAACTTCTGATCCTTAATTCGTTAACCGGCTATTTGATAACTTTTCGGGCTTGGCCATTGCGAAATAAATTACTGAACTATTCGATTATAACATTAAATTGCTAATTGCAATCACTAGCTCATATTATTTGTTGAACTTGTAATTTACATATAGGTACATAATTTGTCAAAGTAAAACGAAATACGTTAACAAATTACATCGAAAAACTTTTCATAACGAAATTAAAAGTTTTTTAATCAAACAAATAACAAATTCAATGCGAAATTATAAACTTTGTTTGATTTGCATTCACAGTTAATTGTTATGCCACATATTAAATTGGTGTCGATGGAGATTACATCTGTCAAATTCAATAATGCCTATTAGCATATGTAATTAGTCCAATTGAGATACGGTTGTCAGAATTACATGCATTTTGAATTGTATGTTTTATTGTTACTTAATAATTTAACAATGGCTAGTATTTAACTGTAAATAAAACAATCTTCCTTTTTTTATATAAAAAAGCCCAAGCCTAATCAAAAATACTGATTGCATAGTAAAATAGTTACCTCAAAATATTTTTATTTTAGCAACGATTTGAATTCGTGACGCATCGCTATTAATTGAAAAGCGGAGCTTTTTTATGAACGCATATCTAATAATAACTAGCGCACAATCATCTGCCTAGCCTTTTTCCCAATTGTTGTTGGGGTCGGCTTCCAGTCTTACCGGATTCAGCTGAGTATCAGTGTTTTACATGGAGCGACTGCCTATCTGATCTTCACAACCCAGTAACTGGGTAACACCATATCCCTTGGCAAGACTGGTGTCAGATCTCAAGCTTCTGACTACCCGTAACGACTGTCAAAGATCTTCAAATGACAGCCGGAACCAACGGCTTTACGTGCTTTCTGAGGCACGGAGGAAACTCGGTATGTTGAAATGGTCACCCATCCACCGACCGACCTCGGCAAGCATTGCTTAATCTTGAAGAACGACCCGTGCGGCTGTTATTATTTAGCCACGAGCTCCTCTCATAACTAGCGCACAATAAACTTTGTAAAACAATGCTTCTATTATTTTAACGCACATGGCAATTTATTTAAGTGAATTGGAGAAAAAAATATAATATAGTATTAATGCATATTTTCGGTTTATTTTGAGTACCTACTAATTTTGTTAATGATTTGGTTTATTTGCATTACAATAATTATATTGATGTAAAAGTGAAAGAAATGATGAAATAAATTGATAGGTGATTATCTATTTGATGTGCACTTAATAATATCCCTTTAACAATCAATCAAATTCACAGGACAAGAGAGGGACCTAATAATGGCATACCTATGATATTTAGGAGACAGTATCCCAGTAGTGGTAACATCCTTTTCCAACACTTTTCTCTGTGAGAGGAAGTGTTACTAGCTAGCCATATTTTCGTTTAAAATCCTCGTCGAAATACAATATTGCGATAAAAAAGAAAAATTAAGTAAACTGAATCATCACTTATGTTGAAAAGTTATTCTTTCTCTGCTATTGCTACGTCATAGTTTCAATTACTAACTTAGGCACGTTAAATTACTACACCTACCTAACTTTCACTAATTCTAATATACTTTTCCTTCCATCTCTACGTAATTGTCGAATGCACTCACCTGGAGTAGGCCGTAATAGGAAATATAGCCCGGCTTCCTGTGCGCAATTTCGCAAACATACCGATCAAAATGCACAGTGCACTTCTGTGCACTTCCCTCCAGCCCAGGGGAGAGGATTGCGCCATCGAATGAATTCTGCATGAAACTGACACCACTTTGTTCTAAACATGGAATATTTTAGCTCCTACGGGAATGCAGGATTGGTTCAGGCATTTTTGAGGCTTTGTTTTGTTGGTTAATTATTATTAATTTGTTTTACCAAAGGAACGATGGATTGGTTGTGTGACAGATAACGTTCCTTAAATACATTAAAAAAAACTAACCTTATTATTATTTTAAACACTGATAAGCAGATTCTTAATATGATATCATGTCTTTTTATTTATATTAATCAGGCTACTTATGCCTGTCTCAATGAGAGCTGATTACAATCAATAGACTGCCGGCCTGCTACTGTATCTAAATATACAGCTTGTTGGTAGTGTCAACATTAGGTTTAAAGTCATAGGTGGAACGTAGAGGCAAGAGGCTCAATGGCAACGTTGAACTGGTGGATGCCAAGCTTCACAGCTTGGCTCATCGCCGCAAGGTTGCTTGCTTGTCGGTCTTCTACAGACTGTACTTCGGTGAGTGTGTTCAAGAACTCCACGACCTCATCCCGCCTTTAAAACGAGCCTGGAATTAACGAATGTTCTGTGTAAACTTACCCTTACTTATGATTTGACATGACTTATCACAAAATTGCAATAAAATTTTAATCATTTAAAAATGAACTGCATCCTCGTTAGTAGTCTTCCATCTTAGCTACCAATTAGTTCTCCCGTGAACAGAATCGCCTGACTAAGCAAAAAGGTAGTCTGGAACTTCAATTAATTAACTCATCGTGGAAAAAGTTAAGTCAGTCGCACGGATCGCTTTGGATACAATCACTTGTCTAAACTAGTTCGTGTACTTTATTTACTGGTATTATTTTCTGTTATAAATGAGATGGCGTTGGTATTTTGTCTAGACGATGGAGGACATCTTTTTGTAGTGTTTACGTATACAAATTTCAAGTTTGAATTTGGTTTCCAAGTCGATATATTTGGAGACAGGTGTCATATCAGTCAGTTGTAAAATGCGGTATCTAGTCTGCTGAAAAACTTTTCAATTCAAACTACATAAATAAACAATGTTCTTCGTCTGGAAGGCGTAACTTAAGCAAACAAAAACTGTCAAAAATCTAAAATGTTTGGGATATGTGCGTTATGTCACGGAGTGATCCCATATATTTTGGACTTCTTCATATTATATATATTATATCTTCTTCATAGCTATTATAGATATAATGTTACTTTGCCTAAAGTCCCATATTCTATAAAAAAAATATCCTCTCTATAATTTACTATATTGTAATGTAACCCCTCATTTAATTTCCAAACAAAAATAATTTCCATCCGGACTTGGCGTAGTGGCATACCGAGCGGTGTGGTGTTGTCGCTGCTACGCCGCGTTGTCGCGTGCTGCTGACGCGTCATTACTGCCTTTGTGTCTAACGCCGCCTTGTCGCCCGGTCGTTGTTATTGTTATATTTAGAAACACTGGCGACATTTCACTTTGTTATATGATTAAAAAGGTGTTGAGGTTTTGTTTGTTCATTAAATTGCATTTTTATGGAATTTTGTATTCTCTATTTACACACGGATTGATTGTTTTTATTCAGGTAGGCAAAAAATACAGAAGGATAAAGTGTATCATGTAGATATGCACGTTGGGGAGTCTGTAATCGCCTGTCATTTTTCAAGTATTGATAAGTTAAACGAAATGCCGGAGTCTGTGTTTCCCGATAGCTACAATCTAGGGGTCTTTAAGTCGAGAGTGAATAGGTTACTTCTAGGCAAGCGTGCTTCATCGTCGACCACATCATCGCTTACCATCAGGTGCGCGAGCCTATTGACAATAAAAAAAAAATGCAGTATTTCCTTTTATTTATCAATACCTTTCAGTATCTAAAAACTGATAACTGAGATCCCTCTTGTCCATCAATATGAGTGTATCCCAAAAGTTAAGTTAACCTTTTGTTAGTACCCTTTCATTCATCCTCTCAATATGGCCAAACCGTCTTAGCATACCTACTCTTTTAAAGATTAGTCACTACATCTTCTTTAAAACCTCAACGTTGTCTTACTACATCATTCCCCAATCTATCATTTAAAGATACACCACACATACTTCGCAAGGAACGCATTTCTACTGCATTAATCCTACTTTCATGTCTTTTTTGCAATATCCAACCTTCACATCCATACATAAGTGCAGGCACCAGCACGCTGTTGTGAACAGCAAGTCGAGCCTCTTTAGACATGGACTGGCTGGTCACAAAAAAAAACTTTTATTTCATGCATCCACTCTCCTTTCCACATCCTCTTATTCTCTTTTTAGGGTTCCATACTGTGATGGTTCCTAAACGACCCTAGGCTGATAAAAAATTCGTTTTTCCTAAACGTGTCCTAGATTTAGAGTTAAGGTCGGCTCTTTTGATTAAAGAGAGACAGCGCCCCGCCATTCCGCGCTGTCCAATGAACCTCGCACCATTGACTGGACGGTTCTCTTCCGACTATAGTGAAAACCAAATTAAGTTTTGTTTTGTTTTGGAATTCACAGTTATAAATTTATAACTTGGAAGTGGTTTAGAAGGATAAAATGTAACCTAAGGGATATAAACTAAATTGTTATAATTAACTGAATCTTGTTTGAGAAACCCTTTACACTAATGTATAGAGTATTAAATCAAAGACCGAAAAGTGGTCACGAGTAGTGAATATACATTCAAGAATTAATTCAAATACAATTAAATAATTTGTCAGAGAGTTTTAACTCTAGAAGTAACTGGAGTTGATTAGATCAACTCTCCTAGAGACAGTCCCAAAAGCGCCCAACCCGCCATCATTCCCTATGTGCAATAGCTGGTAAGAAGAAATGATGAAACAAACTCCCAGCACACATTTCTGTCTGTTAGCCATAAGGGCTTTATAGGTAAAACAATTGTGATATATGAAGTTAACTAGATAAAGGTTTGCAAATTGCATTATTTACCTAACGGAAGGAAATGGATAGGAACGCTACGCTTGCGCTGTTAAATACGTTTACTTGATTTACGTTAGTGAGTTCATTGATAATAGTCTAGATTTCCCCCCCACGTGACGAGCAACCGCTAACACCAGCAAGCACGTCGCACATGTACTATGGGGCCTAGAATGCAGGTTCTAGAGAAAATCTGCGGCGGCCCCAAAAATACAAGTTTCCTAAGCTTTAGCATGGCTTGCCCAGTCCTAAGACAGTGGTCAGTTTTGTGCCTATTTGCCCCTGCAATTTGAGCGAGACATGCTACCAGATTTACTGGACGCGCGCTATGGTAAATAGCTCTCCCTATCGGCCTATACACCCCTTATAAAGACAATACAAATAATGCAAGCGTACCGTAGACTCTGGTCTGGTGCAGAATTCATTGCCAAAACTTGCTGTACGTCGGAGCGGATTTATTCGTCGCTTCTCATTTCCTTAATCTACCCATTGCGTGGATTTTCGGGACCGCTAAGGAGCGGTACCCATCCAAAGTCATGTCTCGCTAAATAGTGACGATTTTGAGCTGCCTACAAAACGGCGTGGGTTAGTTTTAACGAGACACGTTCCCTAAGCGTCCTTAGACGATGTAGTCTGGGGTTCTTTGTGAAGCCTACCGTGTGAAGCCTACCCCCCTCCCTGGATCTGAGCGACAGCAAGTATTACGCAAGGTGTTCTGAGCCAGACCTTCTATAGGAACCAGTATTTGTCAACAAACAATTGGTTGTCCTACGTTCCCAATTAAGGGAGGCCATTTAGCCTATTTTATACAAATAGTGGATATTAGCGGTTCCGCCTTCCATGTGTGTTATGTCAGTTAACTCTAAATAAAGGCCCATAATCAAAGTGGTAATTGTAGAGTGTAACAATTGATGAAATTAGCGCTTGTAAGTGTGAAGGAAGACTTCACCGCTTCCCTAGACCAAATGCTAGTGACAAATATCTGTCGAGGTGTGGATTAGGAGTTAAATACAAGTTCTCGCCATGCTAGAATAAAGTGTACATTAGTGATTTGTCCCTAATTACGTTATATAAATATTAAAACTTACCCAGTCATTCAGGCACTCACTCACACAATACTATTACGAAAATAAGACTAAATTATAATTTAACTTAATAGTTAAACTCGTTACTACGATATTTACAACGACACGACTTTCAATTATTGGTTCCAAAGTAATACCCTATAACTCGACTTCTCTTGATCTCTCAAAATCAGTCCGTCCTGTTTCCCTGCCTAAAGCTAAGTGACTCGTCTCCCAACATCCTTCGTTCTTTCTGCTAGCTACCTGGACTCCGCCTCTCCTACCCTTGTCCCTCGGGCGCCTGCGATTTCTAACAAATACCACGGTACTCTGTTCACGGCTTGCAGCCTCTTGGCTCTCCATTGTTTTGGGTTGGCCATTAAAGCGAACCTCTTCTATACAAAACTCCACACGTGTTATCGTAAAATGGTCAATTTCTTTGTCCTGTTGTCTGCGCGCCCGGCGACGACCAGTCCAACGTTAATAGCTGCCAGATGTCGGCATCCTAAGGTGTTTTTTTTATAACGAATGCCCTTCCTGCTATGCCTGCACGTGGTTATTTAAATATAAATATTATATCTGATAATTAATTTAGGATAAATGACACGGTAGTCACAATACCCAAAGGGTAAAAACGGGACTATTACTAACACTCCACGATCCGTGTGTCTCTCCGTCTGTTACCAGGCTGTATCTCATGAACTAGACAGACAGGTGAAATTTTCACAGATGATTTATTTCTGTTGCCGCTATAACAACAAATACTAAAAACAGAATAAAATAAATATTTAAGTGGGCTCCCATACAACAAACGTGATTTTTTTTGCCGTTTTTTGCGATAACGGTACGGAACCCTTCGTGCGCGAGTCCGACTCGCACTTGGCCAGTTTTTTAATGTAAATTATATTTAAGGAACTTTAAAAAGAAAATATCTTCCGTGTTTTAACTAAATCAGAAACATAACCTCACTCAAGAGGAGATTTTTAAACTTGCAATTTCAACATTAATCCTAAGAAACGTTAGCCCTAACGAAATTTACCCTAATTAAAAGAAAGGTACTGTTGTGTCCACAAAAGAAAATGTTTATCAAAATACAAAGAAACAATTATGTTTGTTGCCTTTTAGTGCCTACAGTTTTTATTCAGAGATTTTTTGTGCTCACAAAAGAAACAAATCTTGTTTATTTTAGTCATTGACTTATCAAGTAAGGACAGGTACCGTGGGTTTTTCTGACGCCACAATTTGGCCCGACATATGCCCGACTAGACTGAAGCAAACTCGCCACGCGTTCGGCAATCTTCGGGTGCGGTCATGTGCGCGAGACATTAAAAATGCCGTATCTCTTGTATGGTGAACGCGAATAAACACACGTTCGGAGTTCAAAAGGCTATAGCTTTGTTATTTAATTCTGATGGGTTTGCCTAATGAACCTGAAATTCAGGTTGGGACAGGTACAAGTAAAATTGAAGATTAACCTTGACCTGACGTATGTCAATTCATGAAAGTTCCGTTTGAATTTTCCGTTGATCTTTGTGTCTGATGGACATTTGAACATTTAGTCGGTCTAAGGTTTCAAGAGCAAATATGCAAGGAATTCTAGAAAATCGACCATTTTCTTCCATTTAAATGAACTCTCAAAAACCCAGGTACAGCGAATTAAAGACACAACTTAACTGATGAAATAATCTAATCCTCTCATTTAATTGAAAGTTACAGAGTGTCTTTCAAAAATCGCCTTTACTGCTTGAGATTAAGGTTATAGCTTAAGAAAACTACGACATTTAGAGACAATCTGCACTTCTACAAAACGATCAGCGAAATTACCTTCGTAGGTAGTAAAAAGTGATTTTACGAGAGCTTAGGTACCTCAGTATCCTTCGATATACAATGGAATGGCCATCGGACTGTACATTGACGTGTATGTACCGTTAACACTGCAATAAACACGTGGGCAGCAACGCAATGAATGCAGAACATATAGTAACGTTCAATCTTTATGAGAGTTTAGTGCGGAGATTATTTTTGATCGCTAGATATCGTCACAGCTGAACGCGAGTAAATGATAGACTTAGATAAAGAAATTCTTGGGAAACCATAACAAGCCAGCGGTTTCGACCACGTGAATGTAGGTAAGTGAAGTACTCCCGGGATACTAAGTATGCCTATGACAAAATCCTTGGGGGAGGATCTTCAAATTGCAAAATACCTCTTAAAAATTGGTTCAGTGGTTTTGATGTGAAAACGTTACAAATAGACAAAACCTTACAATGACGTGCCAAAACGATGAGAGAGACGGAGCTATAAAGGATGAAGAGCATTATCCCCTTTTCACAATAGAATTACGATAGATTTGACACGGCAGAGTACGGCCCCAGAGTTATTTTCGCAATATGTATAGCATAATATATGTTAGGAAAGATAAAAGACATATCACGTCAGATCTTTATCACCATGTTAAGATATTGTGACGGATTATACTCAAGAGACCTAAACAACACTGTACAAAGTTTGACATCACCACAAACAAGGCTATTTTGGTATATTTTTTACACAAAGTAATAAAATGTAATGTGCAAACGTTTGTTTAGGTTCAGGTCAAACTGAAAATGTCTAAAAAGGTAAATATATAAACTCTTGTAAAAACAATGAATAGCTGAGTTGTTTTAATACCACTTCTTAGTAAACATAGAAGTATTTTAAATAGCGAGACAAAATAACAGAAAGCAAATTGTATCTTACTAATATTATAAATGCAAAAGTATGGATGGATGTGTGTATGTTTGTTACTCATTCATGCTAAAACGGCTGAGTGTATCTGGATGAATTTTGCCATAGAGTAGATTATATTCTGGAATAGCACATAGGCTTTTCATCCCGGTGTAATGTTCCTTTGAGATAAGGAAACACTTTTCTCGCGGGCGAAGCTGCTCGCAGAAACTATTTAACAATAAAACGATCCAATCCAAGTTGCAATATTAGAGTTATTTACTCCATCAACCTTTACTATATTATAATTTAGTTGATATTGATTATTGTTGATATTCTTGGTACTGGAAAAGTGCCTACAATATTATACTATTAGATCGTTACAAGCAAATTCATTTCCAGTTATATTTTTAAACTCTAGAGCTTATATGTTATTTCCTTTCTAGGAAATGTGGAAATCCCAATAATTCAAATGAAAATCGAATCCATATTATTAAAACTGCTGCACTCACACTTAAAACCTAATCGAAGCGGAATAAATTCAATTAACACGAAATGAAAATATTCTTATAAATGAAAAGAAATTCAATACTCTTTTTTAATAAATATATTTAAAAAGTAACGGAAATCGTTCCAATTTCCACTTCGTCAATTAGTAATTTTATCGAATAAAACTGTAAAATTCTGATGAAACAGTTGATACTGCTTCAGTAAGTACTTTCAATTATTGTTTATGAAAAAATATTGCATTTAAAATTTAATATATATAAATTTTATAATTTTTTAATGCACTTATAAATGGTGAATTAACTGGTAGTTAATTGTTCAATCATGTGAAAGAGATTGTTATTAAAAAAAAACTTCAACTGTTTATTATATCTGTGTTTTAGTTGTATCTAACGATATGATTAAAATATAATCTATTTTGGCAATGACTTTCATTTTTCACAAATGCTTTGGTCTGTTTTTTTCGCTATATACATACATAGATACAATACTTTTATATACTCTCGTATTTATTTAACCTAATATATTCAACATCCGTTGTATTATATAGACTTGATTGCAATTTTACTATCGAGTCATTCTTATCAGCACTATTAACACAAATTATATAACAGTCACTATTAATAAATAAACACTCATTCACACTGTAGTGACCTCCACATAAGGGTCAGAGTTCCACTCGATCACAGAATAGTTGCTCCAAACGAAATTACCCTTTAGGGTCAAAGGCGCTTCAAAGGCTAAGTACAAAATCGCTTTGGCACCTTCTTCGTACATCTTAGCTGTCTTTCTTCCTTCTCTACTGCTGAGGTTACCAGGGTTCACACAGTTAATCATAACTCCTTGATCTGCCCATTCTCTGTGTTGTAGAAAAGTGACAGCGTTCAATGCGACCTTGCTGACGGAATGCACGCTCATTCCCCATCCTTCTGTCTTTTCAGTCCCTCTTCTCGCAGCTTGTTCATATTCTTGCATAATAGCTACCAGTGCATCTTCAGTTAACTTGGAATCACTTATTCTTTTTCTAATTTCATCGTTCTCGATTGTTGCTAGTAAACCAGCTGCACCAGAAACGTTGATCACTCTTGCATTCTCGTTCAGAAGTGGGTAGATAAGTTTGCCGAAATTTATGTATCCATAGAAGTTGACACTGAGCGTTCTTCTTACAATTTCTGCGTGTGATATCCTTTTCTCTGGCACGTAGTCTGTGACATTGATGATCAAGTCTATTCTTTCATCCAAATCCTGGATATAATGTCTCACTTTTATAATACTCTTCGTGTAGGTCACGTCCATTTGCAGGAAATTCAGATCTAAATTTTCATTCTCCAGGTTCTTGAGGATATTGAATCCTGTTGATTCGTCTTCTGCGGTGAAATAAATTTTTCCATTGTAGTTTTCTGACAATTTTTTGAGGACTTGGTAGCCGAGGTTGCTGGCGGCGCCGACGACTAGAGCCACGTCATACATGGCGCGCGTTACTATATAATGTGAGTTTATCACGTTATCGCGCGATCAGTTATGTGCGTTATCACCTCTGACAATGTAATGTTCGAGATAAAGTTTCAGCTCTAGATAAGAGTGACACAGTTTTAGATGCAGATGCTGTATAATATGTACTAGACTTTTAAAGATATTGAGAGGTATACCTTTGCATTTTTTTAGGCGTTGGTATGTCTTGTTATTTTCATTGTCATATAAGATACTAAAAATGGTGAAGCAATGAGGAAGTATTAAGGGAAGGAGAATAATGTTCTTAGAATAGATTTTAAATTGAATCCTCTTAACTTCGTACATTCATACCATTAGGTGTTCATAATAGATAGGATTTATTGAGTACAGATTTAGAAATTATTATGAGTTCGCGGAAGCTTGATTGAGTTTAAGAGGGGAAAAATAATAAATTCTCGTACCTATTAAGGGAAGTAAGTACGTGAGCCGTACACGTGCAAAATACAGGAACATTTTCCACGAGCCCTTTCCTTAAGTTTGCTGCATATCCTTACTTCCCACTATCTATTGATCTAGTAATACAGCATGTTTTTTTTTCTAAGTCAACGGGTTCGATTCCTGGCTAGGAATAATGCAGTTTTAGTTTTCATCAAAATCGGGATCGTGACTCCTGTTTCCTCTTTTTCGTTGTTCTTCATAGTTTTGGATTGAGATATCCACACCTACTTGAAAAACATCCTGTATAGAGAATAGAATAGAATAGAATAGAATACTCTTTATTATGTACACCATAAAAGTAAGGTAAGTCATTCGTTATTATGTATTTTTACAATAGGTTCGGACACTTATCTAGGAGGAAACCAATGAGTATGAAGATAGACACGGTAAAAAATGTTTGTAGGGATGACTTGCTACTTTAGCATCTAAATGAAGGTAAGTATAAAATTCAACGCGATCATCATCATAATCATTTCAGTCAACTGCTCCAAATAGCCTCCTCCAAGCGTCGCTATGTCGATGGGTCCTGGATTTCACAGCGATTTCCATGCAGCAACCCTCACCACTGCATCTTTCCACTTTGAGACCTTCCAGCGCTGCGTCTTCCACGGTACGCACTCACCACCAGACTAGACTTGCTAGACCTTTCGAGCAATTGCGAGCAATATGTCTTTCATCCTCGGCAATCCAACTGATTAATTCAAATAAATCCCTAGGGCTAGATATAAGGTGATCAGACTTCAAACTGGTTGTAGGTATTGATATTATTGTGTGTAAGGTTCAATGAGAATAAAAAAACCTTTTTTAGAAAAATAATATTACCGCCTTCCAAATATGAAAACTACAAAGTGAAAAATAACTTTATTTTTGGCAGTCGGTGTCTTTGGTACGTACCAATTTTTTGCGTTTTGGACACCGAATTCCAAAAATATAGTTACTTTTCACTTTGTAGTTTTCTTATTTGGAAGTCGGTAGTATTTTTTTGTAAAAAAGTTTTTTAATTTTTCACTTTTTAGTTGTACCTACCTAATGGGCAAGCAGTTACGTAAGGTATCTATAATGCCAGAATAGATTACCCAAACATCATGAAACTGAACATAACCGGTGAAATGAGAGTGTACCAAGGTGAACTGTACACATCTGTGTACCCGTTTAGAGCGTACTGGCTTGATGTTATGTTATGTTATGAAATGGTATAAACAATAAACAGACATGCGATTGCAGCAATCCCGAGAGATTTTCCGTTATTTATTGAAGAGTTATGGTGTATATCTCCAAAGTCCTTCATCAGATCATCACCTTAAAATGGGACCAATTTTGAAACATATTCTTTCAAACAAAACAAGAATTTTCAAAATTGGTCCACAATTGACGGAGATATCGGTGAAGATACAAAAAAAAAACAAACATGAAGTCGAACATAGGACCTCCTTCTTTTTGGTAAGTCGGTTAAAAAGTAAGTGTGATGTAGCTATAAAGGTCCGATTCCATTGACTTAAGTTTGTCCCTTAACCTTCACCTTGGGCATATCGAATTGTTATTCATATTCTAGACCCCTTTTTTATAACGATGTCGTTAAAATCCGTGTTTATCGTTCAAGACCAAGGCGTGTGAGATAACAAGATAAAAATACTACAACCAAATTCCTAATTAATCTGTTGTAGTAAATTATTGCTTGATTTTGATAACATTTTTGAATTTCAACTGATAATGGTGTAAAAATAATATCGATAATCTCCACCAGCTCCATTGGAGTTGGGATAGAGTAGGTTACCATTGACAATCTAAGTTTGAGCATATTTGGCCTTGTTGTAGGTTTTAAACACACCTAGCCCTTTACCACGGGGTCCCGACGCTAAGAAAGAAAATTTGGTTCAAACAAATTTCACTAGATGGCGCAATATGCATCTATTTATTATTGAATTTCGTTTAAAATAAACATTTTCTAGAACTCATTTCATGTCAATCATTTAAAATTCATACTAATAGAGGCCGCGATATTCAATTTCTGAGGCATTCAAATTGTATTATATAATTTAAAAAAAAATGTATTGTAACACATTTTGTTACGATCAAACTGTAAAAACGCGTAAAAAATACTATAAAACAAATCGTAGTGTATTAAAAAAAAATCCTTACTACTTGGAAGTCACTGCTAACGCCATCTATGGCTTGGGGCGAAACTAATAAAACCATGTACTTTTAGTAAAATAATCAGTATATTCAGACGATAAAACGCTAGTTACGTCGATTACGATTTCTGTGTATGGGATGAGACATCTGTATGCTAGTATTATATTATCTGTGCCCCTATCATGACACGCCAACACCTTCATATTTCCATGACACAGAGGTCTACAGGACGAATAGCGTTATCCCTTTTCCACATCGGAATCATGATGAAATTGCCACATCATAGTAGTTTGAAAATCGAAAAAGCAGTCCGGTTGCAGTTGGTAGGTATACATTTGCCATGCAGTTCTAATGACAGTCGGTTGGCACTTTCGGTTCAGTTTTTTATTTTTTACTTTTTCTCTCTTTAAGAAACGATGCCCCACATTAGGAATTTCTTCCTGTATCGTGGGAGTGTTTACAAGCATATAATTTTATATAAACAAGACGCCCATATCCGCAACAACTATCTGTATGCTATACAAATATTTGAACCGTGCGGGAATCGAACCCGCGACACGCAACACAGCAGCCGATCGCTCAACTACTACGCTAACCGTGTCGTCAGTTAAGTCAACTAAACAAAATTTGCATCTAAACTGCAATCCGTCCGATGAAGCCCAGCAATATTAAAAACAAAAGACCATCTTTATTCGGTCTGTCAGTGGTAAAACGTTTAGCAAAGATAGTCTAATTATCAGAATGAAACAGATACTTGTGTAGTGCTAGATGTCGGATTGGCGCTAAAAGGAGATCAAATGGCTCGTGGCCCTGAGCGCTATCGCGAAAACACCTATCTACATACATAATATAATTATATTATACCTACCTGTCTCACACATAACAAGAACTGTTGTAGATCACACCTAGGTTCATACAATATCTTTGTTATTGAAATATGGATTGTTGATTGCATTTTATTGTTATTAGCCGACGCCTTGAGATATATTCTTATCGTTGAGCGCATGGCGCTACAAATAGCATAACATCATACTAATATTATAAATGTGAATGTAAGTTTGTTTGTTACGCTTTCACGCAAAAACTACTGAACCGATCATCATGAAACTTTGTACATATATTTTTGGAGATATTAGTAGTAACATAGGATACCTTTTACAAAAAATAAAAAATAAATGGCTTCACTGCGAGCGAAACCGCGGGTAAAAGCTAGTATATTATAATATTTTGTTTTTGATATTCCTAGATCTGCCCCCTTACTAAGACCTGTAAAATCAATCATGTTTCAACTGTAAAACACACCTTTCGCACTCTGGGAATAACTTTACTCTAAGAGCTTATGGTAAAAATAAAAAAAATATAATTCCCTGTTTGGAAGAAGAACAGTATTACTACTACTTACTTTCATTATGCGTACAGCTAAGATGTGGAATTCCCTGCCAGAGTCTGTGTTTCCCGATAGCTACAATCTAGGGGTCTTTAAGTCAAGAGTGAATAGGTTACTTCTAGGCAAGCGTGCTCCACCGTCGACCACATCATCGCTTACCATCAGGTGAGATAGTGGTCAAGTGCGAGTCTATTGATAATAAAAATGGACCTGAAAGGACTCGCGAAAGGCCTCTGTAAAGAAAAAGGATGTTCCTTTTTATTTACAGAGGCCTTCAGAGGAAGACGTCAAAAAAAATTGCCAGTCTTGGGGACTGCCTACAAAAGTGAAAACTTGAAATTTTGCAATAAGTGTTTTTAAAAACACAGTTATTTCGTCACGCTTCACGTTAGCATGTTGATGACGCTGTCAGATTAGCATGTCGCTGACGTGAATCCATAAGTTTTGTCCCCACCAAAAATGCCTCAACGTGGCTAAAGAAGTTGTCACTTCAATAAGTAAGTTACCTTTTAAAGTAAATTCAATTGTTTTAGATTTATTGCAAGTCATACGTAAGACAATTAAAAAAAAAACAGTTGTTTAAATCAACACCTTATCATTTTAATGGGTGCCCATTCGATTCGAGAATTAGTAAAGGAAATCGAGCAGAAATTATGAAAATGATAGGGTGTGATTATAAAACTTAAATAAAGAAGTAAACATTTACTATTGTTGCGCAAGCCACTGTTTGAAATCAGGGAGTAAAGACACTTTTACTTGACTTAATAATAACTTTCGCATGGGTCGATCTTCAAGGTAAAGCAACACTTGTCGAGGTCGGTCAGTGGACGGGTGAACATCTTTACATAGTGACATTCCTCCGTAACTCGGAAAGCACGTTAAGCTGTTGGACCCGGCTGTCATTTGCAAATTCTTGATAGTTGCTACGGGTAGTCAATAGACAGAAAATCTGACAGAGACTTTAGTAAGACTAGTGTAAAGTGGTACCGTTTTACCCAGTTACTGGGTTGTATAGCTCAGATAGGCAGTCGCTCCTTGTAAAACACTAGTAATCAGCTGAATCCGGATATACTATATATCTCACTACTATTATAAACGTGAGAGTTTGTGAGGATGGATGGATGGATGGGTGTTTGTTATTCTTTCACGCGAAAACTACTGAACGGATCTGGATGAAATTACCTACAGAGATAGATTATAATCTAGAATAGCACATATCTGGAATAGTACTTTTCACCTAGTGTAACGTTGCATTGGGATAAGAAATCACTTTTCACGCGGGCGAAGCCGCCGGCAAAAGCTAGTATAAGTATAATATAAATGTGAAAGCTTAGATGGATGTTTTAAACTCAGTAACGACAAAACGGCTGACCGGATCTGGATGAAATTTGGCAAAAATTTAGATTATAATCTGGAATAGTAGTGTAGTATAGTAGTGCTAGGTGCATCGTCCTGACGTATATGAATTTATTAATGTATGTACTATATTGTCTATATTGTAAAAGCTTACTTTTTTTAAAGAGTATGGAGTTTCTTGTGCGTTCTTCTCCATAACAAGCTACTTCGCCGAATGCACGGTAGAATCAATTTTTATTACTTTTAAATTTTAATTGTTAACGTTCAAAAGTGCCGCTTAATGGCATAGTTTAAATAAATACTTTTGACTTTGACTTTGAATAGCACATAGGCTACTTTTTAACCCGGTAGTATGTTGCCTTGGGATAGTTTCGCTGTCGAAGCCGCTGGCAGAAACTAATATAAATATAATATAATAATTGACTGGAAGCCGACACCAACGTAGGTGGAAAAATCTAGTTGGTTATGTATAGGAAATCTGAAAAAACAAAATTGCCATCATAAAATTGAATTCTTTTAATTTAATTATCTACCTATTTTTTTTCAAAGAAGTATCGAATAATCTTTTATAACTACTTCATTGGAAACAATAAAACTTCTAAAGTTCTAAAGACAAAACGAGCACAAAAAAATAACGATTTCACCCCCTTAACGATTGAAAAAATCCCCAAGTAATGCTTGGAACTACAAATATAATTTTAAAATGCCGCAATTTCATAATACAATGCATTGGTTCGTTCTCATTCATACGAATCCAGTTTCATCCTTTTACATCCCCTTTCATCCCGTTTCATCCCCGCCCGGGATGTGGTTCAAAGACTTCAATAAATATTTATTGGCTCTCATAAATTTGTCTTTGGCCACCTACAACTAGTTTTGTGTTATTTTTCAATCACTTTTTTATATGAGAACTGTTTTTTTAGGAATTCGCGATAAATTGTATGTTTTTGATGCTTTTTAATATGTTTTTGGTTTATTTTATTGTAAGAGGAAACTGAGATTCCATTCATCATCGTCATTTCAGCCGAAAGGTCACTGCTGGAGCCTGGCCTATGTCAAACGTCACCACCTCGACCGGTCTTGTGCTTCTCGAATACAGTGGACTCCCGCTTCCCTTACCAGAGTGTCATTCAAAGTCAGCGATGGCCATGATCGAAATTCAAAAATGTAGGGGCTTGATGACGTGACGTGACATTTCGATAGCGCTTGACAATCTCATGCATTTTTGTAATTTTTCAATCGATGTCAGAGTTGCGACAGCGTCTGGAGGAATGACAAAATTTGTGGGATTGTCCAGCGTGATCGCGTCAGCGTGGCATTTTTATCATCGCCATCGCTGACGTCGAATGACACTTGTTTAAAGTCTCTGGTTCATTTTGATTCCAATCAATTCCATAAAATACTGAACAGTCACGTGCATAAATAAGTATCTAAGTAGGTATACATTTAGAAAAAAATGGAATCGATGTTCTAAGGTGTATAGGAAAATTTTCGTGGTTATCCGATAGCATATAATGTAATAGATTCTTTGAGTAGATTAAGAGAAAAAAATTGTTTTTCAATGTGTGCCTTCACATATCGGTGTTGAAGCAAACGAAGAAGTTAATAAATAAAGAGAGGTTAGCGCTCCAGAAAAAATTTTTGACAGATATCTTAGGAGTAGATTTAAATTTTACGAAATCTGAAAAGAATACTTCGACGAGAAGTCATTAACAAAATGTATTTAGTATCGGACGATGCAACCAACTATTCAGAATTATCCTTGGTTTGATAACGTCAATATGGGTAGACAAGAAATCGTGACAAGTTTGAGACTTCGTTCCGGACACATCCCATTGAATAGTTTTTCTGCATTGATGGGCAAAGTTACATCCCCGAACTGCACAGCATGCCATGTGGTTGAGGATGTTTTTCATATAATGGTCGAGTGTGTCCGGAACGGAGTGGAAATATATTTTATTCGAGATCAATTTATATGAATATTTGTCAATTTGGAGAGTGTAGTATCATTTTAGCTTTTCCAGCATCCGAAGTCGCTAGAATATTACATAAGCTAATTAATTTAGGGATTGAGCGTAGATGTTAAGTTTTGCATGTAACAATGGTTTCTTATTAGGGTGACATGTTCAACATGTGATCAAACCCTCGTTAATAAATAAAGATTAAAAAAAAACAATGTGCTCATGCTCAGGTTCAACTGCTAGTATTTGTACCTAAGTATTTGTACCAAAGTGTATAAAAGGGTCGAGATTAAGACAGTATTATTGCGCTATCAACTTACGGTCATCGCCATCGCCATCGTGGTGATTGTTGCAAAATTCTCATCACAGTGCTCTTTACAGAGGTTTATAACGGTAGTAAAAGGAATCGTGTGGGATTATATTTGTGTGTGAAAATGACCATTAAAACGAAACTAAATCCTTCATTGAGCTGTGGGTTTACGACCATAGTGTATTCCCCTAAAGATCACAAAGGGGAAATATTAAAAGATTTTAGTAATCAAATAACTATTCTGGTTTGTTTGTTTAGTTTCGACGGGCTGGTGTCCGCAACTCCACGATCAAGCGCGCATTTTGGGTACGGAAATAATATCTTTGGTTTGTTATAAATAACATCATTGGACTCTTAGCCAAAATATTATAGCCATAGGAATCGTTCTTCCAGGATCAGAAACGCTTGACCCAGTCACTTCGTGGATAGTTTGACCACCCATTACAATCTAAAAGCCCTCCGTGCTTCCAGAAGCAAGTTAAAGCAATCGTTGAACCTGGCTGTTATTCGTAGCTCGTAACTGTGGTAAGGAAACGATCACAAAGAACATCCGTATTTCCAGTATCGTTTTTAATGGATCCGACGCTACTGGGGATAATGTTCACATCACATTTATTCAGTGCACCACCAAATTTCAAACAAAACGGATTAGTATTTTAATACTGTTGTGTGTGTGTGTGTGAACTCACTCATACCTACACCATTGTCGAATAAAACGGACTGCTGTAAATTTTGTAGAATTGGTATTTTTTATAGAATTGGTAAAACGGACCTCTGTGTGAACGAGCACTTACGGATACTCAAGCTCAAAAACTAAAAAACCAGTCGTGTCACGGGGTATTGTGTTAGTCTCTTTATATATCATACTAGTACTCAGCATCCATATACTGGAAGCTAGACCTAAAACCCTGGGCAGATTGATTTATTAATATCATCATCACTCTCCCTGATTTAGTGACGAATATCACCTACATCTAATTACACAACGAGGTAATCTGGTAACTAATTATGCATAGTGCGCCAATTATTAATAATTATGATTAGCAGGCCTAATTAGGACCAGCAGCTATCGGAATCACGTCATACCTGATAAATTCTAAATATAGATCCTGATACATCTACCATAAATAACATCATCCAAATATCGCACCGATTTTAGGCTTTTAACGTAGCTAGACTTTCGACTTGGGTGCTTAATGAACTTAGCTTTATTTCTTACTAGCTGAACCGGTAAACTTCGTATCATCTAAACCATTTTTATTTAACCGTCTTCAAAAAGGAGGAGGTTCTCAATTCGAATATATTTTTTATGTTTGTTATCTCAGAACTTTTTACTAGCTTGAACCGATTTTCATGATACTTTATTTTATTTTTTTAATTCCTTGTCCCACATTAGGAATTTCTCCCGTGTCGTGGGTGCGTTTACAAACATATAATTTCACATACACAAACACGTAGAGTTGGAACAACTATCCGTAGGTCATACAAATATTTGTTCCGTTTTATAGTTTTTTATTTGAAGCTGGTGTTTCTCATGTGGCGCCAGGTCCCATTTATCCCACTACTTCCGAAAAGAAAGTTATTTTTCGCTTTGTAGTGTTTTGTTTTGGCAATCGGATTATTTCTTTTGTTATAACGTTTTTTTATACAAACCTTTTCCTAGCACTTACAAAAAATAATTGTGGTGCCGTTGTGCTGAAATGATGCACTTACATACATTCAGCAATTAATATTTATTTATATATAGATTTTTGGCGAGTTATTGAATACTGCAACTGTTAAAAAAAATATTTAATCGTTTTTTTTTGTTGCCTGTGAAATTCAGTTTTGAAAAATAGAGTTTGTTGTCATTTCAACGTCGATATGATGTTGGTAGAAGGTTGACCATGCATTACGAGTAAATACCGAGACTCGTCCGCGCCTCGGTAACCCTCAGCCGGCGCGAGACCTTTATAAGGCGTCTGTTTATTAATTTTTTCTTTTGTATCTGTAAATAAGCCGGATGAGTCACAGTGGGTGTCGGCTGATATTTGTAGAAATTTGACAGTCGTTTCGGATCGTCAGAAACCCAACTACCCGACAACCATTCTTGCCAAGGACTATCGTGTAATTAGTTACTGGGTTATGGCCTCACTCTAATTAACAAGAAAACTCAATAATTGGCTAACTTATTTAAAAATGAAGAACCAAATCCATCAAATACACGTAAAAAGAGACAAAAAGATCTGGTATTCAGTAGCCTAATTGCGTTAGTGAATTCGGCAAAAACTTCACTTACGCAGGTAGGCTGCAATTGAATTCCAGTAAGACTGAAACAAAAAGATGTGGTACACAGTGGTACGTTACACAGTTTGGAAAAGGCTAGGCATTTGATAATGTTGGAGATGTGGTAGTTGAACTTAGACAAAATGTTCAAATTGTTAGTTTTCTACTTTTCATATTCTCAAACGTTGACTTAAGGATCTATGCTTCATTTAAAGAACCATTTTCTAAATTAATAATTCTTCAATAGGTCTTACCCCCCATCCCTCAATATACAGTCTCAACAAAGATGACAACGTCGACGTTTCCAATGTTTACATTTTTTAAGCTAATGACTCGGAGACTAGCCCGGGTCATTCGTAAATACTGTCGTCAGTCACTGGGTTATGGAGTCACTCTATGTAAAAATACCGATACTCAGTTGCATCCAGTTCGTCTGGCAGGTGATCCGGTTAAGTAGTTTGGAAAAGGTTAAGACGCATATAATGACGAAGTGGATGGTGGATGTACAGTCAAGGGTCAAAAGTGCAGTCACACTCTACCAAAACAGCAGCGAATTTTTTTTTTAGGCAGATTAATTTCAACTTTTCACGGTTAGTAGTTATAATCTATGCTTTAATTTCTATTCAACTTATTAAATCAGTTGTGAATAATTTAACTTCTTCTACAAAAACTAGCCATTTAAGTTTTGCAAGACTTTTGACCTTTGACTGTACCTGCAACTTGGAGAAAACGTATTCAAAGTCACATTTTGACTGTTTTGACTTATAAGTATCTTAAGAACCTGCTTCAAAAGAAAGTGTTTTAAATAAATATTACTACGACTGGTCATTCACCTACCATCCATCAATATACAGTCTCAACAAAGATGACAACGTAGAGACGTTTCCAGTGTTTATTATACAATAAAGCGCTTAGCTATGAGCGCTGAGTCCGAGTCACTCGTAAACACTTCGATTGAGAGGGCAGAGACGTCGGATTTACTGCCGGAGGTCGTAGCTCTGGTAGTAGAGGTCGTATGTTTATGGTGAATTAAGGACAGAATAAATGCTTGAAAGGTAAATAAATATTTAAAATGGAAGAAGTATTTCTTGTATGAGACGTATAATTGCCTATCGCTTTAAGGGCCGCACCTATTGGACCAGCCCTTAAAGCTAATGGCAATACGACGATGCGACAGCCATTTTTTTAATGATTTATTTTTAACATTTCCTGCTTTTGGCCAGTAGTGCATAAAGTGTTTGAGCAGATGTATGAACGTAAACAAAGCAAAAGGCGTAGATATATATGTAAGGATCATAGCAGCAGGCAGGCGTTCTTCATAATCATTATCATCATATCAGCCAAAAGACGTCCACTGCTGGACATAAGCCTTCCCCAAGCGTCGCCACATTGACCGATCCCGTGCGTCTCGCATCCAGCGGATGCCCGCAACCTTCACCATATCATCGGTCCACCTAGTGGGAGGCCTTCCAACGCAACGTTTTCCGGCAAGTATTCTTACCTCGGGAATAAGTGTGAGTTTACGTCTGTATCTATCTATCTATGTACATACGTACATATGTACGGTCTATAAAGTTTGTTTTAGATCTCTTGAAGTTAAGTTACAGTTTGCTGCGTCCACTTGACAAAAAGAAAAGGGCTTATAGATAAAGGTTGAAAGAAAAGTCTAAACTCGAGTGGAAATTAGTGCAAAAATTATTAGGTAAAAAGTGTTCAACGTCCAAATATCCATAAACTTACTACAACATGGTGCCCGTATTCATTTGTCATAAATAAAGGGACAGTTTTCAAAATATAAAACTATTATTTTGAAAACTGTCCCTTTATTTGCGTTCTAATTTTAAATGTAATTTTACAGTTTGTAGTCTTGGATTATTATTTTTTTATTTGTTATTGAGAGAGATAGGATTTTTTGGGGGAGGTTTTTGAGCTATGCCCAGCTGTGTCTTTCGGCTGAAATGCTGATATTGAGAATAGCTTTTTGTCTTTTAGATTTTTCTTTTCAAACCAACCATTTTTATACCTATACTAGATGCCATCCGCGACTCCGCCCGTGAGCCTTGTGTGGGCTGTGTGACTGGACCCAATCTTTATAAATTACTAGCTTTTACCCGCGGCTTCGCTCGCAGTGAAGCCATTAAATTTCTTTTTTTTTTAATAAAATATATCCTATGTTACTTCTAATACCTCCAAAAATATATGTACAAAGTTTCATGATGATCGGTTCAGTAGTTTTAGAAAGCGTAACAAACAATACATATACGTACAATCACATTTATAATATTAGTAAGGATAGCATACTAAATTCTACCCGCGGCATCGCCCGCGTAATAAGTGTTTTATGGTTCCAAAGAAACACACCGGGATAATAACTATCCTAAGTCCTTCCTATGGTCTCAAACTATGTCCATAACAAATTTAATCTAAATCGAATCAGCAGTTTAAGCGTTAAAACGTAACAGACAGAGTTACTTTCGAATTTATAATAATAAGCATGGATGTGTTATTATGATGTATAACCTATATTACCGTACTTAGAGCTTCTTATAATATATTATTACACTTTTTGGGTGAAAGAATAACAAAAATACAAACTTTCTTATTTGTAACATTCACCGATCAAGTAGGATTTGCATTGCAACTCAATATGTATGTTATATAAAATATGAAAGAACAAACATGAACAAAAAATTAAAACAGACTACAAAAAATCATTAACAAATATTGGTTTTCCCTGCAGTTCCAGGAATATTATACAGACTTTAAAAGAGTTCTGAGCTTGGATCTGGATATTGGCATTTCTTTTGTGGGTGGTCAGATTATGCAGCCGGCAAAGTGCGTGTCGGACTAGTACAATTAGGGCTCTGTACCAATTATATAATATATTGGTATTTGTAGGTAAAATATACGTAATAATAAACATTATCACCAAATTTCAACTTCATAGGTCAATGGAAAGATAAAAAAATCTTCGATACAAAGTTTTGTGACAGACGATGGACAGACAGACAGACAGACAGACACGTGAATGACAGCAATAGAATTCCGTTTAGACCCTTCAGGTATGGAATCCTGAAATAAACTAAGTATTAATAATTGCTTCGTTGGTGTAGACTGGACTGTGTTCCAGTACGAACTACGAAGTGCCAACGCCATCATGACTCCGTTGTAAAAAAGGGATAGTGCTATTTGTCCTGTATAGTTCCGTCTCTCTTTCGCACCGGAATCTTATTTTAAGACGTCATAGTAGAGCCCCAGGGGTTGCGGCGCAGCTTTGGAGAGGCCCACCTAAGTCAGCAGTACTCGTAGACAGCGACAGGCTGAGTTAAGCTGCCTACTCGTTACTGTGTCGTATCGTGTCGTGGCGCTGGATACACCAATCATACGGATCTTTTGAAGCCTACGTCATATCTCAACGAGTCTTGTTGCCAATCAAATGCGTCATAAGGCGCCACGCCACGCCACGGCTCGTAAGTATGTTTCCGATTTTAATTTTAATTTTCTAGCCCTCTGGACTCTTAACCATCTAAAATGACCGAACTCCTCGTTGTCTGTATACCTGCGGTAGTTACAAGTTGATATAATAATTATTTCAACTCTCTGAAGGCACATACATTTAATTAATACATGAACAAAAGTACGTAACATAAATTACTCATACGTTTCGAGTACTAGTTTATTAAATTAATAATGTTGAAGTTTTAATTCGAGAGAATTCAAAACGCTTTTTGTTAACTTAAGCCGTATTAAATAGCGAAAATATTCGCTGTATTTTGCGAAGAATTTCATGGATATTACCAGTTATTTACTAAGCCTTTAGTGTGGTTCGAATAATACTTTTTTTTTTAATTTGGCTCATATTTTCATTTGCTTGTTTGCCTGGATTTCGCCCACTTAAATGAAATACTGTTTTAATACGATTGCATTTTCATGTTCGTGGGTGGAGTAGGTACCCAAAGGTTTTCGTCAAGAGGATTTACTATTGTACCTACAGTAATGTCCTCAGTAACAATAAACTGCGACCACCAATCATGGCGGTCGACAATCCACAGTGATTGTCTCCTGATCTCCGCTGTGCGAATGGTAGACACAGGCGTAGATAATTTTGTCCAAACCCGTGTCCATCATAGCCCACAGCACGGAAAACTTCATTTCATTAACTTCCGACGGAAAAAGAGGGGTTTTTTAAGTTTGATGTGTGTACCTGTAGATTTGTGTATCTGAATGTGGCTTTAGAGCTCCAAAACGGATGAAACAATTTTGATTTCGTTTAGATATGTTTGATGAAAATCGGTTCAGCTGTTCAAAAGTTATGGGTACGATAGAGAGCGAACTACTGAGACCGAGATACTGTTTGAATCGGGCTGTTTTTGCAAGATATCGTGTCATAATTACGAGTTCAATAAAGATTGTCGATCCCAAGGGTGCTAGTTGGTTTAGGTACCATGAACGTTGAAGGCACATTTCATGTCCCGTTTGATCAACGTAAAAGCTATAATTTGACATGGATTAATACATAAAAATAATTCCAACAAAGTGGTAAAATAAAACCACGAAAATATTTTTTTCTTGTGCCTCCTATAGACGTAAAGTGGGTATTTTTTCTCGTCTATCCCATGATGTGGGTCATCGTTGGATAGGCCATTGAAAAATACTACGGGTTTGTGAAAAGCATTTTTCGACTCGGAGATCCGTTTGCGTAAAATTAAGCTTTAAATTGCAAATTTTTGTTAGACTCAAATGCCCCCTCCCTACCAGCGAAACGGTTGCTTTTGGTTATGTAAAAAAAATCACGGCAGTAGTACGAGTATGTATAACGAAATTAAAAGTAAAACTATACCAGTTAAGTAGGCTTTACAAGTTTACGAGTAATAGTCGACCAACTTATAAAATGTACTTGGAACAGTACAAAATTTGTACAAATGTCGTTGAAAAATTACTTAAATTACTGTTACAACAAAAAATCCTCTTCTTAGTCTGCATTATTATGCAACTACGGAACTCTATTACCGCGCGTGGCCCGACACGCACTTGGCCGGTTTTTTTTCATTTTCTTCTCAGCAAACCCTTTCATTTGATACCCATATCATGGCAGCGCACAAAAAATAACTAGTCCGCCATCTTGGGCCGTCCGCCTTATTGGATTTAGAATGACGTTACTTACATAACCATGCATTGTCATCCAAACTAAACTTGTATGCAAAATTTTATCTTAATCGGTGGAGGATAACTGCTTTAAAATTCAGTTGCAAGATTTGACCCGAACACACATACATACATACATTGCAAGTTAAATAAAAGTTTGTATAAGATAAAAGTTATTGATAATAAAAATAAAATGCAGTTAATGACGCCTGAAATGTTAACCAAACAATGCGAGCCTTAGTATTTGACGCGATGTTGTTGTTCGCAAAACAGTTGTTTTTGCGAACAAACATTTAGGCAAAAATAATTATTTTCCAAACTAAAGTAAAAACAAATGGTTGGCTGAATATTTCTAGCTTTTATATCATTTTCAATTGTAAAATTCATTACAAAAATACAGACAAAAAACAACTTCAAACAGGAAAGTAACCACAATATATTAATCGCAAAAAAAACACACCTCTCTCACATTTATGCACACATAAAAACCGAACGACTCCATCGAACCACAAACAAACAAATAATTACTATTCAAACATTCTAAACCGACAGAATTAATAACAGTTCGGAAACGTGCGTTCATAAACCGAAGATTACGTCCAAAGCACACAGGTAACACCCAATACAACTTCATCCGGCAAAAAAAAGAACCAGATAGGGTAAATATTGAAACGGTAAAAAAATAACGTGTCATCGAAATGTAGAAATTGATTCAGGATCGCACTTCTATTGGCTGGTATAGAAATAAGGGAGCGCCTTATTGGCTGGGGCCTAGTACTGTTGTGCGTGAAAGAGCCAGCATTTTGCGAGGATTGCACTTTATAGGCCATGTTTGACTGATTTCTCGATATTATGGCTGTTGAAAGAGATTATTTTTTAGCGATTTGTGAGCATTTTATTTTGATAAGAGCTCATTTTTTTGGGAAATAATCAGGCTGTTGGTCTTGATGTTATTCAAACGAAGGATATTTTTTTTTTTTCCTACGTGGCGTCTCACAGTTCGGTCAAAGTGACCGGATACTGCTTAACCGGACTACCCTGTGGAGACTAAGCTACATTATAGCCTCCAGCCAGGCTTGCAATTAATTCTAAAGCTAAGCGACTGCGCTGAGGGCTACCCCAGTTGGGGTCGGACCTCGGCTCAGGGCGTCGCTGGGGGGACAACAACTAGGGCTGGATCTTAATAAAGTGATTCTACCATCCGTTCGGAAAAAGCCTACGTGGAGAAGAACGGACAAGAAACTCCGATTTACTACCGTTATTCTTACTACTACTATTGCACAGCACGCGGGCTGGCTTGTAGATATTGACGGGGACGACGCGACGGGCCTCGGCGGCGAGGACGGAACGAGTTCGGTCTGTGTCTTCGAATTGTGCTGGTCTCTTTGTTGCTCTCTTGGAGCAGGGTAGTGGCGTCATCGGGGATGGAGAGTACGAGCCTTGGACGGCGAATTTTGGAGATTTGGGGGGGTTCATAGTGGGAGGCCGCTCGAATTAAGGGGTTGGGGTGATTGACAGCAGAGTCGAAAAAGCGCGTGGAATTGCGTTTCAAAAACTGCTGGATTGTGGGGATTTTAAGATCGACATGGAGTTCCTGAATACGTACGTACCAGGGGGCTCCCGTGATCATACGGAGGAATCGGTTTTGGACACTCTGAAGCTTATGAATGTGATAGGGCTTTGCGTGTGCGAAGACAGCGCATGCATAGGTCATGATGGGACGGATGACCATGGTGAAGGTGCGCAGCTTGCACCTAAGTGACAGTTTGCTGCGTGCGTTCACCATCCCATGAAGTCTGCCTACAGCAAAAGCGGCCCGCGAGCGCGCCGCTTTAATGTGCTTGGCGAAAGTGAGGTGATTGTCTAGGGTGACACCTAGGTACTTGGCTTGCTCCTCCCAGGGGATCGGCTTGCCGTACATGGTGATGGGTTTTGGGGGGCGGGGGCTTTTATATCGGTTATTGTATTTTCGGTCAGGCCTTGAGAAGAGGACAGCCTGGCTTTTGTCGGGGTTGACTTCTATTCTCCAGAGGCGGAACTTCTTGGCCAAGGAGTTGGCGGCTCTCTGGAGTTTTAGGGCTATGTTCTTGGGACTTAGGCCCGAGTAATAGAGGGCTGTGTCGTCGGCGAATAGTGCCAACTGGCTCTCTTTACTTTTTGGGATATCGCTGGTGTACAGCGTGAAAACTAGCGGGGATAATACGCAGCCTTGAGGGACTCCGGCTCGTATGGGGTGAGGGGAGGAGAGTTCTCCCTCGACACGATAGCGGAAAGTTCGGTCCGACAACCAGTCTCGTAAGATGAGCACGAGACGATCTGGCACGCCAAGTTTGTATAGCTTAACTAAGCCATTGTGCCAGACTTTGTCGAACGCAAAGGACGAATCGTGATGTATTGTTTTTTATATCGGGCCGGTGTCCGCAACTTCAAGCGTCCAAAGTCCAAGCGCTTACCTTTTTGATTCGTAGTTAACTCAACCAATAGCTAAATATGCTAACCAATGGTTACATAATCAGCCTTTTAATGTTCCCACTGCTGGGACACAGGTCTCCTCTATGTGAGAGGGAATGGTCCGTAATCCACCACGCGGGCCGAGTGGGGGTTGGCGGATATCACATGTTTCCGAATTTTGGTTCTAGGATATGCCGGTTTCCTCACGATGTTCTGAGAGCAATGGTGATAAAATAATTTACACAAAGTAAATCGCCTGCCTGGGTTTGAACCCACGACCTGCAACTTGTATGTCGCGGCGCTTTACCACTGGGCCACCACAGCTCTCCAATAGTTACAAATTTCGGTAAAACACGTTTATTCATCAATTGTTAGTCTAACAAATGGTCAAGTAATTATCTCTCTAACTTATTTGAGTATTTGTAAGGCTAATAATTGATGCAAAACGTATGGCGGTTTTAGTGCTACTTTGGGTTATAATCATCATAAGCTAACTACTACTAAATAGAAAGATTGTGTTTGTTACGGCACTTTTGCCAATTCCTCATATCATCAATAAATTTGCCTAGCCTTAACCAACTATGTTTGGGTCAGCTTCCAGTCTTCGGATGCAGTTGAGTTCCAGTGTTTTATATGGTGTGACTGACGTTCGTAACCCAGTAACTAGAAGTCAGAAAAAAGGAAGAAATAAATAAGAAAGAAAGAAAAATAAAGGTAGTAAGAAAGAATGAAAGAAATAAAGAAAGAAAGAATGCAAGAATGAATAAAAGATAGAACATGCTACTGGTAAGACTGGTATCAGTTTTTTTTCCTGTATTGACTGCCAAAGTTATACAGAAGACCGCCTGGACTAACGGTTTAATGTGCTTTCGGAGGCACGGAAGAGTCTCAAAATGTAATAGATCTTCACCCATCTACGGACTGACCTCAGCAAGCGTTGCTTAACCTCAAAGATTGAACTGTGCAGCTGTTATTATTTAACTACGAGCTTCAATTCATTCATACCATTACTGACTTAATTAGAAGTCATGCATAAAGGTTGATAGTAATACTTTTCTGATAATTCAGCGTTTCCAAAGCGAAACAAAACCAGATAATCTCCAAACTCAATCCATTCGAATGTCATTCCTGAAAATTCACCTCCACAAAAACATGGCGGCCTAATTCCTGACAGCTACGAGTACAACATGTAACTACGTTCGTTACATTTTTAAAACAATCTCGCCTGCATCCAAGTATTATGTGGAGTACCTGTATTTATTGATTTATGCAAATACGCTGCTCAACGCGATGCCGATGGAAGGAAAACATGCGAGTGGCGCTTGGAGGCGCTTATCGTATGTAAGCTAACTAGGGTCTGCATTCAGAGGGTTAATGCTTGTCAATATTGTTGTACACCTCGTGATCTTTTGTGTATTTATTTGCCGATGCAATGGAGGGTTATTTTTCTGTTGTTGTTTTGTTAGTTCTAGGTATCGGGTTAAACTATTTTGTTTCTATGTGTGGAATATTAATTGGTGTTACTGGAAGCAAACGTTCATTCTATTACAAGCATTTTACATTTTCCCATAACTGCGCCTGTACTCTGCGAAGGGTAAGCCAGAGGTACACCTTTCTGACGCCTAAATTTTACCCGTAAAGTTAAAGTTCCAAGTAACAGGGGAAAGCCTATTGCAATCAACCGGGCATAAGTCTAGACTCCGTGGTCTTACTGAAAAATGCCAGATGGAAAACAGTAAGGTTTTCATAATAAGGCAGAAAAAGATCAGTTATCTGTATGTGTATATGGAAGGAATCTGGTGAGTGTTGACTTGCTTTGGGAAACATCATCACCTTCTTGCCCTTATCCCATGTTACTTGGGGTCGGCGCAACACGTTTTCTTCTTCCATACCGTCCTGTCCCCCCTTTCTTTCATATCACTCCTCACACAGTACACCCATCTTTTCTTTGGCAGTACCCGCCTTCTTCATCCATCCACATTCATATTCATAACTCATTCAGTAACATGCCTTACATCCCTCTTCATCACATGACCATAACAGCAGCCTTATTGCGTAAGTAAATACGGCAACGCAAAGGATTTGACCGCTATCAATCGCGACCAATCACACAGACGGAAATCCACAACGCGTCATTCATCTCGCATGTGATTGGTCGATTTTATAGCGGTCAAACCTTGCGCCTTGCCGAATTTACTTGCGCAATTCGGCTGCAGGTCTCTTTTCAACTTTCTGTCACTGGCGCCACTTTCAAACTGCCTCTAATACACTAATTTTTCACTTTATCCAATTTCGTCACGCCGCACATCCATCTCAACATACTCATCTCTGCTACATGGTTTGGGAAACATAGGTATATTTTAGATTTACAGGGTTTGTCTTGACGATCTGCAATTATTGTTCTTTCAGAATTGCGATCATAAACTAAAAATATTGAATTTGACATTTAACATAATAATATTTCGATGTTCTTTCATGAATTTATTCAATCAATCTAATCGTGACCTAATTAGAAACTCTACAACTTGAAGCTATTCGTTGAGGAAAAGCGTGAAGATAAATAATCAGATCATAGACTAAATACACCACGTAGAAGCGAAAGGCCTTTGTGCGTGCACAGATGCTGCGAAAATAATCACCTACCTATTATTTGTATAACCCCGCTATGTCTCGCAATCGTACAAGCGATAGAAGTGTTTTCAAAATATGGATGTTTATGTGGGCAAGCCACAATGCCGCCCTAGCTATCTGCTTAATCTTTTTTGTGTATACTTTATTGTATTCCTTCCATCAACTGTATTGGGGCCAGCTTCCAACCTAACCGGGTGCAGCTAAATACCAGTATATCACATGGAGCGACTGCCTATCTGACCCCCACAAACCAGTAATTAGGTAAAACGATAAACCTTGGTAAGTTTGGCAATCAGACTTTCGGGCTTCTACCAACCCTTAAAATCTATGAATAACAACCGGACTGTTAAGGTTACCGTAGTCGACGGCACGAGCTATTTTGTGCGCGGGGTTAAAATGCATGCTATCTCATCCGACAGCACATGTGAAAGAGATAGATGCTGTGATGAGCAGTAAGAAGCTAGTTCACGTACGAATACACACGTTTGCAAATTTGTAGCGAAATGGATGATGATTTAGGACGAAAACGAGCGCGCGAAATTTTAACTGTTTATAAAATTTCACCTTTAGTAGTATGGATATCATGAAAATACGACTAAATGTATCTGTTCAAAATAAAATTATTTGCATTGTTGAAATACTAATCTATCCCTGTATTTTGACTTTTTTGCAATTTGCCTTCTTCTCATGGTATTTATTTGCGCCCAAAGATGCGTTCAAATTAGTGTTGAAATATGGAACTTTCCACGTCCATAACTTTAATATATATATATATATATATTTACTTTATTGTTGCCATACAGGGTTAGATAATGATGAGAAAAATTGATATCATTTTTGATTTTGAACGTACACCGTCAAACAGTAGAAAAATCGCAGACTACGTTTGTATGGAAGAATGGTCGACTAGGGCAACCGCTTTCGAGAAGTGGCGATGCAACGTGGTATGTGACGTATATGTGCTTGAATAATTCTTACGCCCCAAAACTGTAGGCTTTTACAAAGCCATCGCGGTGATAGTGTCGCTTCTATTTACTCTTATTGTATGGACCAGCCTTCAGTATTCGTATTTTTATCGTATTTCCAGGGGATGCTCGTAACCCCGTAGTACACTCAACCCGAGTGAGCATTGATCGAGGGATTATTTTCTAATTAGCTAATAACGCTCTGCAATATTGATATATATGGAAATGTATGTCTTGTTGTTGATGTTTGTTTGCTTGGTGTTGATTTAGTTTTGTTTTTAGGAGAACAGCCATCTGAAGAATGTGGAGGGTCTCAATTTTGAATTAAGATGTTTTTTGTACCTCTTTTTGGAGATTATAATATTGGTACCGAGCAAATACGGATCCGAGGCCAATTAGAGAACTCTTGAATGACATTCCAGAACATTCATCTCTAGTTATAGTTTGTGATTTTCAAAACATAAACACCAAAACAAAAACAACTAGACAGAGAACTCGACAACCAATTAAGAAATGGCTGTACACTTCTAATTAAAGTTAAATATAATTGGTCTGTACATTTTCAATAGCTCAGCGGAAACCTTTCCCCGAATTTCTTCGAATGACGTATCAGAACAATACAGGTTGTGAAGGGATATTCTATTTCCTGTTAGGAAAGTTTTCAAACAAAAACTGAAATCAATTGACCCGGATCGGAGATGAACAATTTTGCCGTAGGCATATTACAGAGCTGGGCAAAATACATGCTTTGCTTTAATTAAAACGCAAATTAATAAAATACTTTCTCGCATGTATTTAAAATACCAAATACAAAATATTTAATTCGTGTATTTCAAATATAAAATACAAAATAATATTTAACTATTTTCATTTAAAATACAAAATACATTTAGGTGTTAGGTCAAACTCACTTCACTTCTTGTTTGAATGGCACCAGATGTGTATATTAGGTGTAAGTTATAATACTAGCATAGACAAGATACATGACAATTTGACAGTTGCAGTGTTGCCAACTTTATAGATTGGCGTATTCAGCAGTCACTATTTTGCTTACAAAAGCCATCGAGCACTGTTTTCTGCAGAATACACCCATTAATCAAGAAGCCGTATAAGTATTTGAAAAATGAACTACAAAATACCTCAGCGTCAGGTATTTGAAATACTAATATAAGTAAAAAGTAGTTCATATAGTGCCCAACCCTGCATATAAATGATACTTTCTGTGTACGTTGCTTTGTTGAATCGAGTTCTGTGGTAGTTTACTATAAATTTTACTGTGCAGTACTATGCATTGAAGAATTGTTAGGTACTCTTTTACCCAAAGGGTTCTTTCCTACTTTCTTGACATTTTCATTTTCTCTAGTCGACAGATAATATGTGTGAAATTTTCAACCTGAATAAAGGCAGCTGTAGATTGCTAAAGCATTACCCACATAACATCATGCCATTATTTCCCGATGGGGGAGTCAGAGGTGATCCACCTACCCATACTGGGCCCACTTGGTGGATTACGGCCCATGCCCTCTCACATCTCACAGAGTGGAAGCCTGTGCCCCAGCCGTGGGATCATTAAAAGGCTGATGATGATGAGTCAGAGGTGCACCTGTAGTACACAGACATTGCTACATTCAACTATGATGAGTTGTATAAGTTTTTAAGCTGACATGGTCACAATCATTAGAATTAACGCCAACACATACCCATTACATACCTAGAATGGTTCGGAAAGCAATTGAAATAACCAGGTGCAAAAATTTCAATAGGGACGACGGGCTTTAATTGTCCAGAGCCTGGAATCCAGTGGTTCAACTATGTAAAGGTCGTAAAACTACTGAACAAGTGTCAAAATTAGATACAGTGAGCATCCTCTGTCGAGTAACTAGTGAGACGAGTTCTGGTAGTAGTGCGCGAAAAACGAGAGAGAAAGAGGGTAGACAGATATGTCAGCTCACCCGCAAAGACTTTAGTTCTCGTGATCATGGCGCTTGAAACGGTGCCGAAATATATAGCTCTCAACCAAAACCTAAATATACATGGTAAATATCCCGAAACAAATAATAATTCTTATCACGAGTTGCCCCAGTAATTATAATATTGCCCATTCTCCTCCACAGAGGTCTACGATTTGGAATAGGCAACTCGCTTCTTCAAATTGACTGATGCCATGAAAATTCACAAGTGCTTATAAATGCTTTGAGTTTAGGATACACTAGTACTGAAGCAACAACAGAAAACATTTATTTTCCATCTCGACTGCCGCCCCTATATCAGAACTTAGGTTATTTTCCTTAGCAACATTTTCCACATTCAAAGCTCCAATATTATGTACGTAAGTCTCAGATAACGTGAGGTCCGACTTACAATAGTTTGCACCAGCAAACATTCGCTTATTATCCTCTTTTTGCCTCAATTTGTACATTGCCTGTATATGTACAAATCGTGTCTTCCTGGTATATATTTTTTATTCCAAGCTTTCTTCCTTATCGTACAAATTAAGCGCTACAAGATATTTTGGCAGCGCTCGAGACAATATGTAGGTGAAACGTGATTGGCTTAAAAAGCGCACTTTTATGTAAAGTGCTTGCTTATTGTTTATACCTATAAATTTTTGGAATTTGATCTTGAAAGAAGATGAGAAGTGTCTTTTGCCCTATTGAGAAAACATATTTACATAAAGATACTCCTATTTCATGAGAATGGAATTTTAATCAAATTGCATTATAGTCACAAATATTGTGATAATGCCTTATTGTGAATGAAGTTACATGACCTATATGTTCATTATTACAACATTTTTAAACAGGTACCTACAGCTGCAATATATATCACGTTTAAAATTTACGTTCTCTATTTTGTGTAGAAACCATTTAATGGGGATATTCCTTGAATCATAATAGACATATTATAGATATCTATTTACACTCTTTCAAACAATATCTCTATAATCAATAACAGCAAACTTGAAATGAAACCGGGCAATTTGACAAAGGCTCGGCTTATTATTCGTCAGATGAATGTTTGACTAGCTGACAGGAGAAGTTTGACAACTTGCCGCAGTTTAGACAGCGCCGCAACGTCCCGCGACATTTTAAGGCTACAATTCAAAGTTATTTTTCAAATTCAGGATTTGTTTTTTTTTTTTATATAATTTTTTGAATAAGTATGCAACAGCAATGCGATTGAGTAGCTAAGTCCCCTAACAATGCCTCACTTTTGTTTTTGCTCTCAACCCCTGCACCAAGAGGTACTGAGAGAGATGCCCACTGCAAGGAACTAGCATTGAAATTATATCTACTAGAATCGAAAAACGAGCAATATTTATATCTTACTAATTTGCTGCTAATTTTATAAACTAGCTGACCCGGAAAAAGTTGTTTTGCCATATAAATTATTTCTAAGATGCCCAAAAATTTTGCACGCATTGAGTATTATAGCATTTTTAATTGTCGTTTAATAATGAAATGTCTTATACAGGTAAGACAATGGTTGTTTTTGGCGGGAGCTCGTGACACGTCTTGAATACTATTGATTTATATGAGATCACTTAATTAACTGTACGTGAGAACTATCTTGATCAAAATGGCACCTACCTATCCCACCCTATCCTACCCTACCTACCAACCTACCCTACTCGATCTACCTACCCTACCCTACCTATTTCGCACAGAGATAGATTATAGTCTGAAATAGCACCTAGGCTACTTTTATCCCGGTGTAATGTTCTTTTGGGGTGATAAACCACTTTCACGCGGTCGAAGCCGCTGGCAGAAGCTAGTTGCATATAATCACGTTCTCGAAAACGGCTTTAATGGTTTTGATATAATTTGCAATATACAAGACAAATCGATCTAGCTAGGTCTCATATCTGTGAGAATTCGAAACATAAATCCTATTTTCCCGAGCAGAACTCGGTCGCCGAGGTATTTAATATTATGAGTATGTTCCATTGTATGGTGTCTCATGAAACAGGAATGACCTCTCCGGGGTCTTACTGTGTTCGAGTACATCATCGTCAAAAAGGGAGATGGCAATGATTTTTCAGATTCTTAAGTCTCTTTTTTCTTGGGGGTAGGCAGAAACTACAGAACGCCACATACTATGATCCTTACATACTACTTTTGTTTTATGTAATTTAGTTCGGAATAATATAAATAATGGCAAAATTATCAACAAACTGTCGATGACTTACCACAACTTTATGTTACAACATAGATGTTGTACCTATTCGAACATACCTACATTAAATATTGACTGCAAGTAAAAGCATCGTTTGAGATCTACTTTGAGAGGGAATATTGCACCGATCTCTCCTTCCACACCGTTTCTGAAAACCATTTGATGCGACGAACTTACTTGCGCAAACCGGAACGACCTTTGAAGCTTTAACCTTTGGTTTTTTAACCTTTGATTGCTGAAGTTTGTTCTGATAAAATGTCGTATTTCAAAATAACCTAGCTGGATAATTGGTTATTTATACTATGACTTTGGAAAAATGTTTTTTATTTTTCACTTTTTGTGGTACATACATAAAATGGTGTAAACAATAAGCAGACATGCGATTGCAGCAATCCCGAGAGATTTGTCGTCATTTATTGAAAAGTTCTGTTGTATATCGCCGAAGTTCTTCATTAGATCATTACTAAATTTAAATGGGACCATTTCGGAATTAACTTTTTTCGAATAAAAAAATATAAATATTTTGCGTTTACATATGACGGAGTTATGCCCGAACATACATAAGAAAAATATATGAACGTCCGAATTGAGAACCTTCTCCTTTTTGGGAAAGCGGTTAATAAAAACAATTATATGCGGCAGATTTAATTTATGACTAATAAAATCAAAATCGAGAGATGAGAATTCGAGGTCTCAATGACATAGTAGTACATGAACATAAAGTCAGTAACCAGAAACCACAGAACCCCTGCTACAATATTTACGTGCCCATTTTTCTTAATTTATGTTGATACATATAGTCATATAAAATATAACACCAATAGTATCCATGTATGTAGGGCGCCCCCTGACTTTTCCACTTATGTCTGCCTTGTACCTAAAATTAAACAAGTTACGTCTTAAATGATAAATGATTTTATTTCTGTAAGTAGGTTTGTACAAACACTTTTAGCAAAATAATAACCTTTTCAAAATAAAAGTTACTTTAAAATTAAGAACAAAATCTAGGCATCTTCCAAGCACAATATCTTAGCGACTACGAATCTAATAGAGATTTTATTGCAGAGACAAGTGACGTCACAGATAAACGGTTAAACTGTTCCACGGAAACTTGTTGGAGCTGTTATGTTTATGTACGGTCCTGAATTGAAAACGTTAAGCAGCTTTAGGTTGTATTTACCTGGTATGTGCACGATATTTATTATTTTTTCTGATTTACAACGTTACGCACACCATATATGTAGTTGGAGGATCAGAGGGTCAGCCAGCTTGAATTATATCCTCCGACTCCACAGCATGATTTTTTCTTGTTTATAGCTTTTTAGTTCGCTTCTAAAGCAGTCGGGTTTTGATTTTTAAATTTAGAAATTTTTAGTTATTATATTTTTTTTCGAATTACTTTTAAACATGTAAGTGGTTTATATTTTTGTAATCACCTCTTAAAACCCTTCATTTTGATATCCCAATCGATGGGTAAACAAATATGGTTGATATCCCAACCATAAAGAATATTATAAACATACATACAAGTACGTGCGAATACATACGTGCGAAAAATATAACCCCTTTCCTTGCAGTCGGGTAACAACAAAATGAGTATACATAAAAACGTGCAAAAATACTATAAAACCAAACGTCAATGTATTCATAGAAAATTTTGTCTCTCAAGTCGCTGCTAACAACTTCTATCGCCGTGGATTGGAACCGAACGCGATTGATGTACAAAAAATAATCAGTTTAATCAGACGATAAACGCTAGTTACGTCGGCACGGTTTCTTTGTAAGGGATGACGCATCTGTATGCTAGTATTATGTTATCTGTGAACATAACTTACGAAATGTGGGACACTGCCTACCTAAGGTATACCTCTGCCAAACGCGTCGGAGAATACAGCCGTGATATGTGCACAGTTAAAATTACAGTAAGTAAAATAAACCTATTTTGAACCTTAACCCCTAAAATGAAAGTTCAAAGCAGCTTACAAGCCAAAGAGTACCAAAAAGCAATTAACTTTTCAATAGACGAACTGCGAAACACAAGCAACTGTTACTGTCAATATTTCAATTCGGAGTACACCTCCAAAAGGCCAACATCCAAGTTAAATTTTAACTGAACCGTCATAATTTAACCGGGCCTTTAACTTAACGTGAGTTCGTAACTGGCAGCAAGATTGTCACTTTAATTAACTAATAAATAACTGAAGCCGCGTGCAGAATTTAGTATCAAACCTTAGACAATAATTAATAAATTCCGGTTTAGGTACGATTCACACTGAAGAGGTGAAGCGATAATATTTTTGTGAGATGATGTTAAATGATTTTAAACCCTTTATATTATATTTTAATTTTTGTTATTAAACATATTATAGTAAATATGGTGCCTGAACATTTCCCAACTTTACTACAGCTGAATAAAAATAGTATTTTACAGCCTATTCGATATTAGTAAACTAAACATCCAGTTACGAAAATGCTATTATATACGGGGTTCACTCTGAAAGTTTTTCAAAAATAAAAAACGGAGTGATGTATAAAACTGTTAATGTTTTCTAAAGTAATCTCCGTTCCTTTCTAAGCACCGTCGCATAGGATGGAACCATTGAATGGAGCAGGGGGGCCACTCTTCTTCAGGGATCTCTTCCACGTTTTTTTCAAACGCTGCCACGGCATTTCAGGGTTCATAAAACAGATTCCATGTTTATCTTTTATTTTATGAAATAAATAAAAGTCACAAAGTCCCAGGTCGGGACTTTAAGGAGGATAACTCACTAAATCCACACCTTCCATTGACAAGTATTCGATAGTCCGTCTGACGGAGTAAGCTGGAGCATTGTCGTAGTGTAGGAGGATCCTGCTTGGCGCTGTTATTTAGCATTTTCTAAAACAACTAGTAAACAATGTATAACATTCCAATCTGCAGTAACAGTCCTTTTATCTTCTAGTACAATTGTTGCAAAATGACCCGTCCATCCAAAAATGAGGCAACCATCTGTTTCCTTGACTTTTGCCCTTCTTTACTTTTGTCGGCAAATCTTCGAATGGGCAGCCTGTGTTTTAGTTTCGGGTAGCTTTCATCAATTGTCACGATGTCATATACAGCATTCAAGTCACCTCCGTTATACTTTTCAAGCACTGAGCTGCACCAATCCAAATGATATTGATCTTCCGTCAAATTATGAGTTATCCAACTAGTATAAGTTTTCTGACGCCTAAATGTACTCATAAGAGTTTATTTACTTGTCTCATACCAATCAATAAATTTGCCCGAATCTGTTGATATTTCACCCTTCTACCAGCTTTTATCATTAGCTGCACAGCACTCACGTTATCTTCAGTAGTCGCCGTAGAAGGACATCCTTCTCGCGAACCATCAGCGAAGTTGCTTCGACCACGTTTAAACTCATTGAACCAGTTGTAAACCGCAACGAAAATCGTAATAAATCATTGAGCGAAAATTTTCTCTAGTCAAATCAATTTCGACGCACGACAGACACTTTTTAAATTACCGGCAATTTGTAAAAACAAATGACATAATATGAATTCTTTACAAATCTACAGATTCCCAAAGAGTTCTTAATTCGAAATTTACATAAACTTTTCATCGGCTGCTATCTTACTGGCCTATTCTAAAAACTTTCAGTATGACCCTCGTATTATAAAATATATTTTGGATGTGGGTCGAGGCCCGTTCTTCATAACACTCTTCTTATATATCTGATGGTAACTAATCCGAAATCAACATGACTACATAGTACATATGTAGGTAAAAGTATGAAAAATTAATTCAACGATCACTCATAAATTAATAATTCATCATGTTTGTCCAAAAACGAAGAATATCTCGAAAATTAAAGCTTTTCTAAAAGAATCAGCCATAAATATGGATGAGTATCCAAAAAGCATACATTAGTAACGCGATGAATTTCGACTAAATAAAAATGTTTATTCTAAAATAATATTCTTGCTGTATTAATTATGTGTGTATAAATTCAGTCTTTTATAAAAATAATCTGAAAACAAAAAAAAAATGAAACAAAGTAAATTGAGTCAGTGTTGCCACAAGCTGGTTTGATTTGCCTAAAATGCAAAAACAGACAATTTTATTAAGTTTTATAGCTTTTTCATGTACCTTCGATATCGTGGTATATTTTCCGTTATAAAAAGTAGTCTATCACATGCAGCGGTGTTGTAGTTTTTTACCAGTGATAGAATTGTCGAAATCTGATTAGTACTTTTATGAAAATATAAACAACTTTACCTCTTTACAATAATGAGGTTCATCAATTCGTTTGGATAACGTTAATACACAAGCATAATTATGATAGGATTCCAATTCAAAAGATTATAAACACAATGAGAGTATTCTGGAAAATTCACACCACCATTTGGCGCCACTCTGGCGAGAGGTCTTCTATTTGGAAAACTTAACTTACGACATCAACATGATTTTAAGTAGCCTAATGCAAACAATTTCAGAAAACCCTCATTCATAGCGTTATATAAAAGCATCGCTGATAGTGTAGGCAAGCCCTTACGAAGTCGGCGATAAGCCCTTGCTTAAGAAACACTTAGGAACTTTTGTGTCTGGATGAATGAATTATGTACCTTTGCTTTAAGTTCGCTTTCTGATTAATTTATATTGAATATTATGTAGAGGGAATATGTATAGTATGGTAATAACTTTATCTAAGTATTGAATATATATATACATATATAGAGAAATGATTGATGTTTGTGATCATAATTTGAATTGATCTACTAGTGTTTGGTAACGACTTTGCTTGCATGAAAATTATCCTACAGGAGTGTACTACTGGTACTATAAGTATTCTACATGGTTTAACCTTATTTTTAACATTATTTCAGCCGAAAAACGTTCCTTGCTAACGGACCTTACTCTGCTTTAGTGCAGTAAAACGGTTCCTTTTTAAAGCTTACTCCTTAGTAACGGCACGGGCTCCCAGCGCTTACAAAGGAAATTTGGTTCAAATAAGTGTCACTAGATGGCGCGATATGCATCGATTTGTTATTGAATTGAGTGTAAAATTAACATTTTCTAGAATTGATCACAATATTGTATGTTCTTTTTTAGTCAACTCTACTAAGCACAAAATTATGGAATATTGGGGTTTTCACTCACATTTCAAAGAACTTTTGAACGGATTATTTAAAATTGAGACCTATACGATGGCGCGGTTTTGAATTTTTGAGGCATGCCACTCAATTTTGGAAAATTTGTATTTTATCAAATTTTGGTATGATGAAACTGTAAAAACGTGCAAAAATACTATAAAACAAATCATCACTGTATTTAAAGAAAAAAAAGTAACGAACCGAGAAAACCGTTTTACTTGCATGTCGCTGCTAACACCATCTATAGCCGTGGAACGGAACCGAACGCGATCGAAGTACTTATAAAAGTAATCATCTTAATCGGCACGTTTCCTTTGTATGACATGAGGCATCTGTATGATAGTATTGTTGAACGGTGGGAAAAAAAAAAAACTAGCTAAATGACTCATTTATAACCGTCTTGTATCGTTTAAATCTCGGAACAGTTTTAAAACGAGTACTAAGCTTAATTTCACTATGATTCATTAGGTCAATTTGGTTCGGTGGTGAAACAGTCGACACCTCAATACTTAGCGGTTGAGCGCAAGTTCGAGCCCCAGCAAGGCCGTACGACGCTTTTTGTGAATTCAAAAATTTATCTTCTTATAATTATAATAACAACACACTGCCCAAGTGTTCTAAAATCATAAAAAAACATTAACCGTCTTATTAATAAAAAAAGTAGACTAAGTTAATATGGAGGATAATAATATCACTATTCGACGGAAGCAAGACTTGGTCAACATGTCATGGAATTCGCTACCAGAAGCAAATGATATCCCGTTATCATTGAGCAATAGTCTCACAAGTTTACCGGAGTTGTCTGGAAATAACGTCATGGAGACAGAACTAAGGGATACAATAAGTGAATTGAGGGCTCGTGTGGACAGTGCGGATGCCGAAATTCAAAAGCTATTATCAGAAAATACGTCTCTTCAAAAAATAATTAAGGAGCAACAAAATAAAATTAATAACCTTACGCTGATATGTTCTTCAAACAAAAGAATATTTAAAAAGAATATTAGACGTAGTTCAGTACCGAGACAAATAGACTTTTCTAGCAACAGTGGTACACCTGTTTCCTCGATACAAAAGTGCCTTAATAGCCACAACACAGATGACAAGTTAGACGTTTCTATGACACAAAATATTGATTCAGATACTAATTTAACAAAAATAGACACTGAAGTGGTACCCTGTTGTTCCTCAAAAGTCACATTACACCTATTGCAAGACGACATGCATAATGCTGAAGATTGCCTGAATGTTTCCACTGCTGCATTAACAGCGATAAACTGTAGTGCTTTGACAACAACAAAACATAATTCTGGTTTGAATAGAAACACACAAAACCAAATCAACAAGTATTCAAGTGAAGCACAAACGGATTTCGTCACAACATCGAAACACAGAATTGCTATATTTTCCGATCAGACTGGATACGGAATACGACAAAATTTACAGGACTTGGTGGGAGATTCATTCCATGTGACATCATTCATTAAATCAAATGCGCCTCTTAGAGATATATTAAGCTCAAGTTTATCTATATGTAAGGACTTTACCGACTCAGATTTCGTTTTAATAATAGCAGGGTCCAATGACAACAATCCCCTACACGTTTTAAGCACTCTACATCACACTTTGCAGAATTTGCCAAACACAAATGTCTTAGTCGGTAATGTCTATCGCAACAATTATATGAATGTATCGAAACTAAATGATTTGTTAAAATTTATCTGTAGAAATTGCAATAATTCAAAATTTATTTTACTAGATAATGATTATGATAATTATCGTAAAACTTTTAATAAGCAAATTGCATGCCAGCTAATATATAGGGAAATACTACATGTGAGATATACAATAACCTATTCAAATTACAGGGAAAATGTGTTCAATAAGAAAAAAACATTAAATGTGCAATCACGACATGCATGCACACAAACAGATCGTAATTTTGACAGCGGGGAGTTTTTAGACGATAAAACAACCCGATTATTAATAGATTCTCCTATTTCAACACAGATTAATAATTGCTCTAAATTTGGCGATGTCATTTGTTTTCGAGAATAAAGTAGAATCACGAAACTATTATTCGCTACACAAGAATCTTTCAGACCCTTTACTGTCGGATACAATCTGTTTAAAATTATTTCACCAAAACGTATGTGGCATAAATAATAAAAAACTTGAACTTGAATCATATATTGAAACTTTTTGTAAAGGCTTGGACTATGTTTGTATAACAGAACATTTTTTGAATGATAAATCTATTAATTTATTTCAATTAAGCAATTATAACTTAGTGTCATATAACACAAGAACAAACAAAAAAAGAGGTGGTAGTCTTATTTTAGCGATGATGAATAAAAAATGTGAAAATATTGATGCAATGCAGAAGTTATACAGATCAGAAAGTTTTGAAGTTTGTGGTGTAAAGGATCTTGAGACAGGTTTAAATATTTGTTGCTGTTACAGAAGTCCAAATGACAAAAATTTTGACAATTTCTTAGGAAGCCTAGAAAAATTGTTAGAACATTTTATTGATAGGAAGTGCGTTATATTTGGCGATTTTAATGTTGACATACTTGTGGAAAGTAAAAAGTCTTTTGAATTTATAAGTATATTAAAGTCTTACAATTTTAGGCACCTTATAAATACTCCTACTTTTATTCGAAATAAATCATACTCTTGCATTGACAATGTATTGACTAATATTTCCGACGACGATATAGAGCAGTGTTTGGTAGATCACAATGGACTAGCAGATGGCCATGGCGGCCTTCTTTGTAATATTATACTTGATAAGATTGATAAAAAGACAAATGAATCTCAACATACCATATTGATTAATAAAAGAGCATTTAACACAAAAAATAATGCTGCTTTTAAAAGGAGCTTTCAAAATAAAAATAATAATATCGTAGGCATCAATACATTTCTCAATTATTTTAATAAAATGTTTCGTGAGTGTTACCCAAAGAAAAGTAGGAAAGTAAAACTGATGCACAATAATCAGATAAAGTGGATTACTAAGGGAATTAAGGTGTCAAGCAAAATGAAAAGAATATTATGTTCGGGCACCACCAATAATACTAGTGTTTATAATTACAAAATTAATTACATAAGAACCTATAGAAGAGTTTTAAAGCACGCACGAAAGTTAGCCATATCACGTCATCTCAACAAAGCCAAAAACATATCAAAGGAGACATGGAAGATTGTAAATGAACAGACAAAGAGAAAGCAAAACAAAGTTAGAAGAAAACTTGTTCTAAATATTGACAACAAGGTGGTTACAGATCCACAAGAAATAGCGGATACTTTTGTTGATATGTTTGTGTATAAATCATCACTTTTAAAAACAGAAAAAGAAAGAGCGATATCCTTCCTAAGAAACTCAACACCGAGAGCAGAAAGTGAGATGACATTCAGTGTGACAACACCACAGGAAATCGCACAAATAGTACGTAAGATGGCAAACAAAAAGTCTTGTGGATACGATGAAATGCCGATATCGGTGATCAAGGATAACATAGAAATATTAGCGTATCCCCTATCTGAATTCATTAATAAATGTATTGAAGAGTCTGTTTTTCCAGAACAACTTAAATTGGCAAAGGTGGTTCCGCTATACAAAAAGGGCACAAGAACGGATCCTAAAAACTACCGGCCAATATCCTTATTGCCAATTTTATCAAAAATTTTTGAAAAAGTTATGAAGACTAGGTTAATGGCGCACTTAAATTTAAATAGAATAATTAACTTTAGACAATATGGATACCAAAAGGGAGTAGGCACTTCAGATGCGATAGATAATCTTATTAATGACATTGTTGGTAAATTGAATGGCAAAATGAAAGTGGCTGGCTTGTTTATTGATTTAAGTTCTGCGTTTGACACAGTAGATCACGACCTGCTTCTGGCTAAACTAGAGCATTATGGCATTAGAGGTAAAGCGTTAAAACTATTGACATCTTATTTAAAAAACCGTAGAATGTACGTAGAAATAAAAGACATTAATGCAAAAAATTTTGACATAAAGTGTGTGAGTGAAGTAATATATAAGTCAAAAATGACCAAAATAAGCCGCGGTGTGCCTCAAGGCTCAATCTTGGGACCAATATTATATATAATTTTTACTAATGATTTACTTAATTTTATGAATAAAACCCAACCCGACGCAGGGCTTGTAATGTTTGCAGATGATACGAACGCCATAATCGGGTCGTCAGACTTAAAAGAGTTGACAGAAAAAGTAAATAAGTGTTTAGAAAATCTTTCTGTATGGTTTATAGCAAATAACTTAATTATAAACCCAAAAAAAACCCATGTTATGTTGTTTAAAACAACGTCACGTAACAACGATAGCATTGATGTCATGCTTAAAAGGGATAATATTGGACTAGTAGACGAAGTTAAATTTTTAGGAGTCTATATAGATGCCCTATTAAACTGGAAAAAAGAGCTCACCGCCATTGATTCCTCAATATCTTCAGCTTGTTACGCGCTAAGAAACCTCAGGGACGACATAGATCTAAAGCAGCTAAAATCAGTATATTATGCATTGGTAGAATCCAGGTTACGATACAGCATTATGTGTTGGGGGAGCAGTTACGGGTATAATTGCCAAAGAGCATTCGTACTGCAGAAACGTGCATTAAGAACAATTGTCAGAATCCCACAACGAGAGTCATGTAAAGAATACTTTAAAAAGCTAGGTATATTAACAGTACCAAGTTTATATGTTTTAGTACTACTCAGCCACTTTGCAAAATACATACACGAGCACGAATCACAAGAAGAACGTGAACTTAGAGAGAACACTAGAAGAAACGTTATAAAAAACAAAATTGCTACTAAAATCAATATTGCTAAACATTGCTCTGAATACCAATCAGTGGAATTATTTAATAGGTTGCCTACCGACTTAAGATCATTGATTTACAAGGGTACTCTATTCAAAGCTAAACTTAAGGCGTTCCTGTTGAATAAATGTATGTATTCTTTATCTGAATTGTAGACAAGGGATGGTAAATAGTTTTTATTTTTAGTAATTTACCTTTTTGTACTCGCCATTTATTTATGACATTACATATAAGCATTATTAGACTTTTTGTGTTTTATAGAATAAATTTATAAACATTTGACATGATATTTTTTGCAACCATTCATATAATAACTGTTTACTATCTATTGACATAATATTTATCATATGTTATTGATTATTATAATTGAAATTTACTGTTTTGAAATTCATAATTTTTATTCTTAGCTATAATAAATTAATTGATGTACTAAATAATTCAAACACAATGCGAATTGTTATATGAAAATAAATAAATAAAAAAATAAATAAAAGTATTATATTATCTGTGGTAACTAAGTTAAAAGATTAAAAAAAATATATATATTCGTATAATTTATTTGTAAACCATGATTTTTTTCGTATGACTTATCTCAGTCATACATGATCCAGTTTACCATCAACTTTGCAGCGCGCTTAAATTTCTTCGTAACCTACATAGAATATGTAAATGAAAAAAAAAAACATTTTGCAAACAAAATTCCAAAAAGAGGTCCAATATTGATATCTTGGCACCGAGCGGACGGAACGCCAGTGCCGCGTTAGCTTTGGGCCTTAACATAGGGCGCTCCCAGTGTCGCCATTTCGACTGTTCCTGTACGTCTCGCATCCAGCGGATTCTGGCTGCCGTAACCAGCTCATCGGTCCACCTAGTGGGAAGCTTTTCAACGCTATGTCTTCCAGTACGCGGTCACCACTCCAGCACTTTTCAGACCCATCGACCATTGTTTGCCCGCAATGTGCCCGTGTTACAAATTCGTCTCAGCTGTTGAGGTGTGATTGATTTGAAGAAACATGCAGACATTCTCTTTTAAAGTATTAGAAGGAATTCTTAGAAAACGTCTCTTCGAAATGATTAATTCCAGACTAGTCTTAAACCATTCTGGCGGAAAGGTATTTGACGTAATTCAGGCAATATTAGACGTACTTAGAACTGGTCTAGGTCTAACTAGTCCCTTGCTCCTTCAAGCGAATGGACTTGACCACATTCCATTACCTTATGCTTCGAAACCAAAGTGCCTATATCTGTATTGATATTTATTTATATGACGCAAAATGCCTTATCAGAATATGAGCGCGGCGTTATTTTCTTTTAAATATCGCTGCACATTCTGAGATAGGAGTCTTTTTGGTCTTGCACGGGCTTATTATTATTTTTTATATTTTATTATTGTTTTTTTTTTGTGTTATTGCTTATCCCGTGCCTTCTGTGCGGTTCACAAATAAACATTTCTTTTTTCTAAATATCGTCGGCACCTAAAAAAAAATACTTACCTACTATAGTTCTGTACATAAGTAAAACTATCCATACTATACTAATATTATAAAATCGAAAGTAACTCTTTCTGTCTCTGTGTTGCCTTTTCACGCCTTAGCCGCTAAACCAATTTTGTAGAATTTTGTTAGAATATTGAAGAAAGACATAGTATATTTTACTCCGGGAATACGTCCCTTGGGATTATTGCAGGCCTAAATGCGAGCGAAACCGCTGGGAGAAGCTAGTATACACATATTATAAATACATTTTATGAAAAGTTAAAGAACTCGAAGGTACGAATTCCAGTTTTCATTTAAATCCAATATGGCAGATGTAATTTAAAAAATATAAAATAAAAGTAAAATTTTCGTTCAGCGAAAATGTATTAAAACTTGAAAGGGAATCAAGAAAAAACATGTAATATTAACTTATTCGGAATTAAAGGTTTTTAGTTTCGGAATTCCAAATTGTAATTATAAGAATTTCATTAAAAACTAATTAGAAAGAAAATTAAAGTATCAACATTAATTTTGTTACTAAGAAAATATTTGAATAAAGTAGTGGCGTGTTTACGTATTTATTTCACTGAGTGTACATTAAAAATATGATATATTGTGCCCTTTATTTCTTTTAATTTTATTTGACTGTTTTTTTTTCCCGACAGAATCACATTATACCGAACTTATACTTCTTCTTGTTGTTGGATTGTTACGTGTTGGTAGGAATCAAATTTTGCCCAACCAGAATGTGGCCACCTGCCGGGCGAGCACAGCCGCTGTGATAGGCTTAAGTCACGCATTTTATCACGGTTTGTGCTCCCAAAACTGTGATAAAAATGTGTGACTCAAGCTTGTCATAGTAGGCCGTGCTCACCCGGCTGGACAGCTCTGTCGTTGGTCTCGTTTAAGTCGAGGAAGGTGCAGTTTGTGCGTGCCAGGGCAGGTAAGAAGGTGGTATATATCCTGTGAAGAGGTTCCACCAACTCAGTGGCCAACTCCAGCACATATGAAGCAGGTCCGACATCTTCTGTGGATCTAAACAAAGCGATATTTTTTCAGCGATATTGATCATCGAAAATTGTAAATACAAGAGCTAACAAACACTCGCGTGGTCGTTACGTGACATTTTTCGCAGAAATACCATTTTTTGGAGAGCCTTTATTACGCACTCGTGCCCTGTAAAGATTCAATTTCTCTAGTGTGCCTCGCTCCTGCAAGGCATTGAAAACTACGTCATTGAGTCTGCTTTTAAACAGACACGAGTCTTATAATCAATATTTGCAAAACCTTTTTTGTTTTCTCTCTCGGAGTCTGTGTTGCCCGATACCTACATCCTGGGGGTCTTTAAGTAAAGAGTAAATAGGTTACATATAGGCAAACGTTTTTCACCGATGACCTCATCATCCCTTATTATCATGTGAGATAGCTTATCAGCAATAAAAAAATACAACCGTAGTTTAATTTATCAATACTATTAAGGTTCCCCTAGTCGACGGCACGAACTATTTTGTGCGCGAGGTTAAAATGTATGTTATGTCATCCGACAACACGTGCGAAAGAGATAAATGCTGTGATGTGCAGTAAGAACCTAGTTCGCGTACGAATTAGCACTTTTGCAAATTTGTATCGAAACCGATGATTAGGACGAAAACGAGCGCGTAAAATTTTATAAACAGACCTTTGGGAGTCTAGATATCATGAAAAAAACAACTAAATGTATATTTCATAAAATAAAATTATAATAAGTATGGAGGCCGTTTTGCAATTTCTTTCTTCTCTTCTTCTATTTATAGGTATTTATTTCCGCCTAAAGATGCGTTAAAATTAGTGTTGAAATATAGAACTTTCGACGCTCATAACTTTCAAACATTTTTTTTTTTACTTTTTTGTTTCCATACAGGGCAAGATAATAATGAGACAAATTGATATCATTTTTTATTTTGAACGTACATCGTCAAACAGTGGAGTTATCGCCAGACTATGTTTGTATGGAAGAATGTTCGACTAGTGTAACCTTAAGAAAGAAAAATATAAAGAAAACTAGTTTATTTGTCACACACAGATACACACAAAGCAGGTACAAATAAAAGGGAACTTAGGGAAGTTTACTTATTGAGTTGTATAATGTATTTAATGTAATAGTGTTATTTTAATGAATTTTTGATGATTCCTATACCATATATTTGTAACTTTGTAATTAAAAAAATAGAATGTAGTGCCTTTTAAAATAAATTTATTGTTATTATAATACTAAATCACAGTAACTTTAAGCACTCCACTCCACACATTAGTTCCACAGACAACCGCTTATAATCCGGACGGTATCCGTTCCGGATGACGAGTCCCGCAAGTTTGAAACTGATTTGTCTCGGAGACAGCTGAGATTGGCCGAATTAATTGTCTGTTCTGTGCTTGTTAGTAGGTTAAACAGTTGGTTGAGGTAATCATTATGTTAATTGTGAACTGGAGTGGAAGAACTTGAGTTGTTTTAATCTAAAATAATTATAAAATAGGTTTATTTATTTAATAGCCTCGCCTCGCATCCCATATTTGATGTCGTGGATTCAAATCTGGGCAACTGCCAGTGTAACTTTTTCAATTCATATGATCTTTCTAAGTTTATTTTGGACAATGCTGACACCGGTGAAGAAAAACATCAAGCAAACAGGCCATAGACAAGTCACATTCTATCATCGAAAGCGTTGCGATAGCGATTTGAAAGATGACAAAAATGTATGGGAATGTCAAACGCTATCGAAATGTCACGTGATGAATCCCTTACTTTTGGCATTTCGATCACCGCCATCGCCGACGTCGAATGATATTTGTCTGGAGCCTCTGGAATTATAGTTTATTATCGGCCGCGGGCTGGTGTGTCATCCATCCTTGATATCTGCTTTCGCTCGAGGTTGGGAGGCCTATGGGTTAAAAGGAATATGTTGCTTAATATTTTAAATGGTTAATATTATTGATGGATGTCACTTACCTTCTATCCTTCTGCCAATGTCCTTATTACACCTCTCTGACAAAATTTTAAATGTGATGTATATACTGTCGCAATATTTTCTCAAACTGCCCGAGTATAAAAACAACTTTTTAATGTTAAACGTTACTTGCAATCCGTCTATTTCGCTCAGCTGCTCATGGCATAATGGTTCACACCAAATTATTATACATATACATATATCGTTTATAACACACTAACATATATCTATTTACCTGTATATTTAACACCGTAAAACTGATTCATATCCGTATACTTCAACGTAAGGTTCAGTTGGAAACCAGCGTCAGGCAACTCCCAGTTGTCTGGCATTTTGCTGAACTGGACCTTTTTGGCGCAGCCGCGGGGCACACTATGTATGTAACTGTTTTAAAATTAAAATCCCTTCCATTTGTACCTACATTGCGTGTATCTGTGTGTGCCAAATAAATTCGTTTTCTTCCTTTTCTTTCTTTCTGTCTTTCTTCTAGTTAACTAGCATCTGCCAGCAGCTTCACCCGCTTGAAAGTCGAAAATTATCCCGAGGGAATATAATTCCCTGTATAAAAAGTATCCTATGTGCTATTCCTGACTATAATCTACCTCTGTGCCAAATTTCATCCAGATCTATCCAGTCATTTGAGCGTGAAGAAGTAACAAACATACAAACACACACACACACTCACAAACTTTCGCCTTAATAATATTAGTGTGATATAAGTCTGAAATGCCAACTCGCCTTGAGCGCACGTGGTGCTTAATGCTCGTGCCTTCTCAATATGAGAAGAGGCCTTTGTCCTGCAGTGGTACAGTAACAGACTGGTATTTTTTTTTTTTTTGTATATGTTTGTATAAAGCAATCTCTGCAAGTGCTAATCCGATTATGTTAATGCTGATAGAAAACTACAGTTAGGCTCAGTGCCAAAAGCTAATTTGTATCAAGAAAAAAAAAACAAATATACTGGCGAACATAGAACCTCCTCCTTTTTGGAAAGTCAGTTGAAAATACACGGCTATCGTGGGCACTAAGATATAGCCACGGTAGATTAGTCGCGAAAAAGGTTGCTAATTAATAACTATACAATATTCTCACTTTGGATGCGAGACGCACAGGGCCATCGATGCGGTGACACTTCGGGAAGGCCTATTTCCAGTAGTGGACGTCTTTCGACTGACATGATGATGATGATTTTCACGTTTTAAAACTAAACCACCCGATTGTAGTCAAAGATTGCGCTTGCCTAGAACCTATACAGTTGTTTATAGATGATAGACACCAAATGAATGGATTTGATTACGGTGCCTGACCAACGTTGATATACAGAATTTGGGCGCCATGTGAAATGGTTTACGATTGCCAGTCATAAAATTTGAGTTTTAATCAAAATGTACATCCAGCCACAAAAGTTGCTCGATAGTATTGGGTATGGGCGATAAAACCATAGTTTACGATGGAATTGTATCATTGTAGTTTAAAATCCTATAAAATTTACTATCCATGCTATTATACTGATATTTTATTGGAGTACAGTTCATACAATTAGACTGCAGACACTCATAAAATGTAAAATTAATTTGTCATCATTTTTCGGGTTCCGTACCTCAAAAGGAAACCCTTATAGGATCACTTTGTTGTCCGTCTGTCGGTCTGTCTGTCCGTGTGCTTGTTAAGACCCTTTATATCGGGAACGCGTGGAGGTATCGAGTTTTAATTAATATCATATACTCAAGTTTGCAACTCCTTGCAGCTGAGAAAAATCAAACTTCTAGATCAAAGAGATGCAGCCGTTAATGACGCATATTTTATACTCGCAAGGGAATCAAATTTTTTCAGGGTACTGCCTGTTGACCCAGAATCATGAAATTTCGCAAGAAGCAATTTCTTATAGCCTTTACTTAAAAGGAAAAAATCCGAAAACCGTGCAGTACCTACATCATAAAAAAAAGATTATTCACTTATTTGCAGTTGGTAAATTGACCGCGACTTATGTCTATGTATGGGAACTACAATTTTCTAACGGCAAAGTTAATAAGAAGGGTACAGGCAAAAAACAGGGAATGTCCTAATTAAAAGATTTTGAGAAAAACGCAGTTAAAAGTTTAGAAGTATGTAATTTTTATTCTTCTTCTTTACTGGAATGTACCGGAATGTCATGGACATTCCCGGTTCTTTTCGTTTCGTCCATAAAAAAAACGTCTTTTTGGCACCTTACCTTTACTTTTAAAAAAGTAAGCGATTGAAAATAAAACTACAATAGATAAAGATTGTGATATTCCCTGTTCTTTGCCTGTACCCCTCATTTTGACCCTCAATTCTGTTTATATTGTCGTTGGAGCAATGTTCGGTGTCGTCATAGTTTAAGAACTTGTTGTTATTTAATTAATTTGTGAATGTAGCTGTTTGTATGGAACTCTTAGAGCGCGAGTCCGACTCGTACTTTTGCGCGTGAAGTTTTAAATAAATAATACTTGGTAGAAAATAATACACTTACGATCTCAATATGACAACAGTCGGCAATGTTCAGATGTCCCCAATTTGCCAAAAAATTGTCGAATTAAACTCGCATTGACACGTAGAATTACAACGCAGAGCTTGGGATGCTTAATTGGGCCGAGCACAAGTTTTGTTTGTCTTAGCTACGAGGATATATGTCAGAATTGCCACAGGCCGTCAATTTCTAAGAGTAATCGGTGACACTGACAAGCTTGCTTTGTATATAAAGTGATTTTTGGCCACACTGTCAATGCCAATATAATGTAAAGACGATGACATCCTTTTTAACCGACTTACAAAAAAGGAGGAGGTTCTATGTTCGACTTCATGTATGTTTTTTTATGTTTGTTCACCGATATCTCCGTCAATTGTGAACCGATTTTGAAAATTCTTTTTTTGTTTGTTAGAGTATGTTTCGAAATTGGTCCTATTTTAATTTGGTGAAGATCTGATGAAGAACTTCGGAGATATACAGCAGAAATCTTCAATAAATGACGGAAAATCTCTCGGGATTGCTGCAACCGCATGTCTGTTTATTGTTTATACCATTTCATAACATAACATCACGCCAGTACGCTCTAAAGGGGTACGCAGATGCAGATGTGTACAGTTCACCTTGATACACTCTCATTTCACCGGCTATGATCAAGTTTCATGGCAATCGGATAATCTATTCTGCTAAAGGCAAGTTGCATATTAGGTACAACTAAAAAGTGAAAAATAAAAAATCTTTTTTACAAAAAAAAATACTACCGACTTCAAACTAAAAACACTACAAAGTGAAAAATAACTTTCTTTTTCGAAGTCGGTGTCTTTGGTAGGTACCAAAGTGTTTTAAGTTGGAAGTCGGTAGTATTTTTTTTTGTAAAAAAGATTTTTTCAAAACATGGTATCATCCAAGATGAACAGAACAAAATATATTATAAAAAGAAGCAACAAAGATATATCTTTGTTGCTTCTAAAGAGTTCAAAATCAGAACGGCCGAGTGCTTGTGTATGGACATAAAACTGAGCCAATCTATCCATTTGGTGGCACACAGCACGTCGTTGGGTAAATGTCTGGAATCTTGATGTTTCCACGGCATTTTATCTCCTTCCTCGCCGCCTTTGACACGACACGTTATGTTATGAACGTGTCAGATTCTTCACGATTTTCATTCATCGTTTTAGAGGTGAAAATTTGAAACTGTTTTGGCTTATTAGGATACCATAAAGTACTTTAATTTGCTTATGACATCAATTATACTGATATCGATGAACAAATACTGCTCTAAAGTTGAACTTATCTAACTGTAACATTAACAGATGCCTTGTTGTTTTATGTCATACAAGATACATTCAACCTCTAAGGTGATAAACTATTAATTTATTTAAGCCTACATTAAAATTATTAATCGCTAATGTCACAATCTATTTGTCTGTAAGTTGCACTTTGATCTAAAAAAATCGGAAAATAATAAAAAATCGGTGCATTTTATTGCAGCAGTTAGTTGCATATACTCATTACAAATGATTAAAATAACATCAAACCCCCTTTATTTTTCCGCACCGTTCTCCCACAAACCATTCTCTTATTAAGCGCAGCCGCACCAGATAAGCTAAAGAACCTCAAGGCGGTTATAACAGGATATCCGTTTTGTAATATTCGATTTAAATGCATGCTGCGACAGCCACCTGGCGGCATGTGTGTATACTAAATACTGCTACATTCGACGTGAGTGGGTAGGTGGGTACCTACAGGTCAATCGAGTTACCGTGTCGGCTGCTATACCGTCTTGTGGCCAGAAATCTTGGTTGAGGTGAAAATTCAGGGATGATTTTGTGGGTTTCGTAGTTTTATGTATGGTGTTTTTGATGTTATGGAGTTTAGTTATTTGATTATGGTTTTCATTCAGTTATGTTTTCAGACGGTGTTGGAAGAGGTTTAGGTAAATTAATAAATTGTAATCAGTGTCATTCCCCTTTTAATTATTGCATGCCCGGTCATTTTACAAGCAAATAATGGAATCTGTGACAAAGAATATTTATAAATCACATACCAATATAATTGTATTTATAGGTATAAGTATAAAAGTAAAAAAAGATGATATCACTGAGTGTCTAAAAGGTTTATGCGCAGAAGCCCTAATTCTCAAAATTGCAACAGAGTTGCAAAAGGACTAGTTCTCAAAATGGCAAATTCTCTAAAAGCCTAATTCTCTGAATGGCCAATTCTCTAAAAGCCTAATTCTCTGAATGGTCAATTCTCTAAATGGCTAATTATCAAAATGGCGCATTTTCTACAATTGGAAGTATTTTTTATAGATAAAAGATTTCTTAATATATGTATTTTGTTTAACCAGTTAGTTGAAATTGTGGGGGTCGAATTTCCATAAAACAATAAATACATTAATTCTTTTTATCAACCAAGAGCGTAAATCTAAAATTTCACTTGTCCAACTTACAAACTGTAGAAATTACATAAAAACTTTCAACCCCCTTTTTACCCCCTTACGGGTGCATTTTCCAAAAATAAATATATACGTAATTTATTTTTATTACCCAAGAGCATAAATCTAAAATTTCACGTGTCCAACTTACAAACTGTAGAAATTACACACATACTTTCAACCCCCTTTTTACCTGTGGGGTGGAATTTACAAAAATCCTTTCTTAGTGCTCACTTACGTCACTTGAGAAACCTTCCTGCCAAATTTCATGCTTCTAGGCCTAGCGGTTTTGGCTGAGCGTTGATCGATCAGTCAGTCAGTCAATCAGTTTCTTCTTTTATTTATATAGATTAGTATTGTATAAACTCAATTTCTTTTAGTATTATATAACTGCACAGCACGTGTGTGAGTACTATGTACCCAACTGTAAATTTACCATTTACTGTACCTATGTGTCGTTCGTTGACGTGTGCGTGCCCTGGCAGTTAAGAATGTGTCATGATCTCACAAATGTCTCTCTGATGGTGGCGCGTGTGTTGGATCATTCAGTTCCCTTCATGATGGTTGAGCTGGGTGGTCGGTGGCCGATTCATACGTCATGTTCGTGAACGGGCGCCGTTAGTTGGGATTGGTCATAATTTGACTGCTTCGGATGTTAATGTTTTTATAGTACCAATTCTATAACTGCACAGTACATGCGTAATACTTACTTGTTTTAATACTTTATACCCGTACGTAGTATAGTGTGAAGTGCTATTCTGGGTGCATTATCCTCACATATATGAATTTATTAATATATGTGTATGTACTTATATAAATATTGTAAAACACTTATTTTTTTTTAAAGAATATGTATGGAGTTTCTTTTGCGTTCTTCTCCATAACAAGCTACTTTTCCGAATGCATGGTAGAATCAATTTTATGTTCTTGTATTTTTTTTTTGTTGACGTTCAAAAGTGCTGCTTAGTGGCCTTGTTGAAATAAACATTTTTGACGTTGACTTGATTTTGACTTTGAGTGGTATATAAGCTAGTATCGTACCTACAGAATGTCGCAACAATTATAGTTTCTTTTAATTTTGTATGATTCCACTTAGCCTTTTAACAAGTATGTTGGGCTTCCAGTCAAACCGAATGCAATTAAGCAGTATTTTAACCGACTTCAAAAAAGAGGAGGTTCTCAATTCGTCTGTATTTTTTTAATGTGTGTTACCTCAAAGCTTTTTACTAGGTGAACCGATTTCGATGATTCTTTTTTATTTGATAGCTGCTTTTTTGTTTAAAGGTTTTTTATTATTCCCTTTTTAGGTTTTGGAGGTACCTTAAATTACCTAGAAAATCATTTACGACGATTCCAATAAGCCCAAACACGTTTAGGTTCCGGCTTCAACATCAGATCAGCTCGATAGTACCATTTCGATAAGTTCTAATTATTTATAATTATTTGCTTCATCATAATCGGTTAACTATTCCGAGATATCTTATACCCGTGACATACCTACTTATCACGAAGCAGTTCCAGTGACCCTCTGTGGTCTTCTTGATCAGTTCCACTTCACCAAATGATACTTTCTGAGTGCAAATGTATGCATTGTTGATGAAAATACCAAAACCGCAATACGTATGCCTATAATATTCAAATGAAATCAAATCAAATAATTTATTTCAATAAAAACGGAGATTGTAGTACGAGTTACAAGTTTGTACCATGTCAATTACAATCAGGTGGGTGAGGTTCTGCTTTCCTAGCTAGGTTACAGAATAACCTGTATTAAGGAATAATATTGGAGGAGTTCCCTCGATTTCTCCAGGATCTCAACATATGATGACCTGACCTGATGACTACGGGACTACCTGGAAAATAGTTATTAGGCGATTAACACACTGCCACTCACCACGCAGCGTAGCGCGTGAATGAGTGTTTTAACGTTACTTGTAAGTATCTCCGTTTGAATAGGAAACACGCACAGTCCAACACGCGCGAAAATGCATTTGCAGAAAATGCATCCACGCGCGTTAATACAGATCACGCGCCTACAAGCGCACAGAAACATGCGCACACGCGCGTGGGTGCGGGGCGAGATGCAAGGTATGGCACACCGAGTCTCGCAGTGCCGTGCGTTATTTGGGATGGGCTTGACGTGTGTTTGAAAATGGAAATCGATTTTGTATCGATTTATATTCCAAATCGAAAATCACCCAGCTATTTGGGATATAAAATGCGATGAATACAGTGACAGAGCGCAGAAAATAAAACAATGCGAGGAAGTAATAAATATGTTTATTGACCAGAATGCATCGGTTGAAGAAAAAATAAAGCACGGTAAGTGGTTTAATTTTTTTTTAATAACTACAAATTAATGACATATTAATTATGAACATTGCAGCTAGTTTATGAATATTTGTTTTGCCACGGCAAAGGGTCAATATTAACAAAAAATCAGCTAAATTATTTCTTGCGTTAATTCCGCGGGTACCTGTTAGAACTCTAGCCCTCGGAATTTCGCACATACCCTCTGTATCACCATTGAATAGCATTTCGTCGAAATTAACACCATGCCTTTCTCTTATGAAATTGTGAAGCAAACAGCACGCCTTGATAATTTTTATTGCTAAATTTACGTCAACATCTATCGGTCGTTGAAATATTCGCCATTTGTGAGTTAAAATTCCAAATGCACATTCTATATACCTACGCGCTCGGTTCAAACGATAGTTAAATATTCTTTTAGTAAAATTCAAGTCAGTTCCTGCATATGGCTTTAATATGTGTTCAAAAATGCTAAAAGCTTCATCGCCTATGAAAAAACATGGCAGATCATTAGGAACTCCCGAAATGTATGTTGTGTCTTTTGGTATGTTAAGATTAAATTCCATAAGCTTTTTGTAAAATATTGAATTCTGAAAAACAGTACTATCGCTATATTTTCCATAAGCACCAAAATCAATAGAACATGGACTTATAATTAGAATCACAAATGGCTAAAAACAATATTGAAAAATAATGAAGGTAATTGTTGACATGTTTTTCATGAATTGCTCCAATCACGTGAGGAAAATTTGCACGTTGTTTGAAACCTTCAGCTATGCTTAACAACCTTTCAACCGTGGGCTCGGAAAATATTCTGCTTTCATTAAGTTCCAAATGGTTGTGCAAACCTCTTCGACAATTTTTCTGATGGTTGATAATCCTATTCTGTGGGTGTAATGAAGCTCTGTAAACGAGAAACCGCTCGCTAGGTATCTGAAATATGAGGGTTTTTTAAATTTTGATTTCAAGAAAATTACTACAATAAAGATGGAGAACGCTTCGTGACGGTTTTGTTAAACAAAGGCGTGAACTAGCTACTACCAATAGTGGATCTATTGCTATGAATAAAAAATACAAATACTATAATCAACTCTTGTTTCTCTTACCAGTAGTCGCAATGAATACAAAGCATGACAGAATGGCAAGTCAAGAAAACAACGTCCCATTTGAAGGGCAACATGGTAGTAACATAATTCCACCGGAAACGAAGAAAACCAAAAAAGTCATTTAACAGATAAAATTGGTAGTGAACTTGTGAATGTTTTAAAATCTACATAGCAACGAAAGACTGATTAAGAAGATTCTGATCGACAATTTATGCTGTCATTGGTTAACGATTTAAAAAGGGTGCCTCAAAGATTAAAGCCAAGGGTAAAGATAAATATATTAAAATGCAACAAACTGCACTATCACCACAGTGAACGGCTTTGAATGAAATGAGTCAGAGCCGCCGTGAATCCACAAAACGCAACTACGCGTGTGAGTGTCTAAAAAACCGCACGATGATGCAGATCTGCACTCCCGCAAGTACGCGCGTAGGTGCGTTGACACGCAACATGCAGCGCGATGCGTGGCAGTGTGATAATCGCTTTAGTCACATAAAAATTAACACATTGTCTTTTTCATTGTTTTTGTGTAATCAGCCTCATATACATAATAATCCCTCAAACGAAACATTGCAAATCGTTTATTAATTCTTACCCTTTTATTACGCATCTTCATTATTTTCCAAGCCCCTAAAGACTGTTACATCCTTTGACTTTCATCCCAAACCAAACATAACAGTACATAAAACTACGAACACACACTTACAGAGTCCCCCAAACTCAGAAGGAAATCATGGTCCATGCTTCAGACTCCATTGAGCATTTAACGCTATAAAACAAGCCACCATTTTATGAACTACATCTTACTTGAAAGGGTCAGCGATGCAGTGGCGACATTAGGGGGCCGGAGGCCTGTCGGCTCGGGCCCCCTAATGTCGCCTAATTCGCAAAGTAGGTAGGTATGGATTGGTATATACATTTTTGAAATCAATATACTAATACAATATTTTTATCTCATACGATTTTTTTCATAAACCCATTGCTTACAGAGTTATACCTCTTTCAGTATTGTAGGAAAAAAATAATTAATTAACACTAGTAAGTATTGTAAAATATTGTCAAATTAGAAGTTTTTGTAGGTATGCCACACCACCCCGTGACCTCATTTGTTTTTGTCCAAAACACGGCCAAACCGGTTTTGTTATCAGTGACGCGTTGTGACGGGCACCAATCAGAGGGCAGTAAAATCGCAAGTAGACGAGAGACGGAAGGAAACTTCATACGATGACTTTAGTTCGTTGTTCTCTACGATTACCTACGGATTACCCTACATACTATTTTGATTTTTGTGAAGTTACGATTTACAAGTTTTTTGTACAAATATTTAGTAATTTAATAACCTTGATTTGTTCGTGAAATTAACAGTAGCTGACAGTCTTAAAGATAGTAACTTTTTGTACAACAAAATTAGTAAAAATATCTGGCAACTTAAGGAGTTCTGTAGAAAGTATTGTTTTAATATAAATAGGAAATGTGAAAGTGCTTATCGTAAGGAGCAAGTATTCAAAAGTTATTATAGTGAGTGGTTATAATCAGAAGTATTTTGGTGAAAAATAAAAAACAAATCAGTGCCCAGAACATCTTCACAGTTTGTGATTCCATCTCCAGTGAAAACATCTATTGACACATCGACTGAAGTAAGTCCTAGGAAAGCTTTTACTGAATTAGGTCCTAAGCATAAAAAGACACGTATAGAACACACTGTTACAACTATGTCCTCAGATGAATTATCACATTTTATTTATTAATATTAGGCTTTTCAACAATGAGTGCACTGTTGCTTTATAAATTTGTGCATTGCAAACTTAAGTCTAACCATCTCATCACTTACAGAAAAGCACAGCGTGCACTACATTAGGCGCAGAAAATTACACAATTAATTAACAGCAAGTAAAAAACAAAATAAAACTATTGAAAGCTAAATTGTTTGCAGTAAATTAAATTAAGTAACATAGATTAAATAATGATAAATTAAATTAAATTAGAATAGAATAAATTAAATTAGAATACATTTAATTATTTATGTATAATTAGGTACTAGAGATACTCACTAAATGTCAAGTTCAACTTTTTTTAGAGCAGGTACAGAAGAGATTAATAGATCAATATCGCCTTCGTGCTCTTTGCATGATCACATTCTTGATAGTGGACAGTATTTCCTCAAGTTGGTGTGACATCTTCGCATGCAGAAAAGACTCCTATTAGAACATCTTGGCAGATTACGTGGCACGTGGAATAATACCCTACTAAGCAAATCGGGATGGTTCAGAGAGCCTGTTACTAACTTCTTAAGGAAAACCAAATCCAGCATATTCCTGCGTTTCCCCTGCGACACTATCCTAAAATACTTCAGTCTCTCTTGGTTCGAGTTGAGTTTTTTTTCTCATATTATTGGTATATATTTCAAAGTTAAAAGCAGATGGAAATGGAAGTATTGCAGGAATATTAGAACACTTGCTAAAGAATCCACAAGAAGTGCAGATAGTAAAAGATTGCCTATTTGTTATAAAAAAAAACTAAATTTGCACCGGATGAAGCTTTAGGCTTGTTTTTGTCTCTTAAAATGACGAAGTGGCAATATAATACGCTACGGAAAAGAACCCTCTGCTCTGACCCACGTATTTAAAAATACGACTCAAACTGTTGCGAGAACACAAAGCCCTCTCAGAAGAGGCAAAAGCTTTGTTGATTATTATAGATAGAGTTGGTGACGATTATGATCAGGAAAACAAAAATTTAAGTTCAGACCCATCACTGTATAATGAACCTGAATCTGGCTTTTCTGAATAATTTTATAGTGATGGCTTTGTCGAAGCACAAAACAGCCAAGTGCGTGTCGGACATTTATGGTTCTGTACCAAACCGCAAAATTGAGTTGGTTGTAATAGGAAAAATGAGGGAATTGCATTGAAAAAATCCGTACAAAATTTTGTAAAAAAAATGACTGGTGGATTTTCATTACTTTGTGTTCCAATATTTTTTAAAACAAAAAGTACTGTATTTCTGATATCTACTCAACAAGTTCTAAACAACAATACCACACTCGATGGGGTTCGTCAATTTTTTTTACGCGCTTTTTTTTTCTGTATTGGAGATCCATTAAAAACATTTAAAAATATTTTTTGACAATTTGTTTGGTTTTGGGTCAATAAAATGCTTATACTGTGAACCAACTGCTTGGGTGTAAAACCTGTGTGACAGACGGACACGTGAGTGACAGCAATAGGCCTCCGTTTGGAACCTTTGGTTACGGAAAAACGTTCTGTATTGGATATACCACTGTTAAAAAAAACGCGCTTAGTTTTCTACCTTTAAAAAAGTGTGGAAAAGAGAATAAAATAAAATGTATCTCCAATAGCGCAAGATATCGCAGTACCAGCTAATATAGGCTAATAATTTGTGCTATTCAAATATCTAAACCGTTTTGTGAGATGTCTTGAGCGTTTCGATATTTTTATGAAATTATGTTTTATTTCATACAAAAAAAAACTTTAAATATTCATAACATTGAAAATAATAGTCACAACGAAAAGTCATGGAACATTTTTATATTTTATTTGATAGTAGATTTCATTTCTGAAATTATTTGTTTTAAACAACTCAATCAGTTTTTGTTGATTCCTAAGTCCTCTACGCTTTCATATCAGTCCACTGTGCGGAGGTGGCGAGCAAGGCATTCGCCCGGGGCCTCGCTCTTGCAAGAGCCTCGCGCGACAACCCAAAAAGCTTCCAATCACAACGATGAAATAAGTTAAGTATTAATAATAATACATTCCAAGTTTAGCATTTCTCGTTTATCATTGAATAATAATAATACCCTGTTATAGCCTGTTACTATCCCACTTCGGGGCAGAGGCCTTTTCTCAAACAGAGAATTCATGAGAATTAATCACCAAGCTTGCTCTAGACAAGTTGGCGATTTCAGATTTATATTACCTACTAGCGACCTGCCACAGCTTCGCACAGGTAGTAGAGCATTATGCTTACATGTTTTTTCTTAAAATATCTATCTATCTACCATACACAAAACAAAATGCGACTTTGAATCCCGTCATACCTATGAGACGCGCGCTTGAATTTATTTTCGAGCGCTTTATTTTTATTTGGCGATAACTCATAAGATGTTCATTTAAATTATATGGTGTAAAGGATTATCATGATGCATGAAATGCTTAAGGTGAATTACGTATTTAAGTTGATAAGGATTTATACAATATACGTATGAATAGCTTGCAAATTACCGCATTGTACGTGACCATTTTGTAGACTTTTCAGTATACCTATAAAAGAGGAATAGCCCACCATACATTTTTTTTTATATCTCAAAAGATTGAGGCAACGTTTTAGATGAAAGATCCCAGGTGGCTTGACTTTTTCCGACATTCAATTTCAATTTCAAATCTTCCTCATGAATCACTATCTATTGGAGAAAACCGCATGAAAATTCCGTTCAGTAGTTTTTGAGTTTATCGCGAACAGACAGACAGACGCAGTGGGGGACTTTGTTTTATAATATGTTGTGATAAGTCCAGGTTTTCTCCCGATATTTTCCTTCACCGTTGTCACAGATATCTAAAACAATCTTATAAAATCCATTTGAATTTGAAAAACTCACATTAATACTTGCCCGGATTTGAACTCAAGATCTCAAACACGAGAAGCGAGTTCTTAGCCAATGGGCTATTACTACTACATTAAAACTCCATATCATCACAAAAAGTACATTGCAAAAAGCAAGGGCCTCGCAAATATCTAACTACCGCCCGAAGCCTCGCAGCGGTTAAGGCCGCCCCTGCAGCAATGTGTCATGATCGATTACTCTTCGTGATAAACTTTAAAGGGACAGTTTTTCGTGAGGTTTTATTAAGTTTTGAGAGTGTTGAGCGGTGTAAGTGTCATTGGTTTGTTTGCAGTTTTGTTCGTTTATTGGGCAAAGATGTTGTCGTAAAGGCAGATGTTTTTAGGATTGTGTACTTACAAGTTAATAAAAGGCTTGTAAAAAGAGAACCGCGGGCGTGAGGAGGTTCTTCAATATATACTAATACGGTGTGCACACATTCACGCATCTGTAAACATCTAAACATATGTTTATACACATACATACAATAAGTATTTATTATGTAAAAATCAATATAAACGTGTATCCTTGGGCACAAATGGTCATCATCAACTTATCAAATTATTATTACACTTAATTATATAATTATTATATTATTATATCGCACTATAATCACATCACACTGATATTATAAATGCGAAAGTTTGTGTGTATGTGTGTTTGTATGTTTTTTACTTCTTCACGCTCAAATGGCTGGACGGATCTGCATGAAATTTGGCACAGAGGTCACGAATAGTACATAGGATACTTTTATCCCGGGAATATGTTCCCTTGGGATAATTTTCGACATTCACGCGGGCGAAGCCGCTTACAGAAGCTAGTAAAACTTATAAATGCGAAAGTTGGATGAATGAATGTTTATTACTCAATCACGTCAGAATAGCTGAACGGCTCTGGATGAAATTTGGTACAGAGATAGATTATAGTCTGGATAAGCACTTTTCAACCCGGTATAATGTTCCCTTGGGATAAGAAAACACTTTTCACGCTGGCGAAGCCGCTGACAGAAACTAGTATTAGTATAAAATAGCCAGCCGCCCCATCTTCGCCCGTGACAAATTATATACAAAAACCTTCCTCGTTTCTCACTCTTTCTATTGGTGAAAACTGCATGAAAATAATCGTTTCAGTAGTTTATCGCGAACAGACGCGGCAGGGTATTTTGTTTTTTAATATGTTGTGATGTTTTAAAAAAAAAGTTATTAAAAAAAACCGATTGCTTAAGAAGTGAACTAAACAGATGTTAACATTGGGACCCTCACAATATGGCACCCAAAATCCGTGTAATCAGTGACACTTGCAAGTATTAATCGATTGACGTAAGAATCATCAAAATATATCTACGCGTTTGTTCTCTCTAATAGAAACAATCATACATAGATTGATATACATTAGATACGTTACACATTATCCTTCGGCAGTCGGGTAAAAGATTGGGTCGATTTTATCTTTTTCAACTTACTGTCGCAGTTGCCCTACCTATTTATTTTCTTGCTTGATCATTAATGTACATAAGTCTTTATGTTGAAATATAATATTTTGTTAGCATCAATTTAGTTTTGCCCTAGCTAAAGCTATTGCAAAAAAAAAATGCTCATTACAAACAAGACATACGAGTATTTATACCTTACTTTGTTGCATCCAATTTTCACTCATTCAACCACAGATGTCATTTTTTTTATAAACCTCCACAAGAGAAATATTGTTTAAAAAAATATTTAAAATAATTCAAAATGGTCGCATAGTCAGTTTTCTTTGAAATGCTTTCAGTATGATAGTTTTAATTTAGCATCCTCGCTGACGACTTACTTGTGAATACTTTTGTATTTTTAGTTCCCTTAGGAGACATGTCTGAGATAAACTCTTTCAGACTAAATGTGATCTGGGTAACTGAAAACTTGAGTGCGTCAACAAAAGACGAGTATTTTTATATTTGTGTACGTTTTATTACAACTATTTTAATCTTCTTCATCTTCTCTCTTATTTTCACGAACTATATGAGAATAGTTCATTCAAATAATAAACCGTGATTGAATGAATTTATTTGCTGCGCTATGCTACATTTGGTACGCTACGCTGTAGCGCGTGATCTGCTACGCCGTAGCACTTCTTGACTACGATAGCCTTGAGTTGTTGAAAGCTACCATTTTCGTAAGAAAATTTTGTTATTGTTAATAATTAATGTCATTAATAATAAATGTCAACTACACTCATATACCTGCTCGTGAGTTCGACTATATGGTTCTACACAACCTGCATTATTATTATTATTTCTACACAATGTGCCCGGATTTCTTAAAAGCCTGAGACCAATTTTGAAAAAATAACTCTCTAAATATACCTACACACAGCAATTTCCATACATAAGTACCCACATTCCCGAAAAAAGGATCAAGAGATTCTTACGTTCGCTGTATCGTTAATAACGCTAAACTAAAAGTGATTGCCAATAGCTGAGTCCCTGGAGTACCCCCCGTCTACTTTGAGGTACTCAAGTAACGTATAAAAAACTGAAGGTATCAAAGTTTCTCTTTGAATCCGTCTGTGGCAGGCCGCCCGGAAAATTAATATGGAAGTCAGTCGATGGTACTACACGAATTTTGTTTCTTGCATTGATGTTTTTGTGTGACTGTACTTTTATTTTTGTGTTTCGTTAGATGGCTCACGTGTCGTGGTGGCCCAGTTGCTAAGACCTCGCCTCTCGTGCTTGAGGTCGTGCTTTCTAAGTTAACCTTGAATATCGGTGACAGCGGTAAAGGAAAAAATCGTGAGGAAATCTGGACTTATAGTGAGTTTGATATAAGGTTTGCTCCATTGGTGTAATTGCTGCAAGGCGTTCCAGTGCGAGGATAAACTAATAAATAAATTAATGTGCAACAGTTTTATATGCGTATTTTTTTGTATAAAACTTCTTTCTGCCTACAATAATTCCAATTCCTGATTGCCTGACTACAGCTGACTTAGCTACTGAAAACGATCTACACTTTCATATCGTGATCTTTCGAAAAGGACGCAGTTGTTTTTGTTGCACATTATTTCATGTTAAAATAAAGTACTTACTTAAAGGGGATCATCGTAAGTAACTCAATGTATTTGTCACAAATATATCATTATCATCAACATACAGAAGTTCAAAGAGCATGCTACTCGCAATCGCAAACCAAGTTACTTGATTCTCGGTCAATATTGTCCATTAACTACCAGCCACCCTTCTACCACGACTGTCATACACTCACTCTTATGACGGGTCGGACGGGTCGGCATTTGACAATTAGTGTCAAGCTAGTATTTTTTTTAATATACTAGGCTCGCGCATGACCACTATCTCACTTGATGGTAAGCGATGATGTGGTCGACGGTGAATCACGTTTGCCTAAAAAAAACCTATTACATCTTGATTTAATGACCCCTAGATTGTTCTGTATCCCAATCCTTAGTGTACGCATTTTGTACTATTTGCGATGCATACTAACTTATCCTTATCTTGTCTTGTAGGCAAGAGTGCTTCACCGAAGACCACATCATAGCTTACCATTAGTCGAGATAGTGGTCAAACGCGAGCCTGTCGTTAAATAATAAATAAAAAACTTGTCCTGCACTCAAACGATTATAGAGCCCCTCTTATATAAACAACATCGCTATATGATTCGCGCAGGCAGTTCATAGTGCTAACTGCAAACTGGTCAGCTTTATTACGGCCTGCGTCCAACTTGCACCGCACCCGATAATCTGCAAGTTTTTCCCTGCAACCCAATGTGGGTCAAGAGAAACTCGGAAAGGGGCGCTTTAGGCCTGCTGCATGCTTGCGGATATGTGTCACTCTGTGACGTTGCGACAAATTAATGTGTACAGCAAAACAAAGTCACATCTTATTAGCGAAAGCCATTGCTAAAATTATAGATAAGCGTCATGCGCAGGTCAATCTCATAGATCTTTGACTTTTCGACAGTAGTTTTCACTCATAGAATATAATTTTGTCTTGCTCTAGGGGCTCCGGTGCTTTGGGGTATATGTTTTAGGACCCTATGTTGTGAATTGTTTGTTTGTAGTTTGTAGAAATACTGGTCCAATTACCAAAGAAGATTCTTTTGCTGATAGGAAACTACGTTATTGCTGAGTAGTTACATAAAATATACTTTGTTGTATACCATAATTGTAACATAATTCTTTTACAAGACTGCTATCTATCTACGGATAAAAATGGCGGACCAACAACGGCGGCGGAAAATCTTTGGATGGACCAAACGTAAAAAAGAGAAGCGTAGACGTAGAAATGTTTGACATACATTTTTTTGCGATTGTGAATAGTAATATGCTGCATTTCTGGGAAAGTTTTGATTTAGATTTGATCGTTTAAATAACAAAAAAGGCTTTTTTTATTTTGCGAACATCAAAACTGCAGAACTTTTTCAATTTCGTCGTAAATTAAATACGCTACAGTTTCGAAGCTTCCACTATTTGATTAACGTCAATTAAGTGAGAAATGTTTCATCAAATAAATACAGTTATATCAATAAGTGCAATTCTCGACCCCAGGGAAATTATTATATTTGAATTAAATTACAACTACAGAAATAAATGTGCGTGTATTTAAATCTCAATTAACATTTCCACAATTAGTTCAAATGATAAAATCTGGCATTTGCAACCGCCTTTATGACACACACATTTGTGTTCCAACTGAGTATTGTATTGCGTTTGTGTGCTCCGTTGAAATGCAATATGTGTCGATACACCCACTGTGTGCGTGTGTGTGTTCCCTACGTTTTTAAGTGTACGTGGGAATATGTGAGAGGTGTATATGTGTGTGTTTTTTCATGTCGTGTGCGTATGTGTGCATGCTCTGCGGTGTATGGAGTACCGTTTGAGGGATCCAACAACTGATGGATTGTTTTTCCCTCCAGAGACGTGATTCGCTTTATGTATCAACTGTTGTGTGAATCTGGCGACGGTAGCTCCCCCGTGTTATTAATTATTTAGTGTTTGTGTGAGTGGTACCGGGTTATAAAAAGGCCGATGTGTCATTCGGTTATTATTAGTGTTGTTTTGTAGGTCTTATTGAGTGTTTCGAGAGATGACATGTTCTCTGCAGCTAGCATATTTGTTTGTATTTCTTACTTACATACTTTGTGGTATTTCTTTAGCACTGTTATGTCATTATCAAATATCTGTCTCTGATATTTCCTTATTTTTCCTTTACTCTCAGCTCTTTCTTGCCGTGGTTTTGTACATCACCCGTAGCATTATGTACTGATTTATTTATGTATCACGTAAACTGGTTGGATGTACGATTATAGGTGGATGTACTGTAGGCCTTACTACCTTGCCTATAATCGTTTGTTCGATCTTTGTGTCTCTGAAGTTGGCTCTGCCAACCATTGCGGAAGAAAAAATTTGTCATCGAGTATTCTGCGTAGAGTAAGCGAGATAGGACCAACGACAAACGTAAGCGAGTGAAAGATACAGTTATAAAATGCTATCTTCACCTTCAACATTGACACAAAAATAACTACAGCGCAGGGTCTTGCAGCCAATTCAATTAAGCCGTAACTTCATTACCTAGTTCATTGCAGCGAGTATATGATCAGTATCACTGGTGCATGAGTTATTAAGTGATTTTTCATTTGGTGATCTGTTTTTATCAATGTATACTGAAATGTCCATAGAAATTAAGTATTATTCAATATCTATAAGTGAAGACTTGTTATTGGACTGTCAAATCTACTGTTTCTGGTCTGTTTGTTTTAGCTGTAAGTTCCATGTTAAATAAATAAATAAATAAATTCAGAGACACGAAGATCTGTTGTGAGTATTATAAATGTGCTACTAATATGTCTCTTTATTTTGTACTGAGCTTTATTTTTTCTTCTTTTCAGATTCATGTCTGCTTACACCAACATCATCAATGCTATCACAGTCAAGTGAGTCAATTTACTATTAAAATAATGATGCGTTAATATTATCCCTTGGTTGGAAAATTATTCATACCAAACCTTTGGTCCTCTTTAACCCCTCCTTCCCTCTATATCGCAGTGTAATAGTAGGTTAAAAAGCACGTTGCCTCACACTAGGAGTATCCCGTTTATTGTGGGCGCGTTTAAACTCAAACGCACAAATATCCAGATCTGGAAACAAGGTCCGTGCGGGAATCAAACACGCTACATGTAGAGCAGCAGCCAATCGCTCAGCCACTGTGCTAACCGTCGGCGTCCTTCCTCGTTAGTCTGCATTTGTATTCCGACTCACGTGCGTCTAGAATTTATTTAGTCCCGAACTTTATTTTTGCAAAAAAAAAATAAGTTCAAAAGCTAAAACAATACATTCTGCAAAGTAGCCCACGACCACGGTTATTTTATTTGGGAAAACAAACAGTTGTATAGTTCTCGCCAAACTTCTTGGCCACCCTGAAGTTGGCTACAATGGTAGCGCAGTAGTAAATCTCATACAAAAACAGCACCGTTTCGAGCCTTACGCATCGGAAAGCCAACTTCAGGTTGGCCCAGAAGTTTTGCCGAGCATTATACATTGTATGTTAAACTCGGATCACCACTATGAATATGTATGAAATACAAAAAATATATTACATGTAAGTTGTTTATTTAATACCCGATATGTATTAAACATTTTCTTATTTCAAACTTGTTACAGCATGTTTTTTCAGTTGTGGGTTTAAGTTTTAGAACTTTTTTTTGTTGTTTAGGGTTTGTTGTTTCTAGAATAATGCATATGTTACAAGAGTGGACTCTAGATAACGTATAACGATAACGTAGTTGATTTAGGAAATTTACTAGTCACTAAAGGACAGGAATGGGTATGTGCTAAGTGTGTGTAGTTATGTTAACTAACGAAACATACACATAGGTTTATGATTCGAAATTTGAGAGACTCAGTAAAGAGGGAACAAATGAACATAAATGCATACATTGATAAATACCGATTAACAAACACTGCGATGCCGTTGTCGGGAAAAAAAAAGTTTTCATGACTTCGACAGAATATATCTCGCTAACGCTACGCTTGACAAAAATATGATGTAGCAAACCCTACCTTCATTTTAAAATGTCTGATCAACAATACCATACATGATGCGGTGGGTTAAGCATTTTTTTTGTTCTTGGCTTCGGGCCCCCTAGAGGGCGCCATATTCAATGTGACGTCACAAAGTCTATAACTAGCGGACAAACAAGACGCTTCCAAAGACATCATTCATTTATCAAATTATGATAAGTAGTTTAGAAGTTATGAGGGAACAGATTAACATATATCCACACATACCGGTCAAAAACATAACCCTCCCTTTTGCTTCGCCGTAGTCGGTTAAAAAGAATATTTATTTAGCAATGACGGATCGAAATAACCAATGTGTGTTAGGTATTACAACTATACATTCTTCATGCTTTTGAACAAAACTTAAAATAAATTTTTGTAACACGAACTTAGAAATGTTTTCGAAACAACATTTGAAAGAAAAACATCAAGTTTTCACACACCATATAGGAGTGCCTTTCAACCTAAACTTTGGCCCGGGTTTTATGTTCTGAAGTAGAAATAACATTTCAGAGTCGTTGGTGAAGCTTTAGAAGTGTGGTTTTGATTACCAAAAAGAAATTATAAAATGTTATTTAATCTGTAGATTTCACACACGACTAAACAATTCTAGCTAGTATAGTGAATACACAGTTAGGCAAAGATCATATGACCGCGCTCCCGCGTACCACAGCGCGGCGCGCTGCGTCTTCTGCGCAAGATCTTGTACCGCGTGGTGACGCGCGGTACAAGATCTTGCGCAGAAATTCTGCAACCCTGTATCGACTCGTTCAGTTGATCCACGCGGTTTTTAATGGACAGAAGCACTGATTGAAGAAAAATGATAAGCAAAGACTGCCAGACTGGCTCGCGTACAATGCTGTCATGTGAACGCTCCCATCTCGTGGCGACTCGCGGTGCCGCGCGGTCATGTGAACTTACTGTTTATACCACCCGTGTTCATACAGTTGCTTGTGCCAGGGCCGCAGCGGACCCCGTCAGTTTTTGCTGACATCTCTTTGAGGCGCGCGTGGAACACTACACGCCGTCGACTCGGGCCTGGTCCTTATCGGACGGCGAGCTACCTATTAATCGCTGTCCACAAGCCCGTGCCTACTGTGGCCGAGAATCAGCTTGCGACTCCCGATGCCCAGGGCGTCTCCTGTGATGGCTAAGGGCGTGAGGGCGGCTTCGTTGCGTCTCCCTCACGCGTCCCGCCTCCTCCTTCGTGAACATTACTGCTTCGCAGATGGAGGTGACAGCTTCCCGTGCTTTTTCGCTTCGCACCATGGTCTGGACCAGGGCCGGACACGAAAGGTCGCCACCGCCGATCGACTACACGAGGACATGGCGGTGCTCCGCCCAAGCAGGCCAGACGCCCACCGTATGCTCTACCGTGACCTCCGGGCGATCTACATAATGGTGACACCCAGCACCCATGAGCAGGAACCTCCCGAAACAGCCGTATCCGGTGAGGATCTGCGTCAGGCGGCAGGTGAGGACGCCGTGGCGCCTCTCAAGCCACTTCTCAAAGAGAGGGCTTATCGCCGAAATTATGGCGTGCCCAGATAATGGCCATGCTGCGGTTACAATATCTTATCAGCCAGTTGGTGGCGCGGTCGACGATCTGAATAAACTCTTAGGTAAAATCGTCGCTCATAGAGGGCACTTTTTACATTTGATATGCTGCTAAACCTACAGATTTTGATACACTTTCGTATTTTCCCGTACCTCCAAAACAGTTTACGCCTAATCACGTAATCAATGAGCTATCAGAACTACAACCCTCGAACTAGCTTCGATTAACCACCGCATAATTTATTCAGCAGCATCTATCATCGAGCGGGATCTGTCCGCCGGGAGCCGGGAGAGACCTACTTATACTTGCGTGAAACGATTAACGAACAACTTACTGAGAATGCCTTGAATTAACTAAACATTACTTGACCCTTTAGTTTTGTTGTTGGTAACAAACATAAAAGGCTTTGATAGTCAAATTAGATAGGTCTACAGCAGGAGGCATAAATTGATGAATTTTCCGATTCAATAAGTTTATAGTATAGCATTTGCCAATCGAGCGGCTTCACCCGCATGAAAATCAAAACTTTCTCACTGGAAAGTACTACAGGGGTGAAAGTTAAAAGGGTGCCGAAGTAAATGGAACTTTACATAGATTTCATGAAAATCCATTCAGCCGTAGAGGTGTAATTGATTTAAAAACATCCTAATCGGTATTTTGAATGTTTTAAATCAATTACCACTCTCACGTTTATAATATTAGTAGGATCTAAAATAAAAATCTATATAAAAACTCGTTAACCACTTTTTTTAAGTAGGAATTTGAGACTTTTCTTTTTGTTCCATAATCTTCAATTTGTCTGTACACTTGACCCTTCTGATAATCATCATCATCTTCAATACATATAATAAATCTGTAGAAAAGTCGTTTTTGTACAATAGCCGGGGTGTTAAAGGATAACCAAGCATTTTTGAAATTTTTGTTTGTTTAGCTGTGCACGCATCACGTTAAATGTACGAAACTAATGTTAATCTTTATGTAAGATTGTGCGACCTCTTTTGCCTTTGTGTAGGCTCAGGGCCGTCCTCACGACGTGCTGTTCTGTTCTTAACATGTCCGTATCATCTCGATCTACTTTCCGTCAACTTGTGCTGTACTAGAGCAACTTTTAAAGTACCACGGTAAAAAAGGTAATTTAATGAGTTTCAAGCCTTTTTACAAAAAAATCTAAAGATGTCAAAATTGTACGATTTATTTCCCCTTCTATATTTTATGTACTTTACCTACGCCTACATATGTGCAAACAAGCTAAGGTATTTCTAGTAAACAATTGACCAGGCAAGATATTAACTGGTCTAGATGCAGAACAGCGGTATCAATTTCAACCATTCAGGTAGCTAAGATGTTATACATTGGCCACCATGATACAGCAATAAGCAGGTCAAATATGAAGAGCCAGGACGGCCTGGCGGCCCTTCACCTGAACTCATCTTCTTCTAGTTATGTTGGTAGGTAGGCGCGGAAATAAGAATAAATGGCTTCAGATCACAATCGACGTAATTGAATCAGCATTAACAGGAATCACAATGTAATTAGGTAATTAGCGATTACTACTACACGAAATCAACTTAATTAAATCTTGAAATAGAGTGATGGCGAAGATTCTGAGCGATTCGTCACAAGCCTGGTGCGCGGAAGCCGTCTCGTTCACCAAAGTGAGTTTAAGATGGCCGCCGACACTACCATCGACAATGACGCTTCGCTAGGTTGACATCGACAGTCCTGTCAACCTGACGTTTGACGTTAACGCTGTCAAATAATATATTATTGATATAAACAAAACTGTAAATTAATAATATTTCTACTTCTCAGTAATAAAAGCTTTTTTACCCCCGACGGAAAAAGATGTGTGTTATAAGTTTGACGTGTGTATCTGTGTGTAGCTCCTAAACTTATGAAACGATTTTAATTTCGTTTTTTTTTGTGTGAAAGGCGACTATCGAGAGTGGTCTTAGTTAAGTTTGATTAAAATCGATTCAGCCGTTCTAAAGTTTTTTGTTTGAATCGGGTTGTTTTCGCAAGATATCGTGTCATAATTACGTGTTCAACATATTGACGATCGAAGCTACTACTACCACTAGATAAATTATGTAGCATGCAATAAAGATGTGGCGGAGAAATTTTTAATTTTTAAATTTTTGTTTTCTGAAAATATATTGCTGAGTTATTTTAACCACAAAGGCTGTGTGTTTGTTACTTATGGTTAAAATAGTTCTTTTAAACTTGAAAGTTTGGTTAAAGAACATGACTCAGAATAGTTTGATTCAGTGTAGTTTGATTGCTTACAATATTCATGGCCGCGCAATTGCAGTGATCACAAATTTCGGTTGTCCTGGCCATAATAGGAATTGTCATGGGCCGTAAATTTTTATGTGCGACGAGTGACACTCGCTGACGTGATTCATTTGTATGATATGGAAAGTATTGACAATGCCGTTTCTAGTAGTGTCTGCTGTAAGTCTTTGGGACTTACTTTCACAAAGTTCTACAACTTTCACTAATAATATTAATGGCCGCGCAATTGCACTGACCATACATTTCTGCTGTCCTAGCCGTAATAAGAATTGTCAGGGGCCGTCAATTTTTAGGGTTCCGTACCCGAAGGGTCCAAACGAAATCCTATTGCTGTCACTCACGTGTCCGTCTGTTTGTCCGTCGGTCCGTCGTCTGACACACTTCTCTTCCAGGAAGCGGATGTAGATGCTCCCCATGAGGTAGTAGACGCGCCTTTGTTGATCTTTACTATGGGCTCCGGCACACGGAAGAAAAGACAAGTGCCCGGGGGTTCCTGTCTGACCCACCCGTGTGTCAGGGTCCATTTTTTACGGCCAAACGGTTGGAGCCACAGTCTACAAAATTTCACAGTATAAGTTTCTTATTGACCCAAAGCCATGCAAAAGGTCATTTAAAAAAAAATGTTTTTTAGGGTTTTCCCATACAGCTAAAGATGGGAGTGAAAAAAAAAATTGTCCTACCCCATCGAGTAGGATATCGTTGTTTAGAGCTCGTTGTAGTAAATAAATACTTTATTTACTGTTTTAAAAAGTAATGGCAAACAAAGGAATCTAAGCCAAGTTCAAGCAAAAAAGGAACTGGCGACGCAGCAGCTGTGTGTAATATTACACGAACTACCTGGAGCCACTTTTGACAACTTAATAACTCAAAATCTATTTTACATAAACACATGAAATTTGGTTTATCTAATAAAATCCGTCAGACAAACTATAAACCAAAATTTCTTAAATATAGCTCAAATGGCTATTTAGATGTTAACGTCCAAAAATCGTAATTTTTATCACTGACTGACCTATAGACCAAAACTCTAACCCAGTTCCAGATGGCCTAGAAAGTTCAAATTTGCCATCCAGATAGGTGGTTCGGTGAATACAAAGGAATAAATCAGAAACTTGTGAATAGTTATCATTTTATTATATTTTTAGGGTTTCGTACCTCAAAAGGTAAAAAAGGTACCATTATAAGATCACTCTCTTGTCCGTCTGTCAGTCTGTATGTCCATGTGTCACCACCGATTTTCTCAGGAACGGGTGGATCTAGCAAGTTAAAATATCAAGTGTATAAAAATCAAGGTCCTGAGTCAACACGATAAAAGATATGGGCAAATTTAGATTTTCGCGGAAACTTGTAAGTACCAAAAAAAAATATTTTGTCGGCCTTTACCCTTTACCTGTGCTGTAAGACCTTGCTTTTAACCAAAATTGACATTTCTAGGTCAACCAGAAGTCCCCTATAGGTTTTGGGTCGAAAACCTATATGGTACCTAGTTCCCGTTGACCTAGAATCACGAAATTGGGCAAAAAGCAAAAAAAAGTCTTATAGCACAAATAAAGGAAAAATTCCAAAAAATAAAAAATATTGTAAATTAAAGGGTATCCCCATACATACATAGTTGACGCCACCCTGGGTACGGAACCCTTCGTGCACGAGTCCGATTCGCACGTGTCGGTTTTTTCAATTAATTGATTCTATTAGGAACACTTACCTAAAGTGCCTGTAATGTAAGAATCAGAAATCAAAATTGATGACAGCTGGTCTTTATGTGGGTCTTAAGATCTTTACGTCAGTATATAACTAGGCGAGTACCACCCTTCTAGAACGACTCGAGACCAAGTTTCAGATATATGTTGACAGGGAACAATTCCCTATTTGCTTAGCATATGCTATTACAATTCACAAATCACAAAGCTTTAGCCTTGACAGCGCTTTTCTTGACATAGGCTCCTCTATATTTAGTAAAGGGCAGGCTTACGTTGGACTCTCCAGAGTTAAAACCTTGGAAAAAAAACCGACACGCACTTGGCCGGTTTTTTATGGGTGACGAGTGACACTCGCTGTCGTGCTTTATTTCTATGATAGGGAAAGTATGACAATGCCGTTTCTAGCAGTGGCCGCTGTGGTACTCTGTGTTTGGAGTTCTATAACTTTCAATAAGTAGTCTAATTCTAAATTATCTTTGACTTAAAGGGGTGTGCTGAAATAAGCGGCACGCTCTAGCGGTGTGGCTATAATATTCTACTAAATCCTATCCTACTGTTAGCCTTGCTAAGTTATAATAAGTAACCAGATTGTTACAATACGTTATAGTTTTATACCCTAATTTTGTATTTGGATGTTTGAAGGTAGTAGGTCAAGAAAAGAAGTAACAAATACTCACACTCACAAACATACGCCTATAAAATATAAGTGTGATAACGACGTGCGTCTAGATGTTGTAGAAAACTCTTTAAATATTTTTTTTTTTTGTTTTAAATGGCTGCCTATCCGTCAGAGGAGATCTCTCAGATCTCTATGCATGCTCTTCACCATCATGAACGATCCTTGTACTCCCGATTATTTAAAACAATATTTTAAAGTGTTGGGCAGTTCTCACGATCTTAACCTTCGAGCTTCCAAAAACTTACTTCCACATATTCCTTCTCAACGCACCGGGTTTCTATCTAATTCTTACACTGCCTCAACTATAAAACTCTGGAACGTACTTCCCCTTGACATCAAAAAAGCTGAGAGTAAATTTTCTTTCATGCGTAGAATCCGGAACTTTTATCTGTCCACTCATACATAACACGGTCTTCGTCATAGTTATTATATTTAAATTTCAGTTTCATGATGTATTTAGTATTTATTATAATATTTATTAGTCTATTGTTATAGTAATTATTTATGTATTTTATTAGTTAGGTAGTTTATTAATCCGACTTCAATTGTTGTTCATAATTTTTATTTTGTACACCTACCACTGTTGTGTCCTTTTTTACCCAAAGGTTGACTGGTAGAGAATGCCTTGCTGCATTAAGTCCGCCTATGTATCACCAATGTACATGAAGTTTAAATAAATAAATATACCCCGCGTTAATATACGTCAATAAAAAATCCCTACTTAACGTAAACCTAGAAACCCACAGTGTTACTGCTCCTAGTCCCATAACATCCTCGGAGCAAGTAGGCAGCAGCCCGTAAAAACACAAAGAGAATCATAATACACAGCGAGATATGAAAAATATGAATATTGCGAGAAATACTCGGCCGGGCGAGGAATTTAATATATTCCACCCAGCTAATAAGTATCGGAGGAAACAAGATTTTTATTGAAAGATATGAGAGCGGGCGATGTCACGTGGGCGAACTAGGCTTGATCCTTTGTGGAGGCGGAAAAGTCGGTTAAAAAGAATAAAATCTTGAAGCCAGTTTGGGCTGTAGTTATTTTGATTTCCTCCGCCCCGATAAAAAAAGATTGTCCTGGAATTGGATGTTTGTCCCACGTTTAAGTCGGAAATTACCCAAAGGGAACGTAGGTACTCGTATTCTAACAAATAACAATTTATTAAAAACATATATCACGTACTCAAATACTGAAGTTAACAAAATGAAATTTAGGTAATAAACAAAATATATAACTATTACTTTCTTACTATTTAGTATGGATATAGTTGTAGAACAGCTCCATCACAAAAGGGCTTTTCAAGAAAACTACTTTTTAATTTGCAAGTCGAGCTTCGACCACCAAGGCTTCCCTCGGTTGCGGTGACTGTTTATTCCAAACAGCTTGCTTGTCAGTCTATTACAAAAAAAAAAACTGAAAATCGCATCACTTGTAAACCTAATCAAATTTTCCACCCCATGAAACATTTAAAAAATATTCCCCAAAAAAATCAAAGGCAAAAATAAAGGCAGGCAATATTGCCCATAATGGCTTGAATTCAGTTAAATATTGCCTTAAAGGCGGCACATTTTTATAAGGAGGACAAACACCTAATGAGGGTATGTAGGCAAGTTTGTACGTTCACGGGTCGACGCGTCTCGAGCGGGGATTTCGCGAAACGACCGAATTCCAACTGATTGCTGCATGGACGCGAATTTTTGTATTTACTTTGTATGTATCGGGAGGTTTAAAAGGTGGGCAGAGTGCCATAGTTCTAGGTTCGTGGAACGCTCAAATTGTGTGATTGGTTTGACGTTATGTTTGATTGTGTATTTCTAGGTCTTACCTAACTGCGACTATGCGTAGGTTTAAATCAACAACACATTTTTCTCAAAAATTTGCCCCTTTGCTTGTAAGTTACAGTCCGTCAAATCTAAGAAGTCCGATGACGTTTCTCATTTAACTTGCCGTGATAACTTTGTATGAAAGTTTACGAATAATCAAATTCATAATCCTAATTAATTACTATGCTGCCTATACACTATAACAACGAGTATCATTCGTAAGCATCAACTTAAGTTTATACAACGTATTTTTATAGCTGTCAAACGGTACTTCTTAGATTTGACGGACTGTAGTACACCTATTACATGTTACCACACCTATAGTGTAAAAATATATTTTGCACCTGTTTATAAAGTGATTGAAAATTCTTGTATGTCCACGACATATTATTATTATTATTTATTTATTAAAGTACAAGTTCATAAAATCTTAACTTAAGAACTATGCCCCACAAAACCGTTTTCACAGCGTTTTCATTGCCTCTGACCGCGTTAGGTAATCTCGAAGCACAGTGCGAGCTACGCCGTAGCCGTGCTACGATTCTTTTCGATTGATTTAATTGCTTTAATCACGTTTTTTCCTGAAATATAGTGAAATGATTTGATGTTAAAATAAAGTATTTTTTTGCTCGACATCCTACTGTATTATTAGATGTTCAATAACATTATAGAAATTGCAATTGTACAGTTTTCAGAGAAATCAAGACACAAAGTCACGCCCAACCAATTTCAAAACCCAGTTTTTATAACTACAACATCAAAGTATCACCAAATAAAGTGCTCATATAAATATAAAAAAAAATCCCATTCAAAATAAAACTTATTGTGTCCGTATTAAATGTGCCACTAGTCTCCCTGGAAATTTATCAGTAACATCGCCATCGGTTGTCACTCATTCATCACTGGCGGGTGACACGTTCGAACCTGTTAAATAACTCGGTGCGTGCCGCAGAGGCTGTGAATAGGCATAAATGGCACAGAATTAACGCCCGATGCGTATGTGCATCATTTCTAATGTCATATTCGTGAATGGTGGCACATAATCAACATTCTTGTCAAACTGAATGTGTACTGAGGTATCGTTTTGTGAAACCTATGATAGATTTGACAGTTGTAACCGACAAGAGCGAAATTGCAGATTTCCTCTCAATATTTAAGTAAAATAAAACTTAGACGATCGTCTAAGTTTCGTTGGATCTTCGGCGATGCGCAATAGGCACATGGTGGACAATTGGACATCCCACCCATACGCACTAAACGTTTTTTGGTATACTTCCATTGTGCGTACAGCTAGGTAGTGGAATTCCTCACCGTAGTTTTAGTAGCTTCAACCGCACTTTAAGTAAAGAGTGAACAGGTTACTTCTTGGCAAGTGTGTTCCATCATCTGGTGAGATACTTATCAAATGATAGTCTTTCAATATTATTAAAGTAAGGTTTTTACTAAAACATTAATTTAAATTAGCTTCGCTGATAAAATCAGTTAATCATCTTAGTCAAGAGCCACTCCTAGACATAAATCTATTCCTAGCAGGGCCACAATACATGGATCCACCTTACGCATTCAGTCAAACTTGGTGATAAAATAAAATTATATGAAACCAAAGGAGTTTTCATACGAAAATAGTTATTAATACGGTTTTGAATTACAAAATTATTAACTAAAGATGTTTTTTAAACAAGCTTTTTTCGTATTCTTCTCAGTAAACCCTTTTATTTGATACACATATCATGGCAGCACAAAAAAATAACTAGTCCGCCATCTTGGGCCATCCGCCATATTGTATTTAGAATGACGTTACTTAGCTAACCATGCATTGCCTTCCCAACTAAATGTGTATGCAAAATTTCATCTTAGTCGGTGGTGAATAACTCTTTGAAATTCCCCGAACACACTTACATACATAAATATATTGCATGTTTAATAAAAACTTGTAAAAAGCAGCCTTTGTGAGCATGGCTTTCACGGACAAATCCTTCATCAGTCAATTCAAGGTAAATAAAACTCTTCTTTACAGCCGCATTATTTTCCATTGTTTCAATTAAATTTTCCAATATTTAAATATTATTTTCATTTGTGAATCGTAAAGGTGAGAGATGCATACCGTTTTCAGATTCTGTGGTGCAGGTTCGTCCGTTTTAATTTTACATTTCGATTCAGGAAATTGAAAGATTAACATACGGTTTTATATTTACGGTATTTTTTTTGGTTTTTAAATCAATGTGGGTATTTAATTATGATTGATTACAATATTTTAGTCATTAAGTGCACTATGTGATAATGAATGTCACTAGACAGAGCTTTTTTGAGATATTTAGGTAGATGAAATACCTTTTAAAAGTTCTTTGATTTTTCAAGAATTCCATTCCTTGTCTTCTCCTTGTGTAAATGAGCTACACAAAAATAGTTCTTAATGAGGTAAAAAAACAGCCAGCAGGGTTGTATAATAATTTTATGGCTTTGTGACTCAAAGTCAACCTAGCAGCGATAGCGATTATCAAATAAAATTATTCAATAAAAAAACTTTTTTTAAAACAACATTTTTTCGTATTCTTCTCAGCAAACCCTTTCTCATCATCTGGGGCCGTCGGCCGGATTTAGAATCACGTCACTTAGCTAACCATGCAATGTGAAACTAAACGTGTATGCAAAATTTCTTCTTAATTGGTAGCGGATAACTGCATTAAAATTCAGTTGCAAGATTTGACCCGAACACACTTACATACATACATAGCAAGTTAAATAAAAGCTTGTAATATCTAATATGCAAGTCACGACGATAGAAAGTGAAATTGCCACTTGAAATTTCGGTAGCGTATGTTAATCCCATAAATTTTGGAGTTTACAACAACCGTTATCAATATAGAATATTACTTTATCGAAGCCCACTGGTTGTGCAATACGATCATTTATACAATATCGTCACTGTAGTGGCTCTTCAAATGCACTCTACCTGGAACACTACTCTAAAACATTTTTGTTCTACTTTGACACTAACCCGCACTTCGATTTGATTCCGAAACTATATGGATACTGCCGATACAAAAATTGTTACAGGTACCGGGCATTTGCACTACAAAGAATAAAGTGGTTTCTACATACTCAATTTTTACCCATAGAAGTCGGCAAAAAATACAGAACACCACATGCGCATTCATACACTAATCTGTATAACTAAGTCTGCTCTTCACAATTATTTTGTGACGAAAATAATGTCTGGACTGCAAAAGAGACTGTGACCTAGGTATTACAGTCTATGACCTAGGTGTTCTCAGAATATTCAAATATTCTAATATTATTATTTTAAATATTGGTGTTACTCCAAATTCATCTAGTTTTAAAACTTATTTAATTATTTGACGTGTAAAAGTGTTTTTTAAACCAAGCTGTAGTAAAAATATCATTAATCATTTAATTCGTCGCCCTCGCCACACCAAAGTGTCCAAAGTAAGACCTTTTTTAAAACCGGATACGCTTATAGTACGTCACTTTCTCCAGGCCCTTTGTAATTTTATTTCACTTAATTTAAAACTGCAATCGCTGATATAACGTCACTTTATCTATGGCCCCTTGTTCTTAATTTAATATTACTACGCCATCTTGATGTATCATCCTCCTTTAGCAATTCCATCCAATTTTATTAGGCGCCGTTCTTTAGAATCTATAGGCCTATACGTATAGTATATCCGGGCTAAGAGGCCATACTTCAGAAGGCTATTGTTGCTTATTTCCCGTACATTGTCAGCGGGCACTTGATTTGAGTTGCCAGCCTTGTGTCGCCGAAATAGCCCGCTTTGATGCGCGAGGTGTCATGGCGCAGGTATATTATAGACCTTTTGATACTCCGCCTGTTTGTGGGGTGCAATTTTTGGAAGGATGGTTTTTTTTTTAATTGGGTATAGATAGTGAGCATCATTCCAAAGAGGTAAATAGAATAACTTTTATTGAACACTAAAATAGGTACACAACTCTTACAAAAAATAGTAAATTATAGTTAAAATACCAGACATCATTTAAAATTTTATGTTATTTCCTTAATCTTTTGATAGTATTTTTTTTATAAATGTTGCTTAAGTTTAAAAGACGTTAAGCCTCAAAAATGTTTGGTAAAGCAGACTCTAAAGCAACGTTTTGTTAATAAAATTCTCAATGCCCAAATCAGTTTTGAAAATAGAAGTTCTTAAACGAATTCGTATCAAAAATATTCATAAGGGAAATTATTAACTGGGCGAAAAATATACTGAATGGGCGACTATTATACTGAGTTTTTTTATCGATCGGCTCGCGTTTGACAACTATCTCGCCTTATGGTAAGCGATGAAGTAAGTAACTATTTATCTGGTTTGAGTTATACCTTTGAGGTTTTTGTGAGCTACGCGGTAAGAATATTGTTACATACTTTAATTGTATTTTTTTTTTTTTTTTTTTGTCGACGGGGAAAATCATCTTATGACAAATCCCGCTCTTGGGTGGAGCGGGAGATAGTGTCAGACTTGTACTGACTAAAAACCCCGCGCCGTTCCTTCTAGCCTTCATACCGGGGCTCTAGCTTCCTTTCGGATAACCCCGAACCCCGGTAGGCTTCGACCCAGCTGGGCCCCTCTCTTTGCTGACAACTCCTTGAGGCGCGCGGGAACAGTGCGCGCCGTCGACGCCTTGGCTCGGTCCGGGTAGTTACCGGACAATCGGACAGCGAGCTACCCATGACTCGCTGTCCACGAGCCCGCGTCTACGGTGGCTGGATATCGGGATTGGGATCCCGGCGGCGGCGGCGAGGGCGCCGTTGCCTGATGCGGTCGGCCTCCTCCTTTGCAAACTTTAATTGTATTTGGAGTACGAGTACGACGAGGCTACATCGAATTAATCCAAGAGCGAGCGAAGCGAGCTCAGGAACTTTGAGCATCCCGATACGGACAGGTTAGGTTCGAAGTGGATGACGGGAACTGAAGTGAGCGAGTGAACTCAGCTCGCATTATCTCCTTCATGTTAGGATACTTTAGACCCTGCAGACAGAAATAGAGCCCCGCTGGGCGCGGCTCCGTTAAACATCTGTATTAGCACACTGTTTGTCGCAAATACGAATATCTTTATTTGTTGAACATAGGTAGGTTAGGTACAGATGTTGTTATTATTAAAAAACGCTATGTCTAGCCGTTTTCGGCTTATAAATTTTTAATATTTGGTACAAACATGCTGATTATAATAAATTATCAAACAATTATCACACATTATTTAATATTTAAAAATACTTCTAAATTAAATAGTCGACAAAGTAAAAATAAAGTGCAATAAAATATAATAATAATGAATTGTAGTATAAATTGTCAAATAAATGTAAAAAAAAAATGTTATTATAATGTGTCAGCTATGTATTCGTTCACCGTATAATGTTTTTTTATAAAATATTTTCAGAAAAGCCTTTTTAGAATCGTTTATTTTGTTTATTTCTTTAATTCGTCTAGGGATCTTAGATGCTAGGTGCCATTCCCAAAAAAGTTTTTTGGCTTACTGCATATCTCTCTGTTGCGTCGTTTAGATCTCAATGTTTCAAACAGATGGAAGTTGGATTTGACAAATACTGATGTGTCAAAAATGTACATACAGGGCAATGTTAACAGATTAAAATGCTTTTCAGGTGTTAACAGTAACAAAGAATACAAAAAAATGAGACATGAGTACAATATCAAAAGATATGAAGGTGTGGTTTGTATAGTATTATAAAACGTAAATAGACTAAAGGATGTGGATCTGTACATCAGAATACCACAGTAGGCAATCAGAATAATGGACTCATTCACTATTTTTGCTAAATTGTAAAGCGCATATGAGTAATGGTTTAGTTTCTTACAAACAGTTTCTACATGACATTGCCAGTTTAAATGAATATGCAAGTGATGTCCCAGAAATCTAGCACTGATTGTTTCAGATATTATTTGATCTGCGTAAGCTATGTTTAAGTTAAGTTTTTTTATTCTTTGATAAAATGGCATAAGCTTGTTTGTCTTATTTAAGTTTATTTTTAATTTATTGTTATGTAACCAATTTATGATGCAAAGGATAGACTTTTTCATGTAATCTTCATCAGTTTCTATATTTTTACATGAAACAATAACTGTACTGTCATCTGTAAACAAAACAGTTTGATGCTCTGTGCATTTTGGCAAATCCTGAATATATATGAGAAACAACAAGGGCCCACGGACAGTTTCTTAGGGTACACCACATGTTTCTATTTTTCCGAAAACCATTTTGTTCTTTAGACAGTACATTGTTTACTTCAAAGAATGAGTTCACAGTTCTATAAATTACCTTTTCAAAAGTTTTTGATATTACTGGTATCAGAGCTATTGGACTATAATTTGATATAGCAGCTTTATCACTTTTCTTATGCAGTGGTTTAATCATGGTAGTTTTTAATAAATAAGGAAAGTCGCCCACTTAGTATTGCAGCATATTCAGTATTTTTGACACCTTTAATTTGAATTTATTTTAGGTCGTTTAAATACTATTCAAAACAGACTGGTTCAAATTCTACATTGTAATCTCTGCAATTTTTTTAATGATCATCAGAAATGGATCGCACTTTTAACTTTTTCACTTGGTACATTATAGAAACTGGGCTTAAGGAAGATACAACTTCCGATACCCATAATATATTGTTTCAATATAAACCTGCAGGCGACCGATAATTTTTCTATTACCTGCCCAATAACACGCCCTTGCGGCCCATAAATGGTGGGGTGTTAAAATTTTAAATTAAACCCCATTTGATATCGCAATAAAGCTTGTCGTAAACTGGAGGGTTCCCACACTGGGGTGACTTTACTCAGTAAATTTACTTCATCTCAAAAGTCGCGCAGCTTTGTGGTTAGTTAAAAGTGCTGGGGAAAGTGAGGTTTATTGAATTTTTATTTGTTGTTTCTGAGTTTTTTTTTACCGTTTCTTTGAGAAAGTGTTTCGCCATATCAGTAACAACATTTTCAATTCTTTGGGACTGTGTGTTGCCGGATCGGCAACCAATTGTTCAAAAATGCTTTGGTTATTTTGAACTGTTTATGTTCTGTACCGTAGTGTCGTTAGAGTAAAATAAGTATTAAGTAAAAATTATTTTTAAAACAAGTTTTTTGAACTGTAAGGTTTATATTAATCATACTAAAGTATGGTTAACATAAACCTTGTAAAAAAAGCTGCATCCCATGAAATTAGAATATTTAAGACTAAAATTGATGACAAGGCAATCTTATTATTTCTTTTAGTACTATTTTAGTACTTAGTATTTTTGTACTTACATAGCAAAGGGTAGGTTTTCGGCATATTTTTCAACATATTCGGAATAAGACTAGGCAAATTATATCACGGCCAAACCCAATTACATTTGTTAAAAACGTGTTGTGAACAATGTATAAAACAACCAACAAATGATTTTGAAATACCTTTACCTTTTTTTATTATTTTTTATTTAACGAAGGCTCGCGTTTGACCACTATCTCGCCTGATGGTAAGCGATGATGTGGTCGACGATGAAGCACGTTTGCCTAGAAGTAACCTTTCAGAGACCCACCTTTACTCCACGGCAGTCATCTTACTCATCTTACAATATCTCAGACATCAGACAAGATTATGTCATACATAGCGTAGACTTTTCTTTGAACATTATTTAACCAGAGATATATAGCGATAATGCAACCGACGATGCAGCACGCTTACTTATAAGTAAGCTACTCTCTTTTTGCGTCATTATAAGACACAAGCCTCTCTTAAAGCTAGCAACACTAAACAATTCAAACACCTAGCCCACATTATGAAACTTTAACGCATCGCTTAAAAGTCCCTCAAAGACCAAGGTGGTAACATTTCCTAACTTGAGAAGATAAATTTACTTCGTTTAAATCAGGAGCGCCTCGGGTCTAGAGTTTCCTCTATAACGTGGTCGGGGCTGCGTTAATATTAACTCCCATGGAACTTGTATGGGAAGTGTTTTAAAAGAGATATGGCTTTTACTTACTTTATTTTAGCTTTAATAACGGACATTGAGTAAAAGAGTGGGTATGTAGCTCGTGTGTCTTGTAAATGAAATGAATATCGTGCCTGTATTTTCTTCAATGGCTGCTTTCTCAATCGTTTTCTCGGTATTTCTCTGGAAAAAAATGTCAAAATAAAACTCTTGCGTTTTTCGTATACAAAATATTTGCCATTAATACCTTTCAAAACTTACATTTGTCTAGATAGTTTTAAGAATGTAATAATTCCTTCTATAATTGGCTGATTTTATTCATATTATTTTAAAAGAAACATCATGTGAAGTTGGGTCATATCTAGATTTGAGTAGGTTCACATTATTGATTACTGTATCACATAGAATTGTTCGGCAGATTGATATTTAAATACAAGGCTTCTATGTTTTCCTCGAAACACAAGGAAATTTTCCATCACTTGTACTGCGTTTTCAGTTATACATCCAGGCTTATAAGCTCCTAAACCAAATTCAGCGGAAACCGAGTTTTTATTCTTTGTTTTTGGTGAGAAAAGCTGAATAAACAGACAATTATAGCGCTTCAAAAGGTTTTAAAATCTATTTTACCACAGAATGCGAGTTCTTTTGTTTTATTCAGTAAAATTTTAATGTTAACTAACTTATTTAGCAGGTTTTAGGAATGTATGTTTCTATACGTTGACAAACCATATGTGGTCTTATTTTTACGACTAAATGCACTAAGCCGAATAAATGTCCGACATTTACAATATTATACATATAAATATAATATAATACTCATAACATGTAGTCTAGGAGTCCGTAGGTACCTACCACAAGCGTACTGCGCTTCACAGTAATACTTGAGGCTGCTATAAGAGCCGTGTAACGCAATATAGCATGATATTACTGGAGGAATCCTTTACCAATATATTATTACAATACTGGAAACATTTTCTGAGAAATATGTAGATATCTATTGTTAATAGCAAGGGGAATTGGATCAAGCATTTCTATGTTCTGGTTTTATAAACCATAATTCTTTTCTCATTATAACTTATAACAAGAACAAAAGAATTTATTTAAATAATAAAGATTTTAGAAATTGGTTTTAGTGATTTAGCAATATCATAATTTCAGCCCTGTTACTGCCACGTATACCCTCGTCCTTTGATCCACTGAAATGGTCTAGGTAATTTTTTATAATATTGTGATATTATAAATTTCATTAATTAGAAGATTTTTCAGTTAGCAGAAAAATACTTCATATCCATGGGCTGTTCTTCACATCTTCGGACCATCCTCAGTGACCATTCTATTATTGCCATTGTACGACTCCTCTAGTATGCAACATAATCATCATTATCATATAAGCCGAAAGAGGTCCACTGCTGGACATAGGCCTCCCCCAGGCGTAGCCACATTGATCGATCCCGTGCGTCTCGCATCCAGTGCATTCCTGCAATCTTAACCAGGTCATCGGTCACGCAATATGCTTAGTAGCAAATACGTACTGCTTAGTACCGTTAAGTTTTAGCTTCTGCCCACCCTCCATAAAAATTCAAGGTTGACAATATCCACAATAAAGTACGTAAAACGACGTGTTTACCTTCAAACTCTTTTAGCGTACGATCGTTCTTATTATCGCTAAACCATCCCAGTAGGCGTTCAAATATGTATGGCAATAATAAAGGCTCAGAAGCGTCCTCAGGGGTCAAGCAGATGTAGTAACTATATGCAAATATACAAGATTATGTCGTATGTTTGTTCAGTTACACGTGCAAAAACTAAGATTTATAAAAAACTTTTTACAAAAACAATACTACATACTTCCAAATAAGAAAACTACTAAGTGAAAATTACTTTATTTTTGGAAGTCGGTGTCTTTAGTAGGTACCATTTTTTTGCGTTATGGACATAGACTTCCAAAAATAAAGTTATTTTTCACTTAGTAATTTTCTTATTTGGAAGTCGGTAGTACTTTATTTGCAAAAACAGTTTTTTACTTTTTAGTTGTACCTACCTAAAAGGGAAGTTGTTTAGTAAGTTTGCAGTAATCCCGAGAGATTTGCCGTTATTTATTGATAGTTCTGTCGTATACCTTCGAAGTTCTTAATCAGATCTTCATAAAATTAAAATGGGACCAATTTCGAAACATGCTCTTTCAAACAAAAAAGAATATTCAAAATCGGTCAACAATTGACGGAGATATCGGTGAACATAAATAAAAAAAATAAAAAACGAACATGAAGTCGAACATAGAACCTCCTCCTTTTTGGTAAGTCGGTTAAAAAATAGGACTGCATTAAGGGGATTATAGGGATGCACATCTGTAAATATACAGTCTTAAGATAGACGCAGGTTTTGTAGATTACATGGGATGCCATTATAAATCGTTTATTGTCCAAGTCTTATGCTTTTATAGTTAGAAAGAACTGATATTAATCATCATGGCTGCATACTACTGGTTTTTGATATCAGATAGTTTTTTTTTAAGATTAGAGTCTCTTGATAAGTGCATGCCACTTATCAGCCATAACGATTGTCTACAAGTCCAAAAGTAAAGTGGTCAATTTCTTACATTTTGTCTAGAGACTCAGAAATTATAGACAAGTTATACGCCAGATACACTACAAGTAATACGACGCTTTCGTTGAAAATGCAAAGATAGCGTTGCGATAATATACATATTAATAATAATAAAATTGTTTTTTTATTTTTTTTTATTTGCCCCCTTGGCGCTACGTCGTTAATGTGGGGTACTCAATTAATGGGGACCCTGAAACAGTCGCTATATAATCTCAAAGATATATAAAAAATAATAATATAATAATTTTATTCATTCAAAGCGAGAATACTCAATGAGAGAATTCAAAAGACGAAGATCAATGATTGGGCTAGATAAGAACATGCAGATTGGTAAGTAATTGGGTATCCAAAATAAAATTTATGGGATTGCAAAGCGCTATTTAAAAGTCGGGTGATATATCCCTTAAAGGAGATCAACCAGTTTAGAGCTTTTGTACCTACGTTAAGTTATTTGTACAGCGATAAAGCAGCTTTTTAAATTATTGAATGACAAGGCGTATTATTCTGTTAATGAATATCTTAATGATAAATTAAAACAATATTTTAGTGTTTTTATCTGTCTGTATACTTAAAATGTTACACCCATATGATAATGATATTCTGACTTGACATTTTTATTTTAATTGTATTACGAAATTGTCACTAGTTACTATCTATTTGTTTATATGCCGTCTTAATTTATTGACACATTTCTATTAATTATTATTTTTTGACACGAAATTGTGACGTCTATTGAATTTATTATTTTGTTTTATTTTGTTAATGTGACATTCAATAACCTTTATATGCCCAATATTTTGTATGCCTTCTGGCGGGACATAGTATGGACCAAAATTGTTTATTTATATCATCTGTAATTTTACCCTATGTTCTCAAAATTAATAAATGAATTTGAATAAAACTTATGTTAACATAAACCTTAATATACAAGAATACTCAAAGAATTAATTTGCTTATGACAACTAGTGGAATTGTCTAGGTAACTTGATTCAAATACTGGTATAAAACGGCTCTTTTCTGTAATTAATATTAAGACAAAATGCGTTTCCTTACTTATTGGGAACAACTTAACATAATTAAGTCACCTATGGTTTAGAGCAACCTGCAGAACCTATTTTTGGTCGACAGAGTAATTTAATTTCTCTTTTAATTATTTGATTAAATCTAAGAATGTAAAAAATAATGTACAACGTGGTACCAATTTGGTTGATATTTCGAGCATCGCCATCACTGATAGAACGACAGTTTGTCTCTGGTTCTGCTTCAGGTTTCCTTATTTTTCCTTTACCAAGTAAGTCAGTATTAACATTAACTTAGAATAAAATAATTCATTTTTTTCAAACCAACTTTTTTCGTATTCTTTGCAGCAAACCCTTTCATTTGATACCCATATCATGGCAGAGCACAAGAAATAACTAGACCACCATCTTGGGCCGTCCGCCATATTGGATTTAGAATGACGTCACTTAGCTAACCATGCATTGTCATCCAAACTAAATGTGTATGCAAAATTGCATCTTAATCGGTCGAGGGTTATATGTAATGCTTTAAAATTCATTTGCAATATTTGACCCGAACACACTAACAAACACACATACATACATTGCAAGTTAAATAAAAGCTTGTAAAATACATTGTCATAGTCATGACAGAACAACACTTTAACATTTCTAAAACCATACTAACCCATTTTCTCATTTTCTTTCCTCAACCTAAAGCATCTCGGTTCATAAAATTTGAATGAACATAATAACGTGTGTATGGAGCGTCGCCGGGGGACAGTGCACGTTCAGAACTATCCACATTGTATACGCTGGGGCATGGTGAGCGTAGAGATGGTTTAAACACTACTAGGTATGAGTTAGAAGTGCGGTATTCGTGGGTTTTCGGAGATTTAATGGGGGATTTGGATATCGGGTAGTTAGTGGGGGAATAGTTTGGTTATACCTAAATATATAAGTAAAGTAGTTTATTTATTTATTTAAACTTCATGTACATTGGTGATACATAGGCGGACTTAATGCAGCAAGGCATTCTCTACTAGTCAACCTTTGGGTTAAAAATAACACAACAGTGGTAGGTGTACAAAATAAAATATGAACAATAATTTTAGTTGGATTTAAATCTACTATCTAACTAATAAAATACATAAATAATTTATAAAACAATAGACTAATAAATATATAGAAATTTAAATATAATAACTATGACGAAGACCGAGCTATGTATGAGAGGACAAATAATAGTTCCGGATTCTACGTTTAAGGCTGCACTAGTCGACGGCACGAACTATTTTGTGCGCAGGGTTAAAATGCATGCTATCACATTCGACAATACGTGCGAAAGAGGCAGATGCTGTGATTAGTAGTAAGAAGCTAGTTCGCGTACGAATGCACACTTTTTCAAGTTTTTAGTGAAATGGATGATGATTTAGGACGAAAACGAGCGCGCGAAATTTTATAAACAGGCCTTTGGGAGTATACATATCATGAAAAAATTACTAAGTGTATCTGTTCAAAATATTATTTTTTTGCATTGTTGAACTACTAATCTGTCCCTGTATGCTAACCGTTTTGCTATTTTCCTTCTTCTCATGGTATTTATTTGCGCCCAAAAATGTGTTAAAATTAGTGTTGAAATATAGAACTTTCGACGTTCATGACTTTCAAACATATATTATTTTTACTTTTTTGGTCCGTACAGGGCTAGACGACGATGAGACAAATTGACATATATTATTAAATTTTTAACGTACACCGTGTACGTGTACAAGAGTGTAGTAATCGCTTGACTACGTTTGTATGGAAGAATGATCGACTAGGGCAACCTTAAATTACAATTTACCATCAGCTTTTTTGATGTCAAGGGGAAGCACGTTCCAGAGTTTTATAATTGGGACAGTGTAAGAATTAGATAGAAACCCAGGAGTTAAGTACCTAGATTTCTTAAGCAGACTGTATCCAGGTGAATACCACCGAAAAACTGCTATGAAGTTTGGCTGGTGATTTGTATTATCTATTTATTTAACTTTTTTAGATAAAATGATAAAAAAATATCTTTTCATCTTTTAAACTCATATGAGCAAGTTTTTTTTTTAACTCATAAGGATGTTTGGAAAATAAAAATGAAAGAGAAATACCAAGAAAGTTATACATGATTTTTTTTAGGACAATCCCACCGCACTATTCCCAAACCACTGCAACTCCTGAAAGCCAGAACCACCAGAAAAGCGCCGAGGCAATGAAGCTCGACGAATTCCCGGTGAATGAATTGTGTGAGAGTTGATAGGTCAATATTTAGATGATGACAAATAGAGACACATGGAAGAAGAAAAACAGGCTGCGACGACCTTATATAATGTGGCATAACGGCAGAAGACTATAATCATAATCATCATTTCAGACGTCCTCAGCTGGATATATGCCTCCCCAAGTGTCACCAAATTGATCGGTCCCGTGCGTCTCACATCCAGCGGATCCCCGCAACCTTCACCAGGTCGTCGAATTGAAATAAGTTCAATTTTGTTCGTTCATATTTACAGAAAAAAAATTCCCATAAGGAAGTCTTACTAAAAATATGTTGTTCACAATTGTCCCTAACCTAAATTCCGTATGATTGTCCAGTATTTAGACTTTTAGACGATATACTGCAACTACGTAAACGTACTTAAACAAGTAGGTATAATTGCACATGTATGTATGTTTGTATGTATACGTGGGGATTGCAGTTTGCGCGCTCCAACACCTGTGTAAAATCGCAAGCTGTTAGGTTAAGGACACAGCGAGGGTTAAGATGGAGAAAGTCAGTGTGGGAAAATGTTATTCGGTGACCTTTGAAGAATATTCAAGGGCGTAATTGGACAGTATAATTATTCTTGCTGCAAAATACGTTCGTTTATTTTTGTAAAGAATATGCACAAACATGTTCTATATAAATTGACACTATCACTTAATTAGAACAGTGAGACTGTTTTAAATCCAAGTATACTATCGAGTATACGTACTAATATAATAAATTTGAAAGTTTGTGAGTATGGCTAAATGGATGTTTGTTACTCTTTCACATAAAAACTACTGAACGGTTTTGATGAAACTACGCAGTAATACTTCTTATTAATATTATAAACGAGAAAGTTTGGGTGGATGGATGGATGTATATTTGTTACACAATCACGCCAGAACAGTTGAATGGATCTGGATGAAATTTGGCACAAGGATAGATTTTCTTTTCATCCCGGTTTGATGTTTCTTTGGGATAAGAAAACACATTTCACGCGGGCGAAGCCGCTGGCAGAAGCTAGTATATGATAATAATGCATATGACCAGTCGAGATGGGGACACTTGTGGGAGCCCTATGGTCAGCAGTGGACGTCCTACGGCTGAAACGATGATAATGATACAGTAATATAGCTTATACATAAGAATAACACAGGATCTTTAGAAATACTCATTTCACAAGCGTGGAGCCACGGTCGGCAGCTAGTAATCAAATATGTCACTATTCATACACACCAAAAACATCCACATCCAACCCACAGATATACGAGTATTAACTCACCAAATCGATCATTAAAGCTGAATTTACCGTATTAACAAATATTATTATTATTTATCTGAAAATGACATAGATTATTATTTTATTGGAAATTTCGTCACACAGAGGCTTTCACCAGCTTAATGAAATACATATTATGAAGAGGAATTATCAGTAAATATGTTTTTATTTTAGTAACCACGTTTCTAGGGTAATCTCCTTTTGTAGTATGTAGGTTTATTATGAAAAGCATTGGTACTTAATAATTCAATGTAAAACACAGTACATGCTTTATGGACTTATTTTGGTATCCTTTTATGTGATGATAATAGGAACTAGTACAGCCAGTAAAGTAAAAATGATTTTTAAATACATTTACTTTTATAGAGAGGACAGGTCGCGTTTTTTATTCGTTACAAGTTGGTCAGAGACTAGACCAAATCGTTTTCGCCACGGGGTCAGTTATCTTTGGCAGGAGAAGTGTACGCGAAACATTAAAAATGTCGTGTTTTTTGTATGATGAACACGTAAGCAAATTTTCGGAATTTAAAAAAATATTTACGTATTTTTGTGCACAAAGTTATTTTTATCAGTGTGTGAAACAAAAAAAAAGGCAAGTTATCTCACTTGCATAACGTTTCGGCCTCATGTATGTTCAGTTATGGGACATCATCAAAAGACGAACCCTTAAACAAATGCCCATAAGAAGGAGGGGACTATGTCATAGAGGCGTGTTGCCTGTCGTTTCAGTATTCAAATACACCTCCTCATAAATTTTGTGGGCTATTAGATATTTTGCACATGTTTCCTATAAGGAGAATACAAGTTTATATTTTTTGTTTCGTAAATTATACATTGACATGTCACATTATTAGTAATTTTGATACCCCAAGCCAGTTTTCTTGACTTATATCGTCCTAAACGGTCATAAATCTTCCTCACAGCCGGCTTTTTGCTTTACCCTCTCGGCTAGTCTGTTGCCTAAGCTTAGCTTAGCTTGCTTATATTTTATAATGAATATAAAACATTTCTGTAATTTATTATTTTACTAAATGTAATAGTACAATAGATTACTACAATGCACAAATCCACAATCAAAAAAATTCAAACTCAAAATTCAACCAACCAAACTAAACTTAAACTCCGCCAAACTGACACGAACTAAATATAAATAAAAGCATTCACATCCGAGTGTGTTCTCGCCTTAACACCGGACTGGAGGTCTGTCCGACGTGCGGAAATTGCTGGCTCTTAAATTATACACACGTACGTAGATGTAGACGGTTCACTCAAATATAACCTTCCACAATGTTCAAACGTCAGAATATTTCGAAAATGGAAAACATTCCGACAAGTTCCGGGTTCGCACCAAACATTTCGGGCTCTTTAAATTTTGGATGTGCAATGCAGTTAGGGCTGGGCTTTTCTTCGGACAGAAAATCAGCATTGCTATTCAAAGTGGCAATGCTACTAGCGTTCTGCGCAATTTTCATCGATGTGGACGAATTTTTTATTGCGCAATGACCACCTTTCCCTCTTTTATACGCGCTTGTATATAGTTTGTATAAAGCAACGTTATTTAGAAGTCTTATTTTTTAGTTGAATTTTGCTGTAAATAACAAATAAAAACAAAAATTTAAAGATTTCACGATCCAGTTTGAGACAGGCTTAGGTAGTAGAGGATACGGTATTGTTTTGACGGGTGAAAGAATTATGACAAAATATCGGGTTTTAAATAACTTTCACGTGTATTATTTACAAAGATGCTATTTACAGGTTATTTTTATGATAGATAACCATGCAATGGGGATGTTGAGTCTCAATGGTTCTGATAATATTTTAAGATTTTTTTATTTTGTTGAAATTAAAAATATTATATTTCCTCGGGCGCCTAACATCACTCACATGGGGGCCCAACCTTACGTCACGTTCTCCGTATAACTGGCCCAGCACTGTGCTTCTCTGCAGGCGAATATGCGTGTCCAGTGCGTGGGCGGAACGGTGCCACCATTCCGCCCACGCCAAGGAAGTTGTGTAACTTTAAATGAAACATGGCGTATACGGTCACCGCCTGCATCAAATCGACCTCGGTCAGCGTACTATACCCCACGGCCGGAATAACATCTCCAAACTTCCGAAGGGAAGTTGCGAGTGCAGTTGAGAAACAAAAAAACAGGAGTGTGACACCAGATACCCACTATTCGATGCAAAACTACCGACGCAACGGCTAAAAGCAGACACAGCTTCCTGAAATCAGTTTCCCTATCAGAAGACCCAGCCAACATCCGCTGCAAATTATGGCAGAATACTTTTCCCCAACCAACACATTTTTTATAACCAAGCAAGCATCTTCCCGCAAGGTCCAACTTCCCTAGGTCTACTTGGAAGTACTTGAACCGCCTCAGAACCCTAGTAGGAAGGTGTAACTCCAACCTCGCAAAATGAGGCTACTTCGAAGGAACATCAGCACTTGTGCATGTGGTGCCGAGTTGCAAATCATGCTCCACCTGCTGACGGACAGGACTGTCCTCTCTGCCCAAAAACATGCAGCCAGGGTGATCTATGGACTGCCACCGATTACGCCTTGAAAGTCCCTAAGTTTTGGGCCAAACTAATTTGAACGAGTGACGTGCAAAGAAGAAGACCAAGAATCATGCCATGCGTATATTGCTGCATTTATTATAATATTGTTATGTCTTAGTTACTTATGAATCAGAGAAAAATTAAATCTGAAAATATGATATCGATATCCAGAAAAGAAATTTAGCAAACAAAACAAAAAATTCACCTCTGACATTTCTACTCCAATAACCAACCTTAGCTTTCAATTCCTAAATCAATGAACACACTAGATACTAATTACATTTAAGGCGACCTACACACTGACTCACATAAGATACCTCCAGCTACCGCTGTCTTACAAAATATATCGCCAGCTACCACTGTTGGACAAAAGATATCGCCTCGGAGCAACGACCGGGTGAAAGGTAAACAGGCAATAAAAAGAAACGATTATCCGACCTTAACGATCGGTTAGCGTGCGTTTTAGTTCGGGATTAAACGATGGTCAGAGATATGTGAGTGTTTTACTTAATGTGCATGTAATTATCTGGCTTGGGGATTAAGAGAGGGGATTGGTACCTGTTTTGGTTGTAAAAAAAGGTAGAAAAAGAGGCATTCCCTAAGGTCCTAGTAGTGGATTGATCAAGTGGAAAGGACAGGAGTCAATTCCAAATGAAACTGAGCAACCTGTAGTTCTGTTTTCAATTTTTTTTTTTTAAATTTTGTGTAACATCATCATTATACATCATCATCATTTGAGAGCAGTGGTGGCCCAGTAGTATTGGCCGCGACTTACAAGTTGTGGCGCTTTACTTTGTGTAAATTATTTCATCACCACTCTCAAAAACGGTGAAGGAAAACATCGTGACTGCCATGTCCTAGAATCAAAATTCGAAGACATGTGACATCCATCAACCCGCACTGGGCCTGTGTGGTGTATTACAGCCCATCCCCTCTCACGAGAAAGAGAAGGCCTTTGTCCCAGCAGTGGGATCATTGATAAGCTGATGATGATAAAGATGATCATCATTATCCTCCTGCCTTAATTCCAATGTATTTGGGATCAGCACAGCCTGTCTTTTTCTTCCATACATACATAAACTCACGCCTTTTTCCCATGGGCGTAGGCAGAAACTACAGAACGCCCCATACATTAATACCTACATTCCACACATTACTGTTTTGATTAATATAACATCACGACATCACATCTACATTTACTGAAGTGGTAGAAAAATGTGTATAACCGCTGCCCACACTTAGTTTTTTAACTTCTGACTTTTTGGTCGAGTGGACACCGTAGGCCCAGTTTTTTGATACCTACGTAGTTTACTTATTTAATGGTGAAATATGCTAATCAATGGTTACAAATTTCGGTATTCATTGGACTTGTTATCTACGTATCAAAAAACTGGCCTTTTTGATCATGATCAATAGCAGGGCAACAAGCCAGTTTTGCAAAGGTAATCCTGTTCAAAGTCATGCATATTCATTATTTTTATTATATCTAGGTACACAAGGTTAAGCCTGAAAGGCCTCGACTGATGAAATCCACGCTCCGTCCAGCACAGATCTGTCCAGGACCAAAACCCCGAGAGCTTTCGGCTCGAACTCCAGAATCGTTTCGAGTGCTTAGGGAGCTCTGTGAACGAATACAGCGATGGGTTCTTGGAAGCTGTCCATACGGTCTAAGTCTTTCAAGACCGTCGTACAAGTTATGAAGGAGAGGCGTGAGATGATCCTGCAGTTTTCAGATGAGGCGTGCAAATACAAGCTCAATAGACAGATCTCTAAATCCTTGAAAAGGAGACCTCCGCCGCTTTAATACCGAGCGGTATCGGTCAATGTGCCGACGCTTGGGGAGGCCTATGTCCAGCAGTGGATGACATTCGGCTGATATCATTATGATGATGATGATGAGGTACACAAGTCTTCCGCGTCTATAGTGCAATGGAAGAGGAATCTGGCGCTTAATAAAACTTAAAATAACAACATCTTACTAAGAAATAGCAAGTAACCCCGGCAGTCTGCACAGAAATAATAAAACTAATAATATTAATTTATACGGAACCTCCTAATGATTTCCTATAAACTACACGGTAACTACAGAATGTTGTTCGAGGATATTGTTGTTAATTAATAGAGCAAACGCCATGTACATGGCAAGGTAAACAAATATCGAGCCGTGTAATTAGTTTCGTGTAGTTTGGTATTTAGTATATTGTCAGCTTAGAAGTTAATTTTGATAGCGTGCCGGCTTTACTAGAAGTGTTTAAATTAATATTCAATTGAGATATATTATGATACTAGCTTAGGCCAGCGGCTTCGCTGTTAATTCGAAAATTATCCCGAGAGAACATATTCCCGGGATTAAAATGGGATTGTCCTGTGTGCTATTTCAAACTATAATATATCTCTGTGCCAAATTTTATCCAGATCCGTTCAGCCGTTTAAGCGTGAACAAGTAACAAACAGACTCACAAATTTTTGCGTTCATAAAATTAGTGTGATTTTATTGATATTGTTGGATATTGCAAGCGGCTTTGTTCTCGTGTGTCACAGCGGGAAAGTGCTAACAGGGTAAAAATTAGCTATGCTAATTTACATAATGATCTGCTCTTACTCCAAGTTTCATCCAAATCCTTTCAACCGAGAAGACGTCATTGATTAACAAACATCTGTGTGATTTGGATAACACTTGGAGACTTGTTATAGATAGTATTATATTTCTTCGCCAAAGAAACATGTGCTATTTTCCGGGTAAAAAAAAGTTGCTGAATTCATTGTTTCATGTCGAAAGTTTTCAAAATGTTAGAACTTTCTTTGACATATCTCATTCTTTTGTTAGAAACAAAAACTCCTTCAAACATAACAAAATAAGATCTAATTGTATTTATCTTTGACATACGCGAGAATATATTCAAATAACAATATATGTATATAGGTAACATAAATATTAAACTAACTGTTTATACCAAAGCTAACGTCTCTTCGTTGCCTCGTGCTCTGGCGCTCGAATCGTGAAAAGTGTTATTGGGTTTTACTGTGTGGAAACATGAGTGTTTTAATTCTTAATTATGTACCGTTGCATACAAGACTTTATCTATAACCATGAATTAATCCTCTGTAAAAGTAAAGTAAGGAAGGGTTCGACAAAGCAAAGGAGTTGAGCAAATTTAGTACAATATTATAACACTCCTTTGAATTATGTTAGGTATGGTTACTATGACACTGGTTGTTTTAATGTTGACATTAAGCAAACTGTTTCAGAAACTTTTATAGAGTATTTACAGCACGGATGTAGATAAAGGACTTCAAAACATAACTGCCAAATGTGGGTTGGTATATCTCTTTCTAACCATTCGAGGAATTCGGACGTTTTATACAAAATCAAAACACATAGGCATCTGTAATGTGATTTTTAAATTCGTAGACCAAACTGACATTTGGGGGGGTTTCACTTTATTGTTACATAAAAATAGTGTCGTATCCTGACTATCCCGTGTGATCGAAAGTTGATCGAAAATCGAAGTAGATCGAAAATTAAACTATTTCACGGCAAAAGAAATACATTTGTTAACAAAACTACCGGCCCTTATTTAGTTTCTACAATTTATGTTAGACTTCATTTTATCGATCGCATTTATTATAATGTTGATTTCATATTTAACACAATAAAAGTGAATGTACTATGTGTATGAATACTGTTTTATTTAAATATGTTACGATTAATATACATAAAATATTTATTTACACCAATTATTCAAATTAAATTGAGGAATCATGTCTCATCGATTCGATGAATCACTTATGATTGAGCCTTACTTACAACACTATGCTTCATGCTAGCAACATTTAAAAAAAATAAGGTCATTGGCAGCTGTCAGTTTAGTCTATGAAATTAAAAATCACATTATAAGTCCTCAACATCACTGTAATTGTTTATGAAAACCAAAATCTCCTTAAACGTCGTCATTTAAATAAGTACCTAAATTCCGGGAACAACATACCTCAGGTCGTTACTACCTAACGTTTGACCTTTTAGTATTTGACAAAAGGTCTCGACCTCTGATTCGCATAGTTTCGCAGTTCGCTTACATATTCGCAAATATTTTAGATACAACTATTACAATTTCAAGGAGCTTTACATGCCTGTAGATGTGTGTTAGTAGAGTTACAATAGGTAGTTTTAGTTTATTTTTAAGGCAAAATTAAAAAATATTTCTTTTATGGAATTTTTCTTAATCTGGATAATATCAAAGTCAAAGTCAAAAATTTTATTGCGAACTTAGTGTATAATTTTAGTGTTATGTTTAGTATTTATGAATTAGCAGCCTTTTAAAAGCATTGCAATTATCATTCGCCTGTCCTTATCATCCTAAATTAGCATAAAGTAAACATGAGTACTACTTAATTATTTTCTTTTACATTAATACAATTAAATTGAGAAATTATAGTTGTTTAAATCAAAATTAATTAATTTAATCCACTTAACTTACCAAACTCATACACCAATACATGTTTTCTTCATATTTTGCAATAGTCCTGCAACCGGGGTTTGCCCTTGGGTGCAATTGTGTAGGGCATACAGGGTAATCGTCGGTTAGTGTCACATTTCCTGATTCGTGCCTAACAAGGCCTCTGCTAGTTGGCTTCGGCCCCTCGCTCGCCTTTCAAAGGACCGGGACCCCAGGGTCCCGAGATTGTCAAAGTACATTAATACTAAATTTAATGAATTCAGCAATATTAATGTCATCCTTTTTCAGGTAGTACTAACTATAATTTTCTATGAAGTTAAATAGGATAGACTAAATCTTATGGGGTATTCTTTATAGGGTCACCAATATCTACTTTATTATTATTTGTCGTCTTTAAGATTGCAAAGTTTAAAGGGTATGCAAACTAGACAATATTTAATTTCAGGTTGTTTTTGTTTGTTTTATTTTTTAATAAACGTTGCCCTACACTAGGAATTTCTTCCTGTATCGTGGGTGCGTTTACAAACATTTAAACTCACATACACAAAACACCCAGATCCATGTAGGCTACACAAATATTTCTCTCGTGCGGGAATCGAATCCACGACACGTAGCGCAGCAGCCGATCGCTCAACTTCTACGCCTACCGTGTCGTCAAATCAGGTTATCAATAAACTAATCCGCGTATTATTTTTTTTGCTTGTTATTTTTAGGATTCGTCTGCTTGTCTGTTGGTTTATAATAGGGTTGTATCTTTTAAACTTATTAGATAGCTAATCCACAACACACAGTATACCATAGCCACTATCAAGGAAAACAAAACAAAATAAGTAAGCTTCGAAAGCATCCGTTAGAGCGATAGAGCAGATACAAAAAACGATGAAAAAATGCTTTTTCATGCTTCTATCTTACGTCTGGTCGTTCGTTGGGTGGGTTTTAAATGTCGGATAGGCTTACAGTTACAGCACAGTTAATGAACACGAAATACAAAATTCATTTCATTATGTGTCGTACAGCAATGGCATTCCAAAACTACGAATGATGATAAATATCTACGTGTACGTTTGTACCTCCAATCGGTAAAGCAACTTCATAAGTCACGATTTTACTCAAAATTTTCCATTTTAGCTTGTAATAGTTCCCAATTTCCCGTTTATGAATGTTCAGTGAAGCCTCGGGGCTAGTTGGCTGTTATACCAGCTGCCGTCGCAGGTACAATGTGGGGCTGACGGGGCTCGCCGGACGACGCACGGCTGATTTAAGAGCAAGTCAGCTGGAAAGCAGGCTACTGTCAGGGGTATAGAGCTCGGAATCATCGCTCTGGCAGTGACTAGAGATACCATTATAACTGAATTTCATGCTCGCAAGTCATTAGTAGATCTTTGGCAGACGTTCCGTGTAGTCGGAATAAAGAAAATCTGACAAGAGGTATCAGCCGCTAGGTTTTGGTCGCAGATGTCCATGTCAACATACTGGTATTTTGTTGTATCCGGTTAGGCTAGAAGACGATCCAGACTTAGGTTGCAAAAGTCTTAATAGATTGATGCTCGCACTACAAGCGCTAAACAAAAGTAAAAAAAATAAACTTTCTTTTCTTTCTTCCTAAGTATCGACTTTCATAGCCACATGCAGAATAGGAAACAGGTATGAAACTTTTTTTTTGTTATTTGACCAATTTATCCATAATCACTACATAGTTGTATTATAAAATAAAACCCCCACCGCGTTTGTACGCGATAAACTCAAAAACTACTCAATAGATTTTCATGCGGTTTTAGCAATAGAAAGAGTGAGAAACAAGGACGGTTTTTATGTATAATTTGTCACGGGCCAAGCCGGGGTGGTTCGCTAGTTATCCATAAAAACATTTACATAGAATACTAATAGTGAAAACAGTGTCAAAATTGATTAAAAAACGACCGAAATATAACAATTTAAAGAAATATCTGTCCCTCTCTACGAAAAAACCGTTTTCTATGCCTTTTTTAAGGGCGTCGTGCTTTGTGACGTCAGATGGCACGTCCGACTTCTCGTCCTAATTCTCAATTTTGAAGTTTTATAACTTCGTCTCTGATCAAGATATTTTAAAAATCTTTCATGTTTGTTTACTACAGTTAATAAATGAAATAAAAATAGGCATATTCCCTATTGCCGTGAACTGTCATTTTCTAGGAGTAAATGGTGACACTCACTAACACACACGGTCTATGTGGAAATGTTAACAATTGCCCTTTCTAGTAGTTGCCACCGATGCGTCTCTTTGTTCTGTGGTTAATTGAGGCAGCTTTTACTCGTAGTTGATAGTCAGAGTTAAAATAGGCGTTTTTGCTTCTTGTTCTATAGAAACTGTTGATACCTTGTAGGAATTAGTAAAAGCTTTACTAATAATATATTACACCATATGCCGCGTCGAAGGTACAATGGGGAACAGACGCGGCCAGTCACTAGACGACACACGGCTGATTTGAGAGCAAGTCAGCTGGAAAGCCGCCAGTCAGGTGCCTTTACTGTCAGGGAGCTAATTATTGTAAGGGTCTTATTTAAAAATAAATTATAGGCAAATTTATCGGAATAGATCTTTTTTGTAGACAACGTTAAACAGGGCGTGAATGATTTCGCACAAATGTCGTTACAAATTATATTTTGTTTTGACATTCTGAAAATTGTTTAAATCTACGTAATTTAAGATCTGTGTTATTTTAAAAAAGTAATCTTTTCTGGTGTAGGAGTAATTTCAAATTGTAAACTGTTTAGGTATTGCAGATTCATTGTAATCATCATCTACATCTGGATTTTACCGAGGGCATCATAGTTATCTGATTGCTCATTGCTGCTGATGGCTGCCTAACAAATAAATAATTAAAATAAAGTTTACTGTTTCATAAAAGAGTGTTACAGTATTTAGATGTGACATTGGATCCTGCACTAGGTTAACCTGTGTCGCAGTATGAATACTTTTCAAAAATAGCGCTACAAACTCAATGTTTTGTCCAAAACTTTAGCGTCATTCATTGTTAACGCGAACACATATAACTTTTAATCACAACACAACATATACCTACCTACCTATACGTCACTCCATTTATTGGTGGAACGAGAATTTGCGTCTCGCGCAGGTGTCCATCGGGTAGCGGATTCGATTTCCGCCTGTGCCAATGCCCTCCGGTCGTGTCGGGGCACAATCAATTTGTGCCTCTACTCGCAAAATATTGCTACGGTACCTTTTGGTGAGTAGATTGGAAGTAGATGTGTCTGGCTGTGAATTAGTGGCGGATACGTGTTTAGATGTGTGGGCGGTCCGTAGCCAAGTCCAGAGTCTGTAGTGATGGAAGCGAGAGTAATAGAGGTGTAATAGGATCACTTATTGATTTAAAAGGGAGTTGTTTTTATAACAGGCGTGCGTTTATGACCAGAGGCTCCAGACAAGTGACGTTATATCAACGAATGTGTAGCGATCGTGATTGGTAAATGTCAAAAATGTTAGGGATTGTCAAGCTATCTAAATGACACGTGATCGTATAGGAGTTTTTTGACTGCTTGCTTTTAAAAAAAACTGACCAAGTGCGTGTCGGACTTCACACATTTAGTCTTCCGTACCAATTTATCAATATGTTGGTATTTCTTAGTAAAATATACGTAATAATAAACATTATCACCAAATTTCTAGTTCATTTGTAAGTTAAAATATTCTTCGGAACAGAATGTGTCACAGACGGACAGACTGACAGACACCGAGTGACAGCAATAGGGTTTCGTTTGGACCCTTCGGGTACGCAACCCTAAAAAGGCAGCTTAACAACGGTATTTTTCATGAAACATATTCCCCTCAAAGAAAATAGAGCTTAAAAATGTTGTCTTAAAACTTGTGATTTATTCCCCTATTATTTTGTTTTATTTTCCCAAACGGGCAAAAACTTTGTAGAAAAACACAGATTTAAGACATATTAACGAATTTATTAGGTGAAACTTGTAAGCTCTTATGATAGCGGCTTATATCTAATCCAACGCAGTATCACTGTAGTATATATAAAGGGTGGGCAAAAAATCGTGGATCAAACGAAACATGCAGTAATAAGCAGTAAAAAATAAAAAAATGGTTTCTTTAGGACCTACCTACTGCAAATAAGCCCAACTATCGCCCTGTTTCATTTGATCCACGATTTTTTGCCCACCCCGTATCCGTATATTTTTATCCATCCATGTCATCCGCTTGTTACATTTTTATCTCGGGAATATGTTTCTTTGGGATAACTTTTAGCGCACGAAACTATTGGCAAGAGCTAAGTTGGAACAAAAACAAGTAATTATTCAACGGCACGTATGCTGAGTATTGAGAATTCCTGACTCCAGTGGTCTAAAATTATTAAAAAGATAAGATTGTTTAAAGTTGAACTGATTACCTAGGGAAGGCCGGCTTATTATTACCAAGTTTGCATAACCTGAAACTCTAAAAAAGAAAAAAAATACATTCACAACTCCACTCTTTTCTTAATCCCACAGCTCCAACCTTTCCGGTTCCAAGAATCGTTCATAACAATCCCGAACGTGTTCAAAATTGTTCGTATCTCACGTTTTTTGCTCCACAATCAAAGCGCCATCATTAAAACATTTGGCGCTAGATATTCGGATCGCGTATGTAGGGGGGAGGGGGTACGCCCTCAGAGGGGTAGTGCAGGAATTCTGTGTTACATACATTTTAAGAATATTTTTCTTGGTAATTCTTGATGTTTGTTGCTTCGAGGATTTAATTGTGGTGTTTAAGATTTGCTGTGTCTTCTTCTTCTGGGAAAAGTATGTATACTTCTTCCATTTTCGTTTGCCAACTGGGTGCGAGACGCACGGGATCGGGTAATGTGACTACGCCTGGGGGAGGCCTAAGCACAGCAAGGGGCGTCTTTTGGCACAATTGCTGCCTCCTTTGACCACCTGTAATACCAGAGGTATTGTTATCTCTGCCTTCATACTTCTCTTCTGGCTGGCAATTGCACTTCAACCTTTTTTTTTTGGTAACTGGGGGAAAATTTCAAATATGCCTGGACTTTTGGGGAAAAGACCAGAGCTTGTAGGATTTTTACCTCACTAAAACCACCCCGGTGATCACCATCAGCACGTAGAACGACTGTGACCTCTCAAAAGACCAGCGCAGAGCCCCCTCTGTGTAACGCTTGTTTGGACACATCCCTGGGGAGACTAAAAAAGGGCCTCACCTGAGGCTCGCTGTGCACGGAAGCACGTGGTCACTGTAAAGTGCCACCGTCTTTCCTGGAGTCACTTGATGTGGACAGTATCCTCAATCTGAGCGCTCGCGACCCCAGACTTCCGTCTGCTTATGATGCAGGTTGGGTTTTGGCGTTTAGGGTCGAGGCGATTGCCTTCCCAAGCACTCTTCTCCGAGCGTGAACAGCTTCTTTCCAGCCAACTTCCTTCTTGACCATCACGGTCTCACAGAAGGAGACCATTTCTCTTCAGTGTTCCGTATCTGACAGAATAGAACTTATACCTACCTACTTAAGAATGACATACTTCTACTGCTAATTTCGAGCCCGAACAGAACTGTTCTCCACACATATTTATTGTGTTTGAAAACGGCGGCCGCGTGCCCATATCAAAGCAAAGACATTCGTTACGCTGACATAGCACACTGCTAGTAACGTGATTGATTCTTAAGGTTAATTGAAATTGTAATACGTGTCTTTTAGGAAGACAACCGTGTTCAAATCTGAAATGTTTATTACTAGCAATCCTGCTTGCTGCCCTTAAGCTTAAGTTGCTTATGGCTAAGAAGCAGGTTGTAGGTAAACGTCATTTGCAACCGCCGTATTTCGGGGATATATAGTATACTGTTTATGTATTGTAGAATAGAATAGAATATAAATATTGACACAGGCACAGCACAACAGCAACAAAAATGGAGTAAAAGGCAAAAATGAAGTTCAAAAACAATTTGCAATGAACGTGGGGCATACCGAAAGGGTTACCAAGTCAGCATTTGTGGGCAACAGACACCCAGCATTCACACCATCTAAATAGAGTAACACAAACATAACAGAACAAAGATATCTGCGATGGATGCGAATGTCCGACATACTCGTCTCGCATCCGCATCAGGAAAAGGAGGGAACGCGCGGACCGGAGTAGACGGATACAGACTTCACCAGACAGTGGTCGGCTCTACCCAAAGGTGAAGATATCGGCACAGAGTATCGGTCTGCATCTGTTGTCGTTGTGTCTATTTTGCAGTGACTATTATAGGACATAATTAGTATAAAACTAAAAAGCTCCAAGTTTATTGGATACAGGTAAGAGAAAGACCGCTAAAGGATTAAGTTTCAGCTCAATTTCGAAGTGTCAGTTCCATTGCTTACTCAAATCCAGTAGGTATTGAATAAAATGTGCTTGACAAGCCTAGTCTTCACATCTAAAAATGATTTATAATAATAAGTAAATAAAAATAATACTTACCGTCGGCTGTCAAATTCAAGCTAATAACTCAGTAAGCTGATGTAGATTGAACACAAACCGACATTAATACTACAAAAAATAGACCTCTAGCTAAATTTAATTCCGTCATCCAAATTATTTTATTTACAATAGATATTTGGATATCTATGTATGTAAATACCGCCAAAGCTAACAGGATTTTACTATTGACAATTTAGTAGAATCAAGTAAAATAAATGTTAGCAACAACCTTTGAAGACGTTGCTTACCATATTATTTATAACAGGCAAACTAATAATATTCTAATTTGCTTCGACAAATATTTGTAGAATACTGATCGAGTTTCTAACATCACATCGAGCTTAGTATTATGGTTTATTTTGTATTAGGTTGGTAAAAGATGGATTAATTCAACTGAATATTTTGTTTATGAGCGTTTAGAAACGAAGTGATCTAGCTTATGCCAGCACTTCACCCGTGTAGATGTCAAAAATTGTCCCACGAGGATAAAAAGTATTATATTCACGACATGGTCTATCCATGTTCCAAATTCATATCAAATATTCTAAATACCCATACACCTGCACTCTAGAGGCCCTACGAACGCCAATTAACGCTGCTATTGGTTTACTGGTCCCAAAATATCTAAAGGGTTTTCCATCGATTCGAAATGAAGAAGATCCTTAAATAAAGACGTTCACATTTATTTTATTTGTATGGCTCAGACGTTGCTAGTTACTTACAGTTGCGTTGTTGGATGTGAGTTGACGAATACCACAGACTTCACTATAATTTAGTTTATTCGTAAAATTTACACGAAAGTTCCGTTGGATGCTAATCCTCGGGTGATAGCGCTACGGCAGGTATTGATCAACTAAGTAATTATAATTTAAAAAAAAAAACGGTAGATGGCGGCGTTAGCAATTTGCCTGTACGTGTAGCGTATAGTATTAGTAGGTGAAAAGAGAGTGGTGTGGTACTATACTATAGATTGAACCACACCACACTCGTTTTTAGCTGTTGTGACAATGTCTATCCATCTTAAAGTTTTTTGGCAAAAAAAGCTTAATAATGCCAGCCTTTTGCGTATAAGCAGGTCATTGTACAATTCTGTTTTAAATATTTTGTACTTTAAGTCCCGGAAATATAACATTTACAATTGCCATCGATTCCCTGGCTAATCCTGGCTTTCTATCAGAGAGAATGCTTGATGATGTCAAGTTGTATACTTAAAACCGGCCAAGTGCGAGTCAGACTCGCGCATGAAGTGTGCCGTACCATTATCGCAAAAAACGACAAAAAAATCACGTTTGTTGTATGGGAGTCCCAATTAAATATTTATTTTATTCTGATTTTAGTATTTGTTGTTATAGCGGCAATAGAAATACATCATCTGTGAAAATTTCAACTGTCTAGCTATCACGGTTCATGAGCCTGGTGACAGACAGACACAGACCGCGGAGTCGTAGTAATAGGGTCCCGTTTTTACCCTTTGGGTACGGAACCCTAAAAATGTAAATAAAGATACGTTAATATCTTAGCTTCAAACTCTACATCACGATTCTAAGATTATAGGTATTTTTTTTGGTAATAGTAAACTACACTATTTCCAACTTCTGTAACTCCTGAAAGCCAAAAATAAAAGTGGTGACACCAGAAAAATGCCAACGCAATCAAGCTGGACGAGTACCGGGAAAAAGGAATTAACTGTCTTAGATCTCGTTACTGAATAAATCACAAAAAAAACAGCGGAGAAGTAAGAATTCGTTCTTCTTCCCTCCATATCTAGCAGAAGACAGAATACAGTTTATATGTACAACAAACCTTCAAAAGATTGTACCGTAATGGATACATGTTTATGAAACACAAAAGACTTACTCAAAAGTTTAGTTTTAGTGTAGTAAGCCGAGAAGTACTCCTCACATGCTAAAGCTTAAAGTTTTCAGTACATAATACCCCTTCCTAAAGTTTGGGGTACATTATATAGTCTCTATGACGTCACACAAATTCGAAGGTGCACATCTCTCGTATTACGCTCTAATAATTTCGGTACGATTTGGGAGACAAATTGTATCTATGTAGAACTGTATTGTTGCATAGCACGGCTTTATTGCAAAGATTTTGATCTTCTATTTGAAAGTAGAATAAATGCTATAGAAATGCGTTCCTTGCAAAGTAGTGGCTTGACTTCGAATTATATTTTGAGGAATGATGAGATAAGATAAAGTTAAGGAAAGACAAAGAAAGAAAGAAGAATAAAAGAAGAATAATTTATTCCGCCAGAACAGACGAAGAAATTAAACAAATATGAAATAAAATAATAAAGAAAATGTAGTGACCAACAGTAAAAAATAACCGACTTCACGGGGTCTCAGAGCTAAGAAAGAAAATTTGATACAAATAAATCTCACTAGATGGCACGATATGCACCGATCTGTTGTTGAATGTGTGTAAAATTAACATTTTCTGGAATTGAACATAAAAATTGTATGTTCTTTTTTTAAAAACTCTCCTAAGCACAAAATTATGGAATATTATTTATTCACATTTGAAAGATTATTTGAACGGATCATTTAAAATTGATGCCAATAGATGGCACGGTTTTAAATTTCTGAGGCATTCCACTCGGTTGTTTGAATTTGCATTATAACACATTTTGGTGAAAAGAAACTGTAAAAACGTGCAAAAAACACTATAAAACAAGCCTTCACTGTATTTAAAGAAAAAATATTCACGAACCGAGTAAACCTTTTTACTTGCAAGTTGCTGCTAACACCATCTATCGTATGCCGTGGAACGGAACCGCGATTGATGGACGGAAAATAATCAACTTAATTAGACGAAAAACGCTAGTTACCTCGGCACGGTTTCTTTGTGTGGGATGAGGCATCTGTATGCTAGGATTATATGATCTGTGCCGACTTCCAAAGCAAAACATTACAAAGCGAAAAATAACTTTCTTTTCCGAAGTCAGTGTCTTTGGTACCTATTGTTTTTAATTTTTCGACACCGACTTCGAATAAGAAAATTATTTTTCGCTTTGTAGTGTTTTGCTTTGAAATTCAGTTTCTCGTTTTTCTTTTGGTACTTCATATTAGCATGAAAATCATTTATAGCTAGAGACGACGATTCCAATAAACCCCAACACGACTAGAGTACATTGCTTAATAACGGAGTTCCAGTGCCTACCTTCCGGCTTCATCATGAGATCAGTTCAATGGTACCATTTTCATCATTACCATTAATTTTTATGTATTTGCTTCATCATAATCGCTTAACTATTCGAGATACTCGTGAAATACCTATAATTTAGGAGTTGCAGTGGCCATCTGTGGTCTTCTTCATCAGATCCACTTCACCAAATGATAATTTCCAAATGCAAATGCTTACCATGTTGATGAAAATACCAAAATCCAATAATATTTGAGGACTTCCCTCGATTTCCACAGGCTCTCATCATCAAATTCTGACTTTGATGATGAGATCCTCGGGATTATAAACTTTCAAATGCAAAGAAAAATTTCAAAATAGGTCCACAATTGACGGAAAAATCGCTGAAAAGACATTAAAAAAAAAGAATACATACTGTTGAGCATAGTAAATCGTAGGATTTGCTATTCTTTGGGAACTGAATTAAAAATTTAAAAGAGTATGCGTAGATGGTTTGACCAATTGATTGGATGAATGCGAGGTGACAAACGAACCTAGAAGGACATATATGGATTTTATGTCTGATGTTCTTCAAACTTTTTATAACTTTTTCTACCTAGCATATGTAGAAAAAGTTATAAAAAGTTGAAATTGTGCACTGTACAAATTACGTAATAATTAAATGATAAATTCTTGAAATATGTTTTGCAATAAAAAACACGATCAAAACTCACCTCTCTCGATCTTTTAAGTTACCTAAACAAAATGCTTTAAAATCGCTAATAAATACTACAACTTTCCAACCCTATCCTCATTGGAAACGTCACCCATCAATACGCAAGTACTCCAAACAAACAGCATCATAGAGCGCCGTCACAGTGACGTCACAGTACCTGACCGGGTAACCGAACCGGCGACCAACCCGTCGCGGGGAAAGTTGCCGGAGTAACCCGGGCAGGGCGGGGCTCCCCCACGCATGCGTACCAACCGCCATGTATTCTCCACTGAAATACGATTTCCCCATAATTCCGGGAACAATTACTTGTTGAGAATTTAATTTTAAAGTACTTGGCAAATGTATTTTGACGTCGAGCACCTTTAAGGACGAAATGATTATGTGATTTCGGTTTTTTTGCTTGATCGTGTGACGTGTTGTTACTGTTTTGATTAAACACGGTTGTTTTGTAGTTTTAAATTAAGTATATTTTGATATCAGTTTTTCACTAGCTCGTAATGTCCGATTAATAGAAAAAAACTTCCCTGTTCTTCATTAACTCTTTCTGTCCATAGCTGCCGGAGACCATATTTATTATACAATAATAAAGGGCCAAAATATTTTAATCTTGTACATAGTTTTTGGGATGGACTTAATAAAAAACGACTACAACTAAAACGTGTCAAGTTTCCCATTCACTGCAAAAACTCCTTAGTTCCAAAAGAAAATTCTACCAAATCAAAAAATAACGGTAGAAATTTTCCAGTAGCTTTTCCACGCGATGGGTGGCAACCCAGGCAGTCCGCGGCAGTCGGCGGCCGACTACGGCGCGAGACGCACGCGTCATGCGCGGCCGGTTATGACGAGAACTGACTCTCGCGCGAAATGACTGTGGCCACGAGTACGTGATGTTTGGCTAGAACGAATACAGTGGAAGTGTGTGTCGCCTTTACGCTAAATTGTTTGAAAATTTTCAAAGTAGTTTTGTGAACGAAAAAATGTATTATAATGACGTCTCTGTGGTTTTATAGTGATCATCGGTGAGTAATTGGATTTTAAGTAGTTAGCTTTTATTAATAGTTTTTTTTTTTAAATTGATAAGTTTATTAAATTAGTTCGAATTCTTTTGTGATTGTATTTAATTGAATAAATGGAAGTAAGTGAATAGATAATTAATTTTTTGTAAAATCAAATAAACTTTTTGATTTTAAGTGTTTGATTTTGGATAAAAATGTGAGATAGGTATTTTTTACAGTTTAAAATTAAATATTACGTCTTCTTTGGTAATTAATAGCCAGATATGTTAGAGTCCTAATAAAATAAGTAATTATAAAAGGGCAGATAAAATAGCTCTACAATTTAGTTGAAAGGAATTAAACTATTTGATTTTTTTATTTTAAAACTTAACGTTACAAAAATAAATATTTTTCCAAATAAAATTCTACAGAAAATTCCTGAAATTCTTGCTCACATTTTTCCTAGTTTCAAGCCTTAGAGTGAATATTATCGCCAACCGCACAGGGTTGAGCAGAAAAGCGGCGTAGCAATTAACCTACGCTCTTTACCGTAGCGGTCTACGAGTTGCGTAGCAATTAGTGCTACGCCGTAGCAACATAGTCGCTACGTTACGTAATTATGGCCGTTTAGAACGAGATGCGCGGATGATGAGGAAAATTGTTTAAATGTTTTCGAAATTATGGTTTTTGGGGAAAAATAAATTGAGAGAATTTTGAGGTTCTTTGTGTTATATTGGCGAAGGGTGACAAATGAAATGTGCTTTTCTGACATTTCGAATACTGACAATATTTTTTTTGGAAAGATTGAACCTAAAAACTTGTTTGTTGAAGCGAAAATTCTCAAACTTCAACGTCTCGTTCTCGTTTTTTTTATTTTTATTGGTATTTATTAGTTTATTTTATTTGTATATGTGTATTATTAATATTTATGTATTAATTTATTTGTATATGTGTATTACTAATATTTTTGTACCCATTTCACAAAGTTGTCCTTTTTAACCCAATGGTTGACTGGTAGAGAATGCCTTGTGGCATTAAGTCCGCCTATGTACCACTATTGTACATGAAGTTTAAATAAATAAATAAAATTCCTAAGAAAAACACATTTCAAAACCATCATCTACTTCTTGAAACAGTTTTGTAACTCAAACAGATTCTAAAAGCGAAATTAACTCATTACAATTAAGACCGAATAATTAGTTCGCTGAAAGTGAAATTTCAGCAGAAAATCTTTGCCACGAAATACATACGGACAAAACAATCCGTGCCTCCCCAGGAACTAATCTCCGTAGCGATTAGTGCTACGATGCCACACTGCTACGGTGCTACAGGGCTATGGCTACGGTGCTACGGCGTAGCGCTACTTTAATCGCATACAGTGTAATTGCGCTAGATTTCTCGTGTTAGTGAAATTGCTACATGCCGTTTAGTTATTTTGTTCTTGGGGCTTTGTTTGACTTTTAGAGAGTGAGTAAGTGATGGTTTTTGACTGAGTTGTCATGCGATTGTGACAGATGAATTTTATTTTGCGTCGGTAATGAATACTGACAATCTGGTTTATTACAGGGTGAGTGATTTGTTTTATTTTTTATAAACCAGTAGTTAGGCGATATATTTTTTTTAAGGACGAGGTCTGTGCAAGTGTCATTTGCAACACTGACATAAAAAATCAAGTCAATGATTTATGTGAAAAATCCAAGTCAATGATTTATGTCAAACTCCTTTGTAAAAACGATCAAATACATGGTTTTATAAGTTTGAGAATAAATTGCAGTAACTTTCGTATTGTTTAGCTTAAAAATTGCCTTAATTTAATGCCTTCATTTTGAGATTCAAGTTCCTTCAAATAAATGCCTCAGTAAAAAAAACCTTTAATAAATTACCAGCAGGTACATCTAACCGTTGTTATCACCTAAATGCCTGTTCCCCACCGATGGGCAGGTCCTAACTTAACGACAGCATTACCCGCGCCCTGCCACAGTTAGTTTCAACATTAGGCACTGCCTAGCCAGGTACTTCAGTGCAGAGGCACTTAGACCACAATTGACGATAAAAGAATTGTATTCGGCAGGCTTAGGACAAGTTTTATTGGTGTGTGAATTGGTTTTATTTAATTTGACAGTTTATGTTAGGGTAGATAAGTTAGTCTATAATGATGTAACGTAAAAAGTATTTAAAGGAAAACTTTGACGCCTGAAAAAACAAGGATTACGGTGTAAATAATCGCTAGCCAAAACTAGAAGGCTGATTCTCGTATTCAAAAACGTTCAAATTTATGTTGCAGTTTTATTAAAACTTGCCAAAATGTATGGATGGTAATTATAGGAGTTTTTGGCAGATTATAACAGAGATTAGAATACGAACGATCTTTAAAAACAAAGAATTAACCCTATGGTGTTCTTTTTAACCGACTTTCCAAAAAGGAGGTTTCCAAGGAGGTAGTTCTATGTTCAATTGTATGTATTTTTTTATGTATGTTCACCGATTTCGCCGTCAACCGTAAACTGATTTTGAAAATCGTTTTTGTGTTTGAAAGGCTACTTTTGAGTTCATTTATTTTGTTGGATCTATGCAAAATAAACCTGTGTTCAAAGTATTCCAATCATGCGAAACGATGAGACACCATACTTCTTTCCCGCATCTTCATTACAGAATAATATCACGTGTTCGACACAAAACCGCCTTGATCATCTTGCTCAAAATTTGAGCTTAAGTAAAATTGACGCGAAAAATTCCTTCTCCCGTCTCTGACAGCTAAAGTGTTCACAAAATCTTGGTGGCAAGAGAATCTGCCGTATTTTCATAACAGCATTACGTTGGTAATAAAATTTTGGGGCTTGCCAATATCAGGGGCACATAAATTGTCATTCGATAGCAGTGAAATTCTCCACCTTGACGTTGTAAAAAATAAATAAGTGAATTTGTAAGGTTATGCCCTTTTTGAGGCAGGTCTCGTGTGAGACATGTTTTACAGGCTTGCTCGCCTGGACTAGGATATTATTTCAAGTGAACTTAGTCCCGGGAAGACAGACAGACAAACTTTCGCATTCTATAACATTAATGTGGACGGATTAGTATGGATATTTCTATTAGATTTCTTGTTATATTATAACTTCTAAATCACTCCGATAATTTTAACTTTTCCGTATCGTATTGTTACGAAATTAGTCACAGAAGAAAATTTCTCTTGTTATTTCTTCATGCAGTTATTACTTCAGTAAACTACAGTATCACCTTGGTTTCTTATTTTTTGCTTAGTTTATAGCATCATCACCGTGATTATAAATTATTAAGAAAAAAAACCATAAAATTTAAGATAGGAACAAAACTGTCGAAGCCAAGTATTGATTCTTTAGATCTGATACAACTGTTGTGACACACATCCGCATGGCCAATGGATAAATTTACAAGATAGACAAGTATTGAAAGATTACGTATCAAAACCAAGCAGCATCTTAGTTGTGATAAAGTAATGAGTTTATTATATTCCTCCATCATAGATCCATTATTCATAGTATGCGAAAAGATTTCGAATATCATCAAAGACCTTTAGGTAATAAACCGACAAACCTACATATATATTTTATATTTATACAGGCCCATTATTGCTAACGCTAGCAATCCATAAAACGTCTGTACCTCATAAATCGTACAAAATCTCCAGATATTTACAACACATAAAGGGTTTAAATCTAATCTTCAAGAAATATGAAGAAATAACCCACACATCTTACCTGTGCCATAAATATGATTCATAATTTAAATAACGTAAATGTTACAGAGTAGGGTTCGCAAAAACATTGAGACGTGTGGGCCCGTCAACTTGGAATTTACGACGTGATTTTACTGCGCACCGTACATAGGACTGCAGACTTATAGAGCCTTATTATTACTTCTCCGTGTGACATTTCGACTTTTGTAACATTATTTTTTATGTCTTATTTGTTAAGATAAATATATACGATACTTTTATTTCAAGAGTAAAGTGTCTGAATAATTTTTTGTAGTGTGATTTATATTTATTTGATGTTTTATCTTTTGGAGACTCATTTGACATATGTGCTGTGTATAATTTAAGAACTATTTTGCAAGAAGTAATATTTTTCTGATCGAATAAAATGTTTTGGAATTGTGCCCGTAAATGGCTGTAAACTTGCGCACTTGGGACTCATTCATTGTTACCGTGTCTGGTAAAATGTGTTGCTTATCCATGCCGAAGGCGTTCAATGTATAAAGTTATTGTTAAAGGTAGCTATTAGAACGATACTTCCGTTTTTAAAGGGGCATTGATTAATCCTCTTCCAGAGTTGATTTTATCAGCATATTGTTTTTTCTTGTCCAAGTCAAAAGAAAGATCTTCGAAAAGTCGCAATAGAATTCTCGTCGAAAGAGTCGATTCGAGTGCAGTCGAAATTGACATCGAGAATTTTCTATTTCTGCCTTGAGAAAGGTAGAATAGATCGAAAGCTTTGGCCTACAATTAAAGGGCACCATGTCCCAAGAAAGGATACCTACACAAATGCCCTAACACTTTTATCTACCTACACACGCACTGTAATGAGAACAAGACTCTACTATTGTAAGGGCCCACACATTGTCAACTTACACCCAATAAAATATTTTTACAAGTCTTCCCCAATCGTGTGGGAAGGCTGTGTGTAATAAAAGGGCGGGGGTTATGCCTTTGGCCTCTGAGGGCCGTAAATTACCTCCGAGCATGACCCTCTGTCATGATTGTCTTACACTACAGAATATTGGTTACTATTTCTTTGTGCTTCGTTAGCTGTTGTAGTTTCGATAATAAATTGGCATGCGACTTGGGAAACAAAGAAATTATGGTAGTTTGTTTTTTGGTTTGTTCGTCTTTTTGATAGAAATATGAATCGATTTTTTGAGGAATTAATAACGTGTTATTTGAAATACTCTAAAATGGGTTGTGATGGTTATAAAAATCAAAGTTCTTTGCGAGGCCAATGCTAGTGCAGTTGTATCTGAGTTCTGAAGACCTAGAGACATCTTTTTAGCAATAACCATCTTAATTCTTTATTGCACAACAAAACAATATATTTACAGAAAGTGAAATCAATATTCATGTACAAAGGCGAGCTTAACTCCAAAATGGAGTTTTCTTCCAGCAAACCTTTGAGCGATAGAGACCATCAAAATTCAAAAAAGAAATCAAATCCATCAAAATTCTAAGACAATACGGCATTCTGCACTTGATAAATCAAATTAAACTTATTGCTTCGATAATTTACCTACATATAAGTAGTGAATACAAATAACAGAAACAATTATGGACCCTGGCGGCCATTTTACATTATCACATGTCAATCCCATATATTTTAGACCTTTTGATAGTCATTATCGCTAACAGATTGTCACTTTGTGTAAGGAGAGCTCCTTATATAATTTGGGATCATTGTTACGATGAAAAAGATTAAATAATGTTTCTCAAATTGTGTTTCAGTTACGCAATAAATCTAAGTAGCAAAACTGAAGTGGAGCTACTTACGGGGCTCTTGGATATCTTATATTTGTCTCAAGTAATAAAATCAAAAATGTCTTTGTCGCAATGTCACATGTAGAAGTCATAATAAGGTTATGACGAACTAGCTATTTGCCGCGGTTTTGCTCCTGTGGCTTAACCCTCAAAAACCGTGTATTTGCTGAGATAAATATAATACTCGGCGATATATTGCTCTGTTTCTGTGAGAGAATTTTCGGATCGGTGTTTCCAAAGACAAACATGTTATTAACAAAAATTTTACCTCTTTATACAATCAGTTTAAACAAATAGTCTGGACCTGAATGGTTGAAAAAAATATAATATGCAGGTAAAAAATGACTGAAGATAAGCCTTCAAAATCCTACAAAAATCGACCGAACATTATTGCAATAATCTCCACACTTGGCAGAGGGATTACACCCAAGTTTTCAAAAACAAAACCGAACACCTAACCACGAAAACACGAAAATGAGAGTGTGGAATATTTTGTTTTACGAGCTGTCAGATTCATGCCCATTTTGGCTTTAGTTTAGTGCTACCTATTCTCTAAACGTTAATTCAAAGGTCGAAAGATGAGTTGTAAGACTCAGTTGCTCTTTTTTTTTCTTATTCATTTTTTTTTAAACCTTTGCCCCACTCTAGGAATTTCTTCCTGTATCGTGGGTGCGTTTACAAATATATAAACTCAATACACAACACCCAGAGCCGGAACAACTATCTGTGGGTCATGCTCTACACGACTATTGCCAATATTGTGATGTGTGGCGGTGCTTTGTTAGAAAGCATTGTTTGACTCAGTATAATTTCTATAGTAGTAGTGCAAATATAAAAACGCAGATCGAACACACTGTAAAAAACTGAGTAAAACTTCATTCAAATTACAATTTGCCACCTTGGAAAAAAATATTTATGATGCAGTTACTAAATTGATCTCTGTACCTTTTTGTGAATGAGGTATTAAATAAATAATTTATTTTGAAAGCGTTTGCAGTGGACAGTGTCAATTTACCCAAAGCCAATTTCCAGAATGTATTAGTTCCCTTTTGAATCCTGGCACTTTAGTGACCGTGATCGGCATTGCAAGTCTGGTGATATGTTTTTGTATTTTATCCGTAACCAATATCATAAAATGCACACATATAACTTAATATTATGACGTATATTATTAACGCGATATTTGAATAGATAGCTTCGCTGCCGCTATTCGTGTCGCACGCTATGCTGTGACCTTCTTGAAATAGAATGCATTCTCATACCTTAGCTATTTTGGGGCGAAAATGTGACACATAGGGGAAGTATTGGTTTTTTTTCCATTTGGTAGGTTTGCAATGGATTATTTTTACTTGGAACACACATTTGAGCCACTTTAGCGGACTTAGTGAATACGGTAGTTTACTGAAAATAAGTTTTTTGTCCGTCAGATAGATTAATAAAAAATATTGGACACGTATTTTTTCTTTTGACACTTAAACATAAAGTGACGACGATACAGTGCGTTGAAATATCGTGTGACGTCACGATGTGCTGTGTGTGTGTGACAAAGTGACGTCGCAAGCCCTAACTCATGAACTTTGGTGCGCTTTATCTTTATCAATTTTTATTTATTTGATGAAACAAAAAATAGGGGGGTAAAATTATTTGATATTCTCAGTGACGGACTAAATAGAATCATCATTTTTCTACCCAGGAAACATCCTTACTCCACTTATGCTGCAATTGGTGTGGGTCCAGTAACCCAAACAACATAACCGTTGACTTGAAAAAAAAAAAATTTTTTTTGACCTGAGAAACAGTGTTGATGGTAAAACTTGTCGAGAAGGACAATCCAATGCATCGGTGTTTGATAATTCTCAAAAGGTCAATTTAAAACGCTCAAATTAAAGTTACAATTACATCTCAGCTACTATCACTGCCAAAAATATAGATATAAGCTTTTTTATAATGCAAACATTTAAAAGAAATGCGGCAATTACCGTTTTATATGTAAGTACAGACTTCCACAAAAGTTTTCCGTCCTAAAGTTGTTGTGTAAGCCCTCATTATATAAGTTATGGCTGTACTGCTCTAAAACCAGTAAATTGAAGGATAAAGTATTGATTACCACGGCGTTTGTTTATTGTGTGTGGTCAATTTCATGTTTAGCAGCAGTTTTTTCTATGATCTGTGTTTTGATAGAGTGGGTTTGGACATCGATAGTGCAATAAACGAGGCTTGTATGCATGACCTATAAACCGATGCCTAATCCGCATTGTATTAAAAATCTCAACATGATTACGACATAATCTAAACCCTAATACTTTCCGATGAAGTTTAGTCATCCAACCATGAAATCTTACACTAGGCTTGGCTAGGGGGTATTTTGTTATCCACTTACTGGGTTATGGAGGTCAGACAGGCCCTTCATCATCAGCCTTATAATGTTCCCACTGCTGGGAAACAGGCATCCTCTCTGTGAGAGAGGTAATGGGGCCTTAATCCACCACGCGGCCCCAGTGCGGGTTGGTGAATGTCACATGTCTTCGAATTTTTGGTTGTAGGACATGGAACGGTTTGTTAACGATGTTTGCCTTCACCGTTTTAAGAGCAGTGGTGATAAAATAATTTACACAAAGAAAAGCGCCTGCCTGGGTTCGAACTCACGACCTACGACTTGTAAGTCGGGGCCGTTACCACTGGGCCACTACTGCTCCTTCCCAGATAGGCCGTTACAGTTGTAAAAAGTTTCGGCAGATTGGCAGTTTGCCAATCTCAACACACATTCTTCAAAGCCAATTTGTAATCCTAGCATACGCTTCTGAAGTATGAGAAGTACCTCTCATAATGTTCTTTAACAAACTGTCTAATCCCAACACACATTTTTTAAGCCAATGCAGAGCAAGCAGAAGCTTCATACTACACAGAAAACTACCTTTCACAAACTTATTACCTTCCAATAAGACACAGCTCATATTTAACATTACAAGCCGACAGCCCGGCACGTAGGACCTACCTACATATAACAAAATCATTCAGATGCTCCATAATAAAAACGGGTCTTGTCGCAGCGTATGGAATTAAATTACTGTCACAACTCCTTTTACCGGTGAGTGTAATATTAAATTAAATTGGCATATGAAGGCGTAATATAGGTAGTAGGTAGCTGCTCATAAAATTGATGAGAACAGCTATTGAAGGTGCGTCAGTACGTTTTGGTTGCTTTTCAATATGGCTTTGATTTATTGTATGGATGTAGTAAGTACGTATTTTCGAAGGCAGTATTTCTTTCTATTGAATTACTTTTTACAAGCTTTTATTTAACTTGCAGTTTATGTTTGTACCTAAGTGTGTTCAGGTCAAATCTTGCAATTTAATTTTAAAGCAGTTATCCTCCACCGATTAAAATTAAATTTTACATACTCGTACAAGTTTAGTTTGGATGACAATGCATGGTTACTAAGTGATGTCATTCTAAATCCAATATGGCGGACGGCCCAAGATGGTGCACTAGATATTTTTTGTGCAATGCCATGATAATTATTGATATTAAAACAAATGGTTTGCTGTGAAGAAAACGAAAAAAAGCTGGTTAATAATTTATTTTTTGTTGTTAAGTTTTATAATTATTAAAATTAGCAGTTGGTTTAGTTCGTGTAATTTCAACCCTAACTTATTGTTAATGAATAAATTACGTATGATGTATGTAGTTAAAGTATTTATTGGAATATAATCGCGAAAAGCAAATAACATATTGACTGTAACATCGGACTGTCGAGCAAGACTTTCAGTTGTTACTGCAAATAAGCCATTTCCTGTGACAAGTATTTAAACTTAGAGGTTAAAAAAGATACAAGTAACTTGCAACGTTTACCGCTTAGTTCCAGCCCTCCTGCGCTGTAAAAAGTTATTACCGGTAAAACAAACGCTAAAAAACCTTGTAAAGTAGAAATTTGGCGCCAGATTTATCTCTTAAGAAGACTGTTTCGAGAGCAAGTCTGTATTGGCACCTCCCTGTAGTTTTGTACTGACAAATAGCAAAATATATACCGCTTTAAAAGAACGCATTACTTGCGTAAATACGCCTCTATTTATTTGACTTCCTCGCAACAGAGACCCGTAACTAGCGCCATTTTAGACACTTTGGACACTTTCCAAATGTTTCCACCATTCATTTTATATTGAACCCACCGATCGCGTTGATTATCGAAATCGTCGAACAATATGTACTGATTAAGATATGGGCAGAGTTCACGGTATATTGGTTGGGGTTTAGATGCGTAAGGGGTGACGCATTGCTGGTTTCCTTTTTCGTAAATAAGGGTTGCATGATGTTGAGATAAGAGCTTTTGTTTGTTAGTATCGAATTTTGCTTTTCCTTTGCTGTAATTAAGAGTAAAAATAACAGTGATTTAAGTACTGAGCTGATATTCATGGGGTAACTGTGTAGGCATTAAGCTATTTTCCATTCCTGAAATAGGTTTGTTTACGTAGTTGTTGATTTGATAATAAACTCGAGTTCTTTATTGATTGCAATTAACTTGAAGTGGACCTTGTATTTTTAACCCCCGACGGAAAAAGAGAGGTGTTATAAGTTTGACTTGTATATCTGAGTGTTTGTGTATCTTTGGCATCATAGGTCCGAAACGAATGAGCTGATTTCAATTTTATTTATTTGAAAGGTTTATTTATCGAGAGTGTTTTTAGCTATATTTCATGAAAATCGGTTAAGCGGTTCACATGTTTCAAGGGTTTTACTGTTTGAATCGGGGTGTTTTTGCAAGATATCGTGTCATAATTACGTGTTCGATAGATTGTCGATCGAAGCGTGTCTACTACTAGATAAATCATGTAGTTTAAAAAGGCTAGTATTTAAACGAGCGAAAATAAATTCAAATTAAAGGTGTACAAAATACTGAATATGGCTTACTGAAATACTAAGTGGGCGACAAACAGTGGGCGAATACAAATGTTTAAAACAGCGACTTGATTAGTACTTTGGCAACATAGTCGACGGAGCCCCGCTGCGCGAGGCTCCTATTTCCGTCCGCAGGGTCTAAAGTAACCTAACACGAACGAGATGACGGGAGCTGAGTTCGCTCGCTTTGCTCGCTCACTTCAGCTCCCGTCATCTCATTCGAACCTAACCTGTCCGTGTCGGGGTGCCCTAAGCTCCCGAACTCGCTCCGCTTGCTCTTGTACCAATTCGTTGAAAATACAATTATACCCGAATTCCCGCGCTGCACAGCGATGTCGCCTTCATTTACGATGTAGTCGGTTGGAGTTGTTTAGCTATTTTTAAAAGAATAAAATGCTAACATAGAAAAAATAGAACCCCAAATACAATTATAGTATGTCACAATATTATTACTGCAGCTCACAAAAACCTCCTAAAAGGTATTCCTCAAACCGGATAAATAGTTGCTTACTTAGTATAATAGTCGCCCATTCAGTATATTTTTCGCCCGGTTAATTATTTCCCGTTTAAAAAGCTTAAAAAAAAATATGTCTGGAGTTTTTTTTTAATCTTAAATTTCACTTGTATATTTTATGTAAATTTTATTAAATTTTTGGCTTGGTAGTTGTAATTCGCCGCTGTCTACTTCAATGCTTTTACTATTTTCACTCTATACCTTTTCCCTTTAAGCTTACTTTAGTTTTTTGCACGTAATATATTTTTATTCATTCGACAAACCCTAGAAATATCTAGGACCCCTTGAAATCTTCAAACACAGAATCCTCAAACAACTCACAGAGAACAGAACATAATCAACAAACATCTGACACAGTTAGCTCAAAGGCATAACAACACACAGACAAAAATTGACAGAAAAAAATTGAATAAACCCACTACAAAAGATTTAACATTGAGAAAGTTCTAGCGTTTAAATATAAAAACGAATAATATTTGTTTATGGGTCGCGATACGATACAAAGTTGAGGAATAGAGCAACTAAGTCTATTATTTGTGGCACAAAGACGACCTCTTCGGTACAGTGGGGAAAAACTTGTTAACATTATGTACTGCAACTGATGGCCGACGGACGGACGCTGTTGGGGAGAGAGTTAAGTGATAGGCGGTGGCGGGAGCGGGTGAAAATTTGAAAGGAGCTGTTTATACAGCGTTACATTTCTAACTGTGATAGTTAAACTGCCAGTATTTATAAAAAATAGTGATACCTTATAAGTATTATGAAATCATGGTATTGATTAGAAATTTTCAGTAGCGTGAAAGGTATCGTCTGGAACTCTGTGACTGAACCGCATCTACATATTTCCGTCCCTACCTTTTGGAAGAGGTCTAATTAAATTACGGGCATAGTTAAAGGGTTTGACACGCTTGAAGAAGCAGGCTGGTATTATTTGTCACTGAAATTAGTCATTATGTTACCATTATGCTTATGTAGAAGAAACGGGCTATATTACTATTATTTATTTTTAGCCTTAACTGTCCCACTGCGGGGCAAATGCCTCCATTTAATTTCACCCGTTTTTGAGCAAATGAAAGACCCAAAAAAAATGGAACGTTTTAATTACATTCTTTCATAACCCGCTATCGCTTACTCCTTGTAACCTGTGGCTAAACGAGTCAGCGGTTGATTGCATTTCTTGTAGAATTTTAAGACGAACACGGGCGGCGTTGTGTCGTTGATAGATGCATTTGCATTCTAGTGGCTTGATTAATTGTTTTCAGCACAATCTGATTTGAATAATAAAACACAGAGTTGAGTGCCAACGAGATTTCATTAAGTAATTATGGGGAACATTAAGTGTGTTTGCTGGAGTGTGTTATTTGAAATGTTTTAGATTTATAGGTAGGAGAAATGCTTTTTGTAATGACGATTAATTATTGAATTATGTTTGGGGTGTTGAAGCTAATACATGTGTTTATAATGTAGGCTAAGTTTCAATGTGAGTAGGGTTCCTTCGACATCGTTTGTAAGTAATTTAAATGTTTGGATAACACTCATTTCTTCCAGCTTAATTTTATTTATTTAACTAGCTTCTGCCAGCGGCTTCGCCCGCGTGAAAATCGAAAGTTATCCCGATGGAACATATTCCCGGGATAAAAAGTATCCGATGTGCTATTCCTGACAAAATATATCTCTGTGCCAAATTTCTTCCAGATCCGTGCAGCCGTTTGAGCGTGAAGAAATAACAAACATACAAACACAAACACTCCTAAAGTTTCGCCTTTGTAATATTAGTGTGAAGTGTAATACTATAAGGATATACACGTAAAGAGGCAAATCTAAAGTCCTAGGAATTTTCTACCAATCAACTTTTGGGTGATGCACAGACAAAAAGATGTAGGAGCGATATTGAAAATAACTAATATTACACAGAACTAGCTAATTTTATTTACGCAACGTAGGTCGTATTTTTAAATGTCTTATAGCGTAGATAGACACTTACCAATCTCTACCCGTACCTAGACCTACATACATCATGCAAATGAACTATGTCCCAGAAACTAGACACATATTCCCATGATTCAATCTCACACACATTGTAGCACACAACCGAAAACATACGATATTCCCAAAAGTTTATTATTCATTCACCGGCAAGATAATCAAAGGAGTCAATCAGCGGTACATAGCCGTCAGTGGAGCATACCCGCGGGGAAACAAACGAATTGATTAATCGCCCAGGGTCGGTCGTAATCAGAGTGTATTTGTGCTTCTGCACCGATGGCGGCGCATGGCTAATTGAAATACGAGAAGCTTCTTGGTTAGAAAGATTTTCATGTTCTTGGTGATCATAGTTTAGTGGTAACAGCTTGTTGATGTCTTTTTTAATTTTGGAAGCAAATGTCGTGTCAGTGATTATTTAACTTGTCTATGAGTTTTACTTTTGTTGGACTTGAATTAGAGTAGAAAAATATACTAAAAAACGGAAAATACATAAAGCTTGGAGGTTATGGTCATTTTGTAATTTGTTTGCCCACCCTCTCCGAGCCTAACTACACAAAACCAGCCAGAACAATTTTTCCGCCAAAAAAAAAAAACGCCCATATGCTGTAAGGTTTCCTTCAACAAGCATCTCTTACAGTATTGTCTTGTCACCAGTGCCATGTTGTTTTAGTTTTAGCTATTTTTTGCCGTTTTAGCTAATTTGTAGGCATAAAAAACAGTTTCCTCGTTAAAAACATTGTATAACTTTTTTGAAAATCTTTTATACGAAAAGTCACTTATATTTGTTACTGTAAAATCCCAAAGTACGCAAAAACGGTTACTTTATTTATTTTATTTATTTATTTTATTTTAAAGAAGGCTTACAGACTAACAAACCAATGAAATAAATAATGAGATATTTAAAAAAAAATAGCTAATAACAAGCCTCCACATATAGTTAATGAAAAAAAAAAAGTCGATAAAAAGAAAGTACACACAAGTTAATATAATTTGAGTAGTAGATAAGTTAACTATCCTTGAAAAATGACTGTGCCAATAGCCGTCTCAAGGTTGCCACACTGGTACAAAAAAAGTCGATATTAAGGTCCCCAGGTAGCTTATTGAAGCAAAGTGCACTTCTTATCGAAAAAACATTTCGCCTATAATTACTCGTTGCGATAGGTACACTCAATATTGGCCGCTGTCGTAATCCTATCAGGTTCGTGCATGACAGATTAGCAAAGAGTGCAGGACAGTCAATGTGGCCATTTGCTATACCCAAAAGTAGACTCATGTCCCCAATATAACGTCTCATCTCCAGAGGAAGGAAGTGGTACCGTTTGCAGCGATGCTCGTACGGTTACGGTGAAACCAAAGATTTATCAAGTCATACTGGTAAAAGCCCGAAATGATCTATGATACTTACAAATTGCCGGCTGTTACCAGGAATCACACAGTAAATCTTAGGATTTACGTCAGAGACTTGTAAATCTTTGAAAAATATTGTAATGTCTTGGAAACTCGAAATGACGAGAACAAATAAAGGACTGTCTGATTAGTTCCATCAAAGTCGGTGTTATGTTTTTAGACGATTTTTTATCAGTGAATTTGACTTTTCATAGCATTATATTATATCATGGACATTACAATTTTTAGCTCGAAAACGGCTATTATCTTAGATCATTTCGTGCTAATACCAGTGTGACTAAAAAATATTACACTAGAACAAATAACTGTTTATAGCCGTAACATGATGACACTGCAATGGATTTATCCATCCATTTATGAGCACAGCGGATCGCTGGGCAACGACGCGGTTGACAAGCTTACGAGACGCGGATCCAGCACGGCGGTCTATGGACCAGAACCTGTTGTACCCAACCCTTTCAACCAAATACGCAGGTGGCTACAGGAATTCACCCAGACACAGGCGGAGAACTGGTGGACCTCGACATCGGGCTGCAGGCAATCCAAAGAAGCACTGGCATCCTTGGACAGTAGGCTTACCAGGCGTCTTTTACGCCTGGACAGGAATGGCCTGCGCCTAGTGACGGGGACCATCACGGGACACTGCTCAATCAACAAAAACTTCCACAAAATAGGCATAACGGACAGTCCTCTGTGCAGGGCATGCATGGAGGCCGAGGAAACCGTTGCGCACGTTCTCTCTGAATCCTGTGCATTCAGAGAGAACGTGCGCAACGGTTTCACCCAGATAAGAACACAAACCCTTGGGTTACCCAGATCTTACACAGATGTTTTGAGGAAACCAGGAGCTCTAATTGACTTCTGGAGGGAGGTCGGCTGGTTGGAATAACCACCAAACGGTCGCCATGGCCCACGTACAATGGTCCATTTGAATGACTAAGTGCGGAAACCAAACTCCCTAACATAGACAATAAAGACCAGTATGACTTGGTAAATGCTAGGTTTTACCGGTAACTCCTAAGATTTACTTACTGTGGGCTTTTACAGTAATATATTTATTACAAGGATTCAAAACTTCATTCCACTCTAAAAGATAAAGAATCAGAATCCTTATTCTGAATAAGATCGTCTCAAGTATCTAATACCTATAACCAAACTTCGTTAGATCAGAACTGTTTGATCAAACCTTTTGTTCAATAAAAAAGGCCTCCAAAGTTAACCTAGACGATGTTCTGAAACCTTTTAAATTGCCTCGAGGGCTCCAGTGAAGTCTTTGAGTGGAGGTCAAAATCTATTTTTTAAAAGTGCCTCTAGGCGATCGTCTGACAACCTTGATCCTTGCTTTAATAGGGGGTTAATCATTTGACGGTAAAGGTTAATATTCAGATCGTCGAATAAGTTTTTGTTTGGTGTTCGTAGCTTTCTAATTTTCCTGCTCGGAGTTTCTTCGGTATGACTCCGTCCTGAGTTATACGTTTGAAATAAGTAGTACAAAGATAAAGATTTGATGTGGTTTTGAGTTGCTAGATAAGCAAATATGGTTTTATGTTGATTATTATACTCGTAGTTACTAAACTGTTGGCAATACGTAGATTTCTAAAGAATTAACTTATAAATAATTTAGAAACAATTAATGACGAATGTCCTATTTAAAGAAAGAACAGACTTACAGTGCCTGCAGTGACTTACAGTGCATTGTGAAATAATAGACCCAATAGAGGTGTACATTAATAACATGGAAGATTTGCAGATTAATAAATTAAGTTTTATTCAGTTAAGTTCAATCCGGAATTTTAAATAGGTAGGGTACCTTTTAATCTTCATTCCAAAATGATCCTTTAATATTATGTTGGTGCCATATTGGTCACAAATATCGGTCGATGTGTTGGCAATGTTGTGAGCCGCATACGGTGATAACGTGGTCACCAAACAATAATGGTACCTAACAGGTGGCTGTACCCACTAGACACCACTAAGTATTTAATATGTACCTACCGTATTGCATTCCTTATCCACACTATAATGTTATAAATGCGAAAGTAACTCTGTCTGTTTGTTTTGTTTTCACGCCTGAATTGCTGATCTAATTTATATGAATTTTGTTACAGCGATAGATATGACTTTCTAAATTAAATCGAAATAGTTTATTTCAAATAAACTAGAAAGGTAATTTTGAACTGTAAAACAAAAAAAAAAGAAAAGATGAATCTAGTTGCACATTCACAATCGTCAATAGGTCTATATGGAGATGGGTCGCGGATACATTTTTAAAGAGAGTTACCGCGGCCCTGGCACAAGCAACTGAAGGCACACGGGTGGGTATTGGTCAGTAAAAATCTGACACGCCCTCCTGCTTCACCCAGAGCGGGGGAAGTCATTGGATGATTACCCAATAAAAAAAAAGTCTATTTGGAGAAGAATGTGCAAGAAACTCCACGGACACCCTTTTCCATCAGTTTCGAGATGGGGTTACTTGGGATACTATTTGTCCAGAGATTACGATACCTTGGAATAATTTCTGACGTTCATGCGGGTGAATCCGCTGGGAAAATCTACTAGGCCATAAATTAATACTTGTTATGTATTTGCATTATTCAGTATTCGGTTATTCGAAAGAAAAACATTTCTTTGTGTAACCTTATTTATTTCAGCTTAGAAATTCAGGATTTATCTTTATTTGGGTCTTAAAAAGGGTAGGGATCCTGTCAGACACCATTAGACGAAAAATTACCCTAGACCTAAATCCTCAATGAAATAAACTGAAGGTTTGGCATTATTTATATTTACAGGTCTGCTCTCCTTTATTTAGTAAGTTAACTTAACATGGGTAGTCAAAATAGGTAGAGACTTTGTGAATCCCTTATTTTTGAGCTGGGTTCTACTTACTCGTTAATTCATCAGTACCTAATATTATTTTATTTTAACAGTCTATTGGGGGCTTGGTTCAGATAGTAAGAAGAAAATACTCAGTTAAGGAAAATTAAAAAAGTTAGCAGCGCCTTGCATCCTAATTATTTTTTCAATTTATTCGATCGGTCTGAAAGATTTTACATTCCAAAGCGTATATCTCTGCAGTAAAACATGAAAATTATCAGTCCCTTTCATAACCACAAACTCGAAAGAAAATTTGTATTTCCGTTCAGTCTAAACTAACCTAAAAAGAAAATCTATACTTTTTATTCACTCCAAGTCTCACAAGATAGTATCAATCGCACAAATGTCAGAGCAATGCTACTGATAATCTAGACCTAGACGATTCTAGAGCGGTCTTAGGACTGATTACTGACTGAATCGGTCGCGGGGTCTAGAGGGTCGTAGCGCGGTGGGGGGCGGGGGTCGTCCTACAAACACGGATTGAGATGACTGGGCCTGACGCCTGCGGCGCGGGTGTGGGGTTCAAGATAAGAGTGACGGGCGGTTGAATGGGAGATGTTGGTTACTGGGGAATTGGAATTTTATGGACACGAGTTGTAGGATAAATATCTCGTGCCGTGGTAAAAATATAACCTGTTAGATAGTTGGCTATGAGTTTATGATGATTGATGGGAAAAAATAAAAAGAGTAAATCTTCTATCGTGTTGGTACAAACTATATACAAAAGAATATCTAGTTTGAAATCATTAAAATATCGTTAATTAATAAGGTGGTAGCAGGGCTAGGTTACTGCCATCTAAGTTAAATGAACTAGCATTGCCTGTCTCAAACAATAGAAGACATAATAAGACACTAACTCCCGATTTCAATTTGTTATCTGTAATTCCAGATTTGCATTGGTTGGCTGTGATTAACAATTGTGTGGCTAACTTTACCCGTTTCACAGATTATAATTAAGGACTCCTTATCATATAACAACATTAACTTTCAGACTGGTTTGTTTTCACTTACCCAAGTTATAATCTCCGATCGTTGGCCACACGTGATCGCAACACGTGACAGTATTGGGCCTGGAGCAGTCAGGAGGCTTTTCTATTTGCCTACTAGGAGCGCCTGTAAACATATGCCGAATATGTTTAGTTATTACGCTGTTGGGAGCAAAGCATTATCTTAATTCAACAACTAAGATTTAAAAAAATCAATCGATTACTTATTTTCCTGTGTTATTCAGTCCATTTTATATTTTTGTTTTGTGAAATTCATATATGATTGTAAGTATTTAGGCATATTAAGGCAATTGGATTACATGTGCTTTTATACTTAGTCTTTAAAAACACAAAAAAGTTCGCAATAATGTTTGAGTTCAAATAATGAAAGATGCATAAATTATGATTCCTTTTAACTTTGCTGTTAGGACAAGAAAAGTTGAAGCAGTTTTCCCTTTAAAAAGTGTCCACTTTTTTACTACTAGGTTGTATAAAAATTATTTATCTGACGGATAAATTGGATAAAAGATAACTGTTAACTCGATAAGTGAAATGGCATTAATAATTAATTGACTCAAAATATAATATGGCCATTTTAAGTATACATTTTATCAAATATAAACTACGTAAAACAAATATTATTAATTGTGACACAAAATCTTAAGCGAATAAATTAGTAATCTATAATAATGTATAATTTAACTTAAAATAAAAAGAGGTATACATTAGTATATTAAACCAAATAAAAACAAGTGAATAGATAACTAAAATGTCAATAAGGAAAATATTGAGCGTTATTTATCCCTCCTAGACACTGATTGTATCTAGAATTTTGCTGTGCCTGACAGGGTCCATAACTGTTTTTGAATCTTCTATTTACCACCTGCATGTACATTATAGATGCAATCAATTGCATTTGAATTTAAGCTGTTACCTCTGCAAGATTAAGCCATGACTATAGCTTATAACAAATTATGTTTTCGTCGCTCTTCGCTCATCGCTTGCGCCGCTAAACAGAGCGGTCTGGTCTCACTTGAGACGGCTTGATTATGTGGGGTCACGTGCGCCCGGATCACTGTGTGCGCTGATTATTATTACTATTTTTATATACACACTGTTTTATGTACTGCCGAGATGTTTCCGAAGATACTGTTTCAACGTTGTATTTGAGAGACTAGCGATGGTGGTTACTTTTAAAAGTGGCAGTGCAGAAGGACAACGCTGCGTTGCCTCATGTTCTAATTGATTAGTATTTTAATATGTTTTATTATCAACTTCCTCCCTAAGGAATGTACATCCGCGAAAAAAAATCCTATGTCCATCTTCAAGGTCTAATATATATCTCTCTATACCAAAATTAAACAAAATTGGTTCAGCGGCCAAATCGTCAAACGTTACTAAGAAACAGACAGACTGACAAAGTTATTTTCGCATTTATAATATTAGTTTAGGTGTGAATTGCTCATTGTGAAGTAGATTTCATTCAATCATTAAAACTATTATTTGTATTCTTGGAACAGTTTTTGTTGATAAAATATCTACGCCTTTCCTGACTGTGCATTATTTGTGTTCAAAATCTTTGCGCTATCCAGATAAAACGGTACATACCATTCTTCACTTTTTACTTGTCCGTGTCGAGTTTCCTTCATTTTACACAAGCCAGGGTAGCGAGAAATACCGACTAAGATCCAGAATCTAGATATTTCAAGACTCAAATGACGCGATTGAGAATTTTCTCTCTGTTTATAGAATTTAATCCTCGAGTCAAGGTTTATTTGTTTGTTGAGTCTTTCGTTTTACTTCTTCATATTTTCTCGTAAATGGAGTTGTTTGATAAAGGTTGTGGAGCAAAATTGTACTTACCTGTTTCTACCGTTATAGATTCTTACTTGAAAAATAATAAGAGCGAGCATCTTCTACAACTCTCCCTATATTATTTCCAGGAGTATATTGACGTATTTCTTATTTCAGTTAAGTAATGATAGATAGTTATTTATAATTTACACCAGTAAATTTTAACCAGAAGACCAATCATTCTCATAATTAAAATCGATCAATTCAAGTTAAGAACTTGTCAAAATATCTTTTTGATTGATTTAGACTGAATGCGAATGTTCAAGATACGATATTTGCCCCTCTTGTTTTTGAACAAGCTCTTTTCTGGCAAAATACATGGCCAAAAAAATATCAATGTGTTTTTTATTATTGTAATGGCACCACAAGGTTCAAGAAAAACCTAGTTTACCGAACACGTCCACAAAGCATCACTTATTATTATTTATAGACAAGACTCCGTTCGTTTTCTACGTCTTTCCTTTTACGACGGTACCTTTGGTCTCCTACGACCCCCAAGAGAAATAAAGTCCTCTAGTAACCACACCACGCAGGTTTTAGAAATTGTAGTAAAATTATTATTGTTTTTGATGTCCATTCGGTATATAGGCCAGAAAACCTGTAAAAATGCTGTCGGAAGCTGGACTCCTGGGTTCGATTTTCGAATCGAGCAAAGTGTTATTGTGATTTTCCTTTAGGAAATTCTCAGTTTGAATCTGTGCCTGGTTCATTGGGAATAGGCTAGCTCCGATATTTGGTTTATCTCTCCATAAATGCAATTTGTAAATTTAACCCGTAAAAGAGTTTCCTATAACAGAGGTGGTTCTAGGAATTGTTATAGAGGTATCATCGTACATATTCTGAATGTATTGGTTCTGAAAATCGAACAAATTAAACGAGCTGTTTTTTTTATGTACCTGTTGCCTAACAAGTAATTTTTTCTCGCAACTTTGTTCCCGTGAAGTATTTCATAGAAAACCTGTTTTTTTTCTCGATATAAAATAGTATAAGAGGCTCAAATATAGCTTATTTGTTAAAGATGATTTTAACATCATATCAGAACTTTTTGAGATTATCTCTTGTTTCCTTCTAATCTATCTAAATAGTACTAAACAAAGTCACTGTCTGCCTCTTTTTGTTTTTACGCTTACGTCTTTTAAACCAAGCAACGGATTTTCACTTTTAGAAAGAGCATTTAATGAGGACCCGTGCGATGCTGGGGCGGGTCACTAGTAAACGTAATATATACAAAAAAAAACCGGGCAAGTTCGTGTCGGAATTCGCCCATTTAGGGTTCCGTACCAAACCGCAAAATCAAGTTCGTTGTAATAGAAAAAATGAGGAAATTTCTAATGGGAAGTTAAGAAATTCTACAGAACAAAATTTTGTAAAAAATACTGACTTTGGTGTTTTCTTTTTTCCAGCCCCCCTTTATCTGTATGGCTCTCCCCTTAAAACATTTTATTGACAATTTGTATGGCTTTGGGTCAACAAGCTTATACTGTGAAAATTTGTTCAATCGTTTGACTCTAAAAGCTGTGCGACAGACGATGGACAGACAGATAGACACGTGAGTGACAGCAATAGGGCTCCGTTTGGACCCATTGGGTACGGAACCCTAAAAATATCTCGTTTTAGTATAAGTTGGGAAAAGGATAGTTGAAACGTTACTTTCCTTACAAAAATTGGAAAACCCTTACTTATTCTTACCTAACGCCACAATTCATAAGTTATTCTTTCTTCAATAGCAGAAGACGGTACTAAGATACCCATGTCAACGGTTAGACGGGTCAGGTACCAACGTTTGGGTTGATTCTGGTACTTCTCCGCTATTGATTCAATTGTGTGGAACGGCCTGATTGATTATATTATTAATCTAATTGGGCTCCAATTCAATGGGCTCGTGTGGGAAGCGGTTGTTTTGTGTTTGATATTTCTGACGTCATATGATTTTATCTAGGGATGATTTCGTGTCGAGAATTTTCTCTATTGTTTCGTGGTTTTGTTGCCGCTTTTGTTTGGGGTTAAAAATGTTGAGTATGGGTATCGTTTTGTTATGTTTTTGGTCTATAAGGTATTAAATTATTTATAGAAGGAATAACAACCGAATCGATTGCAATACTTAGGTATCCGCATAAACTCGACTATTCGGGATGACTTTTAATAGTTAAATTGGCAATCTTTCAAGAGGTGAAAGTATTCATTATTGTGAACAACCAGTACCAGTTCTAAAATGCGAAAAAAAACAGTGTTTAGTACATTTTTGTTCGCAATGGTATCTTCCCCATGTTTTAGACTTGGGCTCATAATGAAAATTGTTTAAATTTTAGAGTTTCTAATTTTACCCCAACCTGTAGGGCTCTAGACAACTTTTAGTACTGATTTTCTAGTTCCATCGATAATGCAAAGTAATGAACTTAGAAGTTGATTCATTTGCATAAAATTAGAACCACTAAAAATATCTGGATTAATGCTTCTGTAATTCCAATAGGAATCAGCATTGTATCCAAAATCTAAATCCGTATTTCCCCTTCAAGCCACAAAACTTTGCTCCATCACACCTGGGTACAACATACATCTGTTTTGGAGTTCCACGCTACCAATGCGGAACAAATATTCACCTGGCATTTAGCGAAGGCTTTGTAACGCCAAATAGATGGGTCCAGCGCACGCATTAATCCGACGGATAAACCGATGGAATTTCACCTACCGCCTACCGACCATAGATCGTTTGATTGTTGGAAATATAACTTTGTGGACCAAAAAGTGTTTATTGCTTTCGCCGGTGTCGTTCAAAGGGATGTGTGGATATTTTCGCTACTTATTTGTTTATTTGATGGTTTTTGGGATATAAATCGTTCATCTATCATTATATCGTATTGAACCCTTATCTGTGCCTGGAACTCTCTGTTTTCCCGTGCAAATCCTTTGATCAAGAAGACAGATCTTACTTACGCAGGTTTTAATGTGATCGTTAGCGTGCATCAACCACATAGCCAATAGAGAGAGACTGACGCGGAAGTGTTTACGGCTCATAGAAGTGGTCGCTACTAATTCGAAATTGTTGAGTGGCGACCTGTATTACCTGTATATGATCTTTTAGTCATATGTGTTGACAGACATCGCTCGCCTGATATAAGGCGTCTAGGGGCTGTGTGGTCGCTGTTATCAATTCAATATAACTTATACTAAAATTCAAATTTACTTTAAATATTTGTAACAAAGTGTTTTCAAATATTAATTGTGTTTATTTTGATCGTGTCTGCTTATGTATGTAACTTAGTAATATATATGAAAATACAGTCAACTTCCAATCTAGGTACCTAGTACTAGAAACATGTTTACACATACATAAACTTAGGTACGCTATTTTCCCATGGGATACCAAGAAAGATAGACGTACCAAGTGAGGTGACTTTGGTTTTATGGGCACAACTGATCCAAAGTTAACCTACCGCATGAGCTTTTTGAGCTAGTATGCTGGCCATTTAACTTCAACTTTGACCTAGAAATCTGCAATTAACATAAAAACACACAGGACAGGTCGGGACAGGAATAAACATGTTATTAAAAATTACAACGTTTACAAGCCTGGCTGGACGTGTTCCAGGCAAATAAAACTTTATGGGAGACGGAAAAATAAATTCCGTGAAGGATTATAACCCCATTACTCAAATGAAGCGGTAATCCCATTGTTATTCCGGGTTTTTTTTATTTTATTTTTATAATTCGTTTTGTATTTTGACGTTTTTTTTTTATGTCGGCAGCTGAAAATGTATTTAAATGATTTTTTATTTTATTTAAATGAAGGTTGTGGTTGGTTTAATCCGTTATACAATGGGAAGCATGACTATTAAAAGTTCTTCTTAACACGGACGAGGCAATTAATAAACAGATGAGCAAAAATACCCAAAACTCAAGATAAAATCTTCATAACAAACTATCCGACTAAAAAACTAATATGCAAAGAAAATTACAAAATCTAATTTAAAAAAGTTCTAAAAATCGAACTATTAGTTCATAAAACAACAAGTTCTAATAGCTACCATTGTAATCAATTTATTGTTGAACAACATTATTACAATGTAAATTAGAGCAGATTTATGATTAGCTATCGGCTCAGTAGCCAAAATTACAGGCATACCAAACTTAACGACATCACAAAGGCGCAAGTGGAAATTCCTAATCCAATATACGGAATTCAATACAAGAAATTCCTGCTGGGTAACAAGATGTAGGGGTTAATTTTAGCCGGTTCATTACGAGTTTGCCGACACCACGAATTTTGTATTTACGCCATACAGTGACACGTCAAAGTGTTTGGAATAAGGATGTGTTTCTAAGGAACAGTTAAATATTACTGGTTTTAATTATTTTTGTTTTTACAAAAGCGGCATATTAAATTATATTTAGTATGAAGTAATATGTAAATATTAGTTGTTAAACAAAATATAAGTAAGTTAGCATTATGAATAAGTCAATCGACTTGTAGATATTGTGGCTTTTTGAGATAGTTTTCTTTATGCACCTATGGAAAAAAAAATGAGAATTAGTCACGTATAATATTTTTTCACGCCATAAAACAAATTTGAACTTTGAATTTTTCAATGGTAATGGGTTTTTGGTGGTACGTTTTAGATTATAAATAGTTTAGATTATAAGTAGTCAGAGAAAAACCTCCAAGATATTGTGGGACAAGCTTGACACCTATTGAAAGAACTGACCCGCACTAGCAAAGAGACAGGATTGTGTGTAAATGGGAGAGCGTGACCTCTGCCCGGCAGTTGGACAAAATAAGACTAGATGGATTGCCAAGGAAAGACATTACATACAGCACCTTTCTTTAATAACACTTAGCAGCAATCATTATAATATCATAACTGTTCAACAAAACTAAATACCCGTGATCCAAATAACAGCCATACCAGTAACAGTTCCATTCCCTTAGCTCAAGGATGTAACCAAATGGATTTGACGGTACACATTACGCATTTGACTGGTTCTTATCTATGGTATGCTCATTCGTTGCTGCTTTAACCATATGAGTTTTAATTAAACCGACGTTTGAGTATCAAGGCTCTGTTCGCGTTGTTGTTAATGATACTAGGAGTACACGCTGATATTGGAGTTCGCGAGGAGAGGTATAAGTGGTATTTGTTCTGGTTGTAACGCGGTAACGTACAACAAATGCGGTACGGTGCGTTGCGCGAAGTCGAGGGTGCATTTATACGAGCAACCATATTAATACCACAATTCTTTGCGATTGTATTGAACCTAAAAAAATTCGATCATTCTTTTTCCATTGTTTGATGCCTCCAACATCTGGCAAAATAAGGAAGAAGCACACTCTGTTTGGCATTTTGCTGAATTGGACCTATTTGGCGCAGCCGCGGGGAACATTGTGTAATTGTTTTAAAATTATGTTCCCTTTTATTTGTACCTACATTGTGTGTATCTGTGTGTGACAAATAAACTAGTTTTCTTTTCTTTCTTTCTTTCACACTTATCAAACTACGCATTACCTATGCGTAGTTTCAGTATTCGATAGTTGATTACAAGCTGAAGTGAAGCAATTTGAAGCAAAAGAAAATCTTGACGACAAAATCTGGTAATTATAAATACCACAAAACACCCATACTTATACGTAACGGTGCGAGCAATGGTTGCAAGCAAACAAATTGTATAATTACCAACATCAAATACTTTGAGATCAAAGACAGTGTGTTGTTCAGAGAGCAACTTAAGACGCCTCTAATTTGACTACGGGGACCAAATTATATGACGATAGTAATGAGAAATATGAGTGTTTGAGCAATCTAATTTGGTCGAGTGTTTTTGTGGAATTTAATAAATAAATCGTCTTTTCGGAGGTTGATTTTTCTTTGTTTGTTTGTTGTTTCGTGTGGGTAAATTGAATTATATTCCAATTAGTTTAAATTTTATAATAATATTAGTCTGTAGCTCTTCTCCTGCAATCCAAAGGTCTCTTTTCAACACCAGAAGCTCAAGCATAAGCATGCTCAAGGCAGATTGGCAATTTCAGGTTTATCATAACTTGCCTCACGATGTTTTATTTCACCTAGTTTGTTAAATGCTCAGATAAGAGAAATGAAATATTTTTTTTTTAATGCTGCTCGCCATTCTCAATAGAATTTAGAAATCAGTCTAAAAATACCAAAATCCTAATATTATCTTTGCCTTTTTTTAGATTTAGATTCATAATTCACAAGAAAGCTCCATCAAAAATTTCCAAAGAAATTGAAACAACATAAGAAGCACTTCAAATTCATGCACCCCTTCCCCACATGGTAACAAAAATAGGTCAGAATATAAAATCAAAATTCGGAAAGCAAGTGCGAGGAAGCAAGACAAAATAACAAAACTGACAAGAAAAATATGACTTTCTCGAATAAAACCCAACTCCTTATTATCTCAGCAAGGGGAACGTTACACACGTGTGAGTAATTAGTAAAAAATACAAGAAAATGTCGACGAATGGAGGAGTTGGCACCTCTGCCGAAAATGGAAGATGAGATATGTTTGAGGAGAAGTGTTCGCTGTGGCGTGGAATATTTTGGTTTAGAATGTGTAAGGTTATTTTTAGAATGGAACGTGCTTTTGATGTTTCTTAATATTGGCTTTTTCCGTTGCTTTACTCCTGTAGTCTATTCCATAGCAAGCATGTTTTTTTGGAATACAATCTATATAATTATATGACAGCGAAAGGTCACTAACTCACTCATCACGAAATATCAAAAACCGCTTGACATATAAAGATGAAATTTGGCAGGGAGTTTCCTCAAGTGATTTAAGTGCGCACTAAGAAAGGATTTTTGGAATTTCAACCCCTAGGGGGGTAAAAAGGGGATTGAAAGTTTGTATGTAATTTCTACAGTTTTTAAATTGGACATGTGACATTTTAGATTTACGCTGTTGGTTGATAAAAAGAATATATGTATTTATTGGTTTTTGGAAATTCCAGCCCTAAAAGGGGAAAATAAGGGTTGAAAATTTGTATGAATATTTACAGTTTGTAAATTGGACTCATGAAATTTTAGATTTATGCTCTTAGTTGATAAAAAGAATTCATGTATGTATTGTTTTTTGTAAATTCCACCCCTAATGGGATAAAATAGGAATTGAAACTTTATGTAAAATTTCTTCGGTTTGGAAGGTAAAACACCGGAAATTGTCGGTTTACGCTCTTGATTAATAATAAAAACGATGAGCTTTTTTAACTTCGGAAATTTTACCCCTAAGGGAGTAAAAAGGGGGTTGAAAGTTTGTATAAAATTGCAACAGTTTGTAAGTTGACACCTGAACGTTCAGATTTATACTCTTGGTTGATAAAAATAATTCATGAATTTAGTGGGTTTTGGAAATTTCACCCCTAAGGAGGTAAACAGAGGGTTTAAAGTTTGTGAAAATTTATACGCTTTTAAGTGTGACACGTGAAATTTAAGATTTAGGCTTTAGGTTGATAAAAAGAATTCATTCATTTTAGGGGTAGAATTTCCAAAAACCAATAAATATATTGGTTTTTGGAAATTCTACCCCTAAAATTGGCAAACAAACAGGCACCTATTGCTCCCGCGGATGAAATATTTTGCAGATGAGTAGTCAACTAAGTCACAAATAAAACCAACTATAATACGTAACTAAGCTCTATACAGTACAACTATTTTCTTCATGTCCGAGGGACATTCATCGCATTGCCGACTACAAACGAATGCTAATTTCCATGTCCATCAATTAACAGATTTATCGTGTAGAATAATTTGAAATCAGAACTCAATACTTTATTATTGTTTTGTTTTTAATTTCCGTGTGAAATATATAGAGCTGTAAAAATAGCAGCTTTTGCAGCTTTCCTCCAAATTTTATGTTAAATGATTATTAACAACCTTATATACTTCCAAGTTGATTGGAGCGTCCGGTCTGCACCAAGTGCAAAGAGCAACTGATAGAATTCCGACGACTGACGTAACACGCAGTTTGCCGAGGGACATAAAGAAAATGTTTTACTGTACAAAATATTACTTTATAAAACTCAAGGCACAAAATGCATGACGCTATCATTGCATGTAGTAAACATAAAGGGCGTGTCGCTTTAAAAAAACATCAAGTTTTGAAATAAGGTAGTGAAAATTTATCATTAGAAAATGCCGCGTCGTGAAATTCACACGTATATTTAAATTAAATGTGCAATGGAGAGGTTTAGCTGCAAAAGCGAAAAGCGGAGCGATTTTGTTATTTCAGATTCATACTTACGTTGGTTTTTGATGTTTATTTTAACGCGAATCATGCAGGTTTTTATCATATTCTATTTCACGCTGATTTTTGTTTTTGTGGTCCTTACGACCGCACTAGTTTTAATGTTTCATTCTTTGTTGATTCCTTATTGTTCGTTTATAGTAAAAATCATTAGAATCTTGAATAAAATTAATATCAGATATTGGACGTGCTAGCAAAAGACAGAATTGTGTGGAAAAGATAGATTTGAAGAGAAGAAATAAACGGGTACAATGGCCGTCTTACTGCTAACAGTTATATCTACCAGACAACCTAGACTAGCGAGAATGGAAGAGATTGGAAGTTAACACCTCGCCTATGACATCAACTTCAAAAAACCACATCCGCTCCTCCCCCCACAAAGTTCCACCCTAGATCACACAGCACTAAATCAACACTGCACATAGCAAACGTGAGTCGCGCGAAATTCGACCGATGTTTAATTAGATAGCAGCCCGCTATTTTTACTCTATACACTTTGAATCAAATAGCCTAAGATCCCACAGCAAAATCTGCAGGTAAACATGCATTTTGATTAAATTTATTTTTCATATGACGCTTGATAGTAGAATAGATTTCTGTGGGGTTGCCTATATTAGATTTTTGTTCTTTTACGTTTTTTTTTTATCTGTTCCCTATATTAGGCATTTCTTCTGTATCTTGGGTGCGTATGCGAAATATTCTAGTTCTCAGTCATTTATGGTTTGCCAGGTTTAGCAAGTCAACAGGCAACCGACAGATTCCAAGTAACTGCGAGCTAAAAACCTAATGTTTCTCTATTTTCTAAATATCTTTCTTTCGAATGACGTTGGATTTACGTGAAAAACTTATCATATCTGGGATTAGCTATCAAACATAAATTTCAATTTATGAAATTGAGGTAATTGCGGCTATATATCTCAGACAAATCTGCAGCAATATATTCTTCTATCAAGAAACATGCATAAAAACCAAGTTATATCAAATACATGCAGATTTTTGCAGTAGGATCTCATACTGAAACTACTTTTTTTATTATTACATCTCCAATGCAAGGAGGTCGAAGTGTTTAGTTAAGTATTAAGGTAAAAACATTCCTCAAGCGGTTTATTCCAACTAGTTTCTGTTTCTTTTTGTTTCAGGTGTTATTCTATGACTCCCTTTTGTCTGAGCCTGAGTAGGCTGCTTTTGTACTGCAATTTGTTTTCAGCTATAGACCTTTTCGATTTTAGAGTTGAGTAGATTGGTATACTTAAACGTCCAGTATGGTTAGGGTGTTTGTATTCATTCGAAATATTACACTGCCCTACAAGTTATAATCGTGTTAATTAAGTCTCTCAAATTGTCACTCTGCTGGCGAAATTTTTGCCGGTTCTCCTTAGAATAAAATAGAATAGAAAATATTTATTCGGCACAGACACAACATAGCAGCAACAATCACAAAGTAAAAGAAACATTAATTAGAGCGCTTTTAGATCGAATATATCTCATATCGGAGCAAGGAATCAAAATTGTAAAAATTTACACAGCTAAAAATATCTATAAAATCGCAACACACATTCTGCCCAGAACTTCCACTGCAAAGCCCATTTTACAAAAAAGTCTAACCTAACAGATTGATAGATATCCGTATTTATTTAGAAGTTCTATCGTGCTGTTTCTGAGCACCTGAACACTGTAATTAATGTGCCCCCCGACATTTATTGATGGCGGGTGGAAACTTACCCCTGGCTTGAGCTATGAGTTATCAAATAGGGGTAAATAGGGGTACGAATGGGTATAAATGATAATGGTGCGGTTTGGCGCTGAGGGATGTTGTAGGGGTATCTTGTAAACTATGCAGCGATCGGTAAGTAAGTCGTTATGGCTTTATTGAAACAGCTTTTTCGTCAATTGTGATATTACCATCTTGTTTGGCGACATCTTGGGAATTTCGGCAGTCGGTTGAGAAATATCAATATTTAAATTATGTCAAGACCGTTGATTTCCGGATCCTTTGTTAGTACTGGATAATTGTTTAATTAGAAAGTACAGCAATAGGTAATAGAAATTATTACAGAGTATAGTAGTGCTGGGTGCATCGTCCTAACGTATATGAATTATGTATGTATGTACGTAAATGTTATTTTTTTTTAAAAGAGTAACTATGGAGTTCCTTGTCTGTTCTTCTCCATAACAAGCTGCTTTTCCGAATGGACGGTAGAATCAATTTTTATTAACTTTACTAACTGAATTTTTGTCTTTGCTGTTTTGGTTTTCAAAAATGTGAGTTCAGACCTTTATTTAGGAAAAGATTTCCTAACAAGTATACGAACACTGAAACGTACAACATCCAATGAAAATGCCTTCAGACATATTATATTTAGTGCTTCACCTAACGTATTATTGACGCATATTAATTTAGTTACCCTTCTATTTTTCTAGAACAATTAAACAATAAAGATGTTTCATGTAAGTACTAAAGAAACGCTGTAAAACATAAAGACGAATATTATGTACAATAATTATAAAACTTCGTTCATCAACAGATACTTCTTTGATCTCAAACCTATATGATGTTGAAAATAATAGGTATAAAATTTATAACTGATCCGTGATTATGAGCTTCAGTCTTATCATTACGCTATTAAAGTTATGGGCTACTGTAAAACCTTGGTCCTATTGTTGTTATGCTAGATAGCCTGATAAATGGCTTTGTTAGAGTTATGTAATGTTATGAGTAATTTCAGTTGTAGATATTTCTTGAATTAAACAGTCAACTACTGTAAATGTATGCCTTCAATATTTCGCCCCTAGGCAATCGGTTTCTGAATTGAGTATTTGGAGTTTACAATGGGTCAAATCGTTATTTAATGCCAAAGTTTGACAAGTTGCAGGCTATAGTAAACTTTGACCAATAATCAAAATTAGAATTCTGAATTCAAAAATCAGGAGTCAGTCTACCAAAAATACGAGCTTTTTATTTGAGCAAGCGTTGTTGATCTGAAGAAGCGACAATTTCAAGCATGTAATTATTTATAAATGAGTTGCTTTCGTATCAAATCTTTTAAAAACAACATGCAGGAAATAAACACCTTGCTTATTACACGTGGAACAGCTTTCTAAGCTTCTTGGAGCCAAAAATCTTGTGTATGTCACTCTATCACAGGTATCACACTAAATAGTCTATGCTAGATTGATACCACTGTTTTCTGGAGCAGTGCTGCAGTAATGACATAGTCAGAGGCTCAAACATTTGTTCAACAAATTCTAAAGAATGAACAAGGGGTCATGGCTAAAGATAAAAAACCGCGGGTCGATCTTCAAGTTTAAGCAACGCTTGCCATGATCGGTCTGTGCCTCTGAAAACACGTTAACACTTTCGCCACCGTAATTATAAGCCATTATGTCTAGCGCGTGGCGAGTCCTTGTCAGCAAACGTGTTAAGCTGTTGAATCCGGCTGTCTTCTGCTGATCTTTTACAGTCATTACGGGTACGGGTAGTGAAACGCCAGAAAATCTAACATCAGTGCTGCCAAGGGTTACCGTGTTACCCAGTGGGATGTGGAGGTCAAATAGGCAGTTGCTCCTTGTAAAACACTGGTACTCAGTTGAATCCGGTTAGACTGGCAGTCGAGCGCAGTATAGAAAGGCTAGGCAGATTGATTGAAGAAAGAAAGAAATAATATTTATTGAAGCAAGATTATCCACCCGCATGAAGATCCTTGTAAGTATAGTTATCTTCAATCTTCACAGAATTGACACCTACTGGCTAATCCCCAGCATCGTTTAGCTCACCAAACAGCAGAGGAATAATAATGACGCTCGTTTGTTGAATTAAGGGAAGGTTCATATCTGACGTAAAATACGCCGAGCGTATCATCAGTCGCGTCTATTCGGTCGAATGTGTCAGTTCATATCAAACGGAAAATGCGTCGAGCGTAACATCCGTCCTGCCACATGTCAGTTTCTGCGTTTAGCATCTATAGAGCCGTTGTGTTGTGTGATACTGAATTTTAAAATGAAGCCTATCGAAATAATTGCTATTTGGGAGGCTTTAGAACAAGACCGAAAAAGGAAACGTCGATATTGGGTGCATCCTTTAAATACTAAAAGAATATCAAGTGGCCAATTTAATTGTCTATATGCAACTTTAAGAGAGTATCCGACAAAATTTATTCAGTATTACCGCATGTCCATAGAATCTTTTGAAGAACTCCTTACGATTGTAAAATGTTCCATAACTAAGTATGATACGAAATTTCGATGTGCCATTACTCCTGAAGAAAGACTGACTATTACATTGAGGTAAGAGATATATATATATATATATATATATATATATATACATATATATATATAAACAGGAAAGTTTTAGGTATAATAATAACTGCTTTCGTTCTTGACATTAATATTTTAATATTATTGACATGTATATTAAAATGATACAAAAATCCATCTTACGTCGACCGACAATGCGTTGACGGAAACGGAATAGACGCTGTACGCTCGACGCACTAACGTATCATCGGTTGAGTGTGAACGGTCAAGTGTTTTTCTATACATTTGTCTGTTCTGGCGTTACGCGACCGATAATACGCGACGCATGTTCCGTCAGATATGAACCTTCCCTAAGACAGTCTTTGTGAAGACATCTTTAATAAGCTTACGGCTCTCGTGGGATGTGGCTACAAAATTAGCAAGTTAGGTTTTATGTTTGGGTAATCATTCTGCTTATTTAGGTGGTATTTATTCCTTATAACCATTATCTAATTGCAATGATATTTAATATAGGTAGAATATAAGCAATTTAAGTTCCATTTATAATTTTGTTGACTAAGTTTTGCGTCTGTATTATGTGTGGTATCTTGATTCTCCCGTTATCGTGGCAATAACTTTTCCTTTACCAATTTGCACCATCTTTGCTTATCTCTTGCGTCGTGGAGAGCATCGTGCAGGAATAGTCGTTTTTTTTTTAAATAACAATAAATTTTTTACTAGCTGATATCATTTTTGAAGTACATTTGCTATTCAGACGGTTTTCTATCAGGCGTAATCGCTTACCAAAAGCCTAGGCGAAAGGTGTCTTCTTATTGGTGTGTCGACATTTCTGAATCCGCTGTGCTCCTGGCCACATAGTAATTATGCAATCAAAAGCAGTATTTAAATCGCATTATAAAGACAAATTCGAGAGAAGTGGATCGGAATGGAACATTATAGCCTGCATCATTTCATATTTGCTGATTACAGATGACTACTATTTCAATATCGGAACAATGAAGATTTCCAGTAATTCCGAAGAATTTTTATGATTGCTATTTCAAACTTTACTATTTAATTTATCTTTAAAAAAATGTCTTCTCATGTAGTACAAAGTTTTACATAATGTGCTCTTTACTCTTTCCAGCCCTTTTTACCTTAAGAAACGTATTCAGTTTCTCCGCGATTCCCACACAAAATTGCTTAGGTCATCAGATAACTTGCGACTTCAAATTCCAAAACATTGCACGACTTTTTTGAATAAATCAAACGTGCTCAATCATTGCCTGTGTTCAAAAGACTTGTAAAGGAACATTACCTGTCGCTGTCTTCGGCTTAGAGTGTTGATTTCAAGCAGACACTGTGATCGTGTTTATCAATAGAGTCATTCATAATTTATTTTTATTGCCATTATATTTAGTATGTATGTATTTATGTAAATATTACATAGCATATATATTTATCTGTGTATCTATTATAATATAGTATTTTGAATAAAATATTGTCACACCGATGACAACCCCACTTCATGTCCAGACTATTACTGTCCATACCAGGTTGCCTGGAAGAGATCGCGGATTGCGATAAGGCCGTCCATTGTATATGTATTTATTTTAAGTTTCTTTTTATAATTGTATTTTAAGGTGTACAATAAAGCATATAATAAATAAATACTCTCATGTAGAAAGACCAGCTGCAACACCGGCCCCCTCTTTGTGACAGTGGGCCTGAATACACCACGAAGTCAAATATCTTCGAAAATTGGTTTTCTTGGAATGTTTTCCATTCACATGCCATGCATTTTATACCAAGTCAAAAGAAATTTCGACCTGCATTCTACTACTTTTTAAAAGTACCTGGGCGACCGAGGTCTGCTCGGGTGAAAATAGAGAAAACGACGTTTTCTAAAAATGAAACCTAGCTAGATCGATTGATCGCCCCCAAAACTCCCTGCATACTAAATTTCATGAAAATCGTAGGAACAAGCAAAATATATATATATATATATATAAACAATAATTGCTCGTTTAAAGGTATTAGATAAATTACTGAGTAAACATAATACAACACTATAGGCCAATCAGCTCTCTGAAATTGAAGTACCCACATCTGACACATATCTTTACATCTGTCCCTATCAAATTAAATTCCTTCGTCAAACTTCTTACACGTATCAAATCTTATACAGCTCCATAGTAAATTCGCCGCTCAAAAACATCAACTAGACGCAAACAAGTCTCCTGCCAAAATCTCGAACTTCGAATGAAACACAACTTTCCCAGCCACATTTCTTCCACAACAGTTGTTTCATACTCAAGAAATTTGCGTAATTCCTCGTTCAGACTCTGAAGGTTACAGTAGGCATGTTACAGCCCGAAACTGTAACTAGGTTACAGTGTTACAGCGCTTGCTAGGTTACAAATAAGATTTGGTCTTGTTACTACAAGTTTTCGAAGTCATTATAATGTTTTATTTATATATTCTTGTTGCTTTGACAAGTTGTATAGTGTTAGGAGTTGGTCGTGTTTGAGTTCATTTTGTTTAGGCGTGCTGTGGGTGACAGCTTCTTAGATTCGTATGGAACTACAATGTTGTCTTAAGTGAATGGTAGAAGTTCACTGACCGCGTTTAGAAAAGTGTGATCACACTAATATTATAAAAGCGGAAGTTTGTGAGTGTGTTTGTGTGTTCGTTACTTCTTCACGCTCAAATGGCTGGATGGATCTGGATGAAATTTGGCACAGTTATAGATAATAATCTAGATTAGCACATAGGTTAGACTTTTTATCCCAGGAATAGGTTCTCTTGGGATAATTTTCGACATTCACGCGGATGAAGCCGATGGCAGAAGCTAGTCAATTTATAAACGCGAAACTTTGTAAAGATGGATGGATGGATGTTTGTTGCGCTTTCACGCAAAAACTACTGAATGGATTTTGATGAAGCTTTATAATTATTTATTTTATTTATTAGTTTATCCTCGCACTGGAACGCCTTGCAGCAATTACACCAATGGAGCACAATATTATAATAAACTAACTATTAGAGTCCAGGTTTCCTCACGATATTTTCCTTCACCGTTGTCAGCAATGTTCAAGATAAACTTGAAAAGCTTATACATCAGAATAACACATAGGCTACAATTTATAAAGATATTGAGGGAAGTATAAACTCAAACGCGGGCTGAGCCGCAAGTGTCAGTTAGTACTTACATTTGTTTATAATCATGTTTGATTTTCTGATCAATAAAGTTGAGAAAATATGGTTGTTGTTTTAGGCAAGGTCACACACAGAAAAACGTTTTAGCCTATATTCCACCATAGTCTTATAGAGAAAGGCTATGGGAGAGATCTTAACTGTGTGGGACATTATAGGTTAAGGGAAAAATAATGATTATGTCATATCGTAGCTGGTGTCGAAGAGCAATGAAAGTTAAGAAAGATTTTCCCTATTTCAGTCAACCTACTACAAAACCAGGGTATACTTATACGATATACCCCGAAGAATTGCAAGCTTAAGCGGCAGTGGGCAAGGCACATTGCTCGCAGAACGGATGGCCGATCGGGCTTCTGGAACCGCGAATGGAAGACGTAGCGTTGGAAGGCCTCTCACTAGATGGACTGATGACCTGGTGAAGGTTGCGGAGATCCGCTGGATACGAGATGCACGGGACCGGTCAATGTGGCGACGCTTGGGGGAGGCCTATGTCCAGCAGTTGACGTTTTTCGGCTGATAATGACTACAAAACTCCTCTAACGTTTTTCCATAATGTCAGGTCGTCACAAAGTAGCACACTAATTACTGATCAATTTAATCATAATCCGTAACTTTATTTCGATTAATACCTGTAGCTATCTTTTTATCCCACAATCCCCAGTAGGTACAGGTAATGGGTACAATATGCTACCGCTCTCAATCCGCTAATGGTCGTCTGTCTGTTGGCTCCTGACTAAAGTGCCCCCTTTGTGAAGCGCTACGGACTTCTAATTTGTATTGTATGTTTACAGATATGTCATTTGAATATAGGGTTGATAACGAGTTGTTGGTTACTGCACTTAAAGTTGAAATAATCTTTTTTAAATACAAATAATATGAAATGCTGAAAATACAGCCATCTAAAAACTGCTTGAACGTTTCGTCATCAAAACAAGTTTTGAAAAAACGACTGCCATTTTCACTTTAATTCTTACACATTTAAAGCAACCTCGTAATAATAAATAAATGCCCTTTTTACACGACATCCTCTTTGAAAATCTTACACGGGTACATGAAACAAGAAACCGTAATATTGAAAACTCTCAGGTAGACGCGTACCGAAGGACCAAAAAAGTTAAAAGAACGAATCGAAAAAGCGTACCGACCTATCATTTAAAATATCAGTACATTTCCGAACGGTAGAAATGTTGCAAGCCAGACTTTTTGTTAAAAAAAAAAACACCTTAAATGTTATTGAGATGTCCGCGGCCGCAAGTTTCTTTGTTGGCAGAATTATGAAAGAAATCTTTTATTTTCACTAAAATAATGAAAAATTTCTTTCAGAGGACGGTAGCAGATGCTTTTCGAGTTATTTCGACTGTGAATTTTAAAGCATTTTTAATAACAATAAGTATTATTTTAGTACTTGACTGTTGGTGTGGGTTGATCGTTGTTTCATTCGTGTGGCCGCAGTCTATGATAAATGATACTCATTTATTATAAGTTCTTTGTTGAATGATGTCCTTTTGTTCGTGAAAGAAGGTGTCAACACCATACCTCTTTTAGTCACTAAGCAGCGTTGCTGTATTGTTTTTATAACGTACTGAATTTTCCATAGTATTTTTACCAGTTTTACTCTGTAATACCCATTACAAACCCAGTAGAAAAAAGTTATCCCCTACCTAGAACAGATTTTCCTGAAGACCCCTAGCGATTACTCTTAGTTTCTTTAACTTGAAAGACTTTCTTTAGCTAGGCAGAGTAATGGTCTATATTATTCCTGATATAAGATTATGTGGCATTGGTTTTATAAGCTCTCACAATGTAACTGCTTGCAATTTCTTAAAAAAAAACCTGAAAACAAGAAGGGTTAGGTATAGCAAGTATGAAATATCTTAGCGTCATCATCTTGAACTAGTTACTTAATAATCTCTAAAACCAAGTACAGAGCGTGTGAATGAACACTTAGGAGTAGTTCAAGAGTCCCGTTCCGCCACGGCAGCATTACCATAAGCACACTTCGAACAATTTCAATTAAACCAAGTTGGTACTCGTAGCATCAGTGTAATGTATTTGCGATTACATTAGACTCGGGTCTAAGACCAACACGAGATGGTGCGAGCACCTGACTTGTGTTTGAGTTTGAAAGCGGATTTGGACGTGGCTGTAAGCTCTTGGGTAATTGGGATTTTATTATTGTTTTGTTTTCAAGTTCATCATGATGGGTTTGCTTGACATGTTTGGATTTTTTGTAGCGGAGACTGTGTTATTGTGAAATTATTTGAAAGTTAGCGGTTATAAAAATAAAAATACGTCATAGATTGTTTCAGGTTGAAATCGGGTACAAGCAAAATGGTAACATCAGATCTACTCGACTTCTATTTTTGTTTTTGTATTATTGATAATTTTAAATGGAACGTGGATAAGTATTATTTTAAATTTGTTATCCTATATACGTGATATTTTTTTATATTATTTAGGACTTCTTTCAAATCTAAATTCTTCTTTATCGATTAGAATGTTTTAATGGCGCTGTTATACGTTTTTATGTGCTATTTTACAAATTTCCTGCACAATGTATGTTGTGCCGAATATCCTATGGTTTCCTATTAGTGAGAAAATTTAAGTCGAATAGTTACATCCACAGAGAATCTCCTACAAACAATGTAACTTATTCATAACATTAATTTTACCATGGTGATGAAGACCATAATTTCTTTCGTTGGGATTCTTTTATAGAACTTTCAGCAGAATCGAACTTGTATAATTATGCATTACTCATCTCCCATAAATCAACGATAATGTATGCATGGTCACGCGCCTCCACTCACAAGATAATAAAACACTATTATAATAAGAAGATTGAGTGCTTTGATGGTGGTCAGCCTCATTTATCATTTCTAAAGAATTCTATGTTTTTCGTTCTTGATTAGCTGAATATTGATATATTATTTATTTATTAATTTGTATAGCTGCTCTGAACGCAAAAAAAATATTATGATGAGACCTTTACGAGTAAGTAGTACTCTTACAATATCTTTGTGTAGAAGATACCAGCATTTAAACTAAAAATATATTTTTTTAATATTAGGCCATCTCGTAATATCGTTGCAACAAGAAGAATTTCTCAAAGTTAAGAGCCGTTTCTTTTTTAAGTAATATGATGAAATTTCCTCTACTTATTGGTTATTTTTAAGGCACATTTCTCACCGATTAACATTGTAATGAATTACTTGATATCCCGGCAATAATTTCCAAAACGAGTAGGAGTGCTGTGATAGCTTTCTGGCAGTTCACAACTTAGCAGCTCATGGACACAATTCTGAATTCAAGTCGTAATGAAGTCCACACGACATAGAACGATGGTCTGGGAAAATAATTATGAGAAAACTTTTAAAATGTGTAATATATTAGTTTAAAATTTCGAAATAATTTCTGGGCCCTTAAGGACCTGAGCACTGTTTAAGAAAATAAAGTCACAATTTGATTTCAACTCATGTGTTCGTTTTAATAATCTTTATTACATCATGATTAAATAAATGAGGTTGCAAATGGCATTAAAATTATAATATTCTGTTTACTTTACAGTTTTCCAGCCAAATAGTTGGAGCAACAGTCTTCAAATTTCACAGTATTAGCATCTTGTTGACCCAATACATAAAAAAAATAGTTTTAAGGGTAAAATGAGGGGACGCGATAAAAAAATTGTGATCTACCCCATCGAGTAGCGTATTGTTGTTTGGAGCTCGCTGACTAGATAAATGCTGTATGTTTTGTTTAAAAATTTTGGAAAACAAAGGGATGAGAAGGCTCCAAAGTCACCTTTTTTAGAATTTTTTACTTCCCACTGACCTATGCACTTCAAATTTGGTGATAATGTTTATTATTAAGTATTTTTTACTAACAAAAACCAATATATTGATAAATCAGATGTTTCTTTGAAATTTCCCAATTTTTCCTATTAAAACCAACTTGTTTTTGCGGTTTGGTACGGAACCCTAAATATGCGAAGTCCGACACGCACTTGGCCTGTTTTTTTGATAGAGTGGAGTGACAAGCTCTTACACATGTCAAATGCTGTTGAACTTGTAATTGAAGCATGTTGAAGCCTAAAAACCTTAGAAACTGAAAAAGGTCCTCAGAAACATGAAGCATATCATGTCAAACACAAGATTGTCGAAAAATCTAAGAATTTCTTCTTCGCCTCGATACTATTCTTGGAAAAACTGAAGTGCCAGACAATTTGGAGGGCCGGTCTTAGCAAAAAGTTCTAGACAAGTACTCAAGATGAAACGAGAAACGATAAAATGGCTCGACTGGCACTAGGTCTGTAGGAAAGTCTAACTTTTCGACTGATAGCTATGAGTAATCTTGTTATACAAAATTATTTTTTTCTCTTTGTATGTTTTGATTGATTTTTTGAGATGGAATGACTACTGAGTATAGGTTAGTACTTCAATCCCTGGTTTTTGAGTAGAGAATTTCAAGTTGAGGTTGTATCAATCCACATCGAAGTTTTGCATTAAATGAGAAAAAATGATACATGCTTAACCTCGAAATCTCAATTAAAAAATTGGCGGTATATAAGCGGAGGTATGTAAGGTATCTAGAGATTTAAGGGAAAAATATGTCTTTTCTTATGATGGCAAATATAAGATGCAATGGTTACTCACCAAATATTTTTCTACTGATGATAAATGGGCTTACCAACCCAAAAGTATGTTTAACAAAATTTTATTCGGTGACACAATATTCAAACTGCTTGCAATTTAGAATATGGTATCGAAAAAATACTTGCATGGTTTCTATACCTAGTAGGCGTAGACAATGTAATATTCTATCAAAGATTTTCAGAAATTTGAAAGGATGACTGGTGCTACCGAGATGCCACGTGGGCAATTCCAAACATTTGGAATTTCAATAATCTGGTAATTTCGAAGTACGGACGACAATTTAATTATCTACATTTTGATCCAAAGCTTTTTGTTTAAAGTAATTTATACAGAATAGCACTATAGTACCTTTCAAGCCCACGGCAGTTCATTCTACACGTGCGGCCTGTGGGCTAGATATAAGCAAAGATCGTACAACGCTTACCGCGTTCCGTATAACATACTTGTTTGAATCGTATTCTTTCTGCCTATCCTCAAGAGACAAATTCATGAGGTTACGTATCTGTATCTGAATATAAAAATTATTCACAAATAAAAACTTATAATCTCAAACAACTCGTATTAGTCGTCTATCTCAAACAACTGCTACTGCAAGTCAAAACCCGTAACATACTTAGTACGTTATTAGCCAACTTGTGTCCTTTGTTCCACAGTTACGGTTATAATGTCTCTTGACTACGTTAAATAGGTTTATTGATCAAATTTTATTGTTGTTGTTATTGCTGTGTAGTTCATCTGATGTGATGTTAGTGTATTGTGAGGTTTCAGTTGGTTTGAGATTTGAAATTGAGTATCATATACAATCGTTTAGAAGTCATTAAAAGAAAAAAGGTATTGTAATGCACCTAAAAAATATGGTAATTATGTACACAATAAAATTATACAAAGAATAATTTAGTCGAAAATTCAATGTAGACAACTTTAGAACAGATATTAGATTATAAGTGCAGAAAAAAGTTTGGCTGCACAAAACATATTCATGTTAATTCATTTAAATATTTTTATCAAAGCTTACTTTAATTAAAACCCTCACAATTTAAATCATTACGAACAAAACTCATCAAAATTCCCCAATCAAACAAAAGAAATATCGCGGATAGACCCGAAAATCTTTAGTCCTTTGATACGCCGCACCGTCGCACATTTTGGTCCTTGAAGAATCTCTCCTTCATTTCCACATAGATGGAGGCTGTGGCCGAATATGATTAATTCATCAGCCATACATCAGGTCTGGAGTCGAGTCAGCTTCCACTGGTAAGAGGTGATTTGCCTAATAATTTGGGGAGCTCTGGACTTTTGTTTTTTTTTTTTTTTTTTTAGAAGAATTAGCGCGTTTGTATGCAGTTTGGGTTTGTGACGGATTTTCGTTTATGAATCGGTTAGTTTTTGAAACAGTACGTTTCTTTTTTTTTTGAATGTCCATAAAAAAGAATGTACTTAAAAGAATGAACTGAAACTTTACAACGTACCATTGCCTTAAAAGTTAAAGTAAAGTGTTTAAAGTCATATCGTTAACGTTAAAAGTTACGACATTAAGTTTAAGTTCATTCTGAGATTTTGATTAGCTTAGTTCTATTTTATTGAGTCTAGTTTCTCGTAAAATAAAGGGGGCAGGGTAGGCAGCAGCAGTTCTCTATAACTCACCAGAAACCAGAAAATACTTCTCAAGTACGTTTACATATTTATTATAACAAGTTATTTACCGATTTATAATTATTGTTCTTAACTATCTGAAAAAAAACACATTTATCATGAATATGGCAAACAAAAAAGGAAGATTAGTTTTGGGTTTTCTTTTTAAACATTTATCTTTGATAAGGCAAACATAATTTATGTTTGCCTTATTAAAGATAAATGTTGTACTTAGAACTCATAAAACCAATGTGGGCAGTGCGCTTTCGTATATTTAAAATAAATGTCCAGTTACACAATATTGACCTTTATCAATACGTATGTGGGATTGTGTGTGTTAACCGACATCCGATATTTTATAAATCAGTTAAAACAATATGACTCCAACATAATATTTTCCTTCCATTATTATTTGCTGAAAGAATCCCACAGACATAACATTTTTCTTCGTAATAAATTGTCTTAAAACAATTTCTTTTTATATTAGTTTATTCGGCCGACAGACATTTAATGTCATTACTCATATTAGTCATAAATGTCATTTATAATGAAGATTGATGGAGATTTTTATAACTTTTTATAGTTCCACTTTGCAAGTTATTTTCTCAACTTTTGTAATTAGATAAGAGTTCCGAAAAATATTCAATGTCAACGCTGTCATTTCTTTTAAGGCTCTGATTAAGTCACAGGGCGTTTAGTGGCCAATATTTTTTTAGTGATCGACATATATATAATGTTGCTTAGCTTTAATTTAACTTAGCTTTAATTTGGACTTAGGCGAGAGTCTAGTTTAACCGACGAAAAAAGGAGGCGGTTCTCAACTCGACATGTATATTTTTAGGTAATTCCACGCATAACTTTTTATAGAGTGGTCCGATTACAAAAGTTATTATTTTATTGGAAAGAGTATACCTCAAAGTTAGTCCCATTTACATTTTAAAAATAAAATCCACTTCTAAAGATAGAAAAAGGGATTTATTGATAATTTTGCCACCGAATTTTCAATAATTGCGAACCGATTCTGTTGAAATTAAGTAAACTCAAAAGCGAAAAATAACTTTAGAAAAAAAAATTAACCGACGAAGTTCTTTATGAACCTCTGCTATGTCGGAATCTGTCCACGATACATGTAGATGAAATCTCTGATGTCAATGTATCGCAGCGCTATTTTGCGCAATGAGCGCGGTGTCAGTAAAACGCCGATTTCTTGAAAGTATTCTATGGAAACCATGTATGAAACTTATGTTGTTAGAATCTCTATGAAATAATCTATCACATTTCAAATAGATTTATCCAGTTTTACCTTGTAATGTATTGGTAATTGTTGTGTAAAGTCAGTGTAAAGGAAATTTTTCCAGTGTTTGTGTACAAAAGTAGATAGAAATAAAAAAATAAACCATTGTTTCATATTCATTTTATTTTATTTACAGTAATACACCCTAGTCCACAATAATCAACGAAAATATCATACCTCCCCATACATTTTTTTCATACCACAAGCTTTACAAAATTACGCCAGCAAAAAATGGCCCGGCCGGCGGCACAAAAAATGGGTATGTTTACACTCGAATTCTGAGAACTCTGTAGGCCAAGTGGCTTCAAATGCTATTGTATTACATAGTTTGGTACCTAATCTCATCACACACACAGTTTTAGCTGTTACAATTGTTTAGTTTACGAACAATGAGTCACAATGCAAAACACTTGAAAAAGAGCGATAAAAATACCCTTTGTTTATTTTGTTCGCCGAGCAAGTACTTCTGCATTTATTTGAAATATTATTTCACAATCGTCATGCTAATGATATTTACTAATGGGAAAACACAACACAACGGCATGCTGCCATACAAAAACATTACAAAAATCAACCATCAACATGAACGTCATGAACAATTTAACGACAAAAACAAGTTTTGAGTAGGCAACTTTTTGTTTTCACTTAGATTCGAATTTGTTTCGTTAGAACTTCAATTTAATGCATTGTTTCGATTGTTAATTAGCGTAGCATTGGTAATTACAATACTTTGATGATAATTAGGCACAAATAAAACTCGAAACACGAAGAAAACCGGACACAACGAAAAAATGTCGGAACGTGGTTGATGAAACACTATTTCTGCACGAAATTACACCAAATACACAAGAAAGCTGTTAAAAACAGTTCAACAGTCACCCCTCAATAATTTCTCTGTAGGGCTCCAGAGTCTGCACTCACAACAAATCACAATTACATTTTTTCGCAACGCTAATGCGCACCAGACGGCGACAAGATGGCGACAAGACCATAGAATAAAAATTACTCAGTCAACAATAAATATCATGGCGTCGGCGGAGCCACAGACCGTCGGTGTATTTTTTTATTCATAATTGTCTATTAAAGTATCGAATGAAACTAAGAATTATCGAGAATATCCGCCCACATGACAGATTTCAAACAAAAACCAAATACAGACTTGACAACCGCCGAATGGGATTGCCGACATTTGACGCAAAAAGTCATTTTGCCTATTCGGATCAGTGGTCCATCCAGCGGTGAACTGAAAATCAAAAAAAAAACTTTTAGTCTAGCATTTTTAGACGGCGCCAAACAAACCATCAACGAAGATCAACCTAAAATTATTCTACAGTTTATGTAATTAATTTGCATTTGCAAGGTTTTTGTTGAAATTTAATGACATTTTAATTTCGTTTTATTAACATTTGTAATTATATTACTTTGACATTTTAATTAAATTACCTAATTGATAATGTGTCCTTGGGCAATGTTATTTAAATGATGGCATTGCAATGTTCATTTTATTTTAATACTGCTCAATAATTCTTATCAAAAAACATTGTTTGTCTCTAATTTGCAAATATTGTGTAATACATTATTGTCTCAAATTAAATTATTGAGATTTTATTATTTACCGAAAGTTAGGCCCAAAACACTATGTATCATTCATCACTTTACTGTACTATCTAAATATTTACAAACCTTTCGTTCTAGATCACAAAGTACCAGTATTTATTCAGTCCATCTTGTCCCTTCAACAAAAGAAAAACACACAACCGAAGATTTTATCAAAACATTTTTGCCGTCTCCTGCCATCAAATCTTTTACCATTGATTCCCTGTTTGACAAAATATTATGGAAATATTTTAGGTAGGGTCTCCGGAAAGTGTGTCAAACAGTTATACAACAATGTCTTAGAGCCCCTAGCAGCGGGACCTTTTTACAGAATCTCTTTTTTTATCTGAAGGTGATTTTCACCAAAGGGTCGCGTGTCGGGGCAAGTTTTGGGAGGGTGCGACTTCGATTTGTAATGGAACATTTTGGATTTTGATTTTGTGTATGGTTATTTAGGTAGGGCATTGTGTTTTTTTCAATTTGTACTGTATTTAGCAGACGATGTTGTTATTTTACTATACCCAACTATTGTATCAAACCCAACTGTTAATTTTGTAATTATTTTCAAATCAGACTGTCCGTTTTGCATTCCTCCCAAAAAATGTTCGTTCTAAGTACCACAATTCTTTAATAACCCATGAAGTCTTCCATCTTAATTAGATAGTTTGATAGCCGACTTCACTTAAATTTGCACGCTGTGAGTAAGATTCTTACAGAATAGTAATTCAGTTTATACGTAGGAACCACCCATTTCTTTCCACTACAGCAACCCTAACATCAAATATACAATATCTTATAGTATATCTTTACACAACTTCATAGGAACGTCAGACAAGTTGATATCAAAAAGTCTCCCAAATCTGTCCGCTGCCGCCTCTGCCTCAAGTCCTGGCGTCCGATTTCCGCCCAGGGGCCAATAAACTGACAATTCAATTACAAACAACAGGCTGTACTCTACTGTCCGATATTGAGCCCCGCCGATTGATTCGGACAATGTACCACTCCTGTACAGAGCTTTTTTAGGGTTCCGTCGTTGAATGGGAAAACGAAACCCCTGTCGTTTCGTCCGACCTGATTATAATGGTTCACAACCATTTCATTTGGAAACTTTTGGTACTATATTGATGATTTGACGGCAGACCAGGTGTACCTATTTTTTTAGTATACCTAAACAACAAGGTAGTGAAAAAATATGTTTTTTTTTATTTTTTTTATTAATATTCTTGACCCTACCTACAAGTCTTTCAGTCGGATACGTACATGGGTTTTAACATATTTTAATATGCATTAGAATGTGGATTGTTGTGAATGTGGGTGTTTACCAGATTCTCATGTTTTTTGGGGTATTTGGTAGCAAATTGTATCGAGCAAACCTTCTCTAGTAAGCTTCGCAGAGGTAGTCAATACTACAATAAAATACCCCGCTCCACTATTCCGAGATCGCTTCTGTCAATGATTTCACATATTGTCCAGTAGCGAAGACAGTTGAGACACAAAACTACGCCAATTTTATATCACAATATCCACTAGACATCAATTTGCAAATAAAATTAACAGCCGCTGAACTGAAAATATGAAATAAAATATTGCCAGTTCTCAAACATGAATGTGAAAAAATAAAATTAATTATTATAATTCAAAAGAATATGATGGTTCTAACTTTTATTTTGATTGAAGTCAATAGTAGTATGGATTTGCTCTAGTAAAGTTACAACCAGTAAGTAACAAAGTTACAATTTTTTGAGAAATAATTGGAATATAAACTTATTTTTGTAGTGTATATTTTATCCTAACTACGGACCCCTTAACTGTGCACGGACCGCCAAACACTTGGCTGTTTTTTTCTCTATCTGCTACAAACTCGATTTGACGTTCTATATGGCATTTGATTTGGACAAACATGTTTGGGTTTATCTTGATAAAAAGAAAATATGGGGTGTGTGAGTTTCGGAGAGCGCCCTATCTGTGTTGTTGCAAAGAGTTGGATTGATTTGTTTTTGAATTTGTTTTCAAAAGAGAATATTTGGGTATGTGGTTGATTTTGTGCGTACTGGTTCCTGGCATTGTGATTATTGAAAAGTTTGCCGTAGATACGAATATTTGAGCTGCAGATACACATACATTATAAGAAAAAAACACCACCACCAAAACAATACGTTTTTTCTTTCTTTCTTGTACATGATATCACGCCTGTTTTCCCGAAAGGGTTAGATTGTTCGTCGTCACCGGCAATGAGATACAGGTCGAGTCTAGGCTCCAGAGCCTTGAACATCGGCGCCGAGTTGCAAGTCTGTCGGTTTTCTATCGGTTACATTTCGGGAAGTGTGCAACTAATTCCTCCAAGCCCGTTCCATCATCGGACTACAAGACATACGGCGATGCGCCATCTGTACATGATGGACATCCCATACGCACTAAACGGTTTGGGAATACTTTTACTGTGCGTACAGCTAAGGAGTGGCTTTCCTGAGAGCTGTATCCTGGGAGTTTTTAAGTCAAGAGTGTATAGATTTCTTCTAGGCAAGCGTACTAATCATCGACCACCTCATCGCTTACCATCAGGTGAGAATGTGGTCAAGCGCAAGCCTACCAATAATTAAAAAAAAACATCAGAAAAGGCAAGGGTCAGTATTGCACTCCCACATTACGCCATTTATACCTAAGTTTCATGTAATAGTGGCGAGCCTGTTGCCATCAACCGGGCAACAGTCCAGGCACCGGGCTGCAATTAAGTTAGATGGAAAAAGCCACAGACATAAATCTAACTAGATAGCGCAAGTTCCTCCAACTGTATGAAAACCAAGCGTGCCACTTTTCACACACAATTTAAAGAACGAATTTACTTACCGATGAAAGTAAATATCTTAATTGTTTCGGACAACTTTTTTCTGTACAGTTTTAACAGCTTAATATGGCTAAATTAGCCATGTTTCTAGATATTGGTGGATGTCCGGCGCCGTTGATGCTAAATGAAACAGCTCAAAGTACGATCATTGATCGTACTTTTACTCCCCTTTTTGACACCCGAAGTACATACAATCTCGTCATCTAGTTATATTTATATCTGTGAAAAAATCCAACACATGAATAAGTATATAGTGCCATAAATTGAAAACATCCTGAATAAAAGGGATGACGTAGTTACCGAGATGAAAGGAAAAATCTATCTGTGTTATTTATAAATCTTGATAGACGTCCACGTGTATCACAAATGCGTGGAATTCTATTATAAGTTAATGTATATATATCTACCTAGCTTTTTCCCAAGTATTTATATGTATGTTTATATAGTTAACTAACTTCTACCAGCGATTTCGCCATTCTCCACCATCCCTCGGGAATATTATACCATTACGAAAAGTAGCTCATGTGCTATTCAAGACTATAATCTATCTCTGTGCCTAATTTCGTCCAGATCCGTTCAGCCGTTCTGGCGTGATTGAGTCCAAACATCCAAACTTTCGCATTTATAATATTAATAAGATTACATGGAGCGACTACAAGATGAAACTTGGCGCAGGAAAGTGAGGAGACCCGACCCCAAGTAATGGGACCAGAGAAGGAAGAAGAAAAAGAATTGGACCAACTTCCAATCCGACTTCCACAACCGAACAACTTGGTAACACGTTTCCTTTTGCCAATATTTGTGACAGATTGTCTGGTTTCTTACTTCCCTAAATAAGAGTCTAGTTAGTCAATGAAAAAGAAAATATTTTTAGTCTTCATTTAACGAAAGCCTTGTTCATAAACCTAGCAATTTATTTCATAAACGATTTGAATAATATTCCGCCATTACTCTGAAAAGCAGAAAAATATTCTGAGTATCATATTTTTCATACTAAGTCCAATGGAAAACAGTACAAAGGAAGATTCCTAGAACTTTATAAAATAAAAATAACTCGGTATAAAAATAAAGCGACCTACTAATTAAATAAAGAAACGGCATCTTGATAACATATTTTTAGCATCATATTTTTCATACTACGAGGCATGCCTTTTAAGTTTTGTCGTTTGAAGAAAAAAAACATAACTAGAACCTTATAGTACTTTTTATTGTTTTTCAAAGTATTCACCACGTAGCTTAATACACTTTCCATTCGCTCAAACCAGTTACTATAACATTTATTCCACTCTAAAGTGGGGGTGTTCAAAATGGCTGACTTGAAAGCGTCGACTGCTTCTTCACCGGACTGGAACCTTTGACCACGAAGACCTTTCTTAATTTTAGGAAATGTAAAGAAATCGTTAGGGCTTAGGTCAGGACTGTATGGAGGATGGTCAAGAATTTCTACATTTTCCTGCTTCAAATACTCAATCGTTTGACGAGCGTTGTGTGAGCTTGCGTTGTCGTGGTGCAGGATGATGCGTCGCTTTGAGTTAGATTTTCGAAGTTCGGCGATGAGTTATGGTAAACAAACTGTGGTATACCTACGATCTTCAAGTGCAATAGTCGCAACATGGCCGGTTTTTCCAACGAACGTGGCCACCATCTTCTTTGAAGTGCTTCGAGGACGAACAACTTTAGTCGGCTTTGGCTCGTCTTGAGAGACCCAGATTGTAGATTGTTGTTTGGAATCAGGATCGTAGGCATAGGTCCAAGATTCGTCACCACTGATGATGTCGTAGACGTGATTTGACTCTCCTCGGTTGAACCTTTGCAGAGTTTTCAGACACCATCTGACGCGGGCTGCCTTGTGATCGTCGGAAAGCAGATGCGGTATCCAACGGCAAACTAGCTATCTCACACCAAGCGCTTCAGGCAAGATCTTCTGAATGGTTGTCCCTGAGATGCCTAATAGAGCCTCTATCTCTCGATACGTCAAATGACGATCTTCGAGAATTAGTTGTCTCACAGCAATGATGTTATTTTCAGTGAAGGCAGATTTTGGGCGTCCTTCGCGAGATTTGTTACTAACACTAGTATGTCCACGCTAGAATTCTAAATACCAGCGTTCAATAGTCCGCAGACATGGGGCTTAATCACTGAACACAGATGTTAGCTCTTCAAAACACTTAAGCCGTGTCAGGCCTCTTCTAAAGTTGTACAAAATTATTGCACGAACATTTTCCTTAGAAAGATTCATTTTCGTACGTAACCTGACAGATTCCAATCGACGCTGTTACTAAACAATAGCATTAATCCTAATACTTTCAACTGTTTTGAGATTCAAAATTTAAACACATTCGAATATAGAACAGTTCCAAATTCAAAATTGCCGGGAAATATGGAAACGACAGAACTTAAAAGGTCGGCCAGTCGGCTTTCTTTCAAATTGAAGGCACGTGAGCACATTCGCAAGAAGTTTGCAGAATCATCATATAATTGATTTGTTCGTTTCGGATTCTATATAACATTGTTTATAGGTATGTATGTATCTAAGTATATATTTATTATACCTTTTTTTCGTGTCTTTTCTCTATTCATCCTATCATTTAGTTGCACCTGCCTTGTTTTATCTCTGCACCACCCTAAGGTCGACTGGTAGAAAATGCCTAAGGCATTAAGTCCGCCTTTGTACTTATGCATAAAGTTTTAATAAATAAATAAATAAAAGGCATGCCAATCAATTCAATGAATGATCAATTCTAAGTATGTTATTAGATAAAAATAACTCGGTATAAAAATAGAGCAACCTACATATTAAACGAAGACAATACATCTTGATAACGGAAATAATTATTAATATCGGACTATTTTGTTATCATCAGAAATCTTTTGCTGTCAATATAATTAATATGAATACCGAAATAGATGTCATTATTATATTGAAGGTTTTTTTATATAAATAGCTACGGTTGTGAGAAAAATGAACTGACCGAGCGAGCGCGAAGCGTCTCCGTTTCAGCTTGGACAAAAATGGTTTCGTCCGTCCGGATGTCCAGCTGTTCTCCTCTACAGGTCAAATTTATCAACTGATTCTCGTGAAATCTGTTTCGATACTATATGGAATTTTCTTGACGACAAAAATCTCAAAAAACAGACTCGCAAGGTCTACAGCTCACAGAGCCACTAGTATAGTGTGTCTTTAATACTTATTTGTGAAACTGCCAAGCGTATTGATCAATTTTTGTTCTTCCTCTTTAAGAAATAAGGTATTTTTACCTGTTTTTTAAATGAAACCTGAATGTCTAGATCTAGACTGGTATCGTTCAATCAGCTATAGAGATGGTCCAAATGCAAAAATATAAGATACCGGCCACGTGACATTTTGAAGCGCTTGGCATTTCCATACATTTAGTCTTTATCCCCCCGATGGAAAAAGAGGGGTGTTATAGTTTAACGTGTGTACCTGTGTTTTTGTGTATCTGTCTGTGGCATCATAGCTTCTAAACGGATGACCAGATTTTGATTTCGTTTTTTTTTGTTTGACAGGTGACTTTATCAAGAGTGTTCTTAACTATCTTCGATGTAAATCGGTTTAGCCGTTCTAAATGTATGGCCACTTTACTGTTTAAATTGGTTTGTTTTTGCAAGATATCGTGTTAAATTTACGTGTTCAATAGAATTTCGAAGTGTGTCTATGGATAAATTATGTCGCATGAAATAAAAATGTGTCGGCGGTTTTTTTTTTTTAGTTTTTATCCAATTGAATGGCTATAGCAACACTTTTGTTGTTTTGTTGATGGAGTGTCGCTTATCTAGAACCTCTTTTAACCATGATACAGAATAATCGTTGAAACTTTCAAATACACCGAACCGCTCTCGCCATCACTAGTAACAGACCCCAACCGTTTGAGACCCAATTGGATATTTCAAAAATTCGTTTTCCCGCAACCCTTGGCACAAATATTTAATGGAATTTCATCGAATTTCCAATCTAAAGTAATACATACCTACGTCGAAAGACAGCAGATTTTTCCATGTGAATAATACTGAACAAAGATACTGTAATGACTTTTTTTGAGGGCTCCTTTTGTTGGTCTCCAAGTGTATTTCGAGAGAAGAATTGAAGTGTTAATAATGAAATCATTTAAGCGTTGTGAATTTGTGTTATTGTTAATTAAACGTATTTTATACAAAGTCTTGATATGTAAAACCAAGAGTTTGACAACTTTACCTACTTACTCTGGTCTTTTCTTTTTTTATTCTGGTCTGGTTAAGCTGATGGTTCTGTTCATGATCTCTATTCGGTCGTGTCAGACAACCGGAGTTTATTACAAGCTTATATTTAACTTGCCTTGTTAGTTAGTTGGTCAGCGTGTATGAGACAAATCTTGCAACTGAATTTTACAACAGTTATCCCTAACCTATTTATCTGAAATACATGTGTGGTTTAGATGATTATGTCATCTAACTAAAGCGACTATATTCTATACCCAATATGGCGGTCTCGTAAACATGGCTGACCAACTATATTTTATTCACCCTCATGAGGTTATGGGTATCATGGACTCCTAAAAGTGGCGGACCATCTTGATTTAATGCACCCCTATGGGTATCAAATGAAAGGGTTTCAAAAAAGGATGCTTTTAAAAAGTTTTCTTTAAATTAATTTTATTTCTCTTTGTTACCAGGTGAGGGCGACCGCGGGGGCGAGCGGCGACGGTGCGCGGGGGCAGCGGTGTCGCGCGGCATGCGGCGCCGCCCGCTGCTGCCGCTGCTGCTGCTGGCGCTACTGCGCGCGCACGGCCTGCTCGCCGCGTCCGGAGGTGAGTGTGTAATGACAGTGACTAGAAAGGGCGAGCGCGGGGGTGATGCGACGATGCACCGGGGCCGCGCGGTATGTGATGCAGCTAGGGCTATTGTGCGCGCACGACCTGCTCGCCGCGTCCGTACCTTATGTAAGACCTTAGGCTGCATCTGTGAGCAACTTCAGTTTGAGGAGTCTTCAAAAAATATCGGTACTCATGGGGATCTTTTCATTTTTGATTCGCAAGGAAACACTAAGCATAACATTCACTCTTTTTTTAGCCCAGTAGAAATCGACATTAAAATCCCAAAGCTTGATGTACATAGTTCTGGATTTTTTGTGTGTTGTATGGGCCTGTTCGGGTAGTGTTATCCAAATTTGCAACTTCGAAAAACCAGTAGTCACTGCACACCATGCGAAAAACTGAAATACTGGGACATTTTTCACTTTTTGCTAAAGGGTTTGTAAAGCTTAAATTGGTGCAAATTTAATGAACTTTAAAAAAATATGGAATTTGGACTTCATTTTAACAACTTTTAGAGCAAAAAGTGAAAAAGGTCGGAAAATTACGCAGATTTTCGCGTGGTGCGCAGCGAGCATTGGTTTTTTGAAGTTGCAAATTTGATTTCAGTCTACCATAATAAATAATAATCCATAGAACATACTAACAAATCACATCACACTAATATTATAAATTCGAAAGTCTGTGAGGTGTTTGTATGTTTGTTACTTCTTCACGCTCAAACGGTTGGATGGATCTGGATGAAATTTGGCACAGAGATTTTTATCCTGGAAATATGTTCCCTCGGGATAATGTTCAACATTCACGCGGACGGAGCCGCTGGCAGAAGCTGGTCAGGCTATAATACCATGCTTTGCGATTGTAGCCCTTTTAAAATCGATTTCTACTGGGCTATTTGCCTTTCCTGCAATTAAAATCACTACGAATAAGTGCTTATTGGCTAACAGCATTTAAATATCTTTTAGAGTACCAAAGACCAACAACGTACGGTCATGTACAACGCCGTAACATCTTGCTAGTCTAGCACCTACTACTTTATCCATCGACATTTTAAGCTGCCATCCTACAGATCCTCGATCCCTCTCCCTCCAACAGAACTCACCGATAGTTAGACAGTGATAGATGATAGAGCACCAGCACATCACCATGACTGGCGGCTTCGGCTGCATTAACGTAATTCGCTGCATGACACAGCTACAGATTGTAGATAAAATAATAGATTAGTTTAAGAGCCATTGCGATTATTGTGTTATGTTCGAAGGTTTCTTGGCGCGGTTTTGGCCTTGAATCTTATGAGTAAGAATTATTGAATGAAGGTAAATAATATTCATTTTGAATCCGTTTTGTATGAACCAATTAGCTATGATATTATATTGGTATCCCTACATGATTAGGTAATGAATAATAATATTTCTAATAAAATATTTAAAAAAATGCGATGTAATTAAGACCTCTACCCGACATCGTGTAAAAGGAGGATGTTCTCAATTCGACATATATATATTTTATTTAATGTATGACTACACATAACTTATATATACTTTATTGTACACCAAGATAAAAACATTACATACGGAAACCTACCCTTCTAGAAAGATTTTTTAATTTTGCTTTTCAGTTCGCTATTTCGTCGGTATTTTTTTTGTTACAAAGTGTTTTTCCAAAAGTGACATGCACACTTTAATATTTGTTTAAGAGTAATCACCCTTTTCTACTGTATCCGGCTACTGTGTCATATGATGTGTGTCAAAGAAATGTTTTTTTTTTTTTGAAAAAAAAATTCAGCGTCCAAATTTTATATGAAAATTTATTTGATAAGATTACATTCAAGTGGATTGAATTCCTAGACCTCACACTAGGATTCCCTGTGTCGTGAGATCCAGGCTCCTTCAATCCGGTAACAATTTTTATAAAAGGCACAATTTTAAATCAAATAGTTTTGGAGCTTAAGTGTGTTTTGTGCAGAATATTTTGAGTTGACGTGTTTGAAAGTTTTCGTCCAATCTTATTTCATATTCATATAATTTCTGCTAAATCTCGAGAACCTACTTTACTTAGTTATTAATAATACCAGCCTCAGCAGAGCAAAGGCCTCTTCTCATACAGAGAAGGTGATAAGTTTTAGGTTATTGCTAAAGATGAAATTGATTATTGAAATCAATCATAGTTGACATTTATTTGCTTACAGCAAATTATTGGCAATTTATTACAACAGTTTATCATTGATATAAATCAGTGCTCAGGTTGTAGAATTAGTGTTAATTACAACCAATTTAACATTGGCAAATCAAATTATGTGTAATACCTATATGGTTCTGAATATTGACAGTATCATTTCAGCCTGTAATTATTCTTAAGGAAAGGCCTTTACTCACACGGATAATGTGAAAGCAATGTTTGATTATTAAATTCGATTTATCATTAATGATTTCGTTCACAATCCTTCAATCGTATTCCTGATTAGGTACTAGGATCCTAAGAAAAGTGGCAATTACTTGAAATCGGCGCAACGTGTTTCCTTATTTCATTCTCTTGTATATTTACACTCTTTTTGCTTCTTATTCTTTAATAAGTTCTATATACATTGAATGTCAAAATCACAAGAACTTACAAATGATAGCGGTTTACTTCGATATTAGACTTACGTTACCTTTAATTCTAAACTACTGTAGGTATAGCCTACGGCACACTTCAATAAAAAAAACTTCCTCGCCCCTAAAACACCACACAACTAATAAACTAATCGTCGCACCCAAATAAAGAATTCACCGAATTTGTAAAGCACAAACACTGGTGTCCCAATCAAACAAATGGTCGGTGTCAGTGCAGTGCTGCAGCGTTATGGCTAAACTGCGGTGCTTCAGCGCTTGCAGCGCTGTAAACGCTTTGCGGTACGAGTCAGTGACAAATTGAGTGTACAGTGGTGCAGGTAAGCCTCAGTCTTCGGTGAATTGGTAGTGAAACACGGCATTCTAGGGCTCCGGTCGGGTGAAAGATGGAAGGTGATATTTGAATTGAATATTTGTGTGCGACGTAAGTTGTTTTTTAGTCTTTCTCTTTGTCACATACTAGACAGGATGCTAAATTTATAAATCCACTTTTCAGCGGACCTTGAGTTTTGGGATCCCAAATTCAAATTACAAATATTGTGTTATTTCACAGTAACCTACGTGGCGACTTTATGATACATCAGTATACGGATTGAATTGGTCGTGTGTGTTAGTTCCTCTTCCAAACACTAACAAAGCACAAAACAATGGTTTCTACCAATCAATATCTCTACGTACACTTCCACAGAAACTACCGCCACTCTCCTTTTACTTACTGACGATATAACGTCAGCAGGCGGCTGCGAAGTCACGTCGGGTGACGCTGACAAATGGAACGAAAGCTTGCCGGCTCGGAACTGGTCAGGAACAAAACAACGAGGTTACACATCGATTCAAACATGGACGGTGCTGTTACTTTGTTTTGTTGTAGCTCTTTGAATTACTCTTAGATGGTTACTTGGTCTGTTAAATACAGGCTGAGTAAAAAGTATTCATCATCAGCCTTATAATGTTCCCACTGCTGGGACACAGGTATCCTCTCTGTGAGAGAGGGAATGGGCTTTAATCCACCACGCGGGCCAGTGCGGGTTGCTGGATGTCAAATGTCGTCGAATTTTTTGGTTCTAGGACATGCCGTTTTCCTCACGATGTTTTCCTTCACCGTTTTAAGACCAAGTGACAATATTACGATGTTTATAATACTTCTACCCAGAATGATGTATTATAATACGTCTGGCTATTATAACCATACGCAACCCCAGAATGAAAGTGACCTAACTCAAAATACCTGTAAACTAAAATTTTGCTAGAAACTGGCCTTAAAAAGCGTACTCTAAAACTGTGGTGAAAAAAAGCCCGCATTATGAGTAAGAAAGGGAGAGTCTAAGACATCGATCACTTTAGTTAACACGCTTTTCACCTATGCATGTTATGTGAAGGAGACCGAATCAATTTTGCGTCAGATGTGCTCTCGAGTAGTCTTGTATAACATCGACGGATCTCGAATTGTGTCATTTTATTTTGCAAATACTGGGCAGGTAGGTACATTTTTTTTACTTGTACTAAACTGACTCCTTTTTGAAATAAGTCTGTTTAATACAAAATATTTATTGGATTATAATGGCAGTTTTTAGTATAGTCTCTTTAGTAATACAATTCTGAAATCTGAAGAGGCTTTACTTATAAAAAGTCCCAGAATTACAGTTTTTTTGCAGTAGATTGACTTAATTTGAAACTATTTTATATTTAATTTAAAGAATACGTTTAAATTGAATATAATGTGTCCAATGTGTACATAAAATATTAATATATGAATCCGCAAAAAATCAATGATTTTCAATGAAACACGGGAGAGATTCATTTTAACACTATACTTTTTGGAAAACTTTCTTGCTCATATCCCACAAGGTGCAATTTTTGAGTGTGCTCATTTTCATTCTAGGGGTGCGATATACCCAAAATGCATAGGTGTATCATAATTTCTGCTTTTTCTTTATTGAGACAAAACACAGGTGCGCTATAAAGAAGGTATGTTTTAAACTTTGGTAGAGCACTAAATATTAATTTGATCAGAGAGACGTTTTCCGCAACGTTCGCACAGGCACAAACTGTCATGAACGCCTCTAATTGCTCTACATTTTGACCTTTTGACATTGATTGTCGTCGATATGTCGTCGGTAAATGTTTAACTAAACTTTTAGCAAAAAGTCATCCAGGTTTTAACAGGGTTGCTCTTATTGAATATCTATTGCTCCGGACCCACATAAATGTTACCACTTGTGGCTCTTTTAATGTTAAATTAACGATCGTTCGATCGATTTTAGGCAACAAAGACCGACAGATGACATTCTGAAGTTTCTGCCTGCCTGGAAAAAGTTGGAGTTTACATAATTAATAGCCAATAAAATGTATCATTGCCGTTTTGACTCCCGCAGATTAATTTCTTTCGAAACAAGTTTAAACCACCACCTGAGCCAAATTTAAACCCAATTTTTCCAACGCCCCGTGGAGGTTTTCGAGCCCAATTTTTCAGGCAATACGTACGGACCCATCAATATCAAGTGTTCCGTAGGTACGTGTACATTGTGGTGGTTCGACGTTCACGCTGTATAAATGTGGAGACGTGACAAATGGAGTGTCACGCAGCTTGCAAGGAGTAGCGTATTGGATGCGGGAGAATTGTGTGTGTGGTGTGTGGCTCTTTGTTTTTGTGGGAGTTTGCATGAGTGGGTGGGTGCAGTAATTTAATGAGAATCTCCTTCTTAATAATACGAGTAATTTGTAGTTGCATTTGTTATAGGACTTATTCCTATTCGAATTATTTCATTTTACAATATTATCAAAAAACACATACGGCTATGCGCTCTGGGCGCTCTCACTACAGAACATATTAAGTCTAGCGAGGCTCTTACAATTGTTGACAATCTATTTAAATATTTATGATTCCAAATACGTACGACACTCGATCCAGCCAACAACATTTGTACCGTTGTAGTAGCATGTATAGAGAAAATATTGTTGGATAATAAAGTTTTCTGAAATACTTTTTAGTTTTTTAGATGGCATCTCAAGAAAGAAGATGGCAGAATACTTTTTTTTATTTTTTATTTTTATTGAGTAAATATTAATATTCAAATCTTAAAAGCAAAGGCTTTGGTGCTATTGTAAGCTATAGATATCACAAAAATCATTATTGCTAAAATATCACTTTAAGGAATGTTGAATGCTAAAAAAATTGATAAAACTACGCAAGAACTCTCAAATAAATCTTAGTCCATACAAGTCTTTATCGTCTTAGCCTTATCAGTTCTCAACCCATTGAACATTCCCCTTCATCTTACACATTTCCACTGACCAACCACAGCCACTGAAGTTCATTTTCATCACACCACACGAGGTTATTAAGCGTCAAAGCGTGCAGTGTATAAATCATATCCATTGTACACACTACCCTCTTTCTTGGGGAAAACGCCCAGTTTGAGATCGCAAAAAAACATAAGGTATAATGAAAGTTTGAGTGAGTGAACGGAGTCTGCATGTATGTATTGGGTCAGGGAATATGCATGAAAAAAATATTTGTTATTTTACCAGTTAATCGTTAAAAATACTAAATTAGCATACTAATAGTGAAAACAGAATCACAATTGATCGAAATATGAATGAGATATAACATTTTAAATAAATATCGTATATCTGACCCTCTCTACGAAAACGCAGTTTTCTATGGTAGCTGTATGGGCGTCGTGCCATCTGACGTCATGTTGTACGTCAGACTTCTCTTTCTAATTCTCAACTTCAATGCTTTATAATTTCGTCTCTGATAGAGATATTTTAAAAATCCTTTCATATTTGTTTACTATACGAGTAGTTAATAAGCATTTCATTTAGCCAATAAAAAAATTACATGCATATTCCAATTATTGCATGAATAAAAAGTAGATATGTGGTTGGGTACACGTTGCTGTGTAAATAAGTTAGAAAATGCATTAAAAGGGGCGTTTGATTTCCCACATAAATAACACGTCCAAAACATCTCTCAATCTTCTCTTCTCAACTGTTTCAATCCATTAATATAGCACATTGCCATTTACCAACCTAGCCCACAGTTTGAAGGTCATTTCCATCTAGCCGACACCCCGCATGAGGTTATTAAGCGTCAGAGCGTGCAGCGTATAAATCTCGATGGAGGCTGCACTGATATATAGCGTGCTGGAGCTAAACTTAAGTAGCTGATAACGAGAGCTCCCGGTCTTGGCACATCGACACGCTATCAATTATGGGAATGGAAGTGTAGTGGGTTAACTAGTTGGGAACAAGACGAATAAAAAGACGCAGAGGTTAACGAGAGTTTCTTTTTTTAAACTTTGCTCCACACTAGGAATTTCTGCCTGTATCGTGGGTGCGTTTACAAACATATAAACTCACATAAACAACACCCAGAGCCGGAACAACTATCTGTAGGTCATACAAATATTTGTTCCGTGTGGGAATCGAACCCGCGACACGCAGTGCAGCAATCAATCGCTCAACCATTGCGCCAACCGTACGCGCAAACATCCTTACAATTTTATTTTGCAGTCGACTAAGTCCAGTAATCCAATGATAAGCTCACTGGAAAATAAATAAAGTAGCCATTCAAGTTGAGTGTATTAACCCTAGATCACTAAACATTAGTCTCACAGGCTACACGACTCTGACGCATTCGCTGTTTATGTATGTTCCCGTTACCGCACCCCCCTCAGCCGCTCAGTACCTTCCTAATTCAGCTAATCAGTGACCCGTGAACTCGCATTGCGTACGCACGTTTCCTACTTCCAGAGATATTACGCAATAGTAGTCTCTCAGGCTAATGTTTAGTAATTGCGCCATAAAAGTGAAGAAAGGTAAGTTATGAAATATTTCTTTTTATTTACGATTTTATCTATAATAACTAATTACTGATTAATGTAAATGAATAATAAATATGTGTGATACTACGAGCAATATTTATTTTATGAACTTGTTATCATTTTTTATTTTTTTATGAGATTTTGAACATTTTGTTTTAGCAGTATTTTCTGTTACAGATGGATTTGATACGAGATCAAGATAAAATATTGCAGATTTTGAACGAGTCGGATAATGACGATGACGATTCACCATTTTTTGGACCATCTGGTGTGCCTTCGGACTCCGAACCTGATGACAACTTAGAGGAGGACTTAGTCGAGGATACCGACGAAATTGAAGATGATTCGTCGAGTTCTTCTGATGAAGATCTAAATGTTTCCCGGAGAAGCCGTAACAGAAACAACCAAAATCTAACAAGACAGTATTTCTTCTTTCGACAGTGCACAATCAGCCAGACATTAACTCCACTTCGAAAAAGCCTGAAATTATACATTTTTATAATAGTACCAAAGGTGCTGTCGACACTGTCGACCAAATGTGCTCAGCTATATGTGTCAATCGCAAAACCAATAGATGGCCTCAATGCGTGTTTTATAATGTCTTGAACCTGTGCCTAATTAATTCATATGTCATCTACGTGTCGAACATGGTCAGAGAACGGCAAAAACCAATGAGACGTAGGACTTTCGTCCAAAGTTTAGCCGATAAGCTCATAGAGCCATGGTTACGAGAGCGGTATAACACTGTCACTTTGAGGAGGGATATAAAAGCTAGTATCAAAGATATTTTAAAAATTGAAGATGCTACTCCTAGTACCTCTCAAGCGCAACAAAATAAGCGCAAAATATGTTCTTTTTGTCCTTACAAAAAACACAGGATGACTAAATATGTTTGCAGCCGCTGCAAGACGGCGATTTGCGGGGAACATACGGTTCCAGTGTGTGCCGACTGCCAAGAATAATTTTTTTTAACCTTTTGTTTTATTATGTGGTAATTTAAAAGACATTCCATATTTTAAGTAGACTTTTTCTAAATAAATACTCTAGTTTTGATAAATATTGCGGTTTTAATTTGTTAGTTTGTAGGACTAATGTTTAGTGACAGAGTTTGAAAAAAAAAAGTTTAGTGATCTAGGGTTAATGACTTAAACCAATTGATTACATAACAACAATATTTACTTTAGTTTGCATTTACATAACTCAAAAAGTTTATGGTTCAAGCTAAACCTCAGTTGCAGACCAAGTGACAAGTCACGGGGTCCCAGCGCTATCAAAGAAAATATGATTCAAATAAATATCACTAGATGGCGCGATATGCATCGATTTGCTATTGAATTGTATGTAAAATTAATATTTTCTAGAATCGATCTTAAAATTGTATGTTATTGTTTAATCAAGTCTCCTAAGCACAAAATTATGGAATATTGGACTCATAATTCACATTTCAAAGATTATTTGAACGGATCATTGTAAATTAATTCCAATAGATAGCGTGGTTATAAATTTCTGATATGTGGCACTCGATATTTTTAATTTGTATTGTAACACATTTTCTTACAATGAAACTGTAAAAACGTGCAAAAAATACAATAAAACAAATCATTACGGTGTAAAAAAAATAGTCATGTAGGTACTGAGAAAACTCTTTTATTTGCAAGTCGCTGCTAACACCATCTATTGCCGTGGAACGAAACCAACGCGATCGATATACTTATAAAAATAAAAATAATCAGTATAATCAGACGAAAAACGCTAGTTACATCGGCACGGCTTCTTTGTATGGGATGAGGCATCTGTATGCTAGTATTATATTATCTGTGGCCAAGCTAAGTCACTTAAGCTTACTTCGCATAGCTGAGGAAATTTTCATTATAGTTACACGGTTTGCGTTCTGCACAAAAGTTTAAGAAATTAACTAACCTATGCAAATTTAGATTACACTGACTAAGCATAGGGATCGCCTTTAATCAATAACATAACATATCATCACGCCTGTCTTCCTCAAAGAGTTGGGCAGAGGTACACTTTTAGTACACCCTCATTTCGCCAGATATAAATATAATATCTAGATGGTAAATCCGTAATTGGCAGTAATAGTAGTACAATAAGTGTGTTAAGGTATTTTAAGAGCTGTGGATTTTGTGGTAAATAAATAAAAAAGTAATTAAGTAAATAAAGTAATAAAAAATATTATTATCAATAAATAAATAAAAAATAAATCTGTACATATAAATAAAATTGGAGTGTTTGTTTTTAATACTAAAATAACCGTTTTTTACTACATGTATATGAATGTATATACGGTACATACACCAAAATAACATTTTTTACAATTTTTGTCTGTCTGTCTGTCTGTTTGTTCCGGCTAATCTCTAAAATGGCTGGACCGATTTTGACGGGACTTTTATTGGCAGGTAGCTGATGTAACAAGGAGTAACTTAGGCAACATTTACTTTAGAAAAAATCTTTTATTTGAGAATTTTGTAAGGCGGAACAAAGTTCGCCGGGTCAGCTAGTATATAAATAAATAAATACAAACCCTTTGCCCGATCTTCGATCTGGAAATCGCACCCAGGACCGCAAGGTCTTGCGACATAACGGCAAAAGCAACTTCAAAATTGACGCTAGCAAAACGTACCATATCTATAAATGAAACACATGTCCCCATTGAAAACAAACAATAGAACATAATTTGAATCGATGGAACAAACTCCGATCGTTCGTGTCCAATTAATATGTAACGCAACGCAATATGTTAAGGGGCGCTTATACGGGCAACAAAAATTGCTCAAATGTGGTCAATATTGGTGATGTGGTAAGGAAGAGGAGTGTTAAGGCCCGTAGAAGCTGGAATTCAGTAGTTTCTGCCTACTCCTATGAGAGAAAGCCATGTGTTTATGAATTTATGTATTGGTAAAATAATAGACGCTACTAAAAAATCAAATAATTTACAAGAGAGAAGTTTAAGAGACACCACCACATCATTTTGAGCAACTTAGTAAGCTTTTAAGCAATACATTAATATTACAGAACACTACGTATTCAGCTATTTAAGTTCTGAAGGGGCGGCCGCGTGCCAGAAGATGTAGCGTTGACCAATGAGAATGACCTGGAGAGACCCTCGGGTCCTCAAGAGGCAACAAACACAGGATCGATCGATTTCAGCTGAAATGCTAATTTAAAAAAAAAAACATGAAAGAGTTATGACGGCAGTATTTCCAAAACATAAAAAAGCAGTTTTAGTAGATTTCTTTACTTTCTCCGTCAACAGTTGCTGGAAATAGTTGCCCGTGTAACTTCTGCTTAGCTGAACACAATACGCCAAAGCACGACACACGTCCGATGCCGCGTTAGTTAATACGACAAATGTTCTATTACACGAGTGATTGGAATTAATTCACGTAAATCGCGCGTAAGCTGATGCGATTAAGTAAAATTACCTCGATTTGGTGTTATGACATCTGCCAAGTTGACGTATTGTTGGGGAAGTCTGGTTGTTGTCGAATAGAAATAATAAAACATCACGCCTGTCTTTAAGGGGTAGGCAGAGCTATATTACCGCCGGAGGCGTAGGTACCTCCAGACTTCGAGCTGTTACTGGGAAATTCTACATGGAAACACCCAACAACACTTTGCACGAAATGAGAATCGAGCCCAGGATCTCATAATTAGCAGGTGCGTTTACGAACACTAGATCAACGAGGCAGTGTCGAATAGAGTTACAGTAGTTATGTTTGTATGGTTTTCCTTTGTTAGTGATGTTTCCTAGGTAGAAAAATTTTAATTCTATTTAGTCTGTCAGAGACATTATCATAATATTGGACATGTATTTTTTGCTTTACCAATCAATAAGAAATGACAAAGAAAAAGCGCATCAAAGACATATTTCTTTATTTCAATTTGGTCACTAAGCGGCATTTTTAAACGTCAAAAATTTAAATTTATAAGTAAATATAATTGATTCTATCGTCCATTCGGAAAAAACCACACCCACTCTTTTGAAAAAAAAGTGTTACAACAAGTGTACAATATTTATATACATATATTAATTCACAAACGTGAAGACGATGCATCCAGACTAACACTACTATACAATCAATGTATAGATATAAAGTATTACAAACACTAAAAGGTAAATATATTAATTTGATAAATCGGAACATTGTTTTCATGGTATACTTACAAATGTTCCAAACATAGGTATATCAAATCAAAGTTCAGGAATGGGGCTTGTGACGTCACCGTGTCAGTATAAAGTGTAACGGCGTAACGTCACACGATATTTCAACGCATTATATCGTCGTCACTTTATGTTTACGTGTCAAAAGAAAAATTACGTGACCAATATTTTTTATTAATCTACCCGATGGACAAAAAACTAATTTTCAGTTAACATCCTTATTATTGTGGTTATGTGCTTTTTTAGGTCCACTCATTTGTTAACTAAATTGGTGTACAATAAAGTATTTTCAATTCTATAAAATTACTGGCATATTAAGAAAACATATTCTGCCAAGGAGAATTGACAACTTTTAAAAAGGACTACAGTTTAATACATACATTGTAGCCAGTGTATCACTTAAGAAAAATAATTGTACGCGAAGTACCTAATGTAATTGACTACCATCTGACTCAAGAGTATTCGAAATTAGGCCCTCTAAAATAGGTCTAAATTTAAAACCTCTCAGGTTTTCAGCTACAATAGGCTTGTTCAGCCAAATAACTTACACGTCTTCTCAGATACAAAAAGTCACGGCCTTCGAGAAGATTTAATAAAGAACCTTACAAAAGAGCTCATTCAATCCCCAAATCTTAGTCATCGAAACTTTTACTGCTACAGATGAAAAAAAATACGATCCAGGATTATTTCCAGAGTAAGGGGTTATAAAAACCGGCCAAGTGCGAGTCGGACTCGCGGACGAAAGGTTTCGTACCATTATAGCAAAAAAAGGCAACAAAAAATCACGTTAGTTGTATGGGAGCCCCACTTAAATATTTATTTTATTCTGTTTTTAGTATTTGTTGTTATAGCGGCAATAGAAATGCATCTTCTGTGAAATTTTTAACTGTCTAGCTAACACGATTTTGAGATACAGCCTGGTGACAGATAGTCAGATGGACAGAGGAGTCTTAGTTATAGGGTCCCATTTTTACCCTTTGGGTATGGAACCCTAAAAACCGGCTAAGATTGAGTCTGACTCGCGCATCGAAGGTTCCGTACAACATACACCGATATAAGAGTACATACGTCACTGTCAATTCTCTTACATCATAACCCTGTTGGTTTTGCGATATAAATGCCAAAATATGCGCCATAAATGTTCGTATTTTTTTATTTCGGTGACATAAAAGTTAGTTTTATCAGCTCATAAAATTTTGGCCTATGGTCCATAGGCCAAAATTGTATGTGATATTAATTTCAACCTTCTTGAAACCATCACGTATTTCTAAGGAAATGGGTCTTGACGGACAAATAGACGGACAACAAAGTGTTAACTTCGTCGTCCGTAGTTTGAAATTAGCCTTCCTCTTTCTTTTTGAGTTATGGAACCCTAAAAACGAAAAAGGGATGATTTAATGTTATTGTCTCTGATATTCGTTATTACTTAGGTTTGAACAAAAGATTTTTTCGGCTTTATACCTTGTCATTATTATATACGGGCATTTTTGCATGCCAATGTGTAACGGAAAGCATAGATTTGCTGGTTTCGGGATTTACGAGTTGATTCGGCTTTCGGATGAAAATGTCCATTGAAGCAGACTTTTTCTGTTGAGTTTACAATAAAACATTGTAGGTGGATATTTTTGTAATGGGCAGTATTTGAATGTAGTATTGACAGGATAGGCCTTAAAGAACCTATTGTTTTAATATTCTTTCATCAAAATTTTCCTTTTCCAATATGGTAGGCTCAAATTCTAGATCTAACCTACATGCGATAAAAAGAAGTGATACGTTTGTATGTCTAAAAATGTAATATCTGAAAGTATTTACATTTTTCTGATAGAAACCGCTGTTAATATTTTATACGAAAACACGCTGGCAGAGGTGACCGTATCAGCGTGTTTTTAATTTTATTAGATTCTGATTAAGAAGATAGAAGCTAGTGAAAATGCATGAAAATAGAAAAGCAAAATAAAGAAAATCTATATTACTAATTGAATAGGTAAAACTTAGTTTCATCTTTGTATCACACTCCAGCAAGCAGCTTACTTAAACCCTTTATTAAAACTTCAACAAGCACATTATCACAGCCTTTGCCCAGCCACGCATGTTTCAACAATTTCACAATAAACTCGTTTCACTAAAAGTCCATAATATAAGTACGAAACAAGTCTATTACAAAACTGTAATTAAATTCCATCGAACTTGCTATTATATTGGCACGGCCATTATAATGGATAGCCTTTGTCCGCGCATAGTCCACATGAGCGGAATTTAGGCTCTGTCCGGAGTGAACTTTCTGGCGGTGACTAAGATGGGAGCGTAGCGATTTAGTGGCCACAGTACACAGCGAGTTGAGGAGTTCTTAGCTACATGATAACAGATGCATGGGTCGCTCATTAAGGTTAAGTAACACTTGCCGAGGTCAGTCTAAAGATGGATTCCTCGTGGGATCTTAACATATCAACTGGAGAACCGTGCCTCGGAATGCTGTTGGTACCGGTTGTCACTCGTAGTATTTTAAAGTCGTTAGGGATTAAAAAGCTAGGAATTCGAACTTCAGGCTTGCAAAGGGCTATCGTGTTACCCAGTTACTGGGTTGTGGAGGTCAGATTGGCAGTCGCTCCATGTAAACTGCTGGTACTCAGCAGCATGTAGTTATATAGGAAGTCGACTCCAATATATTTTAGAAAAGGCTGAACAGATTTAAGGGCATCGCGGTTTAATATAGTACACTTATCAACTCGGAAAGGGATCATCACCGAATCAACTCGAGACGTGCAGTATTCTTTGTATGAAATTCCCTACTGCACTACACTATCGGCATCGTAATGTAATCGCCTCGTTTCGGGACAAGCTTCCGAACCGCGGTGCGGTGCGGGGTCAACTTGCAGTTCCCACACTTACGTCTCTCAAACCAGCCAGGGAGCCAGGTCAACCAGGCGGTCGGCGAGCCGTAAGCGCGGCGGCGCCTAGCCATAACCGAGTCGACGTACCGGAGCTGCTGATCCGCTTTGGTGACCTGCTTACGTTAGGTTGACGACTGTTTGACGGCGAGGCGAAAGGCGATACGTTGACGATCTATTTCCGAGTTGATATGTGTGCTATGACCTTTTAGCGGGTAGTAGAGCCTATACATGTACCTTAAGGGTAAAACAACATACAATCGCTCGCTAACGAGGCTGCTGTCAGTTTAGTATAGATGCAAACTGCGTTTTCATATTGTAACACCCGCGCAAGCTTATCATCCTATCCGGAGCCTTGAACGGACCACTAGTGATGTGTGTGCACTTTGTCGGACACAGACGGACCGACAATTATGATGAACGGTTGTGTGGCTGTTCAGAGAAATATGCATTGTTTTATGTCTGTTTAGTGTTGCTGGTTTGATTAGGATGCATCGAAAGCATAAAGAGATTCGATTGGCGGGATCACGTTTGTCAGAATACAAATCGGTATGCTACGGAAGTGCTACGTGGTCTATGAATTACAATTTGATAATCGAAATTGTTGCTCGAATATAATTTCCAACCCAGTTACCTACGTCTTGCCTGAAAGGCATATCTTTTTCGAAAAATTGAATGTGCGTTACCTTCAGCCGCCTTTCAATCTCCAAAACCGAGGGGTTTTTTGATTAACTCGTGATATTTTTTTAATACCCGTATTTTAACAATCCCTTTAACAAGTACTTATATGTGCATGCCGAGAAAATACTTTGCTAATAAACATTCCTGTACTCACAAACTTCGTTGCATCAAGTTTTTACCTAATCTAAAAGTAGCGACAGCAGTCACCTGACCTTTTAAGCCAAATGACTTGCTTCCTGTGAAACTAGAAACTAGGAACGTCATAGATAAAGGACTTAGTAGTCTACCTAGCTAATTACCAGCAGCTAGTAATTTCAAGTTCGACTAGCTGAGTAAAAAGTTTACGATGAGGAAAAGTACGGAGGAGATTAGAGTTTACATCTGCAGTCAGAGCAGTAACGTATGGAAAGTTTTCAGATTGGGATTTTTTTGGAATACATTGTATTTTTATCCTGCCTACCCTATCTACCCTACCTATCCTACTTTACCTACCCTATCCTACCTACCTGCCCTGCCCTACCCTACCTACCTACCTACCTACCTACCTATCTAACCTACCCCACCTACCCAGCCATTTTTTTTTGTTTTTAAACCTTCCCTGTATTCTGGCGAACAAAACAAAGAAATAATTATTAAAATCGGTGCTGCCGTTTTTGAGTTTTAGCGAGACTAACGAACAGCAATTGATTTTTATATATATAGATAGATAGATTATATAAACAAAAGAAAGTAAAACGAGATAAAAAGTTAACAAATGTTAACAAGCATCTAGAAATCTAGAAGGCTTACAATGTTCACACATTCACAAAACAATCGGTAAAGTAAAAAAAATCTATACAAAGGTAAAAAAAAAAACAAGACAAAATTTAGTTCTTGACTCTAGTCTAGTTCAGAGGTGACATATACAAAGTCGACGATGGAGTGAGTTTACCCAGAAGGAGCCTGTTCACTCTAACTTTGAAGAGATTCAGGTTGAATGCGTTCGGCAACAGACGCAGGTAGTGAGTTGAAATAGGTAGTATTTAGTTTCACAAATTTTTGGAGTAGGTATAAACTCAAGTTATGATGAAGACAATGTGGCTACAGATCTTGGAACTTCTTCTTTGCTTTTCCTGTAAACGTATCGTTTAAACAGATTTTATTGTCATGATGCATTATAATAATTTATTTTTCGATATAGTAGTTGGAAATAAGAATTATGCAGGACAAGCTCTTGTAAAATAGATACTTTCAGTTTTGTCCTCTAGTAAAATAAAGGAGTAAGTATTACCTTTACTTTGTCAGAGGTCATAACTTAATTAATCCGGGCTACAATATATCCTTAAAAACCAGTCAAATGCGTGTCGGACTTTGCACGTTTAGGGTTCTGTATCAAAGAAAAATCTGACTTAACAATATATTTGTATTTGTTAGTCAAATATACGTAATAATAAACATTATCACTAAATTTCAAGTGCAAAGGTCAATGGCAAGTTAAAAATTCTTCGGAGCAAAAATTGTGTGATCGACGACAGACAGACGGACAAACAGAGGGACAAGTGTGTGTCAGCAATAGGGCTCTGCTTGGACCCTTCGGGTTCGGAACCCTAAAAACAAAAACAGCACTAAACACCTTGCCTGAATACATATTACTCGTTTAAAACCCTCAACCTCACACCCCATATAACCAGCTTACACAAAAAGAGCAAACACCTGACACCATGCTTCCCTACAAATCCGTACAGAAATTAATCACACCGTGCAAACACCATAAATTACGTAAGAAACAGTGTATTACACAACAACTGATTTATATATCCCACCGGTGGGCTTCGGAATCATCCCTGGTGCCTTAGCGAGCCCCATAAATCCCTCTCTTTATATTTTATATTACCCAGGGACCGCAAACGTGCTGAATTGATATTTACACGCAATCTTGTATCAATAAATATTATTTAATGCAGAAACTGATAGTAATATGGGGGTCGGATAAGTGGTGGTTGGACCCGTGTTTCTGGTTTTGTAATTTATAGATTTAGTATGAAACTGCAGATGACATAGTTTTCAATGCGGTATCCAAGACTATGAAACTATTAAAAACCAGAACGGCGTTTGTCAAATTCTATTTTAGCTTCAGCCTGTAAAAAATGGCATTAAGGTTTAACACGTTATTAACTCCAAATACTCAATTCCCTCAAATTAACTCCTAAGTTTTAAAATCCTAAATTCCTAACAAATAAAACAAAATATGTTTTATTTTTCCATGCCGTTTTTTCTATCTTTTTCCCATCTACGTACTTCATTCTGTCTACTCAACAGACATCTGTCTACCGAAAATACAAAGGTCCGTCACTTTTTGTCTACAGAACCCCAAAAAAAATGGCACCTCTAATGAAGCACCACGGCCATCTTTTATTCCCATCTTTTTTTACTTTTAAACTCAACCTTAAGATGTCCGAGTAACTAATTAAAAGATAATGAAAAAAAATTAAAGTATGTAAATTTCTTGCGGAGTGCTTGAGGCCGTAGTAAGTTAACAAGTTACTGCGGCCAGCTTTGAGCTGGGTGGTTCATTTGGATCATCGAATGTTTTTCACTTTGTTGGTTTTATTATAGTAGTCAAAAAGTTAGTTGAAAGTCTTGACGGTTTCTTATGTTTTCATACTTACTTGAAAGGCTCAAGGTTTTTTTATCTCACCTGATGATAAGCGATGATGTGGTTGACATGCATACCCAGAAGAAATAAATTCGCTAGAGTCTTTCAACTCTCATGTTACCGACAACTAGGCATATACAATGAATGTGTTGCTAAATCTTTTTGCGCGGTCTGGTGATTTATTTACTAAACTGCAGGGATGCAACTTTCTTTAACGTTGCAAATTCAGTCAATTTACTCATTCACTTGTATAAGAACCATCTAATTGGATCATGGTAAATTAACCAGTCCGTAAGGTAGCGCTGCTTGTTAAGGATGCACTGTAGCTTTAATACGTCCATTCTTGTATCGCTATCACCAGCCCGACTTCACTTTCTGATAGGCCTTTCTTATGTCGCATCGATCCATGCCACTCTCATTCAGATTCTACCCATATCAACAATGTCATCGGAACATCTCGCCGCCAGCTGGACGACCAACACTTCTATAAATCCTTCGACGCCACTTCACCGCCTTTCTCCACCTCACGTACTATACGTCAATTTAATTATTGTCACATCTAACTATAATACAGATAAATAAAGAAATGTAGAATATATTTGTTTTAGCTTGTATGTGTAAATTACCGGCATGTTTTGTTGGGCCCACCAATCTCTATGTATGCAAATGAGAACATGAATTGTGAATTAGCTCAACGAGTTTTTAGAACATTAATCTCTGTTACATAGCTTACCTTTATTGGTATTTTATAAAGGTTAAAATTAAATGGATTAGAAGTAAAGTAATTAGGTATGATGTAAGATTGAAGACAATAACATAGTCAATTAAATTTTTACCGTCCGCTAATATTCTGTAATTTCAATGTTTTTTCGGATAATAAATTTAATTAGTAAGTGCGTAAAGATACAGCCATCTTAATGTTTGCTTGGGTGTAGTATGACCTATGTATGACCAAATTGTGGCGGCGGACAAACGCACAGTCCGCCCTGGGCGTGACCATAAGCTCTTAGAGTAAGGTTATTTTGAGTTTTAATAAGGGACAGATGTATACAAGTCATATACATCTGTCCCTTATTAACACTCAAAATAACCTTACTCTAAGAACTTTTGGTTAACCCCTGACCTTAGTTAGTCATGCTTCCTTTCGTCTTTTCCAATGGATCAAGTTTCAAGCAGTTTTTGCTTTGTACGAGTACTAACATCTATAAGCACACTGTTTGCGAGTTCCTACCACGCATCTATTCTGATCTTTTCAAAGTTATAAACAATAATAGATCAGAGGATATCCTTTTCCTTCCAGAGTTATCTCAACATCTTTATTCGTAAGAAAATAATACAAAATGTGCCATAACATACTTTTATTTTATATCATATTTTAAATCCTTTCCCATTTTACAGCTAGCACCTTTTGTACCAACGTAACACATTTGAACGTCCTTTACCGCTCGTTTACCCAAAATCGAAATGATTTACGTTATATTATAAGAATGGATGAAATAACTTGAGTACATCCGCGGAGTGCGAGCGTCCGTCTGTCCGGATGCGTCGAGTTGAGCTGAGTGAGACTTAAGTTGTAAGATAGCAGCAAGTTTGGATTTGTTTATTTATTGGTTAAACGTTATGCAAGACACATTATATAAATGCGGATATAATGCTTAACCCTTGATTTCTGAAGTAAGAATTTGAAGTTTGGGTTTGACACGTTCTAAATTGTTATGCCAGCGTTTCTAAAGCCAGGAAGGCTGCGACGTTGTCCGTCTTCTGGCACTGCGTGTCGACTCTGGCCCACCTGTTCTGAAGTGTTCTACATAATATGAAGTGACACTGCGTATTATAATTTTGTGAATTCTTCTTGATTGTATAAAATTCTCTGTAACAATCCTGAGGCTAGATTTGTGTCATGTCAATAGCAACCTGGAAAATTGGGCTCTACCATACCTTTCAACCATTCCGTTCTGGGAAACCGGATTTTGGGTTTGCGCAGCGGTTATATTGGTTTATCGCTTATTCCTAGTAAGTGAATTGTAATTTCTGGGAAAATAAGGCCAAACTATGCACCTTACCGTTCGGAGAATATGTCGATTATGTTTAAGAGAAAGGCCGGTGTTTTGTGATTTTGTCACTTTCATTGATCAAAGTGCCCAACAGAATGACATTGTCACGAGTAAGCATTGATTGCCACTAAACTCACATTATATTTTCCTTTTAAAATAAAAACATATTAAACGTGTATGTCATATCTCAAACACACAATATATAGGTCATAACTGCACCAGCCTCTCCCATATACCCTACAGATTAAACCTAACTTAATATTCTATTCACTCAAACGCTACGCTCGCACCTTGCGGCATACAAGAATACCTAGAAGACGTGCCTGGAGCATTGCCAACCAGGAGTGCGAGCTTGCATGCCAAAATGGAATCCCAGCCATGTTTGCCATCAAAACAAAAAAAAACGACATAAAAAAAAGATCAATGCGAGAATTTAAAAATGTACTTAGTTTTATTAAAATTTATGATTTTCGCACCTCTTTTTTGGGTTATGAATACGTTATGTGGGGGTTGTTTTTAAACTGGAATTATGGTTGAATTTTGAAACTGTCTTAGTTTGTGTTTTTTTGTGTCTTTGCACTCCTAATTTATGTAGTTATCCTACATACTAATGGTAGCAGTAGGATTAGTAACTGAAGTAATTCAGGAACCAGGTTAACTTTAAATTATTGAGGAATTTAATATTTTATTAGTTGGTTTTTGTATAAACCGTTCCTTGATTGATACTAATTCCTGGAAAATATTTGGCTGGTCATTGAAAATTAACTTGGTATAAGTTGGTTTGAAGGGAAAGCGACTGAAAGTTTTGAATACGGTAGAGCTATAAACATTACTCAAACATGTAAGCATCACTTATCCAATGTTATAACAATAAATATTATTACTAATCCCTTTAATTAGGTTGTAAGATCAAAGCTTAGAGCACTGAACCAATTACTTGGCTACAACAGGCTTATTAGGTTTACTATAAATGTTGGTGCCTATATCAGTTTTTATCTCTCTAATTGGGTGCTTTATGTTTTTCTTCTGCCAAAATTACTGAATCTAATTCAAAATATATGAAAAAACTCAGACTTTTTGCCCATGGGGGTAGGTAGAAACAGACCGCCACCTTCTACGATCCTAACATGTTCCTTTTGGTTCATTTACGTTCATATATCTAGTCATACACGCAGCCAGTTATGAGTACATTAAAGATAAAAAATATATATTACATTTGCATATCATTAATCAATACATAATAATATATCTGTAGAAAAGTAGTTTTTGTACATCGAAAATATTTCCAAAACAAAATAGCCAGGTTGTTAAAGGATAACCAACAGAACCCATTTCCAGCATTTTTGTCTGTTTGTTTGTTTGCCTGTTTAGTTGTGCACGCAATATTTACGAAACCAATGTAGGTAACTTTTATACATAAATAATGTGCGTAACTAAAGTATTACGTAGTTTTTGTTTCATCACAATCAGTTCACTCTATCAAAAGTTAGATGAATTTAAAGTGTGCAAGAGGTAAAATATCACAACACACGCAATTCAGACTAGTATTAAATCCCTATATTCACCCAAATACCATTTGGCCTTTATATTTGAGGCCATATCTAAATACGTTCTCACGATGACACAGGCTACAGGGAGTCGAAAATGTGAAAAAATATGAGCTCCTTGCTTCCACTATTAATGAAGTTCGCACCAACTCCGAAGATTTATCTCGAAGCCAGATCGGCCTCGCGAATAATGTGCAGGCCCAAGGAATGTTAATAGGCCTGGGGAGGCCGTATCATCTGCGATGAAGTCCCTAGGAAGGGCAAAGTTGGTGGAAAAAAAGGGCTTGGGAAAGAAAATCATAGGGTTTAGGGATTGTGAGAAACGGAATCAATATATTTCTTGTAAGATGGACACAGAACAAATATAGGGATTGTAGGTATCAAAACTACCTAGGTAGGATTGTAGGTATCAAAACTACCTAGCAAAAATATGATTTATTTCAAGTCGATCAAATAATAACAGTATGCCTTGGCATGTAGGAATGAGGTCATTTAGTTCAGGAAAATGGTATTTTATGGCACCTTCCTGGATTCTTTTTCTTGAATTCCAATTAGTTAAAAGAATGTTTTCCACGAAAGGTGACAGAATAGATACACCCAATTTTGCCGGTAATGGATTTAAGTGCCTTGTATTAGGAAGAGAGATTATTTGCCATCAATCAGAAATAAATCAAACCTCGGGTTTCACAAACAAATTCCAGACGGCGGACCACAAACTCAAATAATGTATGGCTTAATAAATACCAACTAACATTATTCGTTACCAAAGTCATAAACACCAATTTCATTCTACGAAACTGCAGTGTTCATTTAATTTTCCTTGTAACACTATATGTAGATCAATAAAAGAATAAAACCGCTAAAAACTAGATTAAGAAAATGTAGATTACTCAGCAAGTTCAGTGCTGAGTTCACCTTACCCATATATCAGCTTCAACCGAGCCAATCTCGAATTATCGTATCGATCGACGGTCCCGCTGCGATCCATTAATCAGAAGATGGGTTGTAGCGCGCAATGTGAAGGGTCCATTACTTTATTGTCTGCCAGGTGCACCACGCTTCATATTAGGGATACCAATCTTTTATTAAGAAATATAATTTAATTATATGATTTTGTAGAGGATAAATCAGGAGTACTGTGTTTCTTGATAGCTATAGCGTGAATGGGTTACTTTTAAGCAAGCGTGCTTCACTGTCGACCACATCATCGCTTACCATCAGGTGAGATAGGTAGTCAAACTTCAAAACATAAGTTATATTGTATCAATGTAATTGCAATTGTATTGCCCGATTTACAAAAAAAGAAAAAATAATAACAAACTGAACTTATAAAAATAATACATTTAATTGCTGTTTTTATATAACTTGACAGTTGAAATTTTCACAGATGATGTATTTACCGCTATAACAACAACAACTACTGAAAACAGAAAGAAATAAATATTTTAGTAGGGCGGGCCATACAACAAACGTGCTTTTTTGCGATAATGGTACGGAACACTTCGTGCGCGAGTCCTACTCGCAATTGGCTGGTTTTTACGTAATCTAAACCTTTTCTACAATATTGATAATTAAAATATAACTATACAAGTCATATACATCTGTCCCTTAAGCAAACTGAAAATAACCTTACTCTAAGAGCTTCATCGTCATCTATTATGATAATACTTTTGAATAAAGAATCTTGATAGGAAAAGGGATTTTAATGTCATCGGTTTCTTTGAGAAAGGTAGGATTTATCTTGAAAAATGCTTTCCTTTTTAATGGATTTGACTGTCATTTATAGTTTGATTTTCTATTATTCTTCTGTGTCAGCTTTTCGAAGATACTTTATGATGTAGTTATAATATTTATCAGTCAGCATTGTTAGAAGCAGGGTTTTCAGTTCTGAAGTTTTTCATCATTATTTACCTATCTATAGTCTTTGCCCTTACATTTATACTGGGGTCGTCTTCCAGTTTAACTCTGCAGGTGTCGCGCATCTAAATGAAACAGCAGTACTCGCTTGGACTACATAAGTAGTCCATTTTATTAAATTGAAATAAAAAAATATTTACAGATTATTTATTTATTTTAATCTCCTCTCTATGCGTCCTATTCCTCAGTATTGAGGGTCGTGACCTCCCTTCTGAATCACATTCTCCCGAATGGTCTTTCTTCATCTGTTTCTGTCTTTGGTGGTGTGGAGGGCGCTGTAAACTGCTCTGGTAACGGATGTGGTCAGACCAACGTATTGGGCTGCGTCCACGAGGCCTTTTCTCATCTACTTTGCCGGTCATAATGAGCCTCTCGAGGTTGCCACCGTCTTTCCTTGCAATGTGGCCGAAGTATTCTAGAACTCTGCGCAGACACTCGGATGACAGCCGCGAGGAGATTTTGAGTATATGATATATTGCGAGAACTCAAATGAGTTATAATCGCAATTATAGACGTTAGTCCGAAATGCTGTCCAGGGGATACGGAGCATCTTTCTCCAGCACCACATCTCAAAGGCGTCGATGCGTTTGCGGTTTGCGGCTTTCAGTGTCCAAGTCTCAGCGCTATACAAAAAGATCGAGAAGACTAAAGTCCGTATCAGTTTGCTTTTGGTTTTTACGAAAATGTTGCGATCTCTCCAGATTAGACATCTTTATTTTAATAATGAAAATATAATCAGTACAGTTTTCTTAACTCGATACAATCAAGAAAAAATAATCACAACCTCTCTGTCATAATTAATAAATAAAAAACTTCTTTCAATGGTCGGAGCTTGACTTTGCTCGGTAATCTTCGTTGATTGTTCATTATTATATTAAAAATATAAAGTTACATGAAATTTACAAAAACAGAACATAATAAAATAAAGAGTCTAATATGGCATTTATGTGAATTTTAACATAAAAACAATAAAAAATACTTACGTAATTGGTCCCGTGGAATACGTGTGTAGTTCAAGATCTTTGAGCTACTGTAACACTTCCGCACGTGACCGGCGTTTGTGCTGCACTGAGTGCGTCTCTCAATTATTAATTTAGTACCTGGGCGACCGAACTCTGCTTGGATAAAAATAGAGAAAACGACGTTTTCTGAAAATGAAACCTATAAATTACATGAAAATCATTGAAGCCGTTTCCGAGATTAAGATTATATATACATACATATATACACGAATTGCTCATTTAAAGTTATTAGATATCGGCGCAAGAAATTAACGCTTACAGTTTTAAAGATTTCTTTGATTATGTACCAGTAGACTACATAATGTAGTCCACGCGACTATTTCAGGGTTGACTGGATATATATCTTTACCAGTAGGTATTACACAAAGAGAGGCTACCTGTTTGGTCTCCACAAGCCTAGCTTGTAAAGGTTAGTCAGACAGTCGCTCGCTGGGTACCTAATAGGGTAAGGTACCTACTAATGTCTTATTTCTGTTTTGACAACCGAAAAAAATATAATACCGTCATTGATAAACATGTATCTCTGACAGTTGACCTTTCTCGGATCCCTTATCATGTCAGATTATGTTTGGAATAGACTGCCTTTCAAGTTCCTAAATTTATCTTCATAAATATGTAATGATTCGTCTTGTCTGCCTTTTTACCCGACTGCCGAAGGAGGGTTATGTGTTTATCTGACTATGTATATATGTATGTTTGTTCCTATGAGGCGTTCTAGAGACCAAACGCGGTGGCCAATTTTGATGAATCAAATCAATCGATTCGTCTTAACCTTGCGAGTGTCACTGTGCGAGTGGCTACATTAAAATTGGAAAATATAAAAATGGCGGCTTTTGCGCGCAATGTTATGGGTCCCAATTTTTGTTTTTTAAGAGATTTTAAAACTTATAACTCTTAAATATTTGAATGAACCTAAAAATTTTAACTAAAACGTAAGAAATAAAAAAGTTTATTAAAAAAACTGGAACGTATTTATTGATTTTGCAAGCCATTTTTTACATAACTGTCCAATAAAAAGAGTGTTATGAGTTTTTATTTACTGAAGCTCCAATTCTGTCCCGAAATAGGCCCGAGCATATTGCCCTAGATCTGTGTCAGCGTAATGGTGACATCAGGGCTACCTTATATTTAAATCATTATCAATTTATTCTATTTGCCTCTGCGTCACCTAAAGATTGACAGGCAAAAATGCCAATGGCATTGAGTCCCCCTTTGTACGTTTGTGTGCTTAAAGTGTTAAATAAATAAAGTGAACTTTTTATCTGACACGAAAATCGTATCGTATAACACCTGGATTTTCAGCTAACACCTTTTTACCCCGCAAAAACCTCAAAAAACCGTGTCTAACACGTATTTTTTGCCAGTTTTCACCTCCAAGCTCGTACGTAAAATGTCGTTGGTAACCGTACATATTTTGAACACGTAAACGGCGCGTGTGTCTGACGTCAAATAACTCGATATGACGGCCAAACGAAGCTGAAATTTTTGTCAAAAGGTAGGAAATTTAATTTAATATTAATTAATTTAGCAAGAGAAATATGATTTACTTTTCGCTTTTAATGTTCTCTATATTTGAAAGTTCCTGGATTATACTCGGATTATCGACATCATTTTTATGCTCTTATACCAATTAATTAAAATACAGAAAGTAAGAAGCGAATCTATACGAAAGAAGACAAGACTTACTGATGCTCTGCATTATGGGCTTAAGCTCAAGTGGAAATGGGCCGGACATCTAGCCTTAAGATGACAAGAGATGGACCATTGAGGCAACTCGGTGGACAGGACCCAGTGGCAAGAGACGACAAGGGAGGCCTAAAAAATGCTGGACCGATGACATCATAAGTACTGCTGGAAAACACTGGATAAAAGATGCTGCCGATAGAGATAAATGGAACAAGCTGGAGAAGGCCTATACCCGAGAAGGGGTTCCTACTCGTATCCCGTAATAATTAGATTAGTTATGTAAAAGATTAGATTAGATAAGTAATAAATAGAAAACAGAAAGTAGTAAGATACATCTTATATTTAAGTGATTGTATTAAGAGGTAAAATGTAAAAAAATATTGTTTAGTAAGGGTAAGAAATAAATGGCTTTTTTATTTTATTTTTATACCAATTTATTTGCGGTCGACTCAATATGGCTTCTTCTTCAATACTTTTCTGCTAGCCATAATGTCAGTAACCTCCACCTTTTATCATCTTTCAAACAGTCCATCTATTGTTTTCTTGGACGTCCCTTACTCTTCTTGTTTAGCTTACCTCATTCTTTTTAACCCCCGACGGCAAAAGAGGGGTGTTATAAGTTGAACGTGTGTTGCTGTGTATCTGTGTGTCTATCTATGGTATCATAACTCCTAAACGGATAAACCGATTTTGTTTAAGTTTTTATTATTTGGAAGGTGGCTTTGTCGAAAGTGTTCTTAGCTATGTTTGATGAAAATCGGTTCAGCCGTTCTATAGATAAGGGCGTTTTACTGTTTGAATCAGGGCGTTTTCTCAAGATATCGTATCATAATTACGTGTTAAATAGATTGTCGATCGAAGCATGTCTAATACTTGATAAATTGTAGCATGAAATAAAAATGTGTCGGGGGTTTTTACAATTTTAAATTTTACTTGTTGACACAATGGTTAATGGCAGTATTCAAAATTTTAATAAAAAATAGTGAATACATAACATTTATTTGCTATAAAATTGTTTGTAAAACTGTTGATGATTCTATTCTAAATGTAGGCCGTTTACGCTTAATTTGCCAACTTTAGCAGACACGTTTACAAAAGCTTCATACACCTAAACTTGTAGGTACTTCAAAACCCTCCTTATTTGCATTCACCCATGTTCTTGCAGCATAACTCAACAGCAATGTCGGTATAAGTGTACAGATACAAAATAATCCGTAATTACGTTATCCGAGCACACGATGTCACGGTGTCTCATTAAACTGTCTGAGAGCGGGGAGTTTTGCGATACGGGTGGCACTTGTTAGTAATTATTAGGTACATTTAAAACGTTACTTGTAATTAAAGTGTTCTGTTATGAAGTCGAGTAATTGGTGATGTTGTGAATAAGATTGATTTACAAGTGATTGGTACCTGAGTTGTTGATCGGTTGGTTACTGGTAGGTATTTCTGGTGATAGTTATAAGTTAGGGTTATTTGGTTCTAAGTTTGTTTTTAGCATGGATTGAGGATGTTGTTGTTTTTCTTAAAATCTAAATGGTGGATGCATAGTTATTTATAACTTTTATAGAGAAATAAATTAACAAATCAACCAAAGATTGAGATATTTTAGAAGATTTTGCCATTTTGTTGCTTGATTTTGTATTTTTATCTTAAAAGTTGATCATATCGTACTTCGACAACCCTGTTATTAGCCGTATTATAAGATTGGAAATAGGTAACGCATTTTATACACCGTATTGAACGCTACTGGGTGGGCAGAATACTACATTTTAGTGACATAATTATATGGAAAGGAATAAGTTTCTTTATCCTTCAGGTAGGAACGTTATTACCTAATAGAAAGGAGGATAAATATAGGAATTGATGTATTAATGTAATGAATCATAACGCTAAGATAGTAAGTGATTAATGGGATTGTAAGAGCCTGGAGAATGCATTCTTATAAAGGAAGGCAATTGATTCTTTGTAAGCTGAAGATGGGCTTGATGAACTTTGTGATAGAATCATTACCTACCTATGATACGCAATCGAAATCGCAAAATCATTTTTTGCCATATCTTCAAAAATATTACTTGAGCTACTAAAAATACAGATTTCAGGGTGGTAACCATAAGCTCTTAGAGTAAGGTTATTTTGAGTGTGTGTAAGGGACAGATGTATATGACTTGTATACATCTGTCACTTATGCGATCTCAAAATAATCTTACTCTAAGAGCTTATGGTCACCCCCCTGATGTTAAATCTGATTGAGGCTGTGCTTTTGACGATTGGGTTCTGCATAGAAAATGAGTATAGAAAGGATTTCAGATTGCTTTTTGGATGCGATAACATATTGTTTAATGAACGAATTGCCTGTGTTTATGCATTATCTGTGTTATGATAGCAAAACACTATAATATCCATAAAATTTGCAAAACATTTTCAAATATGACATTTTAACTTTGGTCTTTAGTTTAGTATTCAAAGAAAGGTCTATTTTCATATTAACAAGTACTCTTTTATTCAATAAAACGTTTTATCCTGTTGAACAAATTGACATCCGACCTACTGCTACCAGGTTATCCAGATGTTTTTATCTAGATAAATCCTTACACACCCCCAGTTACAACACCCACGGGAAATTGGGGGAATCCGGGGTATTTTGTATTCTGCGCCGGCTGGGCACGCAACAAATTGGTATTAATACTCTTTTGTTAAGAAAGACATGGGTTTTTTTTTTATCATAACGGTTTTTTTTTTGTTATGAAGAGAGACGTGTAATAGTCTGGTGTGGAACTTAAGTCGTGTTTTAGTCTCTTCCTTCGTCTTTTTTACCTCTGCAAATACACAAACACTTACTGTGTGTTTGTGTATTTGTGTATCTGTCTGGTGGCATCATAGCTCCTTAACGGCTGAACGGATTATGATCTCATTTGTTTTTCTTTTGAAAGGTGACTTTATCGAGAGAGTTCTTAGCTATGCTTGATGAAAATTGGTTCAGTTCTAAAGTTATGGGTGGTTTACTGTTTGAATCGGGTTGTTTTCACAATATATCGTGTTGTAATTACGTGTTCAATAGATTGTTGATCGAAGCGTGTCTGCAACTAGATAAATGATATAGCTTAAAATAAAAATGTGTCAGGGTTTTTTAAATTTAACTTGTGATATTGATAGGTCCGCGTTTGAACACTTTCTCACCTGGTGGTAAGCGATGATGAAGCACGCTTGCTTTTTAATATTTAATTCTATAGGATAAATTACCTATTCAATATTTACTCCAAGTCCTACATCATCATCATCACTGACAGTTTTGTTGTACATATCGCAAGGTTAATGATATTAATATCATCCACTCTTTTATGCTTGCCTGGTCTGTTAAGTATACATGTGGTCCATTTTTTGTGGACGCTCTATGCTAAACGACCTCTAACTATGTACTATTTACAGTAATACAAGCGATTCCACATAAATAAAGTAATTTTACTTTACATATTGTCCATATAAACGCACGCTATGTAAATAAATGTAGCGCTTACAGTAACAAATTTGATCACGACACTATTCATACATAAAGCTATAGAGGTCGTAAAATTTACGACTTGTAAGTAGATAGTGAGCAATTTACTTGAATGTAAAAATACAGACGTTGCTATCATGCGCCGTATTAAACTAATGGAGTGAATTGTTAAGCTACGTAGTTGTACTGGAAATATTTTTTTCAGAGTTCCGTACCCGAAGGGTCCAAACGGAACCCTATTGCTGTCAATCACGTGTCTGTCCGTCGCGTCGTCTGCCACACAAGTTTTACAGCCAAACGGTTGGAGTTACAGAGTCTTCAAATTTTCACAGTGTAAGCATCTTGTTGACCCAAAGCCATACAAATTGTCAAAAAAAATTGGCCTACCCCATCGAGTATGGTATCGTTATTTAGAGCTCGTTGAGTAGATACTGTATTTATTTGTTTTAAAAAATGTTGAAGAACAAAGGAATTTAATTTTACAAAATTTTGTGCCGAAGAATTTTTTAACTTCCCATTGAGCTATGAAACTTGAAATTTGGTGAAAATATTTATTATTACGTATATTTTACTAACAAATCTTGTCTTATTAATATTATAAATGCGAAAGATTGGATGAAAATATGTTTGTTACTCAATCACGCCGGAACGGTTGAACGTATCTGGATGAAATTTGGCATATAGATAGATTAGAGTCTGGAATAGTACATAGTCTAATTTTTATTCCGGCAAAATGAACGGCTTCTGTGGGCTAATTTTTAACATTCACGCGGGCGTAACCGCTGGCAGATGCTAGTACCAATATATTGATAAATCAGATTCTATTACAACCAACTTGATTTTGAGTTTAGTACGGAACCCTAAATGTGCGAAGTCCGACACGCAATTGGCCAGTTTTTTTATTATAGGCAGCCTCGCGCTTGGCCATTATCTCACCTACCTAACAGATGTTAAGGGGTGTTGTGGTCGATCGTAAAGCACGCTTGCCTAGAAGTTACCTTCCACTCTTGACTTAAAGACACCTAGCTGTCGGGCAATACAGACTGGTACGCTGTCTGGTAGCCCGATAATGGAACAGGCTAGGCGGAATTAGATCAAGCAATTCCATCGCACACTCCCCGAAATTTAACCGATACAAAACTGACAACTCGGCTATATTTAATACAAGACTAAGATTTTCACTCGTCTTCTCTCCTATGGTCTATCCCGATATCCCGTATACAGGAACCCGTGTATTTTCTGGATTGATACTTGTATGGCACACAGCAATAGTGTAGTCTTTAATCTGTGATAAAAAAAACTCGTGGTCGGATAAGTACTCTCAGAGATACACACAAAAGAAAGTAGATTTTATAAGTCATCTCACAGTTCTGAAAAATAATTTTACATCAGAGTTCTGAATTATGACTGCCTGCCAAGAAATAATATTTGGGGTTATTATTAGCAGCATTTTAAGGTCGAGTCGGCAGTTAACCAATTTTTTTTTGGGGAGCATCCAAACTTTTTTTAATTACTTAAAAATAAATTTAAAACGTTTTCAATAAAACACGCTTACTTACACCCCAGCTTACTTGAGCTTACTCCCAATAAACAGCGAGATGACACTTAAAAAAATATCCTAAAACCCCTTGCAAGCACCTTAACAAGAACATTCCAATAATGTTTAATTAATTACAAGTGCCCCATTTCCCCTCAACAAAATTTATACCTTAACATTGGGACCTTAAAGGACCATCTTCCTAAACAAGTTTCGTAAAACAGAAATTGAAATTTAATTGGTATTTACCTTGTAAACTCTCCAAGGTTCTGTTAAGACGCAATCTTTAAAATATTAATTGAATCTATTAATTTATGAAAATATTTACTTTGGTCATTTGGGGGCGGAAGGGAATGTATGAAAATTGGGGCAGTTTAATTGGATCCAATCTCAATCACCGTTTGCATACCAATTTTGAAATCCAGATTTTATTGTGCCATCTCGATATCCCTATGTTTTTTTGTGAGGTATTAGTACTTCGTCCAATCCATACTAATATTATAAATGCGAAAGTAACTCTGTCTGTTTATTACCTTTTCACGCTTTAACCGCTGAACCGATTTATATGAAATTTTATAAAGAGATAGTTTGAGACCCTGGGAGGAATATAGAACAGTTTTTATCTCGGAAATCATCCTTTAGGGGGTGGACAAGGAAGTTGAAATTTGTATGGTGAACTAATAATTTCTCAAATAAAGCGGCCCACACACCTATAATATTATGGCGCGATATAAAAAATAGGCTATTCAAAGTACTAATGCAACGCAGACGAAGTCGCGGGAAACAGCTAGTATATTTATAATTTATAGCCTATGTATTATTCTGATGTATCACATCACACTATTATAAAGGCGAAAGTTAGTGAGTTTGTGTGTGTGAGTTTGTATGTTTGGTACTTCTTCACGCTCAAACGGCTAGACGGATCTGGGTGAAATTTGGCACATAGACAGCATATAGGATACTTTTTATCCCAGAAATATGTTCCCATGAGGTAATTTTCGACTACCACGCGGGCGAAGCCGCTGGCAGAAGCTCCTCCAGCTAAGGAGTGGAAATCCCTGCCGGAGTCTTTGTTTCCTGGTAGCTATAACCTCGGGGTTTTTAAGTCAAGAATGAATAGGTTACTTCTAGGCAAGCGTGCTTCACCGTCGACCACATCATCGCTTACCATCAGGCGAGATAGTGGTCGAACGCAAGCCTATAGTTAAATAAATAAAAAATAAATTACCTCCTATAAACAAACAAACAATTTCACTCCATCATAATATAAGTTTAGGCACTTTTTCATTGCCAACGATGTGGACGAGTTTTTTGATGTACATTGAGTCTCTTTTCTCTCCCTTTTTATACGCCTTTGTATACACATACGTATCTACTTTATTTATTACTCTTTAATTTTTTGTTGCATTCTGTTGTACATAATAAACGTTTAGGCAGGCAATGTCACCTTATTCACCTATTTATATATTATAAGTTAAACACTTATTTACCTATTTATGTTTATTCTTTTATTTTATTTATAAACAGAACTATTCGTTACGTCACTTAACCTAAGATTTCAATAATTCGTTCGTCGTCGTTCAGCGTCACCGCTGTGACTCTATCTTGCACGTGAGTCCCAGCATTATGCTTAGCTAGTACCGTTTTGCGTGGTTGTTACGCATACTTTGTTGTATTCGTAATTTAGTTTGTTATCCCTTTTGTTTTTTTACGGTATGTGTCGTGCCTGGCGAAAATAAACTCATTGTCTTTCCTTCTTTCTTTCAATATTTTGTAAATAATCCCATTTACGAATATTAGTTACCTGCTAAAGTAAATCTTACCTAAGGTTTGACTTCAAAGCCACATTCTACGACATAAATTCACCATCTTACAGAAAACTACTGCAGAACAGAATACTACACTACGTCCAACCGTTACCCAGTCTCAAAACTAACAGAACCTCAAGATCACTTTCAAACTAACACCTTAACCCTCCTCCTGCTGCACAGTTTCGCAATCTAACAATCAAACTTGTACCGCAGATCAAATGGACGGCGATTGTTAGGCAAGCGGGTGAGGGTTAACTGTAGATAACGTTCAGAGATAGATGGCAGACTATTGTGAAGTTTATCGATAGGGTTAGATCTGGTGATTGGGTAGAGAAAGTTTCAGTGGAGTGAGTCTGAAACTCGCTATTTAATTTTAACTATTCTGCCTAGCCTTTTCCCGTGTTGGAGTCGGCTCTCCGTGTAAACGGATGCAACTGAGTACCAGTATTATTCATGTTATTCATGGGACGACTGCCTTACGGACCTCCACAACCCAATAACTGGGTAACACGAAATCCTTTGGCAACACTGAAGTTAGATATAGAATAAGTACATCAACAGATACAAAAGTGGCATGTTTTTTTTTTACCTATATTGACTTATTGGTACCAAATAAATGTTTCAGATAGTAATACCAGCCTATTACAGTGCCCCTCCAAAACAATAGCTTCTCATACATTAAACATATAGATATAAGTTTCAAAAAAGTTATAAAACAAACTGATTGCAGAGTGAAACTCTAATGATACAGACGGTTTATTTCAAATGTCATACAAATAGGAAATCATGATTTCTTGTCATCTTTCTGTAGGTAATTTCCTTATACATTCTCTCACAACTTCTTGGCAATAGATGGATATTATAATCTATTCACAACAACATCGTTCAAAATTCGACAAAATTCACAAACCTTATTAAATTCCCAGCACGGAAACAGGATCACAAGAGAAACTAAAAGTGACTAACACTTAACCATTAAGTGTTGGAGATAGTAAAAACAAAATGTATCGCTAAAGAGAGCGAGAGAAAATAATTTTACAACATCATAAACAGGAGCTGTTCGCAAAAAGTGGACGTGAAGGCTAATGTGTCCGTCAGTTCAGAGTATATTTCGTGGAATATTTTCTTTGTTAGCTTTTTGATTAAGTTTCTCGGAAACTTGTTTTGGAGTACTTTGTTGTGCTTGGTAACTTGAAAGGTCATTTCACGGAATAGATTATTGTATTTATTTAGAATTGAATATGATTATTTTCTTGTACACCAAAATAATTTCGTAACTGTAAAAGAAAGTTGTTCTCTTTTAGTTGTTCAAGTTTGGGTGTATATTTTTGACTCATGATAATTAGCTAAAGGGAATCTTTAGTGTGGCAAAGCTATGAAAGAACAGATGAACATAAAATATTGATTCAATAGTCAAGCACACAAAATCATTATTTTTATGACATTAATTAACTTGCGTGTATTCAGCAGCAGCTGCTAGTTAGATTGGCTATGCCAGAACAGTTTTTTGGTAAGTTTTTTCGAAAAATATTAAAACCATGGTCACTATAAAAACCGCTAACGACTCAAATAAATATGAAGATCCAAAAGCGGATTTAAAAATGAAAAATTACAAAATTATCTGACACTTACTTAAAATTATACTCATAATTTTATTTTACGTTGAACAAAAATGGCTGACAGGAAATCATTTTGACGTGCTTGTTTGCATTTTTCTTTGATCAGGGTCTGTCAAAGACAAATTGACATGTTCTTTGATGTATTTCCCTGTTACATAATATTGGTCTTTATTTCGATATGAAGTGGGTAAAATTAAATTTACCGGTAAAATCGTATGATGAAAATACCGGTAAAAGAGAAGGCTATATTAATTTATAAGTGTTTGTAAAGGGGAATGAAATGGCTTGTTTAAAAGCTTTTTTTGGTTCCGTTATTGATTTAATTATACCTTTATTTTTTGTGTCAATAAAGGGTTGGGGAAAGGCTGATAGGATTCGTTCGTCTTAATTAAAAAACACTCACTTTACATCGTAAAGATTTAAATCTTTTTTTGGAACTTAAGTGTGCTCAATGATAAAAGAGTCAACGGGCCAGTACGTCTAGTTCGAGAGAAGCTTAATAATCTTTGTGTCCTATGATATTCTACCGGGCAAGACATTCCAATAGCATTACCAGATCTCTTTCTATATTTATTTTAAAGACGTGACAGTTTAAGAGACAATATATTCAGACCTTTTTCTAACGCGAAACTAATTGAAAGTCCAGAGGCTTAAGATGAAGTAATAATCTGTCAGTGATATCGATTGTCCAAAAGCAAAAATTACTACATTATTATTATATTATTAGGATTAGCCACATGTCTTTTTCAGCCCAAATTTTGCTGCCCATCCTGACCACTGATAGTGTTAGTTTGTCTAAACCCTATGATCTGTCAAACGTCCAATTCTGCCAAACATTATTCGATATAGCCTCGGCCGGACTGTCCCGACCGTAATAATCGTCACCCCACAATAGTTTGCGCTCGTTAACACGGTATTATTGCAGTCCTTTGTTTTCTAGCAAGAATTGTTGTCACGGTAGTAAACACTGAATTATTCTGGAAACGGTTTTCCGGTGGTGTTTGTTTTTGTGGTTTTTCGTAGGTTTGGATTTAAGAGTCCTGTTTGTTTTATCTGTAGTCTACTATAACTTCGATATCGTAAGATAATAGTTATTTACAAAACATTATTTTGGAAATGACATCATCATCATTATCATCAGCCTTTGAACGTTCCCACTTCTGGGATACGATCCTCTTCCCTGTGAGAGAGGGAATGCGCCATAATACACCACGCGGGCCCAGTGCGGGTTAGTGGATGTCACATGTCTTCGAATTTTTAGTTCTAGGACGTGCTGGTTTCCTCAAGATGTTTGCTTTCACCAATTTTAAAGCAGTGGTGATGAAATAATTTACACAAAGTAATGCGCCTGCCTGGATTTAAACCCACAACCTGCGACACCTAGGTCGTTACCACTGGGCCAAAACTGCTCATTGTGTGCAATATAGTAAGAAAACTATGTATTTTATTTGGGACTCACACTATTATTTACTAGTATTGTAGGTGTCTTTCGTTTCATTATCATCTTCATTAAATACTATGGAGCACATCATCATCCTCCTGTCTTATACCAATTTATTTGGGGTCGGCTCAGCATGTTTCTTCTTCTATTTGATATCATCTCAACAGTTAACTACTTCCTAGCCACTCAATCCGTCCACCGTTTCTTTGGTTAACATTTAATAACTAATTTGAAAGCCAAATCCCAATTTCCATGTCTCCTAATAGCTTAGGTTTCAGGAAATTCTCATGTATATTCCCTTAGTAAACATAATCCTGCAATGGAGGCCCTTTCATCCTTTCAAAACGTTTAAGGTTAAATTTGCTTTGAGACTTTTTCCAAAGGGCGAGTTAGGCTTTTACTGAATACTACGATTGGTTAGCAAGTGGTCATTTAGACGTTATATAGGGGTATTGGTTTATTTTTAGCCTTTTTTAGTCCAAGTAAGATTTGCTTGATCGTTAGCTTACAATGTTGAACCTTATCGTTTGTGCAGTACAAGAAAATTTGTTTTTAGTCGGATGCAAGATTACCAAACGCAGTTCAGGGTTTGTACTGATACCCGATTGACTAATAAGCCCGGATTGTAACCTGCTAACGACACATTATATATATATCATACTAATATACACACCTGTTTTTATCTCATGGCTTGGCTTTTGTCAAAACAGGCGATAATACAGGCGTAATCAGAAAACAGATGAAATTGTTTGATAGTTTTTTTAGCGCTACAATTTATTTATTTAAAATTCATGCATAAGGTAAAATGGCGGACTGAATGCCTTAGGCATTTTCTACCAGTCAACCAAGGAGGGTAAAGAGATAACATGGCATGACATTATTTTAACTGTGACTAGCATAACAATAAAACAAAGAAATACTAATAATAAGTAGCTTAGATACACATATGTTTAAGTTTAATTCAATATAAAATATACTTATTAAAAAAAAATGAATAAATAAACAATATGTTATTTTTTTTCTTTTTTTTTTAAAAACAATATGTTTTCCTGTATCGTGGATGCGTTTACAAACATATAAACTTACATAAACAACACCCAGAACCGGAACAACTATCTGTAGGTCATACAAATATTTGTTCCGTGCGGGAATCGAACCCGCGACTCGTAGCGCAGAAGTCAATCACTCAACCACTGCCCCACCATGCCAACAATGATATATATAACATAATATATGTATATATTACTATCCTGTTATATTTTATATATAACATTCTAAATGCATTCACATTAGTAAAGTAATGAAAAGAAGTTGAACCCTTCTCTCCGTTGAAAATAAAACAGCAATTACCGCTTCAAAGCATACAGACTAGTGGCCGTCCTGATTTCGAGAGGAAGCGCGTTCCAGAGAAGAAAAGACTGCATATGAAAGTAAGAGTGAACAAAATCAATAGCATGAGAAAGAGACAGTAGGAGAAGAGTATTGGAGGAACGCAGATTCCTAGCGTGTGAAGAACTTAAATATTTAAAATGGGGCGTGAGAGAGATGAGTAGGGAGAAGAACGTAGTTAGAGCGAGCTAACTTCTTCTCTGGCGAATGGGCATCCATTTGATATTCACACCCACAAGCGATGAGTGCGATAGACTATGTTTTCATTTCGAAACAAGCACGGCTCTTTGTGGAATTGGACACGAGTGTGAATCCGTGGCAATCAGCCAGTTATTTATATTATTTTAGATTTGCTAACATTTATCTAACTTAGCAGGCAATTAGAAAAGCTGTATGCTCCATAATAGCTTCTATACTCCACTGCCCTCTAATTCTTGTAATTACCTGTTAAACCGTTTTTAATCTCAGAATAACGCCAATTTATGACCAAACTTCTGTAGACCAGAGCTCCACAGAACATTACACCTCCTTCCCAAGATATTGCCATAACCGCGGCCATGATGGTCTCATCGGAAGGGTCAGCACAGTTTACGCTACTAACTATATATTACTCTTTATTGCGCCGTTAATGCGAAGGGTATAAGCAGTTTAGCAGGTAGTTAGTTCTCGTCGATGTTTCTTTGTTAAAAGATTGATGATGTGATAAATTCTTTAGTGGGTTCTGTGGTTAAGTATCTTTTGTGTTGTGTTTTGGATGGTTGGTACTGTCAACAGCGATATTGGTGTTTTGTTTTTTTAGTTTATGTAAATTTCGAGTCGATGGTTGTTTAACCCTAAGACTGTTTGGGCCCAGTAGGTGACCACGTTTATAGTGGCATCAATGTCGTTCATCAAGTCGTCCTACGTGTATGCTCTGGATAGGGGCACCGTACTCACATCTAGATTCTGATGGGTCGGTAAAACATTATTTTTTACCCCCGTCGGAAAAAGAAGGGTGTTATAAGTTCGACGTGTGATCTGGTGCTTTTGTGTGTTTGTGTATTTGTGTATCCGTCTGTGGCATCAGAGCTCCTAAACGGATGAACCTGGTTTTTTTTTTTTTTATTTGCAAGATGACTTTATGGAGAGTGTTCTTGGCTATGTGTGATGAAAATCAGTTTTAGCAGTTCAAAAGTTATGCGTATTTTACTTTTTGAACCGAGGTATTTTGGCAAGATATCGAGTAGTATAACGTATGTCGATGGAATGTTAATCGAAGTGTATTTACCATTAGATAAATGATGTAGTTAAAAGAGGTATTTGTGTCGGAGGTTTTTTAAATTTTACTTGTGCCAAGTTGTTTTCATAACCTAGCTGGGTTTATGAAAATTAATTGCCGTTACTGTACAATACATTTTGTACTAAAAATCAATACTAAGGATCGCCTTAAATAACCGTTAATGGCTCTGAGTGCAACAATATGTTATGTATTAAGTAATCCGTTAAGGCTCTTTCAATTTAGACGTTCCGTGCGGGACTGCCGCGGCGCCGCAGCGGTGCGTTTGTTGTAATGCGCACGACAGGTTGATTTTTTTCATACAATTTATGCACACATCTCTTCCTAAGGTCGTGCGTGCGCGGCACCGGCGCCGCACTGCGCGCTTTGTGCATAAATGTCTAAATTGAAAGAGCCCTTATACTGCCCTGTTTTGGTCTATTTGCCTATTGACAGTGATGCTATTATTTTGACGCCGTTTTATACTCGATAGTACATAACTACTCATATTCAAATTAAATAAAATTGGTTTCATAAATTTTTGGTTCCCATGACATTATACGCAGAATTTTTAGTTCACTGAATATCAAGTCCTCGAAATTCGTTACGTAGATTGATAATTTGGAAGTTAAGAATGTGTCAAAGCCCATTTTAACGCCAAAGTTTGACAGGTTTTTAGGCTAAAGTAGAGTTTGACACAACTTCAAATTCATAATTCAGAAATTGGGAAATAATGGCTTTGTGTCAGACAACGTTCGAAATGCTTAAAACTAAAAATATAAGCTTGAAAGAATATAAAATCCCTTGTATGTAAACGCAAGTCACGGAAAATATCTAGTTATTATTTATATGCGAAGAGTCTAGAACAGAACTGAAGATATCTAAAACTAAGATAGAATTCACAGCGTCTACAATATTATTTTATGATGATGAGAACTGAAGAAAACGAATTCGACTTTATTATTATTGCAAAGGGCAAAGTTCGAATATAAAGATATTTATTAAAATCTCAATCAACATTCAGTTTATGGGGTGAAACTCCCAGTTGTCGTCCATGCGATATGTATTAAAACTGTAGGGTGAAAGTACCGATCGTCGTCCCAACTATACTTATTATTCTAGAGAACAATTTCGGGAGACAGAGTTTTTGATTATAAATATTTGTCTTCCCAATCAATGCTGTAACGCCGTTCATTAACCATAGCGTCAATCAACACAATTTATAAAGACAAAACGTTGCAATTGAAACGGGCAAAATAAACTGTAAGAAGAATCTCTCGTGGGACAAAAGAAACTGTTACATTCTACCCGACAAAACGGACCAGCGCGGTAGAGCTGCCGTTCTTTAAGCTTGTCTTATTACTTGGTTGTGGAGGAGAGGTCTTGGTGTAGTGGTGGCAGTCAGAAATGTAGACAATGGGTACAGACATTAATAACTTTCTTTGTTTCCGTACTCCGTCCAAGTGATGAGTGTTCAAATTAGGGTACCGAGAGGTATATTTTTGTTAGAAATATTTTATGTTTTTCGTCATTATTTTTTGGATATATTTCCTAGCGTTGTTGGTATATCAGGTGCTTGAGGAAAAGGCGGCTTGTTGTGATTTGTCGTTTGTTTGCGCTTTTGGGCGGCTTCAAGTGGATTCTTTGTTTGTTTTTCGAGTTACCGAAATGAGAGTCGGTGTTTCCTGAACCAACAAAAGAGTGTTACGCGTATATTCCTGAGAGATTCGGTTGAGTTACAATAAATATGAGGTTCAAAGAAGTTTGTGAGCCCATTATGTGCCACTTATTATTCGAGTTAATACGGTCTTATGAACAGGCTCTGAAATAATTCAACAGAAAGACAGCTTCTGATAGCACGATTCTAATATAATCAAAATGCACTTTGCATATGCTCAGATGATGATTACGTGTATATTTCACGGACCAAGTGAATAATCAGTGCACTATATTGTATAATGTCCGGGCATTACGCATCATGTCAAGTCAAATCGGGCAATGTAATGAATGCTTATTAAAATTTCCATATTTATCATATTGGCCTGTCATTATGAATAATGCTACGTAATGGTTGGGCAATTCGATAATTATGGTCAATGAATTAGTCCAAGAGCGAGCGAACGGAGCTTACCGTACTCCAACACGGATAGGACAGGTTGTCTCCTTCATGTAAGACTTAGACTTTGTTGTCGTTCCAGGTCCAATCGTTTACGGTCCAGGCTGTGCGATTGTGGAATGAGTTGCCCTTTTCAGTAAGACAAGCCCAGTCGCTGGCTGCTTTTAAGAACCTGGTTAGAAGCCATTTCCTTTCTCTCTAACGTTGATCTATTTAGATCTAAATTATTCCATCATTATTCAACCCTTTTTCATTTTTTTCCATCTATGAATATATGTAACAAGTGATGTTATATATGTATGTTTATATTAAGCGTATGTTTAGTATTTGATATAGTATTTTTTTTTTTATTTATGTATTTATACTTTAATGTAGCATTACACCACAGACTACCCCCTGTTTTATTCTTAGTTATTTATGTCCATCCAAAGTTTTCTGGTAGATATTGCTGTCAGCGATAAGGCCGCCTTTGTACGCGTAGCTATAAGTATTATTGTAAAAGAGATGTGTAACTTCATTTTTTGGTGTACAATAAAGTATATTCTATTCTATTCTTAAATAGTAAACGTACTTACCTAGTCTGTATTAAAATCACTGTCAACATTAAAACATTAAAGAAAACATATACTTATTACCCCACCCAATAAGTTATTGGCATTATTCGGAAAGCCCGGTCAATTTAATTATTTCAATAGTTTTTTGCCTATTGCCTACTCATATTAGGCACTTTTCAAATTGTCTGGGCTTTATGTATAATGCCGTATGCACTTGATCTTTGCCTTTTTCCATGAGGTTGAGCAGAGGCTACCGAATACTACATACACCTTATAATAATAGCAAAAAGTGATAAATTGTCTAGTAAGACAACGTAAACATCATAATTGAACACGTATATATATTAACCGCCCATCGCACGGCCACTGAACTCCAAGTATACATCCACCTCGCCATGAAAGGAAGAATGCAGCAAAATGGATTCATGCAAACAAATAAATACTCCATACACTCATTCATTCCTACCCAATGAATGAACGTATGAAGACAATGAACGAAAAAAGAATGGTTCAGCGAACAGGAGTCACATTCAGTTAGTCTTCCATAAATAAAATTTAAATTCGTTCCAGAGAGAAAATTTAATAAGCTGCCTCGAAAGTTTTTTGCTTTGTGTGTATGCAGTTTGGAAGTTAGCAAACGTTTTGCGTTGAAGACTGCAGGAGGCAGGTAAGTGTATTTGGGCTAATAGGAGCCATTCCGTGATTTTTGTTTTCTTGATTCGTGGGTTGTTGCCAGGTTATTTGGATTTTAACCCTATTTTTGTATAAGCGTTGTTGTTTCAAAAGATTTCGGCAGAAAAAATATTTCTTATTCTTCTAGTTAGGGTAGTTTGTGGAAATAAGGAGAATATTTTTAGGAAACAGAAGCACTTTCTGATATCAGCAATATACTGGATAAAATCTAAACATGATGGAATCACATTAATGACTTTAACTTTTATGCTTTGTGTTTGTTGCTGTTGTGTCTGTGTCGAATAAATATTGGCTATTTTTATTTCTAATTAAATCAGAAAAAGTACTAGAATAGATTTCTTGACATTTATTCGTCCTGAAAAATTAGGAAATTTCTCGTGAAAACAAAAAAATCCCCTCTATATCCACTTCAATTTCAACTCGAAATTACAAAAAAAATCTTTTTCCAAAGCAAAACACTATCTAAAAAGAGCAAAAATAAGTTTTATTTCGGAAGTTGGTATCTTTGGTGCCTCTTATTTTTTGTCGTTTTACGACACCGACTTCCGAAACGAAAGTTACTTTTGCTCTTTTTAGTTAGTGTTTTTGATTTGGAAATCGGTTATTTTTTTGAGAAAACGTTTTTATTTTTCTCTTTTTAGTTTTGGTACTCCATCACTAAAAAGTGAGCAAGTTCTATATAATAGTAAGGTACCTAAAGGATTGACAACATACCCATAATAACTCAATTTACACATTCGTGCTGTTTGTCGTTAAGGAGTTCGGTTGTATGTTCCATATCTTAAAAACTGCTGAACCGTTTTTGATAAAACTTTCACTTTTCCCTAAATTGAAAGATACCTAATTCAACAAAAAAGAATGATTACAATCCGATTACTAGTTTTGGAGATATGCGTGGACATGCATACATACATACATGCACTTAATTCACGACATGCATCCGCCTGGCATCTTTTTCACCCTATTTCTTTTCTGATATAAACAAAATGTAGGTAGTATATGTTATTATTGTTTGATTTATTCCTTGTCTTTACTAACTTAATTTAGGTACTACTAATACTATTGTTAAGGGTTTAGCATAAGCATGTTCTAAAATTGTATGTCATTTTGTGACACTTAAACACTTTTCTTTCTTTCTTTTTTTTAATTGGGAAATTTGGCACACTTGTTGAGAAGCAAGTACACACAACATATGTGTGAAATTGTACAATTCCAACAATATTACATACATACGTGTCGAATTGAAACTTCCTCTTTTTAGAAGTCGAATTAAATACATCTTACTTAAAACCGAGCCACCTATATTCCATATTATGTCTATCTGCCCCAACAATGAACCTTACAAATTCAGTTGAAAGATACGGCAAGGGGAGTTTCTTAGTACACGATTACATGAATAAGTTAGCAGGTATCATTGGGTACCACTCAGGGTAAATAAAATATTATTTTTTCATAGGGCAACCCCTTAATAGTGGTCTTGTTTTCTGAGATGGGAGAGAATTTGTATAAAGTAGAATTTATTTTAAGTCTAGTTTTTTGTTGAGGAAAATTGCCGGAATAAAATTGTTTTTTTTTTTGGCTTGGTTGAATATTTTAATGAAAGTGGTTTCCTAATAGTCATGTGATTTTACCAAGCCTTTTTCCAGTTACTTAAACACTTTTTAGTGTTCCGTACCCGAAGGGTCCAAACGGAGCCCTATTGCTGTTATTCAAGTGTCCGTCTGTCTGTTACACAGGTTTGACAGTCAGCCAGAACAGTCTTCAAATTTTCATAATATAAGCATCTTGTTGACCCATAGCCATACAAATTGTCAAAAATATTTTTTAAAAGCTCACATACAGCTAAATAAAAAAAGTACCTACCCCATCGAGTGGGGTATTGATGTTTAGAACTCGTTACGTATATAAATACTGTATATTTTGTTTTAAAAAATATCGGATTATACCATTATAATAAGCCACCAAAGAAAGCTGTAAAAAAAGACGAAGGTTTTTATAAGTTCCCATTGACCTGAACATGAAATTTAGTGATAATGTTTATTATTACGTAAATTTTACCATAACGTACCAATATATTGATAACTAAATTCTTTTAAAATTCCTATTTTCTCCTATTACAACCAACTTGATTTTGCGGTCAAAGTACGGAACCCTAAATGTGCGAAGTCCGACGCGTACTTGACCGGTATTTTTCCGTCTGATCGTTTATTCCACCGTGACATATCCGGAAAACTAGAAAGTATACAATAGGGTGAAAAATAACTGTAAATATTCTTGTATAAATATGACGTCATCATAATCTCTGGCGTTGTAGAAACCCAGTTTAATTTCCCCAATTACCTATATCTATCTGCAAAACTAAATTGTTTTGCCATTTACTAAACCAACAGAAACAAAATACTAACTTCCCTTTTTATTTAGTGGGCCACAATGCGTAAATGCGCCCGCTCATGGGCGAAAAGAGAATAATTTAAGAGTTAAAATATTTTATGGCCCAGGTAAACATGTTGGCCCGTGCAATAATACCCGGGGGTGCAATAAGAACTTACATTTATGTACATTTCTACCATATTTGCGTGATAATTTCGTGAGATGGAGAAAAATATGAAATGATGCGGAGTGAGGAATGAGTGTTATTGAGAAAAATGTAGAAAATAATTTTCTAAATAAAAACGTTTTATTTATTTATTATTTAGTTTAATTTGGATATGTCTGCAATATTCTTACTTATTCGGCCTTCTACCGCTTTAGTGCCGTAAAACGGTTACTTTCTAAAGCTTAATCCTTAGTAAATGCTAGGTTAAAAGGTTTGAAAAAAATATATATTTATTATTGATTCACTAAATAAATAATGTACTTATTTGTGAAAAATTTTATACGTTGAACTAATAATGTTTCTTAAAAAAAAATCAACAACACAATATTTTTTCGCTGCTTTTGGGTACTCCTGCAAAACGACTTGGATGTTTAAAAATATTTTTAAATAGAAAATTTGATGGCTAGAATTTCTTCAAAACTGAAATAGCATATGTAAATCAAAGATATATTTTGCAAACGAAACTGTCCAAAATAAGGTTCAATATTGATATTCTGACTCCGAGCGGGCGCGCGGCCAGTATTGCGTTAACATTGGGCAATATATAGGCCTTAAACAAACTATACATTCATTCACTAAAAGACAACGCTTACTTTCGTTTCATTCGAAAATTCATTCTGTAAAGATGTAAAGTAGGGGATGGAAGTTCCACGCACGCTTCAAAGAGATGTCAGCAAAACTGACGGGGCCCGCTAGGGCCGATGCCTGTCTGGGTCGCGGATAAATTTGTAAGAGAGTCACCGCGGCCCTGGCACAAGCAACTGAAGGAACACGGGTGGGTTTTAGCCAGTAAAAGTTTGACATGCCCTCCCGCTTCACCCACAGCGGGTGAAGTCATTGATTGATGTTTTACCATACGAAAAAAAAAGTGTATGGAAGTTCGTGATTCTTGCTGATGGAATGTCCCATCGGGCTCATAGCTTGTTTTGTTAATAAAATACAATATGGTTTAGTTTGTCTGTTAATGCTTTGTTTATACAAGTATAAAACATATATGATCCAATTGAAGATTTTTATAAAATTAAGCATTTTTCTGAAGAAATCAACTTCAGAGACCATCTTTAAGGCCAGCATACATTAAAGTATATCTTACCCATTCAAGTCATGTAACCTTAGTACTAACGACAAACTAACTGCGACCACACTACCTTTAGTTACCTGCTTGGGGTTGCCATAACCATTCAGTTAAGTTCCGGCTTCCAATTAAGGTCATCAAGGTGTTAGTTATAAAATTAGAAGTCATTATGTAATGGGTAATGTAATAATTGCTGTTAGTAACTACGGAACTGCTTTTGTATTATTAGTTTTCTTCTTAAGAATCAAATGGGTGCACGGTTGGCGCAGTGGTTGAGCGATTGACTGCTGCGCTGCGTGTCGCACGTTCGATTCCCGCACGAAACAAATATTTGTATGACCTACAGATAGTTGTTCCGGCTCTGGGTGTTGTGTATGTGAGTTTATATGTTTGTAAACGCACCCACGATACAGGAAGAAATTCCTAGTGTGGGGCAAAGTTTTTTTTTTTTATATCTTTCTTAAAGTGAAATTGGGTTTTTTAATCTGAAATTTCTCAGTAACAGCTCGGGGCCCAGATTTGGTTTCGGTTGATGTCATTTAACCATAGCTGGCGAAACGAGGGGGCATATATTCACCTCTGCTTAATCTCTTGGGGAATGCAGGTGTGATGCAATGTTAGGTGTACTCGAAATGTTGTTTTATTTTTGATAATCTGTAATGCGTATCTGGGTAGTTCCTCACTTTACTGTTCTTCGGTTTACGCAAAACAACATCGTAAAAATGTGCCGAACACGTGGAGATCCCGCGGTCTTACCGTAGTTAAGATATATGTTTACTACGGCGTAGCACCCTGCGGTCGCGTAGCAAAATTCTACGGCGTAGCTCTCTGCAAAAGCGTATCTCATAACTACGACTTTGCTAGCATGGAATGAATAGAATCGTGTGTTTTTGTTTTTATCATCTGTATACACCATCTATATTTTCTTAATTATAATGTTTTCAGAACTTAAATTTATCCGAAAATTCAACATTTATGTTCTCCCGATATCATAATCATCAGCCTTTTAGTGTTGCAACTGCTGGGACACAGGCCTCCTCTTTGTGAAGGGGATGGGCCGTAATCCACCACGCGGGCCCAGTGCGGGTTGGTGGATGTTACATGCCTTTGAATTTTTGGTTCTAGGACATGCCGGTTTCCTCACGATGTTTTCCTTCACCGTTTTAAGAGCAGTGGTGATGGAATAATTTACACAAAGTAAAACGCCTGCCTGGGTTCGAACCTACAACTTTTAAATCGTGGCCGGTACCACTGGACCACTACTGCTATCTGTACCACCCACCCGATATGTACGAGTATTTAAATTGTAAATAATTGTTTAAAAACACATTACAAAAGTTTATTGCAATACAAATTACATTAAGCTTAAAAAGCCGGGCAGCTTTATACTTATACTAGCTTTTACCTGCGGCTTCACTCGCAGTGAAGCCTTTAAAATATTTTTTTTTTCTTGTATAAAAAGTATCCTATGTTACTTCTAATACATCCAAGAATATATGTACAAAGTTTCATGATGATCGGTTCAGTAGTTTTTGCGTGAAAGCGTAACAAACAAACTTACATTCACGTTTATAATATTAGTATGATTAACCCTATTTAATTGGATATAGCCAAGCCCATATTTAAATAAAAAGTAAAGTAAAAAGTAGTTAAAACAACGGAATTATTATGTATTTTATCCTCTTTAAGGATTAATTATTTTGAGAAACAAAATATGTTGCCCGAGTGTTAGCTGATTTTCCGAATATCCGGGAAATTATTGACATTATTCTTGAATAAAATCCACGTTTCTGGGCATAATTCTGATAATAAAATAATGCATTTTCGTGTTTAATGTTCTCTTATAAATTCTTATGGAGGCACTGTCACGGTTGGTTTTCTCTTTTTATTGACATTGATTTCTATTGCTATTTATGGTTAATTAATTTGTATTATGCAATTCTTTATAATTGTTTTTTTTTGTCGAGGCTTATTTTATATTATTATTGAGACTTGGCTGGCTTGTTTTTTTCAATTACTCACAAACTTTTGTAAGCCAGAAGTGGCATAACATAGATTTTTGTAAAGGATTTACTCAAATTTCTATTATTTTTCGCTCCAATCGGTTTAAGTAACCGACTGCTTTTCTCTAAAAACGATAGAAAAAAACGAGTTGGAAAAATAGCAGGATGGCCCAATGCAATAGCCGGGACTTAATTTGACCGGGAAATATACTTAATTTTTTGTTAATTTAATTCTGTGAAATTCTATTCTTCATGTTCTTGAACTAAAAATATGAAGATATATCGACCAAACCGCACTGTAACCGCTTGGTGGATTACAGTTTACTGGTTCTCACAGGGAGGAGTACCGAGTCCTATGAATTGAAACATTATATGCTGAACTTAAGTCAAATCCCATATCAATATATTAAAAGCGTTATCGTGCTTTACCACCAGAAAAGTGCGAGGTACCAATATCGAATACACAGACTAAACCATAATCAACTCAAAATAAGCACGTCATTCGCAAAAACAAGAGGTCTCAAGAGAAAAAAAATGCAATTCACGTTCGTAATACCACCCTCGTAAAAACATCCCCATAGGAAAGTCGTTTATGTTTTAATTAAGAGACCCTAAGAACGGACCTTGTAGGGATTATTAGAAAACAGTATTGCCGAGCCGTTTGGTTCGACCCTTTATTTTCTGTTTACATTCGGGTGAAGAGGAAAAATAGAGTTTTTTGGAACAGATTTTGGAATAGAAGTTAATTTCTACCTATGTCGTTGTTACAGTTAGCATGCTTAGGGATTTCTGGTAAAATTAAAAGGGAAATTAAATGGAAAAATATTTTTCCATTTAATTCAGCCCTTCTCTAAATGTCTTCAACAGGAAAATCAAGGATCTTTTTCTTTCGGAATGACATAATATTAGTATATGTATATATATATATATATATTGTGCTTATTTAGGTATAATTTATATTAATATATTTATGATATGTTTTATATTATTCTAAAATTGTACACTGGACTACTTCTTCCTTTTGTAAACTCTCTCTATCACTCTAAGGTTTGCTGGTAGAAAACTCTTCTTAGAGTTAAGCTCGCCTTTGTACATCAACTTTATAATCACTCAAGTTGTATATGTATTTCTTTTTTGTATTCAATAAAGAATTAAGAAAAATATTTTTATTTTTTGTTCATTGTGTGTGGGTTACATTTTATAGGTTTTTGAATTTATAGGTTATGTAGGAGCCAATGAAGCAATAAAGATACTTAAACGGATACCCCGTTTAGTATCTCCATTATTTATACATTGTTTTTGCCCGTTGCTTTTGACACTTAGATTTACCATAAAACAATGACTCTACCCCGAAACGAAGAATACATACACCAGTCAGTTTTCTTAGTCATCCATACACCAAGAAAACCGTTTTTTTTTTAAATATGTTTATAGTAGCCTGTACTGTCCCATTGCTGCGCGAAGGCTGTCGCCAAATCTTTTCAAGTTTTCTTGAGCCGCCTCGGCCCAGGTCCTGCAGTACTTCTAAACTAAACCAGTAAACTTTTATCGACGTTCTAAAAACATTTTCTATTCACTAAACATCCAACCACACCTAACCTACCCAGTTCAAACCGTATAAAACGAAATAAAATTCCGCCTCCCATATAACGTTTAAACTCGTTTTGAAGTCCCACAAGTGCCGTGTAACGAATAAAAATTTCAAAAGCCACGCACCGCTGAGGTCTTAGTACAAATCCGGGGTTACAGTCGCCGGAGCCACGGCCTGAAACTTCAAGCATAGCAAATGAGTTGCTGAAACGTCTTGTACACTGTGATCTGTGTTTCAGGCTGTTTGTTTGAGGAACACTGAATTGGTAATTTGTTTTCGTTGGCTGAGTTTTTCTGGCTTTGTTTTATATATAATTCATTTTCAAAAGATATTGTCACTCCATGGTTTATTTTCGCTGTCCAATATCATAGTAAATACGTTAGAACCAAACATTTTAGCAAGGGAAACAACAGCAGTTTACGGTAGGTATTATTTATTTATTTATATATGCTTTATTGTAGGTACACCAAGTTAAAACATAGAAAAGGAAACTTAACACTAAAATACATACAACGGGCGATCTTATCGCTTACTGCGATATCTGCCAGGCAACCTGTAATGGACAGTGATAGCCTGGACATGAAATGGTGTTGCATTGGTGTAACACATAACATAACGAATATTTAATTTAATTATACAATAATAGATACACAAATACATACATATGTTATATAATAGATACATAAATATATACATACTCAATATATATATAGGCAATGAAAGTAAATGTTGACTAACGACAATCACAGTGACAGGTAATGGTCTTTTACGAGTCTTTTAAATACAGGCAATGACTGGGCGCGTTTTATTGAGTCGGGCAATGCATTCCACAGACGAGCAGCTTGGACAGTAAAAGATTTATCCAAGAAAGTGGTGGAATGCATTATCAAAATGTTGAGGTTTTTTCTACATCTCTAGTGTTAGCATAAAATGACTCGAATAATTAAAAGGAGCGATTAACTTTTAATTTCCTTATTTAAAAGAAAGAAAGAAAAATTGTTTATTTAACAATTGTTACCCAACAATTGTTAAGTAAACAATCTTTCTGGGACTACTTAGATATAAATATGATAGACTTTTGAAACAAGATAACCTTGAAGTTGTGGAAAAGACACAGTTCTGTACATTTATTTTCGCATAACTCCATCAAATGATACCACTGTATTCTCCAAAAGGACAGGCAATACTATTTATAGATAATACTATGCTATTATTATATTAACTGAAGTAAATCACATTTTTCAACATTATATTAACTGAAGTAAATCATATTTAAAAAAAAAACACTTTAAATGTAAATAAAACTACTTTTGCCAGTAAGAAAAGAATGAAATATTTTTTCTTCCAGCTGTGCCCGCGGCTTCGCTCCCATCAACTGCCTGCCTTCCCCACCCTACCCTACCTTATTCTGCCGCGGAGAATTTAAACACCGTCATTCAGAAAATGAAGTGAAATGCACAACGCCATCTATCGAATATGGAGTTCAACTGTCCGAGTATCCGATTTGCGTGTGTTGTGATATTTTATTTCTTGAACACTTTAAATTCATGTATCTTTTGATAGAGTGAACCGATTGCGATGAAACAAAAACTAAGTAATACTTCAGGTTACGCACAATGTTCAATTGTGCGTAACTTAGTTTCGTACATTTTACGTGATGCACAAATAAACAGGTAAATAGACATAAATTTCAAAAATGCTGGAAATGGGTTCTGTTGTTTCCCTTGCTATTTTTTTGGAAATTTTTTCGATGTACAAAAACGATTTTTCTACAGATTTAATATGTGCAACTCCTGTTACTCACACTATGTTCATTCTCACAATTTACCTGCGACATTCGAGAGGATCGGCCGCAAGCTCTTTCAGATAACCCCTTTATATGAAGGGTGCTTGCGCTAGTGGCTCCTTGTAATACTAGCAGCTTTATATTGGCTACGAATTTTATTGGAAAACTTGTCATTTGTAAGGGAAATTTTATCGTAGTAAAATGGGCGACTTTTTATGTTGTAAGATTGTTTAGGTAGTCTTTGTAAAGATTGTATTTTTTTTTTTTTGGTCTTTTTATGATATGCGTCATGCCTGGCGCAAATAAACATTTATTTCTTTCTTCCTGTCTTTCTTTCTTTGCATCGTCGCCAACTCGTGTATTATGACTCAACGTATTTTCTCTATGATGGCAAAATAATCTCTATTCAAGAAAAGGTTTTCTTTGTTTTCGAAACATTAGCCCGTCTACACTCATCATTAACACGTTTTTGTTTTCGTTTTATGTCAACCGTCATCATTATTATACACTTACTTTTCTTTCATGTTATTTCTCAACTTTTCCACAAGTCTACTGCTGCAAAATGACTTGGCTACCCAGGGTGTGCCGGACCTTAACAATGTTCAGGCTCATATACCCACGCCGTGGCCTAGACAAAATACTTTACACGTACGCTAGAGAACTAAACGGAATCAAAAGTGAGCGGCGACACTGGCAATGCTCGGCCTTAAGCTTGATTTCCTCCTACGCTGATGTCGGCCGCGTACGTCGGTCGAGTGCACCGTCGGTCGCGTATGACACAGAAAAGTTCCCGCAGTGCGAAACCGATCGGTTTAATTATCCATCTGCTCGCCTGTACTGCGCACACGTACGCACTTTCAACCGGTCAGCTTTGCATTGAGCCAGGCGATAGTGGTGCATAGCGCTATAGCGCGCTGACGCACGCTGCGCTGACGAGCAAGGCCGACGCGTGCCTTCAGCGGTTCGTATCAAAAAATCTGGCAAGCTCGCCAGCGTCGCTGTGCAGTATCTCATAGAACATTGTGTTTATTCGTACACTCGACCGACGTCAGCGTAGGAGGAAATCAAGCCTTAATCGTCGCCTAATACGCGTCGATTACGCGTTCGCGTCAAAACACTTTGATCGCAGTAGCGCGTGACATTACGAGTCCATTCCGCAGGTAACGTCACTGCCATATATTTTAACGTTAACGTCACTACAAAAAAGGTTTTTGTCTGGCCTGAGTTCAATCAATGTTATATTAATAGTATTTCAACTGCCTGCCAAGTGCGAAGCATCAATATACATACATAGTTCATTCAGTACTTCAGCTGCAAAGCTGTACTATTCATATTTTGATGACATTTTTATCATGTAATGACATAACTCAGTATCGAAAAAGCTATTGACGACAAAATTTATTTTCGTCCGGAATAAAAACGTGGCCATTTTATTTTTTTATTTTAAAACGCTTTTAAAAATATAGATATTGAACGGAAAACATAAATACTCAATTTATTTCCCTTTTCATCCCGTCAGCGTCGTTTGTTATCAATAAATTTATTTTCTGTCCAAAAATCTTTACATTTTCCTTAATTAGAAAGGCAATTTATTTATTTCCTCCTTTTTCAGGTTTCGTTTATTGAATTGATTAATTTATTAAGTTTGTGTTTGACCGTTTTTGTAATATTTTGTCGCAAGAAGATTTAATTGCAATTAATTTTGATTGAGGATCTGATATGATTGTTTTGCGTTCATTTAGGTATTGAATTCCGTATAGATTACTTGTTTCGTTTGGTTGCATTTAGTTATAATGAAGCAAATGCGTAAAAACGTCTCATTCGTTGCCATTTTTCTATAAAACATTGATTAGAAACTTACGAGCTAAGGTTGTTTTAAACTTTTTTTACACAACGTCAATATTTGTAAATAGTTTTTACCAGTCTTGTTTACCTAAACAGGTAGAACACTACTTTATTACAATAATTCGTGCATAAACCATCCAGGTTTCCTAATTCCGACCGCGGTAACAGCGTGCAACGGCGCATTACGGCGAGGTGATTAGTGCAATCGTCGATAATTTGCCGACCGGTATCAATTTACCTGTGCGACCAATTTGTGAGTTTAAGTTTATACGTTGGTAAAGTAGGTGGTTAACGCTGGGGCAGGTCATTTTGTATCGGAACGGGAAAATTTGGATTTACGGGAAGATTATAGATGAGGACGGTGTACAGATTTTGCATTTATGAAAGTGGTTGAGAAACTAACTTATTATTTTTATAATGGTAAACAGGAAAAAGATCATGTAGCTTCTTGCAAATTATATTTTTTATATTTAAATTAGGCTCGCGCTTGACCACTATCTCACCTGATTGAATTATGTTATTCAGGGATGTTATACAAGAACAATACAATCAACAATAGGTTAGTGGACAAACAACAATAGATATTTAACTAATTAGTCCATCAGTTTAGATAACCTAAAAATATTGGGAACGTATTTTTTCTTTTGCCAAATAAACAAAAAATTACGACGATATAGTGCGTTGAAATATTGTGTGATGTCACGGTGTGCTACACTTTATACTGACTAAGTGGCGTCAGAAGCCCCCACTCCTGAACTTTGATACGCTTTATCTTTGTATATTTTTTATTATAAAGCAAAAATACGGGTCCAATATTATTTGATAATCTCACTGACAGACTAAATAGAATTATCATTTTCCTACCCATTAAACATCCCAAATCTTCAATCAAACTTTAAAATGAAACTCAAGAATATTCATAACACAATATAACTATACCCGCATTGACCTTCCTCTTTGCTAACTAAAACTCGCCACACTTCAACGGGACTAATCGTCTGTTCTAAAAATACGCCAACAATCCACTATAAGTATATTCTTTCTGAACTCGTTTTATATCTGGCACAAGAGAGTGGTGTCAGCTACTTAATCCAAGCGTGTTACTTTATCCTGCCGCGTCCGCTGAGACATGGACAAAGATGTGCGTTACATTCATGTGTGCGTTAAATATAACACTGGTATGAGTGACTAAAACGCGATCTATTATATTGAGCGCCCCATATTATCTAAAGGTCATATACTCGTTATTGGTAAGCAATTGTTGTCATGTTTGTATCAGGAATCAATGTCAAAAACGTTTAGAAAATAGAAGCCAAGTAACCTATAAACAGGTTAAGTTCGAAATGACATCTCATTCTATAGATACATTCTATAGACCGACCGCTTAACTGAGCCCATTCTGATGTAGGTAGAAGGTACGGAATGGGGTGTATTTATTTATTAATTAAAACTTCATACAACATAAAAATACATAGGAGGACTTAGTGTCGCCGCAGATGTAGTGACCTGTCAGTTGATAGTTCGCGAATGGGTTTTATCATCTCTCTTGCTACCTTAGGAACGGTCTCAGTTAAGTGGTCGGCATATAAATGCTAACGTACAATAACCGTCTCTCACAAGCTAAAAATGTCTCTAAAAGATGACATAACAGTTTGTATTGGCAGATACGACGATGAATCGGTTCAAACATATTCATCCTGGCCATATTATCAGAATGCACCCGTGTATTCAGTCACGATAAGCCGCTGTGAATAGCGCCTCCGATTCCCAGTTTATGCTTCACTGTGGGAGGACTGGAATATAGTGTTGATGGGTGCAAAGTATATATATCTGCCTAGCCTTTCAGCAATTATGTTTTATTTTTAATTTATATAAAAAAAAATATGTTAGCGCTTGACTACTATCTTACCACGGTATGCGATGATGTGGTCGACGGTGAAGCACGCTTACTAGAAATAACCTACACACTCTTGACTTGAATACCCCTAGATTGTAGAGCTGTCGTGCAATACAGATTCCAGCAGGGAATGCCACTTCTTAGCTGTACGCATCATAAAAGTATTCCCAAAACGTTTATTTATTTACTTATTTATTAGGCACACCAACTAATGGTTAACACTTAAATATTACAAAATATACACTTAATACTACAGTCGAGTGTCACAGTTTTTTACAGGTAAGCACCCCTTTTCTAAGTGTTTAGTGCGTATGGGTGGGATGTCCACCATATATCGATGGCGCATTGCCGTAGGCCTGGTAGTCCGATGATGAAACGGGCTAGGTAGAATTAAATCATGCAATTCCATCGCACACTCCCTGAAACGTAACCGATAAAAAACCGACAAACTGGCATTTTGGCGACGATATTCAAGGCGATATTAAGCTGGTAATTAGCAGATCCGTCCCAGAGATGAGAACAGTAATCCATACAGGATCGAACTTTCGTTTGATACAATTTGAGCAGCTGTTCCGGCGTGAAATACCTTCTCAACTTTGCAAGGATCCCCAACTCTTTGACAGAAAGCTGAGCCTTTGGCATAATGTATGGGCCAAAATTGAGAGTCGATGTCAACGTAACGCTTAAGATGGCCCGTTATTAGCACAGTGACATTTCGGCAAGTTGGAGCCAGGTGAAATTGGCTCTTTATAGCGGAAAAAGGCACACCTGGTTTGGTCTTCCAGTCTAACTGGATGCAGCTGAGTATCAGTATTTTACATAGAGTGACTTATCATCTCGCCTTCACGACCCAGTAACTGGGCATACCTGAAATATTACTATCCATAAAGACCGTTAAAGGTCTACAAGTGACAGCCGGGACCAGCAGCTTAACATGCTTTATGCCGGTATGCCCAGGCACGGACCGTCTTCGGCGTTGGCACGGTTAAACCCTAATAGATCGAACCATGCGGTTGTTATTATTTAATCAAAGTCAAAGTCAAATTCTTTATTTCAATAAGTCCACTAAGTAGCACTTTTTAACGTTACTTTTTTTTAAATTTTCAAGTAATAATAATTTATTCTACAGTCCATTCGGAGAACGGACAAGAAACTCCACAATTACTTATAAAAAAAAGTATTTACAATATTTACATACAATTCATGGACGTTGCAATAACTACATACTACTATACTACGTATGGGTGGGATAGTGGAATTCCCTTCCGGGGTCTTTGTTCACTGATAGCTACAACCTTGGGGTCTTTAAGTCAAGAGTGAATAGGTTGCTTCTAGGCAAGCGTACTACCACATCATCGCTTTCTATCAGGCGAGGTAGTGGTCAAACGCGAGAGTATCGACAAAAAGAAAATAGTGTTATAGATACTTAAACGAAATAAACATCCTACATGCACAACACTATTTATATAGATCCAATTCAGCTACAAATTCTAAGCAGCCACGCTTTCAACTACAAGATACATGAGCCAATAAATAAGCTACCGCACGATTAATTGGATATATCCGGGAGCCAGAGTTTTTACTACAAAAGGTAGCTTGTATAAGTAAAAGAAGCAATTATTTCCCCTACTTACGTAGCCAAGATAAGCAGTAGTACACATTTACCTGCTCGAAACAAATTGTTGTCTTTCACGCGATTGTTCACTTAACTTGGAATCACAGTTTTTTTTTTTAAGTTAATGAGAGAAAGTCTATCTTGAATCTCGAAAAACTGGCCAGTATTTTTTTATTGATAGGCTCGCTGTTGACCGCTATCTCACCTGATAATAAGCTATGATGAGAGCCAAGCTTTTCTTAAAGTAACCTTATTCACACTTGACTTAAAGAGTTTTAGATTTTACTTATCAGGAGACAGACTATGGCAGGGAAATCCAATTCTTAGCTGTATAATTAAAATCGAAGGCTCACTTAGAACTTGAAAATACGTAAATACGACATTATTTGCGAAATACCTAACGGCAATGAAATGAAATGAAACCTTCAATATATTCATACATCAATCAAATATTTTTATACTTAATAGGACACGGAATCATATTAGTATCTAATAAAAGCAACATTTCAATATGAGAAATTAAATTGATGAGATAGTAAAAAATATCAAACCACTTCTCCAATTAGCAATACAAACATATTTTTCTATTATAATTTCCATAGTAATTCTCTAAAGATAGCCCATTCTTTTTAACTCCGACGTCTATTATTACCATTTCTCAGTAAACTCTATAACCAAACTGGTAATACGGAAAGAGATGATTAGCACGTCCAAGAATCAATAGTGTCGTATGTACACATATGAAATTAATACTCGGTAATTACTAATGGGTATTAATGTCATATGTGTACATACGACACTATAAAGTGTATATTGCACAGAGCATAGCATCGCAAAGCTGGGCAGTCACTAGAGGCACGGGAAGTATCACAGTATTACTCATAAAAATTGATGGCCCTTGACAATTTTGACAACAGCTATGACAGCGGAAACTTGTGCGCAGGGCAACTGAGCGGTAGGTTGTCTGGTAGAAATTGCTGTCAGCAATGCCACCTTTGTAGTTGTACCCAAATACATAAGTATTTTGTATAAAACTGAGTAACAATTTTGGTTTACAATTAAGTATATTTTATCCATCTATCGCAGCGTATCACCGTTTCTTACTTATAGAAATAAACGAACCGTGAAAAGGGGGATGAAGGGTAAAAATATTTTTAAGTCCGTCAGGTAGATTAATAAAAAATATTGGACACGTATTTTTTCTTTTGCCATGTAAACATAAAGTGACGACGATACAGTGCATTGAAATATCGCGTGACGTCAAGGTGTGCTACACTTTATTCTGGCAAAGTGTCGTCACAGGCCCCCACTCTTGAACTTTGATGTGCGTTAAATTTACGTAATTTTTTTTGTTAATTTTATAAATTAAAATACGGGTGCAATATTACTTGATAATCTCACTGACGAACTAAATCGAATTATATTTTTCTTCGCAGGAAACATCCCTCTTTGACAGCCGAAACCTATTTTTAGCGCAATTGCTTGGCCTCTATTATTATTGGCAATGACAGTTCTAGTCACAATGTGCTCTGTACTATATTGTAATAACATTTGGTGTACTAGTAAGCCAGGATTAACTGATTGATGGAAAAACAATGTTTGTCCGTGTATTGGCTATCAATCAATTACTGATTCCAATGATGACTTTATGTGTTTGAACATCTAAATTAAAATAAGATGTGACATGATAGAGCGGTACAATCGAAAGCAAAATTATGTTGGAAAAATTCAATAGCAAAGTTCTGTTAAGATATCTTTTGATGGTATGAACATTTTACATTTATAACTCGGAACGAAAAGTTCTGGAATGGCGAACGCGAACCGGAAGACGATACGTTGGAAGGCCTTCCACTAGATGGACCTATGACCTGGTTAAGGTTGCAGGAAGGCGTTGGATGCGAGACGCACGGGATCGGTCAATGTGGCGACGCCTGGGGGAGGCCTGTGTCCAGCAGTGGACGTCTTTCGGTTGAAATGATGATGATGAACTCGGAAGGATATATATGAACTTCGCTAAACAACATTTTATACGCTCTACAAATTTTTACCGGTGCAATAGTATATCGGATGTAGCGAACATAGTTCCAAAGCAATTATTGTTTAAGATTTCGATACGTAAAAAATAAACGAGAAGGAGGAGTTTTATCTTTTTAGAATTAATTCAAATTCTAAAAAGATAAAACAGATACACAAAAATACGTAAAACAATTTAAGCAATTTTAAATTATTTTTCTACAAAAGTAAAATATAACCCAAACATATAATACGCAGCTTTAATTAACACAGTTTCAAAATGTCAACCAAAAATACATTTAATTATAACTATAACTCAAAATAACTGAAAGCTTATACAATATGAACTGCAAAATGATACCTTTTGTCTACGGCTGTAGAATAGTTGTGAATTTCAGGACATTTTCAAATTTGGCGTTCGTTGAAATTCAGTGAGACGGAAAATCACATTGTGTCCGATCTCCATGTGGACACTGCTTTATAGAGATATGGACTAAAGTTCGCTACGTTTTGCGTTATTCCATTTTATTTTAAATTGGGCTGAATGGAAATATGGGTTGGATTCTGGAAAAGTGTGTAGAACACTAGTGGGCGGTGGTGGTTTGGGTTTTGAGTGTAGGTATACGGAATATGAATCTATTGTTGGCGATTTTTGACGTATCACTTTTTGCTTTTTGTTGGTTTCGTCAAATGTGAGAAATAACATATTGTGTTGCTGGGAAAATATTATGCAGGACAGCGGAATAGGTATCGGCGTAGGAAAAATGTTGATGTAGAAACAGTCATTATAAATAAAGATAAAAATAAGATATCTACAACATTAATAGACGTTGTAAACACACTCTTAACATAAACATAATCACATAGTATGTTTTATCATTTATAGCGTTCCAACTCCTGGGACACAGGCCTACTCTCCGTGAGAGTGAGTGAGCTGTAATCCACCAGGCAAGCCCAGTGCGGATTTGACATTTGTGTGCGAAATTTTAGTGTAGTTGCCTCACAATACTTTCCGTTACTCATAAATCAAAAGTAAACATGGCCGGCTTTTATCTGGCTTAAATCATGTTCCATCAAAATGAAAAAAAATACAATATTCATTCATTTCACCGCTTGCTTTTAATGTGGCTCAAACTCTAAGGCCATCAACGTCCTTCGAATACATAGATTTAAAACGTAATGTATTAGAAATTCTCCTTTTGATCGTGTAAGACAGCTCAAATCCTTCATGTGCGCTTTTGTATACATCTATGAGACCCCGGTAGGGTAGCCATCTTGGAACGGTTTTGAGGGATAGAAAGGATTAAATGTGTGTTGAAATTATATTGATTTTAAAATATTTCTTTCCACATTTTACATCAATTTTTTTATGTGTTTATTGAACGTAATTACATAATTTACCAATCTTTTTATCAAGTAATGTTTAGTAATCAATTCTTGAAATTCCAGTTGAAAAACGCTATAAATTGTCGTTTTCAAGACGTCAGTATACAAAAATTTTCACAATAATTAGTGAATAATATTGGAGATAACAACGATTCCTGCTCAATTCGGTTTTATGCTTGTGCAGGACAGTCCTTTCGGTAGAAACCGAGCTCGACTTGCCATCTTCAACTCGATCTGCCGTAGTGTCGTCCCATAGTTTTGTTAAACATTTGCATGTCGTCACAAAATATGACACTAAATGCCGGTAACAAACACGTATCGGGCATACTACGTATACTGCTAAATGAAGAGTAACCAATAAGTATCCTGCGTGTCTGCCTCTCTGTTTAGCGTTTGTGGACTACGAGAAAGCTTTCGATTCGATCGAGACTTGGGCTGTACTGCAGTCCCTCCAACGGTGCCAGATCGAATAACGGTACATTGAGGTGTTGAAGTGTTTGTACAAAAACGTCATCATGTCATTCCGTCTTCAGGATTCTGATCCTGAGGACGGACTGACATGGTGGCGTTCCAACGTGACCAACTCGAAACCAATCCTTCTCCAGCGTGGCGTGAGATAGGGAGACGTCATTTCTCCGAAACTGTTCACCGCTGCGCTGGAGGATGTATTCAAGGTTCTGGACTGGTGCGGCCTAGGCATCAACGTTAATGGCGAGTACATGACTCACCTTCGGTTTGCCGACGACATAGTGGTCATGGCTGAGATAATGGAGGGCCTCAGTACAATGCTCGATGACCTCAGTAGAGCTTCCGAAAGAGTGGGTCTTAAAATGAACATGGACAAAACCAAGGTCACTCGAAGTTGTGGATGACTATGTCTACCTGGGACAAAAGATCCAGTTGGGTAAAGCCAACTTCGAGAAAGAGGTTAACCGTCGAATCCGACTCGGCTGGGCAGCATTCGGGAAGTTGCGCGGTATCTTCTCGTCCAACTTACCACAGAGTCTCAAGGCGAAAGTCTATGACCAGTGTATATTGCCAGTGACGACATATGGCTCTGTGACGTAGTCGCTTACAATGGGCCTTATCAGAAAGCTTACAGTCACACAAAAGGCAATGGAGAGGGCTATGCTCGATGTTTTCTTGCGTGATCAAATCATAAATGTAGAGAGCCGTAATAGAACCAGAGTTACCAACATAGCCCGAAGTATTGCCAAACTTAAGTGGCAGTGGGCAGGCCACATTGGTCGCAGAATGGATGGCCGATGGGGCAGAAAGGTTCTGGAGTGGCGACCGCGAACCGGAAGACGTTGCGTTGGAAAGCCTCCCACCATGTGGATCGATGACCTGGTGAAGGTTGCGGGGATCCGCTGGTTGCGAGACGCATGGGACCGGTTAGTGTGGCGACGCTTGGGGGAGGCCTATGTCCAGCAGTGGAAGACTTTCGGCTGATATGATGATGATGATCCTGCGTGTTGGCTACGTGACAAAAAGTTACATTGGCGACACGTATATACGCTCAGCTTGCGACAAATGCAGATCGCAGCTATTTCCAACTCGATTTACATACAAAATGCAGGACAATCCATTGACGTTTTTATCGTGTGGTCACTCTCGCGGTACCATGCTACCAGCGATGCGGGTGTGGTTTGCGGGTACTGTCCACCATCTTTGTAGCTGGCGTTTGATGGCAACTCGTATTTGTACGATTAAGTATTTGTGAGCGTAGGTTTATTTGTGTGTGTGCTACCTATGTTTCTGCTGTGTTGGTTGAGGTTCTATTGAGGAATTTGAGTAATGTTTCAAATATCAGTATATTTTTTTTAGTTTTATCGCTAAATATACTTAATACGAGTACAGAGTCATCTGGCAACAAACTGCTATGTAGTTTGACAAAACGTATTTATATTTTAGTGAATAAAACCATTTTACATTTCATTTCGTACATAAAGGTACATAAAGTACAATAAAAAAATATTTATAAAAAAACGCAATAATGCTTAGTTCAAATGGGGAACCAGGATCTCGTTCTTTGCAGTAGCGCCTACAACCACTAGATCTACTAAGCAGTCATAATAATCATTATCCATCAGCAACTTGCTCTGAAATACACTCTTGTGGCATTGGAGGTGCCAAACTACAGGTATGTGCCCGGCCCAATTCTCGAGAAAGGCAATATCACATTGTACTGGGATCGGTCTATCATCACTGACAGGACTATTATGGCTAATAAACCTGAAATAGTGGTGGTGGACCGAATCGAGAAGCATGTTTTGATTGTTGACATTGCCGTCCCGCATGATGGGAACCTCGTGAAAGCCGAAAAAGATAAGCAAATCAAATATCTTGACTTGGCTCGGGAGGTTGTCGACATGTGGGATGTGGACTCAGCGATTATTGTACCGATAGTTGTGTCAGCCAATGGCTTAATAGCCACGAGCCTCGACCAACACCTTAGGATGCTCTCGTTAAGCGGCTGGATCAAGGGCTTCATTCAGAAAGCAGTACTTCTGGCCACGGCTTGTATTGTTCGGAGGTTCCTCTCTTTGGAGCCCTGACCGCCGGTAGCTTGGACACTGTTCCCGATACCACTGGGCCTCTATTTTTTTATATTCTTAAATGATTTATTCATTTTTGTAGGTGTTTTATAAAAATATTTATAAATGTAACAAATAAGAAAAAAATAAATAAAGGACATCATAATCACATTATTTTTAAAAATCTGCTCCAACATTAGTTCCACAAAAACTGCGTAAATGGGTCGTATTTTGTAATTAAATTACATTCAGCCCTAATTATGAACACGTCCTTATTCGTCGTCACAAAAATGTTGAATCCAACAAAAAACAAATTTGTTTGAACGCGCAACATAATTGCTCGGTAAATCATTGTAACGAGATATTTACGATAAATATCAATTGCTCTGTCCAATTCTTTTCGCTTAATTACTATTTGTGGATGAAAAAATGGCCGTTGGATTAGTAGCGCGACTTTTATTTCAGTTTTTATGTTGGTATAAGTGTACATGTAATTTATATATGTTTTTGTTGTTATTGATGTTTTGTTTGAACTGAAATAAGTGATTATTTAAGTTAGTTACTGAAAACTAGTAGGTCTATGAGCTGCAGACTATGGGAGTCGGTCTTTTAGTATTTTTTTATCAATTTTGTTTTTTTTTTCTTTTCAAGACGGCTGCGCCATTTTAAAAAACCATATAATTATCGAACCTGCTCATAAAATTACACGAGAATCGGTCGAAAAATGCAACCTGTATGGGAAAACAGCCGGACATCAGAAAATTCGAAAGAATTTTTGTCCAAGTTGAAACGGAGACGCTTCGTTCGCGCTTCGCGCTCGGTCTGTCACAAAATAAAATTGATCCTACAAAGGAGTTAACACACACCAACGCACGTACAGAGGAGCTGTTTCACAGAGAGGAGGTCTGTGTCCCAGCAGTGAGAACATTAAAAGGATGGTGATGATGAAAGCAGTTAAATAGGGGATGAATATTTGTATGGATGGTTTTCATTTTTGTCGCTGGGAATCAGTAAACATCGTTAAGAAAATGATATATTTGCGATTTCTTTACCGCACTCTTGTTTGACTGGTAGAGATGCCTAAGACCTAATGCATAAGTCCGCCATTGTACGTTTATGCATAAAATTTAAATAAATAATATTTTGGTGTTTGCAAATTACTTTACTTATTTTTTTTGGCTCCAACTAGGTACTATTTTTAAAAAATATACGTAGATATTTAATAAACCGTACATTTTAACGAGAATCCATTTTTACCTCGCTTTTCAATCGGCCTGTGTCGTTCGTAATCAATTTAATCTGACAATTTTATAAAAGCATGAGTTTAAAATAGTGTCCAATACAATTTACTTTTTATTTTATTAAAATTGCACTGCAATTTCATTAATCATTTTTGAGATATATATTTTTGGCCATTGCTAGATTGGCAGAACACCGAACTCACCTCACAGGTCACTGCTGGATATAGAATGCATACAAATAACGTTTTTACAAAAATTAACCGACTTCAGCAGCAAAACACTAAAAAGTGCAAAAATAACTTTCGTTTCAGAAATCGGTGTCTTTGGTACCTCTTGTTTTTATCGTTTCTAAACATGCAGCGATTTCTTGTTTTTTTTTTTAACTTTTATTTCCATCTTTTTAGTTTTAGTACCCCATCACTGAAAATTAAGCAAAGTCCAATGTGAGTTAGATACATATAGGATTAACAAAATACCCATGATAACTTAATTTACACAATCGTGCTGTTTGCCGCTAAGGAATTCGGTTGTATGTTCCATGTCTTAAAAAACTACTGAACCGATTTTGATGGTTCGAAACTTGCATTGTTCCCTAAGTTGAGAGATACTTAATCCATAAAAAAAGAAATGATCACGATCCGATTAGTTGTTTCGGGGAAATGCGTGGACTATCACGCATACATGCAAACATACATACATTTAGGAAATTTGGCACACGTGTTTAGAAACCCATACAAAGTAACATATGTGAATAGTGTGCGATTCCAACAGTATTACCTACATACGTGTCGAATTGACTACCTCCTTTTTTGAAGTCGGTAAAAACAGGCGTGTTAGTGATTGACACCGTACATAAGAGTTGACGGCCCATGTAAATTCTGACTACGGCTTTGGGCGTCTTGAAACTTGTGCATATCGTACATTGCGCGGGCATGAATATTATAAGTAAAGGTGTCTCTAGTCGCTGCCTGATTCTGTATTTTGCTTGAACTGTCCCATTTATTTTGCTGTTGAGGTACATCTCACCAAATGACGAGTAAGCCATGTAAAGCTGCCCACCGCCCGTCGTCTCTTCGGCCTGCCGCGACCCCACCTAGCTGTGCCGGGCCCTAGTATTAAAGACTCTAATCTTCCATACCATAAATAAAAAAGTAATTACTTAAGAATATTACCAAAATTAATACCCCCTTCGTATCATGATAGGCACCTATTAGCCCCGTTTTTCTTCTGCGTCTATTTCAATAAGAAACAGTATATATTAGATTACGTCAAGGAAATGGATATTTTCCACGCAATGAACTGAAAGAAACTGAGTTATTACACCAATATTATATCATTTGCCGAGTTCTGTATTCAATTAGAACTAATGACAAACTTTCTTGTTTCAGGTATGTTTGATCAGAAATATCAGTCAGGTTCTCAGAAATACGAGTATCAGTCAAGTTTTATTTCTTCTATTTCGGAGATATGCGGTAAGTGTTTATTAAGAAAAGTCGTACAATACCTATCATGTTTTTATAGGAGTTCTAGTCAAGATTAACACTTGATTTCTGAAGTCTATTTATCAAGCTCTTCTATAACCCTGTCAAAATTTGGCAGTATATTAGGGTTTGACACTTGTTCAACGTTAAATTCTCAATTCAGATAAGTACCAGCCCTTGCACTGTCTTTAAATCGTAGGAACAGAAGCAAGGTGCTCATTGTTTGAAAATTGTATTTCATTCAATCTTGTTGCACATTTAAAAAATATATCAATCATCTTAATACAGTTGAGATAAATATAACACACACATCCATATGATAGCTAACCATAGCTAACAAAACCATAAACAATCCCAGCACTCCTTGTGTCGTGTATCCGAATGCATCACAAAAGATACGTGTATACGTTTCTATTCCATTCCACTGGCTGCAAGATAAATGGTCCGTCTTAGATGAAAGCACCCTATATCTCCGTCTGCCAGCAGTTTGCCAATAAATTCAAAATCAATCTAAATGGTTCCCAGTCCTCAGCGGCCATGACTATTCTAACGTTTATAAATCACACAGCGACTCTCTATTTTCTTTTTTAGGACATTTTTGAATTTCGAATTTCTGTACTGACTTTGGACGCGTATCCGAATGCAATTCGATTTGATTTATTTGCATAGATTTGTGATAGTTTTTGTATGCTTTTTGTAGAAATTGTGCCAATCTCTATATCTAACATTTGTGTTTTATGAAGTGATGTGAAAGTTATTTTATTAATTTGAATTTCGTTTGTGAATTTATCAAAAGCAAATTGTCCACCATGTCATTTATTTTACCAGCTAACTGGCTAAATTTATTCAATCAGTTTCAAAACGATAAAGTTTAAAATTAAATGATGAATGAGAGGACAGAACGACAGACTGAAGGAGACACCAAAAAAAACTTATTTTAATGTCATCAACAAAGAATACTTACTGAAAACTCAATTTAAAAACAAAAAGAAAAAATCACTTTTAATCCTATTTGTTGAGGCTTCGTTCCAAATATTACTATGTAAAAATATACAATTAGTTTTCAAAGATATCATTGTGAGCTGCAAAAACGAAGTGAGGTAAGCTCTTTAATTGTTTTTCTTAAATTGGAGCGTTGCCAGAGAGTCGAGATCTATCGGTCTAAAGTAAAAATTAAATTGTTTTCTTTTTCACTTATAAAATTTAATTATTATTTTCAAGAAAACTGGTATTGACAACTCAAGGTTAAATACAGAGTTCGATTTTAAATTGAGAACGGGATTGCCAGATTTGTAGTGAATTTATTTTGTAAATTTAAAATTGGCTGGTGCCCGATTTATTGAGATACATTTTCAAAGCAAATATGGATTTTACGAATGAAATAATCTGATGTTTGTTTTTTAGCGAAAACATTCGTATGATTTTTATTGATATAGAGGAATAGAAAAATACGTAGGAACTGAAAAAAAGGAAAAATGCGTTAAAAGCTGACGCAATTTGTTAAAAGGTTTTGATTTAAAAAATACACGGAATAGACGGACATGTATCGATGTGTAAGTTATTTCAACATATTGGTACAGATAGCAGTATTTTTGACTTAATTAATTCGTTGTTTTGTTACACAAAACCACTAACTAAAATAGGTTAGGAAAAAAAAAGTAACTGGAATAAAGATCAAGAATAAATAATGTCTGACTATCTTTTATGACTATTCTATCAGTCATAGTCATTAATACTTGACTGTCATAGAGTCATAGATTATGCTGACACTATTTGCATTTTGAGAGAAGACAGAAAGAACAGAATATTTCAAAATAGTCGTTCTACGATAAGGCACGCTCTTTTTCCGTCATCAAGGTTAAACATTTTTTTTATATATTCAAAAAAGACTTCAGAATATCACAACTCATTACTAAAATAGACTAGCTGGACCCTGGTTTTGCAGACCCTTTAAGACCCTCTTTACCTTACATTATGGCTCCGGAAGCATATTTTTCTGTACATAATTTTATTTTCAACCCTTCCCGTGTTCAGGTTATCAATTACAGTAACCCTTTTCTCTCAAAACAATATAACGCACCGAGCCTTTTTTATGCCAATTGGCATAAAAACTTGGCTTAGAAATTATGGTATTATGCGAATTTTATACGAGTGTGCTCTTCGTGTTTTAAATATTTTTCCTTTATATTAAATTTAGGGACAGGCGGCATTTTAAATTTCCTTTCTTATTTTTGGGTTTTTTAAATTCGCTTTACCCTTCTGATCTGCAAAGCTGGCTAATTCTAAAAATAACTTTACATTTTGTTACAATTTAGATTTTATGTTGGTCATCAGAGAGTTACGCTGTTTTTTTTTTAATGAAGAATTTGCATTCTGAAAATCTTCTATGGTCAGTAATGCTCCATAACGCCTACACATTTTTTTATCCTGAGGTTTCCTTCTCCTGAGGAAGGGAAACCATTCCTTGGATTTCTCTTAATGTCTTAGTCGTCTTCCCGATTCTCGAGAAATACATTTTATGTACTGTATTATAATCCAATACAAAGTCTCTTTTTGTTTGTGCCAATGTCCACGCTTCTGTGTCACCCAAAATAGTCCGTGTATCAGTGTTCCTCAATCCGTTACAATTAAAACGACCTAATACTTAGTTCTGCAGCTAAAAACTGTAGTTTAATTTAATATGTATTACGTTGGTTCACTGCTCATCCCGCTAAGCCGTGGTCGCCACGCTAAATCCAGTCCGCCTTCGCCGGCTCCCGTGCTATCCTTTTGTAATCCACTTCTCTAATGTCTCCTAGAAAAATCTAGCATCACGTCTTACTTGCCATATTACTTGACTTACTGCTGCGAGGTTTAAAATGGGTCGAGTTTAGACGTCCAAGATAAGTATTAACCCCTTGATTGCCCGAAACTCGTATCCACGCGAGACACCAAAGGCTTTTTAATTGTTTCGGTAATTATGGCATTCAACCTATCCAAACTAATCTGTTTTACTTGATACATCTTATCTTCTCAACAACTGTCTTTCTTTGTAATCATTTGGCAAATTAAAATGTTCAAAAACTGCGACTAGGTTAGTCGCAATTTCATCGTAGTGACATACAATGACAAAATAAACCGTAAGGTGCCGTACCATTATCTCAAAAAACGGCATAAATATCACGTTTGTTGTATGGGAGCCCCACTAATATAATTATTTTATTCTGTTTTTAGTATTTGTTGTTATAGCGGCAACAACATCATCTGTGAAAATTTCAACTGTCCAGCTATCACGGTTCATGAGATACAACCTGGTGACAGACAGACAGACAGACAAACAGACAGATGGAGTAGAGTCTTTCTAATAAGGTCCCGTTTTTACCCTATGGGTACGGAACCCTAAAAATTAGGTAACCAAGAGTTATTTTTTTACATTTTGAGGCTGAGATATAGAATTCGACCATTCTTAAAAAGACGGGCAATGCTGCTCTTGGTCTACAATATTTCTTTTTGTTTGTTGTTGTGACAACTGACACAAAACTGCTTTACTTTCCTCATTATTTTGTTATTCTTGACTACCAATTTTTCGGATGGTTCCGGTTCTTTAAAATCCTTGCAAGATGAATCCTATGTCAAAAAATATAAAGGCAATATTAAGGCTAGTTTCAGTGTTTGTTTCGCGAAGCTCTTAGTAAAAACTTGTCTTATTACTACAAGATGGATATTTCCGGTCCAACACCACTTACTTAACATAAAAATATTCAAAAAAAAAAGTAATTGAATCGATAGCACTTCCTCAAGTGAGCGAAAGAGACAGCATGTATCACTCAGGCCACCCTTTAAACGATCTTGATGGCCCCCATTAACGGGCGAGTTATCGTAAGTGACACTTGGTACATTAACGGGGCGAAATGTCGTAAGTGACACTTGAAACAAATTGGGCGGGAGAGGATCTTGAGCAACGCACGGTCGCACGTGGCCTGTCTGTTGGCACCGTAAATTATTTAGGGAAGCGTAAGTAGGTAGCTAGGTACCTATTGAGGAAATTGTTTCCGATCAGTTATTTTTTTCCTATTGATGGAAATTCGGTTTGGTGTATGGTGGACATCATTGTAAATTCATATTAGGACAACTCTAATAGGATCATTCTATTGATTCAAGTTTTTTTGTTTTTGTTTTTGGGAAAAATACCATCTCAACATTTCCTAAGATCTAAATACGCTACTATGTACATTACATCTATTTTTAAGCCCGAAGATGGAGATCTAAAATTATTTTTTAGTACTAGTATATGAAATCAAGGGTTTGTTTCTAGTAGACTTTTTAAGCAGGGCCTCTTCTCATGCAGAGGCCACTTCTTATGCTCAGAAAACTACTGACCATCTTTAATTATTTCTAACCTTAATTATTAAATGAGTCATTCAAACCAATTATGATGGTGTATCATTTTACTAGGGACATAATAAACTCCTGCCTTGGCAGACTCAAATCAGACGAACTTGTCACAACCATTAGTGTTTTTGATAACAGATTATGGTAATATTCTGTTAACAGCGAATACGTGGTTTCTGCAGTACTAACACTACATGCAGACGCTAGATACTGATATATAGGAGGCATTAATTTAGACTTTACTTAGTCTAGGAGATGGGTATGTGTAGAGTGCTGCCATTACCTAGATATTGATAATTTCATGATAATTGACTATAAGTGGCGCTTAGTAGTCTCTTACTGAAGTACTTACAGAATTGGTTTTTAGGGTTCCGTACCCGAAGGGTCCAAATGGAAACCTATTGTTGTCACTCACATGTCCGTCTGTCCATCTGTCTCTCCGTCGACTGACACAAAATGAAATTGATCCGGCGATTTGTTTTAACTTGCCATTGATTTATGAACTTAAAATTTGGTGATAATGTTTATTGTTACGTATGTTTTACTAAAAAATACCAGTGCATTTTACATTTGGTACGAAACCTTAGATGAGTTAAGTTCGACACACGCTTGGACGGTTTTTCTTGTTAAGGTTGTATATTACTTGCGCGTCATGCAACGATAAGTGCCTCTAGATAAATTACCATTCTATCGTCGTAAAGACAGAATTTTTGGGATTGACCACGCAATATTTTGGCATTGCATGTCTATTCCAATCACTTTGGCATTTCGACAATTTCTATCGCCAATAGAAAGTCCCATGGCTAAAGGTCTATTTGTGTGTGTGACGGTAACATTATTTTTAATTAGGAGTAGTTTGTTTAAATTTACTGGGAATCGATGAAAAAAGTGGTATTACAGAATCTCCAGACATTTTTACCTATTCTACGTAACCCAAGCAAAAAATACCAACCCAGTTCGAGTCAGACTCGCACACCAAGGATTCCGTACAAATAGCTAAATTCACGAAAATAGAATCTTGAGGAAAAGGTCTTGAGAGACGGTTTTTTTTTGTTATTTTATGTAAGTACAAATTTACAGTATACGGATTTTTATCTTTACTTGTGCTAATAGTCGTATACATTGGTTCTTGCCAAATTTCATGGTTCTAGGTCAACGGGAAGTACTCTATAAGTTTCAATTTCCTTGAGATTCATCAAATTTAAGACATAATCGGCGATATCTTTTGATTTCATTGTTTTAGAAGTTTGATTTTTTCACAGTTGCAAGGGATTGCAGACTTGAAAATATTAATTTCAACTTGATACATCCATGTGTTCCAGAGAAATAGGTCTTGACACACGGACAGACAGACGGACAGTCAGACAGACAACGAAGTGATCCTATAAGGGTTCCTGATTTTCCTTTTGAGGAATGGATCCCTAAAAAAAGAAAAACGCAAGCTTAAATCTAATTAGATATAGTTGTGCAGTTGCTCCAAAAGCAAATCTATTATATTAAAACCAAACTTTATAATAACCAAAACTTTTATTAACTAGAACACTTACCCCAAAAATTCTGGCATATTTTCAAAATTACTTCCACAAAAACTTAGCAACTTAACTTCGCCACTTAAAAAATAACTTTCAGATTCACTAAACCAAGAAGTATAAAGTTAAACTTTATTTTTAAAACTGCCGTATTCTGTTGCGGAGTTTAGTACTAAACTTTGCCTGGATATAAACCTAACTGCAACAAAAACTCACCTGGATTTTAAGTGCATCTGAATTTTTAATGCCTAGAGTTGGTCAACAACAAATTTATGGAGAGTTAACGTTTTATTAGATTTAAAATGGGACTTTATAGTGCCGTGTTCTTGGTGTGTCATTCGTTAGAAGATTTATAAGTGTGGTGATTCAATGTAAGTGTTCAGTTAGGATAATCTTTAGTTTCTTTGATTTTGATGTTGAAGTTGAGTCTGCGGATTATTTAAGACTTTGTTATGGATTCTTTTTGGTCTGACCATTATTATGCGAAAGATAACAATCTTTTTTCAATTCCGTTCATTTATTGCATCAAATATGGTAGTACACGAAGTTCTTATATAAAATATTTAGTAATACACATTTGGCAATACAGCACGACAAGCAGCAGCAAGTACAAGTTTTTACACTTAAGATATTAAATACAAGGTAACTACATTTTGTCAATTTATGTGTCTACTTAACAGTTAAATATATTTGTGCTAAAATGTATAAAATTGAGAGGGACACTTTTGAAAGAACTCATCTATCGAACAAAAACACTCTTGTAACTATCACTTTTGCAAACTATTCATGATTATAGATTTTTCAAGACTTAGACATTGGGACAATCATTTCCTGTTAGCCCAAAGAAAATTAAAATAATTAGAGTTCAGCAACAGCATGTTGCATTTTGGTGTTTTCAGCAATTATATTTTGGGAATCTATGTGAAAACCGTTTTTCAGAGAGATTTTTCAGATTGGTGGACACCAAATTGTAAAATGTCTTTAAAACCATAATTATTAATCTCAAACATAATCAAAAACCGACTGACGTTGCAAGAAAAATCAAATTAGCTGTCTGTACGGTGTCTGTCAATATTGCCATTTTCTTTTTTAGCGCCCGACGAAATTAGAGCAGGCTCTCGAACATTCTCCAATATACCTACCAATTTTTATCAGTATAAAAGCTTGTGAAAATTCAATTATGGATCCAATAAAGTTGTCAAATATCAACACAAGGGGGCGCGGGACGTCACGATTAGGGTCGCCATCCGCTCTCGCTGTTACGGATTTGTCCTGAGACTGGGACGGCGGAGGACGAATATTTTTGGGTCGGTCAGTGGGTGACTTGAAGGTGACGTTTTCGTGAGGGCGAAAATTTCGGTGGAAATTAGTAGTGTAGATTTGGCTTTAGATTCTGTGCAAAACATTGTAAGCAGTGATTAGCATGATGTGTGAAAGCTCGGTGCCTAGGTATTCTAAATAACCCAATAATTATTATAAAAACATTGACTCATCGGTTGGAAAAAACTGTTGTGTACTAAAATTATAAAAGTCTAGGCATTCATATATTTACTTTGTTGAACTTTATATTTAAAAGTTTGCTTGATTTTTGCCCTTTAATTTATTTATAAAATTATTATCTTATTTTTCTATGCTGTAGATTTATTCCTATCAATAAATTTGTCCAGCATTCACGACCAACCCTTATCAAAATTTGAAACGATGCAATTTCCTGACTGTCTCAAAAATTAATTACATACATCAACACCCTACTCATGGCACGTGCGAGCATTTTGAAAAGAAACATTTTTTTACCAACTTCGGCAAAGTTCGGAACTTTTCGTATTTTATCCACTGATTGCGTCGTCACTTACCAATCATATTGGTTTTGAAACATTTTGATGAGTTGATGTATCACCATTGAGGTCTTAACTTTTAAAGTCAGTTGATAGGTATTGGTGAAGTTGCTAAATTATTTTGTGGAAAAACTGTGAGTGTATTTTGAGAGCCTTTTTCTGACCAAAGAATTATTGTGCTTATTAAACATTATTTTCCTTATAAAAAGTTACACCATAGAGGTATTTTCTCAGACATAGCTACAAAATAAATAAAAAACAGTTTTGCGTAGATGGAATAGTAAAAGACCATGACAATATTGAAAGTACCCAGAAGCAGAACAGTTACTAACAACCTTGAATTTTTTTTCTGTATAGCATGTTTTTATTACTCGTTTATCTCTTGCTCATACGAGAGTAAAGGGTGGGTGTTGAGATTAAAATAGGTAAAGGCCCTCCAAAAATATTCCAAACTACACCCACCCAAAAACGATACATATTCCGATACCCTCTGAACGCCCCATCCACCTTCATAAGCAAATTCGTCGCCGATCTCGTATATATATGATTTCTCTCAAGCAACACCTGATTCAATAAACCAAGACAGGTAGGACCCTTGGATAACAAGATTCCTGACATCTCCGTCCCTTTTTTCATAATAAAATTGGAAATCCCACTCAATAAGGCCCCGGAATTGGACCGGAGGACTCAAAAACTTGGTCCAATTAGACAAACAGTGGATAGAAAAAAAAAATTCAAACGTTAATTCCCTTTTGATGTTTAAATATTTTTATTCGCCTTTGAATTTTTTATTAGCTCTCAAGTACTCCTTGTTTGTTTTCAATTTGAAAAGGTCCGTATTAAAATTAATAATGCGATGGATCGAGTGGGTACACTTTGATTTGATGTCAGTCAAATTTGTGTGGAGCTCGAACTAGCATGGATGGTTTAGTGAAAGTAGCCTTAGATAAAAAATTGTTAGTGCTTGAATTACTGTAGAAATATGGCATGACAAATTGGTAGATACTTGTTTGCAATATATGATCTTCTGTCTCAAACAGGAGTGGTACTTGTAAGAAAGGCTTAAGCCATCTCACCGAAAAATTTAAGAGGATGTTCCAAAAGATATAAAGCCTTTGTTCTCAACAAATTATTCCACTTATCTCAGCCAAGAAAGCCATATATTCCGAAATCTAAATTCAACCACACTTGATTTAAAACTGCGGACTATGTGAAAGACTGCATAAGTTTCAGGAGTGTATGAGAATATCTGAAAAATCTGTAAGAACGTTACAGAGAAGTGAGTAACTTCTTGAATTGGCTAGTTCTCGCAGCTTTAGAGAAATTTTTGATCTTACTTGCAATCTTCAAGTGATGTGAGTTTGTGACAATATTCTCTTCGGCGATGATAGTGTGCTGAGGTTTATAAATTGTGCAGTTCGGTTTGTAGAAAAAGAGGATTTTTTTGTCGGTTTCGAGACTAGAAACTGATTGTTTTATGTGCCAATTGTCTATTTCGTAGCGTGAGAATTTTTGAGTGAATGCAATTTTTGCTGCAAACTTTTCTGAAGTTAGTAAGTGCTTGAGAAGATTTTGGCATAAATTGAGTGAAAAATTTTAAACCCCAATAAGGTGTAGCTGCGATACTGGCAAAATGTTTTTCTAGTTAACCTTTATTGTCCTACTGCTAAGCAAAACTGTTCCTCATAGTTTTCTAACTTTCTTTGAGTTTCGCCTTCTCCAGCCAACCCGTCCAGAACAAATCCAAATCGTCACGATTTGTATGTCTAGCTTGGCTAAGACGCCTGTCGTCAGACACCAACTCTTTGATGATCCTGGCCCATCGGACGTGATGCATCCTGCAAGTGTGAAATATGAACATAATCATACCTTTGTCAGACGTCGTAGACTGGTTAATGTAAGCAAATGGTTTTTACGGTATACCTACATAATCAAAAAAATAATAACCCCGCAAATTACAAGTCGGCAATTTATGGCAATAATTATAATTACGAACGCGGTAAGACTGTAATGAGCGAACGGCGCAGGATGCGTAATCATAGCTGTAAATTGTAATAATTAACTTATTTCCCAACGCGTATGTACTCGTAAGAATGAATCAGATATCTACGTTGTTTTTGTGAATTTTACAGCCAAATTACTATGTATCTACTAAAACTAGATGTTTTCTCAATTACAAGATCTCAAAAATGGTTTTAAACTTGGACGATGGTACGGCTATTTATAACATAAATACAATAACTGATTATGTATTATTCTTTATGCCTGATTCAATAACTATATTGAGTAGTAGTATAAATATATTTGAGTGTGCAATCTTTTGGGAGTCCTATGCGTTATAGTGAGCAGTGGGTAAAATCGGGCTGTGTATCATCATCGTCATAATTATGCAGCCCGACTTTGCCCAGGGCTGGACATAGACTCTCTCTTCTTTTTCCAATCCCCACACTCACATCCAAGTTCCACCCGCGTATATTTCGTTATTAAAACTAAATGGCACCATGTAGACAAGCAATTTAGTAATAAGTCAAGTATCCCACTCGTAATTAAGTTAACCACAAACTCTACTAAATACTATTAACATGTGAACGTGACATACCAACATCTGTGATCTGAAACTCAAAGGACAGATGTAGGTACTTAATTATTCCGAATCAATATAACCTATGTGGAATTAATTACCTTTATTATAATTAATCCTTTACTTAGCCAATTCACTTGCTTTGGCTATTAGGATTGGAAAAATTTCAGGTCGTGTACGGCTTGAATTAAAATCCCGTAAAGTAATAATGGTCGGTTTCTGAATTCAGAATAAGGAGTTAAAAACGTGTCAAACCTTACTTTAATGCCAAAGTTTGACGGCATTTCAGGCAAAAGTAGAGTTTGAAAAATACTCAACTTCAAATTCTTAATTAAAAAATCGTGGGTATGTTTGAAGTTTTCAATAAGATTTTCCGGTGCCATATTTAAATATATTTCCTGATATGTGCTTTAAAATGCCTAGAAGTATACACAAAGGACCCTAACACATACTTTAAAAGTCACGTCAACTTTTGGATGACGTTAATGATTAAAAAATAATTGTCATTAGAACCCATCAAAAACAAATTCGGTTATAAAAACACCTATCATAATCTAAGTAGCATGTCGCCATCGCACACTCAAAGCAAATCACGAGGGCGATATAATAAAATCATTCGCAAAAGCACTTCAGAGTAAATCAGACGTCAATTTTACAATTTTATGCGATAAAACGTCAAGGAAGTCTTACATAAATAAGAAAACATTGCAATAACCGACGACGTACACTCGTGTACACTTGTACTGGCAAGCACCTGAGTCGTTCGGGCATAAAAATCGAGTGTTACATGGAACTTTTATGCAGTATTGGTACAATAGTCAGGTGCAGTTCACATGAAATGGAGGTTTTTATGTCTGAATAGACACAAATACATATTTATAATAAGTAGGAATAATAAAAATATTTCTTGGGCTCCATCCATTCGGAACGACAGTGTACCCTACTTAACTATAACATTTTTATGATGCCTGATGCAATAATAGCATTAGTTAGTATCTTGGTGATACTAGCAGGGTTTCTTTTAGATAATACTGAATTAAAATAGCGTCTCATCTAAGTCGGAGTTACGAGATTTTTTTTATAGAATCTGACACACAGAGACAAGAAATCGTAACACTATAAAGTACCTCTAAACGCGACGTTACCACGCATAAAGAAGCCCATCCAGCAGAAGAAACTATTATAACAACCTATGAGTCACTGGTACAGTCGCGCACACCAGTCGTCGCGATAAAAGCGCCGCGGAAACGCAGAGTGCGCGGCGAGCGACAGCCGGTGTCCGTTTCCGCTACAGAGCGCGAGGTGACGCTGTGTGTGACTGTACTTTGTTACGTTTTTCGAAGTTGCGGTGGCTAGCGTGGGCAATTGTATGAGGGGAAGAATGTTCATGGTGGCCTTTTTCTGTGTGGAGGAGTTATTGCCCTCATCATATTAGAGCATTACTTTTACAAAAGTGATTTTTTTTATCACATCTATTCAAAGAGCTAGTTTATTTTTCGTAAACAGGGACTTAAATACTTCATTAATCCCTAGGGACTCAAAGTGATTTGAATTTGGAATGTGGATATTTTAAGTAAATGTTCCAAAAGCAAAGAGATGAATTGCAAACCATGCGGTCCAAATAGGATTACGTCGCTACAATGTAACAAGTGACGGGTTGGAAAACCGCGCGTGACCCAAATTAAAAAATAAATCTACAACTGTAACGGATGATACTAATAAAATTGTTACGATGCACTTTCCATAATTGTTCAAATATAAACATTAGCCTCTAATTATTTTCATGTTTTGTCTTATGGTTCGTTCTTCTTCATAAATTGCACTTACTTATTTTCTCATAGAGGGTGATAAAAAGTAGAGTGTCCTCCTCAGAAGCAATATTATTTTAAGCTCGAGTAATGTGCTTTGAATCCCTCGCTACGCTCAGAACTCTACTCTAGAATCTTAAGCTCCGCTCTGGATTAAAAAAACACTCTCGCCTTTAAAATTGTTGTTTGCTCCCTAGATAAACAATCTACTATTTTTTTTGTCTTCTTGCAAGGGAAGATGGACGAGGACTAACCAGAGGCTCTAGACAAGTGTTATTCGACGTCGGAGATAGCGGTAGTCGAAATGCTAAAATGTTTAGGGATTGATCACGTGACATGACATATCAATAGCGTTTGACATTCCCATACATTTTTGTAATTTTCCCAACCGCTATCGCCTCGTTTTCGTTAATAGAATGTCTCATATCTAGGGCCTCAGTACGAAATCTAAAGGTACGGTTTCGAAATATGAACGTTCAAAGTAAACCTTAAAACGGTAAAGAAAAACGTAATGAAGAAACTTGCTGTTATTCATTTGATCTGAAATCGACAGTAAGCGACAGCCGGTGTTCGCTTCCGCTACAGGGCGTGAGGTGACGCTGTGTGTGACTGTACTTGTCCCCTCGGAGTTAGTTCTGGTGGCTAGCGTGGAATTGTATGGGCTGGAGAATGTTATGTTGGCCTTTTTCTGTTCAGGAGTTATTGCCCTCATCATAAAAGAGTACTTCTGTAATGGTACTGACATGTTGGTGCTTGTGTAAAGATGAAAAAATGGGCTAGAATTTACCAGTATTCCGTTTAAGTCGCATACTGGTAAATGTTGGTATAAGAAGGTATTCGAAGCCGCATCTTTGAATTTCATACTGGTCGAAATATGCACCTTTCAAAGTACGCCTGGGTCTACTAATGAGACAAACATCGATAAAAAACATGATCCGTCTCATTTGGGCTAAAGATGCTTTCGAGTAGTAAGCACGTGTTAGAATCATGAAAGGAACTCTATATAAAAGTATTAATATCTACCAAGATAACAAGCTTTGAATGTCAAGATGGTTGTTGGTTATTTACTGTGTATAAGTTAGTTAGTTATAAGAAAGTGTAGTTCCAATGTATGTGGTGTGTAAGGAAAGGATTTTATGAATAAAAACACAGAAAGACAAGACTAGGATTTATTTAAATAAGGCTTGTCAATTAATTCATATTGAGAAGGCTCAGTGAGCTTACTACCCGTTTGCTAAACTAGTTCTCGTGGAGAAGAAGGGCAACAAACTCCGCGGAAGCTCTTTCATAGTATTTATCGGTACCTTTTACAACCACATAAAGTATTTACAATATTATAGAATCAAAATAACAAGAATAAGGCAAACAACATAGACTAGCCCGTAAATCAATATAAGATATTACGAATAAAGGCCATTCTATGATTTAGATACAGTTTCAACACAACTATTAGCAATAATAAAGTTAGTATATCAAATAAAATATTTTAGCCTTGTGTAGTTGATCTTTCATAAAGTATTAAGACTTCTAATTAACAATATCTGGCCTGTACTGGCTTGTAGTTCACAAAAAAGTAAGTCAGCTTATCAATTACACAATATTTTCGCTATATTATCTGTGTCTCAATACGTCCAATACGAGATAATGGAGCGTCCCACCATTTTTTATATTGCTTTAAATAATCTCAAAATTAGGTGAACAATAATCAATTATTATTTAGTGAAACTGTTTTAATACGTAACAAGACAATTAAGGAATTGAATATCGCCTTTTTAGTCATTCTTAATCAATTTTCGAAAGAATATTGATCCTAACAGACAGTATTATACTAATTGTTTCAAAGGACTTATAATACTAAAATAGCAATATAAAAACCAGGATACATCACAATGATCATTACAAATTACGAAATAATTTAAAGGAATATCATCAATGTGGCATAAATATATGTTTAAAGTTATTTCCTGTACCCACAACAATATTTACTTAAGTGGGTACTCTTTTTCATTTGTAGGTAGTTAACATCACAATAATAATTTAGGTAGGTAGTTACTTAAAAATTTGTCTGTAGGCGCTTAAAAAAATATGATAGTTATGTATTATGTAGCAAACCATTGCGACTTGAAAAATTAAAATTCATGATTTAATGACGTCACACACTTCAAATTCTAATACACGCATATACAATTAGTTTACTATGCGTAAGGAGTTTTCGATTTCTGTCTTTGGCAGAATAATTATTAATCAGTCCGCCTTTAGTTCATCTTTTTCAAATACGTTGGGATCGGTTTCCAATCTTACCAGATGCAAATGACCAGTATTTTACACGACAAAAAAGGAATATCTGAGGAATTAATGCATCTTAATTATTCATTTCACTCACGCAAAAAAGCCCCCCATGAAGCGGAGCCCTTACTCCAGCATCCTATACCCAATTCTCAACAAAACACATAACGTTTATTAGCGATACTAAGAGCTTTAACACGTCGACCGTATTTCGGGAGTCTCCTCCGTATCAAGACTTAGATTTCCCCGAAGACGACTTGCGAACTTGTCTCGCGTACCCAACTACTACCACGCTATATGTATGTCTGTTGATGTGTGGAAAACTGTAAAGTACTTAAAACTTTGGCCTCGGTTGATCTCGGACGTGGACGGATGAGGGGACACTGTTGCATCGGTGAGGTAGATCGTTTTGATGCATTTTAGATGGGGAATAGGGGTATAAGGTTCTGTGGGTGAAGTTAGGTGGTTATCTTTCAAATGAATGAACAAGTGATTGCGAGAATACCCGGTACAGCCTGTTAGTGGATTATGGGAGCCTGATAGGCAGGAGCTTCCTGGAAAATACTGGTATTCTGCTGTATTGGACTGCAAGCCGATCCTCACATAGTTGGGAATATTCTACACATCTATTTACCTATCTATTTATTAGTTTATTCTCGCACTGGAACGCCTTGCAGCAATTACACCAATGGAGCAAAATCTTATAATAAACTCACTATAAGTGTAGGTTTCCTCACGATGTTTTCCTTCACCTTTGTCAGCAATGTCCAAGATAAACTTGGAAAGTACATATGAATTTGAAAAAGTCACATTGGTACTTGCCCGGATTCGAACCCACGACCTCAAGCACGAGAGGCGAGGTCTAGCCACTGGGCCATCAGGCGACGTCTTAGCCACTGGGCCATCATGACATCATCATCATATATTGATATGTGATGATATCCCACTTAGGCAGAAAGATTGGCAGTATTATGTAGTCTCATTTTATCGATGTGGTTTCTCAGTCCTTGGCTGTAGCAGTTTTTAATCTCATCAAGAAATTGCCAAAGGCTCGACCAAAACATGATTACCCTAAAATCACCTTTGATGAAGATGCCAATCCACCTTTTTACGAGCTTTTATTTTTAACTTGAATGTATGTATATTTATGTATGTATGAAAGTGTGTTCAGGTCAAATCTTGCAACTCAATTTTAAAGCAGTTATCCTCCACCGATTAAGATGAAATTTTTCATACACGTTTAGTATGGAAGACAATACATGGTTAGCAAAGTGACGTCATTTTAAATCCAATTTGGCATACGGCCCAAGTTGGCGGACTAGTTATTTTTTGTGCACTGCCATGATATGGGTATCAAATGAAAGGGTTTGCTGAGAAAAATACGAAAAAATCTTGTTTTGAAAAAAGGTTTTTAATGAATAATTTTATTCCTACTATGTTAAGGTCGGCTGAAGATGTCAATCTAACTTATAATACCATTAAAATGGGGCCAGATTTAGAAGATTCACCATAAACAGTCCACTCTAGATCCTCATTCATTACACCATAAAAATGTAAGCATCCACGCTACCACAGAACCGTAATCATCTTTAATCAAGCCACCGTTTGATCCACAAATCCGACTCACAACAACAGTAATCATCCGTAATCCACAGCAATTATATGACGGCGCATTACTAGCGCCACTTGTTGAGAGATACGTCGGAACGAGATATGGCAGCTGTCAGTCTGGCGGAGCGTCGAGGCGATGGTCAACACAGCCGTTTTGACAGGACTGTTTTTGAACGTCAACGGTTTGTGCACCACGTATCCGACGAATCGCTTCTGTTCCGAGTAATCTTGTCCCATTTTGTTTAAAGAACAATTAACACCGATTGATTAAGTGATTTCCTAATTACTAGTGGATAGATTTTAATGAAATTCTGTAAAGGAGATATTTTGTGCGACTAAATAACTTTTGATTGTGACTCGAGTGATTCTTTGTTGGTTCTCACCCACATTACCACTTATTGAAGAAATGGCCGATTCTGATGAAGACGGGCATCTGCCCTTATATATAACAAAGACCAAGGATTTAATAGACAATCAAAGGGAATATTTCGGACGGCGATTATTTCAAGTGACGAAGAGGAGGGTAAGGAGGGTAAGGGCAGGCCTCCTCTCAGGACGAAACGTCAAGAACCAGCGTTTAATTAATGAAACCCTGTGATGGTACGGAGGCAGATTTAATTGAAGTTAAGTTGGTTGAAACATGCGCGGGGCGTTGCTGGTGCTGCAAAAAGAGGGTTTTCGGTGTATTATGAGCGTCTTAATCTTCGTTTGAGACGTTTTCCTGCTGGATTTTAAAGGCGTTAGTTAGTTTGGAGAATTTTACTTTTGCGACCTGTATTTTTTATAGGATTCGGTATTTTAAATGTCGTCCTCTGCTCTTATGGCTTATGGCGATCTAGGCATCCTTGTAGAATCTGGCATCTAAAAGGTAAACAATAACAAACGATACTTACCTGATTTCTGATTTAACTATTCGAAAATGAGTATTAATTTGTCAATTGACACGTTTTCAAGTCAGAATACTCAATTTCAAAACCATCCGTAGGTCAATTCAAATATCACAACCCAACACAAATGAGGTACTTTAAAGTTCTGCAAGAACGCTAAAATAGTGCACAAAAATAGTTGTCGACAACATAATTTAGGTGCGAAACGAAATACATTCTACAAGGAAATTAAATTGCCATTTGAAATCGAGGGCGAGCGTGCAAAATATAAAATAAACTAAATGATATATTGGTGTTTATTTCGCCAACCAACTTTGGTATCTGGTGGTAGCGTCATAAATTGTTAGCAGCTTAGCACCGAGCCGTGTTAGCACGATTTTTATAATATATTATATTTATAGAGTTTAAAAAAATGTGTCTGTAAATTATATTTTTTTGGGTGCTGTGCGCGATTGTACTTTAACTTTTAATCTTTGCTGATCTTGCGTCCATTAAATAAAAATGTTGGTCTGCATAAAATCTGCTCACCTAATTTATTTACGCCTTGCGTTAATGTTATGAACCTGAGTGTTTAACGACATTAGACTTTCTCAAAATAAACAGTCTGTATCTCTCAAAGCTTTTTTCTGCCTTGTTCATTAATTTTAAATGGTGATTTTAAAAACTAATAGAACAATACATCTGCCTGCCTTTATAGTTGCAAGATGCGACCCTAAATAGTCATTGTCATCTAACTCTATTTGCCATCATTTCAATATTCACTATCTTTTCACCGATTTATAAAAAACTAGGTTATCAATTCGACACCTATGTATGTAATATTGTTGGAATTGCACAACTAAAACATATTAATTACTCTATGTGTGCCAAATTTCATAAGTGTATGTTTGTTTATGTTTGTATGTATGTTTGTCCACGCAATTCTATGAAACTAGTAATTGGGTCGTGATCATTCTTTTTTATTACATTACGTATCTCTCAGTTTAGAAAATATGACAAGTTTCATCAAAATCGCTTCAGCAGTTGTCAAGATATGTTACATATAACCGAACTTCTTAACGAGAAACGGCAAGAATGTGTAAATTAAGTTATTATGGCTATTTTGTCAATAATTTAGGTATCTTACTATAGAACTTGATCACTTCTTAGTGATGGTATACCAAAAGTAAAAAGAGAAAAGTAAAGCTTTTCACTAAAATAACAAATAGCAAAACACTGAAAAAGAGCAAAAATAACTTTCGTTTCGGATGTCGGTGTCACAAAACTACAAAAAAATAAGAGGAATCTACCAAAGACACCGACTGCCGAAACGAAAGTTATTTTTGCTCTTTTTTGTGTTTTTCTTTGGAAGTCAGATTATTTCTTGTGAAAAAGAAACTGTAGTCAACTTTCACACATTCTTCGTTGCTATCTATTATTTGAAATAATGTAAAAGTTTACGTGCAACAACTTTATAGTCAGATAAAAATAGGTACTTACTTAGATAAGACATATCTAATTAAATTTATTAAAATTCGCACACTAAATACCTTAAAATCCGTCCTCAAAAAATCTTAAGTCAAGTCATATTTCATATTCATGTTTTTTTTTTGCTGAGCCGTTATTTTTCAAGCTCTGCCGATGACACAAAACATAATATTTTTACACAGGAGCTAAAATAACAGTGGAATATAAGAAAATCCTGTTTTTATGTGGTCTAAGTTACGAGCGGGTGCGGTATAAAGTTATAGCGGGACAAGTGGTGTCGTAAATAATATGTTTGTTTTAATTCGATCTTAAAATTTTACAAAACACTTTTATGTGTGTGGGGAAGCGGATAAGTATAATATATGATACGGTATTGAGATTATAAGTTATCTACCGTAATTGCTACTCCGTGGTTCATTGTTCGTTTTTGTAACTTCGCTCGTAGCTGAAACGATCGAATATTTCTATCGAACGTCATTTCTACGGCTTCATGGTTTTAACTGTTGTCTGAGATACAGATATTATGTTATCTAGCTCAGACTCAGACGTCTTGTGGAATTTTGTGTTAGCTTAAGAGCACATAAATTGTTTCACATTGTATGTACCTTAATTAGTTGAATTGAATAAAATAATAATAAACAAAATATATTTGTTAACAATGCAGTATTCTTCTATAAATTCAAACCAATTTTCGAAGTGAACCCAAGTATTATCATTTAATTGGCCTACGTTTATTAACATTGATTTGTCGGCAAGATCATACTTCGACTTGAATTTGAACATATTTCAAACACCGTCAAAAAAATTATAAGACTTTAAACCGCCACCTCCCATTCCTCGCACCCCAGGTCATCCATGGACCCCAGACGTGGATTCAGCGCATTATGGCGTTGACACGGGTCCGCGCAGCTTACTCGACGTTATATAAACGTTGCCTCTTACTTCTCATTATTGTCACTTTTTGCTTGCAAGCTGAATATTTTCATGACGGCTCTGACAGTTTATAAACTTGTCTGTTGATGAAGATTTTTTGTGAATATATTAGTTTTGTTTATAGTATTATTTTTGAGAACATAATTGGAAAGTTTTAAATATTAGACTATCTACTTCCTGAGAGATACCGATGGACGACTCGTCATTGTTCCGATTGAATACATAAAAAAAAATATGCTATATTATTTTTTGGTTATCAAATAAAGCAGTTTAGTTTTGGATTTTGTTTTAAATTTTACTTTTTTCATTTAAGTAATACTTACTGTTCCATTTCACTTCAGAGATTGGCAGAACTGCAAAATGACACTTATTTCCATAGAACTTGATAGAATAGGAAAATTCATAGAAAACTGATCTCTATTGTAATTAACGTAAAAGCAAGAAGTGTTTTAAATGTTTTACTGACCGTACTGTGATGAAATTAGTGGTTAATTCAGACTTCTTGGCAACATATGTAGTTCTTTTTTCCAACAAACATCTCTGTTTCGAGTAAAAATATTTTCGCCATTCCAACTTAAAACTAGCTTGACTCGCAGCTGGTATTTCATAGAATATATTTCCCTTTTAGTTTAGTTTTACAACTTCTCCTTAGCGTTTTATCTCTGTCAGCATTTACGATGTTTTTACTGCTTTAAATGTAAACTATTCACTTGGGACATACCGTAGAGGTATACTATATGGTGTTAGGTTGTAAAATCTGTTCTGGATAACCCAAAAGTTGGAAGGAACTGAATAACTTTCAATTGAAGAAACAATTAAAAAAGTTTCTAAATTAAAGAGTTTATTATACTATAAGCGAATTTCTGGCAGAATCATTTATTTTGACATAGATTTTTATAGATATTTTTAAAAATGAATGTTACAACAATTTTACATACATATTTAGATTATTTTTTACATTAATGTATGCATTTTTTACACTGATATGAAAAACATTTGTAAATGAAATTTGTTTGATTTTTGACATTGTTATTATTTATTCTCATTTTTTTTGTCATTATTTTGTTCAAATTCATTTTTGTTCATGATATTAGCATTTGATTAATATTTTAAATAGATTTGAAATAGGTACAGTTTGAAATTTGATTATATTTTGACATTATTATCATTTATTTTCAGTTTTTTTACTGTTGAAATTTTTGTGATAAATGTGTTTGAATTTGGTTTCAGTAATCGTTCATTGAAATAACTTCAAAATATTTTCACGCCATAGGCAACAGATAACCTTATTATTACCAATATATAAATTTACATAGGATAAAACACTTAATTAACAATAACTACCTATATAGGTATACACTTGAATAAAATAAAACTCACTCTTTACCTTCAGTTTGAATTACAATTATTTGGTTACATCGTTCTTGTTTGAAATATACATATGTGAGAACGATGTAAAAAACACGTCAACGTAAAAGCGTCTAGAGTAAAACAAACAATTCATAAATAAAATAAGTACGTAATTAAAAGCAGGCCGAAGCAGTTAAGTTATGACCAATCCCAACTGATGGCGCCCGTTCACGAACATGACGCATAGATTGGCACCACTCAGCTCAACCATATAGGTGTCGGTTCTTGTGGCAATAAACACATTACAATCTTTTTATTAACTTGCAATGTATGTATGTTCGGTAAGCTAAAAAGCTTGTTTGAAAAAAAAAAATATTGGTAATATTTTTTTTCTTTATCTTTCTTTCATACAGGAACTGCACATTCTTGGCAAGACTGGTGTCAGATTCCTTGTCTTCTTAATATCCGTAACGACTGTCAAATATTTACAAATGGCAGCCAGAACCAACGGCTTAACGTGCATTCTGAGGCACGAAGGAATCTCGCTATGTTATGATGGTCATCAATCCACGGCCTAACCTTGGCAAGCGTTGCTTTACCTAAAAAATCGACTCACGGGGCTGTTATTATGTAGCCACGATCTCTTCATACATGTTCTAGAGGTATATATTACATTGTTTTAGGCTATAAATCTGTTCTGACTAACCTTTTGGGGTCAGGTCAGCTTCCAATCCAACAAAATGTTGCTGAATATCATATTTTATGCGGAGCCGGTGCACTCTGGTCTTCACAATTCAATTATAGTCTACTTTTTATCCCCGAGGCTACACTGGCGTTTAGTGGGATACAATTTTTGCTCGATATTTTGAGTGATACCGGTGGGTGTTGCGATTCTTGATAAATATTTATTGGTACAAGTTTTAAAGTTATTTAAAGTGTGGTAGTAAATGTGCTTTTGTTCAAAATTATAGCATAGATACCTACGCTAAAAATCGTACGATATATACATAGATCAAATCGCATTTCATTTTATTTATAAAAGGACCGGAAAGTAATAAACATTGTCAATAAAATTAACAACTTGTTTTTTAAAGACTTTATACTCAGAGAATTGATGAACAACAGTTGTCTAAGAGCTATTATATTTGAGTATAAAGTCGTCTAGACCACAGCCTAGACTGATTTGTTGTGATGGCTACAATAAAAACCGCCTGGGAATATTATTAATGGATTTTGACTTGCAGTCTACAGAACAGTTTTTTTTTTTAATTGTTTTTGCATTTTAATCTAGGTCAGGAATGATAGAGACAAAGTCGACGATTGAGTGAGCTTACCCAGAAAAAGCCTGTTCACTTCAAAAATGAAGAGGTTCGAATTGCATGCGTTCGGTAATACAGACGCAGGCAGTGAGTTCCACTCTTTTGATGTGCGCGTTATGTAGGATGTTTGGAAGCGCTTGGTGTGGATTGGTAGAATGGCAACTAGGTAAGGATGGTAACTTGCAATGCGTGTAGATGTCCAATGGTAGAGAGGGGCCGGTGTGATGAGGTCGTAGAGATTTCGACCGAAATCCATACTTTAATAAAAATATGAACTTACTGCTCACATACATACCTACATATATAAACTCATGCCTTTATCCCATGCGGGTTAACAGAAATGACAGAACGTCACCTGCTAGAATCCTTATCGAAGTATCATTTAAATAAATAAAAATATACTTACGATTTTTTTTTGCATTTATAATACAGACAAATTATTTCGAACAAAAAGACAAAATGTCCAGAAAGTGCAGATAGGTACAGCTACCTATTATTACCGCTTGACTTCTCTCTGTAGAGTCACAGTAGATCTGCACAGAGCATAGAGCTGTATAGAGCTCACTGCGCTAACCCGAGTTACTGCCGCCTGACGTCACAGAGCGTTGTCTTTACCTTTATGTCCGTTACCAGAACGAATAAAACTGTTTTGTATACTTACCTGCGGGTACATTGATTTACCATGGTTTTGAAGAGAAGATCTTTGCCTTGTAACATTTTGCAAAATGCATCGATCCGGAATAAATACCCTTAGATCATAATTGCCACACTCGACTGTTTGTATTCCAATGGAATACAGACCTAAACATTCCATGAACTCACAGAAAACATTAGAAATGAGAAGCGAATTAACTGCTAGGCCTAGGTTTTTTGTTTGCTTAACTCTTGACGGAGGAATTGTGCCCTATCGATGGTGTAGTAGTGGAGGCCACTATACTCGGTTGCGATAAACAAAATATCAATAACAGCTTTACTGAGCTCTTTCAACTTTACTGTATTCTTTAAATTGGCAATTACTAGAGCATGTCTTAGGAATCAAATCAAATCAATCAAAATAATTTATTTCAACTAAACCACTTAGACACTTTTGAATTGTAAAACAAAAAAAAAAACTAAGCCAGTTGTACATTCGCAATGGAGAAGAGTGCAGGAAACTCCAGGGACACTCTATGTGTAAGTATTACATGAAATCAATCTTCTTGGAAAATTACACATACATAATGTGAGAACGATGTAAAAAGATGTGCACGTAAAAGGGACTAGAGTAAACAAACAAACACAAAATACAATAAGTAATTAAAAACAGGCCAAGGCAGCCAAATTATGACCACTCCCAACTGATGGAGCCCTTTCATGAACAAGACGCATGGATTGGCATCACTCAGCTCAACCATCATGAAGGGAACCGAAAAATCTAACACATGCACCACCATCAGAGATACATTTGAGAGAGCATGACACACTTTTAACTGCCAGAGCCTATTCAAGTCAACGAACCACATAATAGGTACAGTAAATGGTAGATTTACAGTTGGTACATAGTACTCACATAATATGTGATCTTGAATCATAACTCCAAGTCCCAACCAAGTAACATTGTCTTTTTTATACTACGACCACGTGCAGACAAGCGATCAACCTCCCTACAACCAGACAAACAGAAACACACCATTAATGAGCGGAACACAAGAAACACATAAAGAAATCAAAGCGCGTCCGGTTCGCAACGGGTTTGACGGAGGTCGGCCTTGACAGGCAGCGTGACTTCACAAAAAACCTATAAGAACCAGGATTTGAGCTACTTTTGGATGTGGAGTGACGGCTTGCATGCTGCTAGTTGGAAAGTTAATGGCTTGTAATGGAATATACTTGTTTTTGTTGGCCGTTTTCCTCGGGTAAGAGTAACCGTTGTTGTTGGAAATGAGAGGCTGTGTACACCTTGTGTGGCCCCTTTTTCTAGGTGTCCCATCGAATATCTGTCACAACACATACTATTTATTATGTTATTATATGAACCATTTTAACTATTGCTAGGGCTTTTTAGGTTTATCATGGCTGTAGCAAATATGTGGCTGTACCCAAAGCGATCTCCTCAATTCAAGAAATGACAGTAGCTAATTGTATGCGTTTGTTAGACGATGGTAGCAACAAAAAGAGCCCAGTTTTGAGCAAACCTTAACAGGTTCGGGTTATGAGACACATCGAAATATTTCCTTAGATGTTTTTGGAACCACTGAAAACAAGGCCGAATAAAAAAAAAACAGCCTAATTTTTCTCTTCCACCTCAAACATTTTGTTATTTACAAACTTGCATAACATTTTAACATCTCCCGAAATAGTCGAAAGAAAAGCCATTAAAGAAACAAACTAAACGATTACCGGAGCCAGGCAGTACGTTTTCATTACCCCAGTGAGAACGAAGGGAGGATTCGATTCTGCCTGTTATTGCCTCTTAATGGGTAATGAAGCTTTTTCTAATCTATGTGCAGGTTTCCTTAGTTGGTGGTGAGGAGTCCGTTTATTTTGGTGTAAAATTATTGAGATGTTTTTTTTTATTTCAAAGTATGTTTCTTATATCGTAATTCTAGTTTTTCATTTTTCTGTTTCATAGCACTAATCTCAAAATTAAATATATTTGAAATTCTGATTGTGCTTTTTGGAACGGTTGTGAAAAATATTAGTCCAGGTCAATTTATTGACTTCAATAATAACACAAGTTACTTTCTATCTAATGCTTAGCCATTGGGTACTTTATACAGCTCACATAGGACTGAAAACCTTTTTACAAGCTCTTATTTAGTTTCACCTGTCCCGATGCGTGGTGTATGTAATTTAAACTTGCAAGTCAAATTTTTCCCAATGTTCGAATGAGCTGAAATTATGCGCACAGGTTTATTTGTCATGACAACGTACTTTTTAATAAAAAAGCATGTTTAAAAAGAAATAATAATAAAAAAGTTTGTTTCCAAAAAATAACACGGTATTGGTATATCTTTATCTATTCACAACAATCACAATTTTTCTCTTCAAAATAACACATAATTGCAGCACACAAATATGCTAGATTGCGTTCAATTAGGCTGGCTATCACAACAGCCGTTATTTAACAACAAACTCCTAATAACGGACGATATTTGTTTACAAAATTAGACCATAATATCGTGTGAAATATCATTGTTTGCGCACCTGGCCGGTGTTCGGAGCAAATTGAGCGTGAAGTATTGGCGATTAGCGTTGCAACTTACTGAGCTTGTTTTGGATAGTTTTGGGCAATATTAAGTGCCTTTCCAGTAATAATAGTGTGAAACTCAGTGTAAAATATAGGATCAAATAATTGGTAGGTGTATTTTATCACCACATAGCCGTACTTTTGTCCTGGGGGCTGTATTAAAACAAAAGACAGATTAAAGTCACCTGTCTCTCTTGCCATGCCTAAAATTTGTATAACGATAAGGATAATAATAACTCCCAAATTATTATTGCCAAATTATCGACATAAGGGATTGGGCATTTTGAAATTAATAAGATTTGAAGGATAAATAGAGAAATAAACGAAATTCTTACGCTGGTGAAGCAGTATTTCTAGATAGTAGTATGTGAACTATGGCTAAGATTATGCTACCACAGGCAATTCCATGTAAGAGCATATAAATATCAATATCCTGAGGCAAATAGTCAGCGGTGTCTACCGACTTGGCGGGCTATGTCCGCAGCCGTCTCCTTGAGATTCGGCCCATTTGACAAGATGTCGGTGGGGCCATGGGTGGTTGGTGGGATTTTATACCTTTAAGTCGCTGTATAAAATAACAATGTATGTAATAAAAGCAAAATCCGCGGTAAATTATTTCCATCATAAAATCCCGTAAATTTTCCAAGTAAATTGACATACCAGTATCATACGTTGCTTACCGTCGTCCCACGCAAATAAAATTATCCACCTACCCTCCAATATTCGGTGATAATGTGTAATTTTCAATAATACGAAAATCAATACGAGCTACGTTGGCTATTACGTCACTAATTGAGTCGAGCTCGTCCATTGGCTCCTTGCCAACAGTTCAGCTTTTCACTTCAACGGGATTATGCGGTTCTCTATATTGAATTCGATTGGTGTTTTGTTTCCCAGTTTTCGAGTTAGAAGTGAATTCTGTTAGCTCTTGTGGACTTTGATCCGGAATAGGCGTTTTAAGAGTTTTGTCGCTCTGCAGGTTTTTTTGTGGAGTCATTGGTTGATTGTGATTGGATTGGGTTTTTGTGTTGTATAATTTCATATTGGTAGTGATAAGCAAAGCCATATCAAAAGATAAAATAATTTAAATTAATATTTATTTTAAACAGAACTCTTTTCCAATCAAGAATATCTCAAGTGTCCCTAGAAGTTCCTCAGTTACGACTACAAAGTGTGGATCAAAGAAATGTCCAAAGAGATTCGCAAATAATCATAAATATATCTCTACCATAATTGACGTCACCGGATAAAAATATGCAAGAAACAAATCCGTCCAGTAATGCCATTACCCAAGAATTTTGAGCGCCAACCATCCAAAGTGCAAGATCAGCGCTTATAAATTCACGGCCTACCTCGGATTAAGCTGAAGACGAGATATCTTCATTGTGTTTTATTGTAGCCTTCTCTGAGGTTTTGACGGTATATAATTTAAATTATTCCATTATGAAGACGGCCATTCCTCTTTGGATGAGCTTCGGGTAATATCGTCGTTTGCTTTATCTTTTCTGGTTGGCTTCTGAGCTTGAGTTCTGGTTATAAATTTTCAAAAAAGTGCCTACCTTACGTAGACTTTAGAATTTAAATAAGGTGGGATTTATAATGCCTGGGTTCACAAGTTCAGTCAATAATTTAAAACAGTGTCTCTAGCTCGTTCGATGATCAGCTATATATTTTATTCAGCATTGTCATCATCAAGCCTGACTTTCTCCATTGCTGATACTAAGAGCATAATAGAACATTTTCTTTTCTGATGGCTAGTCATAAATCTGTTTTCATTTCCAATTATTTTGAACATCTAATAACAAATTCTAAATTTATAATATGATAACCACTGTATTTATAACCACATAGTCAAAATATCAGATATTCCGCTCTACTAAAAGTAACTAACCAAACAAAGATTTTGAAGCCAATTATTTTCGCACGTTTAATTTTTATTAGACCAGCGGCATTTTGCGCTCCATAAATTAGGTTTTAAAAATAATACCTAGACTCTTGCTCTCATCGCGGTTGACTTTTTGGCATAAAAAGATAAATTTGGAGCTTTGTTTGGGGAAAATGAGTGGTGTACCGCAAGGTACTATTTTAGGTCCAGTGCTTATTAATGTAATTTATAAAGATCATTCGTTGCTTTTGCTTTTTATCTTAAAATCCGAATATTGGCTTAAAATCTGAAAATTGGTTCTTGGAACAAATGCTGATTCACGTTAATCATTTGAATGACGTAGATATATGTTTATATATACGTGTTACATGCCAATATTTGCCAAAGTTTCAGCCTTAAAATCAAAAATCGTAGTCCCATTGCAACGTTAAAAAGAAGTAATATTTATGTGTTTGCGAGTTGGCAATGCAGCAATTTGTTCCAATCCTATTACGCTTCCCAAACCAAGTGAAGTGTCGGCTTCAATTTTGAAACTGTGTTTATTATTCTCAGTTTTAACAATAACTGGTTTTGATCGAGGGCGTGTTGCGATATCTTCGTTAATTGCTGCTGGCTGGCATCGTGCCAGTCCTGCATTGTAACAGCGTGAAGATACCCAGAAATATTTTCATTGTGATTTTTAAAATGCTGTTTTACTAATATGGACGTTATTTCAAAATCTGAATTTATAGCTTCGTCATTCTTTGAATTTGATGTGTTTTTAAGTCTTTATTTTAAAAATAATCGTGAATTGGCAATAGCGTCTGCTTTTAAACAAATTGGATGATTAATTCTCTTCCGTCTTTTTATATTGATGGATTACTAAGCGAATAAAACTTATCATTATGATTGCCTTTGTGCAAACTACCTAGTTTATCTAGATGACTGATATCAGTTTATCCGAAAATTCTGCAACTTATTCCATACGCAGCCTATTCACAATTGGAAACAACAAACTCCCAAACACCATCAATGTTAATATATCTTAATGTATGTTGGTGGCAATGATATCCTCTGAGGGCGAACAGACCTCGAACTCATTGATTACTGTATGAGTAAAGTCAAACTGCTATTAGCCTGCTAATTGAATCTGTCATAGTCGCTACTTAAACTTTTGCCATGAAAGCGTTAATATGGGTAAAAGCTAATACAGTACAGTTAGATTTGGAGATAAAATCTTATGATGGTCAGTTGGATTGGATTGTCACAAGTAGGATACTTAGTTATAAAATGAGATTGGATAATATCCAGAGTATTTCAAAAACCTTTTCTTGTTGGTATAATTGTATAATGTGGAAGTCGTATTTCTTTTGCTTTACGTAAAGTAGTTGCACTTGCAGCTGGCCCTAATTCATCATAATCTGCCTAGACTTTTCTCAAGTATATTAAAGTCGGCAGTCTTTTAGTTTCAGTTTTAATTACTGACTTTTAGCGACTCCAAAGTTTGACAATGTTCTCCGTCGATGATTTTGCCTTTTTTTCTTTGTTAAAGGCAAATTATTATTCTCTTTGTGAAAAGATCATACGGTTTTCACTGCAAATCTTATAGTGACTTCTTCATTAAAGGCAAACTTATAATCTCTTTGTGTTATAATCTTTTCGTTTTCACTGGAAATCTCATACCGAGCACAAATGCCAACCATACTTTCCAACCTTACCTCTTACCAACCGTCAGAATATTACCCTCAATTTGAAGGCACGCATGCTTTACCCCAAAAACCTCCTCTTTAACTCATACTTTATCCCTACTATGAGGTTTATGGCTTCTCGTTGCTAACTTTTGATAGCCGTTATAAACGTTACGATAACGCTTCGCGCGGCACACTCAGCGAAACGATACTGGATGAGCGCACCTTTTTATTTGGCAGTTTGTCTTAAAAACGTATTATTTTAGTATGGAGGTGTAATCATTTCTAGTATTTAATGGTGATGGTCCGTGGTGCGGGTTTATGATGGTAACTTCTTCGATAATGTTGGGGTGTTGAGTTGTTAGTGCTTTTATGCTTCGGTTTTCTAATGTATTTCTGGTTCGTTGGGTTTTGTAGAGTTTAACAGTCTTGTTTTACTATGAAAAATGTGTGTATTGTCTTTTATGATAACTTTAATTTTATTTAGAAAACGCTGATGGCTTAAAAAATATACTGTCCTTTTGTTATCTTACCCCTCGGAAAATGAATTAGAAGTATTATTATATTTTCTTTTAACTCGTACCTATCAATATTACCTTTAACAAACAAAGAAGATTTTCTTTTAACGTCTGCTTAAAGAATCTCAAATTTCAAGCTCACATATGAAAGCTATCCGGCGTAATTGTCATCTAAATTCCAATTCCATATTAATTTCGTTTCAAATTAACATCCAGAATCATGTACACATCAAAATCTATTTAAATAAAATTCTCATCCATATAAACAAATCTTGTTAATCCAAAACTCGTGGAACCACCAGATCTGCTTACCTTACTTTCATTGTTAACAAAAGACCGAAATTTCAACACCACCGGATATACTGAACTCCCGAAATTAATTTAGAAGTCATTTCAATGGCTTTATTATTTTCAGTGAACTTTGGTGGAATTATTATGTTAGCTACCTGCTGCCCTCTGGTGGCGAAGTTGTGTAATAAGTCTGTAACTCGATTAAGTAAAAAGCAAAGTGTAAACAGTTGGAATTGATGGGGTGACCTAACTTCTGACCGCTTGTGTGGTGAAGTTTTGTGAACATTTTTAATCGAATCCGAAAACTTCGTAACTGCGCGTTAGGTATGCAAAAAAACCGGCAGTGTCGGATTTCGCACATTTAGGGTACAGCATCAAAGAATAATCTGGTTTTTCAATATATTGGTATTTGTCAGTAAAATATACGTTATAATAAACATTATCAGTAAATTTCAAGTTCATAGGTCAATGGAAAGTTACAAAAGTCTTCGGAACAAAATTATGTGACAAACGACGGCCAGACAGACGGACTGACAGACACGTGAGTGACAGCAATATGGCTCCATTTGGACTCTTCAGGCACGGAACCCTAAAAACAAAATGCGTGGAAAAGGACTACAACTATGGGCCAGGCGAATCAATGTCGTCTTGTATTGATTATCATAGACGAAATTGATGCGGCTTCTAACGATTACATATTTTCGTGTTTGATTCACCTGCCCAAAACTATTAATTTGCTCTATTTTATTGTATTATCATGTCAAACCGCAGTTTTGTATTCTACATTGTATTGTAGTATTTCTTTATTCTAACAAGCTTTGCTATAACATACACAATCTATGAGACGCCAAACATGATATTTGTCTTTTACAGCTGCCTCCAGTAACAATAGCACAGTAATTTTCCCAAAGAGACCCCGTAACGTGACCTAGATCGCACAAAAACATCGCAGCGAGCCAGAATCACAACAACATCGACTAACTACGGATAATATCGCCAATCGATATGAGAACAGGATATAAAAGCACTTTCGGATAAATAAACAACGGATATTGGGTTTTATCAACTTTGCCCGTGTGGAGTGGGCAAAGATAAACACGATACGGATAAATTTGAATCTTTAAATGTTTTATATTGTTCTGTTTATAAGGAATTTTTGGTTTTGTTTGATTATCCGGAAGAGGGAAAATAATTGTCCTTTAAGTGTAAATCAATAAAAAGTACTTAATCAATTTAGAAAAAACCTTTTCAGTCAACCATGCATTGTCATCATGCATCGAAAGTGTTTGCAAAATTTCAAACCAATTGGTTGGGTATAACTGTGATAAAGTTCAGTTGCAAGATTTGAACCACACATAATGTGGGTATGTAATCTTAATCTTATAAACGGCTCCAAAGATTTTCATGAAATTTGATATGTTGGGGGTTTCGGGGCCGATAAATCGTTCAACCAGTTTTCATTTTAAGAAAACATCGTTTACTCTATTTTCACCCGAGCAGACCTCGGTCGCCCAGGTACTACTAACTAACAAACAAGGCAAGGCTTGTAAAAATGTTCAAATAAACCACATTGTTAAACGTCAAATGTCAATTAATGTACTCGTACATGTTATGAAATCCTGGTCCAAACTTAGGACCATGTCATATTATACAATGCAAATGGCGACATCGAAAATGAAACTTCGATCAATCTGCACAGCCCATTCTAGCTGTTTATAACATAGCATTACGGCCTAGTCTATAGCAACTATATTGGGCCAGCTTTTAGTCTAACCAGAAAATGAAAATGAAACACCAGCGAAGTCAAATACCTCAAGTAGGTACCGAGTTTAATGAGACCGAGTTCAATTTATGATCAACGCTTACATGTGGTTCAGGGACCTTACTCTGACGTGTCAAAACTGTCATGGATCCACTTTGAGAGGGAGACGGAGCTTTCCAGGACGAAGAGCACTATGCTTTTTACCGACTTCAAAAAAAGGAGGTAATCAATTCGACTACTTTACGTTACTCGGTATGGGCTAAACACGTGTACCAAATTTCATAAGTGTATGTTTGTATATTTGTATGTATGGATGTTTGCCCACGCATTTCTCCCAAACTACTCATCGGATCGTGATTATTCTTTTTTTGTTAGGTTAAGTATATTCTAACTTAGGTACCCGTGCAAGTTTCATCAAAATCAGTTCAGGAGTTTTAAAGATATGGAACGTACAACCGAACTCCTTAGCGTCTCCTTAGTTAGTAGGGATATTTTGTCAATCATTTAGGTAACTTATCTACTATAAAACTTGCTTAATTTTTAGTGATGTACTAAAATTAAATAGGTACTAAAACGAAAAAAAAAATAAACAAAAAATAAACCGAATGAAATGAAAGTTTTTTTTGCATTTGTTTGTTTTTTGCTTTAGAAGTCGGATTTTTTTTTTGTGACTAAGTTTTTATTACACAGCGGAATCATGATAGCTTTGACACGGCCGTAATAAACGGCTAAAACTGGCTGGCTGACTATTCGGCAATTGCTGCTAAAATCCCTTGCGATTGGCTTCTCAAATCAGTGTCGACCGATCTAATTGGTTTAATGTGATTAATTTGAACAATGACAGATCCTATCACGAGTAGTTAACAGTACCTGGGTGACCGAGCTCTGCTCGGGTGAAAATAGAGAAAACGACGTTTTCTAAAAATGAAACCTAGCTAGAACGATTTATCGCCCCCGAAAAACCCTGCATACTAAATTTCATGAAAACCGTTGGAGCCGTTTCCGAGATTCAGATTATAAATATAAATAAATATATACAAGAATTGCTCGTTTAAAGGTATTAGATGTTAATGCACCGCATAAATGAAGTACTTACATAAAATCACGCCTGTTTTTTTCTACGGGTTAGGCAGATTGAACCTGTAGTAGGTACACCCATTTTGCCAGTCATATTTTGTTCCTATGTAAATAGATGAAGAACTTATATTGCCATAAAACGGGTACAACAAAAATTTAAAAAAATAATAACAACAACGCCTACCATTAAAATTACCAAGTTAATTTATTTATTTCTTTTTCCCGCCACGGGAACCCTACAATCGTTCAAAAACAGGCGACCTTTAAACTTAGCCCAGTAGCTTAAATGCTCGTGTAAAATAGGCGACCTTTAAACTTACTCCAGTAGATTTAATGCACGTATGAAAACCAAATTTAAATTTCATCACATCAAAATTGGCGGATTGGAGGCTTATGTCTAGCAATGGACGTCTTTTGGCTGAAATGATGATGATGATGAACTTAAAACTACTCAGTTTCACTCCGGCAAGAGAAAACTAAACCGTTCAAACACAGGGGATATTTAAACTTAAAACAAATTAGATCGCACGTGTCAAAATTCAAATGACATGACATTTGACTTCACCTCTGAACTTTCATACACACGTGTCAAACAAAACAATCTACAATCCGTTAACAAATTTCGCGCGAAATGCCTACTTGATAACAGCACGTGTTTGCATACAATTATTATAACAGTTGTGAAAACAAAGGTTGATCCCCATTTAAACTGTGTTTTGCGTGTAAATATCGAAAGTTTGAGATTACATTGGTTTTTGGAACAAAAATATATAAGAATGTATATCTATAAAATTACCCAGTTTTATTAATATCCTTCTATTAAAAAAAACACGAGGAACCTAAAATCCGTTCAAAAATAGAAAACCTTTGACTTATTTAATGCACGTATCAAATTAATGTAAATACCATATTCAAATGACATGACATTTGACTTCACCTTTCAACTTTCATACACACGTGTCAAACAAAACAACTTACAAACAGCTAACATGCAACAAACAAACATAAAAACACACAATATTGCGCGAGGAAATCCTCCGTGATTACAAATACGTGTTTGCATACAACAATTGTAACACAAGTTGTGAAAACAAAGGCTTGATCCCCATTTAAACTGTGTTTCGCGTGTAAATATCGAAAGTTTGAGATTTCATTTCCTTTCGGAACGATGGGCGCTTTTCATAACTCATTATGTTGTCCGGTATTGTCCGTGCGTGCTCGGGAAGCGTCGGGCAACATCGTGGAACGTCGGGGAAGTTCGACGTTTTGCGTGGGATTGGACGGTTCATTGGAAAAAGGTTGGTTTCGTATTGACTTTTTACTGAATTTAGTGATGGATGTTTCAAAAATAAAGATTTTTGATTTAAATAGTTACATAAGTAAAAAAATACTACTGCATAGACCTATCCGTTAGCAAAATCTTTTAATCATTAGCATTGCCAGTAAAACGGGATGAATAGGCACGCAGGGTTGAATGGGAACAAAACTTTGATTAGGATTTTATTTTTGACACCTCAATATGGTTTCAAACAAAGCATCGTTTTTTTATAATGATTTAGTATAAATACCTACAAAAATGCTGCAAACAACTTTTTAATAACATGAAAATTTCCTTCAAAGTTATATTCCTCTTCACCTCTGCGTTCCCATTCACCCCGTTTAGCGGCAGTATTAGTTTGCTTCATTGTATTAGCCTTGTAGTAATTATGGTCCGTCTATATAGTCAATTTATATCTTGTTATCCAGTTATTGCGTTGTGCTGGTTAGATACGCAGTCACTCCGTGATTATTACTATAATAATTCACCTGCATCTAGTTAGATTGTAAGCCGATCCAAACATAATTGATAAAAGGCTTAGTAGGAAGATTGATTACAAACCCCACCCATCAATTTCACTTCAAAATCCTACAAAAAACTCATCAAATAAAAAAACTCTCCGTTTACTTTTCGATCAACATTAATTTCAGTAATAAAAGTGTTAAAAACTAATTAAATATTTTAATGAAACGATTCCCTTCTCTAAGTAAACGCTTTCTCTCTTATTACAGTTGTTCGGTAAATTCCCGATTATGCCACCCGCCCTGCCAAACCGGAAACTGCCGAAGGGTGGGCGGGAAGTTATCATCTACAGAGTAACACCTCGACAGATGTTTATTATTAATGCAGTTTTTTTTTCGTAATTTCAGGAGTCCATTTTTTTTTATGGTGTGTAAATTATTAATACCGTTGATGTTAATTGAATGATATTTTTAGAAAGCTTGTTAAATGTTGATTGGTTTAGTTTTTTTATTTGAGATGGTTTTTTTTTTTTTTGGGACAGGTCAGTGGTGACAGAGACTGAGTTTTAAACTTCTTAACTTGAAGAATATGCCATGGCCAAGACGGCGACGCTTAGGATTTAGAAGGGAATATAAATTAAATAGTTTATTTTTATTACACCTACTCCGTAAGATTTTCCTTCTTAGACCTTTTAAAGATTTTAGTAAAGGCAGACATCATAAAACGCAAAAGTGTCCAACGCAATAAAAACATTTTTCTATGTACCTAGTGTACCTATGTCTCAAAAATGGTTAATAAAACTTACGACTACATTAGTGAGCACTAACACAGATCATCTTCCTGCCTTTATCCCATGTTACTTGGGGTCGCGGTGGCGCAACACGTTTTCTTCTTTCATACCGTCCTGTACCCTGTCACGCTATCACTCATTTCACTCCTCACTCAGTCCATCCATCTTTCTTTGGCCGTCCTCTCCCTCTCCATCCACATTACCATATCCAAACGATTTCCTTTCAACTTTTCTGTTACTGGAGCCACTTTCAAACTTCCACTAATATACTCATTTCTCACTTTCTTATCTCTGTTGCATGCAATCTCTTTTCATCCATCTTCTTCACAGCTCAACATTCTGATCCATACAGTAGGACAGGTCTAATCAAGGACTTGTACATTCCTCCCTTTAACTTGAGGGGCATCCATGGGTCGCTAGTCGTTCCAGTAACCTGTCGCCATTTCATCCATCCTAAGTTGATCCGGTGCTTTACGTCTCAGTCTATCTCGCCATCCCCTTGGACAAGCGACCATAGATACCGGAAGTTGGAGCAGATCCGTATGGGCGTTTCAGTGAGAGCTATGGGCACGGAACTGAAGAGACCGCCAAAATCGCAGAACAAGTACTCACGGGGAACGTTTAACGGCTCAATTTCAGGCCAACAATTCATTTCAATATTATCGGCAAACAGCATACACAAGGGTACCTCTTCTTTTATGACCGACGTTAGACCGTCTATTATCATCAGAAAGAGGCAGGGACTGAGGGACGACACTTGGTGTAAGACGTCTGCCATACTGAAGCTGCCAGTATTGCCCACTGTTGAACGGACTTGGGTACTGCATTGACAGTGAGCACTGACACTATACAAAACAAAAAAGCAGTAGATAACCGTTATGATTATCTATAAGTGATGGCACACACGGTCTGGAGAGTCGTAATACGCACACGCACGTGCACTGAAGAAGTAATAAGCAAGCATGATGGGCAAAGAAACAAACATTGGACATCAAAGAGACTCAAAAATCCAGACCAAAATTCAATTTCTTTTGAATATTGCGCAGTTCCCTTTTAAGGATCCCGATTTGGAAAAGTAGATTCCGTTCACTAATAAGGACACTTTTATTTCAAAATCAATCCACTATTACTTGGAAGTGAACTCCATTTTGCGTTTTATGTCAATAAAGATAAAGCAAATAAGTAACGACGTTCATTAGATTCTCCGTCAAACCACAAACATCCAAGTAAATGAACACGCATACCTCTGAGAACTTATTTACATTTACTTAACCATCTATACGTATACGATTAAGCAATACTACTCTCACGTCATTAACATAACGCTCACAAATACAAGCAAAAATATCCTTTGGCACATTTCCCTAACGATCATTTTCTTGTACCCACGCTTCAGTTTCTCAGAAACTACGAACAGCCTTAGGCGAATAATCTACGCTGTTGGTTTACCCCCTTTTACGTCAAAAATAAGTTCCCGTCAAAGATAGGAAGCTGACTTGGACCGTTATTTGTCAGATGCAAGGTGCTAATTTCCTATTGTTTAGACGACCTTATTTCCGTAAGATGTTGGCGTCCGACGAATTATAGATAATTTGTAGTAATTAGGTCATCCTGTATTTTCGTTTACCATGTTTCTTGGGGTATTGTGTGCCATGTATTCAACGTTGAAGGGTATTGTTACTTAAATGATTCTGTTTCATATAACGTTTTCCCGGAAAAGTCGAAAGGTAAACAAGATTTTCTAAAATTCTTCGAGATTTTCCCGTAATTATGTGTGTAATTATGTTCCTTAGGGTAAAGGTGGCATACGAGTATACTGCCGTTTGCTAAAAAATCTGCTCTCTGAAAACTTATTAGGATCGCTTTCTTTTTACCTAAGTGAAGTAACGACTAACGGCTAGTCTGAATCCCTCGTAATTAGACAATGTTTTCAAATTTGAGAATTTGGAGTTGGGAACGTTTGGCAGGTTTGCAGGCTAATTTGGAATTTGACAAATACCCAAACTAAAAATTCTTAATTTAGACATCGTAAGTTATACTTCGGATTTTTGTTAGTTATTCTTTGGACTCAGTAGCCAACTTACTTACTTTTCTCTTCTTACTTATTTAAAAAATATTAACGGCCAAAAGGAACACGTCACCACTATCTCAAACCGTGTCTATTTCTACGTCACTGGTTGTAACGGCACGTATACGAGACGTGTACGACTCGTAATGTATTTTGGCACGCCGCCAGGATTCCTGCAATGCCTATGCGATCGGCTTTCCATCCGATTTGCGGGCCGATTCAACCCGCCAGGTCTATTCCGAAAGCTCCACGATTGGTTTCACTCTGTGTTAGACGTGACCTAAATCTATTTTGAGTTTAATTATAAAGTGTCTCTTCCTGTAGCGGAAAGGTTCTTAGGATTTATTACTTAAATATCTTACAAGACACTTTTATATTTTCGTACGATAAATCTTTTAAGCCGATATTATGTGGTTTGAGTCACTCTGTATTAAGGATTGTATCTACGCTTTATAAAGGATTTCACGCATCTAGAGGCAAATAGTCAAACTCGTATTTTATTTAAAAATGTGAATTATGTTTTAAACATGAAAAAACTTACTTACCAACTGACAAAAAACACTTATTTTTAATCATGCCCAGCAACTTACACAAGTTATGATCCTTTGAAGCAAAAACTTAAAGAGATGCACAAACAAATAAATGTTGCCAAGAATCGCATTTAAAACTTACTCTGCAATGTTTCGCTAATGACCATTTTCCAGCTACGTCGTCCAGATAGTTGAAAAACTTAGTTTTATAAAATGTCATACAAGAAGACGCAGTAAAGTTGTAGTGAAGTCGTTTCGAAGCAATACGCGTCAAGGGAAATCATAAGGATCGACCTCCTGATATAAGGACCCATTTATAAGATGACATGCTTGCTTGCTTACGTAAACAGCTACTTGGTGATATCCATAAGCCGTATCTAGGTCTAAGTTTATATTCAGTAAAATGTTCTATTGTTCCTGACACTACACAATTCTGTTATGATGAAGTGGTCACAATATGGAGATTAAGATCGGATTTTGCGTAACTAAGAGATTCTATTTAGGACAAGATGGTATTTTCACGATGAAGGGTATTGTTGAATGTAATATTAGTGTGTCTAGAAGATTAATTTTGTTCGAAGGATTCCGAACCTTTGATTGGAAAATACTTTTGAGAAATTTAATACAAATGAAATACAGTAACAAATTTGTCTGTAATATTTCCTATAATACTATGCTGCAAAGTCGTTTGTGTGTAGATAAGTTGGCAGACCTAAAATAAGCCGTGAAATGGACTCAACTATAAGGAGATGGCTGTCTTGCAAGTCGTAAGCACCCGAAATATGGGAGGCATACAAAGTGATTTTTATGTTGAAAGGGGAGCCTCATAGTCTTATGGTAAGTACCATGCATAGTCATCCAAATTGAGGGAGTTACGCAAGTGTTGCCAATCTTGTAAATAAACGCAATACCCGAATACTGTAGTGCTATGAGCTATGATATTAGGCGACATACTTTAATAAGACGGTTGCCAAAGAAAATTCATTGTAGGGTTAGGACAAACAGAAACCTATTCAAACATATTCTTTTCAAGTTGTTTGTGTGGACATTAGGATTTGTATAGAAAGTATTTATGAAGATAAACTGTTTGTTAATAAAACTGTATAAAACACCGAACACAAAAAAATAATATTTTCGATCATGGATTAAGAGCTTGCACAAAAACGATCGGTGAAATCGGCCAAGAAAATAGAACAAACTAAATTTTAAAATCTGCGATGTGCAGTAACTTTCATAATAAAATGTTGCTTTTATACGTTTCAATAATACAATTTCATAATGTTCTCTGTTTAGTTTTTTTAAAGAAAGGAAAAACGAATCAGTGTTTCATACAGAATAATCAGTATCAGTAGCAAAATATATAGCCACTTTCGGGGTCTATTTCTTCTGCAATTTATAACTACCTACTAACATAAAAGCTAACGACGACAGTTAAAATAATAAAGAAACGGTATTACTGAGATAAGCAGAGTAATGATAGAATCGGCTTTAGTACGAAGATTATGGTCTTCTTAATTGAGCTCAAGACCGTTCCCGAGTTGTACTCAAATTCTTAATACATTTTAATAGGAGTTTCAATGTAAATGGTGAAAAAAGTTACAGAGCCGATCAGAATGGTAATTGTCGTAAAAACTGACGGCAAAGCTGAATGAATCATTCACCACTCCACAGTAATTTAACAAAAAGCCGAAACGGATATGTAAGTGGATAATAAAAATTGGATGCGATTCACTTTCTGTAATCGTCGGGATGCTCCAGGGAAATCACCAAGTATAGCTTCGATGTATACTGCACAGCGTAAACTTTCAACTGATGTAAATGGCTGAGGGATTCGAAGGCCTTAGAAGAATCCTTTTGAGAAACTCCAATTGTATTAATAAATACCAGCTTGTCTTGTTGAGTGCTATTGTCGTCATGGCGAAAATATCGTTCGTTTATCTATAAGAAATTACTACCTATAATATATTTATTCTGTTTTTCCTGTTAGGTGGGCTCAATAGACGGTGTATTAATATTTTATGATATAACACTTATCCTCCGCTCGTTTTCCTTATCGGACTCGGATACTCATGTCTTGTTTATTGATCTAGCTTAACAAATATGGTATCGGTAGTTTAAGTGTCCGAATTAAGTTAACAAAATTTCTATAGGTATATCCTGAACCCTGAGTTGCCGTTATGGAAATTCTTTTTACTTTCTTGAAAGCAATCATTGGAGTTTTATCTTCAAGATCACGCATCACATCATTGGCGTGCATTGATAAGAAAAATGATTAATTTGAAAATTTAAAATTAATTAATTATTTTTTAATTTTATTATTATTATCGTATACATTTCATAAACTAATATAATTCATTTTACGCGGCACTTTCGTTTCGGCTGCCAATTCTGGTTATTGTATCAACAGCACGTTGACACTGTCATCTGACTGACTGCAGACTATTTTCAGTAGTCGTACCTTCTGAAATACTTATTTATTATTATAAGCTTTTATTTGTACGGGTATCGGTAAGTGTGTTCGGGGCAAATCTTGCAACTGAATTTTAAACTAGTTATCCTCCGACGATTAAGATGAAATTTTTCATTACTCATTTTACCGAACTGTCGTTCTTCGCTACCTTCACTAAACAATTAACTGACCACAGCTGCACAAACTATCACAAACAGCTCGAAGAACTGGAACATTTACCTATCTTACAAAGAAACATCTTCTCAGAAACAGTTTCAACAAACAATGCAACATTGTTTCTAGAATCGTTTATGTTGGAATAATAATTAAGCATCACTGTAGACTGGAGCTGGCACAAAGGAGAAGAGAATAGAAGACGTTAATAGTGTACAAAGCTAAAGTTTAATTTGAACCCGGACGGCCAATGTATTGGTTAACACCTTGAACAAGGCGGGGTTTGAGTTTGAGCGATTACAAAGTTGCTCCATCGTTCATTATTGGAAATGGCGGTTTACTTTAACGTAAGAGCAACGTCATTTTTTTCGCCTCACAACAAAAAATAAATGTTACCACCTGGGTCAAATAACTTGTAACTACCGACTCGAAAAGAAAGTACGGCAAACTACGAGTACGTAATGTATATTATGGAACCAATGGTTTCTACTATATTGTAAAAGAAATCTATAGGATTAAGTCCAAAAATTTATTTATTTAAGATACAATTATCACATTCCCTATAAAATCGCACGCGTTCTGGATTATGATATTCAAAACGAATTGCAGCCAAATACTTTGAAATCGGTTCTCGCTACACTCTAAATCTATGTCTGGAGCACTATTTTTGTAATACTCGTAGTTTCGTTTAACTGAAAATTTGTTTTTTGTCCGTCAGGTAGATTAATAAAAAATATTGGACACATAAACATAAAGTGACGACGATATAATGCGTTGAAATATCGTGAAACGTCACGCCGCTAGTACACTTTATACTGCCTTAGTGACTTTATACTGAATTAGCATAGGTGATGCAGCTATGAGTAATTTCACTCACATCTATCAAAGCCCATTATTTCGGCTCACAACTTTCTTTTATAATATCCTTTGTATCTTCTAATTCCCCGCTAACCGCCACACCTCACCCGCTCCGTTCGTTAGCGTGTATCACTGCCCTTCATTGAAAGCTACCGTCTTTGTTGCGGGGCCAATTTGACCGGAATTCCGGGAACTGATCGCAGTTTCCCTTTGAAGCAGGTGTCACCTCGAACTGACCTTTAGTCTCTCGATATAATGATGGAGCTGATGTTTGATTAAAGGGCTATAAATAGAACTTGGAGGCTTTGTAGGTCACGGTGCTTCTAGGTGTTAAATAGTGTTGAAGGTGAGTAGGCTGTAGAACTATACGGAGCACGTGCATATTGCTATATAGTTTATGCCCCCTTTCATGGGGAGAAGATGAGAATTTATATATATTAGTTACTATTTAGGTGTACATATTTATTTTATCGACTGTTCAACTGTAAACTACACATCTTTTGAGTTGGTGGGCGTCCTATTTACCAAGCAATAATAACTTTGTTATTCGTTTTTGAAATCTGGCATTTGTAGGTGCACTATCCACTTGCGACTTTAAGAGGGCTTGCTACATTTCCGCAATTTCACTTATTCTCTTTCATTTGCATCTCCCTTATTTTTGTTGAATCCCTATGTTATCCCACTGCTGAGCAAAGACCTCATCAGCCTTCCACTATTCCCGATGTGTTGTCCTTTCCGACTAATCCATTTTGCATCTCCCATATTAATATAAAAACCCCTAACACCAAATGGTATCACCTCAAATCATCCCGCTTACTAAACTTGCTATCTACTCTAACACCACTCTTCGCAAAATATTTACCCTTAAAGAGTGTTAGCCAATCTCCCCTGATTATTTCATCCCCGTAGGCGAGTAGATAAATTGTGGCACCCTCAGCACCCTCAGCACCCCTGCGATTATACTCCTGTAACCTCTTAATATTGATGAGCCAAAATAACCATTACTGGGTTGGAATAACTGGGTTAATTTATTATTACGCTCGTTTCCAATTTGGATTATTTAAGATGTCTAATGCTGGTTAGAGATAAAGTAATATAATAAGGTGTCTTGGTTCGGATTGATTGAGATGTGACTTTGCTGAAGAATATAATGTTGACTTTCGCTCCGAGCTCTGAGGGTACTCTTTATCTGTCATAGAATAGACGTAATATTCTACATCATCCATGTACTCGTAGCTAAGTGTCCATACGACTAAGCGTTAATTGGCCTTATCCCTAACTTGCTAGGGACATTATCATTGTAAATACATATCGTTTTGACAATTTGCAGGCGGCTCATCGATGTTCAATCCGTTACTAAAATATTATAAAGTAACTTAAATTTGATAACAATGAAAATTCTACCCAAAATTACATAAGCATTGCCTTCACCACTTAATAATTTCCAGATCATCATAACTTAAACTCCACTCGACTATCTTAAATGTGGATCTTTTGACCAGCATCTGTACACAATGGCCCACTATCTCCCCACGAAACTGACAAAGTTGGGTTTTACGCTACAAATGACTTGCAGGCAAATAATTCAAGTCTGCGGTCACAAAACGGATAAGAGCTTGATAAACCGAACGCTGGAACAAAGTTTGGTGAAACTTCAGATGCAGTGGTACGTTTTAATAGACTAATGATCTTTTGGAGAGAAGGGGAATTTAGTTTGGTAGAACTAAGTAACGATAAAGTACAGAATGTTGAAAAAGAAGACGAAGCCAATGAAAAGAAAGTAAAGTTTTAAAGTACACAAAGGCAAATAGTTAAGTTCATACGACCCGTGAAGAAACTAGTTGTTACACGAAAATTCTTTGAAATTCAAATACCCTTTGTTACTTGCAGATAGGTTTACAGACAACACAAGATGATTTTGTTGAGCAAAAATCTTAAAAATATACAATATCTCGCATATAAAACAAGAATATTAGAGCAAAAGGCGCTCTTTCAGCGCTTGAAGAAGAGAGATATCTTGCTTTGCACATGAAAATACAGACACCTAAATATTTGAACCAGCTATCACGTCGCTCAACTAAATTCACATTGAATAACACAGTTCGTAAACTTCACAATACTTTTTGGACTAAAATCAGATCCGACTGACTTCAATATCTACTAAGCATAGCCTACTCCGTAACTTTAAACATGTCTGTTACGTTTAGCTATTGAATAATAAACGTAGTGCCAGGCGGGTACGTGACGTACCCGACGCGAGACGTGAGTAGCCTTCGGAGACCACCCTGCCCAAACACAACCCTCACACGTCACACACAACCCCAAACGAAAATGCACTTTATCATCCAGAGAATTGAGCCCATTCTCATCCAAAACTAATTCGGACTTCCAGCCTTTTGTTACCGCTCAAAAAGTTTTTTCAAAGCCGTGGTTTTCCCAATTTTCTGGGTAATTTTCTGTATGCCACGTCCATTGTCATTTTGAAATGTGTGGTGGAAATAGTCAAATGGGAGTCGTAATGTTAATTTATTACAATTTTAAGGGGAAATACTTTAAGTTTCGTGTGCTAGGCAGTTTTGAAAAAATGGTACGGATATCCGCGTGTTTGAGTTTTGTCGTATATAACAACGTTGTGTTTAGATTTACGATCTGCTCAAGTAGGTGAGACAGTGGACCGTTGTCGCTGGGCATAAAATAACGCTTCATTCTCATAATTGTTTACATCAGCACGGTAATCTCTGAGTAAAATGTTACAATGTTACTGAATGGTTACTATTTTTACGTCATCCAATAAGTTTTAATTCGTTATCCAACTGCCCATGATGGCATCCGCAGCCCACAGAAATATCGACGTTACCAAAAAAAAATATAGTCGTGTCAAATTTCAGACTTGATTTACCGGATATAGGTTCTTTATAGGCTGTTATAATGATGTGATGTTGACCTTTCCTTTTTAACAGACCTTTGAACAAGAGGAATTACTACGTTGACATAAAGCAGAGATGACTTTTGAAAGCTGCTGGTTGAATAGTTCTATCTTAACTACGAGTACAATAAAGTTATAAAGAGAAATTGTTTGTCTCTGTTATTAAAAAAGAATCTGGATGTACTACAGATACGCTTACAAAAAATATTTTACTGGGAGAAAGCCAAACTATTGCTGAGTGTGATTATATGTAACTTTTTATTTTGTGATTTTTTATTTCATTTACTACACCGTCATCTAAATGACATTATTTTTTTTAAATTTTGCAACCGCGGATCACAAGTGTTGTAGGCAAGGCCCAATCATAAGTGAAAACGTAATATATTTATTTACAACAGTATTAATACACGTAGTACATAAACTTTTATTGTAATTAATAAGAAATCAACAATGAAATAACTGCGATCGATAGAACTACATAAATGAGTAAATAAATTATATATGGACCGCTAGTTTATTAACATTCTTTTTTCCATTTTCTGTTTCGATTTTCGATCACTAAGGATACGACACTATTTTATGTAACGATGAAATGGCAACTCCCCAAATGTCAGTTTAGTCTACGAAATATAAATCAGAGATTAGGAATATTGTACTTCTCCTGTGCGAAAAGTCGCAGGATCGAAGCCTCGTTAAAAAGGTAGTTCATAATAGAATCCTCCTCCTCACAGCAACTTCAAAATAATTTAAACCACATAGACTTATCAACTTCAAAATGTAAATTAATATCTGCCAAACTTATTTAATTTCCAGCTCCTTTTGAAAACAATACCTGCCAATGTGTGGGAGTTTAAATTAATTTATTGGAGTACATTCTCGGAATATATAAGTTTCCGGACTAATTAGATCCTTCAATGTTGAGTGAGACGTTGTATGATTTTGGTTAAGGATTTATCAGGAGTATGTATGTTGAGGTGCAAAAGAAATTCTAAAAAGCCAAATGCCTATGAAATTTAAGACGAAAATCATGAACTCATACTCACTCCATCTCTAACCTACGCATGTCAAACGTGGAAGTTCACTCATCGAGTAAAGAACAAAATTACTTCCTGCCTGCGAAGTATGGAGAGAAGTATGGCAAAAATAAAAAAAAGCATCGGCACTCGGTTATAAGACAAAATACCAAAGTCACAGATGATCTCACCTACGCTCTCAAACTTAAATGGAGATGGGCAGGACACGTAGCAAGAATGAGTGACGACCGTTGGACGATTCGCATGACGTCATAGCTTGGCCCTACAGGCAATAGAAAACTAAGTAGACCGATAACTAGATGGGCTGACGACATCACACGAGTCGCAGGAAAAAAACTGGATGTCAGAAGCTTCAGACCGTGACCGCTGGTAATCCCTGGAGGAGGCCTTCACTCTCACCATGTGAGAGGTTCTTGCATGCTAATCATGATAGGTTTTTCCAATAGTTTTACTAACTATACAATCTTTTGTTATTTTACTTTTTATATTATGCAATTAATCAATTATATTTATTCTATTAATTAATGTTATTTTAATAATTCAATGAAATAATATACTCAAATAATTAAAATAATCAATGTATGAAATTAGTCAATCTTGTTTAAAAACCTTTGTACACTTTTAACTATTATTTATTTTTAATTTGTTCCAAGACCAAGCTATACGATCTGAATAATTAAAATTGAAGATTAAATTAAATTAAAATATTATAATATTTACAATTTTTGTTTTTATTAATTTTTACTTGAAAGATTTAAAACAGTAAATGTAATGCATGAAATAAAAGGCTTTTTTTATTTTATTTATGTAGGTATGTAGAAGTTTCAATCTGTATCAGTAGTTGACAGATGTTGTAATGAGGCTGAATAAAGTATAATTCGAAGTCAGCGAAGGTTATGGTCGAAATGCCAAAATGGGAGAGATTTATCATATGACATTTCTATAGGTCTTCTTGACATTTTTTTCAATCACTATTGCACGCTTTTGTTGATAAAAGGTTATTTATCTAGAGCCTCAGGTATTCTTGTATCAACAGAGACACCCTCACGCCCCTAGCCACAGCAGGAGACATCTTAGGCGTCGGGAGTTGCTAGCCGATTGCGGACACGCAATCGGCTAGCAACTCCCGAGCTACCGAGCTACCCATTACTCGCTGTCGCGAGTAATGGGTAGCTCGGCGTCCGATAAGGACCAGGCCTTAGTCAACGGCGTGTAGTGTTCCAAGCGCGCCTCAAACGGATGTCAGCAAAACTGACGGGGTCCGCTAGAGACGATGCCTGTCTGTTCTTTTTTTTTTAAATGTTACATTAACTGATATGCCTGTGTTCAGTCTGTGTGAATTGTAAATTATTAATAATTATTTGTCTTTTGTAGTTATATGATTATTGAATATCTGCAGCGTGTTGGGTCAAACTGTAAGTGCAGAGAGTTTTTGCAATAAATAAATATTGATAGTGTACAGGGTTTTAAACACTTAGTTATTACCTCAAAAATATAATAACATCTCTTATCATATTTACTATAACAATATATGAGACTCCAAATACCCACACCGGGTTGGTCTATATTCCTGTATAGAAAAAGCAATGACAGTTCGATAGATACTCATGTCTCTTAATGTAAACAACACGTATGCTGAACTCATGATTTCCCTAAGGATTGCGAATGTTAGACCGGTGGAAGCACTCGGTATAAAAACTGACTAGCTTTGGTATAATGAAGCTAAAAGTAAAATTCCTAGTAGATAATAGTTTATCTATGTATGATGTGTCTTGGGACCATTGAGCTTAGACATGTGTGAATATTGTAGAGGAACAAGTCTATTAATTTAAGTATAGCAAGCAAAGGGCGGATCGCACTATTTTCTGACCGACACGAACTCTTCTTCGGGAGCGGTCGTGTATACGAGGCATTAAAAATGCCGTGTTTCTTGTATGATGAATCGGACGGCCGTATCATTAACAAATATGTATTTTGAGAAGCGATAGTTCCATTCACTACATATGTGAACACACCAACTATAATGTAAACAGCAATAATTACAAAATATATTTCGCTTTGTAGGCAGGATTTACAAAAATTACTGGTCCATATCACTCGTTATCCTTTTAACAACAAATTAATACTCACGAAAACCACCTAGATAAATAAATTTTGTGATTACACATTCTGTTAGACAAGGCTATGTATTATTTTGGATAAAGAAATAAAACTGATCTATATAGTGATTTGCTAACAATAACTTGTAGAAAAGACAAAGGATATAATTTAATTGGTATTCCTAGACAGAACAGCAATAACTATAAAAAAATAACCCTTCAACGATTCCTTTGTATTTATTCCGCTCTGGACATCAAAATCAGTTTGTTTTTCACGATATAAAAACAAATGACTGTATAAAAATGTTAGTCATATCGTTATCTAGTTAAATGAGGCCGTAAAACTTGTTTACGTAGTTGACGAGGTTTCATGGCCACTATTGACTATTTTACTATATAATGACTAGGTTTTTTGACGACAAAATGTGCTTTTACGAGAGTATGAACGGGGAGCATTGTTGCCAAGATAGTGAGGTAGTTAGGACATGGGCTATCTTTTTTGTTGTGGGTACTTTGTTAGTACGTTTTTTACGTAAAAATACAAAAAAAATCTCGTGCATTCGTTTCCATGTGTTAAGCCACAAGAACCTTGCATACGTCTTTAAACAACTTTAACAAGTTTCTTTTTTCTTTTCTTTCTTTAAAAAAAAAAGTTTCCCACACTAGGAATTTCTTCCTGTATCATGGGTGCGTTTACAAATATACAAACTCACATACACAACACCCAGAGCCGGTACAACTATCTGTAGGTCATACAAATATTTGTTCCGTGCGGGAATCGAACCCGTGACTCGCAGCGCAGCAGTCAATCGCTCAAGTTTAAGACTATCCAATTTGGCAATTGAAGAAACGGAAGGGGAGACGTCTCACAGTTTCCCCAAGGATGTGCCCTAACAGGCGTTGCACAGAGGAGGTTTCAGGTTGGTCTTTTAAGAGGTATTCAGGTACTGATGATGATCACCGGTGTGGTTTTAGTGAGGTAAAAATTCCACACACCCTGGTCTTTTCCCCTAAGGTCAGGCGCCTTTTGAAGATTCCCCGCCGAAAATAAAAATGAAAAAAAACGAAGGCGCATAAATTTGCCAAGAATAAGACCTGCAATAAAAATCGAGTCTACTAATCGCCTTTAAAGTTAAAGACTCGTCTTGTATTTACTCAAGAATCAAAAACACCTGAAAAAGTCTAAGAGACACAGCAAATAACACAATTTGAAAGCAAACAAGATTGGTAACAAGTTAAAACGGTTTTATATTATACTAGCGGACACCTCGCAGTTTAACCCGCGTAGTTGCCATTCCCGTTGGAATACTGGGATAAAAAGTAGCCTATGTCACCCGGCGATAGTGTAGCTTCCCAACGGTTAAAAAAATTTCGAAATCGGTCTAATATTTTTTAAGTTTATTTGTTACATACAAAAATACACATTTTTCCTCTATACAATTTTAGTATAGATAGTGTAGATTAGTATTAGTATAGAGTATAGATTAATAAATAGCTATTTCTCGAGTCTTCACTTCCGTGGGTTAACCAACAATTAACGTGCACTTTTTTAGATATTCAAGACGAACAAAAAAAATCTCTTCATACTATTAGTTTAGATTATTTAGGCAGGTGAAGAAACGAAAGTAAGTAGCTACATAATTACGACAACAACAAAAAAACAATGATGCCTACAATTCAAAGTTGCAAAGCAACTTAATAAAAACTGAGTCTGCAAATCTTTGTGCCATTAGATCCCTCTTTCTCACAAGATCAAACACATTCAAATATAAAAACAAGTTTCTTATTTACTCAAGAATCAAAAAACACCTTAAACAGTCTAAGAGACACACAACAAAGAACACGATTTGAAAGCAAACGATAAAACAACGTCATAATAACGCGTTAAAACACAAACAATCCGGGCTTTCAGTTAAACAAATATTGGCGCAAGTAATGGCTGCTACCCAAAAGGAAATAAAATATAAATAAAACACGACCATGTTTTGAAATATCTGTATACGTTAAACAAACATTGAGACGAGGATGAAATAATTTTGTCTTTGGTTCAAATTGATACTGTGTTGTTTTTGGTTATTTGTGATCATGAATGAAAATTCAGCTGAAAAGGTAACATATTGTCATAATTCCTCGAAGGGATTTACTTTACCAACTCTGTATTTTTAAGACTAGCTTACTTAAATGTCTAACCGAACGTAAACATAACATAATTTGAATGAATAATACAGAATACAAAGCAGTTTTTTCAATTATAAACATTGAAAACTCAAACAAACTTAACTAAATAATTCTCTTCTTAGATCCCAATGCGTACAAGATAAAAATTAAATAGTAGTTTATATGATTTAATCGATTGCCTACTAATTCGACACACCTACAAATGTATGGACACACGTAGTACCCTGTATATTTGGTTTTAACACGTATTCGCAAATTCTTTTTACATTTCATTTAACAATAATCCTGAACAAAGAACTGGCAATTAAATACAGTTTTGTAAAGTTTATATTTTATTCCGAGGAGTAAAAATTGCTGCCGTATTGGTTTTAAGGCAGAAAAATATCTGCTGAAGCTTTTTTCACATTGGGTTTACTTTGTTTCAGCCGATTATTTTGTTTGTATTTTATTTGTAACTGTTAATTTGACCGTTTCTAAACCCGATAAATTTTTAGAAAGCCAGCCTTACTACTCAAACAAAATACTTTCTATGTTTAGTTAAAAAATGTTGTGGAGCACGATTAATGTCGATTCGGGACGACTTTCATGTCTTTCTTGCCATTTTTAACCCCCGACGGAAAATGTGCATTTGTGTATTTGTGTATCTGTCTGTGCTATCATAGCTATTAAACGGATGAACCGATTTTGATTTAGGTTTTTTTTGTTTGAAAGGTGGTATTATCGGGAGTTTGTTTGGTGGAAATCGGTTCAGCCTTTTAAAAGTTATAGGCTGTTTACGCTGGGCTAGGCTGTTTCGCAAGATATCGTGTTATAATAACGTGTTCGATGGTTTGTTGATCGAAGCGTGTCTGCTAGTAGAAAAATACATAGTTGAAAAATATGAAACAAAAAGAAGTTGTCGGGGGTTTCGGTTTTTTCTTTAATTTTACTTGTTCATGGTAAAAATGTCTGTAACTGTAATTATTAAATGATCACCATTGCCATGCTAAAGCATGCTAAATTGCAATTATGCCCCTATATCGAAGAGCTGGCAAGAAACTTTGCGGTTTGACATGAATGAATCTATCCATATAAGGCTAGGGCCACATCCTGCCACCTCGATGTCTCAATGTGTCTATTGGCAAGTTGCGTGTCTATCAGAATGCATTCAGCTCGAACCGGGAATTTAGTTAGGGATTATAGGCGAGACCGAAACGCTAGACAAATAGTGAGGTGGAGACGTTAGGGATGGCCGGAGCTTTAACCTAATGGATACGCGTTCGTGTGCTTCTCGGCTAGGTTCTAACTGGGTGTCATTTATTTTGACGCAATTGTTCTACGTGGCTGCTCATTCGTTTTATTACGCATTTTTGCCGTCATCAGTTGTAGTCTAATCTCGCACCATTTTTATTTGATAAAGAGCCCGCCCTTAACTTGATTTCCCCAGTTGAAAAGCGATAGAATGTCTTCGATAGAGGTCTAATTATTTTTTGTCGTATGAAAAGAAAAGTCTTCTTTTTCATAACTAAGACAAGCTTTACCAGAATAGCTGATTTTGGTATCTCCATCGAGTGTAAATCTGCATCAGCACTAAGCCCTTAATAAGTATAGTCACTTTTAGCATTCCAAATTCATTTTCAGTAAAATTTTGATAAGTTCTGGAAGAAGATAGTGCCGTCAAAAACATTTCTGGATTAAGATGCTTGGAAATCTTGCTAAGGAAGTGACTTTCTTGAATATTACAATAATCTTCCAGGCCAGTTATTTGGGGTCGGTGCAACAATATGTCAACTTCTTCCATTCCCTCATTCACACTCTTTTCTTTTACCCAATTTCATACAGAACAGCCTTATCCTACCACTACCGTAGAATTTTTCAACTCCACCAATACAATCTAACAAAAATAGAATAAACAATTCGAGCTGGTCTCCAAGTCTCCGAGCGTGTTGTAGTGAAGCAAAGTTATGCTAACAGAGGATCCGTGAGGTTTACATTAAAGTAAGCCTCTTACAGCGAGTCAGCCGATGCAAATGATTCCCTTGCATTATCAAATGCGTTCGCAGTTGGCTCGATTGCATGCTTGTTTTCTATTTGTGGTTGTTTTTAAAGAGTTTAAGATGTTATGGTAAATGTGTGTAGGAATTGTTGGTTGGGGTAATTTCTTCTAAAAACAATTATAAAAAAGTCTGTCTCGGCATTACACCTTTGTAAGTGCAAGTGTGTTGATTTCTTCGTTTGCCTTTGATCTGATGTGGGACAGCAAAGCAAAGGCACAAGCAAAACAAGTTCATTTTTATAATATTCTTTGAAAGGTGGTGATGTTGTTCAGTAAGGTCTGGATTTTAGTACCTCAAAACGGCGTGCGTGTATAATATTTTATTTCTCTTAAACCTTAATTAAAGGTATTTTGAATTGTCAAACAAAAAAAGATGAATCTAATTGCGCATTCGCAAGCCTCAGTAATTCTCTATGGAGAAGAACGTGCAAGAAACTCCACGGACACTCTTTTCCATCAGTTTCAATTACAAGTATTTGGTTACACCCATAGATTGAGAATTTTTTTGCTACGCGTTACACCAGTCTTTTTGGAAAATACATATATGCGAGAAAGATTTAAAAAGACGTGCACGTCTAGAGTAAAAAATCAATTTTAAAATAAAAAGTACTCAAATTTAAACAGGCTGAGGCAGCCAAGTTATGATCAATCCCAACTGATGGCGCCCGTTCACGCACAAGACGCATGGATTGGCACCACTCAGCTTAACCATAATGAAGGGAACCGATGCCACCATCAGAGAGAGCATGACGCACTCAACTGTCAGGATCACATGCACATGAGTGTATATAATAATTATATGAGTGTTCTCCATAATCTCATAGAGATGAGAATTTTCATAAAGCAATATAAAACACGGTAGACACAGTTTTAGAAGCGTTAAATAAATAAATCTTAGAACAGTACTAGTCACTTTGTAGCAAGCACGAAATCAGGAGTAAATCGTCTTTAGTCGGCATTTTGAGTGCTTGTAAAATATTTAAACCGTTTTGTACACAAGCGTTTTAACCCAATTTAAGTGAGACTATTTTCTGAAATGGTTCATTTAAAATATTTATTGTAAGGTCCGAATTCTGCTGTGGACATTTGCTAACTGTTATTGAAATAATAATCACTATTGTATATATTATACTGAAGTTATGGGTATCGGACCAGTTCCAACAGTGAATATGGTAATTTGAATGAGTACTGGTATTTTACATGGAGTGGCTGCTTATTTGACTTCCACAAACCAGTAACTGAATAATACAATAACCCTGAGGCCCTAGACATGTGACATTCTATCATCGAAAACGTGGCGAAAGATATTGTCAAAAAGGATAAATTGTGTGGGATTGACAAGCGATATTGAAAAATCACGTGACATTTTGACATTTCGACTATCGCCTTCGCTGATATCGAATGCCACTTGTCGACAGCCTCTGGGCAAAACTGGTGGCAGATTATATGTTTTCTGATAACCGTTATGACTGTAAAAACTTTTCTAATGATAGTTATGCACAACGGTTTCACGTGCTTGCCAAGGCACGGAGGACTCTCGGCGAGCATTGCTAAACCTCGAAGATCCAACCGTGCAGCCGTTAATATTTTGCCACAGGCTCCTCTGAGATGATAACACGCTGATATTTTATATTTCAGTTAAAAGAATGCAATGTATCGCTTGTATTTTGCCTGTATTGGAAATGAGCAAAGATTTTCTGTTTCCGATAAGAATGTCTGCAAGACCAACTGTATTAGCATCTAGCAAAAATAAAATTGAAACTGCAAATCGGAGTCTAAGAAAACTAAAACTTTATAAAAATACTCGTATCCTACCTTTGCTGGTATATTGCGTTTGATACAGATGTTAAAGTTTACCTCCAAACTAACTTTCTTATATCAGAAGCAATATATAATAGTGAAAAGTTTCTTCTTTAAACTCTAGAATCTTCCGCATGTACAGAAACTTGTGCGATATTCAGTGGACATTAGATGTATTAGCTACTGTTAGCTTCCTTTTTAATTGATTCTTAGCTCACTACCTTTCCTGGGAAATCACTATCTTAGAAAACAAGGAGAGAACTACGGTATAATTATGTTCTTGAAACTTAAAGTTTCAAGGAATTATTATACTTGTTAGAAATTTGTTTTTCTAAGATGCAGAAGTCTTAGAGCGTAGCATATTATTTCATGTATAAACGGCGAGCTTTTGTATCCCAAGGGAAAATTATACCGGGATGAAAATTGTCCTATGGGTAATAATCAAGGTTATGAACTATCTTTGTGCAAAATAATTTCGTCCAAATCCGTATAGCCGTTTTCAACACAAACTTTTAACACAAACTTTCACATTTGTAATGTTAGTGGGGTTCATGAATTTTGGCTATGTTTTTAATTTGTACTTAAAATTCAGAGAACAGTTCTCAATCTAGTATCTACATACGTAGACTCAATCTTTTATAACAACATTAGATTAGGCAACAAACTCTGACGTCTAATCTTTGTAACCCAGACCAAAACATCAAACAAAACTCACATAACAGTCAAATACAATCCAACATTAAAACGTAACAAGTCAGTTAAACTATGTTCTGTTAGCTCAACAATGTTTTTAACAGCCATTCAAGAAATTACATCGTAAACTGTCATGCCGGCGTTATGGCGGCAAATTGAAATTTCGTGACAAGTGCAGATACATCGCATGTTTGGGTGATAGTAAAATACATAGTTGGTGTAGTGTGGGGGCTAAATTGCTGTTTGTATTCGTGTTGATGTATTTTATGGTGTTGTTGGTGACATTTTTGATAAAAGCCTTGAATCTCTCTCTTCTCATTCGTTGTTTTCATTGGTCGTGTCTATCAAGGAAAGCTTTGACGGATTCAGTGATGAACTGCTTTCAAACCACTCTGTCTTTGGCTTTTCTCAGGGCATTGCTTACCATGAGTCCTGTTGTTAAATGCAAAATGAAAGTCATCCACTTTTAAATATTATACAGTCTTATCGAAGTGGCCTACATAATAGATTTAGACTGAAGTTTGCTATAATAAGCCTAATAGTAGGGGTTTTAATTTCGAGTAAAAGTATGCGATCATTTATTCTATTACGTATCTGTGTACGTGTGGCCATATTCACGAAACGTGTGACACAATATTAATTATATGATAATATTTATTATGCTTAAAAATCTTATCTTCTGATAAGGTGGTTCTTTGTGGTTTTCCCTGAAGAGAAGACGGAGAAAGAACTTCCCAGGTCAAACATTTTAACCCGTAACAGTTACAAATACATGGTACCTACATTCGGAGGGTTGTAAAATACTTTGTGTTAAAGAACGACTCGTCGTTTTAGGGTTAAGAGCTGGTACTAGACGTGTAAGTGCTTCTGTTCAGTTTATGTTCAGATTTTAGTATGGAGGAACTAAATATTAAAGTGTACGTCTTAAACGTGCTATAAAAAGAAAATGTGGAAAATGATATTTTGAGATATGAAAGTAAAGGGTATTTTAATATCTAAACAATTAAGGCCATCATACAAGACGTCTTTGTTTCAGTTAAGTTCATGTTCAGATTTTAGTATGACAGAACTAAAGGTTGAAGTTTTAATCGGGGATGTTGAAATGAAAATGCAGATAACGACATTTTGAAATCAGATCAGTTAAAGACATGATACTAGACGTGAGTGGTTCAGTTCACGTTCATATCTTAGTATGGAGGAACTAAAGAATAAGTTACGTTTTGTTATTAATTCAGTTAAAGCCATGATATAATATGTAAGTGCGTTTGTAAAATTTATTTTAAGATACCAGGCAATCCGCTTCCATCTACAACAAACTAAATAAACTTTTAAATATTTTCCACATGACTTATCCAGATTGTAAAAAATCCAGAGATTTTATTATAGTTATTGATTTTTAGCCAATTTGTCAGAACAAATTGGCTAAAAATCAATAACTATGACGACATTGAAACTCATTTACAAACTGCCGTGATGATCTGATGATAAATGACGTATACACAAACATACCTCCGAATACTCTGACACACTCTTTACATACATACACACACACACTTACGCAACGCACACCCACTCACACCCATACGCGTACATGTTTTAAGTTATTCGTTTTTGTTTGTATACATTTTTGTTTAATAGATAATATGTCGTTTTCCCATGGATAAAACTTTTATCCTCGAAGAAATTCTATAAAATTTTCGAGGACACTTTTAACATGAATTGTCAAAATGCATGCCAAAATGGATTGACAAGCACTACGGAAATGCCGCGTAGTCAACCCCAAACGTTTTGAACTTTTGACAATTTGTTTATAGCCCAAACCTCCCCCAAAATAAGCAGAACAGTAAAACACAAAATTAATTGCTCCGTCACCATAAAACAATAGTTAATTAACCTCACAATAACACCATTACAAAGGTAACTCCAGTTACAACCGTTACAATTGAGTTCACATAACTGCGGGTATGAACGTGACTGCAATGCGAGACAGATCTCACGTTCGCATCTCAGGATATGTCTCATGATCTGGACCGTTTAACTAACGAGATGATTTCGAGGGAATGGTATTGGGTGCATTGTTATGAATCATAATACAGAATGATACAAGTTATTGGGTGTATTATGGGTTTGAAGATAGGGAGGTACGTGGCTTTGAACCGCAGAAGCTCCATGTATGCGGTTTGGACTTTAGTGTATCGTATATATATCTAGTTGGAGTTGGTTAATGTTTGAATGCTTCTTGTTAAGAGAAATTTATAGCGATTATGCAATAGGACATTCTCAGTTGGCCCATTACATCTTGAGGTTTAAGTTTATCATCATTGCAACCGAAAGACGCTTACTACTATCCTGGGCTGACTTACAAGCGTCGCCACATTGACCAGTCCTATATTTCTTGCTTCCTACAGCCCCTCACCAGATAATCTGTTTATTTTGAAGGAGTAGAACACTAAGTTGTTGTAGCTCTTTTAACTTGAAATCATTTGCTGTCAAAGGTTTTACTACATCTGAGAAACTTAAATCAGTTGTTAATCATTGCTTGTCAAAAACGCCATGCACGCTAGTACAAAATACTGTCTGTCTTCAATCCAGTGTAGGCAAAAAACCCAAAAAAAAAATCGAACGACCCCGAAAAGACCATAAAAACGCCTCTAAAAGTCCAATTATAAGGCACGTAAACTGGAGGGTACATTAACAATACATTCCGAGGTATAACAGTAAGTTTATGAACTTACAAGGCCCGCATAACTGCGGGGAGACGTGTTCCTACTACAAATGTTGGGCAGTTTACCGATCTATGTGCTACGTTCATGGGTTACTTTAATTATTGCTTATGGGATTGGGAAATGTTTCTTTTTAAAGGAGGGCCTTTTTTGTTAATTATGGCGATTGGGATTGATAAGGTATAGTAAGCAAAGATGACGAGACGGGCGCGACTCCTACCGAAGCCTTGACCTTATTAACACGGGGTCCCAGCTCTATTAAAAATATTGGTTCAAATATATATTATATCACTAGATGGCACGATATGCGTCGATTTGATACTGAGTTGTGAGTAAAATTAACATTTTCTAGAATTGATCACAAAAATTGTATGTTCTTGTATAATCAACTCTTTTGTACAAAATTAAGGAATATTGGACTTTGAATTCACATTTCAAAGATTATTTGAACGGATCACATAAAACTGCTTCCAATAGAAGGCGCGGTTTTAAAAATCTGAGGCATGCCACTCGATTTTTTAAACAGTAAAAACGTACAAAAATGGTATAAAACAAATCGTCACTATTTTTAAAGAAAAAATAGTCACAAACCGAGTAAGCCCTTTTACTTGCAAGTCGCTGCCAGCACTATTTACAGCTGTGGAACGGCACCGAACGCGATACATGTACATTTAGTAAATATGAGTTCGTATAGTCCGTCGAAAAAAGGCTAGTTACGTCGGCACAGTTTCTTTGTATGTGATGAGGCATCTGTAATTAATTGTCACAAAACGACATAAAAATTTATAATGCTTATGCTAAACCCTTAACAAAAGTAATAGTAGTACTTAGAATATGTTAGTAAAGACGAAAAATAAATAAAACAAATACTACCTACCAACGGAAGGTTGCCATCGATGAAAGGAATGAGGAAGATAAAAAATGGAAGAAAAAATCCGTTACAGTTCTGGTGCAATGAGTGACTATGGGGAAGTTGGCACAAGAAAAGAGACGTACGACTTTGCCCAGCGGTGGGCAAAGTCGTACCACTCGGTCAATGGATTCTGATGATCAAATCAACAATATAGTGAATATGATAAATACAATGTAGTTGTGTTGTTTTCCTTTTTATTTTTAAAAGTAGGGACATACAGGTAACGTCATCAAGACACCAAGAGTGTTTAATATAGGAAAACATCCTTAAATATTTTGGCCAATTCTTTCACCAAAATACGAAAATTGCTTCATTACCCTTTAAACAATTTCCCCCGACACGTAAACACACAGAAAAAAATCATTAATATCAGACACAGAGAGTGGTAATAAGGAAGGAATCACAAAAAATTGAGGATAAAATTTCACATCTTGGAACGTCTACAAGCCTATCTTGAACTTTTTCAAGCCTGCAGCGGTCCGGCGGAGGCAATTTGAGCGAGATTAAATCCCGAATCCTCCCGACCGTGGCCGAATGAGCAGGACCCACCCGAGCGATTTGCTTCTGTCTTCAAATTCCACCACTTACCTTTATTCATAACGTGATATTGGTTCGGCTCGGAATTCGGTATCTGTTCGGTAATAATTTGAATTTGGAATAAGAATTTTTGAAATTGGAATTCGGGGAGGTTTCGGTTGGGATTTGATGGCTTGTTTCGATTTTCTGTCTGTAAGCAGGACTTGTTTAAATAGAACAGTGCATGGAGATAAGTTTGTAACTCAATTTACAATTCAATTTCGTATCGCATATAATATCAGATATGATATGCTGCACATGCTGAAAGGAAGATAACAAGAGAGTACCTAGATTAAAGAGTAAATAAAGAAAAGGCACGGTCAGAGGCAACAAAAACCAGGACTAGAACTAGTTCTAGTTCAGGTCCTAAATAATTGATGAGCGATGAGATGATTCTGCGAGAGAAAAAGATCTATGAAACATGACCGATAGCCCTATATTTTTGAGACAAGAATTATGATCAAATAAAAATCAAAATGTTTTTATTGTAACTCGTACATTATACAGCATCACATAGTTGGAATAGCCCCAGTAAGTTATAAATTATACTTGTGTTGAGGTTATATCGCTACTTCCCATAGTGTCTATTATATAAGGTTGAGACCATACAATTAGACCGGCAAAATAGCAATAAAAATCTAAATAAAAAACAATTTTAATGAATACATGAAATGTCCGGAAATGGTTTTATTACTAAAGTCCTAGTTGATATTACTAACTGTGAAATTTAGAGGTCCTTTAATTATTACTAGTAACACGAACTGGACAGTAACACAACTACATCTTACTACACCCACATCAACACTTTTCACCCATATCGTTAATCTTAACGAAAACTTCGAAATTGTCCCATCAAAACTTCTTAAACCCCGAATGGTCCCTTTTCTCAACATTCAAATGACCACCGTCCAACGTAACACTCGGTAACAGCCAAGTTGGAAACTCTATCATCCTCTATATCCTAGGACGTTTATAATCCGCCGCAGTTTGGGCAGGGCTTTATTAAGGCTCTCGTGGTATGTAGAGCGTGTACAAAGGGACCTTTGAGTGGCAACTTCACAATGTGGAGGTAGGCTCTATGTAGGGTACAGGTTTTGTAAGAATTTGTGTTGCTATGTAGTTAAGTTTTAAAATTTTCATGTGGTCTTTTAAGTAAGTTCTGATCCGATTGATAGTGTTTTTCTCTGATAGAGAACTACACTGTCACTGAGTGTTATAGGCTAATAATCTCTGATTTTTAATTTCGTAAACTAAACTGAGATTTGGGGCGTTGCCACTTTATCGTTATCGTTACACTTGCTTGAGCCAGCGGCTTCGCCCGCGTGAAAGTCGACAATTATCCCAAGGAACCTATTACCGGGAAAAAGAGTATCCTATGTGCTATTCCAGACTATAATCTATCTCTGTGCCAAATTTAACCCAGATCCGTTCAGCCTTAGCACAGACACACACTCACAAACTTTTGCTTTCATAATATTAGTGTGATGAAAAAAGTGCCATATCCTGAATGATCGAAAATCGAAGTAGATTGAAAATGGAACTATTTCGCGGCAAAAAAAATACACCTGTTATGAAACTAGCGACCCGTATTTAATTACTACACATTTATGTCAGACTTCATTTTATCGATCTCATTTATTTTATTGTTGATTTAGCCAGCAAAAAAATTCTAAATCTATGGATTTAGCACAATAAAAGTTTATGTACTATGTGTATTAAAACTGTTATATTAAAATATATTACTAAACAGTTATTTATACCAATTAGTAAAGTTAAATTGAGGAGTCATGTAACATAGATTCGATGAATCACTTATGATTGACCTACAAATCCTACAACACTGTGCTCCACGCTTGCAACGTTTAAAACAATTGGTCATTGGCAGCTGTCAGTTTAGTCTACGAAATTACAAATCACATTATACTACGGTATGTCCCGAATTAATGTACGTTTCTGGGGTTATAGACAAAGGCAATCGCGATCGTCACCATGTCACTTGGACATGGTGACGATAGCGATTGTCAATCAAGAAGATTTTTACTTTTCGACAATTGTTATAGCTGATGGAATGCTCTTATGGAATAGATCAAAGGAGCCTCGAAAGGTTGGTAAAAGAAGCGGTATCAAACAATCAATTTTTAAATTTTGTACCGCTTCTGATACCAAACTAAAAAGGTACCTCAGTGTTATAAATCAGTGCTACAAACGAAAAAAAAACACGGTTTCTAGTATATTTACCAAAAACGAAATACCACCTGTACAAAAAATTAACGTTTACGTTTACGGAGGCCGTTACTCAAGCTCCCGATGTTATCAGCGTCCGCAATAAATACCATTTTGTACAAAATTATAATTTCATTTAAACGCAGCTTCGTAATTGGCGAGCTCCGTAAACGCTCCCCTTTTTTATCTGTGCTCCTGAATTTTATCTGTGCACGTAAAGACTTTGACAGGATGCTATTGTCAAAATGGTTTGTTTTTATTATTTAGCGACGATTTTGTGAAAAATGATTGTAAAATTGAGGGTTTTTAATTTTTTTTGAGGTTGTTTTATTGTTATGAAGTAATGACTAATTTTATTTTGTTGTTTTTTTTCAGGCAACTAAGTTAGGTTAGACGGTCATATTAGTGGTGTTTATTTTGAATCGTATTATATAAAAGCGAAAGGTCACTCACTTACTGATCACGGAATATCGAAAACCGCTTGACGTAAAAAGATAAAATTTGGCAGGGAGGTTCCTCAAGTGACGTAAGTGCGCACTAAAAGGATTTGTAGCAATTCCACCCCTTTTTTTTGTTAGCACTCACCGCGAACCCGCCGCGGCTATCCGTTACCGGTCCCTTCGCTGGGGAGTATCCCCCCATCACCGGCACACCAGAACACATTGTACGCCGTGACCACCCCAGGGACCAAACCAGCACATGGGCGCCAGACGACCCCGTGTATGGCACGCTTGGTCCCCTTGTGACGAGTCAAGGTCAATGGGCCCGCCACCTACCATTTTAGGGGATAAGGAGAGCGGCCAAAGCAATACCGACACTCCTCTTCCCCTGCGGCCCTACCGCATCCGCCATCAGACGGAGACGACCCCGTCCAGGTCGCGGAAGTTAGGGAGAGCGGCGCACCGCAATACTGGTACTCTTCTCCCGCCGCGGCCTACAACCCTCAGCCACGATATCTTATGGGACCTGGGACGCTCCATAAGACATCGAGGCCCGCCTCAGTAGCGATGTTGCCTGTTACCAAGCGGCACCGCAACCTACTAGTTGGCCGTTACGTCGTCGGCTTAATCGGCAAAAGCCCTGACGAGCGGCCCCTCCTCGGGTTCATCTTCTCTTCACTGTGGGTGACCAAGCTACGGCTACTGAGCCCCCCTAAGGGGATAAAAAGGGGATTTTATGAAATTTCTACAGTTTGTAAATTGGACACATGAAATTTTAGATTTACGCTCTTGGTTGATAAAAAGAATTCATGTATTTATTGCTTTTTTCGAAACTCTACCCCTAAGGGGATAAAATAAGAGTTGAATTTTTATGTGGAATTTCTTCGGTTTGGAAGGTAAGACATCTGAAGTTATTGGTTTACGCTCTTGGATAATAAAAAACAATGAGTTATTTTTTTTTTGGTAATCCTACCCCTAAGGGAGTAAAAAGAAGGTAGAAAGTTTGTGTGAAACTTCTACGCTTTTAAGTGTGGCACGTGAAATTAAAGATTTATGCTTTTGGTTGATAAAAAGAATTCATGTATTTATTGGTTTTTGGAAATACCACCTCTAAGAAGGTGAAAAGATAGAAATTTGGGCTGATATGTTTGAAACTTGTCATAAATACTAACCTAAGTAAATAGTAAGCGTTAATTATTAGTTTTTCAAAACGACTCCTAAAAGATGATTTAGGGGGTGTTAAAGATTTTTGACGAATTTTACTGTACAGAGGTTCTTTTTATGATGTAGGGGTGCACTAAGAAGGGATATTTGGTAATTCAACCCTTAAGGGGGTGAAACTAAAAAGTCATATATAGGAAAAAATACGGATCACGCGAACGAAGTGCTAGTTGTATATATTTATACAAGACACTAAATACAACATAATAAAAATAAATACAGAAACAAAATACTTGAAAATTAATTATTTCTAAAATAGAATAAATATTTCCTCTAAAAACAAATTGGAACTATGTACGCATTGCCTTTAAAGTCCTATCTTAAAACAATACCCAAAAAGCATCAACTCCTCTTAACTAAACAGACTAAAAACTCGATTAAAATCTATTGTGTCTTTGTTTCAGGTAAGAACGGCCATTGATCCGACTAAAGCTACCCCATCGAATCCATTTTCTTAGAATTACCCTATCAAATAAACGGCAAGATAAGAAGTTCAAAAGATAAAGAAGAGAAAACCGGTTTCTTGGATTTAGAATTCCTACGCTTTACCGTTGCCAAGTATTTGGGCAAAGCGTTTGGATTCTAAAACCAAATCGCTGGTCAGTCATCTCAAGATGCTACGGGCTACGCGCTACGAAGTGCTACGAATTTTGGTGAGATTTATGTATATTTTTTTGTTATTACTTACAACCGTTTTATGAAAGACCAACGCCCGTTTTTACTAACTGGGTGATATCTAAATGACTGCCTATATGAAAGTGTAGTGTGTTGGATTTTCAGCGCTCGGGTCAATGTCGAGAATTGAAAGTCCTTTAACTAATTTACTCTACTTCCAATATAGTGAACTGTTTTAATGTCATTTCTGTCAGACCTTTTAGATCTAATTGTAGTGTAGCTCTTCTTGTACTACAAAAGTACTAGTTAATAGGTCTTAATGGAACCACACCCTAATTGATACAAAAACTAGCCAAAACACTCATGTTCATGTTGTATGTGTAAATGAATAAATAAATATTTACTGCTATGACTGATGTATCGAAATTCAATCAAAAGAAGATTGATCTTGGTTTGTGGCTTTAAACTAATTTTGTTTTGATTATAAATATGATAATAGTGTTTCAGAAAGCGCTTGTGTATGTTAAAGAAAATACATTTATTTGTGACCCTCACAGGAGGCATGAAATAAGCAAAACCTAAAAAAAAAGCAGTAAAAAATAAAAACCCCGTGCGAGACAAAAAGGGCTCGTATCTGAGCATGTGCAGTGATATCTAAAATAAAATAACGCTGCGCTGGTATTCTGATAGGGCCCACTGTTGATGACACGGACACACTCAATTAAGCGGAACATACAATATTTAAAAAATATAAATAAAATAGAATACAATAAATAATAACAAAATAGTATAAACGCCGAAGGTTAAAAAAAATAATAACCTTAGTCAAAGTATGTATGAGTGTTAGAATAAAACAAAAAAGTAAATAAAACACATTAAAAATACGACCGAAATCCTGGCGACGGCTCAATGATCATTTGTCGAAACCATAGCGCAGACCAAAACAATAAATGCTTAGAATGTAACAAAATAAATAAATAAAATAAAATTTATTCATCAAAAATGGGTACAATTTATCCATCCAAATCAAAAACACTGAAATACTAAGGTTTTTTGTTTTTAAAGATAGAGTGAACGACGATTTCTTAAACTGTGTTACAGACACCGGCGCCTTCCTCCTACAGCTAAAAGTTACAAGTCATGTGTCAGGTAATATCACGTTTGTCATGTCATTTCATGTATTTTTTTTATCATATGATTTGCTGTAAGAGGAAAGTAAATCTAAATTTAATACAGGTAGTGTACACAGTTAATGATTTAACATTGATTTTAACATTAATATTCACCATCGCTGCATTACAATATATATTCTCTTATCAGAATGAAACCCTGTTTTGTAAAACACACAGCAAAGACGCATAATAAAATCCTTTCCACTCCACTCAACAGAAAGGAATTTACATACAAACCAAATAGCCAAGCAAACAGTAAATCTTTAGAACGCAGCTCATAAAACTCGCTATATCGGTCTAACGATACTTTAACTCGCTTGCAGGCGAAGACGACGAAATAGTGAGATTTACGCCAGAATAATCCAAAGCACGGATTATAAGATAGGATTAGACATTGGTTGGATAAATGCCCTGTAAACTTCTACGGTCTTTCACTTCATGACAAGAATCTTCTATTGTTTTTTATCTGGTGGCGCGGTAGTGCCCTCGCCAAGATGAGCCAAGCGCAGCGCAAGGCCACTATCTACCTTTTCTCGAAGTGCATCGTAATTTTTTTTTTAACCCTCGTAACTTGGGTTTGGATTTTACCAGATAACCATATTTCTCGGGTTATGATGTCAATAGTAGACTTATTAAACGTATAAAGATTCAATTACTTTAAATTTAATGGATACCTAAAAAAACCCCAATTTCGTCATTGACTTACTCACTGATGATCATATAATTTCTTAGGGTACTTCCTGAAGTCCTAGAAAGCTAAAATTTTGAATGTAAGCTAGTATGTACAAAACTAACAAAAAAAATTCTTAACCTACCAAAACTTGCAACTTTTAACCCCCAACCCCTTGAACTAGGGGACGGAAGTTTGTATGAGACTTTTGCAAATTTTGGTTCTAGAGGTCTAAAAATTGATATAGGGACTCCTTGTTATAAATAATATAATATATATTTCGGGATTTTTAGTAACCCCCAACCTTCAAATTAGGGAAAGATAAAAAAAAAAAAAAAATGTCATAAGCACTCCTTGTTATAAATAATATAATATATATTTCGGGATTTTAGTAACCCCCAACCTTCAAATTAGGGAAAGGGAAAAAAAATAAAATATTGTCATAAGCAAGTTACAAAAAGAAGTGAAATCCAACCAAAAACATTTTCATGTAAAATGTTGCCAAGACGAGATCATATGGCGCGCACTGTTAAAAAGTTATCAGATCTCATGTAGAGCCAAGCTTCCAACTCTTTCATTGTTTTTATCTAATACTAGCTTTTACCCGCGGCGTCGTTCGCAGTGAAGCCATTTTTTTTTAATGGTAAGTATCCTATGTTACTTCTAATATTTATTTATTATTTATTATATTCTTTATCTCTTGCTTTTAGACAAAAATCATAAAAGCAAGTGTACAATGGGCGGTCTTATCGCACAGGGCAATCTCTTACAGACAGCCAATACCTCCAAGAATATATGTACAAAGTTTCATGATGATCGGTTCAGTAGTTTTTGCGTGAAAGCGTAAAAAACAAACTCACATTCACATTTATTAGTAAGGATTTTTTTTAATAAATATTATCCTATGTTACTTCTAATACCTCCAAGAATATATATACAAAGTTTCATGATGATCGGTTCAGTAGTTCTTGCGTGCAAGCGTAACAAACAAACTGAGGAACATAAGTAAGGATTCGAGATCAGTCTTTATCAAAGACTCGTAAATCGAAATTAGGCTAATAATTATCAGTCTGTAACGATCACATTGGCGAATACAGTCTCTGGAATCTCGCTTTAGAATTTGCTATAGAAATATAAGTGATAAAGGTTATGATTGCGATTTATGTAGGTTTGTTTAAAATAACAGTAGTTTCCATTTTCTCTCTAGGTCACCCTATCACGATATTTACCGGTTGAAAAAGTGGCGGAACTTTTAAGTGCCGATACTTGCCATGATGAACTTTATAGGCGCCAACACTGACCATGATTAGGCGACAAGGGTTTCTGTTCGGATAGGGTATGAAAATGCATCCAAAGCACAGAGCCATCAGTCTCTACCACTCCACTACTGGAGAAAGTTCTCTCCTATTGTCACTACTGAGCACAACCCTCAGTCAATGCTCCTTTCAACAATAGTGTTAACCTATCTGTACCTCCCTCTCCTCAATACGCAATAAAACAGGGAGAGTTCCACAAATCGACTAGGTTTCAACTTAATGCATTTAAATTTCTCTCTGAAACGCTCGAACATTTTCGATAAAACTCCTTTGGTTATAAAACGGCCCTGTTTATTTCACTCTAGTGTTTTCGAGTGTTTTAAATGAGTTCTATTCTGTTGTGTTATTGCTCCTCCGTAATGGCCACATGGGTTTTTATAGCCTTTAGAGTAGGCTGTGGTTTTGTATGTGACCTTTGTTGTGTACCTAATGTCTCGGAATGGTATTGAGAGGAGATCTTTGAGATTACTTGGAAATGAGTTTTATGCTATGCTCTACGCACTTGAAAGCAAGGGTTTCCTGTTGAAATGATGTTCAATTTCCAGTTATTCTTGAGGTTTTGTGTAATAGGCATTTCCCAACCAGTTTATTTAGTTTATTGCTGTCCTGAAAGAAGCAATAGACTGGTCTGACTAGTTTGAAATTTCTAGTAAATGAAATTTAAAGAAATTCTTGGTAGGTTCTTGGTTTTTCCAGTTCAGAATTTGGAGTTAAAAACGTGTCGAAACCTTCTTTATTTCGAACTGTACACCCTACTTCACATTATGTTGAACGAAACGAGTAAGCGCCATGAATGTCATGACGCTTAGGACATTTTGATCGCGAGTAAACTAAACTCTATAAGCGCTCTAGCACTGCATGTTTTAATAGTTTGATTATACAACATAAATAATGTTTAGCACTGCAGCAAACTTTAGTTCTAGCTCAAAATTTGAACAAATGGTTTTCATGAATGTTCTTGTCTATCTGTAGAATGTATGTCAATGATCGGACGACTACAAAATTCCTTTAACTCGAAAAAAGAGCCGAAGAAATGCACAACAGAAACAAGCAACTCCATAACTCAATTACAATCGTCGCAGTGGACTTAATTCAAGAATACAAAAGAAATGTCGAAATCTGCGCAAGGTTCTACAGAGTACTTATTAACGTCACAAAATGGACCCTCTACAGTATAATAATTCATTTAATTCCAGCTTGAAACACTGGCTCTTATCTCAGACGAAAGGATAGGATTTTGAGCGTCTGTGGCCGCTTTAAATTTTATGTTTTTAGTTGAAGCTGTACTTTTGAATTTTGATGGATCGCTGTTTATCAAAATTCATGAGGTTTTCTGTTTGTTGTGGGAAGATTGTATTGTTTATCTTTTCAAGAAATTGTGGAGATAACTTAGTACTAGGGTAGTTTAGTTAGGTTTGTATAAAAGATATATAAGTAAAAATATAAGTTATAAGTAACTTCTAAGTTAGCAGTAAAATTATCAATTCACAACCATCATCATCATTCTGCTCTTGTGATATGTATACTTGGGGTCAGCGCAACACGTTTTATATTTCCATTCGTATCAATTTCACAATAAAAGTCATAATTTAGTGCAATTGATTATTTTGTTGCCCTGGTTAAAAAGTTTAGGTTTACATCATTTTCTTAGTTGATCCTATAATAATAGGTTGGCTCTGAGATATTTAAACTAATGACCCTTTTCCATACGTATCATAAAAAATCTACAAAAGATAGCATTCTATTCGTTGTTCATTCTTTTCATCTCAACTTCTCTAATAGATAAGATCTACACAGAAACCTAGAAACATCAAAATACGATTGTCTATTCATAGATTTGAACAAAACAATTGCAGTGCGATGTGCCAGCCACGGTTGGGATGGTTATAATCCCGCCTGATTGAAGGATCACGGGGCTTATGCGGATAACATCGGATCATAGCAGATAACGAATACCATTTTGAAAATGTTTCTATAGTGATGTTTATTTTTATTTGTGTAGTGGAGTTGTTGTTGTCTGTGTGGTGTGTGGGTTTTTTGGTTTAAGTGGAATTACATATTTACAAAAGATACTGTGAGTAGTGACCGGGAAAAAAAATATAACTATTACAACCGTCAGTAATTTTTGAGTCTTTTAGTTCGGAGGCCCCAGGACAAGTGTCATTCGATGTTAGCGAAGGCGACGCTCGAAATGCTAAAATGTAAGGAATAAATCACTTGACATTTCATTTCATGACGCTTATCAAACCCATACCACGGGGTCCCAGCGCTAACAAAGAAGAATTAGTTCAAATAAGTGTCACTAGATGGCGTGATCGATTTGTTATTGAATTGTTTTTAAAATTAACATTTTCTAGAATTGATCATAAAAATTGTATGTTCTTTTTTAATCAACTCTCATAAGCACAACATTAATGAATATGGGGCTCATAATTCACATTTCAAAGATTATTTGAATAGATATTAGATATTTGATCATTTAACATTGATTGCAAAAGATGGCGTAGTTTTAAATTTCTGAGGCATGCCACTCGATTTTTTAATTTGTATTGGAACTATTAAATAACATTTTGGTACAATGACACTGTAAAAACGTACAAAAAAATACTTTAAAACAAATCGTCACTGAAAAAAATAGTCACGAACCGAGAAAACCCTTTTACTTGCAAGTCGCTACTAACACCGTATATAACCGTGGAACAGAATCGAACACGATCGAAGTACTTATAAAAATAATCATCAAACGAAAAACGCTAGTTACTTCGATACGGTTTCTTTATGGGATGAGGCATCTGTATGCTAGTATTATATTATCTGTGGCCATACATTTTTGAGTTATTTACAATTGCTATGGCGACGCTTTCGATGATAGAATGTCACTTGTCTGGAGCCTCTGGATATTGTGTTTGATTTCGGTATTGAAAAAAGTACTATTTTTTTATTTACTTGTGACTTGCAGAACATTTAAAAAGATAAGTCGCGTGAAAAAAGATAGGCTTTAAAGCTTGATTTCTTACTGAAACAGCTAGAGAACGTAAACCTAAGTACTCGTATTTTATCCTAATTTAAATTTAATGCCTCTATACGTTCCTAAAAAAGATGTCTTTATAGACAGACGGATGACGAAGTGATCCTGTCTTTTTTAAACAAGCAACCTGAAAATCATTGTTACAACAGCCTATATTTTATAACAAGCCATCAAATTACCGCCGCCCATAAAACCACAAAAACATAATACATCAAGCCACTGCCCCTTAATTCCGTCATCATCAGGGAAATTGCATTTTAATCTTAATCATTTATCAATTTATTACTCCGAAATGATGATATAGCTAATAAAACGGCGGATAGCATTTCATCTATCTCTCGATCGTAAAATTTAAAAGAGATATTAGGAGAGTCAGTAAAGTTTATTTGATGTAACTTGGAGGGGGTCTCAGGGAGTATTTTTACGTTTACCCATCATCAATCTCTTTTTATGGTTTTCATGTAGGTAGTATGGTTTTAACTGACCCGTTTGTAAAGTCGCAAGAGTGACTACTGAGTCTGATGTACTGGATTCAATGCCCAGATCGACCAACGGTCCGAGGTCCAAACTCCGGACTAGGCAAGGTCGAAATTCCTAAGGTTAATTGCGTATCACAAAAAATGCAAATGCAAACTCTTGCATTTTACACGCAACAGTATTCATTGCGTGTTTTACGTGTTACAAAGACGAATTTTTAAACATAATATGAAGTTGTGGTTTAGCAGCTTCATTCGATTGTGATTGAATGTGTCATTTATTGTGAATATTCGAATTCGAACTCGGTTGATGACAATAATCTTGACCACTTTTACAAGGAATTCTGACAGAATTTTTCATAAACCTACTTTTCTTTAGAACTATTTCTATCTACATATCCTTAACTCAAGTTAACATACATTAGTTAAACGTCATAAAAATACTAACCGTTCCTCCCCAAGGGTTAAAGTGGGCTTAGGCACTCCTGCCCTCACTGTCAGATTCATTGTAATACTCTTAGTGAGAAATTAGGCACGAGTGGTACGTTTTAGATTAAATACGTACCATTGCGGCCTTGTTTGGGCCTTGGAGGTAGGTAGGGCCTTGACTGGGTGTCAATTGATGGATAATTTTGGGTACGTTAGTACTTTGTATGATGGGACTCTATCTTGAGATGTAAGCTGAGAACACCGATGACTTTAGTTAATTTTAAACACACACAAATCATCGGCTTGCATTTTCATAAATCGAACTTTAAAAGAAAGAAAGTCACGGACTCGGATCGGATGTAGTGCGTAACCACGCTAAGCCTGTTTTAAATCCTTGAAGTCTGCGAAAAAACACCTTAAGAAACAAAAGACGATAAAAATTACACCACCCACACAAAATTAAGACGCTACAAAAGAATTGAAAGTTAAGAACAGTGTACACGAGAGATTTAAGGCTATAACACAAAAGTAACAGTGCTAGTTGGCACAGTCGTTTTGTTGCAAGCATTTGGCGCATATTAACTGGTGTTTACGACCGTGTTATACGCTATTTTAATGTTTTTACGAGTTTCAAGTCCGTTGGTGTGCACCGTCTTAATGACTTTCAGGGGTTTGTCCTCTACTTTTGTTATGTTTTGATTTTTATTACTGCGAAAGCTATTTGGCAATAGAATGGAAAGTGAAATGGGTTGATATTTGTTGAATACTTTTGTTTTTTTACGTTTCGAATGCACTTATCCCACCCATATGCACTAAAAGTTTTGGGAATACTTTTATTAAGCGTACAGCTAAGGTGTGGAATTCCCTGTAGGAGCCTGTATCCTGACAGTTACAACCTAGGGGTTACCAACTCTTTAAGTCAAGAGTGAATATGTTACTTCTAGACCAGTATGCTCCGCTGTCGACCACATCAACGCTTACCGTCAGGTGTAAATTAAATAGTGGTCAAAAATTAAAAAAAAAAACGGAGCTCGATGAAACTGTTAACACCCTCAGAAACCCTGAAAACCCTGGACGATGATTATAAAAAATGTGGGTGGATGGAGAGTGAGATTGTGTGAGTAATGTTATGAAATTAGAATAACAAAGACACAAAAGGACAAGAGGACAAAAGAGAATAATAATAATATAAATAAATGATAAGACTACGAACGTGGGTAAATTATAATAATGACCAATTTTATTTTAATCAGAACTAACCATACGATACCCGCTTATCACAGGAACTCCAACGGAAGATAGCTATATCGCTATTTATAGCTTCGTATCCAGTTTTTAACTTTTTGTATATAACGAGTGATCACCGAGACTGGACGTCATCTAAACCTGCTAAAACAACCTTATCTGGAGAACGCGATGTTTGCATGCCCGCTTGTGTTGGCATTAGTGCTGCAGGTGGGGTTGGTAAACTGCTTTTTCTCCGGTGAGTAATGAAAATGCGGCTTTATTATTCTAGATTTTTGGTTTTATCATTCAGACTAAGTAAAAAAAACAAATGTTACAGATAAACTTTATTTTTTTTCACCACCATCAGCAAGTCCTAAAACGCCCAAACGGCTAGGCCCGTCATAAAACATTGTGCCTCACAATAAAACTTTTTTTTTGAGGCACAGATATGCATACATTCAGCCATCAATCTTTTTTGGCTCCAAGCCAAGTCTTCGTTGATATGTTAATGACCTCATGTTAGATTTAGATCAGGCTGTATTTTTTAAGTTATTTTTCTAAGAACACTTTTACATGTTAGTAGGTAGGTATGGTAATTTATTTGTTACAAATATGTGGCGATGAATAATTTATGAGTTGTAGTGGTTTTTACTTAGAATTTGTGCGTGGGGTGTGTATTTACTTAGAATTTGTGTGAAAACTTTATTGCATAATAATTTTATTTTGAGAAGAGGAGTAAACGGATCCTTTTAGCTTTTACATTTAAGGATCTATATTAAGGCCTACGGGTCGCCGGTACTAAATATTACTTGCGAGAAAGATTTTTGCACAAATGGACGAGTGTCTTACGCGCTCAGATCTGTTCGCACATGTATCCTTTCTTGCAAGTGTCTTTCACGCAAGTTTCTTTCGCAAAAAGGCTTTCACGCAGGTGGATTCAATTACTAGACTTTTTTATACCATGAATTTACTTCACACCATTCTCAAACTAATATGACGTAACTTTTACATACTAAAATAAATCCATCGCAAATGAATAAAAATGGCCAACACAAAGTCTTATGACAAGAGATTTTATTCCCACTTCCCGAACACATTTTAACACAGTTTAGTGTAGTCTGCTGATTGGTGGGACCTGGCGCCCTGCCAGCCCTCTTTGTCGTAGTGGATTGAAACTTTTCACTACCCAGCCGGCTACCGATCGTATCAGCTTGCTCTTTTTAGACTTAGGAGGTGTGAATGCTTGAAAAATTGTTTTATTCTTTTTTGAACTTATTAGGAATCTGTCACATTTTTTGCTTGTAATTTTTTTGGTCCTTCACGTCAAGAGTTTTTCAACGTTTTTATAAATTAAATTATTAGGGTGTTCTATAGTTTCTGTCTACGTGGTTACCTAAGTACATTTGATTAAGTATAACAAATATTTTAACAAACCATATTAACCGAGTTCGAAAAAAGACACGATAAAACGAAAAATAATTAACTGTATAAACTAAATAACTCTTTGCTACCTATGGTTATTCGTTTATCGACGCTGACTTCAGAATAAAATGTAATTTTTAGGCTTAGTGTTTTTTTTTGTTAAAAAGTTTTTCATTTTTCTCTTTTTAGTTTTGGTACCTTAAATTTCCATGAAAATCTTTGATAACCAAAGTACATCTTATGACGATTATATTGATTCTAATAATATAATCATCATAAGATGTACTTTGATCCCAAACAGAACTAGGATACATTGTGTTATTACGGAGTTCCAGTGCCTACCTTCTGGCTTCATCATCAGATCAGTTTGATGGTACCATTTTCATCAGTCCCATTTATTTCTAAGTATTTGCTTCATCATAGTCGGTTAACTATTCGAGATGTCTTATACCCGTGACATTTCTTATCATTAAGGGGTTCCCGTGGCCATCTGTGGTCTTCTTCATCAGTTCCACTTCACCAAACAATACACTTTGAATGCAAAAGAATTCATTGTTGATGAAAATACCAAAATTGCTAAATGTATGCCTCTAATATTTGAGGAGTTATATCATCTTCCATGAAATGCGGTTTGGTGATGGGTCAACCTCGGGAGTATATATACGCTTTCAAACACAAAGAAAAATCAAAATCGTTCCACAATTGACGGAGAAATCGATGAACATACATTAAAAAAAAGGATTCATACCGTCCAACATAGAAAAACCTACTATTTGGGCAGTCAGTTAAAAGACCTCTCCTTGTAAACAGAAAAAAAATGCAGATACGCTGTATTAGTCAGTACGTTAGTAGTATCAAGATTCCTTGTTTTGTTTTCACTCGTTATAATCTGTATTTTAGGGCCAATGTTAAATATTAACCTTAAAATAATATCAGATGTTACGGTCGTAATGAAAAACATTTAAAAAAATCAAAACTTCAAAATCATAGTTTATAGAGGGGAAAATCCACCTGTAATTATATTAGAATAAATAAAAAAAAAACGAACCTCAAAAGCCGATATCGAGTTACATTGCCCATTAAAACCTAAAAGGGTATTGAAATATTTTTATATTTTTGAGGCTTCAAACATTTGATCACTATGGATCACATTGCAAAGCCATAGAAATTGCTTTACTATAACAAGGTCATGAGTTTGCGTAATTAATTTGTTCAGAATTTGCTTGTTAGGTTTATAAATTTAGCAGAAATGTTTTGTTCTCACGGGTCTCATTGCGAGCTATTAACTAGAAGTTTTGTAGTTCAAAACGGTTAGACAGATATGGCAATATTTGTTCACTAGTTTGGAAGCAGTGGAATCTCGATGGGTCTGAGCCCTTTTTTTTAACCGACTTTCTGGAAAGGAGGAGGTTCTATGTTCGACTTTTTTGTTTGTTTTGTTTGTGTATTTTCACCGTTTTCGGTCCATTGTGGACCGATAATGAAAATTCTTTTTTGTATGTTCCCAAATTATACAGCAGAACTCTTCAATAGATGACAGCAAATCTCTCGGGATTGCTGCAATAGCATGTATGTTTATTGTTTATACCATTTCTTATCATAACATCACGCCAGTATTCTCTAAAGGGGTACACAGATATGTACAGTTCACCTTGGTACACTCTCATTTCACCGGTTTTGTTCAAGTTTCATGATATTCGGGTAATCTTTTCTGACATTATATGTACGAGTACCTTACTATAGAACTTGCCTATTAGGTACCTCAACTAAAAAGTGAAAAATAAAAATCTTTTTTATAAAAACTTTTACTTACTGTGTGGTCGAGCTTGATTAAAACAAGGTGTTGCATAACCGCTTGCTCTCTAAGAATTTGTCAAAGCCTTATGAAATTTATCGAAATTCTCAATAAATAAGTATGAGGATAAAATGATCACCAAACAAGTGTATCTGTCTTTTTTCCTATTGCCACATCCCAAAACGATTCTTATAAAGCCTATCAGAGTTACTAAAGAAAACTGAATGCACTAAACTCCTTGATTTGCTAAGAAACACGAATGTTTGTATTAACTTTAATCAATCAGGTTAAACCTGTCAGATGGATATAACCCTCAAACAGAATTGCTAACGAAACCAAGTATGTACCTATGACCTTCAATCATAACCGACTTACCCCTAGCAACAGAACCAAGCTATAAGTGGGTGTATTACATAATATTCATCATATATTATATATATTATATCACACACTCCGTCTTTGTTAAGCCTATAGTCTCCGCTTCCCACAGTAAATTGGGCAAAGTAACTCAATTTCGCTGCGTCTTTGAAATAATTTGAGGCACATCGGCGGGAGGGGTACAAGTACCTCTAAGGTATCAATCAAGATATTTGGGTCGATCGCGGATGAATAATTTCTGTGTAGTTGACCCTCCTAATATGATATTGTTTAGAGTTAAATAGGCGTGGTCTTGTTTGATATTTAAGGAGCTTTGTTTCTTAGAAAACTGCTTGGAATTCACTTTCCAAAGTGCGTTAATTTCAAAATTGTTTTCTTTGTTATTTATACTACCCCAATACTTGAAAAAAAGTTTCTTTCATAGTTTTTGCAACGTTCTTAATTTTTTATCTCTACGGCCTGAGGTCTTAGACAAGTGGCATTCTTTCATCGAAAGCGTGGCGATAGCATTTTTCAAAAAGGCAAAATTTTATGGGATTGACAAGCGATATCGAAAAAGCTCGTGATCAATGTCTTACATTTCAACTATCGCCTTCACTGATATTGAACGCCACTTGTCGAGAGCCCCAGTTGATCCAGATCCGTTGTATCTATATACAATTTTATTTGAACCAAATCAATAAAAATGCTTCACATAAAAAGTAATAAATAAATTCCACAAAAGCACATCAAACGAAAACAGCTCCACATAATTACAAAAAAAACAATCAACATTTTTAAAACTTAATCACCCGATCGAGTTGAATTACTGTTTCGTAATCACTATGCGGCTACATCCAATGCCGTCGTCTATTTAATGCCTCTCTATCTCTCATTTGCGAACACATTAACTGTGTAAAAAATATATCAGGACCAGCTAAAGAAAATGGATTCATTGCTTGTGCGTATACGGTCTATTTTTCCTTGAATATAAAATAAACAAGAGCTGCTAAGGGAAAAATCTATAAACCCCTTTTTTGTATGGAACAAAGTCTGTAATATGTATGTAGGTTCATCCATTAGGTACCCATGGGAAGTAATGGGGAATTGATTCGGTATGTTATGAGCCTTCTTTGCATATTTAAATTATTTTCGGAACGATATATAAAAAATAAATTCTCTTATTTAACTTAATTTATGTATAGGGTATTTAATTTGCATGTATTTGCGTTCAGGATCGGATCTTTCAATATTGCAGATTATTTATTTTTCGATCAGCTTGTTCTTTTGTTTCGGGCCAAGCTTTAAATTTAAAAAATTGGTATAACCTGAATTTGTTCAGCCTCCACATTTTGTGCAGAAATACACATAATGTAAAATTACATATTCAATTCCAATTAACGACATTGTAGAGTAGTTGAAAACACCGCAACTATTTTCAGTAATTTGACGAAGTATCCAAAATTATTGACCCTCAAAATTAATTCACTCACACAACCCAATGGCCAGCTTTTATAGTTCCGCATTCCAATCCCTACGGACATTTTAGTATTCAAAAAATATTTCCTGTTTTTACCCCCATGCGGCAACCCGTGCAACAGTGCCCACATTTTTCAATTATGGCCAACGAAAAGACGAAAAAATATTTGGCCATTATAACGACTCTCCTTGCCTAATGAGTCTCGTTAACATTTACCACTAATCCTGCCCTGTTCTAAAAAGTCTTTACTACATAATGCGTGCTTAGGAAATTAAGTCTTCACGCTACATAATAAGGTTGAAATTCCTCTTTTTTCATAATCTCGCGCCATGATTTGCAATTTGCATTGTTAAAAAATGTGACATCTAGTGAATTTGTGATGAACTAATTAGTGGAACAAAGGAGGTTTGTTGTTTTGCGTAACGTGCGCTGAGAAAGTATATTTTTTTTGAATATTTTTAAATTCTGAAGAAGAAAGCTATCAAATCGTAACCAAGTTTCTTATTGGTACCATAAAGGTAATAATTATGAAAAGACGTTCTAGTCAGATTTCCCGTATTGGCTCAATCCAACAGTACTGATATTACCTTTCATTATTCTATCAATATCCATCCAAGTACTTCAAAAGTCGTCATTTTTGTGGTCTAGTTGTAGCTCGCTAGCTCAAATTAAATCAGAAAGTAAACTATAAGCCTAGCGATACAAAACACCTTTTAACAAACAACCGGAAAACAATATCAACCGAAAAATTTCATACTTATTATAAGCCTCCGCCATTCACAGCCCGGTCAGCCGCATAAAGGCCCAACTATTTCAGCCTGCTTACCAGCGTTTTCAGTTCTTGAGGCGGCAAGCACGTTGCGGGTAGGCCCACAAAAGCCCTCTCCAACCGAAACGGGGCCTGGCAGACAGCCAGCAACGCTTTTCTTATATCAATTTGAAATTTTCCCATACATAGCTGTTTGTTTTGAGAAACTGTGCTGACTCTGTTCGATATGTGTAGTGTTGAATGGGCGATTTAAAGTTTTGAGTTGTCAAGTGATTTTGTTAGATTGAGGCGAGCTTGCAACGTGAAAAGGTTTTGGGCAAAAAGACACGACGCGATGACGCTGCAAGGCGTTTTTCTATAAATAGAATAATTTGGTCTACAGAGCGAGAGACCAATTATAAAAAAAACTGTGACATCGTGCTGTCTCATCGTTGTCCCTCTGTCGCATTGCACCTTTCTGCATTAAGCAGCCTAAACACTCGCTACGTTGAATGGGATAAAATGGCTTATTTAACATACACGTTTTTACACTTATGATATCATATCAAAATATATGTATATATCATATCTTATCATATTTATTTATATCAAATTGGTATTCTTTGAAACAAACTTTACTAGGATTTATTTGCAGCTTAATTATTTTCGGAAAAGTTACACCTCATTTAAGATGTTGGCATAAGATAAATCTAAAATTTGCCAGTATAAAGTATCCCTATTCTGAATACATTTTACCAATTACCACTGATAAATTTCGCCTTGTCTTGAGTTGCATGTTGAATTCCGTGTTCCGAGTTGTAAAGTTATTTTGTAAGGGATTGAGGTGTCGGGCCGCGATGTAGTGATTTACAAAGTACGAGCTTGAAGTTTCTTTAAATTGTACAAGCTGCAGGACTAGCGAAGAAAGTTCGCCTTAGAAATTAAAATGGGAAAATACTGAAGAGAAATTTACTACGTAGATTAGAGACAGATTATGGAGTAGATACAAGGTTAATGCTGCTCTATTATAACTTAAACCTATTAAAGCGACGTAGGGCTGTGCACAGACTACTTTGACAGATTATCGCTCTACGAAATCAATTATGAGGCACACACTCCAGATAAACAATCCTAACTGGATCCAGCTGAAGATCAGTATTACTGAAGCTGCTTCCAATCTTACCATATTTTACTGGGAAACTCGGTAATCCATTAGCAGGACTGGTTGTCAAACTTTCGAACCACCCGTAACGACTCACGATTCTCAAAGGTCTATTAATGACAGTTACGACCAATTTCATTCGTTTCAATTCATAAGTGTATGCTGAAGCAAGGAACCACCACGTTGCCCAACCTTGAAGATCGACCCATTGGTCACACCACACTTGGCTATTATTATTTGGCCACGAACGCCATGAATAAACGTCATCATGATTATAAATAATGTTTATCCAATAAAAGCTGTTTTAATTCTGTCGCTGATTGTCAAAACTTTTTAGCATCACTTACTTAGCGCAGTTTCAAAACAAAAGTTCACGCAATTTATTAGTTTCCTGGCTATGTTAGGTACAACACACTATCAGCATGTGCCGCGCCGCATTTAAAAACAACACCACAGGCAGCCTTAAATTCGGTGTCGCATATAAACAAAATTAACGGCGACATTCAAGGGAACTTGTTTACAACGAACACAATAAATTTCACACAAGCATTGGCTCAATAAAGTATGTAACTAGTGTTGTGTTCATTTTCCGGGATGTCCCGGAATATCCCGGAATTTGGATGAAAATGTTCTGCAGTGACAGTTATTAGAACGTGCTAGATTCTGTATTTAGCTTCTGTTTAACTATATTAACAAATAAACGTTGTCTTTCAAAAGGCATAATTGAGTCTCTAACATTTTAACCTAAATTTTGCTTATAAAATGCTATTTACCTATTTAGAATCTAATTTATTTAAAAACAAAGTAAAAAAGGTGAAAATGTTTTTATTAATTCCTTATTATTAATTAAGGACACTTATAAATTATTATTAACAATTTAAAATTAGTATCACAAAGTATTATTATCACAGTCATTTGGGGAATTAGAATTAACAATCGATTTAATCAAAATCTATTTTTTTTCCATTCAATGCGGAAATCCAATCCTTCACAAAAAAAAACTGTCCTTGAGGTTCCCATAGTCGACGGTACGAACTATTTTGTGCGCGAGGTTAAAATGCATGCTATCTAATCCGACAACACATGCGAAAGAGATAGATGCAGTGATGAGCAGTAAGATCCTAGTTCGCGTACGAATTAGCACTTTTGCAAATTCGTATCGAAATGGATGATGATTTAGGATGAAAACGAGCGCGCGAAATTTTATAAACAATCCTTTGGACGTCTAGATATCATGAAAAAACGACTAAATGTATATTTCCAAAATAAAATAATTTGCATTGTTGAATTACTAATCTATCCCTGACTGTTTTGCAATTTTCCTTATTCTTATGGCACTTATTGCCGCCCAAAAATGCGTTAAAATTAGTGTTGAAATATGGAACTTTCGACGTTCATAACTTTCAAATATATATTTTTTTACATTTTTGTTTCCCAGGGCTAGATAATGATGAGACAAATTGATATCATATTTTATTTTGAACGTACATCGTCAAACAGTGGAGTAATCGCCAGACTACGTTTATATGGAAGAATAATCGACTAGTGTAACCTTAATGCGGCCATCCCAAAATTTCACCTCCTCTTTACTGTCAAAAAGCCAAGAATACTTCAAATGCCGGGATTTTCCTGCACCCTAATATAAGTCCCGGTATTCCCACCATCACTAGTCTCCCAAGTATACGTTCCACACAACTTATTTAGGATTCTTGAGGGAATATACCCCTAGAATACTGCAGGGCGTTATTCTTCATTCGATCGATACGCGGTACAAATTGTAAGTGATAAATCGCATCCTTTTCCCTTTAAGTGAAAAGCGTTTTAGCCAATGCCGTAATCAGTTGGTCGATGTTGTTTTTCGTACGAAATGGTCGGTTCCGTGTGGAATAAATTACTCTTGGTTTATTTGGTGCTTTATACGAGAGAGCTTGGCTTGTAATTTGTAGTATTCATTTTGAGGAGTGGATGGACTGTGTGAAATGGCTAGAAAGAGACTGGGAACTGGTAGAAAAGTTTGCAAGAAGAGGGACAAGTTATGCGTACACCAAGGAGTGGAATTCCCTTCCAGATTTTGTGTAATGATTGATAGCTTTAACCTGGGGGTCTTTAAGTAAAGAGTGAATGGGTCTATGCAAGCGTGTTCCATTGTCGACCACATCAACGCTTTCGATCAGAGGCACTAGACAAGTGGCGTTCGATGTCGGTGAAGGCATTTGTCAAAATGTAAGGGATTGATTACGTGATAAAACGATATCTATGTCAATTCCATATAATTTTTTTTATGGTTTAAGAACTTTATTATTCTCATTAAGAATTAATAATAGTCCACTCAATCTGGTTGGTTATTTCCTCAAAAGACCATTTCAGACATCAATCTACAAGGTCTTCACATGATCTAATCAAGATTCTGTCTGGGCTTTAAAAGAGACTGTGACCTCTGAGTTTGTTTCGGCCTTTCTTCTCAGAGTAGTCAGATAGGAAACGCCGACCTCATCTAGATTCAAAAAAAATATGATCGAAATGTAAAAGTGTTTGTACAAACCAACTTACAGAAATAAAATCATTTACCATTTACATATTATGAATGATTTAAGTTTATATTTAAAAGAAGGTATATTTTTCGCTTCTTTTTTCCATTTTTAACAATCACTATCGCCACGCTTTCGATAATAGAATTTCACTTGTCTATGGCTTCAGGTCAGATTGTAGTGAAATGCGAGCTTATAAATAATCTTTACCAATATTATAAAGCTGTTTGTTTGTTTGAACGCGCTTATCTCAGAAACTACTGATTGGAATTTAAAAATTCGTTTTGTGTTGGATAGTCCATTTATCGAGGAAAGTTATAGGATATATAACATCACGCTACGACCAATAGGAGCGGAGCATATATGAAAAATGTTGCAAAACGGGATAATTATTCCTTTTTGAGAGCTTCCGTTGCGTGTGCTGCGTAAGTGGTTAAAGTAACGCAACAATCATGTATGTAAGTATACCGTACTTAGTAGTAGGTAGGGTAAATGGGTAGGAAGGTAGCCAGTTGACGCGAACAAAGCCACGTGGGACAGCTAGTATAAAATAATTGTAATGATAAAAAAAAAAATGTCTGTCCTAATGAAGTAGGCATTCCTATTTATCGCCAATGATTCACAAAAGATAATGCGACCAAAGACATGCTTTTGTAACTCACCTTCTGTGTTTATACTTTTTTGTTCTTATTTATATTATTCTATTTTATTCATTTAAATATTGAATGTTCCGTTTCCGTGAATGTGTCCGTGGCATCAACAGTGGGCCCTATCAGAATATAAGCGCAGCGTTATTTCTTTTTAATATCGTTGCACATGCTGAGATAGGAGACTTTTTGGTCTCGCACGGGGTTTATTATTTTTATTTTTTATTATTGTTTGTGTTTTGCTTATCTCGTGTTGCCTGTGCGGGTCACAAATAAATAAATTTTCTTTCTTTCTTTCTTTTTATTATAAAAAATGCTTTGTTAATAGTAGGTACTATAGCTAAAGTGTCCAAGGTACAACACTACTGCTAGAGTAAAAAAATGGTCAGTAAAATTTCTGTCAGCAGTTCAGTATCCAATATTTATCCAGCATTTGTAGAACTGCAGAGCTAAAAGTAATGGCGTCGTCGCTAGGCTGAACTGGCTAGTTTCCAGTGCGAATTTAAGATTTTAGCTTTGTCATAGAACGGTGTAAAGCAGACAGAATGCTGTTTGAGCTGTTTCTTCAGATATTACAGTTTTAGCTTGTATATGCGGGTGAACGGACCATTGATTCGGTTTTATTAACCGACTACCCAAAAAGGAGGAGATTCTATGTTCAACTTTGTTTGTTTTTTTTTTTTGTGTATGTTCACCGATATCCCCGTCAATTGAGGACCGATTTTGAAAATTTATTTTTTGTTTGAAAGAGTATGTGCCGAAATTGGTCCCATTTTAATTTGGTGAAGATCTGATGAAGAACTTCGGAGATATATAATACAACAGAACTCTTCAAAAAATAACGGCAAATCACTCGGGATTGCTGCAATCGCATAACTGTTTATTGTTTATACCATTTCATAACATAATATCACGCCAGTACGCTCTAAAGGGGTACGCAGTTGTGTACAGTTAACCTTGGTACACTCTCATTTCACCGGTTATGTTCAGTTCGTTCAAACATCATTGAATAAGAAAAATTCCGATTCTGTAAAACTATCAAATGATCGATCTTAATCATTAAAATTGTGCAGTTTTCGTTACAAAATATACGATTCATTCATGGTCACTTACTCGTAAGTACTTATATTGCTTTAAAATAAAGATAATTTACGTAAGAGCTGAAATAGATAAAGCCTTATTGATACACGATCTAGGCTTAAACGATTGCTATAACAACCACAAATACACAATTTCAGAGCATTAAGATCATTTTTACTATAAAATAATATCTCATGTGCCGTAATGAAGAAACCGATGGGACGTACCACCAGTTTGCCAAGACACCTCAAACACAGTAGGAGAGCTTCTTAGCCGTATGTAACCGTTGGGGTAAAGAGGGATGAGGAAGCTCCAAGTCCCTGGTCATCAAACACAATACATTCGGTATAAAAGTACGATATAATATATCCAGAGCAGTTGGCCAGCCTCACCATTTTTTCTCTCTTTTCCCTCGGAAAAATGTCCCCTATTAATACGAATGAGATATGATCCGACGAAATGGGATTTTTTTACCTCTCTAGGTAGTTTATTTTTAGTAGTTTTGTACCTTAGTGTGGGGATAATAACGGGTGAAAAGCGCATTCGTTGTCCGCTTATTGTGTGTTCATGTTTTTTGACAATGTATTGCTACCGACAGTTCTGCTACCAAATTCTTCCTTGACGACAAGTAATTTTATAAAACATTAATTATTGCAATTTAAGTCACAGTTTAAACATGATATAATATATATTTTAAATCTTAATTAAGGAAATACCGTAAGGTAAGCTGAGAAGAGGAGGGGAATAACAAACAAACGATGAATGGACTTTGTGAAAAATTCGATATACTTACAAAGATGATGTCTTCTGAGATGACTATTAACCGGTTGAATGCCGTTATTACTGAAATAATTAAAAAGCCATTGTGTCTCGAGTGGATCCGTTCAGGCACTCAACATGTTAATAAAGAATTATGAAGCGCAAATATCCTACTACTATTGTAAACGTGAAAGTTTGTGAGAATGGATGGATGTTTTACTCTTTCACGCAAAAACGACTCAACGGATTTTGATGAAACTGTACAGAAATATAGCTCATACACCAGAATAACACATAGGCACGGATAATATAATTCTAGCATACAAATGTCTCATCCCATACAAAGAAACCATGCCGACGTATCTACCGTTTTACGTCTGAATATACTGTTTTTTTTTGTAAATCGATCGTGTTCGGTTCCGTGGCGATAGATAGATCACCATCTATATCCGTGGAACGGAACCGACCGAATCGATTTCCAAAAAAATAATCAGTATAATCAGATGAAAATGTCGGCAGGATTTCTTTGTATGTGATGAGGCATCTGTATTATATTATCTGTGACATAGGTTATAATTTAAAAAGGTATATGGAAAAGTACTTATACCACGCGGGTGGTGCCGGGGGCGGCAGCTAGTATTAGGTTAAATTAATCGAAGTGTGATTAGATATACCTTTAAGTCCTCCAAGAAACGTTTTTGGACAGTCTAAAATCAAATACGAATATAATTTATTGAATCCATAATGTACATACAGGCGAAAGATCTACAAAGAAAATTCATCTTGCAACTTCTAATGTCAATCCCCAGTATAATAAGCTGTTTAATTTTGTATGCTGTCAAAATCCCAGGCAACAGCTACTTTCAAATATGTAAAATCAGGCAATCACGCGTATTATCAGCACCTCTGCTCTCAAATTGGTGAAGGATAATATCGTGAAGAAACCGGTTAATGAAATGAAATCAATTTATTTCCAGAATATAGGTACACAATAAGGTGGTGAAATAATTCTTATATGACTCACTATATTCGACTTATCAGTCGTGCAAATGTTTCGAGTAGGTACACAATTACACATGCCTAATAAAGTTAAAAATTACATAAATGTCACCATGCACATTATAATTAACATTCTTTATAAGTATATTAGCATTAAACATACATTAATTATTACAGCTATATAAATTGTTACATTAAATTAGAAAATATTTCGGATTATAACAATCAAGATAGTCAATTAGTTAATTAGAATCATAATGTCAAAGTCAGAAATTGAATTTTAAAAAAGTACTAAAAAAAGTCGAAGACATGTGACATTTACCAAAATGCACAAAGCCCGCATGGTAGATTATGAAGACTTATTTAACTTAATGTCCTATGACCCCTGGATGGGGCGAAGGGCGTCAACAGTAGTCCTTCATCGCGATCGGTCTTGAGCTTCACGCTTCACCTAACTCCACGTCATACCGATGCTCGTCGCTTCTGCCAATACGCTGCGACGCCAGGTTTGACGGAGACAGCCACGCTTTCTTTTGCCTTGAGGATTCCAATCCAGCGCTTGCTTCAGTATGTCCCAGCCGTGGGAAAATTATAAGCTGATTATAATAAAACAAACAAAATACCAATCTTACTGCTTCGGACAGTACCTAAATCACGTATTATATTGAATTATAGTCCTTGACGTGTAATCACTGCATGTTTCGATTATGGTAATCGAAAATGAAGTTAATTAGCAAGGCAAACTGCCCGATGGTGTTATTTTCACGGGACCCTCGTCATGGGTAACACGGGTAGGTACTGTAATGGTTTTATTCCCCATCGGGCGAGATGTTATCTGGCTGTTAAATTTTATACATTGGGTAATGTGTCAAAACTGGTTAATGTGTGTTTAAAATGTAGTCTTATACATAAATTTACTCATATTTATATATGTCAGAGGAGTGGAGAGAGTTAATCATTCAGTTTTATTTAATTGGCAACATTTAGCTTCTGATTCAAATATCACTTCGATTTTATTTGATAGACAAAATCAACAATTTGGTAAACGCGTTTAGATGCAAGGTAACATATGTGAATATTGTGCAATGCCAACAATATTACATGCATACGTGTCGAATTGACTATCTCATTTTTATTTAAGTCGGTAATGAATTAGATACATTTTATTGGTATTAAATAGAGAAGAATAAACCATAAAATCACGCTAATATCAGCCCACTAAACCTCAACACTTGACATTTAGTATCGGTTTTCCCAACCCTACGAATGTCATACAGCGATGCGACGTCACAAGAACACGGCTTTTATTATTTATTCCCTTACGTTAAGTCGCGCGTCGCCTAGTCGATTTGTCGATGTTGATTCGCCGTATTCGATTTTTATAACAGATAATTATGTTATTAAATATTGTGAACTCGGTGATTTTTTTTTAGCGCAGCGTGAATACGTTAATTAAATATGAAATATTTGTATTGTAGTTTTTGCTTATGGTTGAGTTTGGTTACTAACTGAATTGGACAAAAGTAGGGTTAATTCGATTCTGAATGAGTGGGCTCGTTGTGCTATTGTTTGGTTAACATTTTTTTGTATTTAGTCTTTAGATTCTTAATAAACTAGAGGCAATATTTATTGGCTTGTGTTTAAACACCGCCCAAAAAAGTACCTATTTTACTACCAAAAAAATTCTAAACGGTTACCAAAATGGATAAATGGTCACCAAATAACGTTTCCTAAAATATTATGAAATAAATCCATTTTTTCGTATTATTGACTGCCAAAAAAATATATGGACGCCTTTAAAATACACTTTAGACCAAATATTATATATTGTCACTACTTAGATGTTACCAATTATGTAATACCATGACTTCTAATTTGGTCATTTTTGTTAGGCTAAAAAAGCTAACGATCGCTAGAATATTTCCCAAATATCAATTAATATACTGGGGTTCCCAAACGTACGTCGCTTATTTATCGTTATATGGAATTCGCTAAATATATTGAGGTTCAAGGTTCAAGTACGATTAGTACTCTGGCAACATAGTCGACGGAGCCCCGCTGCGCGGGGCTCCTATTTCCGTCCGCAGGGTCTAAAGTAACCTAACACGAACGAGATGACGGGAGCCGAGTTCGCTCGCTTTGCTCGCTCACTTCAGCTCCCGTCATCTCGTTCGAACCTAACCTGTCCGTGTCGGGGTGCCCTAAGCTCCTGAGCTCGCTTCGCTCGCTCTTGGACTAATTCGTTAAAAACACGAATACACCCGTATTTTGGATGACGACTTACTATTTTGGAGTAAGATTTTTGGTAGTAATATTAATCTTTGAGTTGGATAGAATTTGGTGACCGTTGATCCATTTTAGGAACCAAAAATAATATTTGTGCGAGGTTTGCGATTTTTCTGATGTTATTTTATTTATTTTGGATCATAATATTGTATACTTTAGGGCCCTTTTAATAAAGTCAATTGATTTTTTTTGGAGTTCTTTATTTTATTTGGTGCCTAAGCTTAGAGTCTTAAAAATATATTTGGTGACCGTCTAAATTATACCCATATTTATTTATTTAAACTTCATGTACAGCATTATGTCCCTCGGCAACAATCGCATTTCCGAATACAAACGAATGCTAATTTCCAAGTACATCAATTATTAGATTTATCGTGTATAATAATTTGAATTCAGAACTAAGTACTTTATTGTTGTTTTGTTTTGATGTCCGTGACAACTATATACAGCTGTAAAATTATTTTCTTTTTTAACCGCAGCAGCTTTCCTCCCGTTTAAAAATAAATTACATTAAGTTAAAAGAGAATTAACAACTCTTTATACTTGCAAGTCGATTGAGAGCGTCCAGCCTTCGCCGACTGCAAAAGGCAACTGATAGAAAGCCGACGACTAACGAAACACGAAGTTTGCCGAGAGACGGACAGAAAATAGTTGTACTGTAAAATAGTGGTACATAGACGGACGACAGTCCACCAGAAAAATCTGTTTAAGGGCCTGCTTTTCCTAATTTTTTACATGCTGTTATTCAGCCTAATTCGAATAGATATTTATTTATTTTTATTACTTTGTTTTTGTAAAATATTTAAAGAGGGTACAGATTTTTTCTTATTGCTTTAAAAATAATCTAACTATTCGAATTTCAAACACCAAAACAATGCGTCTTTTTAGGTTCTAATTTGATCAGACTCGATATTTGTCTAAAATAATTAGATACCAAGGATCTCTTAGAACCTACGTCTTTTTAACCGACTTCAAAATAGGAAGAAAACCCAATCTGATTTTATATTTTATTATTTAGCCTTTAAGACAGATGAAACTTCACTCGGTTGATCTCTTAAACGTTATAAAACACTACCCACATAAAATTCGGTGGCAAGAGTCCCAATGCAACTAAGACCAAGCTAGGGGGATAAACAGCAAGGGACAATACCGTCGGTTCTAAATGAAATCTGGCCGAGATTCTGTCCATTGTTTGAGCTCCAGGACGCGGAGACTTTATTGTGCCTGTAATGAGACGTCTGGCGGAATTGTGAGCTGTTTTCTACTGTATCATTGCAGTTGTAGCTGGATTAGGGTGGGTAGGGATTGTGGTCCTTGCAGTTGATGGGGTTTCGTATTAAATGTGACGAAAAGAGCAATATATGCATGGTTTACTAAGATTTTAGTTGGCTATACCAATTAAAATGCAATACATGAATTTGAGTCCCACCTGTTGACATTGTACCTGTCACGGGGTTATTGCAAACAACGTAAGTTTATTCAGATTCAGACTATTTATTTGTAAATATAGTTTACACAGGTGTGTGAGATGTTACATTTTTGTAAGTCATTTTTGCCATTAGGCGTATTTATTTATTTATATATGCTTTATTGTAGGTACACCAATTTAAAAGGAAACTTAAATCTAAAATACATACAACGGGCGTATAAATGTTTCATCATTCATTTTACAATATCATATAAAAATTATAGAAAGAGCTAGTGTTTGATAAATCAAATGTAGTTATTATTCTCCTGACAATTAATGAACTTTCAATAAAAACTACGATTTCAAAACAAGTACCAAATTAATAAAACATTTCAGAAATGTCAAAAAATAAAAATAGGATAATGTCAATTAAACATTTTTTTTTATAAAAATCTCGCGAGTATATAAACTTCTCGATAAGACACGGACGTGATCTATTGTAATTGTTCATAATACATCAAAAGTTTGTAATCTAGCATGGTTTATTACAAAATTATGGTTTTTATAATAATCCAGTGACAAAACTGCCATGCCTAGATGAAATATATTGATGAACATAAGTTTGAGGAATTCCGATACAAATACCGCAAGACCAATAAAGGAGTCTAATCTGAAATCTTAGAATTTTAATCCCTATAACTTAGAAGTAATGTCCTCCGTCTGACTGAGTACGGTATCTGACATGTTAATTGTCCAAATAGTTATACAAACCTAGATAGTTTAGTCCCTCAGGCATTAAATATGAAATCGTGATAATTAAAAGAAGTCTAGGCATGTGCATTTGTAAAAAAAAACTTTGTTGCCATCTTGAATTTAACTTCAAGCCCATTTTCGTTATTAGCAGCCCCAAAAATGATGAAAATGGCAACCATGACGATTTAGCGAATTTTTCGTCGGCTTCATCTAGGATTATAATATCGAGTGCATCACAAGTAATATTCCATCTCTGACTATCTAATATGTAAGTTGTCCAGTTAGTTTAATCCCTGAGACTAGCATGACCTCGAAACGGTATAGACCACAGACTTTGTATTAGAATAGACGTAACGTTTTTAAGACGAAAAAGAAACTGTCAGCTCATTCTTTCTTGCTTAAAGAGAAATTCTATGAAAAAAAAGAGACAAACGATACCATCTTGAATGTCAGAGTGACAACTTTTTAGTCACTGTGCTAGTCTTTAGGATACCGTCTATAAGATCTGTAATTTAAGTTTATCGCTGTTTTCACGCATTTGTGTCGTTTTTAAATGGCTGAATTTTCTTGATTAATTATCTTCATGAACTATGGCGTGTGTTGCTATTTGTTGCTAGATTAGAATGGGCATATTATCAGGCAATAATCAAAGGATAACTCTCCACATGAATTGTGTGTTATCAACTAGCATACTGAAATCATTGTACAGGGAATTCATTCCTTGAGCTATCTCGGATAAAGTAATCTTAGTTTTAAATACGTCGAGAACGTAAAATTTCATTTAACCTATTCTATTTAGTGAAATCATGCACTTTATGCGATCGCTGTTAGAGCTATGTCGGTTTTGATGTTAGAGATGTGACAACAGTCATAAGAAAAATATATTTGTACAGTCGTACGAGAGCATAAAGAAACTTTCACTTTAATATCATTTTGTAGTATTTGCACTAGTTATTATTAAACATTTTATGCAACATGTACAATGCACAGAAAAGTTACAAAGAGAAAGGCAGTGTACTTTTACAATGAGTGATAAGTTCACTCTTTGTAGGAGTACACGTCCACTATTTAAATAATTATAAAGAATCTCTAAAGAAAACGTAAAAAACCGTTTCCCCCAGTCAGGGACGATTCGAACAGACTATTATTTGAGCAAATTTGTAGATCGGGGAAAACTTACACTATATACAATATCGATATAACAGTGGTACAAATCTAGTACTGATATATCTCTATATAGAAGGATTTATAGCATACTCGGCCATACTGGTACAAAAGATTTATTTATATATATATACTTTATTGAACACCAAGATAAAACAACACAAAAAGAAACATTAAAATTAAAACAAACATACAACGGGCGGCCTTATCGCGCTCTGTGATCGATCTGCGAAAAGATGGCATAGACAAAAGTATATCTACCCCTTTTTGCTTATGACGTTATCTGTTAGTGCGAAACTGAATACCGATATTGAAATAGCGACTTAAATATGTTCGGTCTATTCTAATACAAAGTCTCTGGTCTAGCTATGCCCAGTTGGCACTCTAATGCTAACTAACATTCAAGATGATAAATGTCACTATGTGTCTTCATTTTAAGACGTCGCTTCAACACTTGCTTACCGTTTCACGGTGTAGAGATGTTGTCTGCATACATTTAGAGTTTAATTTATTATGTTTGGTAGTTAACCGTCTTGTAGCGTTAGTTAGAAATAATTTATGGAACTTATAAGCATACTAGCTTCTGCCTGCGGCTTAGCAGCCGATAAAAAAAAATCCAAGAGAACATAGTTCCGGGGTAAAAAATATCCTACTTCCTAATTCAGGACATGATCTACATGTGTGCTAAGTTTTATCCAAATCCGATTAGACGTCAAGACCTGAAGAGGACACTAACAGACAGAGTTTATTTAGCATTTTTAATAATAGTACGGATTATAAGTTTAGGTAGAATGTATTAAAAGAAAAAAAATCTTAACGAAGTTAGTAGATATTATATAAAGCGAAATATCCCTAATTTTCTCATATTATTTAAATAATTTCCGTGCAAGAATTAATTCCTTGGCAACCCAAGCAATAAAACTCACTGAAGCTGTTACACGCTAAAGTCATAACCAAAACTTAAGAGCAAAACTACATCGTATAAGCCAAGTTATCCTTAATAATAGCTGATATAAAGCAAAAACTTGAAACCACTAAAGTCTGCAAGCGAACTATTTCAAACTACATCCCCTTTATTAATTTACCGCTACTAACTATGCGACTACTTGCAAACAATTTCTTAAAGACTTCACTATAATCAGACACCACAAACTTTTAATTTTAAAAACCTTTATAGCTGTAGAAACTGCGTCCATATGCTGAGAATAGCGGAGTAAACACTTTTAAGAAAATAACATTCCGGAGTCTCGCTGTGTACATTTTTATATCGTCGACGTACGGTGATGCGGATAGGGTTCCGTATGTATTTTGTTGGCAGTTTTATATGTATTATACTTGTGTGTTGGTTTTATGTATTGTGGTTGAGATACGTTTTGAAGATGTAGATGAATTTCTTAGAGAAGTTGTTTGTAGGATTTTATAGTATTTGATCTAGAAGTGCTTTGCAAGTGCGAAATTATATTGTTTTTACTATGAAATCTATCCTAAAGAGTTTTCTAGATAAAAAGCTTTACGAGTTTTACTTACAAGTATGTAAGTTCAAAGTTGTAATCGTGACGTAAGAACAAATCGCTGCATACCAAAACTTTTCTTCCATAACTAAATTGGCAAAGAAAAAGCTACATAATTTTACATAAACGAATTATTACCATCTATAAATCCAATGAATTTACAACATACGGCGTTTAATGGTGAAACTTCCTTTATTTAAGCCATAATTCTAAGGAAAAATATTATTTGATTTAATGTTCGCGGAAATTAATGTACCAGTACGTGATTCTTTCGATTTTGACAACCCTGTGTTAGTTTTGTTCTAAGCTTTGTTTCAAGGAAATAATGTATGATGATCAGATTTGTTCTAAAATAAATACTAGTCATTTAAAAAAAAAATTAGTTAGCAGGCTGTTTATTTGCTAACAATGTTTATTTTGCTGAGAAATTTCGATTATTTTGGTATCTGTATTTGTATCCTTTTGTATCATTGTGACTTTTTTAATATCTGTGTATCCTTTGGTAAAGAAATCTATACTAATATTATAAAGCTGAAGAGTTTGTTTGTTTGTTTGAACGCGCTAATCTCAGGAACCACTGGTTGGAATTGAAAAATTATTTTTGTGTAAGATAGTCCATTTATTGAGGAAGGTTATAGGCTATATAACATCACGCTACGACCAATAGGAGCTGAGCAAACATAAAAAATGTGTCAAAAATATTCCTTTTTGAGAGCTTCCGTTGCGTGCGCTGTGGAAGCGGTTAAAGTTACGCAACAATCATGTATGTAGTGTAGGTGAGGTATGGTAGGTGGGATAGATGGGTAGGTACGTAACCAGTTGACGGGAGTGAAGCCGCGTGGGACAGCTAGTACAATATATATTTATTATTATAATACAATCTTACCGTGATTATCGTATTATTTAAGGAAATCAAGAAAAGCAAACTGAAAAAAAAAACACTTTTAAAATAAGGTTCAACTATTGAAAACCTGTCTATTATGTTCTGTAGTACTTATCCATTTTCAATCCATTCTCCACGCTCAGCTAACCGTATCATCTCCCCATTTACGGATCTCTAAAAATCCACAGCGTTGTACAATGACAGAAAACAATCGGTAACAAACAAAGGGAGCGGTCTGAGCCGTATCGAGACTGTCTTCACTTCGATAGTCCCTCGTATTATCTCACTACTCACCCTTATATTTACCACATAAGGTTGAGTATTGAGTGTATTTCTTGTAGGTTCTGTAATCGAAGCTGAAGGTTTGTTTATTATATTTTATCCTCATAAATATGTAGTCCTAGTCTGTGGGTTACTGTTTAGTTTACGATTTCGTTCGCGTAATGGCTTGGAAAGTTCTGCTGCATATTTATATTGCAGTTGGTGTTTGTTGAGGAGCTATCCTGTTGCTTAGGTTACAATTTTGGTTTTGTGAAGAATATAATTTTGTTTCTTAAGTTTCTGGGGGTAAGTAGTTGCAGGTTTTAAGTGGGAGTAGCGATCTTGTGGTTTTTAAATGGGCGTTTAACATACCTATTTTGTTTTGTCTTCAACTTCTACTGTTGTTTTTTTATAGAGCTTCGCTTGTCTTTTTTTACAAAATTGTTGTTATTTCATCCTAAATAATCAAAACTAATGCCTGAACACATTTATACTTCTTTATTGCTTCTATGTTTTGGTCTATTTTCAGGACTGGCTCGAAAGACACGCTATCAGGTCGACTGTTTCAAGTTATCGTTAAAATAATCGAAAAAGTTTTTATCCTATCTTTTGTTATTATCATCATTTCAACCGAAAGACGTCCACTGCTAAAGGTCACCTCCGAGTATTAACAGGTCCAGTGTGTCTGGGATCCAGCGGATCCCTATCTTAAGCTATCCTAAAATACAAACATACAGATGTACAAACATACTGCTATACATTTTGTTGGGCACATCAATTTGAATGGGATCCATCTGAATAGCGGCCGCCACGCTTTCAAACGGACTTCCGAACCGAACGTGTTCCACTATATAATGTAATATTAAATATTGCCGTTATAATAGGGTTGCTGTGGGGAAATATTTCTGAATTGTGGTTTTGTATACACCTGTTACAATATCTGGACATATGTATTGCATTGCTATGTTGACAATTCGGGTTACAAATTAATTCGAAATTTTTAATAGTTTTGATACCACTAAATTATGTTAGATACCTGTCTGTATTTTCAGTCAGCAACGGATAATTCAATAAAGCATTTAAAGAATTTGCATGCCTGAATATTAAATAGAGGTAGGTATTCCAAACCATCTAAAATCAAAATATCATGCAAAAATACTTTGAAGTTACTTTGAAGTTAAACACGCAATATAGAAAATATCTCTTTTACACCATTCCGAACATTCTTAACCAAAAAACCCCTTTCGAACCCGGAATTCTTTTCATTCAAACGTCAACCGAAAATGTCCGAACTCCGCCGATCTGCCCCAAACTCACCCGAAGCCGTCAACTGCACTCGAACGATAAAAGTTTTTCCCAAACGTTTCGTTCCAAGGAATGTTACAAATCTGATTTGAATTTGTCATAGTCGAGCGATATTTTTTTATTGCCAGCACGCGTCTTATTCGAAAGCGTGTGTCGAATAGCTCGCTTTTACTGATCGAGGAGTTTTATATTTCGTCGATGTCTTGGTGACTTATTTTTGCCGATATTATGAGAATTTAAACACGTTTTCTGTATAGTCTTTTTATGTATTTTACGGCGTTCATATTGATCTATGCCCAAAACTTACATAAAGATGTATCCAGTTAAATACCTAATATGTATTGCTATGAATAAAACTCGTTGATTACATTAACTGGTTATCTTGCTTCATCAACGATTCCAAAATCAGACAAATCAAGCCTTACTTGTCTGTCTTCTGTGATATTTTCCTGCATTTTAATTAGTAGTGTCTTATTAACTAAACTCAACTACGTCACATAAAGCTAAATGTTAAAAATCTACCATCTCTTCTCTTCTTCGTCGTCGTACGTTGTACGAAGCGGCAGTGTGGAGAGCTCGGTTAATGCTGTCTCCAACTTAGAGTCTTCCTTACTAACTCTGCCTTGAGCGCGTTTTCCTTCCATTTCTTTTTTGATAGGCTACGGTTATCTGCCATATACAGGTTGAGTCTTTCAAGTAGCCGTGAATGGCCAAATCCGAAACTATGAGGAAAAGCGAAAAAACATTTAAAGGAGTCAAGAGGCCGATTTTAAGAAAACTAAAACTGCACAATTGAATTTTTGAAAAGTAAATATTCCTATCCAGGAATCGAACTCGTTGATTTTGCAAAAAAAGTTCATGCTACATTATTACACCATTAGATAGTGTCGCTAATAAAGACCAAATTCTGTGATGTAATGACTTACGGCAAACTTATGGAAAGGGCTTTTTTAACAAAATACTAGACTGAGTATTCCGAGATTTTTATACTTATTAGTGACACTATCGAGTGATGTAATACAGTGTGTTTTATTTTCCAAAATTAACGGTTTATTGAGTAGATTTTTTCAAAAATCCAAAGATGCAGTTTTAGTTTTCATCAAAATCGGCCTTGTGACATTTGTGTGAGTGGGACTTGGCTATCCACGCCCACTTGAAAAACTCAACCTGTATAACAACGAACAAACCTTCATACAGAACACACCCCACTCTGCCGTTACACAAAACTTTCAACATAAAAATTGATTTAACATAATTAGGTTACGTTTCCACAGTATAAAAAGGTACACTGACTTTTAAAGCCAGGTTAAAATGCCTGGAAATTTGCCCGGGCGTAACCAGTCACAACCGGTAATCCGGGCGAAGCGGTCGAATTAAAAAGTTGGAGAAATAACCGGGTAACTGGGCATTACAAGCGACCCGTTCTGCTGAAGGCTTAATGAGAGAATCGGGTTTTCGGATATAATAAGTAGTGATGGGCTTTTCCCTTGTTCTGTTTGGGGTAATTTGGGTTATTGGCTGTTGTGATACTAGTAAATGAAATATTGGTCCTGGTTGAATTTACTTTTAATGTGTACTCAGCAAAAAAATATTTTCAACAATAAAATCTGATACCAGTCTCGTCAAGAGATATCGCGTTACCCAGTGACTGGGTTGTGGAGGTCAGATAGGCGACTTCACGCAAAATACTAGTACTGAGCTGCACCTGGTCAGACTGGAAGACCTAAACAATATAGTTTGGAAAATGCTTGGCAGATTGACAGTCAAAGTAAAGAACTCTCTCCCAGCGTCTGTGTGACGTACCACCTATGAGTCTCAGCCTTCAATTTAACAGTCACTTTCTGGGCTCGTTATACCACAGTTCCATTTCTTTTCAGGTGAGGTCAGGGTCAATCTTTCTTTTAGGAAAGTCGGTGAAAAACTCACTGAAAAAATTGGTTTCGAGAGTGGTAACACATGATTATCCAATTGGCTGTAGTAGCAAAATTTGGGAGATGTGGGTACTCCCAAATTGCGCCATTACACAGTGGACTTTGATAGACTGAGAAGATTGATAGATAAAATCAATTAAAAAATAATCAAGGAGCACTCTACTTTAGTCAGTTCCATTAATCATTTTGTTCAAGATAAGTACATAGACACCTCAGTCAGGGTACTCAAATGTACGAGTAACTTTACCAAAATCAGTCCGGGTAATTAAGAAAAATGGCCGTAGATCCACCTGATGATTATTTAATGGCCACAATGGGATTAAGGGACATAAAACTCCATACAGCGATTTTTTTAAAGTTAATTATGAAAAACGATGTTGTTTCGGTTGAGTTTAGTCATTATGGTGGTCGTTATACCTTTTAAGACTTGAGGTTTCCATTAGGAGTGGGTTGGAGAGACAAGGTGCTTCAATCGTGATTTTTAAAAGTTTTTATGGCGTTTATTAATTTGTAAGCCTTGAATTTGGTTTGAAAGCTAAAGGATTTAATACCTTTGAAATTAATGGGCTTTATTAGTAACTGATTTCTCGTGTAATGTCAGAAAATATATCTTTTTTTTTTATGTAACGTTGTCCCACACTAGGAATTTCTTCCTGTATCGTGGGTGCGTTTATAAATACATAAACTCACATACACAACACCCAGAGCTGGAACAACTACCTGTAGGTCATACAAGTATTTGTTCCGTGCGGGAATCGAACCCGCGACACGCAGCGCAGCAATCAATCGCTCAACCGCTGCGCCAACCGTGCGCCGGTATTTCATATATTTGATTAATAGCAAGTCCTACAGTTTTAATCATGCATATGCAGCACATACTAGGAGAAGTATTTAAATAGAAGATTCAAGCAACACCAGTAAGAAAGTTTCGCGTGGTACACTTATGCCAGACCCTTTCTTTCTTTCAAAGTTTGCATAAACATACTACCCGTTTTCGTTTTTTTCCTTCTGGATTGGACTTAAGTCCTAAATAAAGAGATATACATAAAATAAAACCTAAATATAATTCAACTGAAAATAAGCAAATTCTAATTTCCACATCAAACCGTTAGCAAAAGGTACGCGCGTATTCCTTGCACGAGTAGTTTCAACTGAAAACAAGTATGGGGAACTTAAATCAGAGTGTTTTCATAAAAATGCCTACAATAACAAAACGATGAAAACGCCGCTATAAAACACACCCAGGGGAATGATTGCGTGAACAATACCATTCGTTCTTTCATTCATTTCATTCGTTCAACTTGTGTGCTCTCACGTTTTATTTTTTCTGTTAAGATGCTAAGACCCTTACAGTGGCGGGATTTGATCGTTCTGTTGTGTTTATCTGATTTTCTTTTTAATTTATGAGGTTCCTTTAAATTTGTAATCTTTTGAAGCTTAAGTAAAAAAGTCAAATCTTATTTCTTATTATTTATCTGAAGAATCTAAGAAACAGACATAATTTATTGTCTGTTTCTAAGATTCTTCAGATAAATTATAAAACAAAACAGGACATTAGAAATCATTGCTAAGACACTTTTTTTTATTTTGTGATGTGTCAGCTCTTGACCTTGATCTCGCCTAATGGAAAGGAATGGATTAGGTTACGATCTAGCCCAGAGAATACCTGTTCACTAAGTACTGTTAAATGTGGTAATACCACCAAAAGGTGACACAGAAAGCCATACTTTGGCTGTGCGTATATTATTTATCATCATCATTAGCGTTTTAATGTTTCCACTGCCACTGCTGGGATACAAGCCTCTCTCTTCGAATTTTTGGTTCTAGGACATGCCGGTTTCCTCACGATTTTTTCCTTTACCGCTTTGGAGCAGTGGTGAGTTGATAATTTCCACAAAGAAAAGCGCCTGCCTGGGTTTGGACCTATGACCTACGAAACGTTAGCTGGGGCTGTTACTACTGAGCCACCACTGCTTTCTACGTCCATAATTATTTGTAGAATAAGGTTCAGAAAGGTATTTATTACACCATACAGGTTCTTCACTAATTCCTTCCTTCTTCCAAAATATGATTGCGTTAAATACCAAATAGTTAAAAGTGACCTCGTGTTAGGTTTTGTTCCCTTTCAATGATATTCTTCAATTCAGCAGTGCAAAACAAACGCTCCTGCCAATACCTTGGCGCACAACCCATGTCGTGCGCCACTCTGGTTAGCGCGCATCGTTACAGGGCGCGTCACGACAGATCGCGTGTCGTGCCGTTTGATTAGCGTAGTGTAATTGTGTCTGACGCTCAACTAGCGTTTGTTGTTGTTGTTAGCAGTTGAGTAGCTGTAGATATTGATGAGATGAGTTGGAAACAGAACTTGGATGGTTGAATTTGTGTGTTTGATTTCGAAGTCGAATTTAATTCTTTGTTTCGAGACGTTAAGTCGACTCTTTGCGTGACCAGAGGGCTGGCCTTTTCTTCAGCCAGAGAATCAGCATTGCCATCCAACTTGGCAATGCTGCCAGCGTTCTGGCCATGTTTCCCATTGACATCGATGTGGACGAAGACTTTACAAGAATTCCTAACGCAGAATTCTTGTAACTAGCGTTAGTCAAGACATTCACCAGCATACACCTATTAACTATTCTATAAAAAAGTTAGAACATAAAAATCATTAGCTAATTAAAGGTCCTACAAAAATTCCAGACTTCTCCAATAAAGCACTGGCATAACTGCCTGAATTCATCCATTCTGTTTCTGCCAGTCTCTCGATAGTAATTCCACTAATTGAGCAAACTAATTAGGACTTCAATCGAAGTAATGAAAGAATATTCGTCTTTGCTTCATTACTTGATGTCACCTTAGGGAGACTATCCCAGAGACGTGATTATGTTCTGTGTAATTGTAATCTATGAGATTACATAGAGTGTTTTGTTTTTTAGGGTTCCGTACCTGAACGGTCCAAACGAAGCCCTATTTCTGACACTCACGTCTCTGTCTGTCCGTCGTCTGTCACACTGGTTTTATAGCCAGATGGTTGATGCTACAGTCTTCAAATTTTCACAGAATAAGCATCTTGTTGACCTTAAGTCATACCAATTCTCCTAAAATATATTTTTAAGGGGGGGCGCGGCAATACAGGTAAAGGGAGGTGCGAAAAAAAAATTACATTCCTCTTCGATTGGGCTATCGTTATTTATAATTTGTTGCGTAAATAAATACGTATTTTAAACAAAGGAATGAGAAGCCACCAAAGGCAACTTTGATAAAAAAATTGTCCCGAAGAATGTTTTAACATCCCATTTACCTATGAACTTCAAATTTGGTGATAATATGTATTACGTAACTATATTTTATTGCAAAATACCAATATATTGATAAATCTGATTTTTTCTTTTAAATTCCCTCATTTTTAGGGTTCCGTACCCAAAGGGTAAAAACGTGACCCTATTAATAAGACTCCACTGTCCATCTGTCTGTCTGTCTGTCACCAGGCTGTATCTCATGAACCGTGATAGCTAGACTATTGAAATTTTTACAGATGATGTATTTCTGTTGCCGCTATAACAACAATAACAACAGAATGAAATAAATATTTAAGTGGGGCTCAAATACAACTAACGTGTTTTTTGCTGTTTATGCGATTATGGTACGGAACGTTTTGGGTGCGAAGTCCGACACGCACTTTGCCGGTTTTTTTTCTTTGCTTCATTACTTGATGTCATCTTAGTGCGAGTATCTCAATGTCTCTCAGTAGAGAGCTGATTATGTCTGTGCTATGTATATTATAGTCAGTGTTTTGTAGACTTGTACAATAATATCTAGGCAGCTAATTTATTGTTATGTGAGTTTGTCTTTTGTTTTGTTAAATTAATTTCTTTTGTTCAATTATTTTGCGTTAATTTGATACAATTTAACTTACTTGTTTTTTGTTGTAAGCCAACAAAAAACATCAAGTACCTAGATATTTTGATTACTTAATTGAATAAGCTTCTTCGATTTGCTTTTAATTATTGTGTTGAAAAAAGTGGAGTCGTAGAAAATAATTTTATTTCTCTGTGTTGAAATTCTGTTCATTATTTTTTGCGCAAGTTTAAGTTTATCAACATGTCCTTACGTGAGTCATGTTTTCTATAGATATGACATTTGAATAACCCTATCAAAGAAGATCTGAAACTGTAAAACCTCTGCGGCAGTCCCCACTTTTACATGAAATTACTCACTAAACTATAATTAAATTTATAATTACCAACTAATAATTGCTGGAACCACATCACACGGCCTTACACGACAAAGTCACAAGTTTTAATGAAACATCGCGTTTCGGCCGGGGTGCGTTTACCCTAACAAAATCCAATTTAGAAATTGCTTACGACCGGCCAAATCATCCTCTATACATACGATATTGAACCTACAATCAAAAGTGTACTTTATTCGAGATAATATACGATTCCCTTTCGTTTATCACAGGGAACGTGCTTGCTACCTGATTTAGTGGCCCTATTCTGAAAGCTATAACCATGATAATGGTCATAATTTCAAGATGCGAGCGTTTGATAGTAGAAGAATTTTGGGTTTCCGTGAAGGAAAATCGAGTAATTTGTGTGAAGGCAAGGTCGTAGACATAATTAGTGGGGAGTCCTCATTAGTTGCGGTAATTTTAGCATTTTAAATGGTTAATTACAAGATGTTTAATTTGGTCCTAAGGGTCTCTGGTAGGTAAAAAGCTATCTATTCTATTACATTTTGTCTTGTCTGTTAAAGATCGCATATAAACAATGATAACGAAGACAAGCTTGAAGAATACAACTGCCAAAGACAGAGAGTTCTTATTAATTCGAATATGAAAATGAACGAAACTCAAGTAGTCAAATCAGGTTGTCTATCTAGCTAAAGATAGACAAAGGCCAATCCATCCTATTAATCTATACATCTATACATATAAATAAAATTGGAGTGTCTGTTTTTAATATTGAAATAACCGTTTTTTACTACATGTATATGAACATACATACGGTACATACACCAATTTTTTTTTTTTTGAATTTTGGTCTGTCTGTCTGTCTGTTTGTTCCGGCTAATCTCTGAAATGGCTGGACCGATTTTGACGGGACTTTTATTGGCAGGTAGCTGATGTAATAAGGAGTAACTTAGGCTACGTTTTTTTATTTTTTTTTATTTGAGATTTTTTTTCTTTTCTTGCATTTTAGGTATTACATAAATTCGAAAGTAACTTTGATTGTCTGTCTGTACCAAACCGATAGCCAATATTGCTGAACCGATATCGGTTCAGCGTCTTGGACTTGTCATCTAGGCTCTATAGCCTAGGACCTGGAGAATGACATAAATACTTTTTATAAACATACCACGCGGTCGTAGCCTCAGGCAGAAGCTAGTTAATAATAAATTATAATAAATATTAATCTCCATATATTTATCTCACGTGTTCGATATTCGGAATACAAGCATTGTAGGTCAGCAAATCCAAAATGGCGCCGAATGTGTCCTCCAGCGATAATACGGAGATGTATGGAGATACAATGTGCCGATATTAGATTTAAGGAGGTTTAATACTTTATTATATTATTATCTGTTAGACTGTACAAAGATGTATTTTAGAAGGCTATATTCATTCCTACTGTAATAAAGGCAACTGAAGAACTTATTTCGAACAGGTCTTCAGAATAAAGGCACTTCTTGCCTTTATTGTGAAGACCGATTTTAGTGAAAAAACCAAAAAAAAATCGGCCCAGTGCGAGCTGACTCTACTCTGCTAAGAGTCACCCAATAGTTTATTTTTGTTTACATTTTGCATAGGTATTTATTACACTAAAAACATTCAGATGAATTGAAAACCACCTCCTTTTTTGAAATCGTTTAAATAATGTTTCAGGTCTCTTACATACATATATATAGAATATCTAGTCTGTCTTGGCTAGGGTTAGAGTAGAGTCCCGTTAGCACCCATCTGATAACAAAATAAAAGAATCAGTAGTACTGCAAAGATACATAAGACCTATTGAATATAATTATCGTGTTGCTTCGCGCAGTTTTTTCATGTTGTTAGTTTGATTTTAGAGTTCCGTATCCAAGGGGTAAAAACGGGACCCTATTACTAAGACTCCGTGGTCTGTCTGTCTGTCACCAGGCTCATGAACCGTGATAGCTAGACAGTTGAAATTTTCACAGATGATGTATTTCTGTTGCTGCTATAACAACAAATACTAAAACAGAATAAAACATATATTTAAGTAGGGCTCCCATACCATAAACGTGATTTTCTTGCAGTTTTTTTGCGATAATGGTACGGAACCCTTCGTGCGCGAGTCCGACTCGCACTTGGCCGGTTTTTTTTTTGTTTTTCCTGTGTGTGTTTCACAAATACTTAATCATTTTTCTTTCTTTTATAGGTACAAATACTGAATTAGGTAATTATGGAAGTACAAAATTACAAAAAGTTCTAGTAATAATTTAAAACCGCCCAAATGGATTTCCGAACGCGACCTCGACAGATAACTTTGGGCCCTCAAAAGTTTGATTAATTGTTATGTAACCGTGCTAATTAGGGGTCCACCACAACTTCTGCCTACATCCTAACTTTTTAACAACCTCCACCAGAGTTTTTACGGTTTATTGAGCAGTTCCAAACTTTTTCTGGTTAAGGCTTTTTGATGTAGGTGTATATTGATAAACTAATCAACATATTTTATATAAATTTGTTATCCCAAACTAATCGGCGTTGGATTTTTACTAAATAACGTATTTCTTAGTAAAAGCACAACTCTGCCTCTGCCTTATCCTTCGGAAAATCCTGGCGTAATGTTATGATAATAATAATATATATGTACAAAATAAAAAAAATAAAATGTTTTTAATTCAACTAAACCATAGAATCTGGTTGCACATTCGCAAGCGTCAGTAGGCCTCTATGGAGAAGAACGTGCATGAAACTTCACGGACACTCTTTTCCATCAGTTTTAATTACAATTATTTGGTTACATCACTTTTTTCTTGTTGAAAAAATACATATGTGAGAACGATGTAAAAAGACGTGCACGTAAAAGCGTCTAGAGTAAAACAAACAATTCAAAAATAAAATAAGTACGTAATTAAAAGCAGGCCGAAGCAGTGATGACCAATCCTAACTGATGGCACCCGTTCACGAACATGACGCATGGATTGGCACCACTTAGCTCAACCATCATGCATACAAGAAGGTACACCTAAAAATATTTTTTTCAGCTCTCAAACGACAATCTGCTTTGCCTTTTCATAACTAGACAACTGAGTGCAAGAATTTTATATGGAGCGTCTGCCTACGGCAAGCCACTTTACTATCGTGGTATCGTATAACGTGTTACTTTCAACCCCGACAAAAATATTTCAACCTGCTTCTTATCAAATACGTTCAACCCAGATAATCCTTATCACAAAGCCGTCATTATACCCGATAACCCGATTGAAACTCAAAGATCTAACGGATCAGCTCAGGTCCTAATTATCCGACAGTTCACTCACCTAACAATTACAGAAAGTTCTGAGGTCTGAAAAGTTAATCTGGATACCCGTTTGTTAAATCCGTTTATAGAACGAGAAGTTTCATAAAGGGTGGTTTGAAGCAAGGCTGGCTATAGATAGGTAGATTTGTATGTAGGTTCGTTGTTTTGTGGCAACTTTAGTGATTCTGTTCGAATTTTGATAATTTTGTAATGAGTGTTAGTACGGATAGGAATAGACAGACCTATATTAGAAATTGGAATGTTTTTTTCGCTGTAAACATCACAAAACCTCGATAATACTGATGAATGAATACATTGGAAACTTCCAATATCATTACATCCTGAGAATTAACAGAAAAAATACTTTTTAGAAATTTTTAGTCTAACTGAAAATTGGAATAGAAATCTTTGTTTATATTTTACATAATATCGGGTAGTGGGCTTTGCTATCGGATACCTCTCTCCAACCTCTGTCAAACTGAAAACATGTACGTCAACGTCGTCCGCGGATTTTAATCGTAAAATAGTGTATTAAAGTAACATTTTCGTGCTGTGAAACGTAAAAACATTAAAACGAAGTTCATTAACCACTACTAATAAAAGAACACGTGCGATAATTGTTGAAAAAACACCCTCGGAATTATAACCTAAAATTAGTCACGGTCATAAACAATAGACTCGTCTCAGTTTAATATCAACATTACGCCAGTGTGACAGTGACTTGACAGTGACATTGCCAACAGCAGTGTTGCCACTCAAGAAAAATAAAAGCTACCAACCAGTGATACCATACAAGAAACGAAATTTCCCTAGTCATGGATAAAAACATGGAACTACTTCTAAACAAACTCGACGAGAAATTTAAAAATCAAACCGAACTCATAACACACTCCGTAACTAAGAGCGTCATGGAAGCTTTAGACGAGAAAATGAAAACTATCATGGAGGAAAATACTAAACTCAAGGACAAAATTTCAGAACTTGAATTTAAACTTAAAAGAGCAGAGATAGAAAAGAGAAAAAAACAATCTTGTCTTTTTTGGAATCAATGAAAATATTAAATTCGAAACGGAACTAGTGGATTTTATCAAAGAAATAATTGTGAGTATGGGAGTTCATATGGATAGCCAAGAAATTAGCAAAGTATGTAGAGTTGGGCAGAAAACTGAAAATAAAAACCGTCCAGTGGTAGTCACCATCACAACTCAATGGAAAAAACATCTTATACTGAAAAATAAGCCTAACCTTCCACAAGGTGTCAACATAAAAGAGGACTACCCCAAAGAAAACCTAGATAAACGCAAACAGTTACAGCCGCAAGTAGAAGAAGAAATAAAGAAAGGAAATATCGCCTATATAAAATACGACAAGCTCATCGTAAAGAAGCCAAAAGGAAATAGAGAGAAAAGGAAAAGAGAAACTTCTGACTCACCAAAGGCACCATCAGAAAAAAAAACCAACAAGAAAGCAACACTGAACAATCCATCACCCACACTACCCAAAACACATACTAGAGAAACCATAAGACCCAACATACTAAACTATGTAGAAAGAGCAAGCTCTGATCCACAAATAAATCTCTCAAAAAACTAAATATGTCCCCGGACCACCGCAATCAAATGATAAATACAACAACAATTAGTTATATACACAAACCATCAACAAAATGTCTTCCACCACGGCTGGTCCCCGCGGAAGACTTAGACCATCACCCTCTAACAAGAATAAAAAACAAAAGGAATGAGAACAAGTTATACATAGCAACTCTAAATACCAGAACTTTACGAACACCAGAATCTTTATCAGAACTTGAAGAAGCATTGAAGGACCTAAAATGGGATATTTTAGGAATTAGTGAAATGAGAAGAACAGGAGAATGTATTGAAGAGCACCAGGGCTTCATATTATTCAACAAAGGAGACATCGAAGGACAAGGAGGGGTCGGATTCATAGTTAAAAAGCACCTAAAAGAACAAATAATAGAATTCATTGGAATTAATGACCGAACTGCCATACACAACATCAGATTACCTAGCTTCAAAAAAACATGGACAATTATCCAAGCCTATGCTCCTACGGAGCAAGCAAATGAACTTAAACATGAATATTTTTACAATGACTTATCCCAAGCTATTATAAGTAATTACTCAAAAAACATAATTATACTAATGGGAGATTTTAATGCGCAAGTGGGAATAAAACAATGTAAAGAAGAATATATGTTGGGAAACTTTGGCTACGGCAAAAGAAGCAAAAATGGGCAAAGACTGGTTGAATTCTTATTAGAACACAATCTAACCCTCCTAAATAGTATTTTTAAGAAAAACAAAAACAACAAGTGGACCTGGATCTCTCCAGGCGGAAATCATAGAAACGAAATAGATACCTCTCTTACTACAATACATTCGAAACTGCACTAAAAACAACGTCCATATTCAATAACCCTGCCGCTGCAACTCACCAAAATTCGAAACCTGACAAATCCCAGCCCAGGCCTTCAATCCCAAAACCGTTTCCCAAAAACGAAGCAAAAACCAACCGATTTATCGTTTCGAACAAAAAATCCGGGGAAATATTGACACATCTCGTACGATAACGGAGAAAAACCGGTCGCAGTACCGGTATTCTATCACGGCGATATCCAATATGTCTTTTGTCATTTCATATCCGTCCCCCACCCCCCTGTGACATAATTACGGACTTCGGGTTCCCTAAGGAATAACCGAATATCGCATTTGAGGTATTTTTGGGTACAAACTTGGGACAGCACAGTTTATTCTAATAGCCCGCATCGAACTTGGGCGCGTTTGATAGAGTGATTCTCTGGTCGATGTTCGTTAAGATTGTTTAGACGAGAGAGGGTAGTTGAGAAAATATATTTTACAGAGTGATGAAGTGCTTGCAATTTAAATACGACGAAGGAAAATGTTTTCAGACGAGCGTAATTTATTTTTGTAATAAAATCGAAGGAGGATGATGGCGCCATCTGTTGTGTGGGGTATGTGTGAACTAGTTGAGTGGACACGGCCGTCGAGCGCACTTCAGTTGAGTGATGGCCGAGCGTCAAGCATTACAATATGTAGTCAATTATGCAATTTCAGGATAGGTGGCCACACTCTTGTACATTATACCAGCGTTATAGCTGTGTTGCTGAAAGCAGATAAAACTAAGTAATTGCTAGAATAGATAATACGTTTCTAAATATTTGTCCAGCTACATTCTCTTGACTGTGCTTTTGTTCATTTTATAAACGCTAACTCCGTATTCAAACACTCAAAATACAAAATGGCGAATCATTTTTATTTGCGCTCTCCGTTCCTAGTACCCGCTTCATATTGCCCAACTTTTCACAAGTAAAATAAGTGGTTATAAAACAATCATATTTCAAGTCACACATGATACGGACTGTAACGGAATCCAAACTCGTTTTTGTAATTATACAGCGGGTCTCGTGGACGTGACACGATTTTGAGCTAAATGAGTGGTGGTGGGGGTTGTGACGTAAGAGGGGAATACGGGGAGGTTGGTGGGGGAAGTCCGTCTAGTGATTTGTTACCTGATCCGCGTCGAGGCGTTGTGAATTGAGCGGATTTCGTGGGAAATGTATTGTTCGGTCTTTTTGACACCTAAGCGGCTGCGATAGGGTTAGGGCTTATCGGTTAGGTTTAAGAGATCGGATAAATTGAATGGCTTAGCGGCGTTCACACTTAGTGTTAATTGTTGTTCAGTTGTGTCGGGCTGGCTGCCTGTATTTAGTGGACTTGGGATGTATACTAAAGAGTAGAATATTAAGTGGCGAGGTTTAGTTCGAGGCTTTATTAGAAGTGGGCTTAGGTGTGTACGTTTTGATTATCTAAGTACACAAAGTTTTGGTAATTAAGGTCATCGTCATGCCTGCAATTTTATTTGTATTTATGGGGAATCGAGATTGATATAAGAATCTTAAATCCATAGTATCATAATTCCCTGTATGTGAAAAATACTACGAGTTAATCCAAATCGAGTTTTTGACGATAATACTCGTAGAGAGGTCCTAGACAAGTGAAATTATTTCATCGAAAGCGTGGCGATAGCAATTGTCAAAAAGGCAAAATTGTATGGGATTGACAAGCGATATCGAAAAATAACGTGATCAATCCCTTACATTTTCACTATCGTACCTACGCTGACATCGAACGCCACTTGTATAGAGCCTCTGGTGACATGCTAAAATTCCAAATAAGAGGATACTAATATTAAAAACCAATTAAAAACTAAAAAAAATCTGCATACATACCTATCTATAAAATTAATTAATATTATGTGCCCATTTACCTGTACTTAATATTTTACAGCTTCCATAAAATTGAATACACTTTAAATCCAATCCGAATAAAATTTAATCATAGAAATTAAGTTACAATTTCGTTGGGACACGTTAAAATAATTAAACGCAGACGTGTTACGAGGCGTAACCACAGGGGACACGACGTACCGGTAACGGTAACTATGTGTACAGGACCGGGACGTTTACACGGTACCATTATGGTAATGTCAACTAGATATTTTATTTATTTATCATGATACTAACGAGTCTTAATTTACTATGGCCATTTTGCCATTAAATGGGCCATGAGACGATTAGATAACCTGAAAATATTGGTGGTAGTAAGAAAAGTGGACGGAACAAAAGAACCACGCGGGCGTTCACAATTTCGCTGGTCAGACCAGATCATGGCGATAAAGAGATTCAGTGTGATCACTGCTCTGAGAAGAGCCGAAGACAGAATAGGCTGGAAGCAGCTCGTAAGCAACTCCGTCAAAGCATTTTGGACGGACACTAACTTCGGCAATAAAAAACACAAATATAGAAGATGTTTAATGGGATGAAACTGGCAAATTGCATACCTGCAACTCTCAAGTCGTGCCACGATAACTCTATATTCCGTGTCCAGTCATTCGCGGACACTTTTGAAAGGAGGTCGATTCATATGGCTGCGGCCACTGGGCCGTATAATAACAAGATATTAACAAGATATTATTTGTTGAAACCGTACTCTCTAGTCCGCCATTTCGGTGACGTTAGTCGTCACTTGACAGCGCACTTCGTTCAGAAATCGAGTTACGATGTCCAATATTGATACAATTGTGCCAACAAAACGAACTCGACATAACTACTGGATGGCCGTAATTCGATTTATAGTGAATACTCCTTGATGCGGCGGAAGAAGATTCCGATTTTAGAGGGTTTTTAGTGCTCGGAAGGATTTGCATATTTTTTATTTTAATTTTAGAATAGTTCAGTCACCCTTTAGACACCGTTTCAATTTTATGTTGCATATTATAAAATTTGTTTTATTTTTATTATTTATTATCGATTCGAGCTCATTGTTATTCTCTTTATGGATATTGATAAATTCTTAAATAGGAAGAATTAATGCATGGAATACTTTGTTTATGTTCCTTTTATTACATTTGAGTGTCAGCTAAAATTTAAGATATCAAGAGGCTTACCTCTTAAAGTAAGTAATCTTCTTTATAGAATAAATAGGTACCAATTCACAGAAAAAATATATCACCAACCATCAAATTACTTTCGTAATAAGTGGCGACATTTCTCAAAACATTCCCTACACAATATTTCATCAAGAAATGAAGAACGAGGGTATTATTCGAAATATCATTCTACCCTCAAAATCACGCTAAGATTTTCATTTTTATCCACAACACGGCGGCGGAGCCAACAATTCTTTTAGAATAATCTCCGTTTGGAGGGCGCGTCAAAATATATAAGATATTGCTTGGAACGCGGGAACCCGGAAAAGATCTGTTGCTCCCATCACCGGGATTGTTCCTAGTGTATTGTATTTTGTGAATTTAAATTCTTTATGTCTTTCTGATTTGAGTATGAATGAAGAGCAGTCAGGAGGATCAGGTGTTATGACTTAAGGCACTGAATCAACAATAGGAATAGATCTCTCTCCGTTGTTTTTTGAGATGCAGTAGGCGATGTTGTAGAAAGGTACATTGCAATAGCCAACAATAAACCAGCAGTGGTACGCAGTTGTTGAAACGAAAACTATCAGAAAAAATATATCAAAGGCTTGTGAGTCTGAATGATGTTAATAGTGCTTTTTACTCTGTGCGTGTTGTTGAAGTAAAATGGTAATGAAAAAGTTATACGTATTTTTGGTAGTGATGGTTCGATTAAAATGTTTTGGGCTTCATTAATGTGATATTGTGTTAAACAAAATTGTTGACACTGAAACAATTGTTTTGTGTCCTATTTCAAATATCCTAATAGCACGTCCCAATTTAAACAATCAAATTACCATAGCATTTAAAATACAGTGACATCGAAAATTATTCATAACAACAATACTTAAATTCGTAATCAACAGTCTCATTGTAAAATAACAATGTGTCCACTTAATTATTGGACAAACTGCAACAGATTAGCATTTCATGTGCTAAAATTTTGCATATTCAGCACACGTAGACGTCCAACGGCATCATGACACCGAATTATGTACGTATTAGATTAGTAATTGCCGCGTAAACGCAAAACCTCATCTGTATTCAGAGCTGACGGTTCAAAATGTAGGATTTTGCAACTACCCTCACATTTTATATTCTAGTGTGCTGTGCTAACCTGCAATTTTAGTTTGTTAATGATGTTCGTTATAATTAAGGTAAATGGCAGGGCAGAATTAAGGCAATTAAATTATTTCTATTTGTGGAGGTAATTATATTCGAAGGATGGCTAACAAAGTTTTTGTTAGTATAGTAGAGATTTTAAATTAATATTTATGAGGTTTTTTCATTTCCTTATTACGCAGAGGATTCCGAAATAAAATTCTCATCAGCTTTACTTCAGCAATATTGTAGCGTTATCGATACTGAAAACACACTCATGACAATAACCAATCGAGTTAACCCGTTCGAATCGTATAATCCGAACATTGTAAATAACCGTTTTACAATCAAACACGATCCTCTTCCATTGAACCAAAATGAACAAATTAGATTTCCGAACAGTATTGAGCTGTACAAACACAGGTTTTCGGAATCCTTTGAAGTGCAATTTATCAGGTCACAATCTACCCCCATTTCAGATTTATTAACTCGACGGTAGCATAACAAATTATAGGGTGAACTAACAAATAACGGTCTACTGCGTCTCCATTTGTTACTCAATTTATGTTCAAACGTTCATTCCCCGCTACAATTAACTTCTTCGAACGCAATTAATTTTAATCAGAAACACTTGGGGGGAAGAAAAAGGGAAAAAAAAACAACCTGAAGGAAATGGGTACGCGAACAAAACTCTGCTTGAAACAATGTACAGGAAATTAGTTTTGTGATACATTTTCGACGGTAGGTACCTAATTATTTTTGGACATCATCGTTTTCGTTAAACGCAGGGTAGTTATAATAAATGCTTTATAATGTCTAATATTGATCGAGCCTTGCGATAAGAAAAGCCTTCTGTTTATAGCAATTTATAACGCTTTGTTTATTGTTTGCTTCGCGCTTTACTCAGAAATTAGTTTGGGAACATTATTTAAGGAGCTCGCAGTTGGGCGCCAATAAAACTCATTGATCCAAAATGTTGTTTTATTCTGGAACATGTAGTTATAATTAGTGCTAAAACCAATTGTAAATAGTTTAATAAATATAACTTTGTACGAATCCCATTACCAAGAATGCAACGAACCATTGATAAGGTCCCACGTTGGGCGCCAATACCACCTACTGCTCTAAATCACTTCCAGTGTCCTGCAATAATGGCCGCCGCACTTCCGGTGCGACCCGCCGCCTGCCCTGCGAATTACACGTCTATTAATTGAGTTTCAACCACCATTGACTATAATTATTATGACATCAATAACAGGGGCAGTGTCTGTGAGTATTAAGATGTGTTAAAGGAAAAATAATAGTTCTACGGAATCCATATATTTCGACGCCAATGAGTATTCTAGGTCAGTACTTTTTGGTCAATATTTTTTAAGCTCATACAAAAATGTTGGATTCTTTTTTCCAGTACAAAGTTCAGCCACACTTTGAGTTACGTATTCGTTTGTAGATTTCAGAATATAAAACAAAAAAAAACTAACATTGAAAAGGCATAGTCAATCAAGCTAGACCAACAACTCTTTTTGAAGTTGTTTTAAAAAATGGCCTTGTAAAAATATTCACAGAGCTACGAGTACCTTTGTTAAAAGAATATCTAGTACGAGGAGAAAATAACGAGTATGTTATGATGTGCTTTAAACTAAACTTAATCTAAGATCTTAAAGCCATCATGGTTCCTGTGTCAGACAGAGATGGAGATATAAAGGACAAATCGTACTTTCCCTTTGTCACAGTGAAATCATGATGGCATTGACACGTCATACATAATAACAACCTGAACGACCAAAAGTGATTTTCACAAGGAATGATAATGAAATCGAAAAAGTGTATTTTCAGTGGATACGACTGCGTGATGCGCCTGTCTCAAACAGTTTATCAAGGAACTGTTTTATAATGAAAAGTAAACATAGTTTATTAAGTCATCCTAATTTGCTCAAACAGTTAACTCTCTAGTATAATATTTCCTCCTCCAAGGTGCCTCCATTAAAATGGAAACGAGTTCGTATTCATAATATCCCGTCCAATTGCTATGTTAGGACCGATTTCACCAATGAAAATGATCGCCATTAGTTCAACTAAACTCAGTTTATGCAAATACAGCGTTCTGATTGGTAGTTTCTCAGCGGTCTCAACCAATCAGAACGCTGTATTTGCGTAAACTGAGTTTAGTTGAACTAATCACGCTTAGTTTTATTGGTGAAATCGGCCCATAGTCGGCCATGCTTGTTGATGCATACGCTTGTTGTGCAGTAAAAGTTTCAGAAATATTATCCCGACAATGCGTAACGAGAAGTTGTTATGACTTCAAAAGTGCAGCTTAGATGATATTTTTATGGTTGTCGTGTTCGGCTGAAGTTATGTGTGTTTTAAAATACGAGGGGCGAATAAGTTGTATGTGTTTTGTTTCTGTTTCTTTGTAACTCGTACCAGAGTTGGTTGTTTTGGTTTAGATATAGACAGATATACATAATCATCATCACCATCATCTTCCTACCCTTATCCCATGTTACTTGGGGTCGGCGCAACACGTTTTCGTCTTCGATACCGTTCCGTCAACTATCACTGATTCCCTTTTCTTACATAATTATCACTCCTCACATAATACATAATATGTGTAGGTATTTTATTGTACACCAAAAAAGTTACACATATTTATTTTAAGAAATGGCTATAGTTTTATTTGTTCGTGAAAATCTACCTTTTTGAATATTCATCGTCAGACCTTTTTATTTGGTACAGTATCAATCATCATTACACGTGTTCCCCTGTCTACTTCTTAGCAAACTTTTAGCTGTCACATTTGGATAAAGTTCATAATATAAATGTTTAAGAGTGGTACGTTTCTTGGCATTAAATAGAATGTACGTCTTACTTATCAAGCGACCACTTTTTGATAAAGATTATATTAAACGTTTTACTAGACTTAAATAAAATATTTTTCTTTTTTTTTAATAATCTTTCTTCGTATTCTTCTCAGCAAATCCTTTTATTTGATACCCATAACATGGCAATGCACAAAAAGCAACTAGTCCGCCATCTTGGGCCATCCGCCATATTGGATTTAGAATGATTTCACTTTTCTAACCATGCATTGTCATCCAAACTAAACGTGTATGCAAAATTTCATCATAATCGGTAGAGGACAACTGCTTTAAAATTCAGTTGCAAGATTTGACCCGAACACACTTACATACATACATAGCAAGTTAAATAAAAGCTTGTAAAAAGAAAGTACGTCTTACTTACTCGCTTCTTGTTTTGCTAAAACAACATAATATAAAATAATCACATTTATAAAAGCCTAAGCATTCAAACTTAATGCTCTTTACTCGGCAAACGATACAAAATTAGAAAAATGTTTTCATAACACAATTTCAAATTCAGGCTGTAATCTACTTACTTGGGCCCGCAATATTTGTGAAACAAACCCCTCCCTGACTCCCTTATAGTATCGTAAAAGCTAATGGTAGCGTTCCCCGTATCATTGTTTAAGTCGTTTTATATTGCTAGGGACCGTTATGTATGATAGCTCACTTATTTTGATGCTATTTTTCTCTTAAATGGTTAAAAGGAATTTTGGTCTTGGATTGTACCGCTTACATTCCAGCAGCTGTTGTTGTTAGAAGTTGGCAGAAGTGGTCGCTGATTTTTTTGAAAACACAGCATCTTTTTAATTTTCGAAAACAATATACAGATTTCTTGTATTGTACCTTTGGGTCGAAAGTACTCCATGTTGCTTAGTTCCATTGTTTTCCGATTCGAGTCGATTCTTGAAGACGTCTAAAGAGAATTCTACTACTTTAGCTCAATCTCCCTGCTTCTTAGAAATTCAACTGGAACTAAATAGTCTTCATTAACAATCGAGCAGACACTATTGTTTTAAAAATCAATACTACGCCTTTCACGTTGTTTACAATAATTAGAAGACCAATTTACACTATATTTATCTACAAATTGAACTCCGTCATCGCAAATAGTCTACCCACGCAGTACTTTTTACTGATAGGGTTAGCACTCTCCGAACAGATGTTGGTTGACAAATTATACTTTGTTTGATTCCTTATGATGGCATAATAAAAAACGTAATTTGAATAACGGGTACAGAAAAATAGTCTCTCAATAATTTTACACATAAAATTTAAGACTTAACACTTTTAAAAACAAGTTTAACCACTACATGTCTAACTAGTTTAAAATCACTTGTCAATACATATCAAATGAGCACAAACACGATGGTATTATCTTATTTGGTTGAGATGTTTCTATGGTCACCTTGGAGATGCATCATCAAAACAGCTCTATAGTACAATATTATTGCATTTCATTCAAAGTTACGTGTACCAAGTCTTAGCTTACTTATATGAAAGGAAGTACTTGAAATACGAGTGAAGAAAGTTAATAAAAAGCTTGTTAATAAAAAATACTTATGTCATGGGTTTTCTCCTCACATCTTATACCTACTACGAGTATAATATTAATCCTACTAATAATATAAATGCGAAAGTTTGGATGGATGGATGCATGTTTGTTACGCAATCACGTCAGAATGGCTAAACGGATCTGGATAAAATTTGACACAGAGATACATTGTAGTCTGGAATAGAACATAGGCTACTTTTCAGCCCGGTATAAAGTTTCCTTTTATGCGGACTAAGCCGCCTTGCAAAAAGCTAGTCTAATATAAGTTCACACTTTAAAAATGGTTGTCAAAGTAATCATTTCACTCAGGTTTCAAATTTCAGACCGCTCACAACCCTAACATCATGTATATTTTTTTCCAGCGTACCTTTTGTCTGAACTTCAGCCGCGAAAAACGAGTTAATTACAATAACAATGGATGTATCCGCAATGAATGGGCGAAAAACCCACCCCTTGAAACAGGCCCATTGTATAATTTATTTTGTGGCAATGTCACTAACTGTAATTATTTATTTTTCTGTTTGCATATATTTTTTTGCTGCTTCGTTTGATTTATGATGTTCGTTTCGGTTCTGATCTGTTAAAGGAAGGGTGGCAGATGTTTTTAAGGTTGTGTTTTAAAGAGCGTGACTCGGCTATGTAGGTACAACTATAAGTATTCATGACATCAGTTGATGAAGTAGGTCCCTACTGTTAAAGATAAAATCTATCTGCCTAGCCTTTTCCCAACTATATTGGGGTCGGCTTCCAGTCTTACTGGATTCAGCTGAGCACTAATGTTTTACGTGGAGCGACTGCCTATCTGACCTCCACAACCCAGTAACTGGGTAACACGGTACTCCTTAGCAAGACTGGTGTCAGATCTCAAGCTTCTGACTACCCGTTACGACTGTCCAAGATCTTCAAATGACAGCCGGGACCAACGGCTTAACGTGCTTTCCTAGGCACGGAGGAAACTCGGTATGGTGAAAATGGTCACCCATCCACGGACCGACCTCGTCAAGCGTTTCTTAACCTTGAAGATCGATCCGTGCGGGTGTTACTATTTAGCCACGAGCTCCTCATCGCATCCTGTTAAAGATGATATTTGTAAATACAGTTAAATTGTTAAACTTAGATCCGGCATCGTCTGTCAAGTTGACTTTGAGAGCTATCTTATGTTTTAGGGTGCCGTTGTCAACAAGGAACCTTTATAGTTTCGCTATATCCGTCAGTCCGTCCGTCCGTAGGTTATTTCAGAGACTCTTACAACTAGAAAGCTATAATTTGACATGGATATACATATTAATCACGCCAGCAAAGTGGTTCGCGGTATCGTTGCATAGGCCATTCAATAATATTACGGGTCCGAGAAAACCGTTTTTCGATTCAGGGATCCATTTGCGTAAAATTAAGCTTTTAATTGCAATTTTTTGTTAGAGTAGTTCCTGCCAGCTAATGGTTGCTATTTGATATGTGAAAAATTCACGGCAGTAGTATAAATAACGAAATTAAACGGAAAACTATCACAACTAAGTAGGCTTTACAAGTTTACGAGTAATAGTCGACCAACTTATAAAATGCCCTTGGAAAAAATATTGCGCAACTACGGAACCTTATCACTGCGTGACACGCACTTGGCTGGTTCTTTTTTGTTTGACATGATCTGGTTTTGTGTACTTTTACGATTACTTATAGTTATACAGATAAATTACAAGGCAAACGTATTTATTTTGCGTAGTGCCACGAATACTTTTTGGGGTCTTACAAAACGAATACCTACGTCACCTCTTTTCTTCACCTAAACAATCCCTCTTATATTGAATCTAAAATTGATGCACACGTTACGTCAAAACCCGCAATCCCTATTTTATCATAACTTACACCAGCAATGATTTAACTTGAATAACGTCAATTCCGAAATGGGTAATCGCTTAGAGGCAGATTATTTCGCGTCGAGCGCAAATTTGACAAACTCCGTAACAAGGGCAGATAACGTCTAAACTTGTAAAATTATTACTTCGGGTATCACGCTAACACGCTGCCTCCGGGAGTGAAACACGCTCGTCGGCATTATAGATTTTTAATGTGAATATTCGCTAGTTTAGATAAGTAGCGTGTCTTGTACAATTTGTGTAACGGAGTATGTTGTTTAACGGAGTATGTCATGCTGGCAGCTGTTGAACACGCTCTTGGATTATTACAACGTGTTTATTTTTGTAGGTGTGTCTTGTTTATATTTCTATTGTATATTATGTGAGAATTAACTGTGTATGTTTTGGTTTAAATAAAATGTGACTATTATAATTTTGTCTCTTTGCCTGACTGCTGCTATTTTTTACACGACTGCCGAAGGAGGGTAATGTGATTACCAGTCTTTGTATGTATGTTTGTTCCTATGTGGCGTTCTAGAGATAAAACGCGCTAGCCGATTTTGATGATTCTTACGTCAACCGATACGTCTTAATTTTGCGAGTGTCACTGGCTACATTAAAATTGGAAAATAGAAAACGACGGATTTTAAGCGACAACACGGGGCAATTATTTTATTTCTGCCAAATCCATCGTGTTGTGTATCAAAATAAAGGATTTTAATAGGGTTTTTGATTTCAAAAATAAATATATCACTTATATGTTTAAATTTCCCCAATTAGAAAAAAAGCTAAATAGTTATAAACAAAAATAACTGGCCAAGTGCGAGTCGGACTGGCGCAAGAAGTGTTCAGTACCATTATCACAAAAAACGGCAATAAAATCACGTTTATTGCATGGGAGCCCCACTTAAATATTTATTCTGTTTTTAATTATTCTTGTTATAGCGGCAATAGAAATACCTCATCTGTGAAAATTTCAAATGTCTGGCTATCACGGTACATGAGATACAGCCTGGTGACAGACAGATAGACAGATGGACCGTGGAGTCTTAGTAATAGGGCCCCGTTTTTACCTTTTGGGTACGGAACCTTAAAAAACATATTTAAAAAATCAAAAGCCCTACTGCATAAGAAGCGAACTAAAAAAATTAAGTAAACAAGTCGGAGGACTGACTAAAACCAGATGTATCCAGCAGTTTGTGTCAAGCATGATTTTCTTCTTGTTTACGCTTTTTTGTAGTTCGCTTCTTAAGCAATCGGGTTCTTAGATATTTTAAATTAATTTATTAAATAATTGTGTTTTCTTTCGAAATGCTTAGGTTTTACTATTTCTGCAGAAATTATGCTTAGCATCTTGCATAGCTGCTATAAATAATAATGACAACCCCGACATGACATGTGACACGTGTCACGTGTAATTACGTCTTACGTGATAACTTCACTGCTCACAGTGAAGGGTACGTGATAATTTTAAACATTCTGTCAAACTATAGGTACTATATGATAATTTAACAATGCTTTCTTGACTTTTTATAACCAAACAACGTACGTTCACCAGCAGGCAGCGTGACAAGATAACAATTTATAGACTACTGTTGTGAGAAATCCAAAAATATGTAATTGCAATCTTTCTGATCCTCTCTGATATTTTGTAACCGTTTATTTAAACAGTTCTGTTTGTGTCTGTGTATTTATAATCCATCAGTAATATCTGCTGAAACATCATCCATCATCATTATACTGTTAATGCCTCTGTTGAAATCATAGTGCTTAATACTGAAATACAGTTTATTTGCTTGTTGCAGAAGCCGATTACACACTAGACGATTCGTTTTGGAATGAAGAAAGCCCAGTTGGTGAGTGAAATTGAGAAATATTGTCTTTTTATATGCATTTTGGCATTGAAAAATAGGAATGTGAGAGAGAATACATGGTTTTACTAGGCAACCAGGCAGTGACAGTAAAAGTTCAACGTTGTAAAGGATTCCCTCTTGAGTTTTTCCACCATCACAGATGTACCGATGTTTTAGGCTAAGCAGAATAGTCATCTAATTAAGCTTTATCCAAATGACTGGCCATTTTCTGAGGCTTTATTCGGATTATGAAATATTGAGGATTTATAATTTTATGTGAAATCCAAAAACGACTACAAATGTCATCAATCGTTTTATATAGAGACGCAATCCAAGATATACCGCCATTCCTTTTAAACATTCATACTTACAAATTCTTTCAAAAACATCGTCGCAGCTAAACTCCATCGAAATCGGTGGAACTCAACTTTTGCCGCCATGTTTGTCACTCGCAGCGAGATGTAAAAACGCTCGTCAGCCGGATTTCCGGCGGCGGGCGTACATCACAGCCGTGCCGGCACCGGGCCATAACCATTCCAGTTTTCGACTACAATGTTTTTGACGATTTTTTATTATGGTCATTTTTTGTGTATACTGTACCGGTTAAATGATTTCTGTTTGTCGTTCATTAATTTGTGACTGTAAGACTGTTTCAATAAGATAAAGTGTTTTGTATTTTTTTTTATGCATGAGAAATTTGTTTGTTATTGCTGTTTGTTTGATCGTTATTTTTTCTTGGTTAAGATTTTGTCATTTTGTTCCGAGGGTATAGACACAGCGTTACTTTTATCAGCGACAGCGATTGTTGAAATGACAAGTAAAATTTAAAATTTAGAAATCTTCGACACAAATATCTCTTTAACATCTGATAAACACTCAATTATAACATCTGATATCTTGCGAAAATACCCCGATTCAAACAGTTAAAAGCTATGCGCGTTGAACAACGTAACTGATTTTCATCAAACATTCGCTTTTGCTAATAGAATTGCAGTTTTTTAGAGCTTCTGGACCTTCTTTATAGCAAAACAATATACTTAAACCCAGTCATCGGTTTTGAAGGCAATTGTGTATAAAACAAAGTCACAATAAAGTTTAACCCAGACTCATCTCGTCATAACATCTTCAAACGCAACCTTGTACGAAAGAGTAACTAACTTCTTTACTGAGTTTCCCTGATTCCATTGAGTTGTATACTCGTAATACAATATTTACATGACATCCAAAGCTTGTTCTTTGACATTTAGATTTGAAATAGCGAAACAATTTTATATGTTTACTAAATTCGTTGGCGCAAAGTCGGGGTCAACCGACGAGACCAACAAATACAATTGTGAGCTTTTGTTTGTAAAATGGTGTGTTTGATCATTCTATTATTCATTTCTCTCACAAAAGCATACCCAACATAGTTTAATAACTCATTTGTAACAAACTAAAATTTCTGTCACCACATCAAAGTGTATCGAAGCATTTCACGAAACTAGTTCTAACTGGTTTGAAGCGGTAACGATTCCGGTTTTCGTCGGTTTTCGCCGGCTTTGGTACGTATGGTTGTTTGTAGTGGGAGATTTTATTTCGTTTAGAGATTGTTTGTTTAGAGTTTATCGTGTTATGTAAGTGCTTTGGCTTCTGGGGCTAGTCTGGTTTTACGCAGTTGTTTATCGTGGAATGTTCTCGGCGTCTGTACGTTGAAGGAAACCTTAGAATGACAGTTGCCAAGAGAATTGATCCACAGATCAGTTTAGGTTTATGCCTTGGAGGCGGTCCAAAGTTATGAAAGTTATTGTGAAGTTTGAGAACGATAAATCTAGGGTTCCATAGGTAAAACATCAAACATTCTATTATGTAGCACTAAATGTCTATGTATCATATAATAATAATATTACCGAAGTAAAAATAGGTTTCTAGGATTATAAGAAGTTTACATTAAAATATAGTCGCTTTAGACTTCTTACTAACTAACAAATTCTATTTAGACATGAACCAGGTCATGTACGAAGAAAATGTATGAAATATTTATTTTACAATTGAAACCTTTTTTTTTTTAAAACAAGCTTTTTAGCACGGTAAAGCATTGTCATCCAAATCAAAATGTATGCTAAAATTCACCTTAATCGATTGAGGACAACTGCTTTCAAAATCAGTTGCAAGATTTGACCCCAACACACTTACATACATACATACATTGCAAGTTAAATAAAAGCTTCTTAAATGAATCATAGCAAGGGTCGGAATGAAATTAAATGCTATTCCAGTAATCTCATTCGACAGCGGTTCCATTACAGATAAAATTTCTCATATGGAATGTTATCAAATAATGAAGAGCAGGATCTACCTTTGTACTAGTAAAAGTTGAACGTAGTGTAGAATATGTTAACCTGGTTTCCTTACAAATGAGAATATCTGACATCACTCAGTGGGCGATAAGATATAAGATGTATGTTTTCGTGGGATATAGACGTGAATTCCTTGATAGAATATTAAAAGAAGAAAGTTCTTGCGTTATCATAACTCTGGCTGATACTTCTTCATTGCAAAACGTAGTACAAGTATAAAATAATAATCTTAAAACAAATCCGTTAGTCTTTGATTTTCTTTACCATGTTTTTCACTTTATAAAACTAAATAAAATCGTGAAATAACCTAAATATAACATTAAAAATGATCACGTAAATATCTTTCGTAGAGTGTTCATAGACTCCAACATACACATCACGGGACATCCAAAAAAGTGTGAGATTGATGGACAGGCAGACAGATGGAAAAAAACATGGATATTCAGACAAGTGTTTCTTTTTGGCATGAGACCTAGAGGTGCAGTTATATATTAAGTTCAGTTCATGGGCTGGCACCGTCAGTGCATTGCGTCATTTTATGATCAGAGATAGTGCTGATTATATTATTTAATATTAAAAGTATGAAAATCATAAGAGCTTTTGCGTTCGTATGGTCGTATTCGATTAGTCTCCATGATAGTTGGAGAAAAAAGAATCTAGTCGATGTGTTTCCATGATGTGACATAACGTCCAACCATCATTTCTGAAAAATTAGGCAATAAAACAAATTAATAATACTAAGGACTATAGTCAGATGAAGGGCCATAGTATGATACAAATATGACTGCAAAAGTACATCTTATTATACAAAATGTAGTTCAACTTAATATAAGTCTTCATGAAATGTTGTATTCGATTTAGTCGCCGCGTCCCGAGGCTATAAGAGTTGGTGAGAGGTGAATCAAGTCGTTTGCATGCGCGCGACAGTTTCTCGATGAGACATTCCAATACACGGCGCAGCGAACACGTGTCGGGGGTGAAAATTATTTTTGTTTAACACGTTCCCTGCCGTAATTGCTGAAACAATTAAAAGCCATTGTGTATCGCGCGAGGCGAGTCCGTGGCAGCGAAAGTGATAAAGGTTGTTCTTAAAATCAAAAGCATGTTAGCACGTGCTAACCAGCTCCTTTTAGCAATTTATTCCTGAAATCATTCGTAACAAACAAATAATAACACCATCTGTCTACCTAAATATCTTAACTTGGTTCACTGTACAATTTCGAACCATACGCATTTCAGCGGGACTAAAGCGGCTTCTGAAGCATTCGCAAATGTAATTGCATTTACCTCAAATACAAAATACATTTCATTTAATACAATTAGTATTCGAGCACGTAGCGTTCCAGGTGCTACGAAATGCATATTTGTCGTGCTACGGCGTAGCGCGTAGGTGAGAAATGCTACACCTACGCCGTAGAAGCTGCGTAGCATTAGTTGTGCAGGATGCATTTTATTAGAAAAACATAGATTACAAAACAATGACTACTTAGATATTAAAAGACTATACTGGTCTGAAAATTTTAATACTGATTTTCTTCGTTTGTGGTTCTAAAACTTCAGTCAAATTAAATACCTTAGTACCTCGTTAGTCGTAACGTACGCTCTTCGGCTGAAATCATGAGGATCTGGTCCTTACCATTCCCAGATGTGCAAGTTGCTATCGGGTTTTTACCAGCTACCTCAAAAGGAGTATTTATTCCATCAGGCATTTCTTAGTAGCTGCCTGAAGCATAAATTTGTGCCTGGTTTATGGTTAGGCTTGCCCCATGTTAGATAGAACTTAAAAACATAACTGGCACAATGTGGGTGTACTTTATATAACCTCTGTCTTCACCTTCAGAGAAACCTTTTTCACAAAAAATAAATCTACTGCCGAAACGAAAGTTATTTTTGCACTGTTTAGTGTTTTTCTTTAGAAGCCGGTTTTTTTTAAGTTTTATTTCTCTCTTTGTAGTTTTAGTACCCTATCACTAGAAAGTAACCAATTTCTGCAGTAAGGTATCTTAAATATGATTGACAAAAGCTTTGTTTTATGAAAATTGGTTCAGCCGATCAAAAGTTATGGTCGTTTTACTGTTTGAATCGGGGTGTTTTTGCAAGAAATCTTGTCATAATTACATGTACATGATTGTCGATCGAAGCTTGTCTACTACTAGATACATTATGTAGCATGAAATTAAAACTTGTCGATAGTTTTTAAAATTTTACTTGTTAGTAAAATTTGGCTAAAGTGGAATAATAGTAGTTTATGCAATAGGCATATAATAGGGGTTATTAAAACACGAGCGTGGGTTAGGTTATATTAACATGCGAGTGTTTTAATACCTAATTATATGCCGTTGCAATACTATTTTATCTTAACTCGTACAGTTGAAATAAAACAAAAGTCGAAACGGAAAAAATATGTGCTATGGCGGGCAATTTAGATTCTCACTGCGCATGACTGAGCAGGGCGCGCGTCCCATAGATAATGACACTACTTTTCTACATTAAGTCAATGAGCCTATGCGCTCATTGACTCATATGCGCCAATAAATTAAAAAGTAAGTGTGCTACAAAAATTAAAAAGTTATTTACGATGCAGTTGTTTGAAAATCGAAGGAAAATGCTGCACTGTAATGGTTTTTCTTTTATTTTACCTATCCACGAATATAAAGGACGTGTTTATACAATATTTTTTGAATTCATATTTGGAACATTACGTTGTGAGTGTAGATAAATGTCTTTATAAGCTTCTAAACCGCTTATTGCCCTAACTTAAGCCCTCAAACGGTACATATTATGAAAACTGAAAACAGCACGACTTTATCGTAGCTATTACGTATCGCATTACCTCGAGATTGTCTCGGAATCGGATCTACTCCTCACATACAATCATATACATACATACATACAGAGTTAAATTAAAAATGTGTATTGTTTAAAAATCTTGTTAAAACTGTGACCGGGTTTTTTGGATGGTTGTTTTAACCCCCGATAGAAAAAGAGTTAAGAGTGTTTGTTTATTTGAGTATCTGTCTGTGGCATCATAACTCCTTAATTAATGAACCAATTTTGATAACCATTTTTTTTGAAAGGTGGCTTTATCGAGAGTGTTCTAAAATCATCAAACATAGCTCCTAAGATCAGGTTGCCTGGAAGAGATCGTGGAATGCGATAATGCTACTCATTGTATTAGTTTTAATTTTATAATTGTATTTAAGGTGTACAATAAAGCATATAATAAATAAATAAAATCAGTTCAGCCGTTCTTAAGTTATCGGCCGTTTTACTGTTTGAATGGGGGTGTTTTCGCAAGATATCATAATTACGTGTTCAATAGATTGTCGATCAAAGCATGTCTACTACTAGATAAATTATGTAGCATGAAATAAAAATGAGTAAGGGGTTTTTAAAAATGTAAAAGTTTAATTGAAACAAATATGAAAGAAAAGTGTATTGGTATGTTCTATTCTATCTTTTTTCTATTGCCTCGTTGGTCTAGTGATCACAAGTAGTACTGCTGAATATAAAGACCTAGGTTCAATTCCTGATTCAGTATTATTGGGTTTTCCATCTAGAATTTATCAGAAGCAGCCCGGAGCCTGGATTTGTGTGTGTTTTGTATTATAGGTGCAAATCTTCCCAACCTTTCGAGGCATACATGCGTGATGTGTGTCTTAACGTGACAGAAAGAAATAAATAAAGAAAGACAGATGGAAAGAAAGAAACAAAACATTTTTTGCCAATAAGAAATGTTACAACATAAACGAAATAAGATAGTTTTAAAGCACAATATTTCCAGTATTGCACAAGAACCGGGCTCAGCCGATGCTGCCCAGTGTGCAGCATGGCTATTCCTGGCCTCCTGATATATCCTGGCTAGGAATATTGATTGTTTCAACTAAATCGGGCTCGTGACTCCTTTGAGTGTTTTCGCTATGCTTCATAGTTTCGTATTTGGCTATCAACACCCACTTGAAAAACTCACCCTGTATAATATTAATTTTGTTCAATGAACATTTTGTAATAATAAAGCGAGCTTTACCTACTGAAATTTAAATTGAGTTTTGAAGAGTCAGGCTGCGTTTCCACCAGAGATGTGCGAGGATGCGTAGAAAGGGATGTGTTTGTTAAGAACTAATAGAATCACTTCATTTACCAGCCTTTCTCAGCGAACTCTAGTGGAAACGGCTCAAATACCTGCCTAAAATCTATTTAATTTTATTTCTATTCCAAGAATTCCTGATCCAACCCTCCAACACTCACCATATAGATCAAGGAAGCAACTTAAAACACAATTATAAAAAAGAAATTCGCTTATAAATTGTACTGAGATTAGACTAGTCAGCAATATTTGGTAACAGAGTTAAAAATACCTCAAAGCATTGGCCTTTTCTTTCTCAAGATTTTCACAGTGGATGGAAGGTCTGACGCTGGTGAATCAGATGATACAGTTGCCCACGTTCTGATCTGTTGATGGTAGTCGTTGTCATTCACAAGAAAGTCATCAGGTATATGAGTATTTAGTAAAACTTCAGTTGTTTCTTCAATACCTGTAGTGTGTTTATTATTTACTTTCATGTTCTGAACAAACGAGAGTTCGACTGATCGATTGGATTTAAACTCATTACATAAAAAGGAGATCACAGATCTTCTTTATCAAATTTTCTACTATTTTACGCAATAAATTAGGCTAAGATTTTTTCACCGATGCAAATCTAAACGTATTCATATGTAACACGAGTTATATTTATTTATTTATTAAACTTTATGCACAAGTACAAAGGCGGACTTAATGCCTTAGGCATTTTCTTCCAATCGACCTTAGGGTGGTGTAGAGATAAAATACGGAAGGTGCAACTTAATGAAAAAAAATAGAGTAAAGAAATATATATACAACAATTTAATATATATATATATATATATAAATATATACGTACATAAAAAATATGTTATTGAGAAATCAAATCCAACAAATTCACTCTGTGATGATTCTGCAAACTTCTTGCGAATGTGTTCGCGTGCCTTCAATTTGAAAGGCAACCGACTGGTTGCCATCCTGATGTTCTGAGGGAGCGCATTCCAAAGGGAAATAATAATATGTGAAAACATAAGTTACAAAACCGATTTAGTAGGTCCTATTACCCGTGTCGATTTTGATAACATAATTAAAGGTTCTAGGCTATAAATACATTTTGCCCATGATTTTTATATACAAAACTCTAAAGCCAAAAAATTAAGAAAGTTGTAGTTAGGGGCTAGTCACAAAATAAAATTTCATTAAAAATTTATACTTTTTGCATGTACAAAAAAAGTAGTTACCTATTTCATAACATTATACCAGACATAATACTCACCCACTACCTATTATTTATATTCCAAGAAAGCCTGACCCAACCCTCCGACCACACTAGATCAATGAAGCAACTTGCTACACAATTACAAAAAAAAATCGCTTACACATAATACGTCCTTATTCCGTTCTATCCGATTCGAAATCGATTAGGGATCGGGTCACGTCCATCGACGCGTGGCAGCGTGTATGAATGTTTGAATTTCCATGTGGAACGCATTGACATGTAAATTTTCGTTCAAGATGGCGAACGATGTCGCTAGGTGATGTCGTGCGTTCGGTTATAGAATAACGATGATTTTTAAATATGGAAGAGTAGAACGCCGTTTTAAAATTGTTTTTTTTTTCTTTTTGATTCGAATTAAGGATTTAGGTATTTTAATACAGAATGAAGAAAGAGGTTCTGAATTGAGAATTTGGATTTCAGAAAGTGTTGACTACTTTACAGTAATGCTAAAGTTTGAGTGGTTTTTTCACTGAAGTAGAGTTTGACAATATTTACTGATCAACTTTAAATTCTTTATTCAGAAACCTTTTAATAATAATTAATTGGTGTAGAATTATGCCAATATTTTCAGGCAGTTTAAACTTCGTCCCAAATTATACATAATAAAAATTAAATGCGTTAAATTGTATATGGTACAAAACGAAGTAAAAAGCTTAGCATAATTTACGTTTTGGAAGCAAACAACATTAGTTTCTAACAATTTCTTAGTTCTTTGGAATTAACATTAAAATTATTCATTAAAAAATCATTTTATTTATTTATCCATTTTAGGATCACCAACGAGTGTTACAAAACCATAAAACTGACACAAAATACAAAAATTGGTACACATCATCATTATCCAGTAATGCACACTCAATTACAGGCAACCAAATCTTTTAATTTATAGGCAACCACATCTTTTATTTTTTAAAACAAGCTTTTATCATATTTATCTCATCAAACCAAACCATCTCATTTGATACCCATATCATGGCAGAGTACAAAAAATAACGAGTCCGCAACTTTGGGCCGTCAGCCATATCGTATTTAGAATGACGTCACTTAGCTAACCATGCACTTACATCCAAGCTAAAAGTGTATGCTAAATTTTATCTTAATCGGTGAAGGATAACTGCTTTAAAATTCTGTTGCAAGATTTGATCCATAAGAGACAAGATTTGATTTGATACATACATACATTGCAATTTCAATAAAAAGTTGTAAAATATTTACCTCAGCTCTAAAACTTACATAAGTTAGTTATTCCTATAATGTACTGTGTATTTACTGTTGTATTCCCTGATTTCTAAATTAAAATTTTAATATTGTGTCGATATTTGTCGAAATTTCAGGACGAACAAAGAATAAATCAAATATTTAGCCCAAATTCATAATTAAAGATCTGAACTTCAAATTCTAAATTCAAAAACCGTGTCTGTCCCAAGAAAATAAAACAGCAATCAACTATTTGACTTCAACTACTTTTTGATGCCCTAAGTATGTAATTACTTTCTAAAGAACATTCCTCACTTTACAGCATTATTTACTTCGTTAAACACAATATCCTTATCTAATCTAATTCCAAATTACGCTAAGCTGACGACAAACCTATTCGAAGACTCAATTCGTCCTTTTTAACCTGAAAATTAGCGACGGAGACGTGGCAGCGTCGAGTGGCAGAAAATCTCGTAAAGCGAGGTCCACGCTCGGCTGGTTTTTACGCATTTTGGCTCAGCTCTGTCTGTACACTAGGGATGTTACGGAGCTTTGACTCCGTCTCCGATAACTCGGAACTTCAGATTGATATTACACTCCCGGTTCCGACTTCGGTTCCGACACTTTAAATCGGATGTTAAGCAACGGATAGCAGTCCGTAGTAGGCGCTCGGTGGCTGCAGTTAAGGTTGCCCTAGTCGACGGCACGAACTATTTTGTGCGCGGGGGTAAAATGCAAGCTATCTCATCCGACAACACGTACGAAAGAGATACATGCTGTGATGAGCAGTAAGAAACTAGTTGACAAGAAGAAACAAATAACACACATACAGACCCTTGTGAGTATAGATATCTTGAAAAAACGACAAAATGTATATTGTTAAAATTAAAATAATTTGCATTGTTGAACCACTAATCTATCACTGTATGGTGACTGTTTTGCAATTTTCCTTCTTCTTATGGTATTTATTTCCGCCCAAAGATGCCTTAACATTTGTGTTGAAATATGGAACTTTCGACTTTCATAACATTCAAAAATTTTATTTTAATGGGGAGACAAATTGTAATAATTTATAGGGTTCCGTACCTCAAAAGGTAAAAAAGAAACCCTTATAAAATCACTCTCTTGTCCATCTGTCCTTCTGTCTGTCCGTGTGTCACCACCGATTTTCTCAGGAACGGGTGGACCTAGCATTTATACCAGATACTGAGGTCTATATATGTATATAATAGGGACTTATTAGGTGAATAAAAATCAAGGTCCACACGATAAAAATATTTGTTGTATGAACTGGTTTTTGCATGTTGCACGGAGATACAGCCTCTTTACGTGCATTCTGTCGCAGCTTAGTCAATTCTGTAATTAAAATTATAGATGTTGACATTATCATTTAACATTTGATTCCGGTTCCAACTCCGATAAAACTAAATTTAAAAACTCCTTTTCTGACTTCAGTTCCGATAAACCAGCTCCATAACATCTCTACTTTACACCGCCCTGTATAAATGTATAGGATGTTCGTTAAATGAGCGCGCGGTGCAAATATGTTCTGTGTACTGAGCATTCTGCTGAGAGAACATTTTGGGTGTGTGACACCCGAAAGGGTGTGTGAAGGACTGTTTGTCATGTAAAGATGTTGAGCTTGGATAATTTGAGGTTGTTTAGTTTGTGGGTAGATTATTGTGGCTTATTAACTTGATTTATGTATACGGTTTTAATTGTAGCCAAAACAGAGTTTCAGATTTAAGTATCTTGTTATAAATGTTCTATGTCTGATACCTCCATGAAACGTTGTGGCACGACCAAGCGCGTTTAGTCTACCACCCAAGGCGTAGTTAATATGTCCGCATTTTAGCACGTCATAAGTTTCATTACCTTCTCTAAGCGTGCTATGCTTAGTATGTTAAATGCATAATTTATAGAGTTAACATAACACTGCTCGGCTTCGGAAAACATCCTTAAATTAAAACCTTATTTTCGGTTCCTTCTTCTTGTCTCTTTATTGTAACTGTGTAAATTTGTTAAATAAATAATCTTGCCCACTTTAGCAAGACTATTGTAGTACAAAATACTGTAGCATTTTTGACAAATGTAACATGATGTAATAATTATTTCGTCCATCCTATTTACCTACGCTGTATCGCTGAAGGCAAGGCCTCAGTCCATATTGAAACGAACCAGTAATAATTTTCTCACAATCTGCCCAATTGGCCATCACGTGTCCAATCCTTCAACATCGCCTTTCACTCTAAAACATTCTCTGTTCAACAAACACAGGGTACAAAATCTTTCAGCGGGTTAGTTTAACTAAAATTTATGGTGTAAGATCTGTATAAACACATAATACATTACAGACCATACGAATTACGGCTATATGGCCACACTGTGCTGCTAGCTAAAATGCCACTATCTGAAAAAAATTTGAATTATAGACGAAAAACAAAATAGAACGCCAGATTATTACAAATCAATCAAACAATGCATTTTATAAATTATAAATCATATGCGACAGTTTTCGATGGCAACAATAGAACTAATTGCGCACTATTGAATAGTACTAGTTTGAATGACTTAATCTTATTAAGAATAGGTATGTTAACATAGCTATTTAGGGTACCTAACTGCGTTTTTACTTTTTATATTAATTTTATCTGTTAATGATAGAAAAAAATCCCCAACAGAAAAACACCTAAAAGCAAAATATAAGCCTCGTACTCGCGTCGGGGAACCGCCAACATTTACAGCAGTTTATTTAATTTACTAAGTGGTTCCCCGACGCGAGTACGATGTACGAGTACTTTCTTTTTAGAGGTTGGGGGTTTTTTAAATTTTAAATTTAATTTTTATTTTATGCTTTTTACACTACATATAATATACCTAGTAGTACCCACGCTTCAATAGACAATCTATCGAAACACGTAATTATAACACGATATGATGCCACAGATAGACATACAGATATGCAGACACACAGATACACAGATACACAGCAACACACTTTAAAAAATTTAAATCTGCCAATAGCTAGATACTGGCATTTTAGTATAAGGGCGGCAATATGGCTATATGCACTACGGCTATACGGCCATGCTTTTCACCTATACGGGCATGCCAATTTCTGGCTATCTGTTTCCGAAAATGTAGATCCGATGTGCGAAGGTTCTAGGTGGCATTGATAGCGATAAATGGGTTCCGTCCGCGGTTTAGTGCTGGGTATATACCTATCTTATCTGGGTCGAAAGAATTATGGTAGTTTTAGGTAGATGAGAAGACACTTTAGCTGATAAAACGGAATGGTTTGGGATTGGTTCCGTAAATCTGGAGGATAAAAACACTCTGCAGATTGATTTAAGTTAAAACGCTTTCAATAGCTACTTTAGTTAGGTACAAGCTCATGTTTGGCCTCATTCTCGATTTCGTGTAGTGTTAAGCTATCATAATTTCAATTAATGTTAAAATTATATTTTAATTTAATGTAACCTTCCAACTACTAATCATTTATATCAATATTGCCCTAGCTTGTAAAGGCATTTGTTTCATCATCACCGGTTTTCCACCCACTGCTGAAAATAGGACTCCTCCTTTTATGATTTGCCTTGTCTGTACGAGGCCCACCCTGACTTCGCTGCAATTCTTTGTGGCTCACTCCGGTACTCAAAAATGCAAATGCAGTTACCACAATTAGTTTCCGCTTACACAGCATCGATCGATATTTTGCTGTATAATTTAGAGATCACACAATTTTTACTAATTTCCTTTTTACTGTATGTATAAGCTCACAGTGGGTGTCATCAGAAAGCTTACAGTCACCCAAAGGGCAATGGAGAGGACTATGCTCGGTGTTGCCTTGCGTTACCGAATCAGGAATGTAGAGATCCGCAAGAGAACCAGGATTACCGACATATCCCGAAGAGTTGCCAAACTTAAGTGGCATTGGGCAGGACCCATTGCTCGCAGAACGGATGGCCGATGGGGCAGAAAGGTTCTGGAGTGGTGACCGCGAACTGGAAGACGTTGCATTCCTGGTGAATGTTGCGGGGATCCGCTGGATACGAGACGCACGAGACTGATCAATGTGGCGACATTTGGGTAAGGCCTATGTCTAGCAGTGGACGTCTTTCGACTGATATGATGATGAACTTCATATAAGACCGAGTTCCATACAAAATTTCCCACCAACAAAAGGCCCAGCCCTAAATCCGCTAGCGTTGCTACCACAAACTATTCAGCGTTGAAATCACGAACCGTTTGAATTTATTGATTTTGTGCGGCCCGCTATTGAGATGCTAATACCCCGTCATGTGCACACACACGATTAACGACCTTAGCATCATTACAACAGGGTTCGGATTGATTTACAAGGCAATTCTCGTGTTTGTTGAACATGACAGGGTCTTATCTCGGTAGTTTTTAATCGTCATCGCTGGTTTGTTGATTGGCATTTGCAAATGTAGGTTGAACTTAATAAGCTGTAAGGTATTCTACTTAAATATCATTCATTTTGAGTTTTATAGTTGAAGTGAAAATTGAGGTGACGAATGTCTCATGGTGTAAAGTTGGTTTACAATAAATACATATCTGCCTATCGCGTGATGCTATGTTATATTAATTGCTGTCACGGTGATGAAAAGGTTTGGACGACCAGCTTGTTTAGCACATTCTTTTAAATTGTGGCTTTTTAATCACTTTGTCAATTCTGAAAACTACAAATATTGGCTAGTAGGTACTGAGATAAATAAAGGTTACATCATGAGTAAAATCCGACTTCTAATACGATATCTATTTGTTCACATTCAGAAAAAAACACTGGAGATGATAAAATCTATGTTGAGTACTCAATCCAGAGAAGAGGTTTAACGGAGCGTGTGTCGGATCAGAAACATACTGTCCACAATCAAAACATCAGGGAATTATTACACTACCCACAAGGATCTGAGTCGTTAAAATTTATTCGTAACATAACCGATTCCGACGTCGTAATTCGCAGCGCATCTCTGTTCCCCGCATATAAATCGAGACTTAACGCGAATGCGCGCGTTACGCAGAACGCGACGCGTTACGTTACGTAAACGTTTTCTTTGTTAAGCTCTAATTGGTATATTTCCATTGTTTTCGTATGTGCATGTTTTGAGGAATTTATTTTTGCTGACGTGTCGGGTATTGTGTGCCTCCTTTTTTGTTTTGTAAATAAAATAAAATAAGTTCCTCATACACCCAGAGGAAATCTTTTTAATATCTGCCCGCAAATTACCACGGCAAGCAAATATTTTCAATCAAATAAAAATATCCAGATTTTTTTAATTAACCACAAATCGCGAAAGAGAAATGTAAATATCTTGCCAAGAATTATTCCACTCAATATTCAGGAATCTATTTATAGAAAAAAAGGTACTGCTCCATCCTCTGGTAAGAAATGTCGCTCAAAATCATTAAGCCGGAAAAATGTCCTTCCTTCCTTAAAAACTTGTACATAATACTTCCTATATACTTACATCCTTTCTGAAAAACTGGTACATATTAGTGAACCACTCAATTTGCCCTACATAACTTGGCAATACAAGTGGGGCCTCACAAAGGGTTGCAGAGAAAGCAGGCCTCTTGACCGATCACTTTGTTACAGCTCTGAAATCCACTGAAAACTCCTGAAGAGATCCTGGGTAGGGAGTTACCTTTATAAGAGGTTTTGTCATACATTGTTCTGTTAATTAAGTTAGGAAATAATAAAAATATTTTGTTATATTGTATTGTAGTATCTTGCAAAACAGAAAGGAGAATATGATAATACAAATGAATGGTCATAGTATCGCATAATTATTATGTTTGAATCCTGAATTTGAGATCTTTATCAAATATATAAAAAAACTTTATTTTTTAACGTACAAAGTTCAATTTCCATCGCAACCAATAGTTTTCTACGGTCTTACAAATAATCACATAAATGTAAAAGGCAACTCAGAAAAACCAACGCTAAAGTTGATAATGATAGTTGAGTAATGGTGATTGGTTGAAATTATCTCAAACTTAAAACTGACGTTACGTAATTGTATTTTTAACCGACTTACCAAAAAGGAGGAGGTTCTACGTTCGACTTCTTGTTTGTTTTTTTTGTTTATGTTCACCGATATCTCCCTCAATTGTGGACCGATTAAAAAAAAAAATTTTTTTTTGAAAGAATATTTGCCGAAATTGGTCCCATTTTAATTTGGTGAGGATCTGATGAAGAACTTCGGAGATATACAGCAGAACTCTTCAATAAATAAGGCAAATCTCTCGAGATTGCCGCAATCGTATGTCTGTTTATTGTTTATACCATTTCATAACATAACATCACGCCAGTACCCTCTAAAGGGGTACGCAGATGTGTACAGTTCACCTTGATTCACTCTCATTTCGCTGGTTATGTTCAATTTCATGATACTCGTATTCGGGTAGTCTATTCTAGCATTATAGGTACCTTACTTAAACACGCCTATTAGGTAGGTACAACTAAAAAGTGAAAAATAAAAAACTTTTTTACAAAAAAATACTACCGACTTCCAAATAAGGAAACTAAAAAGTGAAAAATAACTTTATTTTTGGAAGTCGGTGTCAATAACGCAAAAAAGTTGTACTTACCAAAGACACCAACTTCCAAAAATAAAGTTATTTTTCACTTTGTAGTTTCCTTATTTAGAGTATTACGGCCCATTCCCTCTTACAGAGAGGAGGCCTGTGTTCCAGCTGCAGGGCATATTAAAAGGCTGACATACAGACATAGACGTACTCTGTTTATTTTGTGGAAAATATGAAGCGAACAGACGAAGTAGTACCTCAACAAGGATTAAATGTTTCGCGAGAGGTCAGTCAAGTTGAACTTACGGACCATATCGTCAAACTTTTAATAGCTGTTTCGGGATCAACACAATTTCTCGTAAACAAAACTTCCACGGTCGTTTTGTAGTTAGTTAAGAGTTTTTTATTTGTTATTTATGAACATACTATTGTAATTATACAAACAACAGTCATGCATTTTAAAAAGGATAACAAATGTTTCAGATGATCTATAAATAACTTATCGTGAAAACTTAGATGAGGTGGGCTTGAAGTCAAATGTCATTCCACTTCGACTGCATGGATTTGAAAGCTCTCTTCATGTTCAATTTACCAAAATTTTCACTGTGAGAACTTTACACAATAGCATTACTGGTTAATATAATATGTTGCTGAGTTCGTCCGAATACAGCAAAGTTTAAAAGGAAGGTACTGTTATGATTAAATAGAAAGTTGTTTTTTTTTGTAGATATGCGCCCAAGACGTACAGATGCACGTTGACACTATAATTATCAAAGATGTTTTTTTTTATAACGTAACCTATTTCAGATATCTCTGATACTACAAGATCTACAAATAATACTGAGAAATGATTTCCTAGAGCCGCTTATGCAATAGGCAGAATTTTGCTGGCAAATGGAGCCGCTGGACCGTAAATTCCTTATAGTGTAAACCGCCTTAAGCTTTCTCAAATTCTCAGCAAACAGACCAAGAATTCAACATAATATTCTAACACAAACATAATATTAATTTAAACCTTGCACCGGTCACATCAACGCCACGCAACAATTTCAAGTTTAAATAGAGTAAGAGCAAGTTCAGGACCCATTCAATGTCTTGTACGAACTTACACGAAGTCACACGAAGTCACACGAACTTACACGAAGTCGAGCTTTTTAATCTTTACTTACGTTAGGAACAGACGTTCGCTTAAACATGCTGTTTTATAAGTTCAGGCAGTTGAGGTTGAAGTAGATCTGTTCAATGAGTTTGATTTGATTCTTCTTTTTAATTACTTAATCATTAACAATTTATGATCATTTTATTATTGTTTACTAGCTTTTACCCGCGGCTTCGCTCGCAGAGAAGAAAAAAAAAAAATGTATCCTATGTTACTTCTAATACCTCCAAGAATATATGTACTAAGTTTCATGATGATCGGTTCAGTAGTTTTTGCGTGAAAGCGTATCAAACAAACTTACATTCACATTTATAATATTAAGTATAGATTAGTATAGATAGTAAGGATTAGTTTAGCATTGGGACAGCATAGATTAAATACCCACTACATACGAATAAAAATTAGTAAAAAGAAGACGTATAAACCAGTACCTTTATAAGTAGATACATAGTTTATTTCCTAAGAAATTTCTGCCAGCTCACCTGCAATGTCATGTTTTATTACAACAGTATCTAATTTCTATGAATTTTCTAGAACAAAAGAAGTTATTATCCGTAGTACACCATAAAAGTTATACATATCTTTTACATGAAAAACTTAAATATACGGGTGGGTACAAAGACGGTCTTATCGCTGAAAGCGATATCTACCAGACAACCTTTGGATGGACTAAAAGAATTTACAATGAAAAAAGGGTAGGTAGTGGTATTTACAAAACGAATTCGATTGTACTTTTAAATTCTTCATAGATATATTTTATGTATTTTTTATTATTGTATGCACAGGATCGATCAGTGTGGCGACGCTTGGGGGAGGGCTATGTCCAGCATTGAACGTCTTTCGGCTGAAATCATGATGATGATGAAATTGCTAACGCCAAATTTAGTGCCTACTTCGTGTAATTTTCACAAATTTCGGATCTATTTTATTTACTTCTTATAATTCCGTCACAAAAACCATTTAACCCCGTAGCCCTGCACCGCTCACACCAGAATTAAACCTACATTCTGTACAAAATTCCTCGCACCTCACAATGCACGCTTCGAACGCAGCACGCTCACATGAATAACAATATACGTACATACATGCATACATACATAAGGTAGGACCCACAGGCCCTATCGCTAAATGCAGCCCCATGCATAATGCACGCGTCATCTGCGCGATGCTTCGGGCGTTGCAGGGTTGAGTGCGCATTCAGGCGGGAATGGAGCACGTGAGGGTTAAGACTTGGATATTCGGAATGTAATTGGGAATTGGTGAAGCTATCGGTGTGACCAGCAGTTGTAACGGACTGTGTATCATCATGCCTATGTCCCTTGTAGGTGTAGGCAGTTGTGTTAGAAGACTCTTGGACATGAGACTTTTTTTTTTGGGGTGCGAAATCATCCAAGGACTTCTCCTGCTCTGGGTGAAGCGGGAGTGCATGTCAGACTTTTACTGACTAAAACCCACCCGTGTTCCTTCAGTCGCTTGTGCCAGGGCTGCGGTAAATCTATTTCAAATTAATCCGCGACCCAGACAACCATCGGCCCTATCAGTCTATATCCCTAGCGGACCCTATCAGTTTTTGCTGACATCTCTTTGAGGCCCGCATGAAACAATATGCGCCGTCCACTCGGGCCTGATCCTTATCAGACGGCAAGCACCCATTACTCGCCGTCCGCAAGCCCACGCCTACGGTGGCCGGGAATCGGATTGCGACTCCCGACGCCCAGGGCATCTCCTGCGGTGGATAGGGGCATGATGTCTTCGGTACGACACCCTCATGCGTTCCGCCTCCTCTTTTGCGAGTAGAGAGTATGAGCCTATTTTGTTTGATTGGTAACGAATCTATGATCCAGATTGCTAAAAATGACCTTGTCTGTTCAACGTCAGGATCTGGTACATTTAAGAGAAAGACATTTCCGCGATAGACACTTACGCGAAACCACTTGCGCGATAGGCTACTTGCGTGAAAAGACTTTTGAAAGTCGAAAGTCACTGCCCTGTTACCGGTTTTGTGCCAAGCTTATCCAAGTTTTTCAAAATCTTTCTACAGCTAAAGTAAATTGCAATAATTGTCTTTCTACAAAGCTTAAACATTTTTTTGCTTCTATAGGTGAATAGACCATATATTTCCCAATTCTTTGTAGCATTGAAAAGTGTATCTTAACCATTTCATCGTCCCATAACTCCCAATCCTTACTGCGATTCCACAAAGCCTTTACATCACAGCATCCCAGTTGAACCATAAAAATGTAACTGGCTGAAGATGCATTTGTTTTATAGTACTCAATAGCATTCCTCTATCGGCCATAAAAATGGTTGCAACGTTTATACGCTGTAACTCAAGCCAGACCCCGACGATTCATGCGCTCAGCTTTTGAGCTGAACGTTTGGTTCAATCTAGCGGTTTTACAGCTGCTTTACTGCTTTAATACCCTAGTAGATGTCGTCAAATTGTCCTGTAACTCTTGGCGATTAGGTTTACGTGAATCTGTTGCGGTTCTTAAACGGTCGGGATTGGGCGTCTGAAATGTTTGTTGAATGGCAAATGAAATATTTTTGGATTTCAATTATTTGATTTATTAGGAACAGGTAGGACACCTATAATATCATTATGCCTTTCGCTGACGAAAGACGTCAAATACTGGTCATAGGCCTCTTCAAGCGACCAGCATGCTTTTGGCATTCAGTAGATGCCCGTGAATGGGAGATGCGAGCCTTTGATCCAATTGCCGGTTGAAGCGATGTTGTGTGAACGAAGTCTGTCGTGTGGAAATCATGAGAACACTGTAAAGTGGCGAAGATGACATACATTTCTTGATCACTATATTTGATGTGGCACATTAAAATAAGGGTACTTTGTCTTTTAAATAATTTCAATCACATAAAATCCACTTGTGAAAATTGTTAATGATGACATGAAAATGTTAAGTTTGTTTTTTTGTTTTTTAATTGGCAGGAGGGGACATCCGGTCGGTCTAACACCAAAACAGACTCAAAAAAAAATGTGTGCCAGTCTGGATAGTGTCAGGCTCCAACTGACTAAAACCCCTCCTGCCTTACATTAACCCGCCAACGAAGTTGGTGCCTATTCTGTGCAAACTTACAAATTCAGGGGCATCTTTATTAGTTGATAAAAAAAAAAAATTAGGTAAAATAATACAAAATATGCAAAAGTGCGGATTGTACCTGAAATGTGCAAGAAGTGCTAAACAGCACTTCTTGCACATCACAATCTGTTGTTTATCTGAATACAAAAAGAGCTATTTATCACAGGGAAATAAAATATAAAGTATGCCTTACAATGTACGAAGCACAACAGTGCTTTTCACCACACAGACCATCTGATTTTCTTAGGTACTACCCCAGTGCACTGTTTGTCATTGCAGTTTTGTGCGTCCTATTTCTATGCTTCTTACAAAATATTCTCATAATACTAGTGAAACATAGAGCCTCTTCAACTTCGGTTTCGTGCAATGTCTGTGGAGGCCACATTTACACAGTACGTTAGGAACTTTTCCCTGTGTTGGGTAGTCATGAGCCCATGCAGGCTCTTCGTCGTCAGTCCCCCGTCCAGCTCATATTCGAGTTGGTAGCGTTCCGAAAATACTAAGTTGAGCGACTTAAAGATACCATTTATATTCTAATAGTCCTTCCTATACATTTCAGAAGGCAACTACTAGTTCTTTAAAAACGTTAAACGAATGTTCGTTCGGCGAAATTCGATGTCAACGACTTGTGAAATCATAGGAAAATTAATGTTGTTTTTTATAGACGCAAATGCGAATAAATAAAAAAGAAATACCGGTATTACTCCCCTGATCCCCAACGAAAACTTGCACTTCTTTCTTTGTTTACATTCTTCATCACACACAAAACATAACTTTCACACACCATATACGTATAAAATGTACATTAAAAATCATTACCCCATTTTGGTGCTGCCATAGCCGCGTAAAACTCTTTGCCGTTGTCAAAAGCTGTGTAAGCGAGAGATGATAATGGAAAACCATGAAAGTATGCCAGAAGTATGGTAATGCGTTCAGTTTGAAGCGTCGTACATATACAACATGGTTGCAACAATATATTGCACTATTCCGCAAGGGTTTTTGAGATGGACATGTAGGGTTAAAAATGTTACTTTGGTATAAGAAGTAAAGCGGTTTAAAATGTTCTTTTTTTGGGTGGAGAAATGCTCATGTATACTGCACTACCACGGGGAAATAGTGAAATTATGTGGGACTCCAACCCACTAAAACTCCACGGTGTCCTCCTGTGCCGCTTATGGCGGGAATACGGGCACGCGTTAGAACTCACCACGAACCCGCCGCGGCTGTCCGTCACCGGATCCTCCTCTGGGGGATACCCCATATCACCGAAGCACCAGAACACGCTGTACGCCGTGAACACCCCAGGGACCAAACCAGCTCATGGGCGCCAGACGACCCCGTGTATGGCACCCTTGGTCCACCTGTGACGGGTCAAAGTCAATGGCCCAGCCACCTACCATTTTAGTGAGAGCGGCCATCGCTATACCGACACTTATCCTCCCCTGCGGCCCTTCCTCGGGTTCCTCTTCGCTTCACCGTGGGTGACCAAGTCACGGCTACTGAGCCCCCCCGCCTTGACAATGCGGGAACCCACCGGGGGGAAACATCATCACACCTGATCTCTGTAAAGGTTTAGGCAGAGTTCTACCTACTACACTAACAGTTCTCTGGTTATATTTAAGTACCATAATTACTCTATCGTCTATTAAGACAGCAAATCTGTTGCTATTCATCTAGCATATATCTAGAATTCAGGCTGCTGCTAAAAATTTTCAGGTTGAAAACCCAATAATGAAACACATTGCCCGATCTAGGAATCAAACCCAGGACTTCATGCACTAGACCAAAGAGGCTGTTTACGTCAGAAGCAGATGTTTCTCTTTTTACATCAAAACAAGAACATGTTTTGTTTCGACTATAGGTTCCAACATTATTCACAACCTCACACACTTCCATTACGAACCAAAATACAGCCAACACAAAAAAGGCTCTGACTCGACACTTTCCCACAAACCAGGTCACCAGCAACTCATTATAATTAATTAAAATTACAGCAGCTAAGCACTTCAGCACAAAACAGTCGTTACATTGTTCAAGTGCGGTGATTATGTGACGTCATAGGCAGAGTAATTAAACGGTGACGTCACGCTCGAAACTTGAATTCTATTGTTAATGGGTAACTGTTTAAGTTGGTGATAAGTAGGAGTTTGATTACGTAATACCTTGCAGATGGTTTGGCAGGTGTAGGATTCTCTTGGAAAATTATATAGCCTATGTGTAGTTCTGATGTATAAGCTAACTAAGCAGAGGTACAAGCTAAATATTATTTATATTTCTATAAAGTTTCATCAAAAGCCGTTCAGCAGTTTTTGCGTGAAAGAGTAACATCCATCCATCCTTCCATCCTCACAAACTTTCACGTTTATAATAGAAGTAGGATGATATTTGCTACCGAAATGTCATGTGGTCTTCATATGAGAGTATCTTAAATATTTTGGACCATTCTCAATCTATAGCACCGTCAGAATATTTTTCTAGAATTCAAATATTTCGCAATCGACAGCACTGGCAAAATAGATATCGTGCTTTGTAAATCAGTATGGAAAAAAAATACGGCCAAACCCAATAATGCACCTGTTAATAGATTTGCCTTCTAGAGATAGGAATTTGACATTACTTGTATGGATCTTAACTAGTGGCCCTGAGAGCTGTAGAACTCGCGAGTCTGTCATTTATATTTTTTGTCGGTTCAGGTTTTGGAAACCGGAATGGTGCCGCCATTTTGTATAATTACATATAATTATCGAACTTCCTCACGTAATTTCACGAGAATCGGTTGTGAAAAACCTGTAGAGGCAAACAGCCGGACATCCACCGGACATCCGCCGAAAAGCCGGACATACGAAAGATTCTTGGCCAAGCTGAAACGGAGACGCTTGGCTCGTGCTTCGCGTTCGCTCGGTCAATTATACGTTAATATCCTATCCTTAGGGATATAACTATAAATTTAGGGAAATCTATAACTGACAAATACGTTATTGAGTTCGGCCTATAGACACGTTTCCCCATCAACTAACAAGAACCGATTAACCTAACAAAAACCTTAACAAAGACCAAATTATTCTTACAATGTCATCAACAAACTAACTTTTAAAATAAACTTCTAACACAATGTGTGGAACACAATGGCTTCAGAATCTATTCCGTCATGCACGCTCGGTTTTCAATGACGAATATTGTTGAACATGGCTGCCGATGTGATTAATATGTACGGCATTGATATGATTATTTACGGATGCGAAGGTGCATAATTAATGTGAATTTTATTTATTTATTTACTATCTTACCTGCTGGTAAGTGATGATGTGGTCGACGGTGGAGCACGCTTGCCTAGATATATCCTATTCACTCTTAACTTATAGAACCTAAATTGTAGCTAACGGGAAACACAGACTCCGGCAGGGAATTCCACATCTTATCTGTACGCTTAACAAAAGTATTCCCAAAACGTTTAGTGCGTATAGATGGGATGTCCACAATGTATGACACCAGATGGCGCATCGCCGTACGTCTGATATTCTGATAATGAAACGGGCTGGGCGGAATTAGATCATGCAATTCCATCGCATAGTCCCCGAAATGTAACCGATAAAAAACCGACAAGCTGGCAACTTGGCGGCGGTTTTCAAGGCTCTGGCTCTTTGACTTGAACAGTGCCACATTGCCGATGAGCTTCTTGGCCCGCTTTTCGATCGACTCTACTCGTAGTGTGTGTGTGCTACTTACAAAAGGCGCACATATGAAACTTTAAAACATTTTGTAGCATTCAAGTTTTCATTCACAGACAGACAGCGCGTGGAACCGCGTGACTATACACCATTGCTAATAGTATTAAATAATATTTGTGACCATGAAACTGTGCACAAGTTTTGGCTCTCTCACGGCTCATCACTGCTAATGTAAACGTTGACACGTATTGATGTGCTTGATTTGCAACATGTCAATGAGTTAAAACATTCCCTAGTGACAATTTCATGTCTAGCAGTGACGTTCAAGGCGTCTCGGGGTTGACAGATAACTTTGAGAATATTTAGTTCCCCACTCTGTAAGCTATGTGTGTGTCGCTTTGAAATGGGATTATCACTAGTAAAGACCAACTGATACGAGTACACCATGAAGCTATTGACTGAGCCATGACCGTTTTGTGTGCTTGTGACGCATACTCTGTAATTTGTATTTAAGTTTTTCCTTTTGTTTTTTTTTTCATGTCATGCGTCGTGCTTGACGCAAATAAACGTTTTCCCTTCATCGTCACTACCGCAGCGCACCCTCAAACCGCATCGATATTGTACCATAACCGCAATAACATTTGTTCCACCGCTTATCTTTAATTAAGCAGTACATCATAGCTAAGCAACACCCATTTTAAGTTCCCAAACACACCGAACAAAACCACCAACGTAAGTAGACCTTCACCTCCCCCCTTACACGTACAAAAATCTCCGAAAATCAGGAAAACTCTGCGGTTCAAAAGGTCTCCGAAATCTGGTCGTGGTGGCAAGATTTAGGGTAAATGTACATGTTTTCGGCTCCATCTGTTTAAAGTTAATTAAGTCGCGTAAGGGGTTTCTGTTGTACGCTGACTTGTTAGTTTTTAGGCACTTTTCATGTTACGAGGGCTGTGTTGCTGCTGTGTATAAAAAATTGGGGCGTTTGTAACTACAGGAGAGTCTGCTATGTGAATAGTGAACCTGCTAAGCAGCAGGATAAACCAAAGCTGACACAAGCATTGTATCTCTCATCAGCACCCTTTTTAAAAATTGTTTTTATTTTATGTGCACATAAATGAATAAAGTGTTTCCTTGTACTGTTATTTTTTTTTTCAGAAAATAATAATAATAAAGTTTGAAAACATTTTCAAAATGTTAAACAGTAATCACAAAAGCTTTGATTAAATTACGTACCACTATTCTCAACCAAAGCACACTTCCAATTCCAATCAAGCAGATTAATTTTCATTCAGAACTAATATCATACTTAGGCTGATGGGCAAAACTCACTCCGCCTCGCCTCGCCGACGTCTTTCAGACACCTCGCACTGCTAGTATACCACAGAGTAGACAGGTACAGAAGGCTATCTCCTTACAACCTGCGAAAACCGTCACACGCACTGAGACTCGTATGTACAGAGATCTCAAAATGTACCCAGCTTTACACTTACCAGTCATTATCTGCCACATAGTTTCGCTATGTCCGTCTTTCCGTCCGCAGCTTAGCTCAGAGACTCGTAATTACTAGAAATCTATAATTAGGCATGGATATACCTATTAATAATGCCGACAAAGTGGCACAATAAAATAAAGAAAATATTTTTTTTCCTTTACGTCTATAGGAGGTAAAGGAAAAAAAAATCTTTGAAGTTATTAAAGCGGGGATGCATTTTTTTCTCGTCCATGGGGGATATCGTTGTATAGGCTATTCAAAAATATTACGGGTCTTTTAAAAGCATTTTCGATTCAGACATCCGTTTGCGTAAAATTAAGCTTTGAATTGCAATTTTTTTTAGTCAAGTGTCCCCCCCCTATGCCAGCGAAATGGTTGCTTTTGGATATGTAAAAAAAATCACGGCAATAGTACATATAACGAAATTAAAAGGAAAAATATCACAGCTAAGTAGGCTTTACAAGTTTATGAGTAATAGTCGACCAACTTATAAAATGTAACAGTAAAAATTTTGTAAAAATGCCATTGAAATCATACTTAAATAACTTTGTTAGTTGTGTAAAACAGATAGTAAATACATACTTATCCTTTCCTGTAAAAATATACAAAAATAAAATCATCACATCCTTAATAATAATGAATTCTTAATAAATAATTTTTAAGCTCGCATAACGCACTGGAGTTCGGTTTATAAATATTTAGCGATTTTAATGAAGACTATCTCCGTAACGGCAATACAGCAGTATTCAAATTATTGAGTGACGCTGGTTATTAATCTTTATTACAAACGCTTGCCTCTACCCGCGGTTGTACTCAAAAAGATAATATTTTTTCAAACTTCACTTGTGAAGTTGGATTTTATAACTCCTTCTACAGTTACCATCGTCTTTTGTGGGCCCGTTTTTAGATGTTGTGAGCCGCTAAAACCGTTTTAATGTTCATGTAACAACAAAATCCTCTTCTTAGTCCGCATTATTATGCAACTATGGAACGCTATTACTGCGCGTTGCCCGACATGCTTTTTCTACCCATTTTAATTGAATGCAGTAGAATAACAGAATATTCGCGGAATATTTTCCTTAAACATATCTTCTGTTTAGGGGAAATATCCACAAATTTTTGACCGAGGAACGAATAACGAGGGACGTTGCTCCAACTGGAATAACACGGCCACCTTTGGTAAGACAGCCGATACCAACGGCTTCGTTTGCTTTCTGTGACACGGTTTACAAGAAATGTTCACATATCCATGGACTAACCTCAGCAAGCGTTGCTTAACTTTAAATGGCCTCTTGAGGTGATTTAATGTAATCACAAGTCCCTCGGTGATAACAATTTTTATTCATTGTACGTAGCTAATCTTCTTTGTCTATCTACATTGTGGCTCTACGCTGTCTTCACTAATTATTTCCATACGAGGCTAATTGGCTCAGTTTAGTTTCAATTATGATATTACTTCTTTAGCGATGAAGTTGGTACAGTTTCAGCGAGAATATCATTTAGTTTGGGCGCTCCATTTTCATCTTAGCACGGATCATGAATATGTATTTCGAAAGTTTTGTTCACGGGTTTTGGTGTTGTTCAGTGGATATTGAGATATTTTTGAAAAAGATGTTGTTGATATTAGTTTGCAAGATTGGGACTGACTGACTGACTGCCCAAGTGCCCATGTTACTCCTATGTCAAACGCGATTCGATGTCGACTTTTATCACCCTCGATGGTTTTTCCATTGCAACTAAAAAGAACTCAAAGAACTACAACAGCATCTGCACGTTTTCTTATATTTTGAGTCATTTTTGCCAATAGTGCTGAAGTTATCTTCAATTATCATGAACGATATTCTATGAAGCCATACCATTAAGTGGTTCATCAGTCTATTTAAAACAATGTTTTTAGTGTCATTGGCTTGCTATTAGAAAAAAAAACGTTATTTAAAAACTTTGAACTTGTTATCTGTGCATTTTTTGTGTCAAACTAAAAAAAAAAAACTTAATCGTATGATAACAGATCACACAAACGTTCATAAAATCAACCATTCTTCTATTGTGTCACCAAGACGCCAACACTGACGACACATGTTTGAAAATGCGCCGGCAGGAACCAACGACGCGTTCCTATCACAAAAGATTTAGCCGGCTGTTCGAGCATTCGAACTTTAATTGAATCTTAATTGAAAGAGCAGAATATTCTCCTTGACATTTAGAGCTCAATGTTCTACTTACACGTGTCTCGAATTTGTGATGAATTTTAAATTAAGAATCTATTTCAAAGGATTTTGTTGATGATAGTTATAACTAAGGATTTTTTACTTTTAAAGCTTTGTACAATCAACTACGTCGTCTATAGTGACAACTTCATAGTAACAAAGCCTTATTTCGTAGCCATAAAGATGGTTTTCGTAGTTGAAGTTTTAAACTAAAGAGCGTTTGTTACGTACTACTTAGAATTTAGTAGATACGTTTTGTAAATAGATGGCATTCTTAATTCGGTGTGTCAACAATTTAATAGAAATGGGATAGCATAGTTTTAGTTACGCGTGCATGGGAAAAGAAAATAGTATATTATGCAACTAGTGAGTAAAGGACGGTTTTAAAGCGAGGGCCATAGATGAATCACGAACAAGGAAAGGATTCTAACAACTGAATCACGACCGTAGGGAGTGATTCATGATGATTGAATCACGAGCATAGCGAGTGATTCAAGTGTTAGAATCCTGAACGACGCGAGTGATTCATGGCCCTCGATATAAATCCGTTTTATTCAAGAGTTGTATACTATATTTTATACCATGACTTCGAGAAAAAGAAGGATTTATGCCAAAAGTACAAGGAATAATAATAAATAAATGGTTTATTACCTTCAAAATTTACAAAAAATTAGAAACCTCAGGACTTCACATTTTTTTGTAAATTGAAGGTGAGCTACGAAACAGCACCTGTGTTTCAAGGGCCAGTGACCACTTCCGTTACGTTACATAATTATAATGAATTAAACATCAATGCAATTGATATTAGAATTACAATCCAAATAAGTATTCACTAAAATAAAATCATTATCAAAATCCTAAATATAAACAAACTCAAAATTAAATCGACGAAGAAGTTTGAAATTCGAATATTCTTTGTTTGCACAAGAAGTTTGTACCGAATATTTTATGCGCAAGTAGGTTGTATTGCATTGAGATGGAGGTCAAATATATATTGGTGTGTTCTAAATTCAAACACCAAAACAGTGATTAAAAGTGCTTTTTATTCACTGTTTTCAGTGGTATAATAAAGGTTTTTTCTTTCGTTCGAGATGAATATGAGCTATATTATGCTTCGATTATTATCATCTGTCTAAACAGGAGAATCATTTGCAAAGAATTACAAAATTTTAGGCTTTAAGATCTTCTCTGGTGAACAATGTATTTTCTCGAAAATTTTGGTTTGATTTAGAAATGGGTAGTATTTAAACGAGTGACTGTAAATTAAAGTTTTAAGTGACAAAAATAATTAATTTACGTTATAGTATTACTAAGTGAGCGACTGACTGCGAGTGACAAGAAATCAACAGAACAGCAACTTACAAACATTAATTTGAGTTACTTAAAATACAAAATGAGAAGCTTCATAATATTTGACTTGAAAATAAAAGTTTGTAGACGTTCAGACCTTCAGACAGAAATAAAACAGGTCTAAAGTAACCTAACACGAAGGGGATGACGGGTGCTGAGTTCGCTCGCTGTGCTCGCTCACTTCAGCTCCCGTCATCCTCTTCGAACCTAACCTATCCGTGTCGGGGTTCCCTAAATTTCCGAGCTCGCTTCGCTCGCTCTTGGACTAACTCGTTAAAAACACGAATAAACCCGGACTCCGCGCATTTCCAGTCGCTCACTTAGTAATTTAGTCGCCCGGCTAGAATTTTAATATCTGAAATGGATTATTCGCAACCCACTTTATGTTATCTCGTTCTGGATTTTATTATTAATCAATATTCGTCGATAGTTTAGTTAATTTTTCGCTTACTCAAATTCATACCGCTCAAGTTATTAAAATAGTATCTCATCATCAGTCGCTAAGTTTTTTTTTTTATTCGATCGTTTTATAATTCCCCTTTGGAAATTATCACTTAAGCCGTTGAGCAAGAAAAAGTTATCGGCAGTACCTCTAGATAATCTCTATACTTACTCAAGAATGACCTCTGGACGAATTTTTTGAAGTTGAGAACGAATTTGATTTTTTTTAACTAAGCGAAGCAAAATGAGTAGATATGTAGGGCTTGTATGTAGGTGGCGTTCAGTAATTTCTGTCTACCTCCATCGAAAAAATACGTGAGTTTAGGCATTGTCCTTCTAGTCAGTTCGTAACTCGGCTTCCCAAAAAAAAACTTGCCCAATATCGACGTCCCCTGAAACGCCCACATCAAACCATTCGATAACACAAACACGTTACTAGGCACTCGCTTTAACCGCAGTTTGTTCCAAATTAAGTTACGGATTACCCGACTTTACTATTAGTTCGGACTTAATGTAAAAGGGTGTTGTATTTACGAATTTCGTTTGTTTTACACCCCTTTAATCCCGGGCCTGATTTCGTATTCGAGGTGGACCAAATTGCGTATCAATATGCCAGTGTCGTTTTTAGGTCACATGGCTAAATTAGAAGGTGGGTCGCTCGCAACCTGTGGCGGAAATTGAGTGATTTCGCCGAAATCTATTTAGGATGACAGAATTTTATGTTCTTGTTGTTTGGTAATGAGGCCTTCTGGTGTGGAAAATACAGTGTTGTTAATCTCGTTATCAGCACTCATTTCCAAGAATTTGAGGGACATCTTCAATGAAAACGAAACAACGTTGTTTTAGTTTTATATTTCAATCTATTTATCACAACAATACGTTCACTTAACGACAAAGCCTCAAGTTTCCCAGAAGAAAATATAACAACAACACAGAATAAAACGTCCTAAAAGCTAAAATAGCTTCAAAATCGTGTCACCACTTAAATTCGCCTTACATTTTGTAAGCCAACTATGAAACGAGCTCATCCTCTTCACAACATGATACTGCAAACAGATAATCCCCACAATATGTAACATACCCCATGCTCACATGAGTGCAGCAGCCAGCGTCAATTTAATTACACATCAAAACATCAAGATGGCGTATTCTCGTAGTACACCGCGTTTGCGTACGCCCCAATTCGCGTATGACAATGTCGGCGTATTCCAGTCACTACGAAATACGGGATACGAGAGACTCACGCCCTGATTATTGCGGGCATAACACGCTTTTTGTTTTGTTCTGTGATTCAGAGGTTTCGTGTTTTGAGTTCAGCTGAACTCAGGTAGGCTAGAATTGCGTTTTTTGATAATGAATTGTTCGGATGGTTATAGTTTTTACCCAACTACGGCAAAAGTGAGAGTTACAGAAATGTATGTTCATCTGTTCCCTCATAAATTCTAAACAAATTTTCATAATTTGACATATGAGGTGTCGTGGGAAGCGTTTTGTTTGTCCGCTGGTTATAGTTTATGTGACGTCACATTAAATTGAATATCCCCATCATGTGTGGTATCATTGAAAAGGGATTTTAAAATGAATGTAGGGTTGGGTACATCATGTTTTTGTCAAGCGTACAGTTTGCGAGGTATGTATATCCCGTCAAAGTAATGAAAACAATTTTTTTACCCGACTACGGCGTCGCAAACTCCACTCTTGTAACGTATGCATTATCTAAATACATGTAAAAAGACAAACCCTAAACAGAAAAAGTTGTGATGTGGCTCAGCAAAAACCCAAAATATTTAAAATAAATAATAAATTCGAAAACGAAAACCCGACTACTGTAAACTCACGCTCTAAAAAGTATGAAACAATAAAATATTCACATCTGAAATTGGTATGTACAAACTATTCGATATGTATCGGATATTAAATAAACAACTTACATGTATAAATAATATTTTATTGTATTTCATATATATTCATAGTGCTGTCCAGAGGATAACCTTGGTCGTATGCCGCTTTGCAGAATGTATTGTTTTGTTACGGTAGGTATCGAATAGTTTGTACATAACAATTTCAAATGATAAAATTTTTTTGTTTCATACTTTTTAGAGAGTGAGTTTACAGTAGTTGGGTTTTTGTTTTAGAATTTATTTTTATTTGATGAATGTAACACAATTATAGTGAAAACATCTTTAGTTCCAAATATTTCTCAAAATAGGTTGAGTAATGAATGCTAACGGTTCCAAACCAAAACATAAGGTACAATAAACCTTTATCAATGTCGATTATAGCAAACTTACTATCAACAATGGATATAAACGAAAACACTACAAACAAACCAGCAAACTATCCAACAATCGATCCTTCATTGTAAGTGCCATACTCTGATTCATAACAATCAGACCCCAACTCAAACATCGCCCTACATATATACATATTGTATATATAGCAATGTATATATGAGCTCTCAATAGAACCAAATGAAAGGCCGTCCCAGAACTGCCAATCATATATTAATAATTAATTATGGCGGATGCCACGACATGTTATATTAATTAAGTGAATGATAGGTTTTGTTCGGTGGTGTCGATGGAAATATAGAAGCATAGAGTACTGGAGTAACTAATATCGATAAGGTTCAAAGACATGGAAATAGAAGAGAAGTGAACGAGTAATAAGATTGAAACGAAAAATAATACTTTTAATACGAAGCGGGAGAAATCTTTTATCTGTTTTTATTAGTCGTAGTTTGGGAAGTAGCACAAGCTAAAAATGCTTCCTCAGAGCACTGTTAGAGACGGTGTTGACAAAGTTTTTCTTGCAAATCTTTTGTGTCAGTAAGTGTCAACGTTTACCTTATGACAATAATACTAACTATTCCTATAACAGCTTTAACAGCCAAAATTGCGCCCCTAACCGTTATTTGACTAACAACTAGCCAGTCTTCATATTTTTCCAAGTTCTCAGTTGAAAGAGTTGACATTCAAAAGTTGACATGTTTTTTTTATTTTTTTAATAATTATAATGATTTTTTTGTTAGTTAGTTTAGTTTAGTTTAGTTTTGACGGGCTGTTTCCGCAACTCCACGAATAAGCGCATATTTAGCGTACGGGTGGGATACAGTTACATTATTCGATCCACCCCAGCTCCTCGAGGAAGGCCAACAGCGCTCTGATGCTGCCGACTATCTCCTGGGTACCTAGGTCGCCGAGATTTTTTTTTGTTTTTCTATTTTTAATGTTTATTGACCTGATATTTACTGTGTTTTTTTTATTATGTGTTGTTTTTATTCCATTTATTGTTTTTAATCTGGTTTTTTTATGTTTTTTTTATTCGATATTTGATGATTTTTTATAAATTATTTTATACTTTTGAATATTGAGGGGTAGAAGTTTTTATTTTCTTTTTTGTATGCCGTGGAAAATGTGGTTGGTCGCACATTTGGTGGCATTATTTTGTAATTCTTGCTGTAAATTATAATGATTAACTATTTTTGCCCTAACATAAAAAAATAAAGTTTATCAACACATTTTTGTTGGCAACCAGACAATATTTCCCAAATAAGAGACCAGACAAAGTTTATTCATGTACATTGTGGTAGGAACCAGGAGATTGCCGCAAAATTATCCCTCAAATACAAATAAACTAACCTAAAATTGATCCCTCAAAAGGTGAGACCACGACCAAGTCATTGAGCCATCCGTCCATTATCACGGAGCACATTATCCGGAGTCTTTGAACCAAAACGCCTTTACAAAAGTGCCTCGAGGATCAGTGACTGTGCAAATGACAAAAGAGAATACAAATGATGGATGAAATTCTTACTGTGGTGAAGTTGAGGAAACTATGCTTTATGTATTCAAAGGTGGCATTACAGATGAAGGTAGATTTGATATGGTACTTAATAAGGTTGAAGAACGAATTTGGTTTATAAATGAATACAATAAATTAATTTTGGTGTCGCCATTTCGCTAGTTCTAAAATATATTAGACTATTTGGGACAAGATGAAGTGTTTGATGCACACCTTCTACAATCTTGACAAAACGTTCGTCTACAATTAAAGCATTTTCATCAACCTTTATCAGTTTTCTTTTCTGTCTTGCAGTAATTTTGTTGACATTATCCGTTAGTTTATTTCAAAACTGACTCATATTAATGACTAAAATGATTGCTTAAAATATAAATATATTTTTTCTTGCTATAAATTTTATTAGATATGTTCATCAAGTCTGTTTCAGTTTTCTCAGCTCTCTTTCTTTCCTATATTTTGGTAGAGTTATCACTCTTTTAAATTCTCAATACATTCCCTCTATATTTACATTTTCAAATAAAACCCAAGAGCGTAACACACAAAAGTCGTACAGCTCACAACAAAAAATCTCAAGCTCCATATATAAAATGTCAAGTTGAACCGAGTCGGCAAGTAGCACTCATGAGCTAAATGAGTTCCAATCTAGCCGGCCGTTGTTGGGTTTAAGGCCATCATAAAACGTGAGCTTTGCGCCGTTTATGGCCGCCGATCTTAAACTTAGAATGCAGGTGGCCGTTCTTTTTATTTTTGGCCGCAAATTGAGTTTTGTCGGTTAGAGGGTGTTGATGTTACATTGTTTTCTTTTTTGTTTGTTTCGTTTTGTTGCTTTATTTTTGTTTTTTTTTTTATAGATTGAGGCGTTCTTAATTTTATTTAATTTGAAATTTAATGACAGGCGAAATTGTAGTTTTATAGTGTTACTCAAGATCCATGAATAAGGAATGTTCAAAAGAATTTTGCGTTAATTTTATGATATTAATTTCACGCTGGGCAGATATTAATATTCGTCAAAGAAAAGGCAGGAAATTAAAATGTAATTAATCTCTGATCTAGAAAAGTCTAAAACAATTTAATACTAAATAAAAAACCGTTGGCGTCGTGTGGCTCATTTTTTTACAGTTCAGATCATTTTCGATTTTTAAGCCTGTACTTCAAAGAATTATTTCTTTGTAGCTGTATCAAAAGTTACTAACTCATTTACAATCAATATTTATAGTTTTACTACAGTTAAAATTATAACATTATTCAAATACGACACTGGATCTAGTGTAAGGTTTCCTCATGTTGCAGGATCTAGTGTCTATCCACATATTATATTGTCCAGGTCAAAGAATACAAATGCAACAGTAGCAAGGAAATATCCTCACGACCCTCTCTCTTGTCTCCAGGTGAAGTTGAACGACTGCTTCGCGAGTACAGACAGAACCAGGAACTGGTGCGGAACATAGGCGCGCATTACTACCAGATCATCTACCCGGTGCAACTGCGTCACCACGAGAAGATGGGCATCTCTACGCGAGAGGTCAACACTCCTAAGGTAAGGCATTATAGATGAATATGTCTTACATATACAACAGAAATAGGTGAAGTATATTCTGCTTAAGCAAAAAAACATCTCACAAAAAAGTGAGTTACTAAAAGCTTTTAATAAATATTATAAATTCTCAGGCCAAAAGTACTGAATAAGGTAAAACAAACATAAAAAAAAGGTTTAATTATTGTCAATGATGTTCAAAAACGATAATACCTATCTTTTAGATACAATATTCTTTCTTCTTGCTTCTGCTTCAATGGTAAGAACAATAGCTACCGTGTCACACAATTTAGTGTAGTCATTCAGTATGGTATGTTTCCAGTTTTGAACTTAACATTATAAAAAATATTAGTTTTTATTTGTAACTTAATTATAGTTATCGCAATCTTCTGGATCCAATCAACAAGCTCATTTAGATTATAAGATGTTTACTCACACAAAATAATGATGTCTCAATTTTTATTAGGATATTTCGTCGGTAACAGTAGGTGTTACCATACCTATTTTGCCACTATCTATTGAAAATATGCAGTAAATAAAATAGTTATATAATCTGATTCAGTTCAATAAATTGGTAAATCTATTTGTATATTTACAAACAAAATTTCACTACTATCTACAATTCTGTCTACGCCATCTCCTCTGTCAATCAGTTTTAAATTAACTCGAAAATAGGTGTAGATTTTTCAGGGACTGGCCTAAAAGTCCAGACTTAGCCCCCGGGTGATTCCGACAGACTTTTAATCCACTTACTAAGTTCAGGGAGGCTGACCCGAATTCTTGCGCTGGAAACTTTGGTAGACGCAAAGTTGTGTTATGTATTTAAAGCGATTCGGATAAGAAAGTAATTTTCGGCAGATGTGTGTTTATCTTCTTGGGGGTTCAGTTTTATCTTTCTTTTTAAATGTGGAGATAAGCTGCCTCTGTTAGATTTTACTTGGACTCGATTAAAAAAACAATACAAATGAAGTAGTAAAATAATATATACGAAAAGGTGTTCTTGATTGAAGTATGTTTTATCAAAGCTATAGATCTTAATAGGAAGAATGTTTATCCGAGCATTCTTAAAATAAATAACTGTAGATTAAAAAGTAATACCAAAAGAAAAGTAGGGACTTGAAACCATTATCATCGATATTACTTTTTATCATCACACACATTCGCGGGGCAAACTAAGACACTTTGAGCATCTTGAAGGCCTGCTATATCACAATACACTCCCATTTAACGGCATCCCTCGTCTTGAAGCTCTAAGGCGCGAAGGCCTAAAGTATCTTGGGTTCAATTACTCGCCTTTACGACGATATAAAGATCATCCGACGAACATTCCACCCCCATACGGTTGAGCACACAAAATATCCGTTCTGGAGCCAATTTAACTTCGCTACGAACTTGTTTGAAGTTGTGAAAGATTGTTCGATCGGCTTCTCTGCCTTTTAAAGGTTCCAAGTAATTATATAAACATTCTCTCTCTGCTATATTGAGATCCGAACTGGTGGGATTAATAAGGAAATTGCGGAGATTCGAAGTAATTAGGCTTTGTTTACGACAGTTGCCTGATAGAACATTTCGGAGCATGTGATTTAAAAAGTAAAAATTGGCAAAGTTTGTTATGACTGGTCTGGCTGTAAATTTTGTTGAACTCAAGGGAAAAGCGCTGAAGTTGTTTGGAAACGGTTATATTAATTTTGAATCTATTTTTGACTTGTTAGCGCGTGTGGGCACGAACTTTAAGGTTATTTGTTAATTCTGATTGCTTTATACGAGTTGGGTTTTTGGATCGTTTGACGGTGTTTAGTTCATTTGCTGTATTATTCGAAGCGGCAACATACGCCATGTTACGATTTATAAATATTTATGTTTGCCTAAACTCATTACGAGCCGAATATTTTTGGATATTGTATTCATAATACACGTCCTTATTTTGATCATTTATGAAAACTTGGGTACTGCACAACCAAAAAAAAAAATTATTTTTAGGTTGGTAAAGTAGAGGATATTATTGAAAACATAGCTAAAAAAATAATGAATAGCGTTATAACGTTTTAAAGGACCGAGTTATTAAAATATGTATACTACGTATTAAAACCTCAACACACAATATCATGAGAGTGTTCACCCATACAATCTACAAGATATCTCAAATACGAAATTGAACCACTACGTTCTTTTCGATGAATGCTAGCATTCAACTTAATATTATGTTCGACAGTGCGAGGAATTAAATAGTCGAGGTAAGGAATATCTCAAGAATTCCCTAGAGTTAAAATGCAATCTAGAAAATGAAGACGCTAAAAATATACGATTCACTTTCAGTCGCCAGATTAGGACACAGAAGAGATAAGTTGAAACTTTGCAGATCTTTTATTTATAAAGAAAAGTTGGGTTCTGACGCATGATGGAGAGATAGTGGAGACTGGGAGAGACTTTATATAATCGGTTTTTAGGGTTCCGTATCCGAAAGACCTTAACGGAGCCCTATTGCTGTCACTCACGTATCCGTCTGTCTGTCCGTCGTCTGTCACGAAGGTTTTACAGCCAAACGGTTAGAGCTACAGTTTTCAAATTTCTCAGTAGAAGCATCTTGTTGACCAAAGCCATACGAATTGTCAAAAAATATCATATATTATAAATCAGTCGGTTGTCTTTCAAATTGAAGGCACGCGAACACATCCGCAAAAAGTTTGCAGAATCATCACAGAGTTAATTTGTTGGATTCGATTTCTCAATAACATATTTTTATGTATTTAAGTATATATTTATATATATATATATATATACTTAGATACATATATATGTTGTATTTATATTTCTTTACTCTATTTTTTTTTTCATTAAGTTGCACCTTCCATATTTTATCTCTGCACCACCCTAAGGTCGACTGGTAGAAAATGCCTAAGGCATTAAGTCCGCCTTTGTACTTGTGCATAAAGTTTTATAAATAAATAATAATAATAAAAAAAAATTGGGGCTCCCATACAGCTAAAATGGGCGCGAAAAAACAATTGAACTACCTCATCGATTGGGTATCGTTGTTTAGAAGTCATGAAGTAGATAAAATATTGTATTTTTGGTTTTAAAAAATATTGGAAAACAAAGGAATGAGAAGCCACCAGTAAGATAATTTAAAAAAAAAACCGATTAATTTTTTAACTTCCCATTGACCTTTAAATTTGGTGATAATTTATTATTACGCATATTTTTCTAACAAATACCAATATATTGACATATCAGATTTTTCATTTGAAATTTCCTTATTTTTCCTATTACAACCAACTCTTTTTTGCGGTGGTACGGAACCCTAAATTTGCGATGTCCGACACGCACTGGGCCGGTTTTGTTAATACTCAAATATACCTGACTCTTACAATATTGCTACTGAGACGACACTTTTGGGTAAAGATTCAGGTGTGTTGGCCGTTTTTCTATCTACGAAGCAACTGGCATACTTTTTGTATTATTTGCATACCTTTCGATTTAGGTGTGATTCATAAAAGAAAAGAAAGTGAATGATAGCGTTACAACAGACAGGGAAGAAACTGTGTTGAAAATGGTAGGAAAATTATGATCGCCAAACGATACAGGATATTGACGTAGTGTTATACATTATTAACAATATTTTAATCTTTAAACCACTTAGCAACTCAATATCCCTAAAACTCCAATAATAGTCCAAATATAAGCACTAACTGTTTACACCATCAAATTCACAAACTAAACAAATACAACCAAATTGCTTAGGGCAATCCCACAAATATATTTGACTATCCAAATTTTGACAACTTCCTAACGGCCCGAAGTTTCAAACTGAAGTATTTTGCGGATTATGCTGTTGGTACCGAAACTTTAATGTATATGAGCAAACGGCCTGGATAATGGGCGATTTAATTTGTCTTTTTGTCATATAGACCCTCTTTCAAGCTAGGGACTCGGGCCCAAAACTTTTCTGGGCATTTTAAGACCTAGCAATTTATGGGCATATTGTATAAGGCTTAAACGGATTAGGTTCGGTGTTCATGCCGGTAGGGTGCTGGAGTTTAGTGCTTTGGGAGTCTTAGTAATGAAAGATAAATAAATTAAGGAAAATATATGATTTACTCAGTTATGAAAAGTATGGATTCTTTTTCACAAAAATTATAAAATAATTTTAATTCCATTTGGAGTCAAATTAAGTAAATGACTCTATGTTTTCTTCAGCATTTTAGTAAGGCTCGCCAAGATTCTTACACAGCATACAACACATAATTCTAAAATTATTTACGGCCCAATCATATATTTCCTGATATGTGGACACATCATATTCTGAGGCTTAAGTTAGAAGCTGCCTCTTTCTAAGACCTCTATTTGGTATTTACCAATTCAATATTTGTAATGTAATTCATCTCTTCATTAATATAGTGATTGTGTCTACCATACGGAATCTTAACAAAAACAATCATGATTAAAACAGAAATATTATCCGTCGTATTGTTTCTCAGAAAATATAGGTCAGCAGCCAAAATATCAAGCGGAACAAAATAAATATCAGTTACAAATCATTTCTAAGCATCATAAAATAACAGCGAAGGTTCAGAATCTTCTAGAAGTACACTTATAAGGTAGGGCTTGACTTTAATTATTATTGTTTTCCAAAACACGAGATTATTTTGCTGATAAGCAAAATCGAACCTTATGATATTATTATAAGGTTTGAAATGAATGTGGTCCAATCACTGCTTATATCAATATTTTGCCCCATACATAATGCAGGAGCGTATCTCAAGTATTATGTTAAGATGGGTATATATTAGGATCCTAACGATCGCATGACCAACAAGAGTGTACTCATTGAAGGACATACAGACATAAAGAATATCAATAATGGTAAGTAAAGTTATCGACATTTGTGTCTTGAAAACAATTTGTATGCATATGCTGAGTCTGGGATTAGGGATTTTGCTGATTAGGAGGAACAGGAAAAGCCTGAGTTAGAGAATGTTAGTTATGTAATTCTTTTCGCTTCGTTTTGGTCCGAAGGCTTTAGTGAATAAAAAATATAGCTAGCTTGGTTTGATGACTAAAAATTCGTCTTTAAATAGTTCTGGTACCTTCATTGATAGTATAGATAGTTGATGATATGCGATAATCGAAGTTATAATTATTTGTATGTTGGTTTTGCCTAAGTTAAATTGAGTAGGTACTATCCGTAGCTTTACGAGTAGATTTAATAACTTCAGTGGTTTTGAGGCACTATTCAATGTTTATGTATTGAAATATATTCTTACAATTTACTTATTGAGATATATACAATTCCAAATCATGATATTAATTATGTGTTTGATGTTTTGTGCATTAGTCTAGCCGAAAATCAGCTTCGACAAAGTTTCTTAATTGATCCAAAAACTCTTCCATGTTTTATCAATATTTTCTTTGATGAGCGATCCGATCCTAGATAAAAAGGTATACATTATTAGGATCCCAAAAAAGTCCAATCTAGGCATAACTTACGTATTTTTCCATATAAACACATGAACCGATTCCTTTGTACCAGGTTTCGTTTGTGCGAACTATATTTAAAGCAAATAGCTTTCGGGTTAGATCGTTTGAGAGCAAAACATAACCGAACGGAAAATATTCTTCTTTTGATGTGCCGAATTGAACATAGTACAGGTAAATATGGGCTTTTTTTGTGATCGAAGTACCTGTAGTTGTTTCTGTGAGTGATATCGATACTGTTTTTTTTCTCGTTGTGATAGATAAGCTTGAGGGTAGCATGTTGGTTGGTGATTAATAGTTACTTAATTGACACAACAGCACCTCACCTCTTGTTCTATGTTCACTTTGCATTGGCACGATTTTGGCTGCATGTGATTTGTAGGTATTGTTCTTTTACAGCAATTTTTAAGAGTGTTCCGACTAGTCGGCGAATAGTCAATAAAGCGACGATCCGGCCACTTTCGTAGTCGGCGCCTAGTCGGCGACTATTCGGCAAAGAACGCCGACTATTCGGTACTGTTGTAGGTAGTTCTTCCACTTGGATTTGCGACTAGGAGGAATCGTCTATGGTCGAAAATTTGATCACAGAGCTGAGGTATCCGGGTTGTATGTCGGTATTTGATAATGTTAGTATTTGCTGTTTTTCTTGCCTGCCACGAGTAGTTTCATTATTTTTTTACACAAAACACCGCTTTGACGCTTTGCAAAAGCAAAAATCAAGAAACAATGCTTGCGAAGTAAACAAAACATGTTCCGACACGCTCGCAAGTGGCGGTTGCGGTTTGCGCGCGAATCAGCTGAAAACGAAGCGTCACGGAAATTGCCGAATACCCCCGAAACCGTCATTGGCTTGTCAGCCTCTTTATAACAGAGAAATCGGCTAGTCAGCCAAAGTCATATATATAGTATATGTGCCGACGCACATCTCTAGTAATTTTACAGGTTTTGTTTTATACAGTAAAAATGCTAGGACCACATATTTATTATTGTTCGGCGTTGTTGTACTATCATCGAGAAGAAGAAATGATGCGAAGTACCAAAAAAAAAGGGATACGTGCAAGAGAATGATCGTTGTTCTTTTATCGATAAATTATTTCTTTTCGCAATTTAAGACAATTTTAAAAGGTAAGCATTTAGACGAAATATATCTTAAGACCCAATACACTGATTAAAACAAACGTTGGAGGGCTAGCCGGAAAAACGTTAAAACATCGTAACGTAAATCCTAAGGTATGCTTGTGCTGTATATCTATTCGGTATCTGCTAACCAATGTCCATATAGCTAGTTTCATCTCTCCATTTGTAAATGTTTACGATCCCATATAAGATTTTTCATAGGAACATAATCGTAGAAACCCGGGCACAAATAATTCTAGTTGACAGCAATAAAATGCTACGAATAATATCAAACTTTGTCCCGGGATGCTGCAATGATGGTGCAGTAAAAGATTTATCCCCCAGTGCTACCATTGGTTGCATTAAGAGATTTAGTAGGTCCCGTAAAAGTTACTTACTGTCTCGTTAGTCCAGTCGTCGCAAGTGCCACTGCTGGTCCTGGGTTCGGTACCTGGATCGAGCGAAATATTATTGGGTTATTCCGGCTGGAGTTTTTAGTAACAGTCCGGAGTCTGAATTTGTGCCCAGTAGATGGCTCGCCGTCTATTCTCTATATACTCATGTGACTTAAAGAAAACTGGCAATCCCTACAGGGAAGGCAGCCGTGATAGTGTGTAATAAAAGTCACCTTAAAAAAGTGACCATATTTCATACACACATAGAACGGGTCATTTTGTGTCATAACAGTAAATATATGTATGGAGGACTAATCAAAGTTTTCTAAAAGCGTTTTGATGTGATTTTTAAACCTCTATTCAACTTTAGTATGATTTTTAATCACGTGGGTGTTTAGCAGTGACCAAATCTAGAATGATTTTGCCAGCTGCTTCGCCCACGTGTTGAAAATTTTGTCATGGAAAAGGAGTACTAGGTTAAGGGTGGTTACGCACTACCCGTCTGTGTCCGTAAACAGTGTCCGTGAAATTTCGTTTCCGAAGTAGCCATAGTACTTCTTATAGGGAACCTTACGCACTACATCCGAACTCTATCCGTCACAATAATTCAGAAAATTTTGAACTCTGATCTCAAATCACGGACACGAACGTGTAGTGCTTAACTGCCCTAAAAGTAATAGAATCCTAGTATAGTATCGGGATTCAAATCATGATAGCTATACCCAGGTGCCAAATTTCATTCAAATTCGATCAGACAAGTTGCGTTGGTGCATTTTAATCAATGAATTAAAACGCACCCAAATATACAGGGTTATTGTTAAAACACTAACAACCTTCCAGGTACATATTACTACTCGTAACATCACACACAACAACTTTTCTTCTACGACTTTTAAAAATTCAACAAACAAACAACAGCTGATTCACACATTTATGTTCGAATAACTCGCCAGAATGTATGGATCAGCTGTTGAATTGAATTTTTAAATGTTGTTTATGATGTAACTAATACAGCCCTGCAAGGTTGTTTGTGTTTTTCAAATACCGGTGTATAGACTTTCGCTTTTATAATATAAGTTGGATCGGATTAATAGGATTCTTGTCTTGCCTGTTCTTCTCCTAGAAATCTAGCAACTATTTAAGTAAAAATACAAATTACACATCTAACATCAGCAAATTTATTCTCAACAGAGCTACTACACCTATTTAACACTCGACTCCTGCACCCCAGAGGCAAACACAACTAAACAAATACATATAAATATACACGCAGATCTATATATATTATTCCATTTTCTCGTGAATCCCAGTTCAGAGGCTTCGATAATTACACTGGCAAGATAAACAAGGCAAGGAGGGATTCGTTTGCTAACGACTAATTTTGTTTACGTAAATGTCTGGATCACTAATGCGTCGATTTTTTCTGGGGTTCCAAATTTAGAGACACAGCGTTTTGTGAAAGGTTAATTGGAATGATGAGGTTGAAGTGGCTGTAGCTTAGACGATTTGTGAACCTGTGTCACTCGGATTCTTCTTCTTCTGTCGCGACCTAATCCCATTTACTTAGGATCGGTTTTTATTCTTCTTCTCCATTATGCACGATCTTAAGCTGCGCTGGCGTCCAATTGCACTTCTTTTAGGTCTTCAACAAGCGAGTTTATGTTCACATTTATTTTCCCTGTAGAAAGCTTCTCTTTTTAGGATTGGGACAATAACTAAGGTAGTTAGTTCTCTTGACGCTCGTTCTTAAGTAGATTGTAAATCATGTTTTCTAAGTTTTGCTTTCTGACATTAGGATGAGGTGAGGTTCTTTTGGCACAAGCATATTAATTTGTATTTTTTTGTGATAAATACCTTTTTCTTGAACTTGTTTAGCATAGATATAATTTCGGATAGTATCTCCATTGCCTAAATTAAACAATTATTTTAATAAGCTTTTAGCCATCAACATCTTAACTACCGCTCACGCTTTCAACTTGTACCACGGTCTCCTCAGGGGAGGAATAAATTGCGCCTCCTAAGACGATTTTCATGGATTTACAATCATTTCTCTTTCTAACACAAAGGCCGACTTGTTTGCTAATTTTTACATAAAAAGCGTAGAGACGTGTTTTTTGCAAAAGTCTCCCACAAATAGGTTTTTATTCAAAGTTTTCTGAATATTTTTGTGTACGATTTTCTTTTAAATTGTTTCGTCACGAAAGAGAATTTCTAGAATAAGTTTAATTTATTGTCAGATTGGAGAATTAGCGAAGTAGTTCTAACAAGAGTAATTAAATTTAAAAGTTGTGGAAAGTAATCTGGCTTATTGCTTTGAGATTTATTTGAAAATTGGTACTTTGCAGGGTTTTAAGCAAAAAGTTATTCAGCACAGCATTTTATTTTCGAACAGTAACTAATAGTATGCGAATACAAAGTATTTAAAAAATAAAGTAGGTTTACGATCGAGATGTTTACGTGATAACGTTTCACATTTTGTTACACTGTTAAACATTCAACGAAAACTTAACCGCACGAGAAAATCTCCATTCGTTTGTATGCCGCTAGAGTGAGAGAGACGGAAGATCGGTCCACTCACTCGAACGCTATGCCAGCCTCCGCTCGTGAGGATTCCGCGTGACAAGTTTCACGGAATGACTGGCAGCGCTCGAGATGAGACGGGAGATCGGTCCGTCTCTCTCTCGTTATACCTGCGATCGCGCTCGTGAGGTTTTGGTGTGACACAAGTTTCTGAACATGTCACCCGACTAAAACGATTTTAAAGCCGTTATCACGTCAAAAATAGACGTTTCTTAAGTGTGCCGTATGTCTTTGCTGTCCAGAATTTGATTCTTATTAGTGCCAGTATCGTATGGTGTCATAATACTAACGTGTTTTTTTTCTCCCAAATCATCGATTTCGATGCTCACAGTAAGTGAGCATTTACCTGTAACATTTCTTTGTACCTTGCGTTCATTATTGACCTCCCGCCACGTCACCGCGCTTGTGCCTTTGCTCAATAAAATGTAACCTTAAAACGCTCGTTGGTTTTTAAAATCAGATTCTAACAAAACATCGAGCGCAATGTTCGAAGTGTGGTTCGAATATATTTAAAAACAGCGATGCTCGTTTTTCTGTTACAAGTAAATGCTCTAGTCTTATTCACCATAAAGATGCAGTTTTAGTTGACATCAAAATCGACACCGATACTCTTTTGAGTGTTTTTCGCCATTAGACATGGTTTCAGATTTGGCCATCCAACCCCTCTTAAAAAACTCATCCTGTGTAACAAGACTGCCTAAATTATTGAAGAAGAAAAACATACTTCTTCGTTTTCTCTTCATCAAAGTGAACTGTTCCATCTCAAGTCGCCGTTTTAAAAGATTTTCAAACATAAAGGCAACAGTAAAATACAGAATCAATTTAAAGTTTACAAAACACGTTAAGTTAAGGCTGTGGTGAGAACCCCTGTTTACGGCCCAAAGTTCCTGACTCCATGCAAATTGCATTAGCCACCGTCTCACAAGGACAGTTACTTGCACAGTCACCACAATCTTTACTTGTTTATTTTAACCGGAGTTTTATGAAGTTTTTAACTGCGAAATCTCGGTTGTTAGGGTTAAGCAACGGTAATTTCAGTGCGTTTCAGGATGGGTTTCCGAAAGGGTTTTAATATTTAAGTGGCTAAAGGGGTGAATAAGTTTGATCGTTACTTTTAATGTTCTCTCTTTCTGAACTCAATCTTTGTCCATCATGTATGGTAAAGGCAATTTTTTTTTTGTGATAATAAAGTTTTTCTTAAATATTTAGACTGCCTTATTTCGTCGCTGCTTTAAACTACTTACCTGTTCGTTTAAATTGATGGCACGGTTGGCATAATATATTGACCGCTGTTAAGACTGGTCTTATGAAAAGCAATCATTATAATTACACTCCCCTGTGCTAATTGACTTTTTATAAAGACGAGAAATACCAGTACAAATTGTGTCAAACTGTCAACTTTTGAGATTGCCTACTAAGCATTTTCCTTGGCACTCAATTGAGCATAATAACACATCACTACCGAACACCCTTAAAACCGAATAGTTAAGCGCTCAGCTTCCCGACTCCCCAACAACAAGGACCAAAGACAAACAAATCTCAGATTGAAATGCTAGCATAAATCGCGGTCACGCATCTCTCTGCGTAGGCTCCGTTACGGATTATCAGGCTTACAAGTTTGTTTAGTATTACCTTACCAAAGTACGTAGGCACTTTGAGATTCCCAATTATAATGTGTTTACGTATACACTGAGATTTAGCCCTGTTATAATTGTTTTAAGATCCGAGGTGTCGGGTTTGTTTCTAGGCGTAATCAAAAGGCGTGGAAATCGTTTGTAATGAAATATTCTTGAAGTATAAGTGTTGGTCTGGATTTTGATGTTGAGTGTTTTGTATTATTAATTTGTGTCTGTTACGTAACGTTGTGTAATCATAAAATCTAGAAGATTCTTTGTATTCTTGGAAAACGAAATTTCCCAATCTGTTAAATTTAAAAAAAACTTTGCCCCACACTAGGAATTGGAAACTGGAATAATTTTGTCCACCTATAATGTCCAACATTACATACTTGGTAGAAGTAGCCGGTTTCTAAATTAAGAACATGTCAAATCCTAATTTAATGCCAAAGTTTGACAGGTTTGCAGACTAAAGTACAGTTAGACAAATTCTTAACTATTTTATCGGGGGTAAGGCCAAAATTGATAAACACTTACTTTGGATAAGTTATGTTCCTGTCACTATCGCTCAGCTGTCAAGATAAAGACGAACACATATCTAGACGAAAAGACGTCTCAACTCATGTTTATATACTAGGTCTAACTATAAAGTAATATACAATACGACCCTGAGACTATAACACTGTGAAATTTTAGATTTACGCTGTGTGTTTGTTTTTTTTTTTTTTTTTAAATTTACGTATTTAGTGGTTTTTGGAAATTCTACCACTAAGGAGGTGATAAGGTGGAAATTTGTTGGCCTATATTTGAAACTTAGCATAAATACATACCTAAGTAAATAGTATAGGTTTTCATTATTAGTTTTTCAAAACTATTCCTAAAAGACGATTTAGGAGATGTTAAAGATTTTTGAAGAATTTTGCTGTACAGGGCTTATTTTTATGGTGTAGGGGAGCACTATGAAGGGATTTTTGGAAATTAAACCTTTAAAGGGAATAAAACTAAAAGTCATCAGTAGGATAAAATATGGATCACGCGAACGAAGTCGCGGGTGGAGTGCTAGTTAACTATATAAAGCCAGGTTTCCTCGCAATGTTTTACTTCACCGTTGTCAGCGATGTCCAAGATAAACTTATGAAGTACATATGTATGAATTAGGAGCAGTGGTGGTCCAGTGGTAACGGCCTCGACTTTCGTGTCGTAGGTCGTGTATTCGAACAGGCGCTTTACTTTGTGTAAATTATTTCATCACCACTGCTCTCAAAACGATGAAGGAAAACATCGTGAGGAAACCGGCATGTCTTAAAACCAAAAATTCGAAGACATGTGACATCCACCAATGCGCACTGGGCCGGCGTGGTGGATTATGGCCCATTCCCTCTCACAAAGAGAAGGTCTGTGTTCCAGCAGTGGGATCATGAAAAAAGAATAATGATGCAAAAATCACATTGGTACTTGTCCGAATTTGAACCCCTTAGCCACTGGGCACCACGACATACTGCAGTAACTTATTTAAAACTACTTTTATTGTTACAGGGCAGAGGATACGACTATCAACAGGGCACGAGATCACGCGCAAGGGTGAGTTCTAAATTTAATTTAAAATTATAATTTTTATACCAGGATATTTTACATAGATGATATTTTTTTGTGAGAAACGTGATTGAGTTTGAATAATGATAGTTTCACTGAGGATTTTATAACAAAACTATGCACCTGTCAAGTCTATTCCCGACCTTTGTTTGACTGGAATAACTAGTCCAACTTGGTAACTTGGTTATGTATGAAGTTTAAATAAATATGGCGATTAAATCCAAAATTAAAGTGTGTCTTTTATATTCTCATCTTGATTTTAAATATATAGATACCAATATAATAAAAACCTCGTATAACGTTCAAAAGTGCGGCTGTCAAACTTCTGGGTTTTCAGAACGCTTATTAAAAATATTATGCTCTATAAATAATTTTTGGTAGACAAAACAACAATTATGGTAAGATAATGGATACGCGAAGCCAAATAAATAAGCCACGAAAATACATTACCTCCCCCAGAATTTCCCTCAGGAGCGATTCGAAGTAATTACCAAGATCCACCGTCTTCTTGAAACGTGCCTGTAACTTGTTATCATGGAGGAACAATATTTTTGTATTAACTTTTCGTTGGAAGAACTACGGAGTTATTTGGTATAGTTTTGGTGGAACTTTCAATACAAATACAAAATCTTTATTTCTGAACTAAAAAAAATTACATTAGTTGGTGATTGGAGCCTCCTTTTAAGCAAGTAATGCCTGTGTTAGGAGACTCCGCTATTCCACAGCAATATACAATTCATTCAGTACCTTAGATATAACCAGTATGTTTGTGTGAGTGTGTGTGTGGGTGGGTGTTTGTCTTTTGAGGTACCAGGTATGCAAAAAATTTTAACGTTTAGTGAAAAAATCTGTGTGATATTATAATGCAATTATTGTTTTTCTTATTGACATTTTAAGCAAGCAGATTGCTGGTTTGATGAGGCTACCCTATTGCCATCTAAAGGCTTGCAAACACCAATTGCAAAGGTTTTATATTTCTCCGCCATAAATCCGGCAGAAAATATAATAAAATAAGTTATAAGTCTTTAAACTAAGACTAACAGACCCCAACAACATATTATTTGTATTCCTAATTAAAAAAAAACAGAACAGCATCATAATTTTAGAAAATTTTCAAGGGACCTTGCAAACATTAAAATTTTGTTACAAAAGAGCATGATTTGCAACACAAGCCTGATATGCACATCAAACGAGCTAACAAAAAAGCAACTACAATATTCTTCCCAAACCAGTATTTCAAACCGAGCCTTTAAACTGGAATAGTACTCGTAATTTTCAAAGAGAAGTCACTTTTCCCCTGTTTTTAACGTAGAAACATACATGGACTTCTGTTTTGCATGCTGTACGTTAGTGATGCAATAGATCTCTGCATCTGCTTTGAAAACTGCGGAAGTTTCGCACGATTTCTTACGTCATCCGTTTTTGCGTCTGCTTTCGCAATGTTTAAATCAGAAATTTAAACTGAGCATTGTGAAGGGGTGATGCGCAGCCCAAAGTAGATTGATGGTTACAAAAATGGCAAAACTAAACAAGTTTATCTCTATGTAGTATCTTCTCGTCCAATTAACCGCAGTGGCACAAGATAAAAGTCTATGACCAGTGTGTGTTGCCAGTTGTTACTTACGGGACTGAGACGTGGTCGCTCACAATGAGCCTCATCAGAAAGCTTAAAGTTACCCAAAGGGCAATGGAGAGGTTTATGCTCGGAGTTTCCTTGTTTGATCGCATCAGAAATGAGGATATCAGCAGGATAACCAAAGGTACCAACATAGCCCGAAGAATTGTGAAACTTAAGTGGCAATGGGCAGGGCACATTGCTCGCAGAACGGATGGCCGATAGGGCCGAAAAGTTCTTTAATGGCGGCCGCAAACCGGCAGATGATGCACTGGAAGGCCTCCCACTAGGTGGACTGATGACCTGGTTAAGGTTGCGGGCATCTGCTGGATGGAAGACGCACGGTATGGGTTAATGTGGCGACGCCTGGAGGACCTATGTCCAGCAGTGGACATCTTTCGGCTGAAATGATGATGATGATGATAATTTATCTACATTCCATTTTCAATATTAAATTATTAAAATATAATGTTTTAATTATTTGTTTTCATAGTATTTTTCTGTTGCTGTTTTTGCTTAGAATTGATTTTGCCATCTGAGGTCCTAGTCAAGTGACATTTTATCAACGAAAGCGCGGCGATAGCGATTGAAAAATGTCAAAGATGTATGACAATGATTCTCAAGCGCTATCCTAATGTCACATGATAAATCCCTTACATTTTAAGATTTCGACCATTGCCATCGCTGACATCGAATGACACTTGAACACAGACAATATAATACTAGCATACAGATGCCTCTTCCCATACAAAGAAACCGTGCCGACGTAACTAGCGTTTTTGGCCTGATTAAGATGATTATTTTTATAAGTGCTTCGATCGCGTTTGGTTCCGTTCCACTGTTATGGTGTTACCAGCGACTTGCAAGTAAAAGAGTTTTCTCGGTTTGCGAAAATTTTTTTTTTAAATTCTGTGACGTTTTTCAGTTTCATTGTACCAAAATGTGTTACAATACAAATTTTAATAATCTAGTAATATTCCTCATAAATTTAAAACGCGCCATTTATTGGAATCAATTTTAAATGATTCGTTCAAAAAATTCGTTGAAATGTGAATTATGAGCCCATTATTCCATAATTTTGTGCTTGGGAGAGTTGATTAAAAAATAACATATCGATCGATTTTTATGATCGATTCTAGAAAATGTTAATTTTAAACAAATTTCAATAACGAATCGATGCATATCGCGCCATCTAATGACATTTATTTGAACCAAATTTTCTTTGTTAGCGCTGGGACTCCGTGACTTGTATAAAGTGTTTGGTTCTGTTTCTGCTTCCGATATATCGCTTCTGTTACATCACTACTGTACGTTGTATTCTGACAGCGTTTTGGTTCACAAATTAGCAATGCGCTCGCTGGCTTGTGAAGTTCTAAATTAAACACTGGGCCAGATTATGGAGGGCTGAAATATGCTGCTTAGTTTTATTTTGTTAATGTTGTGGGTTGTGTTCTTGTTTGTGGTGTGAAGAGAACTAATGACTGGGAGAAGATATTTGTATGGGAATGGTGTCACCAAATAGGTATGACGTTTTGTGAATACTTATCAGTATTCACAAAATGTCACATTTAAACTAATAATTGTAAATATTGAAAGGTAGATTTTAGGACAAATAGTGATTTAAAAATTACAAAATAATTCACTGAATAGTTAACTGGTCCTAAGAAACGGATTCAAAAACAATCAGATCTCACATATCTCACAGATTAACTCATTTTCTTTTCCTTTTCAATTACATAGGCTATAAAGCCTCAAATAACAGCAATAGTAGATGACCCCTTTTAGGCGATAACACTCCAAGCATGAAAAAGTTTAGCTTAGTTTGGGGGTTAACTGGATAACAAATAATGACTTACACACGTTAGGCTCAGGTTATTTAAAAAGCTAGACCAAAGGCTATCAATCTCATACAATGAATAATATATAATTGACAACATTAATTCGTTAATCCATACACGTAGCCACTCAACATAGAAATACGATAGATATTCCATAGACTACCCGGTTGAAGTAATAAATTACACTTGCGATGTCAAAACGTGTGTATTTAGTTTCAACCTCATTATGATGCCACTGGATTTTGATAAATTAATTTGAACTTTATAGTTATGTTGTTAGAGTATACAATTGTTTGAGATCTTGATAGCTGTAGGCTGATGGGGGTAGCTGGAGAAGGAAGCGATTAGTTATGCCATTAAATCATTATTAAAGTTTTGGTTCAAAACATTGACAGTTTTATCCAAGGAAAAGCTTATAGGTAAGTATATATATGAAGTCACAGCGTAGTTAGATAAAGTAGTTTGAAGAAGGATGTATTTGATGTAGCAAACGTTATTGTTTTTATTTTTACAATACAAGTATAGGAAATTAATGAATGATGACGATGAATGAAGTGAATTTGAATTTGAAAGGCACCGAAAGTTCCATTTGTAAACATTATTGACAGTTTTGTCGCTTAGCTCAGACAAATATTGTAAAAAATAATTTTGAATCCAATTTATAATGCTGAAAAAATGCTGTCTCTTAACACCTTGTAATTGTTTACATCTTTTTCTTAGCCACTGCGCCACCACGAATGGTTTAATTATCAGTTATTTTCACAAAATTATAGATATGGAAAAAAAATGTCTACATCTCTGTTATACTTATTTAAAACTAGCTGACCCCCGCGCTCCCGTCAACTGGCTATCTACCTACCTATCACCTACTTATCTATCTTACCTACCTACCCTACCTACCTACCCACCCACATACCCACCAACCTAGCCACTACCAAATAATGAATTTTATAGGCAAAATTTTGCTACTTTGGGTTACATTGTTGCAATTTTCATAAGGTTCCCTATTTTTTTTTAAATAATTTATATCCTATGTTACTAGGGAATAATGTAGCTTTCCATAGGTGAAAGAATTTTTAAAATCGGTCCAGTAGTTTCGGAGCCTATTCGGTACAAACAAACATAAAAATATTTCCTCTTTAAATATTGGTATGGATAGGCATTCATTCGACGAGGAGACCTCTTAAAATTAGATATATGCAAAAATCACCTATCTGACATCAATCAATCAATCAATCAATCATTTATTTGTCTGAATGTGGTACATTATGGTCTTAAGATTAATAAAAGGTATCATCACATTCTGCCAAGTGTGGCGTGCAAATATAGGTACATACATTATAGGACACATATTATTAGGCCAGTATTAGCATTGTTAATTGCATTATCACGAATAAGAAATACACACACAATCCAACAGACCAGACTTTGAGGTATATCAAACAAAAAAACATCATAAATACACACAATTTGTTTAGTATGTCAAGGTATCATTCAACGCCAGAGTATCAAAGATGAAGAAAATTCAATTATGATGAAAAAGTATCATTCAAATAGTCATTCAATAAAATATTACAATTCAAATAGGATGTCCAAGTATAAAATATTAAAATTCAATTAATTCAATTACGATGTCATAGTATAAAAGATTAAAATTAAATTAGGATGTCAAAATATAAAAGATTAAAATTCAATTAACATGTCAAAGTATCATTCAAATAGTCATATAAATTATAATAACATTTATTACATAGCAGGTCGTTTAGTTGCTTTTTAAATCCATATTATATCCATCTCTAAAATATTAAAGACATTTTAGAATAAATATCAAAATTATTGCCACGTCTTCAACACAACAAACAAACTTCACCATGGTTTCTAAGTTCAAGTCTTAAACAGAATTAATGCGCCTAGTTTCAGACTTGTTTCATTAGGCATGCAAGCTGCTACCTGGGTACGCTAGGTATGGGCTTTCATTAGACAAGTAGTACCTGTGATGGAACATGCTTGGTATTCCCAAATATATGGAATCTTGTAGTTAGAAGTTAGGAGATTAAGTTAATACCTAAATGAAGAAATTGCGTGATTAGAATTTTAAACGGCATTATGTTTGAATAGGTTTTTCTGGTAAGTTAAATAATATACTTGAACGTTCCCTCATTCTGTATGAAAGCCAAGCGTGCCACTTTTTCACACACAATTTAAAAACAAATTTACTTACCAATGACAGAAAACATTTCCAATGCCTCGGCCAACCTTTTCTATACGGCTTTACAGCTCAATATGGCATAATTAGGCACTTATCTAGATTTCGGTAGATTTCCGGTACCGATAATACTAAATGAAAAGCTCAAAGTACGACCATTAATCGTAATTTTACTCCGTTTTTTGACATGTGAAGTACATACAATCGCGTCATTTATTTAGATTTATATCTAAATAATTTATATCTGTTATTTTTCCTTTTGCTGTCCAGTGTAGACAACTATCTGGATGAAACTATATAAGGGACCTATGTTCAGTTTTTGGAAACAATCTGCAGCTAAGAAACGCCTTTAAAAACCTGTCTAAACTTAGTGTTAACTACTCTACTACCCATTTAATTTTTTTTTTTCTGTTTACCAAAATATTGACACAAAAATATGTAAAAATCATCGAAGTCTGCCTACGTTTTTCCCAACTGTGGTGCCTATCTTTCCGTCTTAAAAAAAAAACAGCTGAATAATAGTATTTTACATATAACAGCTTAAGGAACAAGAAGCAGTTGAGTTCGTACGGTGAAGAAACCATCGTGGCATTCTTAGCTTAAACAGTGTGCAAAATTATTTATTATAAATTATTTATTTTTGTTCCTATGTACTAGGGATAGTACTTAGCTCTTTCACCTAGATAATCACAGTCTAGCCACATCATAACCCACATCAGCTATTTACCTCCAGCACTATAACGAATAAAACCAAAATATAACACAGCATTCTGCAAATTGCTCCACTAATTCTCTCCTCTACATCTCGGTATATCGCTGGGGCTAATAACTCCACTCCGACATACAAAGCAAATTCATCTAGTTCAACACAGCACCCTCCTTTTAGCTGTATAGTCGGGTACGTACAATACAATACATATATCACTGAGTAGTGGGAGCCCTTGTTTGTGGTTAGGGTTGCTAGATTGGAAATTATATAACGTGGGTTGCTACATTTAAAATATAAATGCTGGATTGATGATGATGACATGGAAACTTGGTGAACAATGCTGGTTTCATCCCTGTTAATATACAATAAGGAGGCAGAAGAGTCAGTAGTGGCCCAGAGATAGTAAATACTAGTCTTCACAATCGTCAACCTAGCCTTTCCCTGTTGGTATACGATACTTCTTGGCAAGACTGACTGACAAACTTTCAGGCTTCTCACTGCCCGTAATTACTCTCAATTGTGTACAAATGAAGGTCAGGAATTGCGTAGTGAAAGTAAATTTAAGCAGTTCTTGGAAGAAAGAGAAGTCTCAATAAAACATAATAATGTAAACGTAAATTCACGCATCACTTAATAGAAAAACAGCCAAATTAGAAGCTGAAAAAAAGAAAGTTAAATTGATTACCTTTTTAATTAGCTTATTTGACAATAATACTATTATTTTAAAATATTTAATATCCATAGCTTTTTAACCTGTTTAAAACTAACAGCCGAGTCCTCATAATGAACATGTTTAGCCCGTAAGTTGCCATGTAAAGCTTGAAATGGTTAGACAGTGAATGGTTTTAAAAACTGTTAGGTAAACATGTTTAGGAAATCTTAGTGTTTACCAACCCTGGTTGTATCATATGGTTAGTAGGTCTGTTCTGAACGCTTAGTATTCCCCCCGCACGCCTCTGTAAGGCACGGAGCAATTTCTTCGCTTTTATTCAGGAATATTCCTATTTGTACATAAATAACTTCACATTTTTTAATACGAGCTAGTGGTTCTTTTGTTAGGTAAATTATTTAGAAAAAATATTACTGTCTTCTATGTGTAAGAAGCTTATTTGCTGCAATTGCAATTAAAACTTGCAAAAATAATAACTTTTTCTGACGCCCGGTAGTTTTCCTGTTTGTAGAGTACACAATTTTAGGTAGGTTTTGTAGCAGCAGTCAACTGTGCAAAACTCTAATTTTAGTCATCACAAGGTCTCATTGCACATTTTGCCACTTTGATGTATATTATATCGACTGAAAAAGTTTTATTAGGGCCTAGCCCAAGTGCTGACTTGCCAAAAATACCAAAATGTATGATGATTGACATTCCATTTATTACCATAACATTTTGGATATTTGTCTAAAGTTATCATTTAGAGCAGAGCCCAAGGATGTCTTAAAGTTGAGTGTTAATGGCAACACAAAGTTAATATTTTAGTTCTGTCTATGATATTTATGATCAAATATAAAAACAACAGTAAAGAACTGTCATACGCTCTTTGGAATGAAGCAAACACGCTTTCATGTGACTTATAGTAAATCACACTCTCACACTTCACACTAATATTATAAAGGCGAAAGTTTGTGAGTGAGTATGTGAGCTTTTATGTTTGTTAATTCTTCACGCTCAAACGGCTGCACGGATCTGGGTGAAATTTGGCACAGAGATAGATTATAGTCAGGAATAGAACATTGGATACTTTGTATTCCGGGAATATGTTCCCTCGGGATGATTTTCAACTTTCCTCGGCCGAAGCCGCTGGCAGAAGCTATTAATTAATAAAACAAGCAAATTATATCACTAACATTAACATTAGAAGCGGGATATTTACCATGTTTACTGTTTGTTGCGAGTTTCCGATATTTCGGTGCTGTTGCAAGCACCACGATCACGGATAAACTGAAGTTATTGCGGGTGTCTTCAGTTTATCCGTGTTCATGGTGCTTGTGTGTGTTAGTGTTAGTGACCATGACAGTTTAAAACAAATTGTATCAGTTAACCAGCCTATATAAAGTACAGTCCCCTCAAGTCAATCACCAAGGAATTCAGGAGCTGAAATCATATCATTCTCCATGTTGAGCATAATTATAGAATTTGTATTTCTAGCAGACTTCTTACTGTTGCACTTTCCATCGAATATCTCACCAGTCTATTATTATTATTATTCTTTATTGTACACAAAACAAACATTTACAAATACAGTAGGACAGCTTATGTACAAAGGCGAGCTTAGCCCATATTTGGGTTCTCTTACAGCAAACCTCAGTGTCATAGAGATTTTTTATTAAATGAGGACAGCATACTCAAGTGCACAATAAAATTTCCTAATTAACTTCTTTATTACAACCGTTTACACAAAATGCAACCAACAACTAATATTCTTATCGAAAGCCTCACACACGCTCCCCCACATTTAGGCGTATCTACACAAGCCTTGCAACATCTTCGACTATGTACACAAGGGTCGTAAGTCCCGCGTGTTGTCTGTACCCAACTTTACCGATGTTCATGATCTTGGTCCACGTGGATTTACCTATAGGGCGAGTAAAGATTAGAGACTCGTAGGGACCTGTAGATATGTACCTATGATAGTTGATGTGGATTTGATTGCGTTAGCTAAAGTGCATCGTAAAGTTTGAGTTAAGGCGCTGTACTTAGTCAAAATAGGCTTCACTAAACAGTTTTTTAGCCAAATGTATACATATTAGAGCAGCTAAAAAAATATATGTTAATCTTGATCATATTTATGGGTGGACCATTGTGTTCAAAACACGTTTTCGGTAAATTTTCTCGATAAAAAAAAAACATAAAATAACCATTTAAATTGAAATTGTAGCAGTTGTAACTGTATTATTTATAAACAAATCTTGATATTAATAATAACAGTGATGTAATATATAATAATAAAGGGAACTGTTGTTTTTATTTATCGATTGGAATAAGATATTTGTTAGGATTAATGTATTTAATGATAAATAACTCGAACGAGTCGAACGAAACGTCGCGCCATCGCGGCGTCTTTTCGCTTCTCTTTCATTTCTACGCGGAGTCGTCTATTCACCGCGCCTTAAGGCGGAACCACACTAACGTGGCGTGGCGTGTCGTGGCACATACTGGCGTGGCGCTGAGTGTGCACACTAAGCTGGCGTGTCGTGGCGCGCTCTGTCGCTATTTCTGAACAGTATACATCGAAAATTTACAATGTGTAGACGTACATAATGTTTTCTTCGTATTCTGATGATAACTTCGATGAAGACCTTCAATTTATTTTTATGCACCTACCATATTATATCTCCACCATCCTTGGCTGACTGGTAGAGAATGCCTCAGGCTTTATGTACCTTTAGTTGCATAAAGTTTCAATAAATAAATAAATGTCTCCTAACAATGAAACTTTTGAGAGCAAAAACAAAAAAAGAAGGCAAGGCAATTTCTTCCCAAGTAGCATTTCAGCACCTTAATTGCGTATCTGTTCTGACATCACGAAGCACACTCATTCCCTTTCATTTTGACAACTCAACAGAACAAGAAAATCCATTGCATGTGTTACGCTGTCGAGTAGACGGATTTTTTAAAATATAATAAGCAATTAATGCAAGGAAAGCGTATCTTGCGTAATTCTTTGAGCTTACACAGGGTGCCTTCTTATAAAATGATCCTTATACTCCCTAGACTTTGTGTCATACAAAACTGTACACCGACGTACAAATTCAATAATCTCGTCAGTCATTTTCAACACGCAGCACACTAGGGTCTGCTAGGAGTTCGCGTCGTTGAATAGCGCGCCACGAGCCACGCGGTGTAGGAACACATTTGGCGTGTTGTGTCGCGCCATAACTCCCACCACCGCTCTGGCGCAATCAGCCGCGAGCAGTCCGCGCCACGCTAGAACGCGCCACGCTGCGCCACGACACTCAAACATGCCTCTAACCATACTAAATGTATGAAACTAATAGGCTTCTGGCGCGATTCGCCACGCAAGTGTGTTTCCGCCATGAGTCCCCATAAGGTTTGACACTTCGTGGGACTTCATGTCTTATGTTTCTACGTCTGTCTTTAATCGATGATAAATAATAGATGTGCAAAAGGAGTTTTTTTGTAATCTCATCAAAAAAGTCTTCGTCAAAATGCACCAATTTTCCTTGAAAATCAGTCTATTACGTTTACAGATTTTTCGTGGTAATTTTCAATTTTCCAGTCCAGTCCAGATACCGAGCTATGCAACAAATAGCACCACCATACCTGTATCATAATAGTGATACAGATACCAAACAAAATTTAACATTATTCTAAATTGCCTACCATCTATAAAATATTTTAAGGCCATATAACGTGGTAAATAATGTCAGAACTCGTGCGAAGTATACCTTTTACAAATTACACATTTTATTTATTACCCCAGATTAAAATTCAGAGAAGCCAAACCCAGCCTGAGGGAATAATCTATTAATATGAAGCAACAGCAATATTAATGAAGTCTTTCTTAATTGTGGCCTCGTGAGGATGTGAGGCCATAAAACGTTACGTACTTTGGACTGGAAGTATATCGTAGTATGTCTTTGAGGAGTTTATGGAATAAATTGGGTTTTTCTGGTTTGTACTACCTAGCAAGTGTGAAAAAGCCTGTTCTGGTCTCGCATTCTGGTTCTGGATCGTAGTCAGCATCCATCGCTTACCATCAGGTGACATCGAGGTCAAGAACGGACTCATTATGAAATGAAAATGCTTTCTGAGGCACGGAGGAGTCTTAATAATAAAGGCATGGTCACCCATCCACAGATATCGCCTAGCGTTGCTTAATCTCGAAGAACTCCTCAACATAATAATTATCGTTGATAACCTCAAATTAAATTATGATGAAAAAATTGTTTTCACAAAATTTTATTAATTTCCTTTTACATAGCTTTTTAGTAAAAGTAGAAACCCTTTTTAGTAAAACTTCCTGTACTTATATTAATTAGAATTTCATTTTCTCAGAAAACGCTTTTTTGCCTTCAAAAGAGTGGTTTGGGGTTCCATTCCACAAAAGAAAAAAAAAAATATAACCCTAAGAAGGGAATAAAATCTATACGGTTGACCTAATCATGAAATTTAGCAAGAAACAATGTTTTTGATTAGTACCTACAGCACAAAAAATTATGAAATTATAAACTTATTTGCAATTTACAACCTAACCCCCGCGATTAACCAAAAAACTTCTTAGCCTAAGTAGAAATAACCTCAGAACAATCATAGGGACAATTACGGGTCATACCCCTCTTGACAAACATCTTTTTAACATAGGCGCCACAGACAGCCCACTTTGCAGGGGCTGTTTTAACGCCGAGGAATCAGCTGCCCATGTCATCCTGGACTGCGAGGCCGTGGTTTCCCAACGTGAAGAAATTCTCGGAACGGTGAGGTCGCTCCGCGAAGCCTGTGAAGCCCCTAGGAAGCTTCTGTGCTTCTGGACGGAGCTAGGCTGGCTACTTTAGCCGGTAACCCCACGCACAACGGACCAAATGGGAGTCTAAGTGCGGAAAAGGGAGTCCCTCTTCTATCTATCTATCTATCTACAACCTAACCGCGACCTATGTCAATGTATGGGACCATCAGTTTTCCAACGGCAAAGTTACGTTTGTTTCTCACTAAAGTTTGGTGAACTATTGACATTAAGAAAATATTTCAAAAAATATTTACATACCTAAAACTTTGTACAGAACCCTCGTTGCGCGAGTCCAACTCGCACTCGGCTTATTTTTTTACTCATCTTGTTATTTTGTCTCGTGTATAAGTTTCTTCTAATGTCCCGAACTAAGTTTGTTTTTTTATTACAAGGAATTTGGGAGCATTTAAACATAATAGATTGCCATACTTATGACAGGACGTTACAAGCAGGATTTATTGTCTTTTGCAGACGAGGAGAAGAAAAAACTTGGTGTTTTTGTCTTGTCATAAAAAGGAGAAATTCTCATGGGTCTGATTCTGTTATAAGTTTTGGCAAATGTTAATTTGATAATGGAAGATTTTTTTTTTTATATATAACGTTGCCCCACACTAGGAATTTCTTCCTGTATCGTGGGTGCGTTTACAAACATATAAACTCACATACACAACACCCAGAGCCGGAACAACTATCTGTAGGTCATACAAATATTTGTTCCGTACGGGAATCGAACCCGCGACACGCAGCGCAGCAGTCAATCGCTCAACCACTGCGCCAACCGTGCGCCCAAAGATATAACAATAAAGATTTGCAATAATAATGTAGTTAGTGAATTGTATTAAATTAAGATCTGCTATCATTTAATAACCATCTTAAAGTCGGTTTCTGAATTAAGAATTTTGATTTCGATACATCAAACTTTGACAGGTTAAGGTAAAGTTTGTCACATACTCAAATTAAATTTTTCATGCAGATGTTTTTATTCTTAATTATCATTTGGATTACTTGGTATACAATATCGCAAAGATAGAGACATCATAGAAAAACATGAAAACTCGAAATAAAATAAACCAAAACTATTTCTCACCGAGCACTTTGCTCATTCCCAAATCACGAAGCCGAAAACTCACAAAAACGAAAAGCGAAGGCGCAAACGTTTTCGGTCTACCATATTTTTAGTTAACACACAAGGCACAAAAGCACACCTAAGAGAAAATGATCCTGCTCCCCCCTCCTTAATTACGTCCCCCTCTGGGTTCAAAGTCCTCGGCCGTAATTATTCCTACCCCCCATTTCTACCCCTTATTTCATCCCCCAGTTATTTTGCTCAGAGAGGAAAAAAGACTTTCAATCATAGATGTCTTCACGAGTTGAATCATTGATGATTGTGTGAACGGGATATTCAAAGTGAGTATGTTCGCGCTCTTTCCCTCGGCGGTTAAACAGAGATTAATCAGGGGTGAATTTGGTGTGTATGGTTGAAACTCATCTATTGGTTGGCCAGGTAATCCGTGTATTATGTCTTAATTTCATGCTTTAGTGACTGCGATGATGAATGTTCTTGCTCCTAATAACTATTTTTGTAAAGGAAAATAGGAGAGCTCTTTTCCTGATATAATATTATTGTGTTTTGAAATAATCAATCGGAGTGAAAACAACTCTTGTTGCATAATCGTTTTGAGAAAATTTAAATGAACTAGCAATTTAAGAAAATTAAATATTACATTTACAATTTTTTTCACAGATTTTTTACACTCTGAATATTATATAATCGTAACAATCTAAGAAGTCCGATGACTTTTAAATGTCGCGATAACTTTGTACGTAAGAAATTGAAAAATCGAATTCATAATCCCAATTAATTACTATAGGTATTACCCATACTACGTACTTACGTACCGTACTTGAGTCGATCGAAAAACGGGCCAAGAGGCTCATTGGCAATGAGGCACTGGTTGGGTCAAAGCTCCAAGGCCTTGAACATAGTCGCTGAGTTGCCAGCTTGTCAGTTTTTATCGGTTTTTAATTGCATAATCTAATTCCTCCTAACCCGTTCCATCATCGGACTACAAGACATACGGCGATGCGCCATCGGTACATGGTGGACATCCCATCCATACGCACTAAACGTTTTGGAAATACTTTCATTATGCGAACAGCTAATGAGTGGAGCCCTGTCGGAGTCTGTGTTTCCCGATAGCTACAATCTCGAGGTCTTTAAGTCAAGAGTGAATAGGTTACTTCTAAGCTAGCGTACTACACCTTCGACCACATCATCCCACCATCATCCCGTCATACCATCAAGTGAGATAGTGGTCAAGCGCAAGCCAATCTACAATAAAAAAAAATACACTGTAACAACGAGTATCTATTTATTTAATAATTAATGTACACACACAGTATAATACATAAAGACAATACATCAAGACAATAGAGTACAAGGGAACTGCTTATTTGTTAAGAAATTTCTGCCAACAGACCCGCGAAAAGGAAAAATGAAAAAGAAATGTAGACAAAAGTGTGTGAGAACAGGCAAATAAAAAAAAAAATTAGCACACCTACACAAATAGTGTAATGTTGGATATATACAAATATAAACACATAATTGTAAAATATATAAATACTTATGTATAATACATAAATAAAGATCAGAATTGAGAGGATAGATAATGCTCTTTTACACGTTTTTTGAATAGAGAGATAGTGTTTAAATCTCTGATGCTAGGCGGAAGTGAATTCCACAATCTTACAGCATGGACAGAGAAGGAATAGGAATAGTAACTGGTTAGTAACTGGTGGTATCATTCGTAAGCATCAAGTTTAATTATTATGAAGTATTTTTTTAACTGCTGAAACCAACTTCTTAGATTGTCACGACTTTAGTTTCCTTTTTTATTGGTTTTGGTGTCGAAACAAAAAAAACTTACCATTTATCGAGCGTTTACCCCGATTTCCGAATTAAGATTTTGACCCTTTAACGAATAACCAGCAAAGTGCGTGGCGATCTTCGCACATTTAGGGTTCCATACCAAACAAATAATCTGATATATCAATATATTATTGTTAGTAAAATACACCTAATAATAAACAATATCACCACATTTCAAATTCATAGTTCAATAGGTAGTTAAAAAAAACACTGGAATAAATTGTGTGACAGACGACAAACGGACAGATGAACAGACAGACAGACGGACACATGAGCGAGACCAATAGGGCTCCGTTTGTACCCTTCGGTTACGGAACCCTAAAAACCGTCTAAAGTAGGCTACACAAAAATGTCTGGCTAGCAGCGACAACTCAACTGTCACTTGATATAGTGCACTCCTTCAACAATTAACTTAGCATTTCTTGGCAAGGTATCACGTTTTACAGAAGTTTTAAATGAAAATTTAAATTATGTCTCTCAACGGATTTTCTGACAATGTAAATTATTGTTGAAATAAGTGTAAGTGGACGGATAAGTAGGAAAAATGGCACGTGTAGGTGATCGTATGTTTTTTAATTTGTTTATACTAGAATTTTCTGTGGTTCCATTACTGATTACATTGCTGATTGCTAACATATAGTCCTTATAAAGTTTAAACAACGTAACACATATCAAACATTTAAGTACACATGCAAAAATACAACAGAGTGCCAGATCTTATACTGATAGGATCGTATCGGGTAGCGTTCTGTAGTCTGGATACTTTATTATCTCGTATGTATATTTACTAGAGTAATCTAATAATGGAGATAAAAAAAGAGTTAGTTTTGAGATGATCTTTAATCATTTTCTAAGGCTGTTGACGTATACAAAAACCTTTAGAGTTATCTTATACATATTTCTCTTAATTCTGATTTAACTTTCAAAGATCATAACTATCTTCATAATATCTCAGTAAAACCTAGTTCATCTTCATAGCAAGATAATAATAACCCGACAAAACAGACATATTATTATGAAAGCCGAAATAAAGATAATTACATGACAGATTGCCTTAGGGATTTGTGAACTCGCCCGAATGATACCACTCAGATTGTAATCTAAGATACTCGGTACTAAGGCATTCAGAAAATAATATACTAAAGTTATATATTATTAGTGGGCCTACTATTTCTAATTTCATACATCTTCTATACAAATAAATATCAAAATAACAACGTTTTATTAAATGCATGTGAAAGTATATACGGTACTAATAACAAATACGCAATTTTTAAGAATTTGGGTCTGTCGGTGTGTGTTTGATCCGGGTAATCTCCGAAACGGTCGGTCCGATTTTGTTGGGACTTTCACTGAACAAGAATTAAGAAAATGAATTAAGTAAGAATTAAGGGATCCGCGTAAAAAAAAAAGGAACTTAAATATTTGCAGTTTGACGCAGATGAAATCGCGGGCAACGGGTCCCTACGTAATCTCACACCTTTTGCCCATTGTGGTAGCCAGAAACTACACTAATACTACTTTTGAAGTATAACAGTTTATTATGGACTAGGATTTTCCCGCAGCTTGGCTTTTGTGACCTTCGGAATTGTGCAGTTTTTGGGAATAAAAAAAATCTTATGACATTGAGTAATAGTAGAGCTTCTTATCAATTAAATAGTTTTCGTTTTCGACATCGAGTTGCCAGTCTGTCGGTTTTTTATTGGTTACATTTCGGGGAGTGTGCGATGGCACTGCACAATTTGATTCCGACTTGCCCGTTCCGTCATCGGACTACAAGACGTACGGCTATGCACCATAAGTACAGTGCTCGCCAAACTTCTAGGCCGCCCTAAAGTTGGCTTTCCGGATGCGCGAGACACGAAACGGTGCTGCTTTTGTATTAGATATAATACTGCGCAGCTATTGTAGTCAACTTCAGGGAGGCCAAGAAGTTTGGCGAGAAATATACCTAGTTGTTTCTCTTTTAAAAACGAACAATATATGGTGGACATCGCATACGCAAAAAACGTTTTACAAATACTTTTAGTGTACAGCTAAGGGGTAGAATTCCCCGTCAGAGTCTTTGTTTCCTAATAGCGACAACCTAGGGTTCTTCAAGTCAAGAGTGAATAGGTTACTTCTAGCAAGCGTGCTTAACCGTCGACCACATCATTGCTTACCATCAATCGAGATGGTGGTCAAACGCGAGCCAATTGTTAAATAAAAGAAAGAAATAATTTAATCACTACTTCGAGAGATTACTTTTTACACACAGCAAACAATCTCACTTCTCTATCATATCATTTTTTATGACGGTTGTACTTGTACGAACCCACGAAAATTTATCGTCTTTCTATTTTCGAAGGGGGCTTATACGATGCCATATGTTTTAATTTGCCCACTACTGGACAAAACAACATAGTACAAAATCACAACAACCTAATAAAAAAGTTTTCTAGCTACATTTTTCTGGCCTTTTTATATACAAACTACGCGAACCAGGCGGGTAGTTTATCTAATATATACGAGTATTTTTCTCACAGCGTACACGAAAATCTTACATTACCGAGGTGTAGGACATAAATTACGAACATGACAAGTTAATTTATTGCCTTCTCCTATAAATTAGTACGTTGTTATTTTACGTAATAATGCGGTAATAATAACGTTTTCTTGAGAAAGGGTCTACGACGTTGCTACGGCGTAGCAGACGCCTACGACACGGCTACGCTGTAGCAAATTGGTTTTGCTCATGTTATTTCTTTGTTCTGGTTTTGATTTACATTTTTTGCCGTCAGCGTTGGTAAGTCTAGACAAGGTATTGATTAAACTACTAAAGCAATTATAACATACAACTACGTAAATAAACTCACGCCTTTTTGCCATGTGGGTATGCAGAAACTATAGAACGACACCTGCTACATTACCAGTATGAGCCGTGTGTCATCATTCTAGGGAGTTTCCACTCACGTCCATCTTGTAGATCACACAAGGTTGCCCTAGTTGATCATTCTTCCATATAAACTTGGTCTGACAATTACTCCACAGTGCGTAGGTACCCTGTAGAGAACATTACTAGGTCTTAAGTAGTCTGATTGCCGGGCATATAATACGTAATAAACAACAACAAACAACAAACTTACATAGATAAATAGCTAAGGTCCCTAGTCGTTACAGCATACTTACAACACACCCTTGGTGAGCCGTCGCATGATCAGTCTCTTCTCCTCGTTGGTCAAGTCGAACGCTCCCGGCGTCTCCATCTTTTTCCTGAGGTACTGTACTTGGTCGATGTCATACACGTGCATGTACTCTATGCCAATGGACTTACAATATATGTTCTCGAGACGACTGATTATTTCCCTACAAAATGGATAAAAATAATCAGTACACTTAAGTTTTTTGGAAAAAATGGCACTTAAAGAAATACTGTAGTTTGTATGGCTATTTAGCACTTTACCATCTGGAAAGATGTTTTTTTGTCATGATTTTGAGGGAGTTTTGGTATTGATGATTACATAAAAAATATAAACTGCAAAATTGGGCAATTTGTGTACACAGTATCTAAAGAAGTGGTGTAGGGTATCGATTTTTAACATTTACTTAAATATTCCTATCAGTTTATCAAGTGGCATTGATTTTGATGTGGAACATGTAATGCAGTGGGTTAGACCGGCTGTTGGCATTCAACTCGTTGCCACGGGATTATAAATCAGGCGTGGAGAAGGATCGAGGGCAAAAAAAATGAACAAAATGGGCATAAACTTGGCATATTGGGCATAAACGAGTTTCAAGTTTATACTAGTCGATTATTCTTCCATACAAACGTAGTCTGGCGATTACTCCACTGTTTGACGATGTGCGTTCAAGATAAAAAATTATATCAATTTGTCTCATCATTATCTAGCCCTATTTGGAAACAAAATAGTAAAAAAGGATTTTGTTTTTGAAAATTATGAGCGTTGAAAGTTCTATATTTCAACACTAATTTTAACGCATCTTTGGGCACAAATAAATACCATAAAAAGAAGGAAAATTGCAAACCAGTCACCATACAGGGATAGATTCGTAGTTCTACAATGCAAATAATTTAGTTTTGAACTTACATTTAGTTTTGAAGATACATTTAGTCATTTTTTCATGATATCCATATTCCCAAAGGTCTGTTTATAAAATTTCGCGCGCTCGTTTTCTTCGCGCCTAAATCATCATCCATTTTGCTAAAGAACTAGCTTCATACTGCTCACCGCAGCATCTGTCTCTTTCTCACGTGTTATCGGATGAGATAGCTTGCATTTTACCCAGCGCTCAAAATAGTTTGTGCTGTCGACTAGGGCAACCTTAACATGATAAACCATGAGTTTCTGCATTCTGTTTGGTTATATTAACCAATATAGTTTATGCGAATTTCGATAGAACGGTCTACTAATTGGTATTTCAACTACGCAACTCTGATATAAGCCATATGATTGTGATTGCAATTAGTTCTAATTGAAGCGTTTTACCTAAAATTGCCGCAACAGGTCACCAATTGAACTAACATAGTGATTTTGATTTGTTAACAATTTCAGTTTTGTCATGGTTATTATTACATAAGCGTGTCTATTTCTGGTTTTACCTTCAAGTTCCTAATCTGGGTAAAATCTAGTGAGAAACTACATTACACTGTGAATTTTAAAATATTATGTTAGCTTTCCTAAGTTTGATGTACACTAACAAACAGACAGATCGTTGAACGTTTAATCGGTTTTTTATTATTGTCTTACTTTTTTTTTGTTTATCTCTCGTGTCTTCTGTGCAGGACCCAAATAAATATATATATTTTTTTTTCTTTTAACCAATTCAAGTTAAAGTAAAAATTAATTTACTGTTCCATCCAAAGGTTATTTGGTAGTTATCGATATCAGCGAGGTGAACGCAATAGAATTAAGAAATTTATAAAAGAGATGTGTAACTATTTTGATTTACAATAAAATATGTACTATCCATGGTAACAATTTCTATCCAATTTTAACAAAAATCACCGTTAACTTCGTGGTGACTAGACTGCATAGTTAACCAAAATTTATAAGAAGTTCCGTAACTTATTAGTTTTCCATATAAGCGCATCGTTAGCATAAAACGTTAACACCTTTCTACGTGTTAACGTTAATATTACCTCCACGGCTTCTCTAGAGGAGATCTCCTATCTATTTGGATGCTGCAAACGTCTCGAAAGCCTGAAACACGGAGCGGTAATGCGTTGAATTTAAACATTACTTTAGTGCAAAACATTTCTATTGCTACCGGTCCCTGCACAACTTGCTACCGGTTTGCTGAGGAAGTTTTGTTCTGATAAATGTTGTAAATATTTTTGTGATAAGAGATTCTTTAAGTCAAGAATAAAAAGGTTTCTTCTAGGCAAGCGTGCTTCATTGTCGACCACATCATCGATAACCATCAGGTGAGGTAGTGAAACAACAAAAAATGAAGAAAGAGTGCTTATATAGTGCTTAGTGATATACCTGTTTTTATTAAATTCCAATCATAGCTTAGGTGCATACGTATTTACATTTTTAGAGTTCTACAAAATATATAATTTTCGTCAGACAATTATCTGCCATCCGCGGCTCTATTTGTGTGGAATTAGAACTTCCACTCAATATATTTTTACATTATAAGCCTATGTGTTACACTGATATGTAAGCTATAAACTATATAGATTCATCAAAATCCATGCAGTAGGTAGATAGTTTTTGTGTTAAAAAGAAACAAACATCCATTCACTCAGTGATGGATGGATGTTGTATTTCACAAACTTTCGTGTTTATTATAACAGTAGAATTCACAAAATTATTTGAATTTGAATTGAATAAAACTATATGATATTTTTTACATTAGAAAATTCAGATTTAATTTTCAACCAAAATTATGGATAAATAAACTAGCTATTGCCCGCAACTTCGTAAGCGTAGCATTAGTACTTTGAATAATCTATTTTTATATTGCAACTTAATATTATAGCTGGGTGGCCGCCTTACTTAAGAAATTATTAGTTCACCATACAAAGTTTTACCCCCTGTCCGGCCCCTAAAGGATGATTTCCGGGATAAAAACTATCCAATGTCCTTTCCAGGGTCTCAAACTATCTCCATACCAAATGTCATCTAAATTGGTTCAGCGTGAAAAGGTAACAGACAGACATACAGGCAGAGTTACTTTCGCATTTATAATATTATAATATATAATATGATGGATGAATTTGTACAAAAGATACTATTCCATTATTCAAATAATATTCATTTATGTTACACAAACACCATAAAAACCAAATTCTTCCTCTACCCTTGATTGCCTATAATCGAATGAAAACATCAGAATTTCATCTCATCCCAGCATCCACCATTCACATCCCTTCTTTACTATTTCCTCGAAAATATTTAAAATGGCGAACAAAAGACGAGCGGTATCAGTTTTCAATATCCATTGTGGCGGGGAATGAAGTCCCGACCCTATCTTAGATATCCGATCGCTGATTGAAATCGACTAGTTCGATGTTCACTGCGGTGTTTTTTCAATATTTCCCGAGATTGAAATTTGTTGGGCAAGCAATGGGATGCAAATATTTTATGTGCTCGAGATTTTTTAGATTAGGTGGCTGCCGCTTTAATTGCTTTTTTCTTTTATGTTTTCTTAGGCTGCGATTGGTTCGTTCGTATCTCTTTCATCATCCTTATCCTTAGGAAGAGTATTGATTTTTACGTTTCGCTCACCTTTGTACTTGACATGTAATTTAGGCTTTGTTTTGAAGGTTCGATAAGTTATCCAATACCAAGAACACTAAAGATGAAATGAAGTGAACGTCTGTTTTTACCCCTGCATACATTTTCCAAACAGATCATCCTAGTCTGTATAATTTTAATTGTATTTCCTAATTCCTCTCTATTTCACTGTCAAAGCTTAAAAATTTGCTTTCTGTACCCACTTATTACTTTTACGTAACAGCTACAAACATTATGTGAAAGAGCATGGAAGAAACAGATTCATCTATTTAACTACTTATCTTACACTGCAAAATGCATCTACAAACAATCCATCAACTGCATCTAAACCCCAGTACACACGTCCGCCCGTCACGTCACGTCAAAGATGGCCGATCACGTCAACGTCATTTTCTGCCAGATTACACTTGAGGACGTCGCGAGCGCTTGCCTAATGAAGCCGGGGCGGTTCGCACTCGCTCCGCTAGCCCATGTAATTGAATGTGTTAACTGGCATGTGGACACAGCTTTAGAATTTCTGCGTGTTGTGTGTAAAGGGCTTTGGAGGTCTTCTTTTTGGGGTTAAGAAGGCGAGAGATTTTAAACGTCACTTGAATTTGCTATTTAGACATACTTGTACAAAATTTGCTATTGGAGGGAGTATATCAATAAATGGATTCAGATTATAGTTTATACATACGACTCTAAACGATACTGGCAAAATGTATGTGCACCTAAAGTTCAATTACCTCAATTCACCTCAATTTACCTTTCGGGCTAATGTTAGTGCGCACGCATTTCTTTTAGATTCTTAATTCTTACTATTTGTTCTTCCTCCTCCTAGACCGTGTATCCCATTTACTTCTGATCAGATTTTCTTGTTCAATTTGACCACGGTTTAACAAAAGAACTTAATTTTTAACGTTAAATACTGTCTCTAATTTCTAAGTTAAGAATTTAAAGTATCTGTTAAACTCTATAGCTCGAAAACCTGTCAAAATTTTCCATCAGACATGTTCTTAACTCAAAATACTCAATTCAGAAGACATTTTGATCTATTCAACTATCACACCTTAAACTAATTGACCTGAACAGAAACCGCAATCAATTATAACTGTATAACATAAAACACAGCCCGATCTCTCAGCATCTCTCAGCGTCTCAGCATCTCTCAGTACAGTCGAGCGCAGTCTCAAATCAGCCGAGAGCGCTTCCAATTAATGTGTCTTTGTGATGCAGCTCCTAAGCCTGCCATTGACGTTGCAAGACTTCTGTAATCTTCAAGAGAGCCATCTCTTTAGATTGCGTAGTAATAATAAAATAAGAGCTGAGTTGGAGTAAGGGTTTTTATTTACTGGTTCTGCTTGCTTGGCTTTTGGGGAAACAATTTCTTAGAGGGTGATTTAAAATAGAGTCCTTTAGCTCGTCTAGATGCTAAGTCAAATGCCAAAATCGATTCTGTGAATATTGAATATTTAGAATGGGTGGATAGAAATTATCAGTGATGTTATTTTGGTGAGGACTACTTATTAACACACAAAAAAAGCGGCCAAGTGCGAGTTGGACTCACGCACTGATGTTTCCGTACAAACCTCAGCTTAAAGGTATTATAGACCTGAGTATTTGATATGAATTTCAATTTAATACCTCTACGTGTTCATGAGGGGTGGTAAGTTTAAAATTATTAAAATTATTTTCATAATATGATGTAACAAAAAATTTACGGTTTTCGCAATTATTCCTTAATTTGTGCTAAAAGATGTTGCTTCGTACCAAATTTCAAGATTCTGAGTTCACGGGAAGTACCCTGTAGGTTTTGATTCCCTTGCGAGTGTCGAAAATTTGCAGCATAAACGGCTGTATCTTTTGATTGCTTTGGCTTAGAAGCTTAGTTTTTCTTCACAGTTTTAAGGGACAGTAGACCTGAGTATTTGATGTAAATTTCAGCTTGATAACTCCACGCGTTCCTGAGAAAATTGTCTTGACAGACAGACAGACGGACGGACGGACAACAAAGTGATCCTATAAGGGTTCCGTTTTTTCCTTTCGAGGTACGGAACCCTAAAAATAGTATATTTACTATTTTTTGGGTGTTCACAGGTAGGCAAAAACTCGCTGTTTTACTAGTCGAATGTTGCAAACTGTTATGCTATTAGGCTGTAAAAAATCCATCACCTATACTCATAATAAAAAATAATTGTAAAGTAAATGGAGTCAAGGCAAAAATGATAGTCACTTATAGGTAAAACAAACTGAAAAATCACATTACTCTAAACATGATTTAATTTATCCCATAGTCAGAATACAAATAAACTCAGGTCTTTTTCCCTGGGAGGTATAATATACTATTCAGAACACCACCTGCTCCGATCCTTACGTATTCCTTTCGCTTCGTTTGCACCTAGCCATGAACAAATACGTCACTGGTAATTAAAAATCATTCACATAATCTTTCTTTCTTCTTCCTTTCTGTTTTATAAAAAACTTTGCCCCACACTAGGATTTTTTTCCTGTATCGAGGGTCCGTTTACAAACATATATACTCACATACACAACAACCAGAGCCGGAACAACTATCTGTAGGTAATACAAATATTTGTTTCGTGCGAGAATCGAACCCGCGACACGCAGCGCAGCAGTCAATCGCTCAACCACAGCGCCAACCGTGCGCCCAATAATGAATCAAAAGTATCTACACAAGGCTATCTACCATACCTAGTCACAAGAGTAATGCGTGATAGTGAGTGATGGCATACGAATGACCTCATCACGTCATCGCACGCTAGCATGATGAATGGGTATGGTTGGCAAAAACACCCCGCTAGATTAATTGATATTAGGTGTAGGAATTATGATACGCTGCCTGGCTTTTTGGTGTTAACGATAAATGGAAATTATTTGGTATAGGTTTATGACCTAGATATTTAAGCTACCGTCTCTGAAACAGCGATAACAATTTTATATTATAAATTTCTAAAACCTGTCTTGTTAATTAGAATAGTCATATACAAAGCATCAACGTGTAAGTAACATTGTAAATAGAAAATTATTAATTGTTTTTTTTTTTAAACGAGCTTTATTCGTATTCATCTCTGCAAACCCTTTTATTTGATGCTCATATCATGACAGTGCACAAATAAAATAACTAGTCCACCATTTTGGGCCGTCCGTCATTTTTATTTATTTATTTTATTATTAAAAATACAGAATAGACTTATAAGCTACACACACTCCCGCAAAACTGCACATACAGTTTGACTACGGGATCAATGATACTCACTTACTTAGGTAGGTACATAATTACGCAATTTATAATGACGTCACTTAGCTAACCTAATGCATTATCATCCAAACTAAACGCGTATGCAAAATTTTATCTTAATCGGTGGAGGATGCTTTAAAATTGAGTCGCAAGATTTGACCCGAACACACTTACATACATACATGCAATGCAAGTTAAATAAAAGCTTATAAAAAATAATTAAAAGTAATAATCTTTTTAAAAGTAACTTTTAATGGACTTAAACTACGAAATTTAATATCGCTTGTGTGTTTAATATATATCCAATAAGCCCAAACACGATTGTGCTATCTTGTGTGTTGAGGAGTTGCTATGGCCACCTTCCGGCACCATCATGAGACCAGCTCCAAAGGAACATATTATTTAAATATTTGCAAGGTTGCAAAAGTACGCCAATTTTCAGCTTAATCGAAAGCCAGGAAGTTCTTGAAAAATTGATACGAAACGATACGAAAGCAAGATAATAAAAAGCTTGTAAAAATGGATATACTAAATTTTTAAACTGGTAAATTTTAGCATTAACAGAAATGAACATATTAATACCTACTTACATTTTATTGATCAACTCATCTATACTGAAATGGAGAATGAGCAAAACTAAGATCAGCGGAAATCTGACCTTAGAACAAACAATTTTATTAAATCTTTTGGTTATTTCTATTATTGTAGTGGTCTTAAAAACATGGTTGATCGATGACCTGGTTTGATTAGGCGGGAGTACGCTGGATGTAAAAGGCCCAGGACCTATCCATTTGGTGGCGTGGACAGTTTTTAGCTGAAATGTTAACGTTCAGGCTCTTGTCCCACCGCTGGCGACGAAGCTATTAGCTTTCGACTATCTTCTCGCTGATGAAACGACCAAAAGATACAGGATCCCGCGTCAATAAAAGAGACACATATAATAATAGTTGCTCGCTTGGCGGTCGGAACTCACGCCGAGAGACCAACCAGCGGTCATTTCTACCCACAGTGCAGCCGCCCCGAGCGAGTGGTGCGAATAATCGCCCGTCACACAATAACACTCGCTAATAGCCGAGCGACAAAACTATCGGAACTACATCCTCGCCACAATCTGCTCGCCGACTCGTTTTTAGTTTCAAGCTTTACTCGCTACTCGCTTATTGTCGGTGGTAGGACAAGTGCCTTAATTGGCATATAGCTAATGATGTTTCTTCCACCATTTTATCAATCGTGAACCACTAAACTACAGTTCCCTAAACAATAGCCTAGTATGAGTGATGGAACACCAAATATTCCTATAGACCCGCTGCGTCAACCGCGCAATGATGAATCGGTACTGCCAGCAAAAACAGCACGTCGAAATAATGATAGAAATTATCGCCAGTAATGCTCACAGCTTTGTGTTACTGTTTCTGGGTTCGAATAGAATAGAAATTATGAATCTAGATTTCAGGTCAAGTTGAATACAATGGTTACAAAAGAATTTATTGTTTGTTTTGTAGTTATTGATATTTATTTTTGTTATAATTGAAGACTTTCCAATAATTTTGTATTGGTAGGAAAGAAAGGTTCCTTTTGTTTTTCTAGTTGATAGTTGATTGGCTTTGTTTTTTTGATCAGGAAGGTAGTAAGAATTCTCAGCTGGGCAAAGACCTCCCCCAAAGCCTTCCAGGCACTCTTTTTCTGAGCCACCTTGAACCAGCCAGACCTTGCTTTTGACCAAAATCGACAATTCTAGGTCAACCGGAAGTACCCTAAAGGTTTTGGGTCGAAAACCTATATGATAGTTCCCGTTTACCTAGAACCACGAAATTTGGCAAAAAGTAAGGTCTTACAGCACAAATAAAGGAAAAATTCCAAAAAATAAAAAAGTTGAAAATTAAGGTAAATTTTGGTACTTACAAGTTTTTGCAAAAATCTCTATTTGCCCATATCTTTAAAACTTAGCCACCAATAAAAGTTATACCAATTTTATTATGGCGGTATAATGAGTAGGTACGGAACCCTCGGCGTACGAGTTCGACTCGCACTTGACCAGTTTTTATTTTGTATCAGTAGTTAACTCAACCAATCGTTAAATATGCTATGCTAACCACCAATGGTTTAAATATGCTAAGCTAGACAAACAACTGAAAAATAAACAGGTTTTACCAAAATATGATATCATTGGTTAGCTATTGGTTGAGTTAAAAAACGGGCCCTAAGCCTTTACAAGCTTAATTTATCTTCCCCAAAAAAAACGAGTGGCAACCAAAATTAAAGCAAACTGCGTCCATTAGTTCCAACTAAGTTCAGCACTGCAGTGCAAGATTTATGAAACACTTAAACAGAAAATTCAAAAAATAAGATTTTATAGGGTTTTCTATTCTCTAGCTATATTTGATGAAAATCGGTTCAGCCGTTCAAAATTTATGGGCATTTTACTGTTTTGAATCGGGTTTTTTTTTCGCAAGATATCTTGTCATAAATTAGTGTACAATCGATTGTCGATCGAAGTCTATTACTAGATAAATTATATAGCATGAAATAAAAATGTTTCAGGGGATTTTTAAATTTTACTTATTACTAATATGAGAGGAAAGTGTATTGCTATTTTTAAACCTCGATGGGAAAAGAGGGGTGTTATAAGCTTAACGTGTGTACCTGTGTATTTGTGTATCTGTCTGTGGCATCATAGCTCCTCAACGGATGAACCAATTTTTATTTAGTTTTTTGTGTTTGAAAGGCGACTTTATCAAGAGTTTTCTTAAACAGACAATAATAAAAAATAAATAACCCCGTGCGAGACCAAAAAGGCTCCTATCTCAGCATGTGCAACGATATTTAAAAAAAAAACGCTGCGCTGATATTCTGATAGGGCCCACTGTTGATGCCACGGACATATTCATGGAAACGGAACACACAAAATTGAAAAATCGGTTTAGCCCGTCAAAAGTTATGGGCGTTTTACTGTTTGGTTTAATCGGGGATTTATTTAATCTTATTTGTTTGTCCTGTTTTTTGACGCCAATCATGCTCCTCGTCAAGGTACTTTGGCAGTGTTCCTCTGAAGTTTAGAGAGGGACCAGGTTACACAGCCCTTTATTACATGGAAATTAAACATAACAAGCGGTATGTGGGTGTACTATCTGTCTAGACCTTCGGGGAATATAGTGATGTTATATTATATCAACAGCTTTTTTGCTGGCCTTCCTTTTGTCTGTGGAATTCTTTTGTTATTCGTCTTAATAAACATTTATTTATCCTTATAGGTGGATGATGGGTGGGTAGGGATGTGATTGACGTGGAAACCATCTTCCATCCTTTTAGCAATTATGATTAATACGGATGGGTCTTTATATCTGATATAAATGAGGTTATAGGGTAGTTAATAGTGTGGGGTGGTAAGGGATAGCATGTGTTTTGATATCGTTTTTGTGTTGGTTAGTTGAGGTGAATGATTATTAATAAAGTATATAATTTCAATTTAAGTTCTCCTAACTTAACCGACTTCAAAAATAAGGAGGTTCTATGTTTTTCTGAATGTACGTGGCGTTTGGTTCGCTGCAGTCAATGTCAATTTGTAGGGCTCTTTCACTGCAATTCACCTGTAATTTGGTCTATAATAATTTTAGTCCTTTTATAAACTATACCAATTTATAATCGGCCCGTCAATTCACCATCCCCCTAACAATTCGCCAGAGAAATCTGTAACAATAAAAAAAGAAAATAACAAAAAAAAACATCGTAGTTTTAATAAGCCGTGATAAATGTTTTCTCACGTTATTTTTAACAAGACAAAAGGGACAAACACAACCTGTAATAACTCACACGGATTTTATTATACGTCGGTAAACAAATATCAAATATAAGGACGACCTTTGGATACTTTACTCTAAAACGTGTCCACTTGAAAATAGGCCTTAGCTTGTAAACAATAAGGTTGAATTTGGGCTGAAGATTTTGATAGTTCTGGCGGGCCGAGTTGTCAGCATGATTTAGTACTGGTAGGGTGGATGAAAAATTGTCGGTAAAGCGCACAAATCATCCGAACGCCTATACCGATAGACAGACAGACAATAATTTAGAGTTTGTCGATATTTATCCGCTGTCCAACGTTAGATTGGACGATAATTGGTGTTGCTACACTTTCGTTTACGATTATAGGTACAGATTATATAGGGCTTTAGTGTATTTATTAGGTTTTGTTGTGGCAATTATTTTTCGTTTTATTTTTGCTAGACTGGGAGCTTAACCTTCTTTATATTGACGAGGGATAATTCTGAAAGATATTTGGCCTGACTTATTTATTACAAGGGATAAATGTCTAAGAAGACAGTTTAGTATCTGTGACAGTTTTCTTTTTAATAGGATTTATTCAATGCTTAGACTTAATTACAAAGATAATTACTTTGCATTAGTAGCTCATTGTGTCATAAAACTAATAATTTGTCTATAATTAATAATTTGATATGCTTATTTTCTTGGAACGTGTATTTTTATTTGTACTTCTCAAATGGAACGACAGGCCAACCAATGAATGTTAACCAAATGCGAGTATTTGAAGAATCCATTTGAAACAGTTTCTTTTCTGAATGAGTCTAATACCATTAAACGAGCAATTCTTGTATATACATAATCTGAATCTCGGAAACGGCTCCAAAGATTTTCATGAAATTTAGTGCGCAGGAGGTTTCGGGGGCGATAAATCGATCTAGCTAGGGTTCATTTTTAGAAAATGTTCTTTTTCTATTTTCACCCGAGCAGAATTCGATCGCCCAGGTACTTTTAATACTCGTAATCACTTTCTTTCTTTTTTAATCACTTTAACGGTTATAAAAAGGAATATATTTGTATGTACATAAAATTGACCTTGTACCATTTTTAACCCTTAATAATTTAGATGGATTTCTAGCAAGAACCTTGAATTCTTCTTTACCTCTATTCTTCAACACCTTACAAATATAACTGTACTGTACAAATACACGACCTACCAAAATAACAGTACATTCTAACATAAACTAAACCATGTACTTATATATCCAAGTTTACATTGCACACGGCCTCAGGTTGTTTCTCCAGAGCAGCTTCCGAGTGTCCTATGTTTTTATTATAAACACACTAGTGTCGTATGTCCCTTGTTACGTACTGAAACCTTAGATAAGACAAGCTCTGGCTTGTTCGGGTTTTACATGTGTGTAAGACATTATACAATTTGTAGTGTGTGAATTGTACCTACTGTTTTATGCTTTGAAATATTTTGGTGGACTCATGTACAAAACTTTTTGAGAGTACTTTGTTGATATTTCTCGGTAACAGAGCTCCTTAGTCACAACATTGCTTTCTATCAAGTGAGATAGTGATCAAACGTGAGCCAATTAAAATACCTAGATTACCTTCACGAAAATACAGAATCATATTTTTTCTTTCATGTGATTTTCGTATAGAATCTCCAAAGCTTACCTTTATTGGAACGTATACCATTTTCCATCACAAAACTGCAAAAACTAAATCTTATAATTTGGCTATCTCCGGGTTATATCGCAACTTCTGGCAGGTGAACGTGGTAAAAGCCCAATATATTTTTCAGAAGAAAATTCAAAAAGGCATCTCAACTTTTAGTAAAACGATACCCCCTCCAATACTTTCCATGGGCTATTAAAAATCGTTCTCCTTATTGCCCGGAGCACGAGCAATATGTTTGCAGTCCCGAGCAAACTGTGTGTCGTGTCAACAGGGCCTTATAGGCTGAAATGTGGCCCTGTTACTTGTTTGAGAGAATATTTTACTTTCTTTCGTGTCGGTCAGAAGATCTGACACAGGTTTTCATGTTTGTGAAAGAGTTTTCACAGTTTCTTGCACGATCTTGTCCATAGAGATTTACGCGATATTTTTTTGGCATGTGTAATTATAGCTTCATGTTTCTGTCTGATTGACTCCTTGATATAATCCAAAAGGCTGTAAATAAAAAATGAATAAATAAAAATAAAAAAAATATTACTTTTGAAATGTCAAACAAAATATTAATCTAGTGGCACATTCGCAAGCGTCACTTTCTTGCATATTCTTAGATTAGACCTATCTTTATGGAGAAGAATGTGCAAGAAAGTGGTTTAATTGAAATAAATGCTTTGACTTTTGAGGACCTGTTTAAGTTTTCTGACTGTCGGTAGACTTCCCAGGTAAGCTCAATAATCGAGTGGCTTACCACAAGTGGTCAAAGTAAAGATACCTGGCACCTGTAACTTCCCAAAAGTTTGTCGGTATAAAACAGATATTTTAACTGCTTATACAGTGTTGCGATTTTCAGGATAAAGGTGAAACTATAGACACACAAGGTGCCAATAAGGGTTGGATTGCGTCAGCAAGTGTAGAGGTTCAGTTGCTCAGTTGTTACGTTCTATTTCACCAGTTATCTATACTAATATTATAAAGAGTTAAAGTTTGTGAGGTTGTGACGTTGTATAATCTATTTTTTTTTTAAAGATACATTGGCCCACACTAGGAATTTCTTCCTGTATCGTGGGTGCGTTTACAAACATATAAACTCACATACACAACACCCAGAGCCGGAACAACTATCTGTAGGTCATAAAAATATTTGTTCCGTGCGGGAATCGAACCCGCGACACGCAGCGCGGCAGTCAATCGCTCAACCACCGCGCCAACCGTGCGCCCAATCTCTGGATCTACTGAACCGATTTTGAAAATTCTTTCACCAGTAGAAAGCTACATTATTCCTGATAATAATCTTGAAAACGGGTCTTGTAGGGTGGGCCACGGGAGCGAAGCCGTGGGGAACAGCTAGTTAAATATAAGGTGAATCAAATCCGTTTAGGAATACGTACCATCAACTTGAACCATAGAAACAACTAATCGCATATTACTTATTTATTATGCCTCAACTGTTAATAAGGTCTTAACACAGTTTCAATTACTAAAGGCCGGTTTCTGACTTAAGTATTTGGAGTTAAGAACATGTCAACTTTAATACCAAAATTGTATTAATTCAGAAATCGGGGGGTTAGTTTCAGCAATTTAACAAAGCTGAAACAGTAAATGTGCATTATTTGGCATATTATTTAACATATTAAAAATAACATGTGCAGACATAATGCACTTGCTATTGTTCAAAAAGAGGGAGGAATTTGCCTGTCTGTGTGACAAATTAGACAAAATAGATAGATAGATTGCTAAGCGAGAAAAAGCTTTGCTAAGTATGGCATAAACAACAGTCGTAATTTATTTTGGAACACCTAAAATAAACCGACAATAAACCACATACACCGAAAATATCACAATTCTTCTGGCTTCGCTAAGCGTGACATTTACAACAATAAGTAATTGTGGAAAATCGAAAAGATCCTACAACAAACCTCATACACCAAAAAACATCACAAATTTCAATACTGAATTTCAACAAAAAAAAAACATAACGAAAACGCGCTTCCCTTAACTGAGTAAAGTCGAAAGTTTCAGTGTACTCAACATGAAGTTTGCATACGGGAAGAACTCGTGAAATGTGAGCCGAGACTGCTTCCAATATGTTCTTATTAAAACTTGATACTACCTTCCTACGAGATGCGATGCTCTGGGTTAGTAGCTTGATCATCATTGTGTTGCAACTTTAGTGTGCTTTTAGTCTTTGTAAAGACAAGAATACGGTTCCTAGTATTGGGGAAGGGTTGGTATTGGGCGTTGGAAGGCTTGTCACTTTAAAATAGATCTAGCTTATTATTTAACTACGGCCGTAGCTAGCAGTAAACAGTAGGAAACAAGAATTTCACCATATATAATATCAAGAAAAATATGTAATCTTTTGGCTTACCTAGTCAACTGATTTACGTAATTATGTTGAAGAAATTCGAAAAAGAAAACAATTTTGGTAGAATCGAGTAACTAAGAGTCCCTCCACAGAACGAAGATGAAGACCGAGGCTTACTTAACCACGTAGACAATGGTACAGATAATACTAGTATACACCGTTATGGAAATCTTGCCAGTAGGTGATCATGCTCTTATTAAAACTTGAAACTACCTTCCTACGAGACACCATGTTCTAGGTCAGTAGCTTGATAATTTTTTTGTTTTATTTATGTCTTTGTAAAGACAAGAATACGGTTCCAGATATCGAGGAAGGTATTGATATCTGGCTTATCATTATAACTATTAACGACTTTCAACAGTAAACAGTAGGTAACAAAAATTTCTTTTATTTTGTTAAAATATTGAAAGGATTATTAATTGTATGACTAGAATGTGAACCTCAAAGAAGCAAAAAGAGTATGTAAGGATCGTAGCGGGTGACGTTCTGTAGTTTCTGCCTACCTCCATGGGGAAAAGGTGTGAATCTATGCGACTGTATAACTAACCTCGATAACCCAATAACAAAGTAATACGATATCCCTTGAATAAACTGGCTGTGGTTGTTTGTGACTAAATGTGGGTGTAACAATTATATGATTGTGTATGTTATTTATTAATAGAGACATACCGACATTAGTAGCAGTGGACTGGGCACATTGCTCGCAGAACGCCTGGTCGATAGGGCCAAAAAGTTCTGGAGTGCTGGAAGACGCCGCGTTGGAAGTTCTTCCACTGGATGGACTGATGAATTGGTTAAGGATGTGGGAATACGCTCTATGCGAGACGCACAGAACCGGTCGAAGTGGCGAGACTTAAAGGACCTATATTCAGCAGGGGACGTCTTTCGGCTGAAACGAAAACATACAAATACCCTACTCCAATCATGGTCCGCATTCGAATCCAACACAGACTCACATCCAATGACGTCACCCACAAAAATGGCGCTCAGTATCAGTGCGGACGAGCCTTGCGACCGCATCGACCACTGGTTAATGAATTTAAAATTAAATACACATTAAATCGTGGCTGCCTGCCCACTGCATTGCTTTAAACCATGACTTTACTCGGCCGTACAGTATTGTGTTATTTGGGAGGATTTACATTCTATATACTCTGTCTCTGTATGTAATGAGGAATTGAACAGATTAAGAGCCATAATAATGCCAGTTTGTAAACTTGTTCTACGGAGAGCCTCTTTAACTAATATTAATCTCTCGACAGATCAACCTTTTTTTATAGTGGGAAATCATCCAATGAATTCACCCGCTCTAGATGAAGCGGGAGGGCGTGTCAGACTTTTACTGACTAAAACCCGCCCTTGTTCCTTCAGTTGCTTGAGCCAGGGCCGTGGTAACTCTTTTTCAAATTTATCCCTGACCCAAACAGGCATCGGCCCTAGCAGACCCCGTTAATTTTGCTGGCATCCCTTTGAGGAGCACGTGGAACACTACGCGCCGTCGATTAGGGCCTGGTCCTTATCGGACGGCGAGCTACCCGTTACTCGCCGTCCGCAAGTCCGCGCCTATGGTGGCCGGGAATCGGCTTGCAACTCCCGACGCCCGGGACGTTTGCTGCGGTGGCTGGGGGGTGAGGGCGTCTCCGGTCCCTTACGCATCCCGCCTCCTCCTTCGCGAGCACTCCACAAAGAGGGTCCTTATCGCCACAATTGTGGCGTGCCCAGCGCTGGGTTACGACATTCTCTCTCTCCATGACACCACGAGATCCCGCCGGAGCTTTGTACGCCTAGTTGCGATTTGTCGCGGCAACGGAGTTTCGCCCTGGCATTTCACCTCGCCACTCCTTTATGTGCGCGAAGACTTTTGTCTCCCGATCCCATGGCGGCAATCCGGCAAGAAGGCTTGCCGCCTCACCAACGTACCTAAGTTCAAAAGTGATTTTACGTTTCACGCAAAGAAAACTAAGCTAATGCCGAATGCCGTAGAATCCTTACTGGTAAACAGCGGAAGCTAGTCTCAAATAAATGAAAGTTGTGCATAGATTAACGCTCTTAGACTTGTGTATGCTAATAGGTCATCAGAATTTTCACTAGAGATATATGAGACGCAAAGCAATTGGGGACCTGTAATACTCATGAAGTTGAAATAGAGTACATAGAAATTAAAGTAACAGTAGCAATTTCCAACTCAACCTACCCGTGAGTAAACATTAATATTTTCTTACAACATCTCGAAAACTCTGTCAAGCTTAATATTCCAGCATTTCCAAAACGATGATTGATGAAAATCCAATTGCATAAACAAAAACACAGAATCGCCTTAATAATACACCATTTTGTAGAACCAAAACAAAAAATCAATAAGCGACCGGTTAGCGATTTAAATTAAAAAGTTTTGTTAGCCAAGTAACTTGGAAGCTCGAGATTTTGTTCAACGTCAATCAGTTTCCATTTTATTAGATCGTTATGTATTATTTTATATATAAGTGTATTGATATAACAATGGAAAAGTTGTGAAAAGGGGAACAGCCTCCCTTGTATTTCTTTTGTAGGAACATGTTGTTATTTCTTGTGCCGAAAATTCTGTAGAAAAGGCCGTTGCGCCGCAATCCTAACATGACTTTCTGCAGCATGATTTTCTTGGGACGTATTGGAATTAGCATAAAACTAAAACATTATATTTCACTGTTCTGACACTTATCACAAACAAGTGTCACTTTGAAATCACCATAAGACTATTGAACATTTCATTTCATTTCATTTATTTATTCTCAAACAATTAACATTGTGTCGAACATTACATAATTATAATAACAAAAAAAAAAAGAATTATTATGACACAATTGAAAGTAAATTAAATCATTAGAAAATTGAGTCACATTCATTAATATTCACATATTGCAGTAGAAAATTATATTGTTTCAAATTTATCCCATACATGCCTGAAGATAGATTTTAGTCAAGTTTATACTGTATAAGTCACAAAAAAAAAATCAATTCCAAATCAATCCAATGTATGTCACAAAAAATTATAATGTCAAGTTAATACAATATATATTACAAGAAGATACAATTCCAAATTAATACGATATATGTCATAAGTAATAAACATCAAGGTAAACCAATATATGTCAAAAAAATAATAAAAATATAATGTCAAGTTAATACAATTTAAGTCACAAAAACATTGTGAGTTCAAATTAATTAAATATGTCAAAAAGAAATAATGTCAAGTTATATTAAAAAAAAAAAACTGTTACTGCTATTTCTAACAGCAAGTATCTACTTATCATTAACTGACATAAATTCTGACACCGAGTACAAACATTTTTCTAACAAGAAGGCTTTTAATTTAGTTTTAAATAAGTGCAAACTATAAATTAATAACTTTAACTCAGTCGGTAACCTGTTAAATATTTCCACCGCTTGGTATCGGTAGCAATGTTTAGCTATATTGAAATTTGGTGACATTTTGTGTTTGAATTCCTTCCTTCTGGTGCTTTCTCTAATTTTACGTTCCTCTTGTGATTCATATTGATGGATATACTTAGCAAAGTGAGATAGGATTACTAATATGTATAGGCTTGGTACTGTCAATATTTTCAGTTCTTTAAAATGTTCTTTGCATGAGTCTCTTTGTGAGATCCTGACTATAGTCCTTATAGCACGTTTCTGTAAGACAAATGCCTTCTGACAGTTATAACTATAGCTATTACCCCAAAACATGACGCTATATCTTATTCTAGATTCTATCAGTGCGTGATAAACGGCCTTGAGTTGCTTTAGATCCAAAATATCTCTAAGGCTCCTAAGTGCATAGCACGCTGATGAAATGGAAGAGTCAATAGCAGCCAACTCCTGTTTCCAGTTTAAATACACGTCTATGTTTATCCCTAAAAATTTAACTTTGTCTACTAATTCAATCTTGTCTTCTTTAATTTGTACATTTATACTGTCATTGTTACGACTTGTCGTCTTAAATAAAATAATGTTAGTTTTACTTGTATTAAGAATAAGATTATTGGCTGTAAACCAATCGCAGATAATCTCTAGGCTTTTATTTACGTTTTTGGTCAATTCGTTTAAGTCATTTGCCCCAACTATAATATTAGTGTCATCTGCAAAGACAACAAGTTTTGAATCAGGCTTAACGTGGTGCATAAAGTTAAGCAAGTCATTGGTAAAAATAATAAAGAGTATCGGTCCTAAAATTGAGCCTTGAGGCACACCACGTTTTATGTCTGTAATGTTAGACGTGTGCACGACTTCATGATTATTATCATCGATGCTTTTAATTTCAACATACATCCGTCTATTTTGTAAGTAGGATTTAAAAAGCTGTAACGTCTTATCTCTGATACCGTAATATTCTAGTTTAGTTAGTAATAATTCATAGTCAATCGTGTCAAAAGCAGAACTAAGGTCAATGAAAAGCCCAGCCACTTTCGTTTTGTCATTTAATTTATTAATTATGTCATCTATAAGAATGTTTATTGCATCTGAACAACCGACGCCTTTCTGGTATCCAAATTGTCTTAAATTAATTATATTATTCAAATTCAAATGAACCATCAGCCTGCTTTTAATAATGTTTTCAAATAATTTTGATAAGGTTGGCAAAAGGGATATGGGTCGGTAATTTTTCGGATCAGTCTTAGTGCCTTTCTTGAATATTGGAACCACTTTAGCTATTTTCAATTGATCTGGAAAGAGCGACTCCTCAAAACATTTATTAATAAAATTGGAAAGAGGTAATGCTAATCTGTCTATATTCTCTTTCAAAATTGAAATAGGTAAGTCATCAAAACCGCAAGATTTTTTGTTGGCCATCTTACTTACTATCTTTATTATTTCAGATGGTGAAGTCGGATCGAAAGTCAAATTATTTTCTACTCTTTTAGTAGTTTCCAACAAAAAAGACATAGCCCTTTCCTTTTCATTGCTAGCTAAAGTCGATTTGAACACAAAACTGTCGACGAATTGTTTGTGAACTAACACAAAACATACTTTTGCAGGATTGCATTTGTGACAAAATGCAGTGACATCTCTGACACGTATCAGAACCTCCCAATGGATGATAAGATATCAAATGTAACTAAACCGCGCGTTTTTGTTAACTATCCTAATTTTGTAAATTTCTCTATAACACTGAGGTTTGTTGTCAGAGAAACCAATTATGGATTAAGCTTGCCTTTGTACATACGTTTTCCTTTTGTATTTGCATATTTTTATTTGTATACAATAAAGAATATATATATATATATATATATATATATATATATAAATAAATCTCATCCTATTAGCCTGTGTCATACTTAATTTGAACTTTTATTGCACATAATTTAACTATGCAAATCGATAATTAGTAGTTAAATTTCATGTGAATTAGAAAACTCTAACAGTTTTCTACTTACCCAGCATTCCTTATCAGCTAATTCCCTCAACGTTACACAAAACACATTTCCATGCGATCCTCGAAACAAAATGCATCGATAATCGCAACCGCACTCGGAAAGCGCATCCCTATTTCGTAAATCGGTAACAATATTCGATACGAACTATCGAATCGGTACGAGACGCGACCAATGAAACGCTCTCGTACTAGCTGAATCGAAATCCCTGATTGGTATCGACGTTCCTAGGGTACTGTCGTTTATTTTATTTTTATGCTGATCTGATGTGTGGGGGCTGTCTGTCTAGTCGGGATGCAGTTTTAAAATGGCATCGTCTTTGCATTTGTGGACAATGTTTGGCAATAAACATGAATGTATAGTGTCACGAAAATCCTAGTATTAAAATATTAATTATGGACCTGGTAACTAACTGGTCATGGTAACTTCCATTCCATACACTCACCAAACAGTCGAATAAAATATTTGATTAAGAAAAACTGCGTTTCTGTGGAGATATTTACAGAGTGGTACGAGTACCTATTTATAGTGATTTTTTCTTTTATACATAAAATTAAATGTATTTTTTTTACAGATATTAAAACTTAACAGGTACAATACTTAGTATGGCTACAGAACCCTGAAAATTCTCTCTTATTTTGATCAAGTCAGTCAAAGAGACAAGACATGCTAAACCCAAAAAATCGACTCCCATTGTTACAGAAGGCTGGCCATATCTGAATAAATCTTCAATTTCTAGGCAACTCCGTACAGCGAGCTTATCCTTGAACAGCACTATCATATTCCAAGACCGATTAATCGTCAGCCCTCAATACTAAAACCTCTATGGTCAAAAACCTATTGTTCGCAATATGAATCTACCGTTATCATACAGCTATTCAAACTTACCTTATAGGGATGTGATAGTGTCGAGTTGAGCGAAGGTTGATTTCACACCGAAACCGAAGCCGAATAATCGGTTATCACGACAACCTCCATCGGCCGGAGCCGAAGCCGAAAGTGGAATAGCTCTAACAAAATCAGTTTAAAATTCGCAACTTTTTATTTGGTTTTTGATGTGATTGTTTTCTGGCGATGGTGACTGGCCCACTCTCTGCCTCTTCCATTGCCCTCTCGCGAATTTGTAACAGTTTGAACCTTCGACTTAGAACAAAACTTAGGAATAAATTGGCCGAAACCAAAGGTTTGCCGAAGGTTATATTTTTGACCGAATATGACCGAAGCGGAATTCGAAGGTTCGGTCGGACACTAGTGTGTAGAGACGTAAATATTAACTTGTTACAGATATTTTATTACGGTAACCGTTAAAGGTTACTTTGAAAAGCATAAAATTGGTTTAATGGCTTATTGTTTGGTAAATAAAATATATCATGTGCCTATAATTTGGATGAAATGTTATAGCCTAGTGGTTTCATTTTGACTAAATAAGCACTTGTCATATAACTGTTGGGGCACCGTAATAACATTGATGTATAGTGCAAACATAATATTTTACATTTGTCTTCAATCTGGGTTACAGGAATGTACTGCTGAAATTACAAGCACGTAATGTTGAATCTTTTTCTTTATCTCTCAAGTTGGCAACTAAGAAAAGATTGAAATAGTAAATATACGGTCGACCGAAATTTTATTTTATTTACGATACAAGAATCACGACATTTTTTAATTTATCTCGCGCACAAAACTGCTCCCGAAGATAGGCAACCGCGGGGCTTTTTGGTCTAGTATGACCAACTTATGGTATCAGAAAATCGTGCGGTCTGTTCTTTCCTAACTCTATAATTAGGACAGGGCGGCATGGCTTATAGTATATCTATGAATATTGTAAGTCCATGGCAATGCGTCAGCGGCTATTATCCCATCATGTATAGGCGTATGTGTAATATGAAAATGTCGCCAAAAAACAGCAGTTATTATCTACTTTACAGTTGACAAAAAGACACATTTTAAAATATTTTTTTTGCTAAACAGATAGACTCTACGCCCATTAAAGCTTAATATAATTTCATTTACATCAAAACAGTGCACAAAAATCTCACACAGCCGTAAAAATCGGCATCCCAAACCACAAACGAGACAACAATTTTAATTGCATGCACGTTGATAGCAAATTATTGAAACTATTTGCGGGTAGTGCTCACATAAATATAAATAAAACGTCAAAGGATTACAGTAAACCCAGTTTATATCGTGAATGAGTGGAATACGTTAAGTTACGCTGACAATCGACGGTGTGTTATTTAGCAATGAGGTGTAATTTTAACGGTGTGTATGTTCATTTTGTGCTTTTGGGGATGCTTTTCGTGTAAGTTTCTCCGCGATTTTGGTGTAGTGTAATAAAGAAGGTTTAGTGGCATAAATAATATTATACCTACTGATCTAGATATAAATTGCGATGTAATTAGAGCGACTTAAAGAGATTAACAATATATATTTGATTCAAGCAATTACTGATGAGAATGGTAGTAATTAAATTTAATACGAGCATGAACGGTTTTTAGCTATATCATTGAAAGAATGAAAAAAACATTTATGGACAACAATTTAATAAAAAATAAACTCATCATCAGATCCTGATCTGATGACTAAGGGACCACTTGGAAAGTATACCCTTTCAAACAAAAGAAGAATTTTCCAAATAAGTCCAGACGTCTTTGAGTAATCAAAAAAAAGTTTCCGTCGAAATGAGAACCTCCTCATTTTTTGAAGTCGGTTAAAAATAAAAAAATGGCATTTGCAGTGCCAAAATTAAAACTGCAAGCAAGCCACCAAAAATATTTAATCAAAATTGTATCCAGTGGGGAGACCAAAACCCGGTAAATACAGAAATTCGGGCCGCAAAGTTGGGTACGGTGAAAAAAATAAAAACATACAGCTCCCCACAGATGCATTACTCGGACCGTCCGGGTGAATCTGACCCAAGATGGACATTCAAAACATTTTAGGTAAAAACACGTAAACTGTTTTGGGTTACACTTGAGGCTAGCGAAAAAGGATCTATGGGCTAGTGGTGCGAAAATGTTTTGGTTTCAGTATCTCCATCGATTTAGCTGTATGGACCTCGATTAAAAACATTTTACAGTTTTTTTTTTAATTACTTTGGGTCAATAAGACGTTTGTACTGCGAAAATTTGAAGACTGTAGCTCCAACCGTTTGGCAGCAAAACCTGTGTGATAGACGACGGACGGATAGACATACGGACACGTGAGTGACAGTAATACCGTATCCGAAGGTTCCAAACGGAGCCCCGTTTAGACCCTTCGGATACGGAACCCTAAAAACGTATTTCATCATTCATCATTTCAGCCGAAAGACGTCCACTGCTCGACATAGGCCTCCCCCAGGCGTCGCCACATTGACCAATCCTCAAACCTTAACCAGGTCATCGGTCCACCTAGTGAGAGGCGAATTACGATAAACTATACTATGTAACACGAAAAAAAAAACATAGAAAACTATACTGTTTGAATCGATAGAAATCAAAGTTGCTATAAAAACCCTTCCAATGAAATTACTTAGTATGTCAGGGCTCTAAATTATCACCATAACCGAAACCTTTACTCGGTACAATATAGTAAGCTTATGACATTTTAAAATACAGGGACTTAAGCAAGCGAGTCTACATTTTTGTTGCTTTAAATTCAGTCATATGTGTGTGTCAGTACCGGTCTCGGTCTCTAAAATTGGTACCACGTTTCGGGTAACGAGACAACACTACGCGAGGACGTTTATTGTTTCTGTTTCCCCCACGACATCTTGATGATTTATCACTTAAAGATATTGCATTTTAGTTGCAATGTTGAGTTATTATAGCGACGATGCCGACAAATTGTTAGTGCGTTATTTTTTTAGGACCAGAAATATGATTTGTGTGTTTCAGCTACGTTTTTGTGGCAGAAATGAATTTTAGTTTATCGTTTCAGGATTTTTCGTTAAATGTGAGTTGTGCCTTGTTGGTTTGGGAGCGAAATAAAAACGGATTTGTTTGTTTGTTGTCGACTTTGTAAGGTTTTTGTCAATTAGGATTTTGTTGTTCTAATTAACTGTGACTACAATTTTTAGGTTCGTTGTGTTACTACGACGTGATTCTAATAACTTAATGATTTTACAAAAACAGCTTTGTTATTTAGATACTCGTACTTTACAACAAAATATTGGTTTTGAAGCTTATCTTTTTCTAAGCAGATTTTCAGGCACTCAAAATAACAAACAAAATAAAATATTTTCACATTTATGTTATTTCTATCCTTTATCCAATGTTTTAAAGATTCGTTGTGCATTCTTTTGTTAAACTTATCAAAGGAAACACACGTCAGTAATTTTGACGCAACAGAAATGTATCACGGTTACTTTAAGGCCTTTACCTGATGACGCAATTTAAATTGTGTCGATAGGCGATATCGCGCACGTATTTTCTAAGTGAAATTTAAGTGCGTATCGGTGCAAGCGATGAAGTGATGGAGTGATTTTACTCAGCATAACATACTTGCAATTTCGCTTAGTAAAAATTGCTTATCAGTGTTATATTAATGGAATTGCGTCGCGCCATAAGGAAAGGGGCTTACGAAAGTACGTTCAATAATCATATCTCATTTTTGGTGCCCAATACCAAAAATGAGGTATGATTTTAAACGGGTTTCTTTTTTTATATTTTTTTTATTAATTTTGTTTTTTATTTGCTTTTTTCGATATCTCTTATCCGACACACAAAAAAAAAAGAAATTATTTTACCTATTTTCTTAGCACGATTGATGGTTTTGTAAAAACGCAGTACTTACGTGGTTCTTTTTTTACATTAAGTTATTTTAGGTAATGTTCTAAAAAGTAAACCAAAATCCCAACCGTAACGCACTCAAACTTAAAACATTGCAGATAAGTAAATTCTATTCCCCAACAAAGAGGGCTACATTATCTCGGCCGCCACTACACTATGCATTAGCACGAGCAATATATTATCGCTAAGTGTTTGTTACATTGCCGACTGTACTCTCACAGGATTTCACTATTTACCGCTGGTTCGAACATTGCACGCAATGTATGCTTCTCATTGGGAAATTGTTTTCGTGCGCTTACGAAAGATTTATTTTCAAGCACTTTTAGTTTATTTGCTCGCTTGAAACTGGTGATTAATTTCTCTTGAAAATGTGTATGATAATCGCGCAGAAATGTGTGCTGTGTTGTGGGTTTGTGGGATTTTGGTAAAGCAATTATGTGATAAAGATATTTTGTAGCTTATGTAACTTTTTCAGTAAAGCGTAATGATTTTATCTATTCTAATTTTACAAAGAGGTAAAGTTTGTGAGTTTGTTTGTAGGAAGCAATCTCTGGAAATCCTGAACCGATTTTAAAATTATTTTACTGATTAAAAGCTACAGTATTATATTATTTTATTATCATTGTTGTAAATGTGAAGACTATGTGGTGATTCTTTTTTTTTTTTTTTTTAATTTTGATTTTAGTTTTTAATCATGGTCTGGTAGTTTGAGTAGTTTATGCAGCCTACCCGAATGTCCTTTCTTTGGTATTGTTCGTCGAATCGTTGAGCTCCTTAAATTCTGAGTTGAGCTACACGGACTGGACAGGTCCACTTAATTTGGCTGGTTCTTTCCTCAAAAGACCATTTCAGACATCAGTCTACATGATCTTTACATGATCTAACCAAGATTTTGACTGGACTTTAAAAGAGATTGTGACTTCTGAGTTTGTTTCGGCCTTTCTTCTCAGAGTAGTCGGATAGGAAACGCCGACCTCATCTAGTTTAAAAAAATATGATCGTCATGTACAAGTGTTTGTACAAACCAACTTACAGAAATAAAATCATTTAACATACTATCGCTGAGTGTTATAGGCTTTACATTTTTTTTTTCTCCAAAAATTTAATGCAACCTGTGGGGTGTCACACTGAAACAAAACCGCAGGACAAAAGCTAGTGATTTTATGAAGTCATCATTAGCATTCTCCTATTTTAGAGGACTTACTTTTTAATTATAATTCTAATCTAAGCAGCAATTGCTTGTGACTCCGTATCAAAACGTCCTATTCGCTATTTCAAAACGTCATAGCAAGAACGTCCTATTGTCAAAGTACTGTTAAGCAGCATATTTCTAAATAAGTACATTCTTAACAACCAAGCCACACAGCGCAATAAAACGCCACCAAGATTTACCTTTATATAAACAACAGGAAACTTTTGAGCCATACTTCACTGGAACAAAAATACCCACACACAGCGGAAACAAAGCAAGACTTGATACATGAGCTCTTTGCTAATTAAAAAGATCGTAGAGAGACCCTACTTAAATCAGCATGCCACCTGATTGTGTTGACCCGAACTGGGAAGCGTATGTAGAAATGCTGCTTGAGAACTATCTACTTGGGAATGAGATGGCTTACAGATAGTTGTTCCGGATCTGGTTATCTTGAGCATTTGAGTTTAAATGTTTGTAAACGCACCCAAGATTTAAGAAGAAATTCGTAATGTGGTTTCTTTTTTATTAAAAAAATATAGAAGGGTTAACCCGACAAAAGTGCTAGTTTTTGTAAAATTAAGGCATACAACACCATCTCATTAAATATTTGTGGACTAAATAATTGTGTGTTTTGTTTGTGTTTTACTATTGTCAATCAAAAATGTTTCTGGATTCTGGAGTCCAATTTGAAATTAATTCTGGTTCAATAACTATAATATATTATTGAAACAGAATTAATTTACCCGTATATTATAAGGGTTGTCTTAAGGTAGGTATTTAATTAGATTATTATGTTGCAGAAGTACATTGGCTATTCTGATCAGTTGGGGAAAATAAATACAACAATAACATGTAGGTTGAAAAAATACTTCTGGGTCCATATAAAGAAATCGATTGTAACTACCATGAGAATTTCCCTCCTAAATACGCCACAAGGACCAAAAGTTTGAATAGACGCGGATATTTCATTATGTTTTGTGTTAAATGTGCTTGCAAATTTTTTGGTTTAGGGTCGGGTCCGATCCGGGTTGACCGCCGAGTTAAGGGGGCGTTAGAGGGACATGTGTGCATAAGTACGAAAATATGAAATGCTCGAAGAAGAAGTTATGATATTATTAGCATTTATAATAAAAACTCGGGTGTTTAGTATAAACAAAAAGAAATGGGATACTTGTTAGATAAAGAGATGGGGATGACGGTTAGCTGGCTGCAGTGGAACATTTAATGTTCCCATTGCTGGGACACAGGCTTCTTCTCTGTGAGAAGAAATGGACTGTTATCCACAACGCGGACCCAGTGTGGGTTTGTGTATGTCACATGACTTAAAATTCTTGGTTCTAGGACATGCCGGTTTCCTCACAATGTTTTCCTTCACCATTTTGAGAGCAGTGGTGATGAAATAATTTACACAAAATAAAGGTTCAAACCCACGACCTACGACATGTAAGTCGCGACCGTCACCACTACTGGGCCACATCATTGTCCCTCCTGGGATCGTATGGGCTAAAATAATAAAGATAAGTAATTATTTTGATACATAATGGTATCTACCACCAATACCGTATGTACTTTAGAAGTGTACATAAAAAATATTTCCTTTTTTTTATTAGATAGTATAGCAATTTCGTGCATCGAATCCAGGAAACAAAAATCCCAACTTTAGCTCCATAATAAACTACAAGAACAGAACATCGAAGTCTTACAAGCACAAAAAAAAACCGTTTTGCATAAAAGAGAGCTCAAAGCAGAACTTTAAACCGCATCGAAACTTCGTTTTTTGCCAATATAAGCAGAAATTCCTTTGAATTTCCAACAATTTCCAACTCCGCTTATCCATTAACAGAGAACTTATTTTACTTACTACTATACATAGCGTTAATCTCTATCTAATCCTTAGAAAAAGGTTCTGGACCCGAAATCAAGTTTATTTCCTCTTGTTTCACATTTCTTCTAAAGCCCGGATTCGGGTATTGAAGCTCTATTTGGAACTTTGGTGGTAGAATCAGTTAGCGATTTATTGGTGACTAAATAAAAATCGTTAACTTTGTAATGTGTAATTCAAAATTGTTGTCCAATCTAAACTTCTAAAATAATACTCCGTTAAATGTTTCTCGTTACAATCCCGCGGAGAGTCGATCCGGTATATGAAAAAGTATCGATTTATAAAGATTAAATGTAACAACATATGTATGTATTTGTGTATCTGTAATAATATTATTGTATAATTATTAAAGTAAATATTCGTAATTTTGTGTGTTACACCAATGGCAACCCCATTTCATGTCCAGGCTATCACTATCCATTCCAGGTTGCCTGGAAGAGATCGCGGTAAGCGATAAGGCCGCACATTGTATGTATTTTATTTTTAAGTTTCCTTTTCTATGTCTTAACTTGGTGTACCTACAATAAAGAATATATAAATATAAATAAATATAAATAAATTTAAAAAAAAAAACCACAAAATAGTAATCAACGGTTTTTTCTTTTTAATTTCACTTATTCGCCACATTGTTCTTCCATTAATTTCCACTCTTCATTGCAACCTTCAAAAGCTTGCTGAAGCACCACAGCAAACCAACTTCTGAAAGACCGACACAAGCCACTAATTTCTGATTGCCTTGAACACCCTGGTTATAACCCAAAGGGTTCCGTTTGCAAAGGACCCCGTTTAAAGAGCCATTTAAAGTAGGCGTACCTACGTAAATAATGGCAGAGACTTTGGATCCTTTGAAACGCAACCAAATACTGCGCAAACTGGTCATCGAACCGAGTAAAATTTAGCAAAATTTAATTGCCTTCGCTCGTGTGGCGTATCTGATGGGTTAAAAAGTAGCATATTATGACACCCAGCGATACTCTAAGGGTGGTTACGCACTACATCTGAAATCTATACGTCCTAATTCAGAACATTTAAAATTCAGATAGAACTCGGCACTCAAATCACGGACTCGGATCGGATGTAGTGCATAATTGCTCTTACGTTGAAAAAAGAAAACGCCGAGATTGCCAGCATGTTAACCTTATTATATATAATGTTATTTTTTAATAGCCGAAAAAATATGGAATAGGCCCTTTAGATGATACTTAAATTAAGAAAAATAAAAATATTCAGAGTTTGATCTTCGATATCTACTTAACAAATAAGTTCCTAGACATGGCTCGAGTCAATACATCAAAATCATCGCCATATAGAAAAATATAACTCTCCATTTTGCTAAGAGAACTCTAAAACCAATTTTATCAGAAAAAGGGTAGTTAAACACTCAAGGATGACAAGATGTCGGCAAAGATACAAGTGATGTATAGTGTAACTATGGTAACGTAAACATTTGAACGTGAACTGTAATTGCGAAATTAATTAGTTTTAGTAATAACCTGTGCCTCGTAGTTTGTAGATGGTTGCTAGTTTGGACATGCAATTAAGTGTAGTGTGACCCAAGGGCATACAGTGTGTAGCCTAGTTCTACAGTACGCCCAAAAAAATTTACCTCGTTGAAAATTCTGTGAATGAATGAAAGTTGGCTGTTTTCAATTGAGTTTCGTTTTTAACCTCTCATGTGTGAGTTTTTTTTTATCTGTATGATTGTTTGACAATGATATGGGTTGAAGATGACATTTAATTTTACTTGACGTTTAATATTGTTAGGTGATAGGTTTGAGTAATAACACTTACGTTTATGACAGGCGTCATTTATATAGTCCTCACATTTGAATAACTTATTTCGCGTCTCCTATGTACGAGTAATATAATTTCAAAGAAAAGAGGCTAAAAATAATGCTTATGACTTTATTGTATAATTTTGTAAAAAATATATTAACATAATAAAAAATCGAATATTCTAAAAAACTAACAAGTCTATATACAAATACAAAAGGGCTCATTGTACAACAAAAAATTCGTCCACATCTATGTCAATAGGAAACGTACCCAGTACGCTGGCAGCATTGCCACGTTGGATGGCAATGCTGATTCTCTGGCCGAACAAATGGCCAGTCCTCTGGTCACGTGAAGAGAATGATTAAATAATTTTGTAAATAATATCAATCATATCATCCCTCTATAAAATCCTAAAACAAATCGAACACATTCTTTCCAAATCACAGCCCCATCAAACCATACACGCTCTGATAACTGTCATCAAATCTGAAATTCTACCCTTGAATTACACGAAAATCTATCAGTGGCCGTCAATTGGCTGGTGATAGCGCAGTCTCATTAACCCTCACTAATTGTGTATTAAATCGGGACCCTCTTCCCAATACCGGGTGACATACGCATTGACGGCCAACGGCCGGATTTTAGTCTGCAATAATGTTCGGGTTTTTCGGGCCCAATATTTGTTTGGGCGAATTTAAAACGATTTTGGGCGGCGTTATAGGGTTAAATTGAGGATAGAATGGGTTTTCGAGTAGCTCGTTCGTTTAAATATTGAGTGGAATGGAAGTATTAAATTAAACCATATGGGGAAAGGATCTGCTAACACGGTTTTGAAATTTTATTGTCATTCTTTTTTCTCTTTTTTTTTGTTATATTTCAAATATAGTCCGCTAAAATTACAGAAAGAATACGTTATTGTTTGCGATTAATTTATGATGACAAAAAGTAAAAAAAAAACGTTGTGGTAAGGCCTTTGTCCAGCAGTAGGGCACAAAAATCTTCAAGACTTATATGTAATCAAAGCAGCCTCTTCAATTTCAGTCTATCTCGAGGTATCAAAGTGGAACTAAAACGAAACCAAAACTAAAAACAGGAAAATAAATAACTTTTAAACAAAAAAAAATAACCGACTTTCAAAAACAATAGTAACCAAAGACACCTACTTCGGAAAAGAAAGATATTTTTCGCTAAGCAGTTTTTTTTTTTTAATTCGTTTTAACGTGTGGCAATGCTCATGGATGCTCTACGCCACGGGGCGGACAAAGAAGTCTATCAGACTCTAACTGACAAAAAAAAAAGGAGATCTGCTGAGACCTTTGACTGGGGCGCTAGAGTACTTGCGCTTTTCGTCACACTCCCCCGGCCAGGCATTGACCCGGATCTATTCATTGCAGTTTAGGTATACGGCCTAAACACTATCCGACTGCATTGAGAAGGGTTCACCCAGTAAACCTACTACTGTTTAACCCAATTTAAGGTAGATCCTGTTGAACAATCTTCTTGACATAACCAAACCTATTTCTAAACAAACAATTATGTTCAAGTCAATGTATAACCTGGTCTAAAGAGTTATACGTTACGAATTACGCTTCTTTTCCTGCAGGGTATACTTCAAAAACATGCTTATCTCACTCTAACTTATAGTAAAACACGGCTGTCTCGCTCTAACTTGTAGTATCAAGAGTGAATAAGTCTGAAGTTTGTGCAATTTGTTCAACTTTCATCGGCATCTTGTTAGTATATTTTGCTTTTGTGACGCGATATCAAGTTCTTTTACATGTTTAGGAAGTGACATTATTATGTCTTTTGTCCATAATTTTTACATTTTTATAAAATAAACTACAAAAAAACATTTAAAAATATAAAAAATAGAGGCCCACCGGTATCGGGAACTGGGTTCAAGCTACCGGCGGTCAGGGCTCCAGAGAGAGGAACCTCCTAACAATACGAGCCGTGTCCATCAGTACTGCTTTCTGGATCAGGCCCTTGACCCAGCCGCCTAACGAGAGCCTCCTAAGGTGTTGGTCGAGGCTCGTGGCTATTGAACCATTAGCTGACACGACTATCGGTACAATGATCGCTGTGGCCACGTATTATTATTATAGATTTGCTTATTATTAGTAGTGTCAGACTAATATGCTGTAATGGGCTCATGTTACACGGTATGCAATTATTTTATTCAAGAAGTACTTCTAATTTGAAGTCTGTCCAGCCATAAGTAAACTATATTTTGATTACTTCGCCCAACCGTATTTAGGGTCAACTGTGTTTAGGTGCAGCTGCGTATCTCACCTCTCATATTTAATATGGAGCGGCTGTCAGTTTGACCTTTACAGTCCAGTAACTGGGTAACACGATACCATTTGGCAAGAATGGCGTCAGATTTTCTGACATCTGACCATCTGTACCAACTAACAGGGTCTACAAATGACACCTGGGACCAAAAACTTAACGTGCCTTCCGAGGGTCGGAGGAATCTAGACTAGAGTCAAGAGCAAACCCATCACAAATCCGTATCTTAAGATGGTCACCCTTCAGCGGACCGAACTTGGCAAACGTCGCTTAACCTTAAAAAAATCCACTCGTGCGACTGTATTTATTTAGCCACGAGTGTCCCGTAATTTGGTTAAACGTGTGACTTAAAAAAAAGATTCCAAAATTTCAAACCAGTTTTCAGATAAAAATATCTCGGCATGAAAATTAGTGAGCAATCCAATTCCTTTTGCAAATAATAAATAAAAGTATGCATCTGCGATATTTTGCTAGGTATAACCTACCCTACGTTGTTTATTTTTCACAAAACTGACGCGTTAGCGCATCGCCCGAAGCGAAGGTTTATTAAATTTCTGTGATGGCTTGCAATAATCCGATGCATCGTCCACATATTCTCCCGCCCGCAGATACCCGTTGGCTCGGGTAACCGCAACCCGGGGGGTTATAGCCGGGTAAAAATATATATTTGTCACAACGTGCATTTTGTACGGAGTAATAATATTTTGCTTATTAGCCCAATATTGAAGCATGTGTAACGTAGGTACAGTTGGTAAAATATATTATTTGCACCTATTTGTAATAATAACATTGTAACAATACTATTACTTTATGCGAGAATTTGATATTCCCAAGACAATTGTATTTCTATTGTGTCTGCTAATTAGCACTCAAGGGGATAACAAATACCACACAGACATATCTAGAAGCTCACATCCTGTCGTAATGTAAGGGATTAATCTCGTGACAATTCGATAGCGCTTCTTCTTCTTTTTTTTTTGGGACAATCCTACCGCACTATTCCCAAACCACTGCAACTCCTGAAGGCAGAATCAACAGTGGCGACCACTAGAAAAGCGTCGAGGCAATGAAGCTCGACGAAGTCCCGGCGAATGAATTTAACTGTCTTGGATCCCGCAACGAAATTATTATAAATTATATTCGATAACGCTTGTCAATCCCGATACATTTTTAACATTTAAGCAATCGCTATTGTGACGATTTCTATATTTGAATGTCACTTGTGTAAAACATCTGGACGGTAAGTCTAGAATCACATAATTATTACTTTTATCACTGTACAAAGCAGACTGATTGATGACGCATAACATTGTTATGTTATTACTTCTAAATAAATGCTACTTCTCCCCTTGCCATTAAGTTAATAGTATTATAAAAAAAAAACACTCAACAAAAAGCAATATTAAAATTCTTGGCTACAAGCCCGCAGGCCAGAAATAGTCTCAACAGAAAGCCCCGTTTTAATTATATTTAATAGGGCCAACAAAAATTCAATAATTTCCCTCAACGTAATTAAATAATATGAGGAAGGAATATAACGAAAAACTTCGGTCACAATAATAAATAAAAATATGTTCAAAGCACTCCAGAGCGACGAAACGATTAGCGGTGCGCACAGTGCTTCAACAACGTTTTTTGCGCAGACAAAAAACTTTTGATGTTTTATTGCGTTCAATTTGTATTTATATATTACATCCAATTGAGAGGGTATGCGGTAAAGTACTTTAAGTGCTTAGGTACAATATTGTGACCATAAATCTCTTATAATAACCTACATATTTTATAATAAAGAGTTGTTATACTTGTTATCCATTCTTTTTTAGCTTTGTGAGCAGCCATTGTTTCAACACAAAAGCTTCACAACACGTGTAATATTCCCTCATTAGGAGGCGTTTGTATAAAATTCTGTTTGTCATAGTTTCATGTTTCGTAATTGTCATTTGATTCTGAATGATTCGGGTTACTTGGGATAAATAATACTCATAATAGGTACGTCTTTGAGAGACAAAAAAAATGTTTATTCTAGAAAATGTTCTGGAATTTTAGGTAGGCGAATTTGCTGTCTAAATATTTTCTTTGTTTCGGTAGACAAAATAATTTCAGTAAAAATATTTGTTGTGTCAGCACAGTTTCAGAAATGTATTTTATTTATGAGTAAGATCGTCAAACAATAATACGAGTGTTTTATATTGTTTGACGATCTTGTCAAACAATAATTTATTATCTAAGGAAACACTCTTCTACACTCTTCGTCAACGTTATATATACTTAATTATGAATAAAGTGTTCACATTTTTCAATTTGAAATATCATTTAATTCTTCCCATTTTTAATCTTCATCATTTCTCAAAACACCTCCGGAAACCTCTATTACATAATAAAAGAAAATGGAAATCACGCCAATCGGACTGGCAAATTCAATCACGAAGTCAACCTTATATAATTATGTTTGCCTCCTTGCTTTTTCTGGCGGAATGGTGACGTCACTGCCAACTGATATAGCTGCACGGTTCATTGACTCGTCACAACTTATTTTTCCTAAAGAATGACCCATTTTCTTCACCTCTTTGGCTGATTTTCCTTTAAGGAATTTTTGTTTGAAACGTTCTTGCAATCGTATGTGAATTTTATGAATTGTTTTTTTGTTTTCTGGTCAAATAATATAAAAACTTTTTATATGGGACAATCCCAACGCACTATTCCCAAAAGATTACAAGTCCTGAAAGCCGGAATCAACAGTGGTGACCACCAGAAAAGCGCCGAGGCACTGAAGCCCGACGAAGTCCCGGTAAATTAATTTAACTTTCTTGAATCCCGCAACGAAATTAATCAGAAAAGAATAAGGGAGGATTCGGGAATAAAACCAACTTACCTCCATATAAAGCAGGAGACAGAAAAACAAGGCCAATAGGCACAAAGGAAGAATAAAATAAAAAATACTTGCTAGTATTAATCGTTTCCAAAATCCTGATAACATTATTTTTTAAATATTATTGATAGATTGATAGAGACACTTTTGAAGACCCAATGACGCTACTATCAAAATGACCACTTACTGGGTCTGTAGCGATATCAATGACGCCACATACGAACTAAATCACAAAATCCTGCATCTCGCTAGCAGCGTTTCTGCCGCTATTACCAAATATCTAAACAATTAACCACTGAGACGCGATAAGAAGAAGAAAATCTCCAGAAACTAACTAAATAATAATGAAAAATTCAAAGTGCCCAAGAAAAATAATTTACCGAGCTTCCAGTAAAGTTAAAAAGAAAAATACAAAGATTTATCGGAGTTTTCAAATAAAGGTAGAAAAAGAATTATGAAAGATTCAAAACTTATTTTATTGCTTTAAAACTGAATTTCAGAGTAAAAGGTAAAGCTGTATGGCTTCATGCCAAATCGATTGTCAATGATGTTCTTAGGGAATCTTAGTTCTACTTTTCTTAGCGTTATGATGAACTTGCTTGAATGTTTTCTAACACACGATTTTTGTATTGGGATTATTGGAGTCTTCAATACCTCTATTTTTTATGTGTTATAGGCGCGTTTGACCGGTATTCAGGCTAGAGTTTGACAAATAATTAATCAGCCGCAAATTCCTAATTCAGAGATATTTTGTGATCTCTCTACGTCACTTTAGGGTTTCCTGTAAGAGAACTCAACGTTGAATTGAACTTGTCTTTGTATATGTATTTTATTTTCACATTGTATTCAATATGGTTTTTAGTGATCTCAATAAAAAAAACTAGTTAAAAAAAGGCCTTACTTTTACCGCGCTTAACTCAAGAATCTTAATCAAAATCCACGTTGTAATAGTATAACTTCTGGAAAGCAAGAGGGTTTTGAACTTGACACCGTCTTCACATCACATTTACACAACAAGTCGAGTGTACATGAGCTTTATGAAGCATCACCCCACTTCCTGCGATTTCCTGAAGTTTTAAACCGTCAATAATACGATTGGGTGCGCAAGTCCGCCATGACACGTTTTCACTAGTTTCACCCTTTGGCCCATTGGGGACCATCATGGTTCCGCGTTAGCAGGTTGTCTTTGCTTTTTCGTACCCTATGGCTTGGTTTTAATGGGTTTTGGCAAAGGTAGCAATGTGTGTGCGTAGTGGGCTTATACCGTTACTTGGACAAAAATTATGATACTTTTTTTGTTTTTATTCGATCAATCAAATATCCACCACAGTAAATTGTGATGTCCTACGAATTCTTTTTTCGAATATCGAAAACATTTGCTTTTCATTGACTTATTCATACGATATATTAGACTAAAAAAAGATATCAAAATCACAAACATAAAAACATTCGTATTCTAGAACAATAAGAACATAAAATGCAAACCGTTTCAGACAACATTTCAGTCGCAATTCGCAATGCATGGTAATCAAAAATATTTCATATGTCTGAAGTCTGAGTGCTTATCACGGCCTCAAAAGTCCAATTTCAGTCCAAAATTTAAGCCTTATGTAATATATCTTCTCTTTATTATTCTGTGAGAGCTGTCTTTTAAAATAAGCATTTGAATAAAATAAAAGAATTCTACATTACTGACGATATTCATATTTTTGTCATAAAATACAAAAGGTTAATACGAAGTAAAATAACAGCGTAGCGACCAACTTTCATGAGTAAACTCAAGTTTATGTTTTAGTAAACTAAATTAAAATGAATACACCAAACTCAATCCTGTTTCTCAGAAATGGTCCATTTTAGCAAAATTAAGGATGTTATTATTTTGTAAATGTATTGTTTAATTATCCTACCATCTTAGTCGTTAAATTAAATTTTCGTGGATAGAGAAGGCATTTTTTGTTTTGAATTTTAAATCTGATAGTCAACTTTAATATTAATTTTAACACTCGCTGACATACACAGATCTTATTGGTAATGTTCTTCAGAAAGGTCAGGTGCGTATTACTAAAACCGGCGTGTGTGTATGACCAGATGTACTAACGTAAACGATGCAAAAAGATTAAGAAAGGATTGTAACAGGTGGCGTACTATAGTTTGTGCCTGTTTCTTGGAAAAAGTCATGAATATGTATTTGTAAAAATCTTGAAATAGCACTAATATTGTTTTGTTCTTTGTTTCAGACTGGCAAACACTTTCATCGAACTTCACTTCTCATAAAGGCATTTAATCACAAGTTCCGCCTGGATCTTGAGCTTAACACGTAAGTAATAATTATAAGATTTTTGTCTACAGCGAATTTTGACAAGTTACACTGTGCGGTTAATGTTTGGTGAGGTGCGTGTCTTTTTTAAACAATTTCAGGAAACTATTATTTTTGGGGGAATAAAAAGCATTGTGTTATATTAAAAACACAAATTTTCCAGGATTATATTCTGCAAACGTTTTTGCAGGATTAAATTTGATGAACTATTCATGTACACACACGAATGTTTAATAGAAGAATTACAGAAATAGAAAAACAAGCAAAAAGGTGATGTCTATTTCAATTGAAATCTACTTCAGCACTCCTAATATAGGAGAATTTGTATAAAAAATGTGTGCGATTCAATCATCGAGACTTCAACACTTATAATAAAAAATATCTTCATACACTGAACGTCTACCTAATCGAAAAAATATATTTTCCCAACCCACAATTGTTAAACCACGATCCTTTCGGCACTCTTATTTATACCAAACCCGTACCTAACTAAGAGCCAAATAAAAGAAAAAAAACTTTCCAATTTGTTGAAAATAAATACACCAATCGGCCCACAGAACCCGAATGGTACAAAACGCTAACAAATTGTACCAACTCAAGGGAGGACTTCAAAAACAGTTTGAACCAACACCTTAAATGAAATATACTGGGTTCCCGTGATCGCAACTTATGGAGGTAAGGTAAACAGGGATAGACATACAAAACACCTTAGGGTTAGAAAGGGAGGATGAAAGAAGTCGTTCAAGGATTCGCTATTACGAGGGAATCGCTGGCTTTCTTTCCTAGGTAAGCTGTTTGTAATTCTGTAAGAGTTCACTTTTTGCAAAATTTATATTATTATAGTTCGGGCTAGGTGAATGGGGTATTCGAGGGCACGAGGTTGATTTGGGAATAAAAGGTTATGGACCTTGAAATACTTGAAGCTCATTTTTACCTTAAGGGATTTTTAGTACATCGAAAAAGTTTAGGATCTGTTTAAATGATGATGTGGCTTGGTAGTGCAACTTACAACAACAGTTTAGTGTTTTATTCAGCTGATATTTTCACAGTGTACACATAATATCACGAAGGTTTGCCCGAAATGTAAGGCATAACACAGTCATATTTCAGTCCAATGATTAACCTTTCATGTGTTTAAGACGTGGATCCACAGTGGATTTACAATGGCTTCTCTATTGTTTGGTATTTACGGGCACATGATCGGTTTAGGTTCCACAGAGCAAGCCATTGCCATCAACTGATCACAAATCCAGATCCAGGCTACTTCTAACAAAATCCAAACGAAAAATACCAATAAAACTTTACACGACCGAGAATCGAAGCTGGGCCGCAACCGATCATGTCGCTTTTTTTGGTACAAATCAACCGCACTATTCCCAAACCACTGCAACTCCTGAAAGCCAGAATCAACAGTGGCGACCAACAAAAAAGCGAAGACGAAGTCTCGGAGAATGAATTTAAGTGTCTTGTATCCCGCAAAGAAATTAATCAAAAAAGAATAACGGAGGAGTAGGAAAAAAAAAACATTCATCATGTCGCTTGCGGCCAGTAGCATATTGAGGCAGCAACAGTATCATCATCATTCCAGCCTTAAGATGTCCACTGCTGAACATAGACCTCAGGTGTCACCACATCGACCGTGCCGGCAACAAAATAATCATACAGAATTAACAGGATCACTCCCTCTCTTTTTACTTGCCTCTCGAATAATAAACAAACACGAACATTTTTCCTTGTCAAATAATTACCATAGAATCCTACTTCCGTCGAATTTGCTTCGGAAATCAATATGGAAATATTATGTAAAATATTTACATACTGCCGGCCCTCAGGGATTCCGTTCGTGGGCATTTTATTTCAGCTTGTTCGTCTATTTGACCCAATTCTCAATTGAGATGGATAGGGGCACATCGGTTGTATGGTTTCAAAGTCTATAACGGATATAGGTGGACATAGGTAGAAACATTTTTTGTTTTATATATTTTTATTAAAGGGATGAATTTCAGCAAAATCGACAACGCCGTATACTGGCATTACCGGAACCAGCTTGCTTCACGCCATATATATTTTTGTCAATGTATCAGAGATGGCGCTGTGTTCTCAAAACGTATGGGAAAATGAATTATCTTATTATATTTTTTTCATTAGTTTTTCCTGTGTTTTAATAGTTATTCTTTTATTCGGGGCAGAAATAAATCCAACAAATTAAAGATCATGTAAATCGGTCAAGCTGTTCTCGAGTTATAAATAGTGTAACTAACCCGACTTTGTTTTATATATAAAAGATATATCGATATAGATTGTCAAAAACTCAAGAATGCAGAAGATTGACATGCTTTACTGAATTGTGACGTGGTTAATCACTTTCATTTTGGACTTCAGCAATCCTGTCGCCGATAGAATGCCGCTTTCTCTAGAGGATCTAGTGGCAGTTGGTAAGTGCGACCTGGGCTTTTAAGGTTAAATGCCCGGATCAGGGAAATTATTGATTGGTTTTTCATCAGAAAATTGTCTAGTCGGTTAAAGTCTGTATTTTATCCGGCACAAAAATGAGCACGTTCCTCATTATATGTAATTTATAACACAGGTTCTTAGAAAACTGTAGGGAAAACAGACGTCATACTAGGTGTGATCTGATCAGGTGTTTGTTTGGATTTTTCATTAGAATATTCTCAGCCCGGAGTCTGGACAAAATTAGGCACGTACTTCATTACATGGAATTCATCAGTAAATATGAAGGGACCGGTCAAACTGTGGATGTAGGTATTGGTAGGTGCAATATACCTTCCGCGAAAACAGAGGTCCTATTTTAAATAAAGCACCTCAAAACATCACTTTTCTCCGAATACTACCTCTTTAGTTCAGCATTTAGCTTCATAGCAGGGTTCCCTGTTCAAAAGTTCGCAAGCTCGTTAGACGTTAAAATACACTGAACTAGCGAATAGTCTCCTTTGTAAGTAAAGAAAATTCTTTCCCGTACCGAAGGAAATTTCACATTTAAGAATAAAAAGTCCGCCTTATTAGGCCAGGGGAGCAACGCTGCAGGTTGTGACATTCGATGTTAAGGTATGTAGAAAAAGTAGATTGAAAAGCTTTCTCATTCTATTGCCGTGTTCTGCAATGTAATTTGACTTATGTACAAGAACTCCTTAATTATTTAAGGATAGATTTATTTTATTTTCTATTATCCTGCCTTTGTATAATACTGAATGACTCGTCATTTTTTAATTTTTTAATGTTTTCTCTATTAAAATAAAAGTTAGATAAGTCTTCATTCTTAGACCTAAAAAGTTTTTGGCTAAAATTCTCATAAGAAACACGACTTTGGAAAATAAATACCTATGGCTTACTTTGCATAAAGACGCGAGAAATCCTATACACATGCTCAGTATGTGCAAAAACCCTGACTTCTCATAACATCCCACGTCCGCATAATGTCTGCGACGTCATTTTTCCGCAATTGTTTACAATTTTCAGTGTCCCCTCTTTGTCTGTTACTCCTTTTAGATATGCAACATGTCCAGTGTTGCCCAGCCAGTGATTAATGCGCACCCGCTTAAACATGTTCGTTTCCATTTTAAAATTTACATTTCCAAATGAAAATGTTTGCGGACATGGAGTGTTGTGCCGTTGTGTTGTTTTTACTTGTTTTTGATGTGTTGTTATTTTATGTAGTGTTCTGTTCGGTGGTTTATGACGTGTCACTTGTGACAGGTTGTTCAAAAGGTGGGCTTTCGGTTTTGATTGATTGTGTCGCAATTTTATCTGGACTAGTTAAAAGCGTTTAATCATACATTTGGCCTTCTTCTCAATGACAAAAAATATTTTATTCTTGTTGAATAGTCTTACAAAATAAATTGATTTTAACCAACGTTTTAGTAGCAATGCATCTAAGCAATTTACGTCAGAATCTTCTGCTTCGACCTCGCCACTTCGCGTTACTCGGGATCGGCTTTCCCAGTCCTTCGAATCACGACTTGTTATGCTGATAAAATTATCTCTACATCTGACAAGAAAAAATCCTACTAAAGTACAAAAGGCTAGTTTTTGCAACACAGACCCAACAAACAAACACCAATGTCACAACACATCGTTACACCGAAGATAAGCTGCACAAAGAACACACGATGCTTAACACGCTGTAAATCGCAAAACAACTATTTCTGTGTGTTTGCAACAAAAATGTTGATTGGCACACAAAAGAGCGTCGCGGGCATGTTGCAGCTGCGTTTTGTTTGCGCACCGCTTTTAATGAAGTTGTCGAACGGAGCGACATTTTGTAGCGGGACAAGTAACACGCTGCTAGAGAAAATGTCTTGCGAAAAACGATAATTAATTGTTCATATTAATATAATTGAATGGTAAAGAAAAATCTATGTCTTTTGAAGTCTATCTTATATAATCACACTGTCAAGCTGTAATAGCAAAAAAAAACACGTGCTTAACCTTTAAGTAGGGACACAGGGTCTCACAGACCTTGGTTACTTGTCGTTGACGTGAAATAAAGTACTTCCCCGCGCCCCCCGTCGCTTAGCGGCTCAGTAGCTTCGAGTTTAGTCGCGAAACCCCCAACGAAGGAGAAGGTTGCGTCGTGCGGTGCAAAATACGTAAGTTATATGAATTTAAAGTTTAGAATGGGTCTGTGGGACCCTATGTCCCCAGATCTCTTATAAAATAAATTGTATAACATTTTTTTGTTTGTTTTAGATTTTATATCCAAATGGCCGAAAATAGTGAACCTAGTACTTCTGGTTTGAAACGACCATTGCGAGATGTACCTAGGGAACAACAGTCGAATAAAATATTACGTCTAAACAGTCCATCTTTTGAAAACGAACTGAATTCTATTTTGTTGGCTTCGGATGACTCGGATAATGAAGAAGAAGTCGAAGATCTTCTTGTTGATGAAGCTGAATTTCGCCAGCGCCATCCAGAATATGATGAACAAGATCAAATTGAAGAAGAACTACCCTCTGATTCAGAAAATGTGATGATCGAACACAGCTCAAGTGAAAGTTCAGAAAATGATGTGCCGCTTTCAGAATTATCTACACCTAATTATTATTACGGTAAAAATCGTTACAAATGGGCAAAAACCCCACCAAGTAGTAGGGTAAGAACACCACATCACAACATTGTTCTGCGTACGTCTACTTCGAGGTTGACTGTGATGAATAGTTACGAAGCTTATGATATTTGGAATCAATTATTTGATGAAGATATGCGGCAAACTATTCTGAGGTGGACCAATGTGAAAATAGCTTATTACAGAGAACGGTATAAACGCCAAAATAAACCAGAACTAAAAGATCTAGATCTGATAGAATTGAATGCTTTTTTGGGTCTTCTATTTTACTCGGCTGTTTTAAAATCTAACCATGAAAACACATCTTTCATATTTGCAATGGATGGCACAGGGTGTGAAATATATAGATGCTGTATGTCGGAGACCAGATTTCTTATTCTTCAATTATGCCTGAGATTTGATAATCCAGCTGATCGAGCAGAACGACAAAAGGCTGATAAAGTGGCAGCTATATCAGAGATTTTCGAAAAATTTGTTGCCAATTCTCAGAAATTATATGAACCAAGCGAGAATATTACCGTGGATGAAATGCTTGTCAAGTTTCGTGGGCGGAGCCACTTGATTTCGTATATGCCAAAGAAACCTGGAAAATACGGTATGATAATTCGTGCTATGTGCGATTCTAAGACTTTCTATTTTTACAATGGATATTTATATGCTGGAAAAGGCTCTGATGGTACTGGATTGACGGCTAATGAAAAGAAGTACCTTGTTCCAACACAATGTGTCCTTCGCCTGACGCAACCGATTCAAGGTACTAATCGCAATATTACAGCAGATAATTGGTTTTCTTCAGTGGAGCTCGTTGATGAACTTGCTAAGAGAAAATTGACTTATGTCGGAACAGTGAAAAAAAATAAGCGGGAGATACCAATCGAATTCTTACCACATAAGAATCGACAAGAATGTTCGACATTATTTGGATTTACTGGTCAAAAAACGTTATGCTCTTATGTACCTAAACCAAACAAAGCTGTGCTCTTAATATCTTCTATGCATCATGATGATAAAATTGACAATGTTTCTAAAAAACCTGAAATGATTTTATATTATAATTCAACAAAAGGAGGGGTAGATGAAACTGACAAGAAGTGTTCTATTTACTGTAGCAGCCGCCGAACTCGAAGATGGCCAATGGTGATATTTTTTAGGATTCTTGATTTGAGTGGCGTCAATGCTCATATACTATACAATAAACATCAAAATAAGGATATAGATCGAGGTATCTTTTTAAAAAAATTAGCCCGTTCTCTCGTTGTACCTCATATGCAAAGAAGATACACATCAAACAAAAATTTACCAAGAGAACTGAAACTAACCATGAAACGCATTTTGGGTAAGGATGTGCCCCCTGATGATGAACCAACTCCTGAAGAAAATCAAAATAAGAAGAAAAGATGCTACATCTGTCCATCAAGACTTCAAAGGAAAACTTCCTACAGCTGTGTTGCATGCAAAAAGCCTATATGTCTGCAATGCTCCAATCCACTATGCAAGGAGTGTCAAATATAATGGGGTAATTGACCCCCTGTCAATTTTTTTTTGTTTATTGTTAGAGTTACAAAATTTTTTTTTTCTTATAAAACAAAGATTACTTTTTAAGGGAAATATTTAATTTTGTTGATTATTTAGGAGAAAAAATATTTAGTACATCATAAGTGATCTCATTGCGAATTGAGACTGAACAGTGCCTATTTTTGTTTAGTTTGTATTTAAAATAATAATTCTTATAAATAAATGCTAAAATGTTCAAAAGTCTATTATTTATAAGCCTATGATTCACACTGATTAATTAAAATATGATTTATTTTGTTATTTCATATCAAAATAATAGAAATATTACAGGGGTCTGTGGGACCCTATGTCCGTTCTAGTGTTCCAAAAAAAACATGTCCCTAGTTAAAGGTTAAGAAGCGTGTTAAGTGGTAAATTGAATTGAATACGTATTTGTCTTAGTTCATCTTGTGTCCCTTTTAAAAAAGTCACACGCATAAAAAAAACAAGTGTCAAGCTTTTTTTTTAATGTTTGGCTTCCGTTTGACCACTATCTCACCTGTTGGTAAGCAATGATGTGATTTACGGTGAAGCACGCTTGCATAGAAGTAACCTATTCACTCTTGACTTAAAGACCCTTAGTTTGTAGCTTTCAAGTAACATAGACTCCAGCAGATAATTTCACTACTTATCTGTACGCACAATGAAAGTATTCGCAAAACGCTTTGTGCATATGGGTGAGACGTCTACCATGTACCGATGGCGCATTGGCGTTACACTTTTTGATATTGGCAATCTCCAGATTTCGTTTATTTAATTGACGTAGTGCAATAACATAAAGTTGATTGTCACAAAGAGTGTCACGAGCGTATTGCAGCTGCTTTTGCTTGCACAACACTTTTAATTAAGTTGTCGAGCGGAGCGACGGGCGGACGGTTCTCGAGCGGGACAAGTTACACGCTGATAGACACTTGAGTGTTATTTAAACAATAATATTAATGTTGCCATTGCTCAACAGCGACGAACCTCGACCAACACGTTAGGAGATTCGATACGCGACTTGTGCAAGGGCATAATTCAGAAATTTGTCTCCTGGACACGGCTCGTGTTGTAAGAAGGTTCCTCTCTCTCTGGAGCCTAACCGCTGCTAAGTTGGACCCTGTTCCCGATACCGGTGGGCTACTAGTTTTTATATTCTAAAATTTTATTATATTATTGTTCAAAAATGTATGAAAAAAACACTATTTCATTGAATAAATGGGGCCATTGTAGCAATAGATTCACAGCGTGACATTTTTAGTAACTGAATCTCGTATGTTAATCTTTTTGATCTTATAAGGATAAGTGATTATTATGTCTTAACATATAAGCCAGTGTGTTACTATTAGGTTTTACTTTAATTTAATATAAATAATATCAAACTTTTGAATTCAAAACAAGGTTGCGCAAGAAACAAAAATGAAATTGACACACAAAGAGCCAGTACGTTGTTCTGATGCGAACTTCGCGCGTAGCTTTTAATAAAGTTGTCTTGACTCGTCAGACAATCTTAAAACAACGAAGGGGCATGATTTAATTATCTTTCACGATCTAGATCTTTAGCAGCGTGTAGAAATGGTTTCAATAAGCGTGATACATGATATTCAAAGTGCTGTATTCTATGCTACAGTAGCCAATGCTATACAAAAACAAGAAAAATATTTTATAAGTGACTCGCACGGGAGATACAGACAAGATGAAAACAAAATATTAAAAAAAACCCGTTCGAAACAAAAAAGGCTCCTATGGTCTAGAAAGCTGTTTAATTGCAGCATGGTATAACCAACATGTTGATAACTTCATAATTGTCGAGTGATACACATTTCCAAACAAAATACAAATATTAACGTGGTCTTCCTCTGAAACTGTGCAAAAGATTTGTAACACAAAGAGTCAAAAGCGTGTAACCTTACATTTTGTTTGTATCTTTTAATGAAGTTCCGACCAGAGAAAATGGCACAAGTAATAAGCGTTAAGCGTTTCACAGTAGAGAGAAAGAAGAGAGAGAGAATATTCGAAATGTTGTTACTCAAAAACAAAATAGTAATTACACAATATTTAAGGCATGCAAAACGTTGTACGATGCAGCCGGTGCAATTTATTTATAAGGCACTTTTAATGAAGTTGTCGTAAGCCAGCGGCCGTGGTAATGTGTTTGTGGAGCAAGTTATTGGCGAGCAGCGGAGACAATATTGAAGCGTTTATGTGGAATATTTGGCAGATTGTGCGATGCAAGTTAAAAGGGGTAAAGATAAATCAAATTATTCTTCTTAAACCTAATGCTATTCAGATACTTACATTGAAAAATTAATCTGCTGATTAAAGGTGTTGATATTTGATTGTTGATGTTTTGGTTTTTGAAGTTGAGTAACCCACCCGTGTGGCTATGGCCAATAAAGTTGTTTTCAGTTGTTTTCTATTTAATATGACACACTTGAATTATTAAAATGTGTTATCAAAATTATTGTGGTAGATTAAAACCGCGATGAATTCAAAAACTAGCCCAAAGGCCATTATTTTCTGAAATATGACCCATGACACTGGGTCCCAGCACTAACAAAGAAATTTTTGGTTCAAATAAATGTCACAGGATGGCGCGATATGCATCGATTCGTTATTGAATTGTGTATAAAATTAACATTTTCTAGAATTAACCATAAATATTGTAAGTTTTTTTTTTTTAAATTAACTAAGCACAAAATTATGCAAATTGGGCTCTGAACACATTTCAAAGATTTCAAATTACTGAGTCATACCATTCGATTTTTTAAATTTATATTGTAACAATTTTTGGTGCAATGAAACTGTTAAAACGTGCAAAAAATACTATAAAACAAATCGTCACTGTATTTAAAGAAAAAAATAGTCACGAACCCTTTTACTTGCAAGTCGGTGCTAACACCATCTAAAGCCGTGGAACGGAACCGAACGCGACGAAAAACGCTAGTTACGTCAGCATGATTTCTTTGTTGGGATGAGGCATATGTATGCTAGTATTATATTATATGTGCCCATGATGTAACTGCCACTGCGAAAAGCGGATTTATGTTTTAGTACTAGAAAAAGATTTGGATTTCTTGCATAGTTCAATTTCTGAATATATTTACAATAAATCATTGTCTGAATAAGTCATTTGAAAAATTTTCCAAGTCGTCCTGCTTACACCTTGCCCCACAACTCAATTTAGACGAGTTCGCACCACGTCTGCTGCAGAAAGCGAAGGGCTCAAAATTCGGGACTCAAATTGGAACATGGAGGCGACACCAGCAGGTTGTGTGACACGGGGAACGTTTCTGATTAGCTCGTACACTACTGTCATTGCCTTCTAATTACTGCTAGAAGTAATATAGGTTCCTTTTTCATGGCCTGGAAGTGTAACTTGAGATTCTTTTCGTACAGAGAATGTTTTGTTGCTGATGTTATAATAAAAAAATAAGGGAAGTTCTTAAAGTTTTGCTAATGGTTACCGTTGATAATTTCGTTGGTTTCTTTAAGGTTCCTGTTCACAGCATGAAAATCTACAAGGAGATTTATATAAAACAAAGATTGTCAATTATGGCAATCTTTCAGGAGATGAAAGTACTCATGAAAATAAACAAGTTACTACGGAACCAACTCCAATAAATATGAAAAGAAAATCAGTTATCCCTGTTATATCCTAGTTATACAACATATCTAAATGTACCAAACAGCTGATTTTTTTTCACTTTACTGTGTTGAACCTTGAACCCATAATAAAATGTTTACATTTTATATTTATTTTGGGAATTTTCACCTCCTAAAACATTGCCCATAAACTAAATATTACTCTGATGAAAGCAATAATTCGAAGCAAAGTCACTCTCAAAGTGTCTGCACCAATCGAGGAATCCATAGCGCTTGAATGCAGTATTAATTGCCCTTCTGCCCGATGCTAAGACGTTCTGATTAACTGAGTCAGTAGGTCATTCAGAGTCCTCTCACAGATTCGTCTCAATAATGTCTGAACTAGGGCAGTACCTGCATTTAAATAAATGAGAAAAATACAGAGCAAAAGCACGCTGAAAAGAGGTTATTGATTTGAGATTATAATGAAAATCAACTACGACAAAATCTAAAAACCAAAAGGAAAATTTAGAAAAACAATACCAGGAAACAACTCAATCAGTTTCAAAGAAGAACGAACTCCCCAAAGTACAAAAACTTAATCTCCATTAAAAAAAAATAATCACGAAGAAAATCGTTACGTCATCCTTCATTTTGGGTTAATCTCCAAAATGTTACCGTGTAAGCGTAATTCTGCGAAAACAGACTCGGGTGGGCGCCATATTGTTTACGATGACGTCACCCTCCCTGGGAGACAAGGGGCCCGATTGAAAAACAATACAGCGGTGGGGACGGCCATGTAAATAGCGAGAATGATGGGTTTGTAGAAGATTTTATTTTTATTATGTTTGTCAGTGCAAAGGTAACTTTTTTCGTAAGCATATTTATGGTTTAAAGAGTACTAAGTATTTTCGACCATGTCGAAGTTTGATGGATTACTAATGCTTTTCTTTGAGGGTTTGTTTTATCTTGTAGTGAATTTCTTTCGACAAACAAACGAGATTATTAGGTTCGTTTTTTTTCATTGTTCATGTTAGAAGCTTTAACGCCTTTCTCAGAAGATCGGAAACGGAAAAGCGGTTTAATTTTCAATGTGATTGTATTATCATCTCATTAAATACAAAACAAACAGCCTCCACAGCCTTAATCCTCATTACAACATTAAAACCACAATTCAAATAAAATTGTCATTACAACAACGCAAACAAATTTTAATAGAGCCCTTCTAACTAAAAGCAACGCACAAATTACTCGGGGCCCGCAGGAAATTGAATTTGTCAGCCTCTACGAGTGACAGCTCTGTTTGATTTAATACTCTTTGGTAGTTAAGGGGTGCTCCCGAAACTATGACCTCTACAAATGAACTTGATTGGTTGTTGGAACTGTAATAGTGATTATCTTTAGGCCTGTGATTGGCTTGTACAAATGTTGGCGATTAGTGATTGGAAAACTTTTCTGAACTTGAATAGTTATTGTTGAAAACATAAAATTTAACAATCATTTATTTGCATCAATAAGGAACAGATAGTTTCCAGGCAATAATTAGAAATCTCTTATTTTGCCTTTAGTTTCGACGTGCAAATTAGTCATAGAAGTTATTAGATCACTTAAGTCAAAATTCATGGAAGCATTCAAAGTAAATTAAGATTAATTAACATAAATAATTATAAAATTAAAAATAAATTATATCACATAGATTGAAATTCGAACATTTAATTTTAAATATAATTATCATCCTCTACAACTTATAATGTAAAAACGCCAGTACACTGTAAAACCATTTATCAATAAGTAGATTTGTTAAACTATGCTTAAAATTAAAGAATGGTAATATTTTTATGGCAGTCTAAAAGGCAGAATTTTAGTGTAAAATTTAATGCACGTAATAGTGCATGTTTAGAATCTTATCTGTCTGCAACATACATTTATAACTTCACGCTTGTATTTTCCGAAGAGTTAGGCGGATGTGCACCTACCCACGTTTCACCAGTTATCTTTATGTTCCATGTTATATGGGACGAGCCTATTGCGATCAACCGGGCATGAATCCAGACTTCAGGCTTCGACTGAGAAATACCAGATATAAAACCCAAAAATATTTTTATCGATCTGGGAATCGAACCCAGGAGCTTTTGCTCACAGGAGGACCAAGAGTGCCATACAAGGAGTCTTCTGGCGCCCTTGTGCTGGTTTGGTCCCTGGGGTAGCCAAAGCGTGAAACGTGTTCTGATACGCCCGTAATGGGAGGTGCTCCCTCATTCGCAGAGGATTCGCGGTGAGTGCTAACTCGTGCCCATGTTCCCATCATAAGCGGCACAGGAAGACACCGTGGAGTTTTAGTGGGTTAGAGTCCCACATATGCGCTATCTCCCCGTGGTAGCGCAGTATGCATGAGCATTACTCCAAGCTAAAAAAAGGAACTTTTGCTCAGTTTTAGTTGTTATTGAAAACATAATTTATATTTACAATCTAATCTATATTTGATATAAAGCCTCCAATTAAACGATACCGTCTAAAACACCGAAATTGGTTTACTTTTAATTAAAATAGATGATTACTTTGTTCTACCAGCTTGAACAAAACTGGTGATCAGTCTCCCCCAAGATAATGTTGCACATTTTTTTATGTTTGTTTTAATTACAAAGCCAAGACCAGCATACCAATCTCATCTACATCACACGAAAGAGAACAAAAAAACCGTGGACGCGCCAAAAGCACATACACAAAACGCTTGAAGGCTGCCTGTCTCGCTTAATCCTATAGAAATCTCCAAAAAAAGAGCGAGAGGGGAGGTTGGCAGGGATAATAAACCATTTTCGCGTGTCTTTCATAATTTATTCAGAACAAGTGGTCGGCGGGAACACCGTAATGAGATGAATTCAAATTAATGCTCCTCCTTATCTCTAACAAGACGAGGATTATGCTTTGCTTAGAAATGAAATTTATTCAAAGGGAAATTTTCTGCGTCATTTTGTATATTTGTTAGTTACGGTTGGGAACTGAGCGAAATTGTAAAAATAAATTTAGATTGTAATGAGGTCGGACTAAAATTTTGGTTGGTCTGGGATTTGAATTAATAAGGAATTTGAGTTTTCTTCTTCGAAAAGGGTGATGGTTTAATCTAATAATTTTAATACTTACTGGTTAATTTTCTGTCTTTTCTGTTATAAACAATAGCTAGATTAGTAACAGAAGCGTTTTTTAATAATTTAATTCAAACTCTAATTATTTATTTCAATTAAGCCATTTAGAATTATCAAACAGTCAATCATTCTAAAACATGAAGCTTAGTTGCTCATTCGGAAACGTCTCAATGGAGAAGAACGTGCAAGAAAATTCACGGACAGTCTTTTCAATCAGTAAAAAATATTAGTTACATTACAACAAAAAAAAACAGAAAAACAAGCAGTAACTTTAGAAAAAAAGTACGTACCTATTTATTCCCCACAATTAAATAGCAACGTTTTTGCTGAAAAAACCGGATAATAACCAGTTTCACGGTGCTTTTATTTATTATTTCCGCAAGTTGACGGAGTGGTCTTCTAGGGGGGAGTAAATACCCCACCCTACTTTACTTAGTACCCCACTCTACTTGACTGTACTGTTTTTGGGTACAGATGAATTACCCCGTATCCTTTCGTGACATAGGTACTGTTTTGATAAAACGCCTTATCATATTCATAAGATTTTTTTGTCTTTTAGAAATTTTACATTAAAATTTGTTCATACTCGCATGCCGGTTATGTGTACTACCCACCTGCCCTTTCTGAAAAACATCACAAATAAGATCCACGTATGTCATTCAAGGGCGTCTACTCCAACCCTTTCCAATCAATCATAAATGAAACAAAAATACTAGGTCAGGATCACCGCAGCTACCTGCGGTGATCCTGACATAGTATTTTTGTTGTTTCTGCCTACTCTCATAGAAAATTGTGTGGTATGTATGTAGAAACTTTTATTTTGCCGTTGTATATATTCTTCAAGTAAGCAGCCTACTGCAAAAATTTATTACAAAAATCAAAAAGTAGATGCTTGAATAAATAGTTGCTTTACCCGGTTTCACAAAGGACTCTTTCATGATCAATTTAAATTAAATTAAATAGATTTTTAAACGGAAGGCGGTGGTTTTAAAAATAATAAATACTTTGATACTTAAAAATTGTCATCATTAAATTACGTCGTCCACTCCTTTCAAACACAAAATCATCATCAGTTTGAAGCACTCCACAAAACAACGCGCATTTATTAAAGACAATAATATAGTATATAAAATCTGTTCCCGTAAAACCAATTCAGGATAATTATGTTTTTGTACCAATACATTTTGACTCTAATAGTCTCCTTAGCACTGTGACATCAAGTCTCCGTACATAAAAATTTCGTACGTATACTGTCAAGGCAAATGACGTTCATCTAACATAAAACCCCCATGACAGCTAGCATTATTGGATTGAAACGACAATTTTATTGATAGAGACATTTCCATGAAAGGCCATTTCTCATATTCCCGGTGCATTTTTTGAATCTGATGGTATAATCCGATTTTTTAGGGTAACCCTGCCAAAAAAGAATCCTTTTCATGTGACTGTCTATCTGCCACAGTTATTCATTTCACGAACTCAGAACTTTGGAATAGTTAATAAAATGGCTTGTCTCTTACATGTAAAAATCATATCGAAAAAGAGTTAACGTGTTATATTAATTGCCTGCATTTTCAAGCATTTTCATTGCAATCATAACTGCTTTTTAAACTACCCCGAATTAATTTTTCAAATTAATTCTTCAGAATCATAAAACGTAAAATTATTTACCTATCTTATAAATATGGTATAAAATCCGCATTTCATTCAACATTCACACATTTATTTTGGGCATCGTTCCATATTTTTCACTGCACTTTGTAATTGTCAGAGCGATAATTGAATGAATGAGTGAATTTATTAAATGAACATGTGGACAAGAGGCGTTAGGGTTTGGTTTGGGTGTTAAATTATGCGATTGAGCGATTTGCATATCTACTTAGGTGACATGAAAAATGGTAAAAGTATCAGATGAAATTTTAGTTTATCATAAAAGAAGACCACAAAATATGTTGATGCAATGCACCTAAAGATAACCAATAAGTTATGTAATAATAAGTAGGTTGATACAAATATTCAAACACCTAAAAACCCTAAAACATTTTTGCAAACTAAATCGCGGAACCACACGTTGGAAGGCTTCCTACAAGTTGAACCGACGACCTGGTGAGGGCTGCGGGAGTCTGCTGGATTCGAGAAGCACCAGACCTGTCAATGTGGTGACGCTTTGGAGAGATGTCTTACGGCTAAAATCTTGGTGATGGTGAACTAAAATTTATACCATAATCAAGCCCGCTAGAAGCACCACTTGATAAACCGCTCATCGTTCCGCTTATTACCAATACCGCAGCTTTCCGCAATAAATCATTTTATTTACTACACATTAATGATTGAAACGTTATTTCACAATCGGTACGCTGTGACGTCATTACTCAAAATGAGTAATTGTTTTTCAATTTATTACGTCATCGGATTATAATAAATGAGGTGCTTCAAGTTTTCGTGACGGCTCGGAAATGGAAATGCAGTATGCATGCTCGAATTTCGAATTTTTATTTCATATTTTGTGAAAGACATATGACGTGACGCTCGAGCGAATGAGGCACGAATTTGAACCCAACATGTTATGAAGCAATTGCTTCATGTTAAATATTCGTTTTCAACTGCATGTATTTTGGCTGGAAGTGGACCCCAACAAAGGCTTGGCAGATTGATGGACGTTGAACTACTAAGTACGTATATACTTACCTATAATCGTACCTACAATAACCTATGATTACAGTAACCAATAAGTTATGTAGTAATGTGTAAATTCAAATCATCCATTTTACGTTAGTTGTGCCAGAAAGCGTTATATACCGTTAAAGATTACCTTGCGGACATAGAGGGTTGTGAATTAGCTGCTCCAATTATTTCTTATTTTTATTTTTACAGCATGAATTTAGTCATGCTGTTTTTAATCATGGTCCGTTTGGTCCTAGTTTTAGTAATTTATGCGGCCTACCTGAAGCGTGCACTGACTAGACTGGTCCACTCAATGTAGTTGGTTCTTTCCTCAAAAGAACATTTCAGACACCAATCTACATGTTCTTCACATGATCTAACTAAGATTATGTCTGGACTTTAAAATAAACTGTGATCTCTGAGTTGGTTTCATCTTAGAGTAGTCAGATAGGAAATGCCGACCTCATCTAGTTTTAAAAAATATGAGCGACATGTTAAACTGTTTGTACAAACCGACTTACAGAAAAAAAAAAATTATCAGATGGATATTATTTCTTCAAGCATCGCTACAAATGACACTTAACTCTAGAAGTAACACTAGTAAAAAGATCTCTTTTTTTTGCAAAGTGTTCCATCTATTTTACATGACACTACGGCTGTAGATATTCCCCGAAGGCATCGCTACCTAAACTAGGATCCTGGAGAACACCCACATTTTGCTAATTAGGTTACTTCACTAGTAATAAGAAAAACAGATCCATACTTCACAAACATTCATGTTAAGGTAATTAATATGTGTAATTGTTTTAATAAGCACGTAGCTTATTAAAACAATTCATATAATAAATTCGAACAGTTAAATTCAAAACCAATAAAAAATTACTGCGCACTCATACCATAACGTTGACTCGATGTCGATACATCGACACGATACGATTCGTAATAAGAATCGATTAACATAAATTTTGAGTTCGGACCCCGTATTTGAGTGGAACGTATTTCACGTTGCAATAATTAAGTTACATCATGACGTGATATTACAGGATCGTATGAAATTGCTCATTAAACTGGGCGAGAGATCGATGTGACCAATGTGGTGCATGATTGGGTTAAGTAGGGGAATGATAGAAATTTTCTGCGTATTTTGAATACAGAAGGCATGACTGGGTTCAGAGGTTCTGGAGAGAGAGTTCTGGAGGTCAGATAGGCAGTCATCGTCATCATCACTTCAGCCGAAATCCATCCACTGCTGAACATAGTCTTCCTCCAAGTGTCGCCACATCGTCTGGCCCCGGGTGTTTCACATCCACCTGATTCCCACACCATCACATCATTCCTCACCTAGTGATAGGCTGCAACGGGTTACAAACCTGACCTAAAATTATTAATCAATAGCGATGAGGCTATACTCGTAATTACATTAAATCATCATCAGCCTATTAATGTACCCACTGCTGGGATACAGGCCTCCTCTCTGTCAGATGGGATGGGCCGTAATCCTCCACGCGGGCCCAGTGCAGATTGGTGGATGTCACATGTCTTCGAATTTTTGGATCTAGGACATGCCGGTTTTCTCACGATGTTTTCCTTCACTGTTTTTGAGAGAAGTGTCTAGGAATTCTTACTAAAACCCAAACAGCGCTACTTCTTAGAAACAAATCACAGATATAATAGTTGAAAACAATGACTATTGTTTTAATAAACGACGTACTTTTCGAAACTAACAAAGAAAACACTCTTACAAAACCACTAAAAGCACCAACAATCCATTCTCCTGAATCGACTCTTAAAACTCAGCTATCACAGAGATTAGCATAAAACAATTTATAAAAATGTCGAAAACCGGAACTCCCATTGATCTACCAAAAATACCCGACTTGGACCCCATAATTCACCCTGAACAACCCCTCGAAACTACCCCTTAAATGTAAATGTCCATTAATATCATTTTGCGCTTTTACGACAATAAAATCGTGCGATTGGATCGCACAACACCGATACTATCTATTTTTATCGGTGAATATTTGCATAATTGCCATAATGGTCCACATTCTTTTTTCAATATGACGTTTTAAAACGTCCTTGTAATGTATGAGTGTGTAATGCGGGTTTTTATTTGGGTTACTAATTTTTATTATTAAGGTACTTGCCGAAGCACTAACTGCGGTGTTTTGAAGTGGGTATTTGCCCAAAAAAAGTAGATAACAGGGTGCATCTTGTTGAAACAGAATTTTGCTAGACGATAACAGCACTAAATTCGTACTAATACGAGTATATTGTCATGTTATTATATTATTACAGTGAACTTTCGGTAACCACAAATAACTGAAAGTCATTCCGAAATCAAGTTGCAATTCAGTTATTTCGCTTTGCAACTGGCCACAAACATATCGCATTAACAATAATATTACAAAAACATGACGTCCGAACATTAATATAACCGTAAAACAATGTTATATAGCATTTCAAATAAAATTTGAACAGGCAATTAAAACTTTTCATCAACTTCCTCCGGCAGTGATAGAGAGAGATGACGCATATGTGCTTTTGTATGAGAGTGAGGGAGATGGGTATATGTGGTTTTCTCACTCAGGTCAATGTGTTGAAGTTCTAATGGCAATTACGTTGGAAATTGAATTAATAAGTTGTATTATAGCTAAGTTGCGGTTCATGGACGTGTTAAGATGTCGTGAGTTGCGTGGCGTTGGAACGCTTACGTGATTCAGCGTTGAAACGGTTTGTGAAACGCTTAGGTTACGTCCATGATGAAACGGTTGGCGTATGCAAGTTATATACAGACCAGTAATCACGTATCCCACGTGATTATTGGTCTGTTATAAACTTCGACCATTTATTTAAACGTTTGAGAGATATTGTTGTTGCTATATCAATGTTAGGCAAAATTTATTGTTGGTGATCAATGTAAGGCACTAGGTCTCTTTTGGCTAAAGTGACGATGATAAATTTTGTAATGTTACAAGTCTTATTACTTTGCTTGATGAAAGTACGCTTTTTATATTATTAGTAACGAGACTTATTGAAGTACCTACGTTGTAAAGTATCCATGAAAAGGTTTCACTTGAGGGTACCCAAAAACCACAATTAATTAATTGGAATATTTATTGACAAATTGGAAATATTTAGATTCGGATTTATCATTACATATTTTTGTCATAAAATATCATAGATCACATTGTTTAAATTTACGTATTTTTCTTATTTCCACTACTTGCTTAAGACCATGGTATGACTCTCTAGTTGTGTGTATAATTAGAAAGTGTTTAAAATCAAGAAAAATAAATTCTTATTATCTTATTTATCAAAACTTATACCCAATTTACACGACGTGTACAAAGAAGCCGTAAACATAAAAACAAGGTGTAAAGTTGCTAATCAATGTTGTAGCGATTGAAACTGTGAACAGCGATCGATACGCGCCGGATCGTGTCAAAGGCACGATTCATGACTGTGTGGTCTGAGTGACAGGATTTTGCGGATAATTTATAGGGAAGTAAGCTATGAAGAAAGCTAATTAAGCTTGGTTCATCATCTTAAGCCCATAATTATGTAGTACTAGATATAGAACTCTCCAATAGTTCTCCACTTACCTTCATCTTGCTTCAATCTCTTATTTATCTTGTATCTTGCAAACGATAAAATGTGCCAGATGCTATGTACACAAGTGTAGAAGAGACAACCCGATTCCCCAAAACAACTCTAGCCACTTCTACGATTTTGGTCGCAACGCAACGCATTTTATCAATACAAAAGAGTGAGCCAAAGTATCGCCTGTAACAGTAGTATGTGATGGACATAATGTAAGAAAGTCCCACTCTACCTTGCATCTCCCTCGAAGACCTTTGTTAAATGCAAAATGTTAAAGAAAATAATAAGGCTTGCTTAAAAGAATAAGAAAATGTTTGCTTTATGTTACCAAAATACAATACGAGGCACTTTAAAATTAATAACGTTACAAGTGTCCTTGCCCGCTGCCGCTCACACCAAACACCACTACCCATTACAAAATTAAATCCCGAGGTCGGATCCGATTTTGTGGGCCACAGGGACGCACCTGGCACACTTCACATCGGCCGGCAGAGGGCGCTGTGTGGTCGGCCCTCTTTTGATTATGTCAGAGGGCTTGAAAGCAATCGGCTCTAACCGCACGTCACAATTAAGTTTTGAGCCCAACGTTATTTGGTACAAATATTGGTTTTGTTGAGAAGATGCTGTTGAAAAAATATCGCTTGTCGAACCTTTTTACTCAGTATTATTCTTTTTTAATAGTTTTTATTGTATCTTTCTTTTGATTCCATCTGAAAAATGCCTTGCACACAGTGCAGTCATACAATTCGTAACGAATATTGTATAGACGTAAAACTTTGACGATTGTATAGATGTTGACTGGGTTGACATATTTTTTTTGTTCAGATGATGTAAAAGACTGTTTAATGTAGGATTGAGAAAAATGTGCCCAATAGGTAGGGAGATTAATCTAAACTTATGTATAACTAAAAGAGGTGAAATTGTGTTTGAATGCTTCTATGTTGTTAAAGATGATTTCGCGAAGCTCTGACTCGTTTACGAAAACTTTTTTAATGATAGGAAGTTACTCTGTCGCTGGAAGTCATCCACTGGAATGCAACGCTGTAAAAAAAAATTGGCATATTTTGGACCAAACTGAAATCTGTTACACAGCCTGTCTGTTCACATTATGATTTTGAATTCATAACATTCATTAAGACAAGCAGACTATTTGAATAACCTTTTGAATTCGTTTAAGAAGCATGCCTGGCATTCTCTACTTATTGAAAATAAGTTACCTACTTCCAAACGCCAACACGTCATAAATTAGTAAAGTATTATTCAAAATCTATTGGAATATTTCTATTTTGTGGACAGTATTTAAACAGGGTCCGTGCCCACTCGACCCGATTAGACTCAACCCGATGAATAATACTAGATGTTTTACTACCAATTCAGTGCCATTTGTACAGTCAGGCAAAGTGAAATTTAATTCTAAATAATTTATCAATTTACTATACATACAATATTTAATATTTTGTTATGACACATAACTTATCCTGTTATTCATTTCTGGTAGTGATTTCTTTTAAAAATGTAGCTTTATAAAGATTAATACCTCGCTTAAACCAGTTTTCTGATTCTTACTTTTTTTATATTTTAGAAGTTAGTACCTATTTTATAACCTAAGAATTATACTAGCTATAAGATTATAATACTCATTAACAATAATCTGTGATTTTGACTACAAATTACAAGCTATACTAAAAACGGATAAGTACTTGTTAAATCATTAATTTACTTATCCAAACATTATTTAAATTTTACATTATCTGTGGTGCATGCTTTCAACAAGCTTATCGACACTTTTATATGCAGGTATTATTCTTCGGGTCGAGTCTAATCGCGTCGAGTGAGCACATACCCTTTAAACATCCCGTATTCATATTCTGAGTCTTTTTCATTTCCTTCTTTTGTTTTCACTTTTAACTTATTTGATTGAGGGAGGCAGAGTTACAGTTGAAAGTATATTTTTTTGCTAGCCTGGTCAGCCATACTGGGCTTTCACGAACCCACGCTTGTTCCTTCTGGCAAAATCTTTCTTGTTCGTCCCTCTATTTCCTTCGTTTTCTGCTGAGACCACGGCAGTTATTATGTCTCGAGAGTTTATTTCCATTGCCATGGCGACTAAGTCGATTAGAGTGAAGGATACGTTTAGGATTTAAAATATGGGTTTAACGTGGGAGCAGTGATGGCCCAGTGGTTACGGCCGCGACTTACAAGTTTTAGGTTGTGGGTTCGACCCAGGCTTGCTCTTTACTTTGTGTAAATTATTTCATCAGCACTGCTTTCAAAACGGTGACGGAATCCTGAGGAAAACGGCATGTCTTAGAACTAAAAATTCGAAGACATGTGACATCTATCAATCCGCACTGGGTCCGCGCGGTGAATTACATACAATAAAACGGGAGTCTAAGTCCGGAAAAGGGATCCATCTAACCTATCCTATGGGTGGAGCCGTGGAAGCGTTTTATAAAACTACAGTCACACCGCTACAACTAGAGCCTACCCAAAACAATAGAGGCATAAACAGCAGCACATCTAAATTTAGATTTTCATTAAAGCGCGCACATTGGGACTCACGGCGTGGATAAGCCACACAAATTAGATTCGATCCGTGGTCTGAACACAAACGGAACACGGCGCAAATGTTATTGCCACGATTATTGCCGTAATACCGCTTTTTTAGATAGTAAGCCTGCCAGGCAGGCTGTGGTTTTAAAGTGTTTTCATTTTGCGGAAAAGAAAACTATGAACGGTTTGGTTTTTATTAATGGAAATTGTTCTATTGAAAATATTGCCAAAGAAATTCTTGTAAAGTAGAGAAACATATTTTCTGCTTCCCTCCAAGCAGGAGACAGAAATAATGTCTTATTGACTCTAAACTTATTGTCCTGTACCGCATGCCCTGTCACATTTACATGTGAGGGCTGCGTCAGCGAATAGTGTTATATTGTTGTGCATAATATTGAAAAACTTTATTTGCCATCGTCAATTTTTTTCTAATTATGTAAAAGAAAAAAAAAGACTCTAAAAAGCTTGCGAAGCAGTTACTTCAGTTGCTCAAAATTTCGCGTCACTCATGTTGTTGCATTCCATTCAAAAAATTAATTTACCGATTTTCCAATAATCGAGATAACTTTGAACTGAAGAATCAAAATGGCGGTTTGACAGTTTTTAAATGGAAAATATGTCAAACTGCCATAATATATTATTCATCAGACAAAAGTTTTCTGACTACTGAAACGCCCTTACTTAAAAATACACATTAAAAAAATATGTGTGCGATCAGGGTACCCCGTCAGGAACGAATTTCCTCGCGCCATTTTTTCAACTCACAATCTTTCTTCAAAGAAACAAAAAGTTTCTTTATGTACCATTTAACTAACACGTGATGTTAACAAGTTTGGCGGCTAGCGCTTGACGAAAATATGAAAACTACGACGGACGGAACCGAATGTCTCGAGAGGGGCCATAACACTTTTTCGTTACGTGACGATTTCTTCCAGGCAGTTCCTTAACGATTACATTGAAGTTCCTTAACGCGGCTCCTACCGCAAGCCGCGTTAAGGAACTTCATTCCTTCCAAAAGTAACGTTCCTACTCAAAAATAATGAAGTTTAAATAAATAAACACGATCATAACAAACTGTTATTGCCTCATAAAAAGCTCTGAAAGGATAACGCTGTTCCTAATAATAAATATCTTTAATCTTGATTAAGTTTAGATTGTATACAAGGTAAGTGCTTTGAAGTTCATTTTCTCTTTGTTTTTGACAGGCTCTCGTTTGACCACTTTCTGATGGTTAGTTAAAACTTTTTCACAAAAAAATTCAACCGACTTCCAAATAATAAAATTATACATTAAAAATTATTTTCGAACAAGTTTTTTTCGTATTTTTCAAGTAAGGTGGCCCACAACTTACAATATTATAGCGCGATATAAAAAAATTGGCTATTCGTAGTACTAATGCTACGCAGACGAAGTCGCGTGCAACAGCTAGTAGATGAATAGTAGTGAAGGTCACTTGGGTGACTGAGGTAGTCGCTTAATTTAAAATACTGGTTTTCGCCTGCCTCCGTTTAGATTGTAAGCTGACCTCAGCATAGACGGAATCAGGATATGCAAGTAAGCAGATGATCATGATGACTTATTGTCAATCCAATTTTTAGGGTTCCGTACTCAAGGTTAAAAATTATATTTTTATTTTATTTTATTACTAAGACTCCACTGTCTGTTTGTCTGTTACCAGGCTGTATCTCATGAACCGTGATAGCTAGACAATTGAAATTTTAACAGATAATGTATTTCTGTTGCCGCTATAACAACAAATAAAACAACAAACTACAAACAGAATAAAATAAATATTTAAGTGGGGCTCCCATACAGCAAACGTTTTTTCAACAAAGATTTTTTACCGTTTTTTGCAATTATGGTACGGAACCCTTTGTGCGCGTCCGACTCGCACTTGGCCGATTTTTTTTCAATCATGCCATACTATGAGCCAAAAATGTCAACAAACATTGTGCTTATTTTCATTTTCAAGGCTTCTTGTACAACACAGCTTTGAACATCAAATCAAAACTTATTTAATTATCTTACACCCAAAAACTTGGAATGGTAAACAAAATAAGTGCTTTCGCACAAATTCGCGCACTCATGGACGAAATCATTTTTCAAACATAACTTTTGTATTACGTTAGGCAAAACTAAGTTTGTATCAAATTGATGTTCAATCCACTTTGACCCGATTTTTCGTAAATGTATTGTGATTGATAATCTTGGGGTGTATTGACGAATGTGATTATTTCTTTTATCATAACGTAAAAACAAAGAAAATGAAATGTACATGGTGGATAATGGCTTTAATAAAATACTCATTCATCATCTGTTTTCATCCGATTTCAAAAAGGAGGAGGTTCTCAATTCGAGTGTATTTTGTATGTTTGTTACGCCATTACTCAGTCAATTATAAACCGATCCGAACAATTTTGATGATTCTTTTTAATTTGAAAACTGGTGCTTTGATTTAACATAACTTTATTTTAATTTGACTTTACCTACTTGTGATTTGATTTGACATTACTTTTTGTTTTGACCTTTATTTAGCTGATATTATTTTATTATTCTGATGTTTATAATGAATGTAAAATGGGTTTGAAAAGTTACCGAAATAAACAATTTTAATTTAATTAAATTAGTAATGATTGCATGATCAGACTACCAGAAGCACAGCGAAGCGCCATCGGTACATGGTGGACATCCCACCTAAAAGCACTAAACGTTTTGGAATTACTTGCTTCACTGTCGACCACATCATCGCGTACTATAAGGTGAGATAGTGGTCAAGAACGAAGTTAACAAAATAATCAAGAAGAAGGGTTTTCCAAAAAGGTGCAACTTTGCCTCCAGAAGTCTAAACAACCATTCAGGGTGGTACAACCTCTTGTTCCAAAGATTGTTACATCACAGAATCCGGCCCAACTCACAAGGTTAAAAGGTGTTCTAAACCAAGCGGGTACATTGTCATGTTCGATTGACACGGTTCATAATTTATATTCCGCGTCGACTTGCCTTCGGGCGCCATTTTTTCGATCTTACACCACGTAGGTTTATCGGCTTTCGAAATAAGCTACGATTACGGTTTGAACCGTTTTTTCTTGTTTATATTTCGCCCATTATCTTTGGAAATAGCGTACCATGAGTTTATGATGATGATCAATCATTAGAGTTTTGAAAAATGGTGGATTTACGAGTTTGTTCCATTTTTGAGCCGTAGGCCGTTTAGACAATACTTTTGTTATTTAGTCTGTATTTTAAAAATACTATAGGATTTCCATTTAATCTGTACTATATAACATTATAAAGCTGAAAAGTTTGTTTGTTTGAACGCGCTAATCTCAGAAACTACTGGTTAGAATTGAAAAATTCTGTTTGTGTTGGATAGTCCATTTATCGAGGAAGGTCCTAACACCTTAACATCACGCTACGCCGAAAGGAGCTGAGCATAAATGAAAAAAGTTGCAAAAACGGGAAAAAATATTCCTTTTTAAGAGATTCCGTTACGTGCGCTGCGTAAGTGGTTAAATTTACGCAACATTCATGTATGTAGGGTAGTTAGGTAGCCAGTTGACGGGAGCAAAGTCGCGTGGGACAGCTAGTGTTTCATAAACTGACAATCTCACTTATAAATCTATTCTAATATTATGAAGCTGAAGAGTTTGTTTGTTTGTTTGTTTGAACGCGTTAATCTCAGGAACTACTGGTTGGCATTGAAAAAAAAGGGAAACAATCACTGCCTCCCTTTTTTTTCATATAACTCCAGCGTGCGGTTGACGGGACGGTATGGAAGAAGAAAACGTGTCGCGATGACCTCAAGTAACATGGACAAGGGCAGGAAGATGATGATGATTTCAACTCATGTCCTCCAACTCAAAACCACCTCAAATTATTAGATTAACAGTTATAGCTTGATAAATATTGCCATTAGTTAAGGGTTTTTTACGTCATCATTGTGACTGAATCGAGAGGCGATCCAAAGTCAGTTGAAATAATATGGCTCTCTCTTGCAACATCTTCAAAAATCATTCAAAAAATCTTTGATATTCCCAGCTTTGTCATACAAAATATTTTGTTCTCAACAAATAAATGCATTGCCAGCAAAGACTACATACAATACGACTTTCTTTAAAAAAAGGTTTTTTCAGAGCATGACATAAGAGATCCAAGCATTGAGCACCGAATACCTGTAAGGTAAGTCGATTCAATTTGTCTCTAAAGGGTTTATCTGTGTTCACCCCTATCTCATGGGGGTAGCGGAGTGGAGGGGGATGTCAGATTGTGTTTAAGCAGTATGGTTTTTCGGATAAAAAGGAATCAGAGGCATTGGGGACGTGAAACCCAATTTGTGAAAAAGTTGAATATTTTTGGTAATATTTTAAATGCGTAATACGCACAACGCTGCGATATGCAATGCTGGAGAAAATATAACAAGATAATCGTATGAAAAACTTCTAAAATAATATTTTGTTCCGTTGCAGAATGCGTCATCACTGAGGCACATACTATAGACTTGTGCGTTCCGATCAAGAGACCAAAGCTAAATTGCTTTATGTGGCTTGATGCCATATTCAAGCATTTTCAAGAAAGTCATTTACTTACGAGTACCACAGAGTGACGCAGCCTTTTCATAGATTTCTGAAAACGTCTCTTGGCTTAGGTACTGATGTGATTTGCTTGACAAACCCTTTTTAGGGTTCTGTATCATAGGGCTCCGTTTGGCACCTTCGGGAGGTACCAAACGGAGCCCTATTGCTGTCACTCACGTGTCCATCTGTCTATTTGTCAGTCATCTATCACACAATTTTGTCCCGAAGATTTTTTTAACTTCCAATTGACCTATGGACTTGAAATTTGGTGATAATTTTTGTTATTTCGTATATTTCACTAACAAATTCTAATATATTGATAAATCAGATTTTTTCTTTGGTACGGAACCCTAAATGTGCGAAGTCCGACAAGCGCTTGGCCAGTTATTTTAGTTACTTTTTCTGTAGTTATTTCGTAAAAGAGTAAATAACATCCACCCTGTCATCCACACAAACTTTCATTTATAATTTTAGTAGGACTTGTGAACCATTACTATTCATAAAACCACCCAAACTAGATGGCCACCAACGTAAAATAGGCTTTAATAGCAGGCTTCTGTGCAGAGTTCAGCTGTCATCTTTTGCTTCAGCGGGTCATAGGCTCGCAGCTCAGTTGTCAAATGCTCGTACAATAATCCTTGCCAGTTTCTGATCAGTGGGGATTTTGCGTGACAATATTGCATGTGGTAAATGTTGAATTGATATCGAGAACATAACAGCTTCTAATATCAAACATATTAACTTAAATTTTTGTCAGCGGTATCATTGAATATGAACATTGAAAATTATGTGAAAGGATTTTTTTAATATCTTGAAAAATATTGACTGGTAGAGAATGCCTTGTGGCATTAAGTCCGCCTATGTAACACTTTTATACATGAAGTTTAAATAAATAAAAAGTATCTTAAGGTCTTAAGGTCTAATCCAAGCCTTGATCTACCCGTGTTTCACACTTTATCTCAATCCATGCAAGCATTGAGGCGTGATTGATTGAAAAACATATAAGCTTATCAAAACATAGCATTTTAATTTATTTTATTTATTTATAATTCATATACCTTCTAGTTGTCAATCCTTTTTAACTGACTTTCCAAAAAAGGAGGAGGTTCTATGTTCGCATTGATGTTTTTTTGTATGTTCACCGATTTCTCCGTCAATTTTTGAATCTGTTTATTCTCGAAGTGGTCCCATTGTCACCAAGTCAGGATCTGATGAGAAGATCCCATAGAAATCAAAGGAACTCCTCAAATTTTATAGGCATCAGAAAGTAGATATCATTTGGTGAAGTGGAACTGATGAAGAAGACCACAGATTGCCGCTGGAACTTTTCAATGATATGTTTGTTTTGGGTATGAGATATCTCAAATAGTAAAATTACTGTGATGAAGAAAATTCAAATGAATGGTTTTAATGAAAATTATAAAATCAAACTGATCTGGTGATGAAGCCACCGGTAGGCGCCGGAACTCCATAATAAAACAATGTAACCCAGTCATGTTTAGGCTTGTTGGAATGGTTATGAAAAGTCTTTTGCCTACTTTCAAAACTAAAAAATATAACAAAAAACTTCCGATGTTTAGTTGTTGTTTGTTTAGTTTTTTTTTGTTAAAACGTTTTATAAAATCATAGTAAGGTTAGCAGGAAGACACCTCACAAAAAGAACTGTAGATCCGCTAATATTTTCTATCTATAACTACTCTCATTCAGAAACATACGATCTCACTTACATTAAGAAACTTCGGTTTGGATTCCAGAATGATCGATGAAGATGTTCTGAACTTCTCAACTATGAACATGAGATGTCTGATCATTTATTTCTGAGAAACTTCTCAACTACAATCGTAATCCCTTAACAAACTTATGTTATTAACATATTAATATGAAATGAATATTAATATTAGAAGCAGTACATATTACATGAGTATGTAGTATTATATTGGTATATGGAGATATAAAAAACTTATTAACAAAAAATCAAACCGATTGCCAAAACAAAACACTACAAAGCGAAAAATAACTTTCTTTTCCGAAGTCGGTGTCGAAAAACGGAAAACAATAGGAACCAAAGACACCGACTTTGGAAAAGAAAGTTATTTTTCGTTTTGTAGTGTTTTGTTTTGGAAATAGGTTATACATTGTTTTATTTCGGAGTTCCAGGGGCCTTCTTCATCAGTTCCACTTCACCAAATGATACTTTCTGAGTGCAATTGATTGCATTATTGATGAGAATACTAAAATCGCTACATATATGCCTATAATATTTGATGAGTTCCCTCGATTTCTCTAGGATCCCATCATCAGATCCTGGATTCCTTATCATCGTACCACCCTTGGGATATCTCCTTTCCAACAAAAAAAGAATCATCAAAATTATCCGCGAACACACATAAAATATATATATATACGGTCGAAATGAGAAACCTCCTCCTTTATGGGAAGTCGGTTACAAAATAGATACAAATTACGCTATTTTAAATAATCTAGACATATTTTTAATGATAGAGATGCCTGAAAATATCTTAAAGATGAGATTTTATGACAAATAACTTAAAATTCAATTAAGATTCTAGCTATTTTTGTGATTATATTTTTTTTACTAATCTTCTCGTTGACTCTGTTGAATAAATGTGTTTCTATTCTTCTATAAAAAGCTAAATTATTATTTCTACATTCTAGAAAGTTACAATTCAATTAAGGTTCTAGCTATTTTTAGTAATCTTCTCTTTTACTCTGTATTGGTTGCTGTTGTGTCTGTGTTGAATAAATGTTTGTCTATTCTTCTATAAAAAGCTAAATTATTATTTCTAAATTTTGGAAAGTTACAAAGCTTACCATAGCATTACAATTATAATTTTAACTTTTTTTGATGATTCTTGCTATCGAAATGAGCAATAATCTTCTGTAGACAGAATAACACCCTTTTTGCGTAACACAAATATAATTAAATAGCTCAGTATCTTGATTTTATCCAGTATTTTCACATGTACATATTATCGATTAATTGAAATAAAAATAATTGTGATTAAGAGCCTAACGGAGTCATAATTATGTTCTTAATATTAATTAATATTCAAATACACATCATTTTCATATTATTTACCTTAACTTTCATATTATAATACGTTAAGTATTAATCGTTATCCAGACAATTTGAAAGCCAATCACGAAGCCAACTTTGAGGAGCCAAATTTCCGCATTAACAATTTTAAAGTAAGGACGCGTTTAGACGCGATTAGCGAGGAACGTAAACAAGTTTACTTGCCTGTGCTGGTAGAATAGATACCTACTATCAAACATTACATATAATAGAGGATTTGATTATATTGACGATTAAGATAATAGTATTATAATTGGATATTATAATATTGGTGTTTGTGAGTAGTTTTTACGTGCCTTGCTGTATACATTGTATTTCTCGTGCCTAAAATATGCTTTTGTTAAAAAAAGAACTTTATTTTGTTATGTCTATAGTATTATTTTACTATTATTGTAGTATTCTATTATCATAGTATTATTCTCCTATTGTTCTATCTATTTTGTAATCGTATCTTTGCACGCTGTCGACGATAAATTTAGCGTTCGTTTTTACATTAACATCCGTCTTTGGGTTAAAGTTTTCTTGTCTTATTTTAGACAAACACATTTTCACATTTAAGCTTGCTCTGTAACGGATCTGAATCTTTAATTTTCATATTTGAATCTCGTATGTGGCTTCAATCTTTTGACTTCTCTCTAACTTCCATCAAATAATCTCGGCATCAAAATATCAAACAATAGCCTTAAGACAAGTAAACATCTCACGCAAAGCCAGTAGCACTCTCCTTACCTGAGCCCGCCCTTACCGCCAACTAAAATAATTAGCCAAGTTGACAAGTTGGTGTCACAACGTACTGTAACAAGTTAATTACAGGTAGACTTCCGAGCAAAGCGGCTCCGGCGTCACTAACGCAACGACATTTTATATTTATGGGGTACCATTCGAAGAGAAAGCGACACTGTCACGGCAACAGTAATGCCTAGCATGGCATACGCAATCTTAGCTAGGGTGCGAGCCGGCCGACCGGATAGCTGCTGTCCAGCAATTCACACTTTGTGAACGTATCACACAAATTTTTCGCACTTGCGAATTCAACAAAAGTTCGCGTCCGAATCAGCGAAGTCCGAGCAGGCGAGTGAAAACAAAACACTAAAATGTTTTGTTTTCACGCGCCTGCTCTCCTACCCGCATCACTCGAATGGCAGAAGCTCATACATCACTCGAATTATTCTGACGGGTTCGGCAGTGGTTCGCCACTCAGTCGCGACAGGATTCTATAGGAAGGCGTGTGCATGCAACTCGCACTCGTTGTCGACTGTCCAGTCAGAAGCTTGCACTGCTGCGTTAGTGACGCAGGAACCGTTTTGTTCGGAAGTCTACCTTCACGCTGAGACTGTGCAAATGAAGCAACTTGTTTGAACAAGCATTTATTATGGAAGCAACATGCCGAACAAGTGTTTAGTGTGACATGATCAGAATGTTTTAATAATATGGGCTGGTCTGATATGAAGGGGTTAGATTGGATAAGTTTGTGAGACAGTTTCAAGAGTTGATATTGAAAAATTTGATGTCGTGTTACGTGTGAACAAGAGTTAAGTTTCAATTAGACATGTCGTTCAAATTATATATCAAGATTGCTAGATTACTTTTATTTTGTAGTGTTTAGCCTTTGTATCATTTGATAGTTTTTGATAAGAAAATTTGGAACTTTTTTCTTTTTTGCTTAAACTTGTCTTTGGTTCTTAACTTTTACGAGTTATCCTTAGCTGGCCACCATTAGGCTAAAGCTTTAAAAATATGCAACCATTTTACGCACTAGGATTTTTCCTGCTCCTCATAAAATAAAATTGGCGCATTAAATCAAAGCAAAAGACGTCTTGAGCGCACATTCATCATAAGTGCAGGTGTATGAGACAGCCTTTCTTGATTATTTCGACTCCGTATCAAAATGTCCGTGACAATTTGAGAATGAAGTGTCCTATTCGCAAAACGACCTAAGGCAACGCCGCCTGGAGAAATTCCCAGCCTAGTTTGTGCAGCTCCGTGACCTCTCAACATGCTACGGAAAGCCACAACACTCACTTAAGTATCTACTCGCTTCTGGTCGTGGTCCATGGTTGAAAGTGACAACGCGTGGACACAGTCGCCACCTTCTGCGAGGAAGTGATGGTGGCAAAGGTAGAAAGGGAACAAGAAGATACAATCTCCTTCCGTATCCGTAGTAGACGCACCGGCCATTGTGAATCGCGACATGATGGCCAGCTGCTACAAGGTATGAACCGCTGGTGACAAACTTAAGAAGTTTGTCGCCACTACTAACCGCGTCGTGTTCCGCGCTTACCTTCCGAGAGGAACTTTGCCCATTTACGGCCACAGAGGGTGACGGCTTTCGCATCCGGTCATGCGGGCTAATATCTGGCTGGAGAAATGTTATGAATTGCGTAAGCATTCCAACGCCCAGTTCTAAGGTAAAAGTCTGAAAGATCTCTCCTCCCGCTCCAGGGCGGAGAACATCCACAAGAATTTCAACACTTGGACCGATTTATAACTTAAAATGTAAAACATCACTTTCGAACTGAACGCAAAAAAAACATCATATTTAACATTTGGATTTTAGTTTTAGTTTTTTTATTTTATTTAAAAGTTAACAGTCTCAAGACAATGTTTAGTTAAATTATTTATTTAAAAATTAAAAAAAAATCATATTTATGTGGTATGACTGTATTAATCCCATTCTTTTGTTTTTAGGACATTTTGCTGTACATTTTGAGAATAGGACGATCTGTTCATGTCGGTTTGCAAATAAGAAATTTTATTACGGAGTCATTTTGAAGTGAATATTTTTCAATACTCAACACTTACTCTCGTGGCAAATAGCCTCGTTGGCCTACAAGGCGCAGCCAATTTCCAAGTCGAGAAAAGAGTTTTTTTTTTATTATCAATAGGCTCGCGTGGTGTGTTCCATAAGGAATTGCTGAGTAGTACTTGGAAATGCAGATATGTGCCTGTTTGATGGCAATATATATAAGTAGCGAGGTGTTGAGGTCATGCAGTTCGCTAAATTGTCGGGAATACAGGCGAGGTATTGTGTAAATACGTTCAAATGTCATCACTTGCATTCCACAACGTGTAAGTACTGAGATATTTTGTCTCGTTGACTTGTATAATCTTCTAGTTCATCCTCGATATAACTCCATTTTTAACCGACTTCGCAAAAAGGAGGAGGTTATTTAAATATTTTTAAAACATAACAACCTCATATTCTAAGAGCGACCGCACAAGTCACGACTCGTTATTTCTGTGGCGCTGAAAGTTTTATGAATAAAACAAGACTTGTTCCTTGGCACATATTCTGACTTCCTTATTCCAGACTCCTGCTCCCTTGCATCTCGATTGTATTAAGGTTGGTACTGTTATGATAATACTTGTGAGCTTCCCTATGCTTCTCAAGATTATCAAATATTTTGGTACTGAAAATAGAAAATTTCATTTTTTCTATTGCTATGTTTGGTTCCAATCGTTTACTATTCAAATAGTATCGATTAAGTGAAGGACTGTGCAAGAAACTTATAATTTTATTAAAAATTAATTCCATCACCCGTAGCGTTGTGCTACGGCGTAGCAAATTGGCTACGACGTAGCACGCGCTATGCTACGAACCGCTTAACTTCGTAGCATTCCAAATGCTTTAAAAGTTTTCTTCATATGACCAAATCAAGCTACATAAAAGTTTGCATTGTTATTATTTCTACATAAACCTCAATCTATCATTGCTCTGAAATCCATTTGAATAAACACTTTAAGTGTGTTTGAAGTTATGAACTGTAGGCATTGAAATTAAATTAGGCATCAATGTTTAGATCTGCACTCGAGCGTATCAGACGGCGATTAATCTCTTAGCTGGACCAAAGGAGATACCTAGACGTTTTGTATCTCAAAGGGCCAAGTTGGTATAAATTAGTAATAATAATAGTATCTCTTGAAGTATCTTCTGGATTAGTGGTGAAGTTATGTCTTGTAAACTAAAAGCAGTACTAGGGGTCTGAATTGGTTCTTACATATCATACCAGCTTTTCCCGTGGCTTCGCTTCTATGGCCATTGCAAATTAGTACTGCCTGCTTCTTCATGTCGTCAGCAATATAAATTCATTCCAAATTATTATTGGCATAATACAGGTAAATTACGTCATAAAAAAAATAATATGAACTTAATAATACAAAATATACCACATATCTACGTTGCAGGTATGTGGTATGTACCTGCATTTTATTGATATGCAAGAGAAAATACCTAGAGCATTAGCGAGTCTGCGCGCAATTTATTCTCCACATATTTTCAATAAGAACAAAGGCTGCACAAACACAGTACCCTCAGACATTCGTTTGAACTCGAACAAATTAAAAATAGATTAAATGCGCTAACGGGTAAACTGCGCCGCTTAACACTCACTTATTTGCAAGTTCTAAATCCAGAGGCTTTTCTGTTTTATCCGATATTCTCGTTTTGCTTCATAAATAGGGTTGGTACAATTTTTCTAAACATTAAAGAAATTGGTGGACGTGAAATAAAATGGAAAAGCCAGTCGCTAAGGGTCGATCTTCAAAGTTAAGCAACGTTTGCCGAAAGCCGACCTTGGAAGATGACCATCCATTAAATGCCAAATCACCCCATGCCCCGAGCAGCATTTTAAGCTGTTTGCTCCGGCTGCCATTTGAAAATTACGATTTTCTGTTCCTGCCTAATAACTCGAATTGATACCATTTTATTTATTTATTTAATTCTTCATGCACACAAACGACTTAATGCCTTAGTGTATTTTCTAGCTGTCAACCTTTGGGTGATGCAGAGACAAAATAGTGGAAGGTGCAATATTGAGATTAAATCACAATTAGGTAATATTTGTTATACAGGCAAAGATATACATACTCTATATACCTACACAAAGAATTAAACTAAGTACAACTAAATACATGAATTTACTTAAACTGATAGTAGTAACAAATAATTGGAGAACATTAACGCTCTGTCGATACTCGCACTACCGCAAACCTCTTCTGAATTTGCTCGCGTACTTTAACTTTCAATGCCAATCGGTTCGTTGCCATCCTGATTTCTTGGGGGAGCGCATTCCACAGAGAAATGGACTGAACAAATAACATTTTGAGTGAGGGTTGGCTAGTGAAATCAGATTTCGGCGTATCATATTACTCTAAATTGATTTAAATTTTGTTAAAAGTTGTCTGTATACAAATCCACACAGCCTTGTTTGTCGAGAGTTCTCAAGTACTACTTAGCATGAAATTCTGCTTTAGATTTTCGGGTCGGGTGCTTTTGGATATTTCTCAGTAGACATCTTCGTGATATCCACCAACCCGAAATGTGCGCGCGTGGTGGATGAAATCCCATTCCCTCTCTCAAACAGAGGAGGCATGTGTCCCAGCAGTGGGAACATTAAAAAAGGCTAATGATATTGATATCTTAGTAGTGGGCCGGAGTCCCGACTCGGCGACTTAGGTTCGCTTCCTATGTAACATGAGACTTAAACATAACTGGTTGTAGTTACTATTATGAAGGCACACACCTGCGTAACCCTTTGATGAAAACATGTATGATATTATTGTCATTTAGAACACTGCTTCAGCATGGACACACTTTTAAATACCGATTTCCGCAAAGAGCAAGACAACAGACAACTCAAAGGTACCTGAAAGAAAAATTCTCCAAATATTTTGGTGCGCAGTCAATTCCCAGTACAGTTCCATACCAATCTACGTCCGAACAGCTGGTCGGGCTACGGTATTGAATCTCTCGTAAAACAATTGAATAACATGAAGAAGGGTAAATATTGTATTCCTTCACTTGTTTCTACGGCTTCGCCCGTGCGGAAATTATTCCAAGAGGACATTGGTACTGCCGGGATAAAATACCCTTTGTCCGAATCTAGGCCATTGTTCACCTGTGTTCCATGTTTAAAATGAATCTGTTCAGCCGTTACTTGGTAAACATGTAACAAACAGACAGACATATTTACTTTCTCATTTATAATATAAGTATGGATTAGTTTTGGCTTTCTGTAGTTTTTCCCCATTCGAAAAGGCGTAAGTGTATGTACGTGTATAGTAATTCTGCAAGCATACAATGTTAATTATAACTACTTCATTAAGTTTAACTAACATTAGTCATAGCCACAACAAAACACATTTGTCCTGAAACAGGAATAGCACTCAATACTCCATTATTACTTATGTAGGTTATATGGAGGTCGTTATTGGGATCGCACTGCCATAAATACGACGAATTCGCAATTTACCACTCGCCAACCCTGCGAACCACTTGTTAGTTTCGCCTCAGCTGCGACACGGAGTAATAAAATACAGAATACCAACTTCGGACTACTCAATAAAAAATACAGTAAAAATTTGACACTCAAGATTTAATTAATGTATTAGTTAAAAATAATAAAACATGGCGTAATGTTTGTATTTTGATAAAAAAATGTCCAGAGGCTAGCAAAGTGACGATTTATTTAATATTTGTGATTTACCAAATGACATTGCGGTTGCGATTGTCAATCCCATACATTTTGAACTTTTTACAATAGATACCACAGATTGAAAAAGAAAGCTAGGCAGATTTAATATTGATTCTTCGTCCTATCATAGCACTGGCAGTTGTGATAATAATTTGTAGATATAATTACCAACTGATTAAAGTGATACTTCTGTCTCATTCCTTCGTCCGTGCAGTAAACATTATTAAAAACGGACTGCGGTATTCGCGGGTTCTTGTTCTGAGCTCTGAGTATCACACGCACCAGTATTACGTACCTAGTATTACGTACCTAGCGGTATTACGTACTGGTATTATGTTTTAAGCAGAATGATGACGCAAAGGGCACGTGATTCCAATTTCAAATGTTAGATTAAGTTTTACTTTTGTTTTGGGGACGTGGTTTTGCTTCTCTTGTATCCAAATAAAGAAAAAAAGATAAAATAGCTGAACTATATCTAGAAGTGTTAAAATACCAGCAAAAACATGGTATGTTGAATGATAACACCTATGTGCTAACTAATTTTCTCCACTCGACACAGGAAAAAAAAAAAAGGTTTTTCTCTGTCATGGCGTCTGCGTCGTTTGAAGTAGGTTCTTCAAAAGGATTTCGAATATAGGTCTAAGTATTATAAACTAGGTACGTACAGTCCAACTACTTTCTTAATGTCCCTCGGCAATCATCGCATTACCGAATACAAATAGTTTCCATGTTCATCAATTATTACATTTATCAATTATAATAATTTTAATTCAGAACTAAGTACTTTATTGTTGTTTTGCTTTGATTTCCATGTGAACTATATAGAGCTGTAAATGTATTTTTTGCCTGCGACTTTGGCAGCTATCCGCCCATTTATAAATAAATTACATTGATTTAAAAGAGTATTAACAACTCTATATTCTTCCAAGTTGATTGAGAGGGTCTGCACCAAGTGCAAAGGGCAACTGATAGAAATCCGATGACTAACGAAACACGAAGTCTGCCGAGGGACATTTAGAAAATAGTTGTACTGTAATACCATATGATGGTGCACACATGCAGCTATTTTACTTGAGGCGCGGCAGCCTGTTAATTTAATGGCCAGACTTTCGAGCTGTGGCTAATTAAGACCTGATTGAGTAATAATCTACATCATCAAGAAGTCAAGACATCGTAAAACCATCTTACCGTACAGAAAAAAAAGGTAATTGAAACTAAAATCGTTTCTTATCGACCCTATCGCATATCATAAAATAATATTTAATATAAATCCTGTATAAAAAGATCTGCTTCCAGAAAAAAACAGCTCAATAATGTATCTCATAATCAATTAAAACCACCCCTCATACAATTACGTTCGCAAGTAATGCATACGTCACGGTAGCTCGTTATTGGCGCAACCTCGCCTCGCATGCGATGTACTCGTGCGGTGTGACGTCATACAACCGTGATGACGTGGCTCACAACCGCACCGCACTCTACTTGCAACGGTGCAAAGGATAGGCGACAGCGTGTAATGTAAAATAATTTTTTTATGCTATTCGGAACGAAGTGCCATATCGCACGCCACTTGTTTGTCTTGGGTTAGTTTGGTTCTGACCATGTTATTTATTAACAAGAGCAGTCTTCACATAAGTTTGAACAAATGATTTTCTTGTTTTATTTCACTATCATAATTCACAGCTCACAATCACATCTGTCAGTATCTTACTACTGACTCAAATAATGTAAAATACCTACACCGCCTACATGCAAAGAATACACTCGATTGGTTATTCACTCGGTCACTCACACTTTCACACCTAAGCTCATATTATAGGCAAGTGGTAGGTAGGTATGTAATTGAACCCTGATCACTGTTTCTGTGAGAAATACCACGGCAACGAAGCGTCCAGTGAATCCCAGTCTATTATAAACGCACTGGATTGGCTGCACGCCCATGCACTCTCTACACACGTCTCCACATTTCTAATGTAGCTGTGAGCTATGACGTCATCGCTGATGACGCTGCGGCTCACAACCACACCGCACTCAGCGTCAGTGGTGTGGTTCAAGTCATAAACTGTAAGGGACTTTCAGGTCGCTTTCATCTTCATGAAAGCGACATGTGTAGTTATGAATTTGTCCGTCGAGTGAGATGGCCTACTTATTATTTACCATGTGTAAAATTCTACTTACATAACAATAGAAATCACTTATGTGTAGCCCATAGGTGTAAGCAGACATCTATTTACACGGATGGTATTCGTGCGTTTTGCTATCCATGGGTGTCCAAGGTGTTACTTACGAAATCAATACATATAATAAATCTGTACAAAAGTCGTTTTTGTACATCGAAAATATTTCCACAAAAATAACCAGGGTGTTAAAGGATAACCAACAGAACCCATTGCCAGCTTTTTTTGGAATTATGTCTGTTTATCTGTTTGTCCTATTTTTGTTTGTGCACGCATCACGTAAAATGTACGAAACCAATACAGATAACTTTTTTACATAAAATTGTGTGTAACTTGAATTATTACTTAGTTCTTGTTTCATCGCAATCGGTTCACTCTATCAAAAGTAGGATGAATTTAAAGTTTTCAAGAAGTAAAAATATCACAACACACGCAATTCCGATACTCGGACGGTTGAACTTCATATTCGATAGATGGCGTTGTGCATTTGAAGTCATTTTCTAAATATATTTTCAGCGAAAGATTAGGTAGGCGATTCAGGTAAGTAGGGTAGCGTAAGCAGTTGACCTTGATGAGAGCGAAGCCGCAGGCACAGCTAGTATTACATAAATGAATAATTATAATATAATGGGGCCCAATTCCGCCTTGCAAAAATCTAGACTCCGGTATTCCTATTTATTACATTTTGAATAATTTACTAATGGCCTTTAAATTGCCACAAAACATAGCGCAAATAGCTCCACAGTTAATGCACTTACGAGGTACTGAAACTTTTTGAGTATACTCCTCGCCCTTGAAACTAGTGAACCGACTCCAGTTTCAGGAATAAGCTTAGTTATTGGAGGAAGTTACCAGGAATTCCAGTACTGTGGGTTGCATACTACAAGCATTCCTGGTAACTTGTTCTGGGAAACGAAAGGTTTATGTAAACGGGGCGAATATCCACTAAATATGTTGCATAATAACAAGCTTGTAATCACTGGAGCTTTAGGCAGAAATGTACTTATAGAACACACACACTTTGCCGTTCGTGTTTGAAGTTCTATTTTATGAAGCTTAGAAGGCGAGCTTATTGCAATCAACCAGAATACAAATCTTAACGCTTGGCAGCTACGGAGAAAATCTAGCAATACTAGACGTGGCAAAGAACCCAGAATCATCAGCAGTAGCATCAACATAGAATTTACAAGAGAGCTTTATTGAGAGTTATGGCACAGATAATATAATACTAGTATAAAGATGCCTCATTCCATACAAAGAAACCGTGCCGACTTATCTAGCGTTTTTCGTCTGTTTGATAAAACTGATTATTTTTCAAAGAACATCGATTGCGTCTGGTTCCGTTCCACGGATATAGATGGTGTTAGCAGCGTGTTAGTTAGAAGTGTTAGTTTCACAATCCCGCATTGTGTGTGCCGCGAATATTTAGAGGAAGCTAAAAGCTTCGTATCCAAAACGGAAATAAGCTAGTCTGCTGTCAACACTATCTGTAAGTCATTCTTTTCAGAGCATTAGTATATAGGATGATTTCCAACCTGACTCTAGGGGCATTATAATCTAAGATTATGAAAAGGGTGGGTGGGCGATTAATATCTCGGACTAAGCTCTTCGTATAATTACAGTAGAACTTCACTTCAGGTAAGTTCGTTTAATTATGTAATTATACTCAAGCTTAGTCCGAGATATCTTCTATATTCACTGTGTAGATGTTTAGAGAATTGTTGGAAATCATAAAATAATATGGTATATTATACAATCAAAAACAAGATTCAATAACAATCAGTTTAATGTGATTTACCACATCAATTCAACAATAGGTAGATAATAATATAACAATACCTATGTAATTAATATTAGCTAATGTAATAATTAAAAATTTAAACCTTTATGATACAAATGGCTTGGTAAAATTATAGGTCTCATTTTCTGTATCTAAGGGTCTATTGTAGTGATTGGCAAAAACACGAGATCCTGCAGACCAACCAGCAGATTTAAAAATACAATCTAATGTAACGCCTTCTCTAGACGCCCGAGACGTGGACGCATGGCGCGTGGAGTGAGGGGTAAACTTTTTTACAACAATACCACACTCAGCCATAACTTGCCTTATCCAGCGACTAATTGTTTGATTACTGGCACAGTTATATGGTTTTTTGTAACAGATAAGTAAGTAAAAGGGTTTACTCGGTTCGTGAATACTTTTTTTATAAATACAATACGACGTCATTATTTAACAAGAACATTGTTTAATTAACTCTCCTAAGCACAACATTAACGAAATTGGGCTCTAAATTAATTTTTCAAAGAATATTTGAATGGATTATTGAAAATTGATTCCGATAGATGTCGGAGTTTAAAATTTCTGAGGTAACCCCGATTTTTTTAATTTGTTTCAAAACAAATTTTGGAACAATGAAACTGTGAAAACGTGAAAAAAACACTATAGAACAAGATATTTTTTTTATAATCGTCTCTAGAAAATCTTAATATTTCACAAAACTCAATAGCAAATCAAAGCTTTCTAGTGCAATTTATTTGAACCAAATTTCCTTTCAATAACTAACTTAACTTTTTTTGAAGTTGGTTAATAATACAACTGACCAAACCTTCGTATATTTAAAAAAAAGTAGTTTATCTGTGTGTCTACTGTAATTTTTGTATTTGATCCAAAGGTCGGTGTAGTGACAGAGATCAGCTTTTATGATTTGGGTTGTGGAATCGATTATGTAAATAAAATATTTCCAATATGCTTATCTGCCTAGCACTTTCTTAACTTCGTTAAAAACGGCTTTCATTTCTTTCATCTAACCGGATGCGGGGAGCGACTTCCTATCTGAAATCCGCAACTAAGTTACTGAGAAATCGAAACCCATGGCAAGTCAGATTATCAGTTTATTTACAGTCTTTTCAATGTTAAAAATTCATCTGAATATGAAAGAAAATGCCTTTAGTTTGTTATGATTCTGTTCTTAATATTTATGAGACAGAATACCGATGTGCTCTTTTTTAATCCCTAAACTTATTTATAGGCAACACCTTTCTATGTAACAGGAATTTACTTTAAATCTGAGCACAATGTACCAAATCTACCATACTGCTTTTTACAGCTTATAATCCAGTCTCGCTACAATTTATACTTCTATTCGACTCAAAACATATAATCTCGAAGACGGGTACTGCCCTCACCTCGGGCCACGTTATCCTCAGTCCGTTGGGCTCGAAAGAGGACCGTTGCCATGGCAACCGACTTTAAACCATGTAAGAGGAAGAACACTATTGGATTATATGTAAAAGTGTATTGAATTCAGTCGGGTAGGGCTGTGCTACAGTGTTTTCGCTACGCTAGGCGAGGATGTGCTATGGTTTTTCATAGTTTGTCCTGTTCAATGCTGTTATTAATTGAATTAATTAAAAAGCCATTGTGTATCGTGTGGATCTTCGTTTCCTGCAGTCCAGAGGTTAGAGTTGCAGGTTATTTCAAGTTTTTCGAAAATTTAAGCAATATGATTATTTTTACTAATATAACATGTAAAATTGGTGGCTGTTGTGTAATTATATATTATTAAAGAAGGTAGGTACAGCGCCTTCGGCTAACCTCCATTTTTTTTTAAAGTAGATACTAAACTTCCTATTGCCAGCAATAGGAAATCGATTATAGCTGGAACAGTTGGTTCAGTTGATGTGATTGTATTATGATTTTTCTGAAACCAATTACTTTACCAGCTACAACTTCAACTCTCTTTCAGCAAGTTCCTAAGCCTTACTCTGTCTTACCTAAGTTTTTAAACAGACGGACTGTATTTGAACTTAGACCCTAACTCTGCACGGGGCTGTCACTCTGCAAGGTTGTCTGGTAGATATCGCTATCAGCGATAAGGCAGCCTTTGTACCCGTAGAAATAAGTATTATTGTAAAAGAGACGTGTAACCTAATTTTTTGGTGTACAATAAAGTATATTCTATTTTATTCTATTCACATAAACTGCTTGATGTTTTTTATCACATAATTACACATAAAATCTTCGCATATTACAATCTGGACACACAACCTAACAATTCGGTCATGGAACAGAACCGGCTAAACTTTTTATATCTTCTTTATATTTTCGCTACCCCGCGTTTAGGGATTCTTGAGTTAAGTAAGCAGTTTGTCAACGGATATTTCTACACGTGCCAATAGGTTTTTACTCGACTGTAAAGAAGGGTTATGTTTTTCACAGAAAGGCTTTATTTAGGTTTCACGTGAACTGACTTATAATAGAAGGTTGTTTTGGTTCGTAAAGGATCTGGCTATTTATATCTAGCTATGGCGTAGAGTGGCTGTGTATTTATTTATTTAATACCTTACGCACACAAACGGCGGACTTGTTGTCTTATGTATCTTGTTCCAGTCCACCTTCAGGTGAAGCAGAAGCAAATAGTAGTATTTTGATATCTGCCAAAGGTTGAATAGGATTAGTTGTGACTTTGTGACGTGATGTCAACTTATGTTTCTGTCATTTATGATTAAAGCCTCTCATAGGTGTTATATTCTTAGTTATTATTATTGTTTTATTTATTAATAGCTGACCCTCGCAGCTTCACTCCCGTCAACTGGCTACCCACCACGTCCTACCTACCCAACCTACCTTACCAACCTACTCACCTGCCCTACCTACCCTATCCCTACCCTATATACCTACCTACCCTACCCTACCTACTCCACCCTACCCTACATACCCTACCCTACCTACCTACCCATCTACCGTACCCACCTACACAATTTGTTAAACTATTTCTTTGAATAAGAATTATTACTACAATACGAATGTAACCATCTTTTGTTTCTACCGGCGATCTAATTAAATTTTAGAACACTAAAGGCACTATTATGGCTTAACTATGATAGTTAGAAATATTCTCTTTCAGTTTTTTTTGTAGGTAATAATGATTACTTTAATCATGTATTACATAATTTTTATGTATCATCAATAGTTTTCTCAGCGCACGCCAAATAATGAATTTTATTGGCAATGTTCAGCTACTTTGGTTTATATTATTGAAATTTTCATAAGGATCTATATTTTTTTGAAAATAAATTATAGCCTATGTTACTCCGAAATAATGTAGCTTTCCATACGTGAAGGAGTTTTTTAAATTGGTCCAGTAGATTTGGAGCCTATTCGGTACAAACAAACAATAAAATCTTCCCTCTTTATAATATTAGTAAAGATTTTAATTTTTTTAAATATATCAAACAAAGCAAACTTTGTACCCCAAAGCCACAAATAAGTTCAATACTTCTAAAAATAAGAATAAAAAATTTGGAGCCCTATATTCATCAATTCGTATCTTCAATTGTTTTGCAGGCACTGCTCTGTTCCATACATACGTCACAATAAGTAGCTATGTATATTTACACAGTGTATTTTGTATTTCGATAGTTATCTTACTGCGATGTTGTGTATTTACTTGCTCAACTTTAATCCTTCAAAAGGCTTCACTATCAATCGATATCATCTGACAATTGCACAATACTCAAGTTGCATGTGTATACCAACCGCAACGCCCCCGCAATATACTTGAAATTCAACAGCCAACAGATAGACCTTGTCTATCTAAAAATAAATAGCCAAGACTCACGATTCTGTCTCAGTTCAAATAGACTAATCTCGAAAAACGTTAATTGAAGTTTAAAATAAAGAACACAAAGCAAACGCCTTCAGTCAGGTAACTAAAAAAGTTCCTGCTGCTGAAAATTTCCCGACAATCGTCACCTAACTAAGTAGGTATTTACTTAACTGATTACCTCACCAAGTCTCCCCAAGAAGCGCTAAGTTGCGCCAAGTCGCGCGAAGTAGCGTCAAGTTTCTCCCATACACATTTAAAGGTGTTTTCAACCAAGTTTTTTACAAAAGTCCTCCTTTTTTACTACTTCCGCGGTGCCCAAGGAAAAGTTTTTCAGTTGATCTGATTGGACCTCCACTTGGGAATTTTCGGTCGTGATTTTTTCACACCGACATCTTTTAAGAAAACTTGGTTACGCAATAAGTATTTTCTGTTTTTTTTTGTCCTTCTTTTGATTTGTTTCTTTGAGTTATTCTTGCTTTGTGAGCAAAGGGGCGTAGGAGACAGGTACCTTTGTGTGTGAGTACTTGTGCAATCTTTTGTTAAAGAAATTGCAAGGCGATGGTTCTCTAGATGCTGTAAAATAAATAAAAGGCTGAAAAAGAGCGGCAAAACAATTAAATTACATTGTGTTGTGCCGATTCTCTTTTTTTTGACATTTACAACACTGTTCTTTGTTGCTGCCTGATTGTGTGCTCAATATACCCAAAAAAGGTTGATCAAATATCTGATAAAAGCCTTCCAGCTTTTTAATTTAAATAGCGCCACTGCCTACCAACATTTACACATATTACGATACATACATGTGGTATCCTTTGACAACGCTAGCCGACTGTTTACTGACCTGCACCGTGGTTGACTGCGGGCACTGTGAAGCACATCACATCCTGTCATACCATGGAATTCGACCGTTTATCCTTTGCTTCGTACACAGCCTTTACGCGAAATATACGATACATATGTATGTACCTTTTATCGCCTCTGAGTATTGCAATAACGATGAAGACAGCTGCACATTACAAAAATAATCGGAATTTCGGAAAATAAGGACCAAAGCGCTCTGAGACATAATTTAATCGAAAAAAACTTTTTACAAAAAAAGAAGAAGTGAAATAGAAGTCGGTTGTATTTTTTTGTAAAAAGTTTTTATTTTTCACTTTTCAGTTCTGGTATAGTGCCCGGCACGTAAGTTGGCAAGGTTTTGGCGTAGTGGGAGTAAGTTCGCGCATATTCCGCGAAAAGACAAACCACCATATAGAGCGAACGAAACCTGGACGCGACACGATTGGTCAGTCGATCCTTAATTGTGTCAACTGACCAACCAATCGCGCACTCGGAACAGTCCTAAACGTTCCCCGCTTCACTACCAAAGATACCTAAAAAACAACTTCTGCGCATCTAACGACTATTGCCAACTTACGTGCCGGGGATTATACATAATGAACAAGTTCAGTAGTAAGGTACCTATAATGCCCAAAGTTATGCCTGAATAGATTACCCGAATAACATATAAAACTAACATAACAGGTGAAAAGAGAATATACCAGGGTAAACTGTACATATCTGCGTACCCCTTTAGAGCGTATTGGCGTGATGTTATCTTATGAAATGGCATAAACAATAAGCAAACGGGCGATTGCAGCAATCCCGAGAGTTTTCCGTTGTTTATTGAAGAGTTCTGTTTTATATCTCCGAATTTCGTCATCGGATCTTGACTAGATTTAAATGGAACCGCAAGAGAAGCACTAGCTTTCAAATAAAAAAATAAAAATCGGTTAACCTAGTAAAAAGTTTTGAAATGACACGCATAAAAAAAAACTTGGCCAAGTGCGAGTCGGACTCGTACACGAAGGTACGAGTATCAGTTTCGAGTTTCGTACCAGTATCGCAAACTATTCCTCTGAATTTTATGAGCGCCCATACAACTCAGAGGACTATCTTAATTGGCGTTAATTATGTATGTATGGGGAGACCCTTTAATTTTCTTTTTTTTTTTTGGAAAGTTTCATTTATTTGTGCTGTAAGACCTTAGCCTTACTTTTACAAAAATCGGTTAAACTTTTTGGTAAGACGGTTAAAAACAAAAGAAGAAAAGAAATTGATCAAATGCCTGCGGTTTATTTATCGTGATAAAATGACAATGTGTGTACTACCACAAAATAGAACGCCGGCGGCGCGACGTGCCGCTGCTTACATACTTTGTGATATTACGTTGTGGAGATAGAGGTCATGCTATGCTATTAACTAGAAATGCAGCATAGCATGTATCTAACTAAGATTTATTTTTCAGTTATGCAACTATTATATAGTTCTAATTTAAAGTGTCTACTTACATAATTTTTAGTTTTTGCAAAACAATACCCACTTACTTTATCATATTTTAACTGAAGCCTTTTAGTGTTACAACATCGTACACTACACATAGCACTACTAAAATATATAACTACTCCCTACTTAGTGTGGCCGTACGGTCCGCACCCTCATATCATTATTCAAAAGACCGCGAGCGCTTACGCCAGCAAAAATCTCCGGCAGCCGCAGACGAACCTCTCATCAACGATATATGGCTCGCACTCTCATCTGCTGACACACGGATGCTGGGAGATAGATGAGCAAAGAGTTTGATTCATAAACGCTTTTTACTATTCAGTTTTGCTTGTAGAATAGTGCGGTACTTCTGCTTTAGATTGGTACTAAGGAAACATTTAGATTGTCTAAAGGCGGGTTAGGTTTTTGTGTCATGTTTTCTCATCAAAGAATACACTAACGAAATACATTGAAATAATTTGTTTTCTTTTTTTTAGTATTCTTAAATACAATCTAGAGTACCGTTTTACATTTATTTGTGTACCATTAAACCTGGATGGGTTTGTTTTGGTATTCACATTCGCCGTTACAACTATAATTATCACTAAACTATTCACTTATCCCAAAAACCTTTCAAATTTTATTGTTCACGCAATCGTTTAAGGTAAATATCTGTCGGTAGAAGAAACAATTGTGCCTAATTGTGAGTGTGACTGTGGGTAGATGAATATTTGTATGCCATATTTCGTCTACGGTGCGCCCTTGTCTGCGCCATATTAAAAATATAAATTAAATATTATAAATATTTACTCACGCACTCAAATTATTAAAGCAACACTTACATTCATTTCACATCATTCAATCAAATACACGAGGACCAATCCTTAACTCCCGCGCACACCCCTTCCTTCCGCTCTTCAGTTGTCAAAAAGTCGCAACTCCGGTAACGCGTGTGCGCTCCCGTTTTCTCCGCTCTCAAAGAAAACTCAAGTATAAGTGTTGTGTGTGAAAAACAGACTCTGTGGGTGGCTTACCAGCATTCAACTATAGTGAAAACTCCACTGCTAAAACTATCGAAGGACATTATTATTCAAAGCTCCAATCCCGCACCCGTAAGTACCTACCTACTGCCTTTTTCCGCTGCGCCCACAGCCCTGTTGAACCGTTCATTAGAAAACCGGTTCTTGCCAAAGTATACAGGTTGGTTCAATTATAAACATTTGTCTTTTTTTTGTATTTTTGTTTGTAGCTTTTGCTTTGATTAAATCTTATAAGATTAACCTGATCTTCCGTGGCTTATACCACAGGAAATGTGTATTATTCGGGATCGATATTATACAGAACAATGCCTTTGGCCCTCGGCGAATGTGTAACTTTCTATCGGAGAAAGAATTATAATACTTGGAACAGTACGTCCCTTCCTCTTTAATATGTTAGTTTAGATTAATACCAGACCCTTACCACAAGGATAAGTCTTGTAGACTGCTGTACATACAGAACCCACGTTAATACTGGTAACCCTGAGAGTTTGAGCTTGCTTAGCGTAGCACGAAGTTTCAATAGAATACCAGCTTTAAAGCCAACTTCATTTCAGCCGAAAGACGTCCACTGCTGGACATAGGCCTCCATCAGGCGTCGCCACATGGACCGATCCCGAGCGTCTCGCATCCAGCGCCTTACCGCAACCTTAATCAGGTCATCGGTCCACCAGCATAAACTGGTTTAATTTCTACTGACATGCGGCCTACTGTCCAATCCTGAGGCAGAGTACTTACGTGGTAAATAAATGCTTGTATAATAAATCATCAGAGTATATTTTAAAGGAAATACCCACCAATTAAGACCGTCCACTTTTTAAAATTAACAGCTTAAAATTATCATAATTTCACCTCTGAAACCAGCTCAGTATTTATTCGCGCTCGCCATTCTACAGACTCGTAAGTCACGGTACGCCACGCCTCCTCGCTTTCTCATTAAAAGCCTTGTATTAGAACTCGTAATGTCTTGATTATCATACTAAGTGGCGCTCTCTGCACTGAATTAACATGGATTCTTGGACAGGTAGCGTCTTCTTAGTCCTTTTATATACAAGTATTGACTTCGGTATAATTCTGTGAAAGCTTTACTGTGCTGTAATGGTTTCTGAGATCTTTATCTTTATGATAGAAACCATATCTTTGACTAACTGCTATGAAGTTTGAAAAAAAATACATCTTCAACAAAAAGTGTACTATACTTCGTGCAAATGTGGTTGAGGCATGGATTAGATAAAGTTAAAAATACTTCCATCATTCATAAAAATCAAGTTTCATCAAAAACAAAGTACCTGCAGATATTTGCAGTAGGATCTTATACTATATTGTTGTTTCAACTTATGCAATGTAATCGTATACGGAACGATCTTAGTTCATTAAACGTTTCAAAAAATGCAAGATAAAAAAAAACAAAGTAATTGCCAGGTAATCCTATTACAAACCTCACAAACAAAACCATCACACATTGGCTACCCCACTATCTGAAGCCCCCTGAAACTCACAGATTTATACTTAACTAAAGACACATAACTCTTCGTTACACACTCTTTATAATTTTCTTTATTGGCTCGTAGGTGTAGACCATAGAGCACGGAAAGTTGAGTCGGCAATAACTGCAGGTGCCATTACATTGAGCACTGCAGTGTCGGATGTCATGTCCATAGTCAGAATTGTCATTTTTTATTTTTATTGTGCATTTGAAATCAATTCAACACGTATGTATGTAATATTGTTGGAATTGCAAAATATTCTGTATCTCTGTATGGGCTTCTAAAAACGTGGGCCAAATTTCATAAGTGTATGTATGTTTATTTGTATGTTTGTATGACCACGCATTTCTCCGAAACTACTTATTAAATCGTGATCATTCTTTTTGTGTTGGATTAAGTATCTCTCAACTTAGGGAATAGTGTAAGTTTCATCAAATTCGGTCCAGCGGTTTTCAATATATGGAGCATACAACCGAACTCCTGCCGAAACGAAAGTTATTTTTCACTTTTTAGTGTTTTGCTTTTGAAGTTAGTTTATTTTTTTTGTAAAAATGTTTTTTTACTAAGGGGTCTCTGGCAGTTCAAATGTGTGAAGTTGTCTACTGCTTAACCAGACTTTCTTGTGGCGACTTTAGTGAACCAACCCCTCCAGCCAGGACGGGTTGGTTCACTAAAGTCATCATACTAGACCGAGGTGAACTCGCCACGTGGTCAACATCTAAAATGTCTTGCTTCTTGTATGGTGAACGCATATAAGCAAACGTTCGAACGGCCGTATCTTTACTCCCTAAATCTATGCACGAGCATCACTTTTTACGAGTATATTCAAGGTCACATTCAGTAAAGGTGCGAGTTGATCGCGCGAGCGATTATAAAAAAAAAGTTTCGGTATTAACGAATTATAAACAACTAGAAGTCAAACAATATCGTATTCAATATAGAAGTCAAAAAACCATTGGTTATTTGATTGTCAAATGATGAAATGTACGGGCATTTCGAGCGAGACCGGCTAGGGCTACTCTGTTGCGCTTCGAGGTCTCGCGCGCGTCTTTAATCCCATACAAAGCCAAAGGACAAGTGGTGTCGCGCGTCTCCTGCCTCAGTCGCGTGTCGTGGTCGCGCGGTTCAGTAGGTATATATGGACAGTTTTGACTATTCTGTCTCGAGGAAGAGGAGGAATGTCCACCGAGGCGACTCGTTACTCTATGGTATTGAGCAAATGCACCAAGTATTTTTCGTTCAATTACATAAATATCATTTATTTTATAAAGGAGGTCGAGCTTAATTCTGATGTGTGTGTGTGTTATACATAGTGCATCAGCCTGAGTGCTTGTTTTAAGTTGATTTGACTATAATGTCTGATTTATGCAAATTGTTTTCGCAGAGAGGAAGATAAAAATACTGTTTTAGTTAAACTCGCCTTTGTACTTGAACTCTCTGGTAATTGTGTATTTGTTATTTTTGGGGAAGGTTTTTGGACCGGTCAATGTGGCGATGCGTGGGGGAGGCATATGTCCAGCAATGGACGTTTTCGGCTGAGACTATGATGATGATGATGTAGGTACCTGTAATAAAGAATTAAGAAGTTTTTGTGAGATATACGCAAGAAGGAACATCTTTCTACTTTTACTTTTCTTCTATATATATTGCAAAATAACGAAATAAGTTTTCTTTACAAGAGGTTTCACATAAGACATTGTAGGCGTCAAATAATATTCACAAAAGGGAGTACACACACTAATCCAGTCCTACAAGTATGTATATTGATGCAAGCTTTTTTTCTGCTTAGGAATAGCATTTAAATTAACTAAGTAAGAAACATAACATTTAATTCAGGAAGCGCCCATTGTTATATTTATGGCTAAACTTCAAAGTCACTAGGTGACATAATCAATCCTCACGGTACCCCTACGTCCCAAACAACTCCTCGACACTCAAAACCGCGATTCATGTCACTATCCAATAAATCCAATCATCCGATAACTATCAAATCTATCCGATAAAAACTGCGTAACCAACAAAATGGTCGTTCCCCGAACACAAATCGAAGACTAACGCGCGGATATGGCGTCATAACTTTAAAAAAATCGCCAGAAGCCATTTACATTGGGCATCAATTTAGCGATTTCCGTACCTTATGCATCCCTCCGGCGACGGGGGAGGAATTGAAATATGTATGACAAGCAGAATAGCTTAAAGCATAAGCGGTAGCGCGGCAGTTTTTTTTAGAAACGCTCTTATAGTTTGGCAGGCATACAAAGCTTTATCGTAATGTGAGTTTTCGTGAACCTGTAGCTAAGTTGACAGTCTACAATTGATAAGGCTAGTAGAAAACGAATCAATGTATGGGAATGACACATCTGAATGTTAAGTCATGTGTTCATCACCATACAAATAAAAGGCGTTAACGAATTTAGAAAGAGTTTCGATATGAAACGTTTGTAGCTTGGCTTGGCACAGGCAGGCAACGTTTAGCACCTTTTAGATTGGCACAATCAACTTTCTTGTTTGTTATCGATTATAGTTAGTTACTAATTCATCGTCTTGGGTTCGAGCCCAGGCAGGCGCTTTACTTTCTGTAAATTATTTCATCACCACTGCTCTCAAAACGGTGAAGGAAAACATCGTGAGGAAACCGGCATGTCCCAGAACCAAAAATTCTAAGACGTGACATTCACCAACCCGCAATGGGCCCGCGTTGTGGATTACGGCCCATTCCCTCTCACAGTGATGGCCACATGATGTGTGATGTGTGCTTATTCATCTGCTATGATGTTTACGGCAATTTCGACATTGGTCCTTTATTTAAAAGATGTTAGGATGGTATGTGCTCTGACTACCCGTGAAAACTGGCAGTGATGATTGATACACTTCTTGAAAAGAAAAGGACTCATCAAATAAAGACTGTTCCTTCATGTAACTCATTACATTCGCCTCCTAAATCCTGAGATCGCCCATAACTTACACCACAGTCCACAACATCCGAACCACCTATATTTTGCTATACACGAAAAATATGTTGTCGAAAATTGTTTACCGCGTCGCGTCGTTCCTGTCGCGTCGGCCGCGTCGCTCGCATGTGTCGTAAAGTGTGCTTTGTTACTTTATTGTTTTGCACTGATTTGTGCGTCAGGTTGCTTCGCACCCGGTTAATGGGCCAAAATTATGGGATGTTAAAATGAGGGTGTAATAAGCTGGGAGGAGTTACAATGTACGTACAAAATGTTGCGTGCAAAATGGAGTGGTGGATTATGAGTTGCGAAGAAGTTGCGCTATGGTGGTCGTTGTTTTGAAATGCTTGTCTTGGCATCATTTTAGGCTGCTTATATTTGTTACTTCATATGTTTCTCTCAAAAGCTGTTACTCTAGTACGTAAGAAGGTGAAAGGTTAACTCGCCATACATCATATATCACCATACTTCTGTTGCCCGTTTTCAATAACACTTAGTGCTAAAATCTGGGTGTATTTAAGTCAAAAGTGACTAGATTACTTCTAAGCAAGCGTGCTCCATCATATATCGCAATATCACAGCTTACCTTCAGGTGAGATAGTGTCCAAATGTGACCCTATGTAATTCTTATAATAACTTACCTTCAAAAGGCTCTATAATTACGCCAGATGAGTGCACAAGTCCACTGGAGTACCTTGCCTATCTTCTTTATCCAAAATTGTAGTCGCCTTATCACGATGGAGTCCTAGATAAATGAAAATAATGATCGTGACTCTGTCTTCTCATCACTTTTAGTAGTCTTAGCCCGTGCGCTTCTTGGCGTTTATCCAAAAAAGCTAGCACGGTAGAAAGATTTGATAGTATCACCTCTTTCCATCCTTCTTTGATTTATTAACTAGTATAGAATAATCAATACATATAATAAATCTGTAGAAAAGTCGTTTTTATACGTCAAAAATATTTGCAAAAAGAATAGGCAGGGTGTTAAAGGGTAACCAACAAAACTCATTTCCAGCATTTTATGGATTTTTGTCTGTTTATTTGTGCACGCATCACATAAAATACACGAAACCAACATATATGACTTTCATACATAAAAATTGTGCGTAACTAGAAGTATTACTTAGTTCTTATTTCATCGCAATCGGTTCACTCTATCAAAAGTTAGATGAATATAAAGTGTTGAAGAAATAACAATGTGGCGACGCTTGGGCGAGGCATATCCAGCAGTGGACGTCTTTCGGCTGATACGATGATGATGATGAAGAAGTAACATTATCACAACACACACAATTCAGATACTCGGACACTTGAACTCTTTATTCGATAGATGGCGTTGTCCATTTGAAGTCATATTCTGAATGGCGGTGTTAAAATTTTCCGCGAAAGAATGACCGTAGAAAGAATTGGTAGATAGGTAGGGTAGGCAGTAAGGTAATTAGGGTTGCGTAGGTAGTTGACGGCAAGGAAACTCGCGGGTACAGCTAGTTAGTATGTATCATAAAAATTTGCATTACATAACACCTGTATATCTAGTTTAAGTCCCATGTTATAGAGGGCAGGCCTATTACTATCAACTGGGTATAAATTCAGACTCTGGGCTGCAATTGAGTAATTCCAGAGGAGAAACCCGATTGACATTGCCTGTCCCGGAAATCAAACCCAGAACATCATGTTCGTACTGCCGAACATTGCATCCGACCACTTGACCTATAAGACAGTGAATTTTTTAATCTATCTATCTATTTTCTATCTATATACATAAAAGGAAAGTATGTATGTATGTTCCTTATAGACTTCGAAACGGCTGGACCGATTTCAAAAATTCTTTCACCGTTGGCAAGCTATACTATCCCCGGGTGACATAAGCCACCTTTTTTCCCTGTATTCCCACGGGAATGGAAACTACGCGGGTCAAACCGCGAGGCGTCCGCTAGTTAGTTGATAAACTTATAAGAATAACAGTTCAACAAAATGCCCTAGATACCCTCATAATTCCCCTAAAAACCATCAAAACGCTACAATGTCCAGCTCAAACGAGAGTCTATCAATGCGAAAACAGTACACAGGTAAACAGCACCTCACCACAGACTAACACAGAACGGTTCAATGCCCACAGTACTACCATAGAGCTTCGTACGTGTGCATGCACCGAATGTTGCACTGTGGTTTGGAACATCTAGATATAGCTATAATTATGACGAATTCCTTCCGTTTGTATTGTTCGATTTATGGAATTTTATGTGTTTTATTGACATCGATATAAGATTGTTTTGTACAATGTATTCAGTCAAAATGTAAATGCTTATGGGCCTTCTGTGAAATGGTGTGGGATGTATTAGTGACAGCGAGTAACAGAAAATTAAACAATGACTGTTTGAGATAAATATGTATGATACCTTTGTTATAATTTCGCGTAAATGATGGCCGACCCAGGACCTCATACTTAAAAGTAGTATTTGCGATCACTAGTTCAACGAAGCAGACAACGATTTTAAAGATGAATTAAAAAAACGCTTGTAATTATATAATGATCTCTATAGCATACCTATGCAGTCATGTGTAACTAGCATGTAACAGTACAAAACGACTAAAGAGCATAAACATCTAGTTGTTTTGCTAAGTATTTAGACGGCTCTAAAGAACACTTACGTTTGTCCAATAAATATATACGTTGCATCTAGAAGTTTCGCAACACATTTGTATGAAGCTTGATCTCTGTCACATACTTCATGTAAATAGGTACCAGGGTACAATGACACAGAAGTGGTGTTTGCCTTCGGACGTGCAGCGAGGCGCGTGACACGGCTCACGGTGCGTATTGACAATCGCGTTTGTTTTGCTACGTATTTCGTTCAGCTCTGTTTTGTTACGAAGATATGATAAATATGAGTAGTTTAATTTCTGTAAAAGATAGGTAGATGCTTTTATAAACCCATCTTTTATTTGTCAAAAAATACAACAATGGTTTCTTATGTACCTACGCGCTAAGCAATCTCTGGTTATTCTTAAACCTGTATTTGTCTGGAGATTGCTGGGCGATGATATACTTTCATGATGTAAACTCACTATTCCCTAAGCTTTCAATTTAAGTTCTTAGATACACGCTAAGTTAAAATAACATTGAGTGTCTTATTTTTGAACCATTATAACATGGACATTACACTAGACGTGTGTGCACCAACCAAAACTAAATTTATTTTCAACTTATCAGGAGCAAAAACGCAAACCTCAGAAAAATACATAAAATTACAGTTTCTACAGAGACTCATACATATTTTGATGTAGAAATAAAAAGGAAACTTTTTAATATCCCACGTCGCGTCGTCACATCATACATTTTATATAAATATTAACTCCAGCCAAAAGCTGTTTACATGTACAAACTTTTTATTTATGTTTTTGACGGATAAATTAAAACACACAATGACTTTGGTCTTTCATGCAAAGTTGTTCGGTTTCGCGGCGTGTATATTCAAAGTTGATTATTACTCCAAGGTACTGTGTTAACGGAAATTACAGATTTTAATTATTCTTTTGAGATTTCTGCACTGTTTTAAAAAAATAAATGGTTGTTGTGCACTGCGAATGAAAATCGTATAACGAACAGGACTTTTGCAAATCGATTTGTTAGTAGGATGTAATTGTACAGTTTTTTTAGTATTAGAACTACTTGACGTGCTGTCACATGGGATTTATATGATCAAAATGGGGACTGAATCTAGCATTAACTACCTTGTACTTCCACCAACTGGGTAATATAAAGTATGCCAAATCAAAGGTCGTTTAGGCCTGTAATATTACAGGTATTCTTTAGGACAACAAAAACCATGTATTGCACATACACACCATACAAAGAATACCCTAAATATAAATAATACCATAACACCATAAAAAATTCTTTGGCAGAGTGAACGCAATACTATGTTGAATAATGTACAGGCTGTATCAGGAGCTGTTTACTATACGGACCTTGTGGAAACTAGAACAAATTACCGTGCGTTCACGTGTTTTTGCCATACCTATTATTGGAATCAAATATAACAGCTCACAATGTTAGGACCCATTAATATTAATGCTAATTTTTATCCGTGGTGCTAGGCAACTGGGCTTATCCCTTTGGTCTTGTTTGTTCTGTCTCCTGCTTGATATGGAGGGATGTGGAAATTTGTATTTTTTCCTACTCCTCCATTATTCTTTTCTGATTAGTTTCGTTGCGGGATCCAAGACAGTTAAATTCATTCTCCCGGACTTCATTGCCTCGGCGCTTTTCTGGTGGTCGCCACTGTTGATTCTGGCTTGCAAGAGTTGCAGTGATTTGGGAATAGAGCGGTGGGACTGTCCCTAAAAAAATACACACCATACAATTCTTCTATCAGTTTAACTAACATTTCATTCTTATAATCAAATAAAAAAGCGTTCCCTACTAAGCTAATTACCAACAAACATCCCACTCATAGAAGCTTACTTTACACTACTCCAATCTTTGAATACATTAATTAACCGTTCTCCGATTAATTAATATTTTCAAGCACAACATCACAACTCAATGATATGAAAAGACTTCAACACATGCCTCTGAAATACCATTAATGAGCTGAAAAACGAGATTATAGCTCCGTTTCGCGATTAAAATGTATAATTAAACTTAAGTAGCTTATTAAGTACGGTGTCATTTATTTTGCTGCTGTTTGAATTAATTTTAAATTGAATTTAAGGTACTTTCTTGTCATGTAATGTAGTACGTTAATATTCTGTTTGATGGCCCCTTCATGAGAGATATTTATAGACTACACGCCAATGATATTAAAAATTGTCATATCTATACTTATATATACTGAACTGAGTACTTCAACTTTAAGAACTTAGCAAAATCTACTGAAATATTTAAAAAGAGCTTCAAGACCAAGTGACATGCACTACCGAAATATTACTAGTTCAGTTTGTCTAGAACCAAAATTTTCAAATTGTCTCAATTCAAAAACCGGGGTATAATCTTCTATTTCCCTTTGCAAGTTCTCAGCAAAACTAATAACCATCTTGCTTTTCCAGTGATAATAATTTTAGGAAAATCGTGTCACAATATGCCATTCTCGTCACAATACCTCCACGCATCGAGCTTGACTATTGATAGTCTAAACTATGTACACTGCGCGTCACAAATACGAACACAAAACATCGCTCTCGCCAGGCTTCGCGGTTTGCACAGAGTCGACCGTCTAAATCCAACATGGCCGCCATACACAATCACAGCTGATCGAGGCACGGAGCGAAAACAAAGGCGCGCAATAATCACATTTAAACTGAAACGCTTCGGACTTCATTAATAGCAGCATTCAATAGGGATTTTGAAATGTATAGCTGTTTCGGCTGTACTGAGTTACATTTTGTAATGTTTTGCGAAGTGGAAACTCTATTCATTAAATTAATGATGAAGCATTTGGTAAGTGATTATTTGACCGGTCAATTGGTAACAATTAACACAAAAACACGTCAACGTGGTAAATTACTATTGAACGATAAAGTTTTATCAATAAGCATCACACATGCGTTTAAAACGATGGTTAATCTAATATGGGTAGAATCTAAACAAATATTATAAATGTGGAAGTAACTCTGTCTGTATGATACGTTTTCAGGCCTAAACCGCTGAACGTATTTATATATTGAGATGAATTTGACCTTAGAGAAGGAAATACAATACTTTTTACTCCGTCACTAAGTTTCCTTAGAACAGTTTTCTACGTTCACGTGGGCAAAGCCGTTTACATTTTCAAATAAATCACTTGCACCATTCCTTAATACCCAGTTAATTGGCTCGTTATTTTGCCCTGTTTACTACCAAGAGGCATAAACACTTGCCCCTTAAAGCCCTTCACAGCCGTAGCAATCTATACTGACCCCAAAAATCGAAACAAGGTTGTGCCTCGCAGTTAGGAGCGACCGTAAGCCGATGCCGAAAACTTTTGCGTCGGCTAACAAATTATAACAAAAACTGTTTTCGTACAAATTAAAGTAATCAGCTAACCGACTGTGCGAAGGGAATGTTTTGCTGTGTGGTTTTAAACGTTTTTGGTGTAGTATTGTTTTGTTATTAAATGTTTTACCAATTTATAAAATTTCAGGGCTGAAAAAAATTACTGGAGTATTTTTTTGTTTAGGTGTCATAATTTTGTCGTTAAGTCGTATCTTTGTCTAGATAAGGGAAACAGAAATAAAGGCAATTCACATTTTATCAGCAATAATTATTACTGTCGAAAATTCAGAATGTACCTACCTAAGGAGTTGACCACGTGACACTTTAGTAGCGTTATATCAATTTTACACATTTTAGCCTTTTCAACCGACTTCAAAAAGAAGAAGGAACTCAATACGACTGTATGTTTTTGTATGTTTGTTACGTGATTACTCCGTCAATTATGAACCGATTTATATGATTCGTTTTTTATTTGAAGCTGGTGCTTCTTATTTAGTCCCATTTACCAATATCTGACGAGAAGTTTTTAAGTCATCCTTAATAATGCGTTTTTACATGGGGGATAAGGTACCAAAATCCAAAAAGAGAAAATTAAAAAAAAATACAAGAAACGTCAACCGACTTCCAAAACGAAATTAATTAGGTACCAACCAAAAACACCGACTTCCATAAAGAAAGTTATTTTTCGCTTTGTAGTGTTTTGGAAGTCGGTTTTTTTGTTTAAAAGTTTTTGACAGTTATCGTTGATTGAATATCACTTTGTCTACATACCAAGGTCTAGTTCAATACAATACTTCTCGAATGATTTAGACCTTTTATCAATATATGCGTATGTATATTATAAAAACAAAAAACGTGTTTTAATATTTCCTTTTCTCTTGTCCACAGGCAACTGCTAGCGCCAAATCTGAAACAAACACAATACTTAGCCAATGGTGCCGAAAGTGACATCAGAACTGTAAGTAGCTTTAGACCTATCTTAATTTTAATTAGGCAACAGAATGCATGTGGGAGTCTTACCAAGAAGTTCCGGATTACCCAATAACTGGGTTGTAGAGGTCAGATAGGCAGTCGATCTAAGTGAAATACCTGCTGGTTCTTAGCTGCATCTGATTGAACTGGAAACGGACCCCAATATATACACCGGTATTTGAAAAACACTAACAACCTTGCAGGGCTGTATTCATCTTCCTGGCGTAGTATTCCTCAGTATTGAGGAACGTCGGACCTCCATTCTGCATCACCTTATTTCGAACGATCTTTCTCCATCTATTTCTCTCTGGCGGTGTGGAGGGCGTTGTAAACTGTAGAGTCAAGAGCGGTGCGTATCTGGTCAGACCAACGTATTGAGCTGCGTCCACGAGGCCTTTTTCCGTATACTTTGCCGGTCACGATGAGCCTGTCGAGATTGCCACCGTCTTTCCTTGCAATGTAGCCGAAGTATACTAGAACTCTGCGCAGACACTCGGATGAGAGCCGCAAGGAGATTTCGAGTTCTTGCTTGGATGGAGACGTTAGTCCAAAATTCCAAAGAACTCTAGAAAACGAAACGTCTTGCCGTAAAAGAGAAACTTATATGAACTAAGATTTTGATATTGTTAATGTAATTTCAATATTTTCCAGCTTCCTGCTCAATTTAATTGAATTCAAACACTTTTCTTTCCAACTGTACTTTCCAAATCGAAGAACTGCGTGCATAGCGAAACAAATTAGTAGGTATTTTTCGAGTCGAGCTACTAGGGGGACCAACCGAAAAAAGTTTTATTTTCTTCATTAGTACACCAATACAAAGCCGGTGCGGGCAGCTACAGAAATGAATATTTGCCGAAACTAAAGCAAACAGAGTTTCTCTCTCAAAATCGAATTTCATAAAACATTTCGTACTATTTTTCATATTTTTTTGGGAACACCATCTGATATTGGCACACCGTTATGTTTAACTACTAATATTTGACTGTATATCAAATTTAGTTCAGTTCAAATGAAAGCAAAATAAGATGACTATTCTAACATACACACATAGTTAGAAATGGAGCTTGTCAACATAAACTGATTTCAGAAACCTTTGAAATTTTGTACTGAAATTAGGAATAAAAAAACTGACTTTGTATAAATTTTATTCAGTTATATTCAAATTAAGATGCGAGACATATAGGACGGGTCGATGTGGCGACCATTGGGGAAGACCTATGTCCAGCAGTGGACGGCTTTTGGCTTAAAAGATGATGGTACAAATTAGTATATCTAATTGTTATTAGTAAATAAATAAAAAACTTTTTAACAAAAAAATACAATCGACTGTCAAATAAGAATACTACAAAGTGAAAAATAACTTCAATTTCGGGGCTCGGTGTTCCTGTTTTCGTTTCTTCGTTTTTTGACACCGCCTTTCGAAATTGAAGTAATTTTCACTTTGTAGTGTTTTTTTCGGAAATCGGTTGTCTTTTTTTATTTTTCATTGTTTAATGGTTTATCATGGACAAGTTCTATAGTAATCTATTCTGGCATCACTGTGGGCATATAGGTAATATGCTCACTAGGGTGCACTTTTAGAGCATACTGGCGTGATGGTATGTTATGAAATGGTATAAGCAATAAACAGACATACGATTGCAGGAAGATTTGCCGTCATTTATTGAAGAGTTCTGTTGTATATCTCCGAAGTTCTTCATCAGATCTTTACCAAATTTAAACGGGACTATTTCGGAACAAACATCTTTCGAACAAAAAATTCAAAGAATTTTACAAATCCGTTTATATATGACGGATTTATGCCCGAACATACATAAAAAGAAAAAAATTGAAACCAAGCTCAAAAGCCAGCCCATTTCACAGCCAAAACTAGAAACAAAGTTTGGCGAACGAATAAAAGTGTTAAAACAAAAAATGTCAGTATTTCAATGCTGGGTGTCGACGCCATGAACGCTGCCAATCTCTCTTCAACCAGTGACATTGAAGCACGTCTAGTTTTTCACAGAACAAGCATTTTTTTATTAAGTTGTTAGGGATGTTAAAAATGTTGCGGTTAAAAAGCCGAGAACTGTGGATTTAAATGTGGAGTTTAGACTGCGGATCATCTTGTCGCACAAAGTATTTTTACATTTATTTATTGCCTGCTTCTGCCAGCGGCTTCGCCTGCATCAACATCGAAATTTATCCCGATATAACATATTCCCGGGCAATTCCTTTGTGCTATTCTTGACTATAATCTATATCTGTGCCAAATTTCATCCATATCCGTTCAGCCGTTCTGGCGTGGTTGAGTAACAAACATACACTTATCCAAATTTTTGCATTTGTAATATTAGTATATAATGTGATTTATTCATTTCGTTTAACCTCGCATTGGAACGCCTTACAGCAAAAAATTACACCAATTAAGTACATGCCTACTTATAATAAAGTAACTATGTATAGTAACTATATATCCAGGATTCCTCACGATGTTTTCCTTCACCGTTGTCAACATTAACCAAGATAAACTAAGAAAGTACATATGAATTGAAAAAGTCACATTTTTACTTGCCCGTATTTGAACCTACAACCTCAAGCACGGGAGGCGAGGTATTACCCACTAGGCCACCATGACAGTTAGCAAAATAAAATATGTTACAAAACATTATAAACATGATATTAACACATAGCGAATGAGTGGATATCTACCTGTGTCTGTGTTTCCGAACGCATTCAACCCGAATCTCTTCAAAATTAGAGTGAAAACTAAAACAGGCTTCTTCTGGGTAGGCTCACACCGTCGTTAACTCTGTTTCTGTCACCTAGACTAGAGTCAAGAGCAAACCCATATCAAATAAAAATAAAATTGTATAAATATTAAGAATGTAAATCCTATTTAGCAAATATCAACTGCTGCAGTAACACTGTCGAAATAAGTTAAGCATACCGCAATCTCTTTAAAGATACTATTTTGTTGTCTTGATTATACACTTTCGGATATCTTCCTAACAATGTCACACTCATCACCTCGCTACCGGACCCACCAGATCCGGCACAGCGCCACCTTGCGGATTTATATCAAAACTTTTTAAACAGCGCTGGCGATTCGCAGACAGTTTCAACTTGGAGATTAAGTGGGCAGCGAATGAATTGTTTCCCCTAGTAAACTTGCAAGAAAACTGCACTTTAGATAAAATAGTGGAGTTTTCTGTAATTGCAAACTTACTACGTTGCAACCGAGTCGGATACAAAGTTGTAAGTGGGCGCTCAATCAAACGATGCTTCTTGGAACCTCCTGTATGTTTTAGCTTCGCGGAATTTGTAGAATATAGTGATATCTGTTTACTGCTAAACGAGTCGAGTATTGCAGCTGAAGTGGAATTGATTACTATCTAGCTATTCGTATAGACACTGAAATTTAGTTTTTGCTGAGATAGAGTGTCTAAATATCATTTTCTTTTATGTAAATACTCGTAGATACGTAAAAAGCATTCACCACTAGATTTTCCTTGACAAAACGGTTGTTGAAAGAAGAATATACCATTTTAACCACTAGCATTAAATAACTGTAGATTCTAAACCAAAACACAAAATGATAATGATTTGGATGAGAGTAAATGTAATATCTTTTTGGGTGAGGTGTGGCCACCTCTGGTGTCAGTTAATTAAGCCGACTCTGGGAACCCCACAGGCCTCTGACTTGGCTATTTCAAATTTATATTAACTATATAAATTTATTTGAAAAAGTCACATTGGTACTTGCCCGGATTTGAACCCACAACCTTAAGCACGAGAGGCGAGGTCTTAGCCACTGGGCTACCTCGACATATCATGGGGTTAGAACCTACGACCTTTCACTAACCTTTACAAGTCCATTGCCCCTCTGTTATTATATATTACCTCATACAAAACGAACACAAAAGAGCGAAACCCAAATACATTTCAACACAAGAACACCATACAATACAAGAACACAGAAAATAAAATAAACATGTAAGCGAAAATTATTCTATTTATTTTACAGCGATATAAAAACAGCATCTCACACAAAAGATAGGAAAATATCTGGGAAATTCAACAAGATTTGTGCCACAGAAATGCTTCGCTGAATATTTTGCTCTTTCTTACAAAATGTGCGAGAGAACGGAATCGAGAACTTTGGTAAACGATAACAAAATCGTCGGAATTTGTCCTACACTTGCTTTCTGCTCGCGACTTTGTCCGTATAAAAGGCTTTTTGCTTTTATCTTTTTGCTTGATTTCTTGTATTTAGTGGGCAGGAAATGTTTGGTATCATTTATTTGGTGTTTTATTTGACTCGTTGCCACCCGCTTGCAGCATAACTCTATAAATTATAATCTTAGTGTTATTCTGATGTATAAGCTATTTTACTGTAATATCTCATCAAAATCCGTTTAAATTGTAGTTTTTACGTAAAAGAGTACCTAGCTCAAAAACTTTTTTTATAATATTAGTAGGAAATCGGCTAATAAGTAGAATGCTCCTAGATTTATCATGTTTTGCAATTTAGAGACAGCAATATTGTGCCTTAGGCGTCATGATCTATCATTTCAATCCTCTGCTTGACACAGGGCTCACCCAAGCGTTGCCTCATCAACCAGTCCTTACTTGGATCTTTTTGCATCATATTTGCAGAGCTATCAAGGCACCAACATTGAGAGAGAAACCTTTGTTCTGTTTACCAATCAATGAAAAAACAAAAATCCTACTGTATATTTACAGTCTTTGCTTAAGGCTATCCTAACAAACAATAATACTCAGTAAGCATCTAAACCTAAACAAACTATTTAAATAAACTTGTTTTCCTTCAATATAACAGTTTTTAGCTAGAGACCTATTTTCCGGCTATAGATCTAAGCCCTCAGTCAGTTGTATTGGCACGTACAAAGAGAGATCAGTGGGTATTTTTTAGGCCTAGGACTGACCTCACATCCTTCTATGAAATATCAACACATACCTACATACATACACATACATATATTTCAGAGTCCCTGAAGTAAATTTCTCCACTGTAATCGACTTAGTCGCCATGATAATAGAAAAACCTACGAGCCGAGAACTTTAAATATCAAAATATAACTGAGAGCCGAGGTTGAGTCGACTGGAGGATAACTAATAACTTATAATGTGATTTTTAATTTCGTAGGCTAAACTGACATTTCGGGAGTTGTCACTTTATCGTTACATAAAAATAGTGTCGTATCCTGACTGTCCCGAGTGATCGAAAGTTGATCGAAAATCGAAGTAGATCGAAAATGGAACTATTTCACGGAAAAAGAATTACATTTGTTAAAAACTACCGGTCCTTATTTAGTTTCTACTAATTTATGTCAGACTTCATTTTATCGATCGCATTTATTATATTGTTGATTTCATATTTAACACAATAAAAGTATATGTAGTATGTGTATGAATACTGTTATATTTAAATATATTACGATTATTATACATAAAACATTTATTTACACCAATTAGTAAAATTAAATTGAGAAATCATGTCTCATCGATTCGATGAATCACTTATGTTGGAGCCTTACCTATAAAACTATGCTCCGCGCTTGCAACATTTAAAAAAATAGTATAGAATCAAATCAACAACCATAAAAGTAACAACCTTTCCAACGTGAAATAAAACTCTTACAGCTACTGCCCGTCTCTGAAATCAGATTCAAAAAGCAAATGTTCGAAATAACTAAATACAGAATGCTTTGCCGTCTTCAAAACGAGTCCACAGTCGAAGAGATGGCAGTATTCCCTTATAATATCAAACGTAAAGCCGCCTATAGAGGTGGACCAAGCTGACAAATCCTTGCATCCTATTCAGAGGTCCCGGAAAAATATTACAGAATCTTTCCCCCTACTTTATACAACTTTCTTATTGTGGAATCAACTCCCACCCCCGAAGGAAATGCGTAAAATTAGAATTTCGCGATATATTTGCAAAGGAGGGAATATTTTTTGGAATGAAATCTTCGTTTTTTTGCTGTAAAAGGTCTCATGTCGAATATTGGTTCGGTTAAGGGCTGTTATTATAAGGATGTTTGTCTACCGCATCTGTTATATACTGAGTTTATGCTACATACGAAGGTTTAAGTATTCCTCTTCTATTTGTTTAATAAAAATGAAATTCAAATTGCGTTGGGTTTTCAACGTTATCACAAAGTAAAATCACGTTTTATATTATAAAGATGTACTGGCAACCAAAATTCTCCTTAAAATACAAAACTAGACTGTCTTAATTTCAACACAAAACGTCGAAAAATTATATCACCCAAGTGAATTTTCCTAAACAGAGTTTTAACAAAAATATATATTCCTCACAATGTCGAGGCCCATCAAATCGTAACGGATTTTCGACTGAAGTAGCACTAGCGGGACTCAACTCAAGGCTTCGCCAGCCTTACTTACGAAAAGCGTAGGCCAGCGAAATAATAAGACAGCCATATTGTTGGTCAATTGAATTTTATTAGTCTAATGGAGACGTTATTAGTATGTTTTCGGTTTGGCTGTCAGACCACGACTTATGAAATGAGACTGTGATGCCAAATTGTTACGATGGAACCCAAAAAATTGGGCTTGCCAAAAATAAATATAACCACAAATACTTGTGCTGTCTTGACGAAATCGGTTGTTTTGGTGGCTTACTTATACCTAAAGGACTAATATTTTAAAGCGGTAACATTTATTTATTTATTTATTAGGTATATAGTATGGGCACAGATAATATAATACCAGCATACAGATGCCTCATCCACAAAGAAACCGTACCGACGTAACTAGCGTTTTTAGTCTGATTAAATAAATTATTTTTGTGCATCGATCGCGTTCGGTTCCGTTCCACGGCGACAGATAGATGGTGTTAGTAGCGAGTTGCAAGTAAAAGGATTTACACGGCTCGTGAATATTTTTTTCTTTAAATACAGTGTCGATTTGTTTTATAGTAATTTTATGCATGTTTTTACAGTGCCATTGCACCAAGATGTGTTACAATACAAATTTCAACAATCCAGAGGAATGCCTCAGAAATTTAAACCGTCGACCACATCATCGCTTATCAACAGGTGAGATGGTAGTCAATCGCGAGCCTATAATAAATAAAAAAATACCGTTCATATCAAATCGGTGCATATCGCGCCATCTAGTGGTATTTATTTGAACCAAATTTTCTTCCTTAGCGCTGAGACCCCGTGTTATAGGAAATATTGTTGTTTGTATAAAGTAGCACAATCACTAAGCTGCAGGACTGTGTGAGAAGTGATTTGAAAGAAGAGGGAGTCAATTATAGCGTGACGAGGACAGGACGGTATGGAAGAATCTTTAGAAATTTCCGCCGACCCAAGAAACATGGGACAAGGGCAGAAAGATGGTGATGACGAATCACTAAGCGGCACAGGCTACTTTTTGTCCCACAAAAATGAAAAATATCTGTGGTTGTAAACAAATCTAACAAACCCAGTAAAAGGCATCACATAAAACAAAAACGATAACAAACCAGTAAATCAAGGTTCAAGTTGCAGGTAATGTGTCATAAATTCAAAATTCATTGAACACAATGTAACCACGAGCCGGCATTGAGGCGACAAGGCACATAACTCTGACCTGGTAGTTGCAGCGCGACTGCAAAATGACATAAAGGTATTAGTGTCTCATAAATCCAAATTCCGATGCACGTAATGGAGAGAGCTTAAAATACTTAGTTTGGGTACGGGTTAGAACAAAGAGGAGTGGTTATAGGGCGTTTCTTATATGAAAATATATGGCAATAACTGCAGTACAAACATTTTCATAATGTGCCTACTTCGTGTTTTGTCAGTAGTCGGATTTTTATCGGTTTCCCTTTGCACTTGGTGCAGACCGGACGCTCTCAATCAACTTGGAAGTGAGTAGAGCTGTTAATATTCTTTTAACATTATTATTATTATTAAAACCATTTATTTATCCTTATATCATATACCATATTAATTATTTATTATAACATTAATTAAATACAATTTCAATTCAATTCAGTATAGTTTCACATTTATAATTCGGTTTTAAATATAGTTAATGCAATATCAAGTTAGATTATAATACTTGTTATTCTAATTAAGGACCTCTTTTCGAGTAAAGGCCTCCTCCATTTCACTCCACAGTTTTCTGTCCTTGGCTTATTCTTTTAACATAATTTAATTTATTTTAAAAATGGAAGGAATCCTGCTAAAGCTGCTATTTTTACAGCTCTATATATTTCACAAGGAAATCAAAACAAAACAACAATAAAGTCCTTGGTTCTGAATTTAAATTATTATACACGATAAATTTAATAATTGATGGACTTAGAAATTAGCTTACGTTTGTATTCGGAAATGCAATGATTTTCGAGGGACGAAAATTGTTGTACTGCAGATTTGTTTCCCATGAAACATGAAATTACTTTCAATCTTCTTATTCATTTGGTTCTCATGGTTCCGCCCGTCCTTGAAAGCTTTGACGGAGTCACTGCTTAGCAAACTACTTCCAAGCCACTCTGACTTTGGTTTTTCTCAGAGCAGTGGTCACATTATCACCTTGTTCTAATCTCACAAGCGAGTTGATTTTTCTCATTACAACCGCTTACCATTAATAATCTGGTTATCTCGGGCAATATGACCAAAGTTTCAATTGAATGCTTAGTTAAGTTAGGCAGATAAGACCACTGTAGAAATCGTTGAAACTCAAAATTCAGCTCTGACAGAAAACTGTTGAAGTCTACAGACTTGTGGACACTGATAGGCTGAATAATCGATCCCCAATGAACCTTTCAAAGCAATACGTTTGCACTAAGTTCTAACATATATCATGTTATCGAGTCTCATCACTTGCCCGAGTAATTGCTTTGCAGTTAGGCATTAAACTGAAATGTCAGCGGGCACTCTAAAATATTGTTGAAAACTTTACACAGCTGATATTTCCGTATCTAGTAACGTTTTATGCCAGGTGCGGATTCAGGATTTTTACCAGGGGGAGGCTCGAAAATGTTTGCACCACGTCTTGAAAGCTAGATTACATTTTCTAAGTGTCCCGAATAGAAAAAAGACTCAATTAGTTAACCTTCGGTACCTATTTGCCATAAAACCAAGATTGTACCCACCTTCAAACATATAACTTAAATTATAACGACAATGTATAAATATCTAATTAATATATCCACAAACGAAAATATAAATTATAACTATATTTGTGACTAATATGGCGTTTACGACTCAGTTTCGTCGAGGCCCAAGAGTTAGTAATTGCCCTCGTTGCCCCTCCCTTTATCCACTCCTGTTAGATGCAATATTTATCGTACTCGCTGTCTGCCCTACATTATATTTATTCGGTGCGCTTCCCGAGTGCCGAAGGACAGTCTCCTTCGTCCGATGTCCTCGGTAACGTGACCTTAGGTATTTTTTTCATTGCCAGCTAACAAAGACTTTATAAACTTTTTAGTATCGATCAAAATTTAGGTTGAAATTTAGTCCTGTGCAAGTCTGTGCAGAATTTGTGTCTATTAGGTGCAAAAAACAGTTTCAGGTCTAGATATACTGACATTTTATCAGTTATAACGATTGTCACCAAAAATATGTATTTGGTTGAATCCCTTACTTACTTATTTTGACTTTTCGACTGTTTTTATCGTTAATATAATGATATTTTCTCTACAGCCTAAGAGAAGCATATTTATTAAATTATAACGACACCAAAATCTTGCTTGAGCTGTCTTGAGATGTCTATCAAACGGGCTTAAAATTTCTGCAGATATGTTAACCGTTTGCTTATCTGTATGTGGTGAATCTAGCTCCTTTTTGACGCCCCGGGGCGTCTCCTGCAGTGGCTAGGTGCGTGAGGGCGTCTCCGTTGCGTCTCCCTTACCCGTTTCGCCTCCTCCTTTGCGAGCATTACTGCTTCGCAGAAGGAGGTGACAGCTTCCCATATCCTCTCGCTCCGTATCACGACCTGGCCCAGGGCCGGACGCGGGAGATCGCCACGGCCGATCGCCTCCACGAGGCGGTGCCAAAACCAAGATAGCCATAAATGTTCTTAAAAAAATTATCAGTTTCTTTGCAAGTTAGCAGTCGATCGCAGCTAACCCGCCGCCTGTAAGACCATCGCTCTACCGTCGACTATTCAACTTAAGTTATATCCAAGTTGTAACAAGCGCTTTGTTTAACGATTCTAACTTGAAACACTGACTGTTTAATTTCAATTGCTCCTCGAGTCCACGCCTTTTTGAAGCTTTAGTGTCGATGTGAAAATTTTTAATTATCTTGTTCCCGTTTGCTTGGTTGTATGGAATATTATTGTTTGAACTGTGTTGTAGTTTTATTGTTTTTGTGCGAAAGGAGGTTGTGTTGTTTTTTATTGTAGTGAAGGTATTTGAGAGTAAATGGAAATGTAGAATAAAGGAAGGCTTTAGTTGAAATAGTACTGAAGTGAACTGTCAATCAAATAAGTTTAAAATATTTTTGAAGTCGTTTATCAAGTATATAATACTGGTATTTTCGTTTTTTTTTTATCGTCAATTACCTCGCGCTTGACCACTATCTCACCTGATAGTAAGCAATGATGTGGTCGACGGTGAAGGTCGCTTGCCTAGAAGAAACATATTTACTCTTGAATTAAATACCCCTAGATTTTAGCTACTCATATTGGGAAACACAGACTCCGGCAGGGAATTCCACTCCTCAGCTGTACGCATAATAGAAAGTATTTCCAAAACGTTTAGTGCGTATGGGTGGGATGTCCACCAAGTACCGATGGCGCATCGCCTCGATTTCTCGCCCCCGAAACCTCCTGCATACTAAATTTCATGAAAACCCGTTTCCGAGATTCAGATTATATATATACAAGAATAGTTCGTTTAAAGGTATTATATATTATTAAATTTAATGAAGATTGACTAATTACTATGTAGCAAAATATTGATGTTATAAACTCTTCGATATTTAACCTCTTTGATTTTGTTCTTGAGACCAAAATGCTGCATCATTTACGAAAAAATGCTTTAAAATGTTCTTGTTATTTTGTTTCGATTTTTCTTTAAGGTTCATTTCGATTATCTTTGAAATAATCGTAATTTTGTAATGTTAATTTGTTTAAATAACATCTTATGTTAATATGGCTCAAGTACGAAGACATATGGACGCAATTACTGCAACCAGAGCTGTTACAATGATCCATGAAGGAAATTCGCAGTTTTTATTTTGGGTCTTCTTGTTTTGTGTTTTTCTCACTTTATTTGTTAGGTCTACATATTCATTATCAAATTCAAAATTTCAAAACTTCGCTCGACTAAAAACGAACATTCTGAAAATATTATCGAATAACAATCGCTTTCAGTCCAATCTCGATCCACAGTGAATCTTACATTTTCTTGAAAACTCAATTAAAAGCGATTCTCCAATATTTTAATTGTGTTATAGATGAATGGGCCAAGTTGGAACATCTAGACAGGAGACAGGTAGATATCTGTCTCGGATGAAAATGGAAACTAAACTTAATTGATAAGATGGATCGCTGTAGTTATTTTGCAGCTTTAGGTAAAATTAAATTGAGAGTTTTATGTTGAGGTATCTATCTGCTGATTTTGAAAGATGGAAGCTGGTATCTTGAAGTAATTAATGGTTAGGAAGGGTAATTTGGTGTCCGTAGAGATACTTACTGAAATATGAATCAAATAATAAAGCTAATAGTTACAATTTTAGCTTCCACGACTTTTACACATTAACATTGTAAAAGTCTAATGTAATAGGAACACATCGCACCGCTAACACAAGACTGTATCAACTCAAAATGAAGCTTTTTTCAGAAATGATGGAAAACTGATTGCTCGTTTCCTGTTATCGATTGTAAAAAAGTGAACTGTTTTAAAATTAGGGATAAAATTAAGGGGTTTCTATAATTAATAGTAAATAATAATAATTAATAAAAAAATAAAAAAAATATTAAGTAATTAATTCGTTTCTCGAATTTGTCATTTTTGAGTTGATACAGTCTTGTGTTAGCAGTGCGACATATTACCTACATGGGTAATAAAACATAACTGGTGAATTGAGGGTGGACCTACAATAGGTAGGTACTGACACCTCTAATTCCATTCCTCCTGAAACTACCTAACTTATCAACACTTCGATAGAATATACTTACTTATACTTACTTGTACACCACATTAGTTACACAACTCTCATCATCATCTTCCTGCCCTTGTCTCATGTTACTTGGGGTCGGCGCAACACGTTTTCTTCTTCCATACCGTCCTGTCGCCCGTCACGCTATAACTGACTCCCTTTTCTTTCATATCACTCCTCACACAGTCCAACCATCTTTTGTTTAGCAGTACCCTGCTTCTCCATTCATCCACATTTCTATTCAAAACTCTTTAAGTAACATGCGTTTCATCCCTCCTCATCACATGATCATACCAGGGCAAACGGTTTCCTCTCAAATTTTCTGTCACTGGCGCCAGTTTCAAGCTTTCTCTAATATACTCATTTCTCACTGTATCCATTCTCGTCACTCCGCACATCCATCTCAACATTCTCATCTAGACTAGTTACACAACTCTATTACAAGAAAATAAGACTGTTGGTGCAATGGCGGTCTTATCGCAATATCTACCAGAAAACCTTTTGCTATTCTAATCAGAGAGTTTTCTATCCAATGGATAGCAACTGAAAGCACATCCATGGTACAACCAAAACAAAACCTCGACCACCAAACAAACAAATAAACGAACAAATCAAAAACAAAAGCGCAACGCTAATATCAAATCGCTTAAAAAAACAGAAAGCAATCCGGTGTCGCAATTAAACGTAGGCAATGCTATCGCATCGACTTAGTACGGAGTTTAATTAAACCGGGACAAGCCAGGATCCCGGGGCTCGGGTCCCGCGCCTCGAGTCCCGGGTAAATAGCCCGCCGTGCCCGCCATGAGGACAAATCGATCGTAACAGGAGGCTGGCGGAGGAACCAAGATGCTGTCTTAGCAGTTTTTCAAAAGGTAGATGATAACGTTCCTGATTAATCAGGGGTTGTGGAAAAAAATAATCTTGGACATCTGAATTTGCTGATTGGATTCGATTTTTCTTGTTATTTTTTTGTGCTTGGACAAATTAATGCGATTGTTACCGTGACAATCTAAGAAGCCCGATGACGAATCTCATATTACATGCCGCGATAAATTTGTACGTAAGAAATTGAAAAATCAAATTCAAGATAATTTTTTTTTTCTTTATAGAAACATTGCCCCACACTAAAAATTTCTTCCTGTATCGTGGGTGCGTTTACAAACATATAAACTCACATACACAACACCCAGAGCTGGAACAACTATCTGTACGTCATAGGGAATCGAATCCGCGATACGCAGCGCAGCAGTCAATTGCTCAACCACTGCGCCAACCGTGCGCCGTTAATTACTATGTTACCCATTCACTATAACAACGAGTATCATTCGTTAGCATCAAGTTTATTATTATTAACTATTTTTATAGCTTTCAAATCCAATTTCTTAGATTGTCACTACTATATGTAGATCGTTGTTATTGCCAGAATCCAATATGAATAGAAACAATTATAATAATTTTACTTTATATTTTGGAATTTAAAAGTGACATTTAATGGCTTAACTTCCATCTCTGCCTATCTCTTCGATGCAAACAGGCGCCATTTTATCTGTAAGTGTGATTTGACTTTGAATCAAGATATTTGTAAATGGTAGGCTTTATTCTCTTTTTGAGGCAGTCGTGTAAAACTTGTCCCTGTCTTTTTGGTATGGTTTATATTATCAAACATGTAATCATCAATCAATACAATTGATACGAAATATAAATTCACCTTTCATCAAACAAGCACGAAAAAAACGCTTCCTCGAAAAAAGCTGACACAGTTTCAATATAATCTTCCAATCCCCGAACCCAGCAATGAAATCATTCGCAATAACGTATCATAACCCTCTAATCTCCACTTGAAGACATCACTTCAACCCTCAATCGCGCGCAGCTCGACAAATCACGAACATCTTTGTACACACTGAATATAGGTACGAATCTTAAAAAATCTCTATTCACAGTTATCGATCGGACGAACATCTGAAAGTACTAACTAGGGATGTTACGGAGGTGGTTTATCGGAATCGAAATCGGAGTTTTTAAGTTTGGTTTGTCGGAGTGATAACCGGAATCGGAGTCGGAGTCGGAGGTGGTGGCTGAAAAGTGATGTGTAAAGGGCAGACCTAATTAAATAAAATAGTACTAACATAATTCAGTCATCCTCTTTAATTTCAATAAAAATATTAAAAATCCTGCCACAGAAAGCACGCAGGGAGGCAAGATCTCCGTGTGTTGGCGACAAGCAACAAACCTTTTTTGAAAACGTAATTGTTTCCTTTTTATTATATTCTTTTTTGGTTTTTATCAAAAGAAAAAAGTTTGTCAGTTGTGCAAAAAACTATCGTCATTAAAACTTGCTGTGATCAAAACGTGTTTCCATCTACAAGCCCTTCCTCATCTTCAACACCGTGCGACATGCATAAACCTGATTGCACTCGATAACAGCAACCACCGAGCGCGTACTGCTGGCCACTATCCGTTGCTTTGACCTTTGATTTTAGGCGCAGATACCACTCAGTAGATAATTTTAAAATGAGAATCTTTATATATAAAAGTGAAAGTTCACTCACGCACATATCACGAAATATCGAAAACCGCTTGACGTATAAAGATGAAATTTGCCAGGGAGGTTCCTCAAGTGACGTAAGTGCGCACTAGAAAGGATTTTTTGAAATTCCACCCCAAAGGGGGTGAAGGGGGATGAAAGTTTGTATGAAATTTCTACAGTTTATAAGCTGGACACCTGAACTTTTAGATTTATACACTTGGTTGTACGCGGACGAAGTGCTAGTCACGTATAAACGGCTAATGGTATTAAAAAAAAATGTATGGTACTTTAGACCATTTTTTTAATAAAAAGTAATTAAAGAATATCTAATTTTTAAAGTTATGTCTAACAGGGACAAACAAAAACGAAAACCGCTAGGCGTGTTTTAATGAAATTGTCACCATCTCAAAGACAGTTTAATTATCTACATTTTAATTTGAAGGTTTTTTTTTAATTCATTAAGTAATAAGGAAAGTACAAAAAACAACTGCATTTTGGGCCGCGCGGGTGTGAAACGAGTGCGCGTTATGTTCCTTCAAGGTCGTTAGCGAATGATGTCGTCTTAAAGTATCGGAACCGGAGGTGAAATATCAATCGGAAGGTCCGACTTATCGGAGTCTCGAAGTACCGGAGAGAGCTCCGTAACTTCCCTAGTACTAACCCTACATTTGCCGAGGGAAACGGCTCAGAAACTCGTACTTTTCTATGCAAACGTGGGTAGATAAGGTCATCGTAAAACTGTATCGCTGGCTGGGCCAGCTCTATCGGTTGGAAGTTATCGTATGACTGTGGTGGAGTCTTCGGCAGTGTTAATAGGGTTTGTATGAAAGAATGTGGTTTTTATTGTGGTTTTGGTATGTGAAAGAATTTATTTATTTTTGATTTAGTGTGAGATAATTAATCAGGAACACTATGACAGAAAATATTACAGGTGTTTTGATAAAGCCGTTATGTGTGCCCTAAAAAGCTTAAATTACATTAAACGTAATCCTCTTAAATAATGAATTCACCGCGGTCGGACAATTTAACTAAAATTCTAACTTTAATAACAATGCATAGAACAATGAATATTCTGCGGTACGTTACTAAAAAAAATCAGTTTATAAAAAACGAAATGTTCAAAAAATATTTCAAAATTGAAAAAAAAATGGGCCTGTTTCATAGCCAGTATAAATTGAGATTGGGTCAATATGGCAAAAATTGTATTTTCCTTAGTTGCCGTGGATAATGGTAAATGCCAGCTTGGAAATACACTTTTCTTTAGATTGTGGGTTGTTTTTCACTTACGGATAAAGTTCAGATAGTGTGTTTGATTTCCGTAGCCCTATAATGTTTTGGACTGACGATTATGTTGAACACTATTTTGTCTACGATACTGATAATATAGATTAGTACCAGACAGTACAATAATGTCTTATAGAACACATTTTTTTGTCATCCCCATTGTTACACTTATGTATGGAAGTGAGGTTAGGTATGGGAAAAAGACATGAAAGTAGGATTTATGTAATAGAAATGCATTCCTTGCGAAGTATGTGTGGTGTAACATTAAATGATAGATTGAAGAATGATGTAATGAGACGACGTTGTCGTTTAAAAGAAGATGTAGTGACTAAAATTGAAAAGAGTACGCTAAGACGGTTTGGCCATTTTGAGAGGATGAATGAAAGGCGACTAACGAAAGGTATTTACAAGGCAGATGTGAATAGAAACGCCGGGAGGGGAAGCCCTAGAAAGACATACATAGACTTTATTGGTGATGTTCTTCAGAAAGGCCAGGTGCGCAGATACTCTTAACCGGCGTGCGTGTATGACTAGCTATATAAACGTGAGTGAAGCAAAACAAGTATGTAAGTATCGTAGCAGGTGGCGTTCTGCAGTTTCTGCCTAACCCCATGCGAAAAAGGCGTGCGTTTGTGTATGTATGTTATTCCATTGTTGAATAGCATCGTCTGCCATTTTCAACATAATATTTGGCAATCATTTAGGATATTTCTTCAAAATCTCCTAATTGAATTTAAGCTTTCGATATAATAATTGTACAATTTTCTCCTACCAATAACTGTTAATACACTCATCCTGTTGCACGGCCATTTTAGACTGCATCGTTCGCATTTTTTAACTCGTTCTTGGTTTCCAACTCAGCTTGGTTCTCGTATAAGAATAGCTATAAAATTTTATGCTACTCCTTTTCCAATGTCTAGACAGAAAAAACCTTGCTCAAGGTTAAGAAACTGGATTAAGTTATCCGTTTTTATTGTTTTGGGTATCATATAGCTACGTATATTTTTATCCTCAAAGCGGTCCGTATCTACTTTATTTAAAGGTATTGTTTTTATATAGTAAGGTCGGTCGTTGGATGGGTGACCAATTCTTACATACCGTGATTATTGTGTACCTGAAAAGTACCTTAAGGTATTGGTCCCAGCTGTCAATTGAAGATCTTTGACAGTCGTCACGGGCAGGATAGGTAGATGAACCCCCTTAGACTCCCATTTGGTACGTAGTGCGTGCAGGCCTTCTCTCTGCATAGGAAATTGGCCGTAATCCACCACGAGGGCCCAGTGCGGATGTTACAAGTCTTCAAATTTATGGTTCTAAGTCCGGTTTCCTCACGATGTTTTCCTTCACCGCTTTGAGAGCAGGGGTGATAAAATAATTTACACAAAGTAAAGCGCCTGCCTGCATTCGAACCCACGACCTACAACTTATAAGTCGCGGTCGTTACCACTGGGGCACCACTGCTTCGTCACGGGCAGTTAGAATCCTGAAATCTGACTCTAGTCTTACCAAGTGCTACCGTATTAACTAGTTACGGGTTGCGGAGGTCATAAAGGCAGTCGCTTCAAGTAAAACACTGGTATCAAGCTGAAAGAAAAAAGTATATAATTGCCACAAAACGACATACAAACATTAGTACATTAAAAGAACAAGAACTAGTAGTAGATTTTTCTTAAACTAAATCTTTAGCGATAGTGTTAGAAGTTCTTAAGTTATGTTAGTATCTAAAGAAAAGTGAAAAAAAGACAAAAAAATTAATGTGAGTATAAATAAAAGCAGATGTATGTCCTGGTTGTGGCAACAAGCACCACTCAGCATAATGCTGTGCCGTGGAGGACCCACAGCACAGCGCTGATTATCTGTGGTCGCCTAGGACGTGACGTACGGAAACCTAACTCTGTAACGACTATGTAAAGTTAGATAGGTTATATTACAAATTAAAAAATCTTTTTTGAAAGAAGTTTTTTTTCGTATTCTTCTCAGCAAACCCTTTCATCTGCACATACATGCATGCCCATAACCAATAACTAGTCCGCCATCTTGGGCCGTCCGCCATATTGCATTTAGAATAACGTGATTTAGCTAACTATGCATTGTCATCCAAAAAAAAGTGTATGCGAATTTAATTTTGATCGGTGGAGGATAACTGTTTTAAAATTCAGTTGCAAGGTTTGACCCGAACGCACTTACATACATACATTGCAAGTTAAATAAAAGCTTGTACAAATATAAAGCAAATACAGTAAGATACATATTTAAAAAAGCTGAGTCCGGTAAGACTAGAAGCCGACCACAATATACATAATTGAGAAAAGGCTAGACATATTGATTGTAAAAAGTTATGTTTAGGACGAAAAATAAGAACCCATTTGTTTTAAAATCACAACACAAACCATAAATTACATTCATAAAAATATACCAATAAAAGAAACTACAAAAATCGTAAAACTTAAATAGCTTTCCCGAGATTAGGGTTCAATAAATTATCTTGACAGACCACCACTAAAGTCACCACTTTTCACAATACGGAATCCGGTGTACGTTAAACGCCTATATAATTTATGGCCACGTAAAGTGACGTCACTGATAAATCACTGGGTTTGCCCGTGGGAATTGAAATGCCATAGTAAAATGGGCACACATGAGCTAGTGATGCAGATAAGAAAACTATTGTTGGTCTGGAACTCTGGATGAAAGAAAGCCTTGGGAAAGATATTGGGTGTGGGTAAAGGAATTATGCTAGACTAGCTATGCCCGCGGCTTCGCTCCCGTCAACTGAATACTTACTCTACCCTACTTATCTGCCTGCCTACCTTACTTAACCTACCTACCTACCAGTTTTTTTTCTAAGGTCATCAATTTATCATCCTTTCGCGGACAATCTTAACACCGATATTCAGAAAATGACTTCAAATGCATGACATCTATTGAATATCGAGCTCAACTGTTCGAGTATCTGAATTGCGTCTGTTGTGATTATTTTACTTCCTGAACACTTTAAATTCATCTAAATTTTGATAGAGTGCATCGATTGCGATGAAACAAAAACTAAGTAATACTTGAGGAAGAAGTTATCTACATTGATTTCGTACATTTTACGTGATGCAAATAAACAGACAAAAAATCCAATAATGCCGGAAATGGGTGCTGTTGTTTGTCCTTTAACACCCTGGCTATTTTTTTTTTATATTTTCGATGTACAAAAACGACTTTTCTACAGATTTATTATATGTATTGATGATTTTTTCTTCTGAAGTTTCTGATAGTAGTGACTGATTGAATCAGAGTCACCTACAGAGTTATACTCCTTAGAACAGTACTAAAGTGCTAAATTCTTTTATATTTACAAAGTTACTCAAAATATTAGTTACTATGAAATGAACAGTAAGTATGTCTTAAAGAACATAAAAACTCATTCAATGTTATTATACTACTAGTTTCTGCCAGAGGCTTCGCCCGCGTGAACGGTGATTTATTATCCCAAGGCAACATTATACTGGGTTGAAAAGTACCCTATGTGCTACTCCATCTATCTATCTTCATCTATCTCTGTGAAAAATTTCATCCTGATGCGTCTAGCCGTTTGAGCGTGAAGAAGCAACAAACACACTCACAAAGTTTCACCTTTATAATATTAGTCTGATTAAGTATATAGATGACGATAATAAATTAAGGTAAGCTTTACCTCGATGCGCTCGAGTAGCCTATGAGATAGGACCTTCCTAAATGCATTTGTCCAGGATAAAAGTAGCCTTAAGCACGTGGCTACTGCTGAGTAGGTACTACTTTTATCCTGGGCAATCTTAACCCCAGTATAACTCAATGATGATATTTTATTCATATTTTTTTAAACAAACTTTTTTCGTATTCTTCTCAGCAAATGAAAGGGTCATTTGATGCCTATATCATGGCAGCGCACAAAAAATAACTAGTCCGCCATCTTGGGCCGTCCGCCATATTGGATTTAGAATGGCGTCACTTATATAACCATGCATTTTCATCCAAACTAAACGTGTATGCAAAATTTCATCTTAATCGGTGGAGGATAACTGCTTTAAAATTCAGTTACAAGATTTGACCCGAACACACACATACATACAAACGTACATACATATATTGCAAGTTAATTAAAAGCTTGTAAAAAGCTAATTGTGGAGCTTACTCGATAGAAAGCTAAAATGCACTGAACCGATTAATTAACTATTATACTACGATTGGTATAACAGTTAATTAATCGGATCAGTACATCCAAAATTATGTAATCTAAAAACAAATAATTTTAAGCCTTTAAAATATTACATGGTTTAGATTTTTGTTCCATTCCAAGAAAACGTAACATGTTTAAGCTTTGAAACTGTTACCACAAGCAGACTACACATTACAGAAAAAAAACTCATCTGTCCACCTTCTAGAATTACGTTATTTATACACACTAATGACGTCCATCGAGACTTTTCATGAAAAGCAAATAATGCGACAAAATCCACATACTATTGCAAGATACATAATATACAGCATAACAACTACGAATGATACCAGCTCAACAAAATACAGCTCAACAAAATACAACTCAACAAAATACAACTCAACAAAATACAACTCAACAAAATACTGAGCTCAGCAAAATACTCGAGACTCATCATTTAGGTTTTATGAGTGGTGACAAAGACGGTGCGTCGACCGTTGTGATGTAACTAACTGCTAATACGTGCTTGAGACTTATAATATTATTATTTATATTGCATTTCTTTGCGACTTCACGTATCATACTATGTTGAGACAAGCATAAAATACATTTTCTAGAAATTCCTAGTGGTGTGCTGGTTTATCCATTCAATGGTATTGGGCTCTTGAGGACTGTCCATTGTAATTTTAGACTTTTAGGAAGTTTTGTTTGTAAGCCCAATGAAATTATAATGGGAACTGTTTTTACTTATAACAACTCGTCTAGCTTTTTTATTATAGATAGGCTCGCGCTTGAGATGCAGGTAAGACCTGATGGTAAGCGATGATGTGGTCGAAGGTGTAGCGCGCTTGCGTAGAAAAAACGTTTTCACTCTTGACTTAAAGACCCCGAGGTTGTAGCTATCGGGAAACAGATTCCGGCAGGGAATGCCACTCCTTAGCTATACGCATAATCACAGATAAATGCTGTATGCTAGAAGATACCAGGCAATGGTAGAAACAATGCATTTTTTTTAAAATAATGGTCAAATAATAAGAATGTTAATGTTGTCTGTTAAGTATTTTGTGTGTACATAAATAAATAATCGCAGGAAGTATTGATTCGATTACGAAAGCTCTTACATTGATTAATAAATAATAATAATATTGCTGAGTACATAGGCTATCTATTCCGTGAATTCGCGGTTCGTGTAGAAATGTCCACAGGAGTGAAACCGCAACGGAGACGCCTCTTGCAACCGCAAAAGACGCCCTGGCCATCGGGAGTCGCAAGCCGATTCCCGACCACCGTAGGCGCGGGCTTGCGGATGGCGAGTAATGGGTAGCGTGCCGTCCGATAAGGACCAGGCTCGAGTTGACGGTGCGTGGTGTTACGCGCGTGCCTCAAAAAGATAGAGTCCGCTAGGGCCGATGCCTGTCTGAGTCGCGGATAAATTTGAAAGGGGGTTACCGCGGCCCTGGCACAGCAACTGAAAGAAAAGTAAATTTTAGTCAGTAAAAGTCTGATACGCTCTCCCACTTAACCCTGAGCGGAAGAAGTCATTGAACGAAAAGCAATCCAAAAAAAATGTTGAAAGCAGGTAATAGATAGATATGACAATGTAAATTGCACCTCCTGTAAGAACCAACGTCACTTCACAAACCACAATATCAATACCTTAGTCACACCTCCCCAACAATACGAATTGACACCTTTGTAAGACAAAACACAACAATGAACATACAACATGCGACCGTCGACCGCATGCTATCGTATCTATACACTGTCGTACTCTACACGCTGTCGTATACTACATTATAATTCAGATACGTGATCCCACAGCGAGTAGATACGTTCATTCGTCTCTGCATGCAATACGTGTAATATTCTCTTGCACTATTGTGTTCAGTTAATGTACTGTAGTTCAGTAAACAAGAATATCTTTAGCATTGATATGTGGTGTACGTGGACTGTTTTTAAAAGGGTACTTTGTTATTAGACTAGAAAGGATGGTTTGGTTCAGGTGAATCTATGAATCATATGAATCTCGAATTCTCAATAGTGATAAATTGTTTTTATTGGTCAAAACTGCAATTATCTGCATATACTTTAACCCCCGACGGAAAAAGAGGGGTGTTTTAAGTATGACGTATGTTGCTGTGTATCTGGTATCTGTGTGTCTGTCTGTTGCAACATAGCTCCTAAACGGATGAACCGATTTTGATTTAGTTTTGTTTGCATGAAATAAAAATCAGTCGAGGATTATTTAAATTTTGAAGTTTTACTTGTCTAAAATATACACATATGGACCTGGCCACTTAATTTTTTCTCCGTGATACTGCTCGTATAAAGTTGTCGTTGGCAACATTAACTAAATTATAAATATTATCGTTGAGCGATTTTACTCCCACTCTGAGAAGATGTTTGAATTTTATTTGCTCGTCTTCATTCTTACTATGTTATATCGGCTTTTGTTTTACGAGAACCACTACCTTGATGACACGGTTCCTAATCAGACAATAAGTTTAGTAGTAATGAGGATTGCCCAAGTTAATACCTAAGCATTTTATCGTCACCTTTGGCCGCACTCTTTTCAAACATTCGACCAAATCCATTTTAGTCTACCAATAACTCAAATTCCTTAACTATAATTTTGTATATATCAAATCCGAGTCTGTTTGTACCAAGTAAGGAATCCTAAAGTCAACGCCCGAATTGACAGCAAGGACTAGGATAAATTGCAAGGAGAGGACCATTCAGGGGGGGTAGAAGGGGGACGAAAGGTGAGGAAATTCAAATTGGATTGAAGGAACTTTAGATTAGATTGAATTTTGCCAACACCTTGTTTAATTTTGTATAAGTACGATACCTTCTGTCTCTAGCGAGACTTTTTTTTCGTATTTTTTTCTTGTAATTTTCAGTTCAATTGATGATAAAGGTAATTCTGGAGGATATTGTTGGAGTTGGAGTGTTCTCTTGTGTAATCATTTTTTAATGTCATAACGGAAATATTAAAAGTTGTAAAAGAAAAATGAAAATATTCAACAAACGTACCTCATACATAAGACACAGTTTTACTCAAATGGTGAATTTAGGATTACTACTTGATTGAACATATTGAAAACTTAGTTAGGTAAATCATAACTAAAAAGGATAATAATAACGCTTAACAGAATCACAGATAGCGTCACTTTGTCAGTATAAAGTGAAGCATACCGTGACGTCAACGCACTGTGTCGTTGTAATTTTTTGTATAGTGGCAAAAGAAAAAATACGTGTCCAATATTTAAAGGTTATCTAACTGACGGACTAAATAGATATTTTTTGTTAACTACCCTATTATGTTAAGCGTTATGATTAGCCAGCCATACAAAAAAAATAGAAGCTTAGCGAATACGAGGATCTTCCCCATCACGGCTTACAAAGCTCTTGCTTTTTAGAATCCTCAGGCACAATTCAATCGGCCTATGCTAATCTCAACTATCTTCCAATCTAGCCGGCTACAGCGAAATACATGATTAATTAATAAATTAGTGACTTTTAATTAATTTAATAACACCTATCAAACTCAAAAACAACATAACCTCATCAACAACTGCCCATGAAAAATGAACACATACTAACCAACGAAAATCCTCAACTCCCCCCTCCCCCTACAACGGACATCAAGTGAGAAAGAGGAGGGATGGAGGGTGATAATTACACCACAGTACTTACAAGATGAAAAATGGCGGTCGCGTCGCGAAATGTTTTCTCAACTAGTAACTCTGTGAAAGCGTGAAATTGTTTTTGATAAGTGGATGTTGATCTTGGAGTATCACCTTCCTATATGTTTTAAAAGTTGTTAATTAGTACACTGTGTGGCAACGGACTCTTGGTGCTCAAAATGGGCTTCAATCACAACTCTAGCTTGCCTGGATTTCAAAAAACGAATCCTTAATTAAAGCTTAGAGCTATCAACACTTGGATATATATATTCTAGCTTATGTATGTTATGTTGGGCTTTACTTTAGCTATTGTTTTTTTTTGTTAATCTAGACTGCTGAGAAATAATCAAACTAACATTATGTAGTCTAAACGAACTAGAGCAGAATTTATTTTACAAACATTGTTACATACGTCACGTATATTTAAATCCATATTGTATTTCATATAGTGTGTGACAATCATGAGTGAATAAGTTGTTAAATAATTTGACACTTCTTAAAAGCAACTGTCGATCATATTACTTACATATTTCGATGTAATATGCCATAAGAATGCTGTTACCTGCTGGTTATACAACTCATAGTCTGTTTTCAAATCCCTAAGTTCTTTTTTACGACAACCCACGGGTTTAAAGAGTTGTTAAAACTAACGCAACTCAAATTCACCCGCCAAATTTAGGCGCCCTAGCTCCATACAAGACTAGCTACTTTAGCAATTGCTCCAAAGATATATTTTTTACATCTACCCGCGATATTGTGTTAAAAGAAAAACAAGGACCCGGAGTACTTCTGAACATGATTGATGATACGTTGAAGAAGCAGGCGAAAGAATTTTGATATAACTAGCCGTCCCAGGCGAGAAGAGTCTTATTACAGTAAGATATGATGTTTTTAAAGATCCTTGAAATGGAGGAGAAATTGAGGATGTTTTTCTTATTTCTTAGCTTAATAATGTATGATCTTTGGTTTATTGTTTAGCGAACTGTTTATCAGATATTTGAAGAATCCTTTATACCTACATAAATTCACATAGGAACAATTAGATTTTGTCATCTTTTTTAAGATTATGTTACAAGTAATGATAAAGTATGACTGAATTAAAAAAAAATGCTGTCTTATATTTTCTTTCTTTAAAAAAAACGTTGTCCTACACTAGGAATTTCTCCCTGTATCGTGGGTGGGTTTACAAACATATAAACTCGCATACACAACACCCAGAGCCGTAACAACTATCTATAGTTCATACAAATATTTGTTCCGAGCGGGAATCGAACCCGCGACACGCAGCGCAGCAGTCAATCGCTTAATCACTGCGCCAACCGTGCGCCCTGTTTTTTTAATTGGCCTGTGACCGTGTTATATTAAAGATGAAAAATACTTAAATTAATTTTTGCTAACGCGAACGGCTAAAAACGCAAACGGTGTGCCAAAGGCGCTCCCCTTTAATTATTGCATTCTTGTTTTAATTTTCTGGAAAATGGGACATCATTTATTTATCATAATATACTACGTGATGATACTTTATTAATCTCAGATAAGATTAATAAATGAACGAAAAAAATGTCAAAACAACGTCACTCGAAGTGTAAGTACCATTCACATTGAATGAATGAAAACCTTTCCGATTTCTTGTGAGCGTGCGGTCCGGTCTTTCATTCGTTCCATTCGCCGCTAAGCAAAAAAAAAAGAACGCGGTCTAATTGCGAGTGATTCTTTACGTGATGGCCATGAAATTAGCGGAGTGTGAAGGTCGGTAGCGTTTTTAGGATACTGGCGTTTTCAACCCGATACATTCTTTAAAATCGAATAATCGTGGAATGTTTGTAAATACATTGGATTATGCAAATAATAATATTTAGAATATTTTTTTTTACAGTCATTACATTTATTATTTTTTTATTTAAATAAATTTTGTAACATTCTAAACATTTTATTGTACTTTAATTCGTGATGTAACACCTAAATACTGTCAAGTTTACTTGGGAGCTTTTTTTAGTATCCTAATATTGTGTCCCGCTGTTTGGCTTTTTCCTCCTTCCAAATCTCTTGATTTGAATAGACCTTTGCCTGTGAGTTTGAGTGGCTAGATATCTTAGTCTTGTTCGATCACTGGCCATGTTCGCATATTACCTATTTTTGATATAAATAAGAGATACTCAACCACGTGTCATAGCTATTCATTAACAAAATTACAATGCCCTATATCAAATACTTGCAATATTCAGCAGTCACAAAATATTTTCCCATTCAAATATCCGCTGGTTTCCCGGCCCCCAGACTTACATAGCATCTTTTTCCCTTCTGTTAAAGGACGATACTCGTGAATGACAAATTAGGAGATCTCTCAGCGCACGAAATTGCTCCACAAGAATATTTTATTGAATTCCTACACTTTTTATATTGCGACCATATTCGATGCTATATTTAGAACGCTTTTTATGGGAATCCTGGCTTTTGTGTAATGATTTGCGATTAAATTTTTGGAACTCGTATCTCTGGGAATATGATTTTGCGCGACTATTACACAAATCGTATAAATAAAATTGTCCGTGACACTTTACGCAAAATAGATTTTATCAAAATTAGAAAAACATGCTTATTACGTGATTCTAACTATGGGAATGTAGTCAGGAAGTTTGGTCACTCACGGTTGTATAGAGGCTGAAGAAAAGCATTTTGAGTTGTAATCAATTTCCTTAAATAGTTGCCATTTCGATTAAGTATCATAACAATTCGTCGTTGGCAAGCGCATCACTAGAGAGGGGCTGATGGAAAAGTTGTAAATTTGCCTAGACAATTCAAAGATTCTTTTTTTTTTGCTGTTCTGATATGTGATAGGACAACGTCTACCGGTTTAGCTAGTCTTATAATAATTATTTCACTCTATTAAAATATCTTCTACTTGTCCCCAGGAAATCGAGCACTGCTACTATCACGGCACGGTAAAGGACTACCCGGGGGCATCAGCAGCATTCCACACCTGCAACGGAGTATCCGGCGTCATCCATATTGGCAACGAGACGTTTGTCATCCACCCCTTCTACGGGGGTGACCTGTCGGTCAGTGTTGCTTGCTTTTTTTACCCCTATTTTTTTAGTAGCTTTTTCAGGTTTGGTTGAATATAAATGGGGAATACGTCAGCGACTTCAGACAAAAAGTAGCAACGAACCCGTATTTTAAAAGAGTTATTTCAATTAGAAGAATTATTGTCACGATAAATTGAATTCAGAATATTTCATTCACAATTAAATGTAACATAATTCGATAGGTTTACGAGCTATTCGTATTTTACCGAGAAATTGTGATAAAGTAATGCAGATATTAGTTGAAATTGATACGATCCAGGAAAGCATAATATACGCCATATTATGCTTTCCTGGATCGTATCAATTTTGATTTGTCACCTTTTATTTGGAGCCGCTGATTGTGTCCCTTTTTCAGATTTTCAGAGATTTTATTATGAAGAGTTTGATAAACACGTCACATTTTATTCAGATTTAATATTAGTAAACCTTTGCCAAAAATATTAACAAATTTTATTGGAATATTCATAGTTGTGGCCGTAATATATATATATATATATATATATGTATCGTATAGCATACGGAATTCTACTCGCATTAGGTTACGGTATCTTATACCAAAAAAAGTTTTGCCAGAAATGTTACCAATGTTTTTGCTAACAAATAAAACAGCGTACTCATAATATGAAAGCGGTTATCCAAAGACTCTTAATATAATGATGTATATTTGGAGAAACAACCTCTACTTCAAAAAAACACCAAGTTATTATTGGTACATCGTTTATTTAAGTCCTTCTAAGAATGATTCCTTGTAAATGGTACTATTTTGGTAATAATTACCCGCATTTAGTACCAAAATAATATCATTTTTACATTAATTAACTTAAGAGAGCTCAGCTCGTATAATGAGCAGTATTCCTTTGATATTATTTTCCAATATTTTTGTTTTGTAGTAATTTTCACAAAAAGGAACTCATTATAGATGTAGTTATTTTGGTAATTAAAACGTATGTACATATTATTGTGCTTTGTTGGCCCAATAAGACCTCACCTCTCGTGCTTGAGGTCGTAGCCATGGATTCAAATCAAGGCAAGTACAATGTGACTTTTTCAAGTTCATATTATGTACCTTCTAAGTTTATATTGGACAACACCTAAACTTATTGTTAATATAACTTTTAATCGCCATCCCGTATTGAGCAATCTTGGTGGTGATAAATACTTCTGTCTTCTCTGTATGAGACGAGGCCTTTGTCCTACAGCAGGTCAGCAACAGGTATTATTATATTTATACGTTCTTTTTGTTGTCATTTTAACAAAAAATGATCTCATTAGTGTAGCTATTTTGATTCATAATTTAAATGAATGGTTTTGTAAAAATATTTCCCAAAGTAAACTCATCCGCATTCACTTTCTTCATAATTTAAAATTTCATTGACCGCATTTTCGATTCAATAAAATACTCAAACGGATTAATTATTTACTTCAGCTCAATCAAGCTTATTACAGATTTAATGATCTCTTTCAATATTCTTATTACTTGACCAACTCGGTTATTAAAATTGCAAGTTTTGTTTAACCCAAGTTGTAATTAAGTTTCGAAACGTTAAATATTTTATGTTAAAACACGTTAAAAACTTATTATGATCGGAGTATTTTTTTATGGCGATCTGAATACAAATGGGTGATGTTTATTTAAAATGAATTGTAGCGTCTTTAGACTGTATTTTTTAGATTAATTACGGCCTTAAAGAACTTTACTGACATTAAATACTAAGTATTTTTTTATTGAAAGCCCTAAAAAGAATATGTCGTGACCCCTGAATAATTAAACCCTTTGAACCAGTTTTAATACAATCAAGTTTCAACTTAACATCTTCCAAGAAAATTAATGTTATTTTCTTTTAACTGCATTAGTTACTACGAGTACGATTAAGTCATTACACTCTGTTTACAGCTGTGATTAAAATCGAGCCTTGACTTGGCCTGGCTTTAACTAGTTCTGGCTTCAAGTTGGCCTCAAATAAGCATAATTACGGCCCCACTTAGACGGGCGAAATTAAAAATTACTTTTTATTTGTAATCTCCGTCAGTAATAGTCCACTTAAATAGTAATAGATTAAGTTTTTATTTAACAAGGGTTTTAATGTAAAAGTTCAAAGTTGGCGAGTTGAATCAGATTTTTTTCAATATGGCTGCTCCTTTGGTCTATTTGTCACAAGTGCGACGGTTATTAGGTTCTCGCTTTGAGAAACTCTCAGTAGTAGTTTGAAGACTAGATTTGTGGTTGGTTTATGACAAAGCCAAGATAATACCTAATTGCTTAGAACTATACCAATTTTGGCAACAATTCCCAGTAAATTGTAACTTCACAAAGATTGAAACTATGTAACTGTCACATTGATAAATAGACGTTACACTCTAGACCAGGGTCACCAGGGTCACCAAATTGCGGACCGTGGTTCGGATCCGGGCCGCTGCTGGTCAATTTTGTGTGGATGTTATCTAAACAGTACAATATAATTTACTTGTGTTACTTGAGTACGTAATTTAATAATTTATCCCGATCTATACTGCATTCGAATTGGCAGCGAACGAATAATCTTATCAAAATCTTCATTGATATTGTATCAATATTTACATGATTATTAAAACCTAGTTGTTAAGTTTATTATTTTAATTTTAATAAAGTATAAACACAATATAATTTTAGTAAACAATGTAATTTTAATAAAGTACACGTGAAGGTGTAATGGTCCTATGGGTGTCTTTTATACAGATCGCGACGGTAATATTATTTTAATAACCGAACTCAAATGAAAGTAATTGGTGACCCCTGCTCTAGATAAATTAAAATCCTATCAGTGATAATGATCTTCATGAAGTCCAAAATGGATGGGAGTGCAAGTGCTACCGAACTGTCACGTGTTCAACTTCCAGAACTTTTCTTTTGAACAATAGATGATGCTGATTGAAAATCAGTTTGTTTAGAGCCTTGCATATTGGGAGAACTATGTAAAAAACGTGCACGTAAAAGCGTTCAGAGTGAAAAAACAAAACCAAAATACAATAATTGATTAAAAACAGGCCGAGGCAGCCAAATTATGACCAATCCCAACTGATGGCGCCCGTTCACGAACATGACGCATGGATTGGCACTACTCAGCTCAACCAATATGAAGGGAACCGTATGATGCAAAAAATGTGCCATCATACGGTTTATCGGTTTATCCACCATTCGAGAGAGCATGACACATTCTTAACTGCCAGGGCACATTCAAGTAAACGAGAGACATCTTAGCAGTGATCCATATAAAGAGACATACATTCTAAAAAACCGATCTAGACTCACAATGTACAGTTTACATCAATCAGGGGGAATTGCGTAGGTATATCCAGTCGCTCCTTAGTTGGTCGTCTCAGTGGGTGATCAATCTTATCTCAAGTATTTTGTTTTGCCTTAAAAAGATACTTCATCTTAAGGTTTCTTTTGAGCTTTTTGTGGTATTGGTTGGCACTTGGAGGTTGGGGCAAATGTTGGCTTTGGTGCTAAAGTTGTAAGTTTTTTTTTCTTATCCCAAATAAGAGTTAGCGCGGTATATATTTCACCAATGACGTTGCCTCATATGTGATAGAAAGCGAGAGTCTTGTCATTTGGATTGATACAACAAAGAAGAACATCCATCCAATTTGAAATAGTTTTTTTTTTTCGATGCGTACACAGTGTCAATACAACATTAATTCCCATTTTTCTAGACACAGAGCCGATTTCAGTATAGTAAGAAAGAGACTGATGGATCATGAGTTCTTAAACCGATATAAATTATTACTCCGACTTGTCGATAACATCCATAACAAAATACCCTGGAAAATATGCCGAACATACCGAGTGCCTACATGAGTAAGTAAAAACGCGAAAAAAGACCTATTTATGTTATTCACGGCCATTTTCTTTAACGACTCGAATTCTTTTCATGTGCCTACTTTCGATAAAAAAATGGTTTACATTTGTAAGCTTCCAAGATTGGTGGGTGGCAGTTATAAGAGGTAGCGGGAGCGAGAACTGAATAATTTCATAGATTACAGCGATTTTAAACAAGAGATGATTTGTAATTACCTGATAAATAAATTCTGGGTAAGCGTACTTCCAAGAAGAAAAGCGTTTGCTCTGCAGTAGAAAAATTCGAGTGGAAAATAATGACTAAAAATAAATCGTACATTGTCGACCACATTGTCATAATCCTTCTCCTTGGTCAAACGCGAATCAAACAAAATTAAAAAAGAACGAAAATATGAACAGACTTTTACTTCACACTTGCTTAAAACACACAAACTCTGGCTTTAAAATTACTGTAAAAAAACTGAAAACATCCTTGGCGATTCTCCATATTGAAAACTGTAACTATTGTTCAGGGCCACTATTCGTTTTCTATCCGTCTAAAACCCTTTGCCAATTGATATCAGAACGACTTAAACCTGCCACTTGCTTCCCTTATAACTTAACCCATAGTGACATTTATTAAGGGCGCGCACAAATTTGTCGTTGACAAGTATAACACATTCACGCTCCACGGAACCCTGATTGCAGGGTAACACATAAACAGCTACAGGGCATAGAGGTACAGGATAACGGGGCTATATAGGGGCGAAGGTACCGGCAAAGAAACCACAATTTATGGCGCAAACTGTGAGAAAAGTGGGATCTTAAATATGATATAGTTATCACTTGTTTACTAAGTGAATCTCTCTGGTTTTGATGGTAATATTAAACTTAACGTTTTGTTTTAGGAGCATAGCAATCTTATTTAACTACTCTATGCCATATTGATTAAATTATGAATCAGTAGAAAGCAATCTCTTCTTCCATCTTGGGTTTACAATGTCCACATCTTATGGTGTTTACCAAACTATTCATGAATCAACCTACTTCATCAGCAGTCCCATCGTTAGTAATCTGATTCTCGCGCTGCACGCTAATGTTTCTTGGCCCGAGGTCTTAGACAAAGTGACATAACAGCAATAACGACTGTCGAAAACTCCACATTGTATACAATCGACATGCACTGTAAATCTATAATTTACTGTACCCATTATGTCGTTCGTTGTCTTGAATGTGCACTGGCAGTTAAGAGTGTGTCATGCTGTCTCTCTGATGGTGGTACATGTAATGGATCATTCAGTTCCTTTCATGATGGTTGAGCTGAGTGGTGCCAATCCATGCGTCATGTTCGTGAACGGACGCCATCAGTTAGGATGGGTCATAACTTGGTTGTCTCGGCCTCTTTTTAATTAATTATTGTATTTTGAGGTTGTTTATTTTACTTGCAAGTCTTTTTACATCGTTGTCACAGATATGTAATTTTCTAACAAGAATGATGTAGCCAAGTACTTGTTATAAAAACTTATTAATGGAAAAGAGTGTCCGTGTTCATGCACGTTCTTTTCCATAGAGATCTACTGACGCTTGCGAATGTGCAACTAGCTTCATTTTTGTTTCTTTTTTACTGACAATTCAAAAGTACCTTAAATGGTTTAGTTGAAATAAAATATTTTGATTTGTTTGATTGCACTAGATACAGACATATTACATAACAATTCCGCATTTCGACAATCTCTATCACTGATGGCATGTCCCTTTGGCTGGGCCTTCTTTTCGTTTCTTGAGTTCGCATCACACGGTGTGCACCTTATGTAGTATTGCTAAATTAACCTTTTTCAACATCCGTCTATAATATTCCACCCACAGTCATTTGTTTTTTCTAGTTTCACGCCATGATTCCTTGTCTGGTTAGACACTTGTTCTAAAGAATCGGTCCATGATATGTGAAGCTTCCTGTCTGTACTGGCTATTGGACAACGTTGCTGAATAAATTTAAAAATTTATTATTATTATTCGTATACGAATATTTAATAAATTATTTCCATCACGTAATTCCAATTTCATCAGATGAAATATGACAGTAATATCGTAGTACATAGGAAGACACAATTAAACATAATTGATGCTTAATTTCGCGAGCGGCCTGATACTGCTGCGAGGTACATAATTTTATTATAATTAAATTACTGGCTGTTATTAATTATTTTATAATTACAACTTGAATGTGATTTTTATACAGATAAGCAATTTTTGAGATTCAAGCAAGTTGCCTTAAAAACTTTTGTTGTGACGATGCGGTTGTATGTAGGAATCGATGGCAATTTTGAATAATATGTCAGATTCTGCGTAGTTTTTCTTCCAAAATGGTCGTCGTTGCCTTTTCGTGTTATTGTAGTCGTAAGCCGGGGTCCCTCAGGAGTCGGTTCTCTCAAAAAACATTATTCTTGCTGCACATAAACGAACTGTAACACTGCGTGATACTTGAGTAACCACCAATACGGCTTCCGCCAAACTGCCCGCCACTGGAGATCTTCTAGCATATGCCATTCACATCTGAAGTGAGGCCATCGAAAGACACGAGGAAGCGCTAGCCATCTCCCTCAACATCTCGAAGGCTTCCGTCAGGGTCTGGCATGAGAGCCTAATTGGTAAGCATCCTTTCTTCGCTCTGCCTAGTGGTCTGTGGGATTGGATTGTGGATTTCCTTAGGGATTGATCCATCAGAGTGGTTTGCGATGGCTGCTCGTCCGCTCAGTTAGATATCAACGCTGGAGTCCTTCAGAGGTCAGTGCTCTCGGCAACATTGTTCTTTCTGGACATTAACGATCGGCTAAAACTCGGAACCTTTGAGTACACAGACGATAGCACTGTTGCTGAGAGATACGTGTCTGGCGCACGGGCTACTGGGCTTCAGATCCGGTCTCTCTGTGAGGCCATGGTGGAGTGCTTGAACTAGTCTTTGGAGGCAGTCTACGAATGGGGCGATACCAATCTGGTTAAGTTCATTGCCGCTAAAACACAGGCATGTTTTTTCTCCGCTAAAAAGAGCCAATTTTACCTTATTCCATATTTCCGAGGAGTAACCGTGCCTACGCTCTCGTGCTCTTGTGCTTCTTGGTGTAACGTTGACATCGACTATTATTGAAGCTCATAAACAATGAAAGCAAAGTAAGATTGAGGAACAAAATTAACTTTGCCGTTGGAAAACTATTGTCCCCATACATCGACATAAGTGATTTCTTCTTACCAAATTTCTAGGTTAACAGGAAGTCAAAAAGAAAGAAATAAATAAAAATAGTTCATTAGCACCAGGCACGACGCATACCATAAAAAGAGCAAAAACTACTTAAATAAAATCATTACAAAGTAAGCGTCACAACCACGCGAAACGGTCATCGCTCAGTATTATGCTGGGACTCTATAGTAATTTGTAGGTTTTGATTCCCTTGAGATTCGTCAAATTTGCGACGTAGTATGTCATAGTAGTCCCACTACGAATTTTTAAGAAACTCTTTCAGATCCGATTGCAAAAAATAAATACTTTCTTATTCACAAAATAGTTCGGCAAACATCATCTACAACTATTCCAAATTTCAAGTTTCAAACATTAGTAGTTCTTGAGATATCCAGCTGTGACATACAGACATACAGACTGAATCACACCACAAGAGTTCCTTTTTAACATTTTGGTACGGAACCCTGTTACTGAGCGTGGAATTAGCAAAAATTCTCAAGACCAGCAAGGCAAGGCATGGATTTGTATCTGGTAAATGTCATACCTAATGAGGCCATCACAAATTCATTGTATATTGGAGATATTCCTGTATAGTGATAAATAAATGGAATTGAATTTCCTAACAGGAAAATCGTATGTCAGGATATGTGAGATGTCATCATTATGCCCCACAAAATAAACCCGTAACCTTAACAGTAACTTCCATATAATATACATAAATAATCCATCCAGCACTCACACAAACAAAGCTTTTGATACACACACACATTGACAGCTGTAGCTATAAAGCTTGGCACAGACAATAGCGCCCTTATCTCCCATGACCCGCTAAACAAAAGCGCTAGAGGGCCAAGATTAATAGATCGCCGTTATTGTGCCCCAGCCTTATGATCACCTGCCGGGGAAGCTTTGATGTTGAGTATCTAGCTGAATTTTGTATCTGTTTAAGATTATTTCTGGGGATATTATGTTTAGCAACCTGTATAAGCTTTTCATATGCATTAGAATATAAATTTGAACTTTGTGCCATATGTGCCATGTGTGAGATTCTAGAAACTTGCGTTATGTAGTTAAATCCAAAAAAAATACACGGCTCTCGCAAATTGGGCACCCATACCCATATTATTACATATATACTTACGTTCATCTTTCTGCTTTCTTTAAGGATCTTCCACCGCTTTAGTGCCGTAAAATGGTTACTTTTTAAAGCATTCTTCTTAGTAACGGCCAGGTAAAAAGGTTTGAAAAAATATATATTTATTATTGATTCATGTACATTATTTTTGAAACAAGGTTTTTTCGTGTAACTAATAATTTTGCTTTAAAAAACGCAACTTATGGATATTCCTCCAAAACGACTTTTAAAAATATATTTACACAGAAAAATTGATGGCTGGAATTTCTTCATAAATGAAATAGCATATGTAAATGAAATAATATTTTGCAAACAAAACTGTTCAAAAGGAGGTTCAATATTGATATTTTGGCATCGAGCGGGCGCACGGCCAGTACTGCGTTTACATTGGGTAATACGTATATATCGCCTCAAGCCATCAAAGATGGCTTAGGATAGGATAGATAGACCCTCTTTTCCGCACTTATACTCCCATTTGTGCCGATGTGCATGCAGGCCTCCTCTCTGTGAGAGGGAATGGCCCGTAATCCACAAAGCGGGCCCAATTTTTGGTTCTAAGGCATGGCGGTTTCCTCACGATGTTTTTATTCACCGTTTTTTAAGCAGTGGTGATGAAAAAATTTACACAAAGTAAAGCGCCTGTCTGGGTTCGAATCGACCATCAACTTGTAAGTCACACACACACACAGCATATCATGGCAATGCCTGGCCTAAATAAAACACCGTTCCAAAAAAAAACATAAATTTCACGCCCCTCACCTCACACACGGAGCACCCAAAAGAAGATGCACTGATTTATACCACCGTTTGAACAACGGCGTTTACTCTCCGTCACTTCAGCCGGTAATAAGTACACATCAAATAAGTAGGTACTAAGTTAGGTTGTCCCGCCGTCCCGCCATGCTGCCGTGTCCCGCAGACCCGCCTGTCAAGCGGGACGTGCAAGGGACGTGATAATCCAGACCCTTATCGTGCCGGTGCCATAAATTTGGCACGTTTCGGGACGCCTGTGGACTGTGACACTTGGCTTGGAAGTGTAGTATGTATTTTTTTTTAATAAGTCTCTGTAATGTCTGAGGATTTTGTCTCGGGTACGGTAATAAGGTCTCTTACTCGTATAATAATAATAAAATATTTTTATCATATTGCTATCTTTACTTGCGACAGTCAATTACTTAATGTTAGTGAATAGCATTCGAAAAATCAATGTTCTAAATATTAGATAGAAACATTTCAGCTGAGGATAATGTTGTCAGCTGTCACGCTGCATATAATTGTCACGCTGTCGATATAGAACACAAAAAATCTCTTATTTTTGCTAAAATTACGGTACCGTGTAAACCCATAACTTTGGAGTACCGATTGACTCGATCATCACATAACACGTCACTGTTTTTATCACGCTTTAAATATTATCACACACACAAGCTACATATGACATGCGCGTCCTTTTACGAATGTCAATGTAAAATCAAATATTTGACGAGTACAGCAATAATTTTCGAGTGGCATATGACGTCATCAGCACTTGACCCGTCTACCCGTCATCCCGTCACGACGTTTGTCACGCCCGCTGTAATCCGCGATGTAATTGCCGTCACGCTCTCGCCGGCTCGCCGTAATATTCTAACAAATTGTTGGGATCAACCGTTTATTATTTATGACACACTGTCAGCGTAGAGGGATTGTCGGCACTTTTTTTGTTACATTTTGAAGTTTTTTTAAGTAGTTATTGGTGGCGTAAATTACTTATAGTTTTTATTCTGAAAACAAAAGCATCCATCCAACTGATACTGCAAAAAAATATCCCTCTTTTTATTTCAGCGTTCGTTATTTATATTGAGACCAAAAAATTGTGCTTTTAGGTGACATTCGAGTTGCCTCTGACTTTAAAGAAATTGTAACTTATTATTTCCCTTTAAACCACCTTAAAAATCAACTACATTTCTATAAATTAATTTCAAATACTAAACCATTATGTACCACGACCATGAATTTTAAATAGCAAACTAATAACGCTCTCATAAATGACAAAAGCTTCTTTCAAGTCAGAAAAATATTTAAATTTGTAAATAATTTGTCTACTCTTATCATTTATCAAATACATAAAAGCCAAGTAACTAGCACTCCAACAGCCAGCCAAGTTACAACCTATTTTTCAGTACAAGTACTGAAAAATAGGCGCTGATCCTCAAATCAATCATCTCAATCTTACAGACAAGGCAATATTTAACAAAGATTGATAAACGCATGTTAGTGGAGTCATGTGTCTCTTTAATATTCCCATTAAGCGGGTGCCATGATAACATAATCTTTGGGAGCCATTACTTCGGAGTCACCCACAACAGCCTCGTTATTGCGTATTTATTTAGCAGTTTAAACTCGTAAATTATACTAAAGCTGCCTCGCGAATTACAGTTAATTACAGAATGTGCTCAATTGTAATTTAGTCTGTGTTGGGGATTTTTTTGTATTTATATTCTTTATTGCTGTTTTTGGATTTGGCTGATGAGGAAATGATAGAGGTATTGTGAGACTGGTGGTCCGGTTTTTAATTAAGGAGTCTCATTGTAACTCGGAAATGATTTCATAAATTTGCACTGGCTAGTAGATTCTAAATAAAATTAGTATGCTAATGTTTTATTTTTAGAGTCGTTATTTTTAGTAACAGAATATCGTGCAGGCTGATTCAGAGGTAGAAATCGAAAGATTTTTGTCAACCCCGGTCAAAGATAGTTAAAGAACTGCAGTGTATTGTTTCAGTCAGTAAGAGACCGCAAAAAAAGGACTAAGGACTGTTGAAAAAAACCATGAAAATCCAATTGGCACCACAGACTGTCTTCGCCTGTGTTCCAGCAATCGCCCAAAACAATAAAAAACCTCGTTTAGAAATGAAAGGCATAACGATGATCACGCTTCCAGTAAAAGCAAGGGTCTCTCCGACCCAAACTTGACTTCCAAAGCGTACGTGCGTATAATTGTCGAGATTACTTCTCATTAGGACTGAGCACAAAATATTTAAGTGTCAGCCCCTCTTGTGAAAAGTATTTATCTTCATGTACGTGGCAAGTTGTACTTGTCACTATGTAGAGGGGGATTTGGTGGAACACATTCCAAGAATGTACAGTTTACTAATTATTTTAGACAATAAAGCTTTTGAATTTATGACTGCACCCAACTATACTATAGCTAAGACACGGTGATATGAACAGACAAAAGAACTTCTTAAAACATTTAGACAAAGGTAAAATATTAAACACACAACAATATTAAACAAAACAACACACAAGCACACCACACACAATATTCACTCAAACACTCTAAACACAAGAACACCACACACAACACTCACTCTATCTGTTATTAAATGTGATTTTGCTTTAAAGTTATATTATGTAAATGTTACCACTGTTGTATTGTTCACAATGTCTGGAAAGTGTACTGCTTCCTTAAATACAGGTTTGGCCTAGCTCAGGCGCAGTTGACCAGCTTTAATAACTTGATTATAATGTTCAAATTGTACAATTTTATGAAGAAATAAATATAATTAAATTTAATATTGTTTTTGTAGGTATTATGTAACTTTACATCAGTATTCATATTTATAGTATTTAAAGTATACGAGTACATCTCTATTCTATAACAAAATAGGCCTATAAAACCCTTTTTTTATTAAAAAGTAAAACAATCATTACACATTTTCCTACCCACTAATTCATTAGGAAGAATCGATTTACACATACGAACGATTTATATTGTGAATATTCGAATATTTGTAACCGTCGTTTCGCGCCCTGTGATTAGCTTAGCGTACAGAAAAGTAATTACTGGGAGCTGAAAACCGGCGCCAATGATGTATTTTTCAACAAAAAGTTTCACAGTTAAATGTTTTTATCATTTGTCGATGGAAGGAATAGAAAATTGTAATTTTTATGTTTAATCTAAAACGACAACTGTGATTACGGAACGTAATTGGAAAGTGGTTTTAGTAAAAAGAAACGGAAATTAAAATACAAATCGAATTTATAATTTAAGATTGGTATTATAATTAACTTACTAGCAATAGAACCAACTCAACATCTAACAACAAAATTATGTAATTATATTTAATATAGAAAGAACCCTTGCGTGTTTGGCAATACATTCTAGGCAGCGTGATACATAACGTAACATGTCAAGCGCTGATCACGTCAATCGGCACTCTAAAATTTTGGCTACCATACCACCGTCATTTTATTACACATCGGAATGATTCTGTGTTTTACCGACAGCTTGATAGTTATACGCAGCGTGATAAACGCCGTGTTGACATAATATTGAATAGTGTTGACTATTAAACTTTTGGGTTTCCTCATATTTGCTTTTGAAACGGCGTCAAGAGAATAGTTATGTGCCATTGAGATAAACTTTCAGTATCATTTATGAATCAATAGTATAGTATGTGATACTCTTTAACACTATAAAGTGCAATTGGAAAAAGATTGAAATAAGTAAATAAATTCTTCAATGGTGCAAATTAATGTCGAAATTTATTTATCAGCCATTAGCGCTTAAGCCCTAGACTAGTTAGCACCAACGCAATAAAACTAGGTACCAATACCACATCCAACAGTACCCTCAATGATTAACATTATTCCTTAGTAACAGAATAGAACCGTCGGAACATTAATCACTAAAGAAACTGACGCCTCCAGTGACTCGCATTTTACCAACTTTTAGATGAGTCCTCGCCTCGAAGGCTTACTATTTGAGTACTTCGTGACTCGACGGATTGACCCGGAGCCCCCAAGTGTCTGTACTTGTGATTTTGTAGGCATTTTCGCTAAAAATGTTCGGCTAAAAATACATTTTGAGGTTTATTTGGAAGGAAGCGTTCTTCGACTTTGGCCATGTTTTTTCTGTTTGTACAAAGAAAATGTGTAATTCCAACACATTTTGTATAGAGATACGATTAGACGTGTATTTAAGAAATTATGATTCTTGGAAAAAATCTACGGAATTGGAATAGCAACAAGATAATGTATCGAAGCTGTTCAGGAATTTGTATGGGGAGTGTCCTCATTACGGCAACAACACAACACAGTGACCATTTGCTGCTCCTTGTGATATTTCCTGTCCGGAAGCCTCAGCTATCACATTAATTTTGACTAGTAAGCAACATTACTGTGTTACGCTTTGAAAGATTACAATCGGTACTAGGCGATGTCAAAAGCTATTCAACAATCATATAACCTTTCATCATCATGCGCATACAAAATTCGCCTACTGCTGACCATAACTTTGTTTTCTTGTGCCGATCCCCATGCTCCGGTGCCACCAAAATCCACCTACGATGGCAATATTATCTACGCCATCATCTTTTTCGTCAAACACTCCTGTGGCAATGCAGTTTCTACCCACAATCGCAACAACATCGTAGAGCCCCTCTCACTCCCGCCATCTTCCACCTTTTTACTACATAAAAATCAGAATGCAAAACTGCAAATCCTTTTTATAAAACCCGACAGCACTTGCAAGTCGTTTCCCCATTAGAATAATTACCTACCAGGCCCAACTATTTTAAACTCGGACTCAACTTAGTTCATACTTACGCCACATGCTTAGGAGTGGCATTCAGATGTTCTAGATAAAGTTAGGACGCCTAGCCAAGTTCCTACAAGTTGTGAACGCCCACCATATTAGGCGCTAACTCGATAATGTTGGAGCTCTTGTCAAGGTAAGCAGTTTGAGATGGGAAGTGGTTTAGAAGGGTTAAAAGAATAGGAGTGTGTGCGAATGTTTGAACTTTAATTTTTGTTTTGTACACAAATACAAGTAATTTACTAGTTTTTTTTACCCATGCTTGGAAAAATCTGAGCAAAAGTTTTATTTTCTTGAGACCTGATTTAATATAAGTAACTTAAAATGCACATATTTCTTAAAAATGATATGATTGTCATATTTTCGCGACAAATGATTTTAAATGAATGTACGAAAGACACATAATCTTCAGATTAAAATTAGAAAAAGAAAGGCAATAATAATGTTTTGGTCTTGAATGTGTATAATTCTAATAAAGATATAAGATTTCGTTTTTCTAAAGTTAATCAAAAAAATACAATTCAACATAAAAGTGGAGGCAACTTGAACAAACAACATAACAGAAGACTAAAAAGTATTTATTAAAACGTTTACATGGTGTATACCAACGATCTTAAGATATTATTACAAACCCATACTTATATGTTAATCAACGGTAATACAAGTATATGCATAACAATAAAGTTAAACCATACAAGGCACTTAGTAAACTAACAAACAGCCCGGGGCAATCCTAAACATCCATCGACTTAAACATAAACTATATCCCTAAGCCCTCCACTTACCTCTCGCAAACACACACAGCTATCAATTGAAGTTCCTTCAAACATAATCAAAATCCTTGAGAACCCACTCACAAAAGGAAAGCAATTGACAATACGGAAATACAGAGAAAACTAATTTCACAAATAATATTCTGGGTCCGTCGTCCTGTCCTATGATCCTCTTACTGTAATCTCCTTGAGAATATTTCAATTGTGTACGGAACCATATCGTATTAGTACTTTACTCTATACGGATTTAGGGAACCCTGCTCCTCTTAATGACTGCCATTTTTTAAGTCCTTTACAGATCCTAATTGCGTTTTTGAAAACACAATTCTATTGTTTTTGGGGTAGAGTCTGTGTCTGCGCCATATTAAAAATATAAATTAAATATTATAAATATTTACTCACGCACTAAAATTATTAAAATAGCAACACTTACATTCATTTCACATCATTCAATCAAATACACGAGGACCAATCCTTAACTCCCACGCACACACCTTCCTACTTCCTATCCGCTGTCAGTTGTCAAAAAATCGCAACTCCGGTAACGCGTGTGCGCTCCCGTTGCTCTCGCTCTCAAAGAAAACTCAAATATAAGTGTTGTGTGTGACAAACAGACTCTGTGGGTGGCTTACCAACATTCAACTATACTGAAAACTCCACTGCTAAAACTATCGAAGGACATTATTATTCAAAGCTCCAATCCTGCACCCGTAAGTACCTACCTACTGCCTTTTTCCGCTGCGCCCACAAGTTCTGGTCCTTCGAGCCGGATATGAAACATAATATACTCTCTCAATCACTCATCTAACCACACACAATACGCAAGCGCTTTTCTCACACAATTATTATTTCGAAATTACGGCAGCCATTGTCGCATTTCGCAACGCATTCACAAACTCGCTAAATCGCATCCAATGCACACTCTTTTCAATATTTAATTATTTGTTTATTCATATTTTGATATCCGCATATATATTTAACGCTTATTTCACGCATTTAAAAACATTTAACGCATCCACGCACGTTATATTATTACTAGATACCTATTCTCAAAATGGCGTCAACAAGACAAGCAAAAGGGAAGACAGCCAGTGATGAAGAACACGAGGTTTACTCAAAACTATCTCTTCTCGAAGCTAAGATGGAGAATCTTTACCAGATTATGCAGAATATATACGATCTTAGCCTAAAGGTTTCCGATCCAACATTTCAATCGCAATTTCTAGCACGCATTCAATCGGTAGATATTATACGATCAAATTTCATGGATACTCTGGACTCGTGTGTTATGGCTCGATTAGAAAATGATCCATCCGCAAAACCGAACTACGCCGCCTTACAATCCTTTGACGAACTGTATTGTTACGTAAAACATACAGCATCCACACTCACACAAAATAATTCTATTAAAAACACTACAGATAATTCTCATAAATATGATTTGTTGAACCGCAAGTTACCGCCCCTTAAGTTAGTTTCGTTTGATGGATCGCCATATAATTGGTCGCCATTTTACGAGAATTTTAAAAGTCTTATCCACGATAATCTGCATCTGTCAGACGCCGAAAAAGTTCAATATTTAATAGGTTCTTTGTCCGGCAAAGCATTAACCGTTTGTTCAGGTATTACACCTACCGCCAATAATTATCTTATAATTTGGAATGCTCTATTAGAATAATACCAAGATACTCGAGTACAAGCTTCCATTTACGTACAACAAATAATTAACTATAAACCAAATCAATCTATCGATACATTTCTCGAACAATTTTACTATGCAGAAGCCGCTTTACGCCGTTTAAATATTGAAGATCTCTCAGATTTTATTATTACTCACGTCGCACTTACTAAACTCGATAAGGAGGTAGTGAACTTGTTCGAGCAATCGCATAGACATATTCAAATACCCACATTCAATCATCTTTCTAAATTTATTAAAGAACAAAGTAAAATACAAACGCTACGTAATCCTAGCTCAAATACAAAACCTTTTTTTATTCAACGCTCCTTAAATAATTATAATAATAATACATCAAATTCTAAAACTACTCGAGCTTTCGTCGCAAATGCTCATTCGCCCGCAATACAAAAGCGCTCATGTAAAATATGTAATGATCCTAACTCGCATCCTCTATACAAATGTTCATTTTTTGTTAATCAAGACCCGCGTACTAGATTTGAACTAGTAAATAAACATCGTTTCTGTCGTAATTGCCTAGGATTTAATTATACTAAATTCTGTAAATCAATAAATACTTGTTCCACATGTCAACGCAAACATCATACGCTCTTACATGTAGAAAACTTGGAAGTCGAACCTAACGCACCGCAGCTGATCTATCGGTGTGTCAACACGCAGCCCGCGCCCCGCGCCACTCCCCTCACTACCGCTCTGCCTGCCGCGATCGTGTCGAATGTTTCTTCGGTCGCCGCCGCCGCTGATAAATTTGCGCGCCAAAATTTAAATGATCTTGCGTTATCAATGACCGCTTCTACTTGTAATATCGATAGTAATAGTACTACAGTTTTATTACCTACTGCTTCTGTATACGTTTATAAAATAAGAATCCAAATAAGGTTCGCGTGTTTCTAGATACAGGTTCAATGAGTAATTTTATCACAAAGTCGTGTTGTGAACGCCTTAATTTAGTCATTACTCCTGATAACTCAACCATTCTTGGTATAGGCCAATCTAAAATATCTGCTATTGGATGGATTGATGGATTGGATTTACGAAATTTAAAATATTTTCCCGCTTTGATTCACGCTGCTCGTATATTATCCATGCTCGCGTAATAGAAAATATTACCGACGGCTTACCTAGTCTACCTATAGATACGTCAAAACTAATTCACTTACGCAACTTACCTATGGCTGATGATGCATTCCATTTACCGGCCGAGATCGATTGTCTAATTGGCAACGAGTTATTCCCGTTCCTATTAGGAAGTGGAAAGGTTACAATACCCGGTTCATCGGTCGTCGCTCTACAGACTACACTAGGTTACATTGCCATGGGTAGGGCAGATTGTGATAACCGCTTAGACACTCGCACTCCTATCTTCCAAAATAATAATACATATAATAATAAATCTTTTTTCTGCGCTACCGCTTCTAACTCACTTGAAACTCTCACTCAACGCTTTTGGGAATTAGAAAACGTCCCTGATAAAGTTCACAGGAGCCCTGATGATGAGGCCTGTGACCTTATCTTTAACGCTACGCAATCACGTGATGGTACTGGCAGATATACTGTACAGTTACCGTTTAAAATTCCATATTCTGAATTAGGAAATTCTTACGCTATTGCTCACCGACGTCTCATTAATTTTGAAAAGAAATTAGTCTCGCATCCCGATATTCGTAAAAATTATAACGCCACTATTCAAGACTACATAGATCAAGGATATCTGTCAAAAGTTGATAATCCCTCCTTTAAAAATCCGCAAAATATTAATTTCGACACAGACGCTAATTCAAACGTGAAAATTGTAGGTATGCAGTGGAATCCTGTAGAAGACACCTTTCAATTTAAAATTAACGCTATTTCTCTCATATGCACAAAACGCACAATTCTCTCCGCAACCGCTCGTCTTTTCGACCCGTTAGGTCTTATCGCTCCCGTGACAGCATTTATGAAGTTACTCGTTCAAGAATGTTGGAAACATGAACTTGAATGGGATAGTCCAGTACCTACGCATATTGAAAATAAGTGGAATCAATTCCACAACGAACTCACTTATCTCGAACAAATTATAATCCCGCGTCATGTAGGTATAACTTCGGATACTCACGTGACACTCCTCGGTTTCGCAGACGCTAGTGAGCGCTGTTATGGTGCAGCCGTATATTTAAGGGTTAGCGCTAATGATGTAGATCACGGATCTGTTACTCTACTCACCTCGAAATCACGCGTCGCTTCACTCAATAAAATGCCGCTGGCTCGCTTGTAACTATGCGCTGCACTCTTATTAGCTAATCTTCTCACCGCTGTAAAAGATACTCTAAGCAAACGCTGTCAAATTGACAAAATTTACGCATTCTCTGACTCAACCGTAACACTGACGTGGATACACTCACCCGCATATAAATTTCACACATTTGTCGCAAATCGGATAACGGAAATAAATTCTAAATTACCCGCTAAACATTGGTTTCATATTAATGGACAAGAGAACCCCGCTGATATTGTTTCTCGTCCTATAACGCCGAAATTACTTTCAAAACTAGAATTTTGGTTTAACGCTCCTCATTGGTTCTCATCTCCCATATGGCATGGCCTATTAAAACATTTGAAATTAATTCTAATAATTCGGAATTCATGGAAATGAAAACTACTACTCTATCCGCTAAGGTCATTCAACCTGAAACTACTCGTCCTATTCAAGAATTAATTGATCGCGTCTCTAGTTACTCAAAATTACTTCGCATCGTAGTATTTATTCTACGCTTTTCTAAAAGTCTTAAATCTCATGGATCTATAACAGTCTCAGATTTAGATACCGCTGAAATATATCTCATAAAATATGTCCAAAATTTACACTTTTCGGAAGATATGGTCAACTTAAAATTAAATAAACCAATAAATAAAAAAGTCTTAAAGCTTAATCCATTTATCGACTCTTCTAATATCTTACGAGTAGGTGGAAGATTAACTCACTCTCAACTCGATTACGGCCAAAGGCATCCGATATTACTCCCGCAAAAAGATCGCGTAACTAACCTCTTAATTGGTTATTATCATATCGTTAATCTTCATACAGGTCCCGCTCTTTTATTATCTATGATAAGACAAAAATTTTGGATAATTTCCGCTAGAAATTTAGTAAGACAAATAGTTCACAAATGTAATAAGTGTTTTAGACTCAATCCAAAAAATACTTACCCTTCAATGGGTGATCTGCCCGCTTTTCGAGTTTCAGACGTGAAACCATTTGTTCACACCGCTGTTGACTACGCTGGTCCTTTTTTCATAACTCATATTCGCAAACGTGGAATCAAAAGCCAAAAGGCTTATATTTGTTTATTTGTATGTTTAACGACTAAAGCATTACACTTGGAACTTGTTTCTGATCTTAGTTCTGATTTATTTCTCGCCGCTTTTAAGCGCTTTATATCTCGCAGAGGTCCTGTTTCGCCAATATATAGCGATGGAGGTACCAATTTTATTGTGCAAAACGTAAACTCAATGAAATTTACTCTCTCATACAGTCCAAATCGCATATTAATTATATTAGTCAACAGTTATTGTCTGAGCATCGCGTACAATTTAAGCATAGTCCGCCTTATGGCCCGCATTTTAACGGACTCAGCGAAATAAGTGTTCGTTGTGTCAAAACTCATCTTTACAAAGTCATAGGATCTCAAATACTCACTTACGAAGAATTTAGTACTGTGCTTGTTCAAATCGAAAACTTACTAAATAGCCGACCTCTATGTGTTTTGAATTCGGATCCTTCCGATATTACCGCATTAACGCCTAATCATTTTTTAAACATAACTCCACTCAAATTCTTACCCGCTGAAGATGTTACCGACATCGCTGATAATCGTTTATCACGCTATCAATTACTCAATAAAATAACGCATTCATTTTGGCAACGCTGGAATAAAGAATATCTTACGTCTTTGCAAGAAAGAGAAAAATGGAACTCTCCCTCAAAACCTATCGAGTTAGGTACTATTGTCGTAATTAAAGACAATCACTCTCATCCTCTTAGTTGGCCTCTAGGGATAGTAGATGTAGTTTATCCTGGAAAGGACAAAATTATAAGAACAGTTAAAGTAAAAACCGCGACTGGTTCATATATAAGGCCAGTAGTTCGGATTTGTCCGTTACCTTCGCAGTAAATTTAATATTACCCAATATTTTTTTTAATATTACTACTCTTATTCTCCTTTAATATCTTAATTCTTAAATTGTTTAGAGGAAACCTCTAGTCCGGGGGAGTTGTCTGCGCCATATTAAAAATATAAATAAAATATTATAAATATTTACTCACGCACTCAAATTATTAAAATAGCAACACTTACATTCATTTCACATCATTCAATCAAATACACGAGGACCAATCCTTAACTCCCGCGCACACACCTTCCTACTTCCTATCCGCTGTCAGTTGTCAAAAAATCGCAACGCCGGTAACGCGTGTGCGCTCCCGTTCCTCTCGCTCTCAAAGAAAACTCAAATATAAGTGTTGTGTGTGACAAACAGACTCTGTGGGTGGCTTACCAGCATTCAACTATAGTGAAAACTCCACTGCTAATACTATCGAAGGACATTATTATTCAAAGCTCCAATCCTGCACCCGTAAGTAACTACCTACTGCCTTTTTCCGCTGCGCCCACAGTCTGTTTTCATTTTTTGTACCTTATGTTTGGGATGGAAAAGGAAAGTAAAGTGTTCGTGTAGCAATTGTACCTCTGATTTGGTTGGGAACAGATAGATATCAAACGTTCAGAGTATGTTGTTGTTGACAACTAAGTTAGGCGACATTTTAGTTTTGTAACGCCTCGGTATCAAAGTTACTTTTCCGGCTGACATTGTTTTTGTTCTCTTAGCTCAATTTATTTGCAGTTGATTTCACGCCATATCGCTTATCTTATAAATACTTACTGCAATTTTTATTTGCATGATGATGTCAATAAAATTACAAACTTACAAATTATGGAACTCGTAAATTCTCGACTCGATTAATATTACGCTTATCAAAATTACTGAAGTCAATATAGAAATCGTCTTGCCTTTGCCAAGCCTGTCAGTGACAGATTGCAAACAGGGTGTGTTTTTGACAGGCCACACGTGATCATAAACTGTCAACTACACTCCCCCGTTCTATGACTCCCCGCAGGTAAACATCGTTCTAAAAATCTCCAAGCATAAAATTAAGCGTCAATCACTCCAAAGAAAATAATAACCCGAAACTGCTACAGCATCGCACAGTGACGTTAACCCTAAAACTGTTCGCGTAATAACGGTGTGACGTATTGTAAAACACGTGTTCTTGTCACGGTGGGGCCACATTTGTCACGCCGGCGATAATCTGCCCCGCACAGCCTGACTGTTTTGCCCAACACATGTATCACAAAATTATGTGGTCACGCTATATATTATTTTCTCGCCTTTCTACAAACCCTTTGTGTTTGAAATGAGATTTTTATCACGCTGACTGTCTCTTTGTATGTAAATTTGTAGTGTTTTTCGATAAAAATTGTATCGGATACACAGTTTTTTTTGTGATGACAATTTTTTCCAACATGTTTGTTTATTGGTGGTTGTAGATAATGAATATTTATTTTTTGTGGCAATGTTTTTACATCCTATTCCCTTAGGCAGCCGGGATCATACATATTGTAATGCCACGTGAATGGTAGAACGCTCGCGAGACCATATGTTGACATAATTTATGTACACGTACCAAAAAAGATAATCTCTCGGATCACGCGAACATAAAATATTGAAAAACATTGTTTGTTTCAGTCCTTATAAAAATCCATACGTCATATTTCCTTTTATATAACCCATAGCCAAAAGCAAACACAGCCTTAACAGTCATTAACCTGTAAATTAACAATAGTACGTACAAGCTCTGCACAACTTTCGGGCATAATTATGCCAACGTGACTTGAATGAATGTATGTATGAGAAAAAGCGTGAAAGTGCGAATCACGCTGTACAGAGCTCCCCTTATTCTCGTGATTAATATCAACGAAGCAACTCTGTCTTTGAGTGTACCGCATTTTTCAAGCCAAAGCATTTATGTTCGTGGAGTGCTTTCTGTTCGCGTGTGTACTTTTGTGTGTTGTTGTGTGTGTAGTCGTTATGGTTTTGCTTATGTACTTGAATGTTAAAAGGAGAAACTTTTTGTAATAAGAAGAGGTCTTAAATGTATATTAATTCCCTTGTGAGTGGAAATCAAATTGTTTTTCGGATTTACACTTTTTATTTCTTACTCAAGTATGTCATATTTACTAACCAAATCGCATTGAATGAAAGTGTGTACAAACCACTGCGAAAAAATAAATCCGAAATATCGCTACATGCCGAAGCTTTGCCACCCATAAAATGGTAATAATTTAGGCTCATCATTAAAAAGATTTTTTTTGTTTGTTAAGTAGAAGTATTAGTCATACCGATCTGTCTCTTTCAGCTACTTTGAGACCTCCGTATACTCGTAGTAGGCTACATTTTATCTTTTAAAGTTACCTATTAGTAGTAATACATAATTACCTGTGACGTAATCCCGTCAATGCCACGTCACGTCACCCAGAATAATCCAAGAAGGCGCGACCGCGTGACCGCGTAAAAAAGTGTGACAGCGTGACAACGTGACGTAAGTGCCACTGGAAGCGCCGTTTGCAAACTTTATAATTTTTCCCGTAACAATAAATAAATAATTTAGTTAGAGAAGGTAATGATAAAGACATAGTGAACCCATCAAGTCTTTTTAAGGCTGGAACGAGCTTTAGCAATGAAAAAATGAATAATAATAAGAGGGTGACATTCTGGTGGATGAACCGGCCTTTACGATCCAGCGTCATATAAGTACTCGTGGTACCTAATAGATATTAACCACAAATCAATAATTCTACATAATATAATACATAATTACCACTGGCATAATTACATCAATGGCATAATTACGTCACCCAGAATTATCCAAGATGGCGGACCGCTTGACAGCGTTACAGCGTGACGTAAGCACCGCTGGAAGGCTTAATGATGCAATGAGCAGGACAGATAGCACCGTTTGTAATGCAAACATTGATATTTGGTACACTGCGTTCATTAGCCTAGTCCGTAGCTCGTAGAACTAGGTGGGTAGCGGGTAGTATTGATTTTCCCGAATATTATGTTACATGTTCATGTTATGTATGTTTGCTAAAGTGAACATGGTTATATGTTAATATTGAGTTACCTAATGGACTGTTTTTGAACCACAACATATTAAAACCAGCCATATTATGGCCCTCTGACAATATCACTTAAAACTACGTTCTAGTAATAATCTAGCTTGAATTAAATTAGTATTAGCAGTTTTATAACCCACCAGCCCAGAGATGGAAAACCTTCATTGGCAACCGTGCCATTTTTATAAAAAAAAAAAAAATAATGTTGCCAGGACGATGTGTCAAAATATCGAATTGGTGATTTAATGGACACAAAAACTAGATTTTATTAGTGTAACTCCTTATTAGCAACCCGAAGTAATCGTAATGTTTACAGTTTTATGTTTTAATCATTCAATCTAAATAATGTAAAAGTTAGTGTGATTTCTGTTGTTGTAAATTACCTAGATGCTAATTAATCTTACCTTGACGTGCCCGAATAATTTTGCTGCGTGTCACCACTGGTACGCGTGCCATAGGTTCACCGTCCCTGCACTAGCCTTTGCACTCGGCTTCACTCTCGGGTCTATCACTCAATAACCATTTTTGTCCGGTAGAAAAAGTATCCAATGACACTCACCAAGGATTTTTGTGATCTAATTAATCAGTACTTCCAATTATATTACTTTACATTTGCTGACTTTACAGTGGTTAGAATTTTTCTGATAAAAAATGCCTCATCAATTTGACTCACTTTTCGCACCGCTACAAAAAACAACCATAACACGTTCCCGAAGCAAACCATTCCACCAGTCACCAGTGACGTCACACAGACATGAATTCCATTTCTCAACAAAGAAATAGAACCTTCACTGATTCCCGAGCACCGTCGATTGGTCTCGATAGAGGCACCCCATTCATTACGTAGCCTCGTAGACCCTCTACGGCGCTACGAAACTGCTACGCCGCTACGAAGTGCTACGAATATAGATGATACCATCGGATAGATTGATTCCTCTGGATAGATGTAAAATTTATTGTACGATTTCGTTTCTAAGGAAATATTTTTGAATATTTTTGCTTAGATTGGATTCTTTTGTTTTGGGTGTTGAATAAAAGAAAGGGTTTGGGTTTGCTATGTGAGTCTGGGTTTCGTAGTTTTATATTGTGTTCATTTGGAACGCACGAATCTTTTCGTTGTAATTAAATGAGTATCATCGTCAATATATAAATAATCTAAACCTTATTTTGGATCGTTCAGCGAGTCAAGTAACTGTCAGATATAACCAAAATCAAAAAAATTCAAGATCATAATTAATATGGATTTACCAAGTGTGACTCCAATAGCGCTTGGCCATCCCAGTCCATCTATTGCATTTTGGACTTTTTGACAATATAGCGATTGCGCTGATACATTTATTTATTATATACTTTACTAGCTGTTGCCCGTGACTTCATCTGCGTAGCATTAGAACTTTGAATAGCAATTCTTTTTTATCTCGCGCCATAATGTTATAGGTATGTGGGCCGCCTTAATTGAGAAATTATTAGTTCACCATACAAACTTCTTGCCCCTGTCCACCCCTAAAGGATGATTTCCTGGATTAAAACTATCCTATGCCCTTCCCAGTGTCTCAAATTATCTCCATACAAAATTTCATCTAAATGGTTTTAGCGTCAAAGGTAACAGACAGACAGACAGAGTAACTTTCACATTTATAATATTAGTATGAATTTTAAACCACTTAAATAAATACAGGACAAACATATGGTTACAATGGGCGGTCTTATCGCACAGGGCAATCTCTTCAGACTACCTTTGGATGGACTGAACGAGACTCCTCTCGTTCAGTCATAGACATAGGCATAGACATAGGGCTGTCAGTGTACAAAAATATCTCAAATAATAATAACTTACTGTAATAACATAAAACAATGTACATACAATATAAAATAATATACTAATAAACATCAAATACATAACAGAGAAAGGAGAAGAATATTTACAGTGAAAGGAAATGCTCCTTCACTATTTTTTTTTAATTTAGGTAATGTTTGCAAACAAACGAGCTGCTTGAGCCGTGAAAGATTTGTTAAAGAAGGATGTGGATTGCATATGTAATTACGTATGCTCAATTTTAGGTTTTCCGCTGATTTCAAGGACCTAGAATGTGTCACAGAGGAACTGAACGCGTTCTTTAAGATAAAAAGAACTAGAAGTAGTAGTAGTATATTAAAGAGCACATTATATAACAAAGAAAGTATGTGGGCATTCTGACGAAGGCGAATAGGAAGCCATTTGAGCTTGGTTCGAAATTCAGAAACATGGTCATACTTGCGCAAGCCAAATATGAACCTGACACAAAGATTTTGCATTGGAGTGGTGCACCTAAAACCTCTATCCTTGAACTCGAGAGAGCCCAGAAAGTTATTTTAAAAGTTTCTTATTTTCTTCCATACCGTTATCCTACAGATATTCTATATAAGCAATCAAAAACTCTTACTGTACGACCACTTTTTATCCTGAACACTCTAATAAAACAACATTCATTACTCACCTATCACCCCTCAATGACACATGGTAAGAGACGATATAACCCCGTAAGTCGCCCTCACTCTCCCCTTTCGACTGTTTTTTTCTAACCGCTTCTTTTGCTATTTGGGAAGATTTTTGTACAACAAAATCAATACAATTCAACCCATATTTAACCTCAATAAGGGACATTACAAAAGGAAGCTTACCATGTGGCTACTGGGACTCAACTATGATGACAATGAAAAACTACTTACCAACGTGACTTAATGTATACCGAATGCTATCTAATAAACCCTCACCCACACACGCACTCTCAGACATGCATACACACACCAAACACATCTACTTACTCACGCTCTCGCAAAAGTGTTTACTATCAATATTAACACTACACCAAACCACAATATTATTTAATTTTTTTATTCGCATATTTTATTTTTTGAACACTCCATTTTGAGCTACAGACTTTTGAAAGTTATTAATATTATACAACCTGTAATTGAAATTGTCAAATCATTTTTTTATTATTATGAAATGCATCGAACTGCTAGAGGGTGGAGACCTGGTGACCTGAAACACAAGCCTAGCTTAGGCACCAGTCTACCACAGTTAACTATACTATATCATGTACCGTTAGTGTTACAATGTCTGTAATGTTTACTGAGGTGAGAAATAAATATATTGTAATAATAATAAAAATGTATTTATGTCTGGGACCTAAAATCACTTGATAATTTTCTTACTTAACATTATCATATCATAAAACCGCAATTCAATACTGTACTTCCAATTTGATTATTTTAAAACACTGCTTGACACTACAGTGATACAAATTTATTATTTACGTCCCTTTACAATTTCAAATTTTTCCACAAATACTTTAAAAACATGATTAACTCCACAACAAGAAAAATACACTTTTGCAGGACGGTTTAGAGGTAGGTCGCTAAAACGTCCTCTTTAAATCGAGAAACCAGTTCTACCTTGCTGAGTCTAGTTGTCTGCTAAGCAAACTGCATTACCCGGCTCTGCCCGCATCCAATGTCATTAGAGTACTCTCGTATACTGCATCATCGGCTATGCTACGAGTATTATTGTCTCAAGCTTCTTCAGTCGCGAATCTAGGAGACGTAAACATTGATTGTCGTAGTCTGTTCGTTAAAAAATTACAAAGGTTTTTAAGAACGTGTCTTGTTTTAAATGTGAGTGTTTTTGGAACATAAGAAATGAGATTACAGGTTTTTTTTTCATGGATCCTCTGTGAGAGAGAGACGGAGCTACGACACACACACGCTTGACAAGTTTTATGTAGTACGGTCCCAGAGTGGTCCTTCGCTTTTTAAAATGATTGGTGAACAAATTCATACAATTTTACAATAGGATGTACACGTAATCGTATTTATAATTCGTATTTTGACTGTATTCGTAATTTTTTACGAACATTATAGAAAGGGGCCCGTGTCTAAATAATAACAGGCTCACGGGTCAATCTTCAAGGTTAAGCAACGGTTGCCGAGGTCGGCCCGTGGATGATCATCTTAACTTACCGAGATTTCTTGATGCCTCGGAAAGTACGTTAATCCCGTTAAAAAAACGGATACTCCCATGCTTCTGTAAATAGTTTTTGCATGTCGACGCCCTCAGACATTAAATGGGGAGCACGTGTGATTTGTTGATTTGGTGTAGGAGTGTCCTATGTACAACTGTGGCCTTGTAATATGACTCAAATGATGATAGTTGGACTTTTTAGTGGTATAGATCTACTTTATTTAATTTTAATCTTTTTTTTCTCTCCTGTCATACCCGTGACAGGAAAAAAATGTGTTATTGATGGAGGAGATTTCTTTGAAATAAGCATTATCTTTGTGCTTACTTTTCTGTTCCTTCTTCTTAAGTATCTATTTCTACATGTGTGTCTATTAAATAAAATAAGTAATCTTAAACGTTCTTTTAGTGCAAATTAGGAGTTTGTGTAGTAAAAGTCAATATTGTGTTAAGTCTGCTTATATTCAAACTTAATTACAACGACCAACTTTAACTCAGTATTTTACGATATTTCCTTAAACTGTGTGTCTCACAGAAAAAACTTTTCACATAAATCACACAGCAAAAAACAGTATTTAATCCAATCCTTATGCAAAGGCATCTCATCCTGCCTCCCTAGATCTCTATCTATCAATTATCTATTTCCAACGATAGCTCTAACTGACAAGAGATACCTCACCCCCGTCCCCCATAGAACTAAAACATGCGACAGAAGGGGTAAAGAAATAAAGTTTCAAAGACCAACCAACGGTAGTGATATCGTATCCTTTCTCGAGGAATGAGTAGAGTTTCTTTGTAAAGATGGTCTATTGTGTTGGCCCTTTGTTTCTGGGCTGTGATTTGTGGATTTTGATAAGCCTCTTACAGACAGTGTGTTCGCAATTGTCAGCTAAAATTGATTTTAATTAGGACGATTTAAGTGTGGGCTTCGTTTGGCACTCTTCGGGTTCATTTGAGAGGATTTATGAGGTAGCTAATGAAGCGGCAACTGTTTAATGCAAACGCTGGGATTTATGATCGAGAGTTAGTTTGTTGAACTTGCTGGTAATGATTTTCTTGTGTCATTTTCATGGTATTCAACCTATTTTATATGGTCGATTCTGTAAAGTTCTCACCGCTAAAATTTAGATTAAGTGAGATGTCATTACAAGACAAAACACCTCAATGTACCGGTAGTCGATCTGGCACCATTTGAGAGACTGCAGTACAGCCCAAGTCTCGATCGAATCGAGGGCTTTCTCATAGTCCACAAACGCTAAACAGAGAGGCAGGTTATACTCTTCGGTCTTCTTTATACAGAAGACCTGCCGCAGCGTATGTATGTGGTCTACGCTGCTAAAGCCTTTTCGGAATCCGGCTTGTTCGGGAGGCTGGAAATCGTCAAAACTGCGCGCGAGACGATTCGTAATGACTCTTGAAAACAACTTGTAGACATGGCTAAGATGTGAGATGGGCCAAGTTAAGTTAATTTAAGTTCTTCAACCGGGCATTGTCGCCCTCCTTGATGAAGACATGTCATTCATCAACAATAATTATTGTGAAAAGTCCAAAATTTCGGGTAGGACAACATGACAACATTTCAGTAGCGCTATACATTTTTTGGGCAATCGATATCACGGGTCTATAAGTAAGTAATGTATTTACATACAGTGTGTTCGGGTCAAATCTTGCAATTTGAATTTTAAGGCAGTTATCCTTCACCGATTAAGATAAAATTTTGCATGAACGTTTAGTTTGGATGACAATGCATGGTAAGTTTAGTGACGTCATTCTAAATCCAATATGGCGGATGGCCTTAGATGGCGGACTAGTTATTTTATGTGCACTGCCATGATATGGATATCAAATGAAAGGTTTTGCTGAGACAAATACGAAAAAAGCTTGTTTTTTAAAAGATTTTTTTACCGAATAACACTACAGTACTCTTATGACGTAACTATTTTGAGCACGAAGCACGCACACTCGCTTTAATTTTGACAACTCCACAGTATTCATTGCGTGTTTTGTGTTGTCGAAGAGATGAATTGTTGAACATCATTTTGAAACAATGTATGCACGCGTAGCATGCGTGCGCCATTCTTGAAGTTACGCTATTACGAATCGAAAATGATAATTTTGTTGAATGTAGCCCGATTTATTGATTAACGACGATAATAGCAGTCAAGAGCTACCGAGAAATCGTGTTCGAATTTAAGGCACTGCATAATTAACGTGAATCTGCTCCTATTACATGTATGTTTAGCCTAATTTGAGTGGTTATCAGGCACACTGTATTAATAGGAGCTAGGATTCTGATGCAATGTGGTATTATTAGATCCGGATCCAAATACGTGGTGACTTGGTGGGAAGGATTGATTACCTTAGGCTAAGTTGGAAGTGATTGAGTTTAAAGGCAAACTTGATGGATGGCTTTTATGAGTGGTTAGTGCAGGTATGGTAAAAAACTCTGATAAAACAAGGGTACAAACAGTATGACATGAGAGAAAATGGATATGTATATATCAACAAATGAGGACTCACATATTATAAAAAAGCTCGATTCTTATTTAAGTGAAAAAACCGGCCAAGTGCGAGTCGGACTCGCGCACGAAGGGTTCCGTACCATTAAGCAAAAAACGGCAAAAAAATCACGTTAGTTGTATGAGAGCCCCACTAAAATATGTATTTTATTCTGTTTTTAGTATTTGTTGTTATAGCGGCAACAGAGATACATCATCTGTGAAAATTTCAACTGTCTAGCCATCCCGGTTCATGAAATACAGCCTGTTGACAGACAGACGGACCGTGGCGTCTTAGTAATAGGGTCCCGTTTTTACCCATTGAGTACGGTACCCTAAAAACGAGTTACAGTTGATTTAGGGTTTTTTAACCCTTTAGATTTAATATGACTGCAATCAAACTATAAAATTATTCAGTAGCAGCCCGGAGTCTAGAATTTTAACAATGAATGGCGCCCCATACTGCATGGTAATAAACATATCAGGTGAAATGTGCACTGAGTGTACTGTAGTTACAATCTCTGCTTAACACTTCGGGGTATACATAAGAGTTATAGATAAGTCATCGCAGAATAACGAATTAATCACAGCACATCTCCACCACAAGAAAATCCTCGTAATTCTTTAATGATACAACTAAACTAGCTAATTAACTACCAACAGCCTCTAGGCTAGGGCTCTGACTTACGTGGTCGTGAGTTGAACCCAGGCGGAGCCTTACTTTGTGTAAATTATTTCATCACTCCTGCTCTGAAAACGGTGAAGCAAAACATCGTAAGGAAACCGGTATGTCTTAGAACCAAAGATTTGAAGACATGTAACATCCAGCGACCCGCACTGGGCCCGCGTGGTGGATTAAGGCGATATATTCGCCCCAATGTAAACGCAGTACTGGCCGTGCGCCCGCTCGATGCCAAAATATCAATATTGAACCTCCTTTTGAACAGTTTTGTTTGCAAAATATTATATGATTTACATATGCTATGTCAGTTATGAAGAAGTTCCAGCCATCGATTTTTCTGTGTAAAAATATTTTTAAACATCCAAGTCGTTTTGGAGGTGTATCCAAAAGTTGCGAAAAATATCGTGTTGCTAATTATTTTTTGAAAGCAAAACTATTTGTTATACGAAAAAACCATTTTTAAAAAATAATGTACATGAAACAATAATAATTATGTATTTTTTTCAAACCTTTTAACCTAACCGTTACTAAGGAGTATGCTTCAGAAAGTTACCGTTTTACGGCACTAAAGCGTATGTAGGCCCTTAAGGTGATGATGATGATGGGTCTCTAGGCTTACAAGTTGTATTGTTACATTCACCCATTTTGTTCTCCACCTGAGACTACAAGACGAAGGCTCTTGATACAAATATCTTGAAAACACAATAAGAACTTATAAATATTAAAGGTTATTACAGAACTCTTACACTGTGACCTTTATTTAACCTTTGACCTAAGTTCGTTCCATTTATGTCCCTGATTACTTTTTATTTATAGCCTTCTTTGAGATGGGCGGGGAGAATCAATCAATCTGTGTGATATCTTAGCATAGGTTTTCGCGATTTTTCATGAATGGTTTGATCATTCTGTAGATCTTAAGAAGTATGCCTCATGACGTTAAAACGACCATTCTGACTGTTCAAAACTGTGAGCAGATTAAGCATGATGAATAATAACTCATTTCAATAGTTAGCGCCTCATCTACACACAAAATCCGGCCATGTGCGTGTCGGATTTCGCACATTTAGGGTTCCGTATCAAACCGCAAAAAAAAGTTGGTTTTAATAGGAAAAATTAGGAAATTAAAAAAAAACTGATTTATCATTATATTGGTATTTGTTAGTAAAATACACGTTATAATAAACATTATCACCAAATTTTAAGTTAATAAGTCAATCGGAAGTTAAAAACGTCTTTACACGACAATACTTTTTTTTCTAGACCCTTTAAAAATGTTGTTTGACAATTTGTATGGTTTTGGGTCAATAAAATGCTTATACTTTAAAAATTTGGAAACTGTAGCTCCAACCGTTTGGCTGTAAAACCTGCGACGGACAGACAGACAGAAAGACGGACACGTAAGTGGTCTTTCACTATTTCTGAGCTGATTTCAAAGCTGTACAATTGCTAAGTGCTTATTTACCTTGGAATAGTACCATGGTTGCTAAGGAATAGGCTACGGTGGCAGCTGTAGTCAATAGTCTCATTCATAAAGAAAATTCACAACTTACAATATGATAGGGATGAGAATTTCCTGCCATAGTCTGTGTTGCCCGATAGCTACAACCTACAGGGTCTTTAAGCCAAGAGTGAATAGGTTACTTCTAGGCAAGCGTGCTCCACCGTCGACTACATCATCGCTTACCATTAGGTGAAATAGTGGTCAAGCGCGAGCCTACCCATAATAATAAAAAAGCATTGTTAAAACCATAATCAAAATCAATCACGTGGCCAAATAACACGAGCCTCCGTATTTTAGCCACCTTTGCCCAGATCCGTCCATTAAGCATCGCAGCTCCCTCCCCGATAAATTGGAAATGTAATGCGAAGCCCCGAAATAATTCAATTTTTTCCCCAAAGTCACCAACGGCTGATGTAATGAGCGATACGGCTGGCATCTTCAGAAGAACGAGGATTACCAACGGCCCACTGAAGGCGTAATTGTTTCTAACGGATAATCTTTCCCACGAATTTAAATTCGTATTTTCTTCTCGTTTCGTACGCTGATAGTATTTGTGATTGTTTTGTTTTGGGATCAGAAATTACCAGTGAAGCCAATTTTCTGCAGTATACAAGTGTGTTTAGGTAGGATACAGAATAATTTACACACTGCATCGAATCTGTAATCCTAATGCATTCAAATACGCTGACATTGTATTGGACAAAGAGATATTTGGACCTCTAATCAAGTGAGTTATCAGTAGCATAAAAATTGGGGCGCCTTCATTACTTGCTGTCGCTTTCGCAATGTACTCTATACTCTACGCTTTGGTCCATATGCCTGACATCCTGAACCCTACATGGATAACATACGACTTGATTCAGAATCCCCTCTATTCTACATGTAAGTAATAAAGGATAATTTAATCGCATGCTTAGAAATAATTAAATATTCTGATTTGTAACGCTGAAATTTTTTTACAGAGTAAAGAGCAGTTCTCAGTACCTACAAAACCTACATCAGCCATTTACAAAAAAATCCCGAAAATGTAACACAACAAAATTATTTTACGTAAATATGTAAGTGCACCTGCAACTTTAATATACACACGCTCGCAATTTCGCGGATGTGCGCTACATTCGTCTCCCATGGTCCCGCAGCAATTTTTGCAAATTCACTCAGTTGACTTTTCATTTTCGAAGTTGATATTTTTTTTTTCGCGGGGTATTCCGAAGGGGCTTCGCTTAACGAACGACGTGATGGGCTGATGGGTTTTTTATTTCGCGTTCGCTGTACGAATTAATTTTGACAATATTGTTGGTTGGCCGCCAGAGTTTTCGCGGTTTTCGCAGCGAATTTTTCGCTTTGTTCACCGTTATTTTTTTTTCGTTATATGATACGGTTGGATATTAGTTACAGGTGTACGTGGGAATATCTTAATAAGGGTGTTATAAATAAGGTATTGTAGTTTAAACATGTTACGTTTGAAATGTAAGAAGAAAATCAGAAAGTCTACCAATCTTAATATTTATTTATTCGGTAGACCAACAGCATTACATACTTAGCAATTTCAGTGAAATAATAAGTAATATAATATGGATGCTTGTATGTCTGCCCATTACAAATATGCTGTGTGCTTACACCTATCGTCTATTATAAAAGCCTCCTGACTAAATATCCATTATTACTTGAACCAGTTCAACGACCTATCACAAGAATATTCCCTATCTTTAGCTAGCTTGACAACACAGACGTATAAAACCTTAACCAACTTTCATTTCTCGAACGAAAATCTAATTAAACACAAATCGCCCTGATCAAAAGGTCCAATTACAATCTATATCGGATCTTGCCATAATCCTGGAGCCAGACCTCGTGTTCAGCATGGATTCCTCGAGAACTGCCGCTCGAAGCATTAAACAAATTGATTTGGTACCAAAAAATGGCGAGCCGTGTCCCGAAAGCCAGCACTTTGTGTAATGAAACGTTGACAGGGGTATACTCGCAATGGATACCATTACATTTTTATGTAAGCTTTAAAGTGAGATTTTATTTTTCTGAAGTTTTATATCTTGATTTGGAAAATTGACAAAGGTATGTAAAGTAATTGAAAATTATGTACAAATTGGACATGGTAGCTTCTTTGTAGGTACTACATGCAAATAAGTCAAAAATCATTCACGGAAGATTTAGGTGAGTTAAAGTCGTCCAGCAGCCGTATTGCGTAAGTGAATACGGCAACGCAAAGAGTTTGACCGCCATCCAATCGACCAAATCGATCAATCACATGCGAGATGAATGACGCGATGTGGATTTCCGTCTGTGTCTGTGTTTTGGTCGATTTGCTCGATTGGATAGCTGTCAAACTCTTTGCGTTGCCGTATTCACTCACGCAATACGGCAGCTGACATTTGCTTAATCACCGGGCCCTAAGATCAATTTTCACTTGCACGTCAAAAAACGATAGGACATAAACAAAGTGATAAATCAGTGATGGCAGTTGAAATGCCTAAATTTAAGGCCGTTTGTTTATGACGCGACACATGACACGACAAAAGGTGGTCACGATTCAGAGCTCCATATATTTGTATGGACCGTTTGTTCATTGCACGACACCGCACTACATGCGACGCAATTTACAAACGATTTTTCGGCTAAGTCGTCAATGCCGCTGTATCGTCGCACTTTTCTGCGGTGACGTTTTAGCGACTGTACAAAACAAGTATGAGCTTGTTGACGACACGACACACCGCACCGCAAGGCTCACGCGTGGTTCGTCACTCACGCGCTTATATAACAATACAAGTGCACTGCAGTGTCGCTGCAGAATCGTATCTAGTGAGCAAACGAACGGACGATAGATCGTCTGCAGTGTGTCGTGTGTAAAAATCGACCGCAAATCGTGTCGTGCGAGCCCTAGAGAACAATCGACCGAAGAGATTGATGAGAGGACATTTCGTTAGCACTTATCAATCCCATTCATTTTAAACTTTTTGGCAAGCTTTATCACAGATAGAATTTCATATTATTTAAAGTTCGAGGACTATTTTTACCCGACTACGGTGAACCAAAGGTAAGGTTATGTTTTTGACCGGTATATGTGTATTTATGCATGTTGATCTGTTCCCTCGTAACTTCTAAACTACTTATCATAATTTGACAAATGAGGTGTCGTTTGAAGCGGCTTGTTTATCCGCTGATTATATTCTGAGAGAAGAGAGGATTACCGTGGTCGTATGCCACCTACAATACATTCTGCAAAAACCACTATGAAAATGTATGAAATACAATAAAATATTTATTACATGTAAGTTGTTTATTTAATACCCGATACATATCGAATACTTTGTGCATACCCATTTCAGAAGAGAATACTTTCTTGTTTCATACATTTTAGAGCGTGATTTTTCAGTAGTCGGGTTTTAAGTTTAAAGATATTTATTTCCCATAAGAACTTATAAATAACTGTTCACGTATAATGAAATACAGAGTTACCGTACTTAATCTAAATTATAATGTAATATTTGCTTCCGGGGCGTTGGCGACGTTATAGGGTACATACATATTTTTTTAGTTTACTACTCTTAAATATGTTAATATTATCACACCTCTTTATATACTCTGGTAAATCATTAAACAGCGGTGTTTTAGTTTTTGAACTTATATTTTTACAAGCTTTGTGACTTACTTTTTGACTTAATATCCTATAATCCCCAGATGGGGCAGAGGGTGTCCACAGATTTCCTCCATCGCGATCGGTCTTGAGCTTCACGCTTCACCTTACTCCATGTCACTCCGATGTTCGTTGCTTCTGCCAACACGATGCGACGCCAGGTTTGACGGGGACGGCCACGCTTTCTTTTCCCTTGAGGATTCCAGTCCAAAGCTTGCTTGGGTATGTGATCAGGACCCCTTCGGAGCGTGTGGCCAATCCATCTCCACTTGCGACGCTTGATCTGGCGGTCGATCGGGCTCTCGTGGCATTTTTCGGAGATGGTCTCGGGCCAGTAAATTCCGAGAATGCGACGAATACAGCGGTTGCGGTTACGAAAACTTGTATTTGGCTTGAGATGTCCTTTGTGACCTTCCACGTTTCGCACCCGTAGAGCAGCACGGATTTGAAATTGGACCCGAAGATTTTGAGTTTAATCCTTCGGGTCAGTTTCCGCGATTGCCAAACAGATCTCAGCTGCGCGAAGGTGGCTCGGGCTTTGGCGATCCGTGAAGCGATGTCCTCTTCACTACCCCCAGTCTTTGACACGACACTCCCGAGGTAAGTAAATTTGTGGACGCGTTCCACTGCCTCTGTGCCAATCAGCAACGGTTTGTATTACCTTGTTATCCGTTTTCCAAGCTGCTCCTAACATCCACTTTAACTGAAACTTGGCATACTTATAAGACTTCGGCAACTTTGTAATAATATGGTGCTAAGGAGCTGGTCTCATGATGGAACCGGAAGAAGGCCATAGCAATTCCTCAACCAGACAAAATAGCACCATCGTGTTTGGTCTCAATGGATGTTTGTCAAGCGATATTATATTTCTTTCTTCTTAGTTTATTTAGAGCTTGTTTTAAAAAGCTTATCAATTAAATACTCTTTCATCTTCCAACCATAGTGAAGTTTCTTTTAACTGAAAATTGTGTCAATTTTATTTCAAGTACTGATTAAAAAAAAACCGGACCAGTGCGAGTCGGACTCGCGCTCCGACGGTTCCGTACAAACCTCAGCTTAAAGGTATTATAGACCTGAGTATTTGATATGAATTTCGATTTAATACCTCTACGCGTTCATGAGGCAAGGGGTAGTAAGTTTAAAATTATTACAAGTATTTTTATTATATGACGTAACGAAAAATTTATGGTTTTCGCAATTATTCCTTTACCTATGCTATAAGACGTTGCTTCCTACCAAATTGCAAGATTCTGAGTTAACGGGCAGTACCCTGTAGGTTTTGATTCCCTTGCGAGTGTCGAAAATTTGCGGCATAAATGGCTGTATATTTTGATTGCATTGGCTTAGAAGTTTGATTTCTTCATATCTTTAAGGGACAGTAGACTTGAGTATTTGGTATAAATTTCAGCTTGATACCTCCACGCGTTCCTGATAAAATGGTCTTGAAAGACAAACAGACGGACAACTTTCTTTTCTAGGTACAGAACCCTAAAAACTAAAGCAGGCTTTTAGAAACCTGTGTTAGTAAATTCACCAAAACTCTAACTATAAGTACTTGTTTCATCCTCGTCATCCAACTACAAACACACCGTATTTACATAGCTGGGTAACCGCACCAAATGTTTGCCATAACGTTAATCCAATCCAGCGAATCGCGACGCTATTTAATTCGAGTGGGAAATTAGATTCGGATCCATGCGGCATGTTTGATTTGAATTACTTGCGCGAGACGTGAACGACACGGCTCCAATTTGTGGTGTCGGTACGGTCTGATGTTGTGTTTGTTTTTGTGCTTGTGTGTGTGTCAATGAGCGGTGCTCATGTGTTTGACGCTCTTTTTTGACATGGCTCGGTGGTCTTTCACTAAGCTAAATATTAACAAGAACAGGCTATTGCCAATAGTTAGTAGCCTAAGCGATATTGATGAGATCTTTACAACATAACTCCTGTTTTCTTCCAAGAAGGTTTGGCCAGGGATGTAACTATTGCCATCAACCGGACAGCACAAATCTAGACTAGGCTATTAAAAAAAACCAGTTAGAAAACTATATCTTTGTTGACAGCAATACGTTTAGCTATTGTGCTATTACAAAAAACAAACATACTAACAAATTAATAACGCAATAAAAATTCAAAACTTCTCTAACACCATGTAAATTAAATTTCAAGCCCATGGATATGCCATTAATACAAACCACAACATAATCCACTTTCCGGCAATTTATTTACAACGTGTTTACAATTAATTTGATTTTAAATTACAGCTTAAAAACAATCTTGTCGCGCGTGGCGCGCGTCGGCCGGAGTAAAAATGTTTATGGCTCGTTACCTCACGTCCACGCGGGCAACTTTTGGGTACTTCACCCTACCGCTAAACGGGCGCTAATCACGAGTCTGTGGGGTGAGTCCACCAACTTTCGGACAGTGTTAAGACGTGATCGCGTGCCAGGTGGCGAATTAACATTTTGATTTAAATAATTTTACAGTTCGTTTTGTTTGATTTAGAATTTTGATTTTGTAATTAGAGGAGAGTATATGGCGAGAATTGTTCGCGTTTTACATTTTAATTTGGAAGTCTGTAATTTACACATTTACTTATCAGGTTCTCTAAAGTATGATTTTATCGTTTTATCTCTGTAATTAAGACAATCATCGATGTTGTTTATGACTTATCTTGCAATTAAAGTCATAGGGCTGGTTTCCGATTTGAGTATTTAAAGTTAAGACCGTTTCGAACCCTACATTAAAGCCAAGATGGGCGCACGGTTGGCGCAGTGGTTGAGCGATTGACTGCTGCGCTGCGTGTCGTGGGTTCGATTCGAAGACACGGAACAAATATTTGTATGTCCTACAGATAGTTGTTCCGGTATTTGTTGTTGTGTATGTGAGTTTATATGTTTGTAAACGCACCCACGATACAGGAAGAAATTCCTAGTGTGGGGCAACGTGTTATTTAATAACACGTTGCCCCAAACTAGGAAAAAAATAGTTTGACAGGGTTTTCTGACTAAAGCAGAGTTTAACAAATAATCACCTTCAAATTCTTAATTTAGAAATCAGGGTTTATTATTCTGGCAAGCCTAATCTTGAAGATAAGCACTCGTTTGCTCATTACAAACATTCAATCTCTTTCTCTGCAAGCCATACAATTTACACCCCACATCCATAATCAATAAATAACACAAAAAAAACGATACCACATCGTTACTCTAAAACCTGTATTCAGTGATAAAAGTTGAGATACGGCGGCATTAGGCCCCGATAGGACCCTGTCTACCACTGAGGCCCCATTAGGGGCCATAACGTTGCTCATTGGGGCCTACTTTATCCCATTTGGGCAATAAGTTAGGGATAACGAGTAATTGCTCAATGGTATTCGGTTATTTTCCAATTTTCAGGCCGTTAAGGGTTTATAGGGGTAGTACAAGGGTTATATGGTGTGGCGATGGTAAAGAAATTTTGGTCGTAAAATTTAAACTGGATTACAGAAAAAAAACAGTCGCGTTCTACTGTACCTACCCATTTTCTAGGCAATCAAATGGAGAAAGATATAATGAAAGATAATACATACAAAAGTATGTAAAAGAACAGCTTGTTCTTTTACATACTTTTGTATGTATTATTATATTATTTATTTATTTAAGATAACACATATAGGCACTTAAAAGAAGGAATTTACTAGGAATTTCTTCCTGTATCGTGGGCGCATTTACAAACATTTAAATTCACATACACAAGACACCCAGACCTGGAACAACTACGTGTAGGCCATACATATATTTGTTCTGTGCGGGAATCGAACCCACGACATGCAGCGCAGCAGCCGCTCGCTCAACCACCACCACTACGCCAACCGTGTCGTCAAGTATCTTAAAGTTATCAAAAATAGTTAACAACATCTAAGTAGAAAATTATTGCTACCTACTTTTTCCGTTGAGACAGAAGTCTGTCAATCTGTTGAAACATACCTTCATGGATAATAATACTATCACAAATAGTTTTGAGAATCTTCTTTTTTGAGTCGATAGAAATATTTTTAAATGTTTTGGGGGTTTTGGACCAAAAAGTCCTCCAAAGAGCAGATGTATGGGCACTTGGGTCACTCAAGCATGTGTGTCGTATTTTGCACAAGAGCACCGCACTTGCATTGTGTATCACACGAGTCTATAAAATCCTAGTTCAAAGAGTTAATAAGGAAGTCATCAAAATTCAAGTCAAAGCACTTTATTTTTAGCATAATGTTAAACCAATGAAGATTGCTAGTTAGGTTTTACGCGAAGCGCCGTCATCAGCGCGCTAAGTAAGCCAGTTAGCTTGATTCCCAGTTTTAAGCTTCCGTTTGACGGTAACTTAGATTGCTTAGCTGGCGATTATTTGAGAACTTATCGTAAAAATGTAGATTTGGTTATTGAATAGATTGTTAAGGAAGCTAGTTTAAATAATTAAGTTGGCACTTCTTTTTTTGCTAGAGCAGGTCTTTTTAATAAACTTCAAAGATTAGTAGAGAATTTGCCAGGCAATCAAGCAGTCGGTATCGTTATGAAAAAGGCCAAACTACATCGCTATCAAGAAGATTGTATATTAGACACTTTCCACAGTAAAAAAAAAGCACTAAAACCGCGGTCCCTCGTTTATATTTTCTTATGTTTGTGCCAACTATTAATATCAAGTCATAGAAGAGTAAACGTTAGATGCAGATGTATGTTCAAGATCTGGATCTATAATATATTTAAATTCCTAAAGATTATTTCAAATTGAGTCAAGAAATCAATATCAAAAATCTAGAAAAAAAAAGTATTGCCTGATAGCAACTCAGGCTTTCCTTTCTCGTTTTGACTTTTAAGTTATTTTGCAGCTATCATATTCTTGTCTCTGCATCACCCTAAGGTTTATTGGTAGTTAGAAAATTACGAATTAAGATTTTGATGTCCTATTATTAAGTCTGCCTTTGTACAGTGTTTTACTCGTTCATAAAGCTTTCATAAATTTTACACATTACAAACATCAAACTGACCAATAGAAGGCTTACAAATACAAAATAAAGCCAGCGACACACTCACAGTATGGCGACAGACAATAACAAATGGCCGCCTCGTGTTGTTCGATTGAAAAAGTTTACGTAAAAGTGTTGGGATGTGATAGTTAATGATTGAAGTTGATAGCGAACGATGACCCACATATGGAACGAAGAAGGGAGAAATGTTGTATTTTTTGTAATGTTTTCGTAGTTTGGTGGCAAGTTGGGGAGTAATTAATGTTGTTTTGAAGATATATTTTTTCATAAACACTAACTTTTACTCTTCGTTCATAGAATAATCACTTGTTTAAAGCATTAGATTTTGTCACGTGTTTAGAGTAGATTACTGCTACGTATTAATCTTATAATTCGTTGCGTGAAACATTTTAAAGCAACCAATATCTATGCTTCGTGCGCTATTTTCTTTAAACAATTTCACCTTATCCAAAAAGCCTAGACCACGAAAAAAATATATCAAAATTAAAAATTATTTACGAGCGATGGAGTATTTACGACAGCCTCACAAATTGCTCCTCGATGGAAGTTACTCGGCTAAAATTTTACTGCAAAACTTTACTCTTTTTAAGACTAAACCCAAAGTTTGGGCTGTTTGTCTCAGATTCTGTGGGGTTTATTGCCCCCTCATGTAATGGGGTTAGAGTAGTTGTGAATCTAGGTGAGGGTAGTCTGTTTGTGAACCGATTCTGGTTTTAAATGAGACTTTGTTACAAGGAAACTGTTGATAAAAGATTATTTTGTAACCCAAATTCGTGACAATCTAAGAAATCGGATTTGACAGCTATTTAAATAACTCATTAATAATTAAACTTGATGCTTACGAATGATACTCGTTGTAATAGTGTATGGGTAACGTAGTAATTAATTAGGATTATGAATTTGATATTTCAATGTCTTACGTATATAGTTATCACGCATGTAATATGAGAAACGTCATCGGACTTCTTAGATTGTCACGATTATTGTTACAAAATGAGTACGGACATAAACGGTGACCTGTTTCCTATACCCAGTAACTTAGTTACGGGGAGATAAGCAGTCGCCGTCCGTATAAAATACTAATATTCAGCTTTTAAAAAAATGTAACAAAAAAATGTTTAGAAGGTGCTGCATTGTGTACCTAATATACCAAACAACATTAAAAATGCATTTCAATATGTTAGAAACACTTAAAATAACATACCCTTAAAAAAGCGAGCGCACCTTAGTACATTACATACCACTTCTAGTTGCGCGCGCTCTGTGTATGTTTAAGTGCTGGCTGTGTTATTATTTTTTTTTATTGCCCTACACTTTTAGAATATTTTTGTATATTGTAATTTTTTTGCTAAAACTGTAAATTATTATGTAAATTTAAATTGGTTAATCATTTCTCATTTAAGTGAAGTTATTTCTTATGGAAAATAAGACATCTCAAACCTCAGAGTCATTCAGTTAGACAGGAAACTGACCACACGATTGTTCGGCAAACGACAGGCATTTGTTGAGACTTGATTTCCCATACACATGAATTAGAATAATTTCAATTTTCTGTCCAACATCATCCAAATTATATCTAACATTTTTTATCTTCCATAGGCTGACTGATAGAAAATGTCCCAAAATGAAAGTGACCTAAATTAAAAAAATTCAACTTGTGGTAAATGAGCATGAAAGTTTTCAAAAAAATATAGTGTTGAGTAAATTCAAATGTATCTCTCCCGTGTTTCAATGAAAATTATTGCTTTCTTTGAGGATTTATACATTGATCTTTTATGTAAAAATTGGAAATATTATATCCGATTTAAAGTTATTTTAAATGTATATTTGGACATTAAAAATAAAATAGTTTCAAATAAAGTCAAAATATTGCAAAAAAAAAAACTGGCTCTCTAGCCAAGTTACAAACGTTTCGTATCCAATCTCTTTCTACAATCGTTGACGCCTTCTATTTGTATGGTCTGACCACGTGACTTAACGTTCCGATGTGTCATTCTCATACATTGAATCGTTTTCTACCAGCGTTATCCATTGTAGATTATCAACTTGTCTTCAGGTACTGCATTTGTAAATAAGGGGCCAATAATGTCTGAGTTCTTACATAATTCGGACTCTTTTTCAACACAGGGTTTTAGAGTACGCTTTCTTAGGCCAGGTTCTAATAAAATAGAGTTTACAGGCATTTTGAGTTAGATAATTTTCCCTCTGGGGGTACGATATGCGTACAAAATTTTATAAATTAATTCTCTCAAAATAAGACATCACCAATTTTATTGACAGCAACTTCAACTAAACGAAACTGATCGTAAACGAGTTTCGCTTCTAACTAGGGAACTATACGTTCACACCAATTACGTCAGCTCCTATAATACATAACAACTTCGCACTGACCGGCGGCGTGGCCAGAGTTAATGCAAATTAGTTTTGTTCCTCCAGCAGTTGTTAACAATACTTGTATGTTCGTCCACCAGTTGTTAACAATACTTGTATATGGAATAATGCTATGGCGAGAGTTGGATGCAGTTTATCAGGAGTCCTGGTTGTGGTTTGGAATTGCCGGCTGGTAAATAGGATTGAGATGTAAATTTAAATTAGGGTCAAGTCCTACTGCCGCAATATGGGTTTACTATTGGGCGGACTGGATTTAACCAGGTAATTCAGTCCACCCAATAGTAAACCCATACTGTTCCCAGTAAGGTTGCGGGAATTCACATGATTCGATATACACAGGATCGATCAATGTGGTTGACTCGAACACTGTGCCGTTGTTGTTGAATTAGCTTTGCGATCACAGTGAAATCGTGGCAATATCGATTATCAATAATGTATGGCATTGAAAAGCGTGAAAAGATAAGCCAGCGATTGTCGAAATGCCAAAATAATGTACAGCACAACTATTTTCTTATTGTCCCTGTCGTCAGTCATCGGATTTCTATCAGACGTCTAATTTGATTGAGAGCGTCCGGTCCGCACCAAGTGCAAACGGTAACTGAAAGAAAGCCGACGACTGAGGAAAACGCGAAGTTTGCCGAGGGACATTAGGAAAATAGTTGTACTGTACATTGATTACGTGACAGATATGTCACAAGCAGAGAATTACACGTTATCTAGAGTACCTTCTGCTGAAAACCTGTCTTAGTCTTGTTGCTATCCTTTCTTCTGAGTTACTCAAAAAGTATTATACCAACAACGACAGAAGGAAGAGTGCCAGAAACTCCAATCCAAAATCAACCCAATCGCACTCCCTTAATGTCCCTCATTGCCAATATCCGTTATTCCATACTAATATTATAAATGAGAAAGTAAGTCTGTCTGTCTGTTACCTTTTCACGCTTAAACCACTGAACCGATTGAGGTGAAATTTGTTATGGAGATAGTTTGAGACCCTGGGAAGTTTTATCCCGGCAATCATCCTTATAGAGGTGGAAAGGGGTGGTATTTTGTATGGTCAACTAATAATTTCCCAAGTAAGGTGGGCGACACTTACAATAAAATTACGCTATATAGAAAATAGGCTATTAGAAATACTAATGCTACGCAGACGAAGTCGCGGGTAACAGCTAGTATAATAATAATAAAAGTACACCATTTAAAACACATAGGACCATTATGTCCATAAATAAAGAAGTCTAAGTAATTAAAAGCGGCCGGTGGACTCGGTATCAGGTCGGCCGATCACATATTTTTTGCTCCGAGCCTAGATAACGCAAAACGTCCTTTATTCTTGTGTTTATTTCCTACAATCGTTCTGGGTTATCTTTCCGTGAATTATTGTCTTTTTTTCTTTGGTTTAGTATCTAAAATATTTTGTTTTATAGCTGTAATATTGGATAACCTTACTTACCTAAGAGGTCATTACCTAATTAGTTTTCTTTTTCAAGGCCCAAAACACTTTGAACGAAATAATACCTTTGTCTTGATCCTCTTAGCAGGCAATGTAAAAGAAAGCAAGTGAATTACATTTTTGAAATGTCCTTTTTACTGATGAAAGTCCACAATAGACGAAACAAAATGTCAAAATACTTTATGTGAACGCAAAATAATTTACTATGCCAGCCACAAAATATCACCCAGCAAAAAAGAAAACTCAGTTATTGTCATCATATTTTAGTCGATACCCCTAAATATACATAAGGTAAACTTCACGCCAATATCGATGTATCATTTTGACCTAAAAATGATCTTTAGCGAGGCCCCTACATTAATTTAACCCGTTCACTGCTCCACCGGGAATTTATTGAGGAAATGAGTTCCGCGGGCTTCCCGTACCAGACGTTGTACGTACGAAAATATGAACTTATGTTGTAAATAAATAACCGAGTATTTTTTGGAAAAATACGCGGAGGTAAAATTTATGGTGGTCGGTTCATGTTTGTGATTTGTATTGCGTAGCATGAAAAAGTTGTTAGCCTTTTTTTTCCTATTCTAACATTTTCTTGGATGAGAAAATGTATTGTTAGCGAAGAAACTTGGAAATTGCTGAACTTGTGCCTCAACGGCTTGGCGGATAAATAATAATAATGTACACATAAATACCAAAGTATTAACCGACTTTCTTATAGAAGTTTCTACAATGCAAACTTAATTTGTTGATTTTCTTTTAATGCACATGCCAATGCTGGAAAATAAATAATTCTCAATAACAATATTCAAAATATAAAAAAAACTCAAAATGAAATTACATCCTTGTTCAAACACAAAAATTCATCATCATAAACCTCCAAAAGTTAACGTTGTTACCATGAACTAAACTAAACAACTCGCAAGTGGACCGCAATCGTGAAAAAATATATAAAAATAAAACAAAAGGCAACGCGGCGAGAAAAATAAACGAAACTCAATTTGGAGTGGGACATTAACTCCGAAATATAATAGGGACATAATGTTACATGAAACATAAAGTAAATATAAAAAGTAACAAGGCCATCCAATCATTGCTCGATAAATAACTAGATGGCGCCACATGTGACTTACGGCCCACCGGCCAGTACGGTCCGGCCGCATGTCCCGGTTTTTTGTTGGTGGCCCGGGCAAAATATTACCGTGTTTGCGCCTTTTTATGAAGTGGGCCATAACTTGAGTATCGATAGCATCCGCGGGTTAGCAGTACAAGTAAATGGGATTTTTCGTTTGTGTAAAAGGACATGTTTGTTGATTGCGATGATTGGGTTGATTTGTGAGCAACTACTTTTAATGGAAATGTTATGTGGATAGAATGGGACATATTAAATTCAGTTTTTCATTTATAATTCTTTCAGCCATATTTTATATTACAATGAATAAATAATAAAGGGACCTTTGAATAAATACTCATAGAATAACGACTGACCCACATGTACAATTTCAACTATAATTGCACCACAGTTGGTCGGCTTACGTCGAATGCCAATAAAGAGAATTAATTCCAAACTGCATTAGTTTGATTGGCCGCCAGTGTAATGTCGATTTGTTTTAACCAAATGAAGCTAGATTAGCGTTTTGATAATTGAATTCTAAAACTTTGTGATCTAAACAGGTATGCACTTTGCTTCTCATAAGTGTTGATTCTACCTCTGCCTTTGGGTCCTTAAGCCAAGAGTGAATAGGTTACTTCTACGTAAGCGTGCTTCACTGTCGACCACATCATCGCTTACCATGAGGCGAGATAGTGGTCAAACGCGAACCTATCGTTAAAAAGAAAATAATTGAAAAAACAAACATCTCAAGGTGAGGTGAGGTCTTGTAGCACTTTTGAACCGTCGAAAGAGTCGGTTAGTTAGTAAGAAAGTTGAAGCTATTTGCACGCTCCTAAACTTAAATGTCTATGAAGAAGAAAGTGCAAGAAATTTCATAGACACCCTCAAAGCAGATAATTAAGAAGTAATGTAGAATCTTCTACTCTTACCCCCGATTTTGAGTTGATAATTTGAAGTTGAGTTTATCAAACTCTGCTTTAGCCTGAAAATCTGACAAACTTTGTCATTAAAGAAGGGACACGATTTTAACTATCATTTCTCAATTCAGAAACCACTGTTTAGAAAACTCTAATTCTAAGCCAGTGAAACTTAGTCATGGAAGCGCATAAACCTATTTTGTTCATGTTTTCTTTTAAGACTGCACTCCAATATTTTAAACATAACATAGATTGCTATCAAAGTCTTATAAATAGCACGAAATAACATTACAAAGAATCGTGAGATCACTCCCCTGGGATTGAGAAACTTGTATAATTTCTCACTACATGTATGTTTGTTTGTACACTGTTGCATGTATCGCACGCCAAGTGTTTGGAAAATATAAAAGAACATTCGTTTATTGCTGAAATATAAATAATGGATGTTGAGAGAGAGAGAGCAAAGTCTACGTATGGAAAATACAAATAATACATACAATTATGTTTATATGTCTACACTAAAAGTAATGGTGAATTTAATTGTAAATTGCTGCAAGAGAGTCCAATTAGACAAGTAAGTTGTTTTCATCAACATGTAATAGGGATGTTCCCTGGGTAGAAAAATGATAATTCTATTTAGTCCGTCAGTGAGATTATCAAATAATATTCGATCCGTATTTTATGCTTTATCAAATAAACAAAAACTGACAAAAATAAAGCGCATCAAAGTTCAGGAGTGGGGCCTTGTGACGTCACTTTGTCAGTATAGACGTCACATGATATGTCAACACACTGTATCGTCGTATTTTTTTGTTTACGTGGGAAAAGAAAAATACATGTCCAATATTTTTAGGCTATCTAACTGACGGACTTAACAGATATTTTTTGTCAAAAGAAACAGGCGTAAGATTGAAATCAAACACTACGTTTTCGTCACAGTAGTTCTAGTTCGAACAAACTTTAACGCTATACAATTGTTTCCGCCATTACCGACAACTCCCCACCATGAATTCCAAACCCGAGTCCCGAAACATACCACAATTGTAAAAGTCCAAGCACATTATAAATAGAATAAACAATTCCGGTTCCCACTAAGGGCGCCGCTAAGAGCCCCATTCACTTGAAGTATTCGCCAATAAATAGTGGATGTCCCGAGCCGGCGAATCACATTTTTCAAGCGGCTAGTAAGCCCAGCCTTTATATTTTAGCTCAAGTCGAGATAAAGATGCTCATGAGATGAACAGCACGTGTTACTTGTAAAATATTAGTTGTTAGTGCATGTTGTGTTGATAGCAGCTTTGTTGGGGCGCGTGGGGAGAATTGGTACATGTTTTAAAGTAGTACTGTAGAAAAATAAGGTTGTTGCAAGATAAAAATATAAATAGTAGTGAGCTTTTTGGTACCTCTTCAGGCAGAATGGATGATTGTTTGGTATGACATAGAAATAATTTCAGAATAAACGTGATTGCTTTAAGTGCAATTAAGAAAACAAGACACACATCTCTTAAATTTTATGCCAAACATAACTCCAAGTGCAATCATAATCGGAGACTATCGAATAACATTATTCGATTAACCCATCCCCGAAACACGAATTCGATTGAGCATTGAATCGTTAAGCTGTATCGAATTTGGAACGTTATCGGGCAGCCGGAGACGTCGCCATGACAGTCACGTGACAGCGCCGTGACAATGACAATATTTCAAACTGCCAGCATTCGCTGCATACGATGCCACAGATGAAATATCTTAAACTGACATTGTTTAATTTTGGAACGTGTTTCAAATCTGTCAGGCGCATGTGCATTCCTTCTCGTCTAGGAATATTAAAACGAGCTGCTGCGGTGGCAATGTTACTTAAATGGGTGTAATATTTAAGATGGCGGGTATAGTGGAGTCTTTGAAGAATGTGGGGTTATTTTCTTTGTCTCGCTCAACATTGAAAATGTTTCTATGAGAATTCTTGCAGGTGTTGAATTTCTTGGAGATGAATTATAGATTTTACTTTTATGACTACTCAAAGCTTACAAGCGTATGCAATAAAAAATATTTGTCTCTGATAGTTGAGATAACGCTGAAATTCCGTAAATGGCAAGTGAATTTTTAAGTAAGTATCCAAAAGATTTTCACACAAAAAAGGGTTAAAATCCTAACGACCAAAATCACGACTCAACATACTCGTCTTAACTATACTAAAGTAGGCAAACCAATCAGTACTCTCTCAAATTAACGCCGACTTAGTACACCAATCACTTCGACCGCCATCCATCTTGCCCCATCACTTGTCATGTCAGCCTATCGGCCAAGTCCTATAACTCTCCTGAGTCACTCGCCTACTCGCCTTGACTTTGACGATGCGTTTGAACCACTTGGAGCCAGTAATGCACTCCAACAATCTACGAACGATTCTACTGATTTGACGTGTAAAGGAATTTGGTATTCGTTTGCCGCTTTTCCAATTTGTCCGTGTTCACTCTTTAAGTGGGGGTTCTAAGGATTGAAGGAGGGGTTTTAAATAAAAGAGTGGAATTTGTAATCGTAGCGCAGAGATTTTTGTAATTTTTAATGCAATTATGAATAATCGAACTGGCATTAATACTAAAGAGTTTTGAGAATGAGTAAATAACATTTTTTTTTATTATTGTAAGGTTCGCGTTTGACCATTATAATATCACCTGATGGTAAGTGATGATCTGACCGGACGGACAGTTGTGTAGATATTTCTGCACTATTAAAGATTTACTTATAAAATAACAAGAGTGTGTACTTACTACAAATTAGTGCTTACGAAGTAAGGTGCTAAAAAACGCCCTGCATGTTTACTAATACAGCTTCAAACTAATATTCTAAAATGTTCTACCAACTGGGCCCAAAGTAGCAACACAAAAACAAGAAAACATACCGACGCCTATAAAGCGTACCCGGAAAGATGAAACTCCAAACAAATGTTTGTGTAAATTTTCATCGGGATTAGGAGTAGCATCGTTTGTCATAACTTCCCCCGTCTCCCCTAAGTTGGGTAAGACCTAGCTCCAACTGTATTTTAGACTTTGTTCCCGGATCGCGATTTATGTACGACAAATTGTTGTTTATAATAATTTTGTTAATGTTTTGTTTGTATGAAAGTGAGGGGTGAAGGATATATTTTTTAACCCCCGATGGAAAAAGAGGGGTGTCAAAAGCTTGAAGTGTTTATCTGTTTGTTTGTGTATTAAGAAACTGTCTATGGCATCATAGCTCCTAAACGGTTGAACAGATTTTGTTTTAGTTTTTTTTATAGGTGTCTTCATCGAGAGTGTTCTTAGCTATGTTTGATGAAAATCGGTTCACCCGTTCAAAAGTTATGAGCGTTTTACTGTTTGAATCGGGGTATTTTCGCAAGATATCGTGTCATAATTACGTGTCCGATAGATTGTTGATCGAAGCATGTCCAATACTAGATAAATTATGTAGTTTAAAAAACATGAAATAAGAATTCATATTCATATTCTTTATTGTACATAAAATAAACATATTCGAATACAACGAAAACGAAAAAAGAAAATGTATGTACAAAGGCAAGCTTAACCCATAACTGGGTTAAGCTCGCCGTTGTACATCTCTGACAACTCAGTGTTATAGAGAGATTTACAAAATTAGGACAGTTTACAAAAGCGCACAACAAATACTATAAAACATTTGAATTCTTACTTACTAAATACACTACACAAATACGTGTACAGCACACAATGCATAAACATAATACATAATACATCTAAAATACTTACATATTTATGCGTAAGAATTTGTCAGGGTTTTAATTTTTTTTAACTTTTACTTATGTAACTATAAAATTATACACCGGATCTCTGCCCTCTATTAGGATCTCTATCACTCAAAGATTTGCTGGATAAAAACTCCATTTGGAGTTAAGCTCGCCTTTGTACATTAAGTTTGTTAACACTTTAACACGTATACCTTGGTGTACAATAAAGAATCCAAACTACCACAGTGTCTCAAGATGAATGTTTATGACCAGTGTGTGTTGCCAGTGATAACCTATGGCTCTGAGTCATAGTCGTTCACAATGGTCCTCAGATCAGAAAGCTTACAGTCACCCAAAGTGCAGTGGACAGGGCAATGCTCGGAGTTTCCTTGCGTGATCCAATCAGAAATGTAAAGGTCCGCAAGAGAACCAAGATTATCGTCATAGCCCGAAGAATTGCCAAACTTAAGAAGCAGCGGGCAGGGCGCATTGCTCGCAGAACGGATGGTTGATGGGGCAGAAGTTCTGGAGTGGCGACCGCGAACCGAAAGACGTTGCGTTGGAAGGCCTCCCACCGGGTGGACCGATGACCTGGTGAATGTTGCGGGGATCCGCAGGATGCGGGACGCACGGGACCGGTCAATGTGGCGACGCTTTGGGTAGGCCTATGTCCAGCAGTGCACGTATTTCGGCTGATATGATGATAATGATGACAATAAAGAATTAAGGATTTATGTTTTCATTGAGGTGTAACCTATTGGTAACTGTGTTCTGTCTTTGCCTGGTTACAGGTATAGCTCTCGCCAAATTTCTGGGCCGCCCTGAAGTTGGCTCTCCGTATGCGCGATGCACGAAACGGTGCTGATTTTGTATAAGATTTACTAGTTTGGCCTAGTTGCTTCTCTTTTAAAAACGTTCCCAGCAACAAAAAATATAAATAGTTTAAGAACCTGCAAAATTAATCAAAATAGTTCGCTCAATTAGGCTTTTCCAATTTAATTAGACGTCTGAAAGAAAAAACATTAGCATCCACAAGAAATGTAAAATATTTTCAAAATTTAATAAACGTTAATTACTCCAAAGAGCGTTTATCGTGAACTATATGAAACTAAATTCTGCTCGCTGCTTTGCCCGCGTGAAAAGTGTTTCATTATCCCATGTCAACATTATACCGCAATGAAACGTATCCTCTTTGATAATCCAGATTACGTTATAAATGATCGCGTGCAAAATTTTAACCATATCCGATCAGCGTTTTTTGCGAGTAAAACACAAATCTGTACATTTATTATATTAGCAGGAGTAAAACCTAAAGAAAAACGTTTAATAACCCTCAAACGTCATTAGAAAACCGTCGTTTTGTAAACCCATTGGAGCAACTTTGTCCCCGTCAATCGGGCGCTGAAGGGTTAATCCCGTGGCACCAGAGACATATTAAGACGTATTCATACGTCCGACGCAAATCTTTGACTATAAATCAAGTCTTATACAAATGTGTACGTAGCCTTAAATATTTGCGGGTTGCTTGTTTATTGTGGTTGGTGAAGGATGGGTTGCTGTTTGATGTAGCAGAAAGGTCCTATGCAATTAAGATGTAAAGTCATTGTGGAGGCAGAGAAACTAGCAATTTAATTAGTTATTATACAACCGCCCTGTTGTTTTTTGAATCGTGCGTGCGCGTGCGCGAGCTTGAAATGAATCTTGCAAGAACTAGAAGACATTTTTTTTAGTTATTCAATTACCCTAAATAAAAACGGGCAGTCCTACCATCGTAAGCAAAAACCTTAATTTTTTTACTTTTAATATTACCAAAACAACAACTCGCATACAAATGAAGTTGCCTAAATGCTCAGACCCGATATTTTATAAATTTAAAAAATATAAAATTAATTTTTAATTCGTCTATTATCTCATACACAATTCATACATAAAATATACAATAATATTAATGCATACCTACTTAAGTTGAATAACTAAAAAAAAAACAATTTTCTCCTAAAAAAGTAAAACCTTTTTCAGCTCGACCATTATCAATCACGTTGTCAGTACTCTATCAACATCGTGACACGCGCCGTGTGTCCTCAGTGGCGTGTCGGTGGCGTGGTGCACATTTAAAACACGCTAATTTTGCGCGGGAATAAATTTAGATGTCACGGGATGCAGGCGCTTTAATCAAATGGACGGTGATCGCTGGCCGGATACCGGGGTTGAAATTTATATGGAGTTTCATATATTTACGGTTAAATGGAGGTATAATACTCACAGGGGATCTTTGTATCTCTTAAGTTGGCTGCAAGACCCTGCGCAGTAGCTTTTTGTGTCAATATTGAAAGTCAAGATAGTATTGTATAACTGCCTCTTTCACTCGCTTACGTTTGTCGCATCGTCCTAACTCGCTTACTCTATGATATATACTGGATGACAAAGTGATTCTTGCGCAATGGTTCGCAGAGCTAACTTCAGAGACACAAAGATTCGCTGTGACTACTATACCTATTACCAAAACAATATATCACGAGACTTTAACGCGATGATTTCGATTGTTTATTTACCTTTTCACCGAACGTTTCGGCCGCGTTGCAAATACCGTTGTTATATATTGTTTTTCAATTATGAAACGCGAAAGTTTTAAAGTTAATATATACCTATTACATTTACTGTACCACAACTCATGATAGGTGTTTTCTTGGAAACATAATTATAGCATTTTTTTTAAAAGGGAGGTATTCAAGCTTTACCAAAAATTAACATACAAACTTTTCATTTGGCTTTTAACAGTGTCGAAATAGTTATGTACTAACCTTACATATACATGCAATTTCCACTGATATAATGACTTAATCAAGAAGAAGAAGTATTTAAAAACAAAATTATTTTGTTTTTCTTCACATAAACGTTTCCTCGTTGAATGCAATTATGAATTGTGAAACAAATTACTAAGAAATAAACACTTTAACTAAATTAGACATCAATTTATAACCAATAAATACAACTGTCATGAGAAAAAGTACTAGGAAATAATCAACGTAACAAAAAAAAACGTCAAAGTAACCAATAACCACAAATAACAGAAACTTGTCAAATAAACATAATATTTAGTGAATTAACAATAAGTAAGTAATAATAAATGCCAATACATAGTTTTACAACAAAAAAAAATGTTCTTCCTATATCCAGCAGTGGACGACGTGATGGCTGAAATGATGATGATTATGATGAAATAATTTTACTGGAAATAGTTAATACATTAATCAAATCTGTATTTTTTGATATTACTGAAACTAACACTAAAAAAACAAAGTTCACGCACAAAAATCATAATATCACGCCAGTATTCCCAGAAAGGGTGGTTAGAGGTGTATTGCGCACACAACACATTGCCTATAGTTACATACCCATGTAACTATAGGCCAGCCTATTGCAATAATTTGGCCTCAAATCAAGATTCCCACTGAGAATTTCGTTATGTTAAAGACCAACAACACTGCCTGATTTATCACTAAGGTTTATAAATAGTTTGACAAGGCAGAAATATTTATGACTATCTGACCACCCCAGCATCGCACGGTTGTAATAATGAAGAATATTAACTTTCTTATTCTTTCATACAAATCTTGTCATGAAAAACACGACATAACAAGAATTAGCCAAATAGGTGCAGCCGTTCTAAAGTAACGCGCTTACATATATTTGGCTATTGATTTTTATTTGTTATGCTAATATTACTCGACTTTTAAACTACAAAACGTTCCTAATTCAAATACAAAATGCCAACACTAAAAGCACAACAGAACTCTACAAATCCATTCTATCAATCGAATTGAACGAACATTTCCATTCCTTAGCGAATGAACATTTCTACAACATTTGTTCATTCGTTTTGCCGAGTCTCACGTGCTGCTAACAGAAACGAAGTGGGAACTATTCTGTTGAGCGAATAGTTTTTGTTAGTTTGGCAATGTTAGAAGTGCTGGTAGGCGCTGCGCTGGTAGATAGCGTTCGTTTTTTTTTAAATATTTAAAAATTGGTTGTATGTTTTTTTATCCTGGTTTAGGTTTTGTGTGATATAGAAAATTAATATTCAAGCCTTATTTATTAATTTTGTAATTTGAGCACACTCATACAGAGACGGAGGCACAGATATAAATCTAACAAGATAACGCAAGTCCCTCCATCTGTATGAAAACAAATCAAAAACAAATATACTTACGAATGAAAGAAAACATTTGCAATGCCACGGCAATTTTTTTCTGTACAGTCTTTATAACTCAAGATGGCATAAAAAGTCATTTTTCTAGATTTCGGTGGATTTCCGGTGCTGATAATGCTAAATGAAAAGCTCAAATTACGATCATTGTTCGTAATTTTACTCCGTTTTTTGGCACGCGAAGTACATACATTCGCGTCATCTAGCAAGATTTATTTCTGTGGACGGAGGCCTTAGATTTACAAGAGACGACAGAAGTGCGAAATTTGTTCTACGCATTTATGTATATTAACAATTTATATAACATTTTTGGTCGTCGCATTGGTGACGCATTATCTCGTTGCATCTGTTTGTGAGCCTTTACATCATCATCACCATAATCAGCCTTTTAATGATCCCACTACTGGGACACAGACCTCCTCTCTGTGAGAGAGAATGGGCCGTAAACCACCACGCAGGCCCGGTGCGGCTTGGTGTATGTCACATGTCTTCGAATTTTTGGTTCCAGAACGTGTCGGTTTCCTCACGATGTTTTCCTTCACCGTTTGGAGAGCAGTGGTGATGAAATAATTTATACCAAGTAAAGCGCCTGCCTGGGCTTAAACTCAAGACCTACAACTTCTAAGTCGCGGCCGCTACCACTGGGCCACCACTACACATCACTATCCGGAATATTGCCAAAATAAATAATTCGCAATGTTCCATTAGACCCAAACAGTCTTATTACAAAAAGCGGTTTAACTAAAAACCCAGGTTTCAATCTCTATAAACTTTGGTTTAGACAAAAATGATATTACAAATGGTGGTTTAGCGATAAACCATAGACCTACTCTCAAATTGAGCCTTTACACATCTTCAAACTAAATGAAAAAATAGTCTGAGTCGTGATTTCTTACCCGCAAAAGTACCTAGTCTAGGAATTACTAACATTAGTTTATTACTCGGCATCCGCAAAATTTCTAGTATAAGCCTACCGGCGTTCCTGTCTTCGGTCCACAGCACTGAAACGTTGACCACAAAAATTGTATCCCTTTCACTGGTTAACTTTGAAGTGCTGTGCTCGACCGACGCAGTGTGCGCCTGGAAAGTGGCCTGCCCGAATACGGCGTTGCACGAGAACCCATCTTCCCAAAGACAGTGGGATGAGCCGCTCTGCAGGTTGGTACGAAATAAACTTATAAATACGTCCAACAGTACTGCTGAGCGTGCCCGCCTGCTGGCTGTGGGAGAATGGGAGTCGGGCCTCTGGCTACAGTCACTACCGTCACTCAACATAGGTATTATGTTGAGTGACAACACCTTCCGGATCGCTACATGTCTGCGTTTGGGTGTTCCTAGCGGAGCTGCACATCGTTGTCATTGTGGTGAAGCAGTCGACCGCCTCGGTCACTATGGCCTGTTCTGCAGTAGGATCGCTGGCCGGATAGCACGGCACGGCAGCGTTTTAATGACATCATACGTCGGGCCCTTGTTGCCGCCGGGTTGCCAGCTGTTTTAGCACCCAATGACTTGGCACACGACGATTGGAAGAGACCAGACGGGATGAACATAATGCCTTGGAAGGTGGGTAGACCTTTGATGTGGGATGCAACATGCGTCGACACCCTTGCGCCATCCCATCTTCATAGCACGGCGGGCTGTGCTGGGGCGGCTGCTGCCGGTGCAGAAAATCTCAAACGGCGCAAATATAACAACCGTTTTGGAAGTTATATGTTTGAGCCGTTTGGGGTTGAAACATTAGTTCCATGGGGTCCGAGTGCGCATCGAGTTTATCGAGAAATTAGCACAAAGCTCGTCGACTCGGAACGTGACCAGAGGGCTGGCCTTTTCTTCGGCCAGAGAATCAGCATTGCCATCCAGCGTGGCAATGCTGCCAGCGTTCTGGGCACGTTTCCCATTGACATCAATATGGACGAATTTTTTGATGCACAATGAGCTCTTTTCCGTCTCCCTTTTGTATTTGTATATAGGTTTACTTTTTTAGAATATTCAATTGTATATATGTTAATAAAATCTGAAAACCTATTGTTTATTAACTATCCTTTTGAACACTGTCCACTTCATAATTCTTGCGGCCCCTTATTAAAAGTTTGGCTCCAAGTTAGTAAACAAGATCGTTTTTAAAATAAGTAACCATAATATTTACTTTTTAGAGATTTGCCCAATTAGATACAAACAACACTAAAAATAAAGAAGTAAATACGTATTTTTTGTTACTTTTCCGAAATAAAAGCGGGAACTTACAGTATCTCACGTCCATTTAACAAAACGCTGCGCTCGACTATTTAGTTAGGTACTCAAATAGTTCTTGCATGCATTGCAGATTAGCCACCCTCACTTAGCGGGACACAGACTAACGAAATGCAGTAGAGCTACGGCATTTTTGTTCATTCCTGTGCAAAAGGTTTGGTCTTTATATGGATTTAACTCTCTTCAAAGTTAGAGTGAACAAGCTTCTTCTGGTTAAGCTCACTGCATCGTCGACTCTCTCTGTCACCTCTGACCTATACTAGAGTCAAGAGCAAACCCATGTCAAATAAAAGAAAAACTTTGTTACCAATTTACCACGTGTATATGTCGTAGGATAATTTGATACTTCGAATCTTCGCGAAAATCCTAGGGGTTTTGCGAAAACGCGGCTAATTAGACATAGGCGAAAAATTATCCAAGTACGATTAGTACTTTGGCAACATAGTCGACGGAGCCCCGCTGCGCGGGGCTCCTATTTCCGTCCGCAGGGTCTAAAGTAACCTAACACTAACCTAACCTAACCTGTCCGTGTCGGGGTGCCCTAAGCTCCCGAGCTCGCTTCGCTCGCTCTTGGACTTTTTCCAGTAAGATTGAGAAACAGTTTCGCCATTGTCTAAATATCCGTGTTTTCGCAATATCCCTAGGGTTTTCACGAAAATTCGAATTATCAAATCATCCTACGACATATACAAAGTCTGTGATTGCTCAGCTACTCAATCGTGCAACAATCCTGAGATGACAGAGAGCATCTACTAATAGGTATTCTTGGGTAACATGGTAACTGTTGTCTTTAATAATGTAATTGGCCGATGGCCTTTATGCTTCCATACTAATATTATAATGCGAAAGATATTCCATCTCTTATCTTTTCACATCTTAACGTCTGAGTGGTTGAGACTTGACACACGTTTAGACCTTTTCCCGGATTAGGACTTGAATACGTTTAATCCCGGAAGTATGAGCCCTTGGGATAATTTTCAACATTCACGTGAGCGAAGCCGCCGGCAGAAGCTAGTAAAAAATATATATTATTAGCGATTGATCAAAATTTTATGTTAAAGATAGATCAAACTTTTTCAGGCACACTTTCAACACACACACACACACACTTTTATCTTTACTAACAAAAAGTCAAAAGTTATAATACCAGTCCTTCGCATTTTCTTTTTCGAAAACCATTTCGCAACTCCACACTATACTTAAGCCACTGGCAATTCACATCTGTAATCTTGCATTCCCAACTACTCTGTGGTCGGCTAGTGCTGCGCCCTGGCTTTGATTACCGTAGCGGTTCACCCGACGAACTAAACTAATTTACGTGAACCACCGGACACTGGCAGAATAAGTTCTGGACCGACGCTTATTCAGCTCACAATTGAATGCCGTGGTTTATGCTGCAGAGGATAAGTAGGAAGGGTGCAGGTTTTGTGTTCTAGATTTAGGTAGATAGGATTTGTTTTTGAAGTGTTGTAGTAAGTTAGTGTCATTGAAGCCCTTCGCGTTTTCAACACAGGCACGATTTCAGTAAGTTTTGATTTCAATAGGAGCCATGAGATTATAAATTTGAAGAATTTGTCGTCGCTATGAGTGGATCTGTCCAATGGATTATGTCATACAGAATTTACGTTTGTGTCTTGCTTTATCATAATATGTATGTAGTACAAAATAGATAACATTCAAAGACACAAATATTCTCAAAAAAAATATTATCTAGAATATTAATTTTCAGAGAATAGTTCACATGCAGTACCGATCGATTATATCTATATTGCATAATATATCCGCAATAGTTCCCCGATTTCGAATATATTCGAAACTTAACCGCCGCAGCCCATCCATACACGTCGCCCGGTCCAGCCCAGTCGAAGTCAAAAGTTAACAACAGCCAAGTATCGAAGTCATGGCCAAGATTTATGGCCTGGAGAGGAGTTACTTGGTGAAGCCATAAGTTTGGTACTTATACGTACAGTCAGGTATATATTGATTGGTAAAGTGTTTTTGTTGCCACTGCTTAAAATATTCTACCCAACGACAATTTTCATAAACATTTTAAAACTAGCTTTCTGCTCGCAGCTTCGCCTGCGTGGACTACACGATTTGACTGTTTCGTTTTTTGCAGTTCTGGCGGGATATTGCAAATTAATATCCAAACATAGCTTTCCGCCCGCGTCATTGTTCGCGTAGACTACAAAATTTGCTCGATTTTATTGAATTACATAAATTACATGTAAATTAATATAAAAGCATAAACTGAACTGCCGTCGTGTTCTAATAGCTAGAGCATTGGACTTTCATTCTGGAGGTCTTGTGAGATCGATGATCCACGGGAAGGTACAAATAGTGAAAGACCACTTTGCTTGCAATTTCTGAATCCTACTACCGACACGATAAAAAATAAAGACAGTTTGGCGCAAAAGTTATCACCTGATGTTAATTGGCTGTATTGTTTTTAATAAATGTAATACTTTGGTTCTGCTTTTGGATAATGTTTTTGTATACCACATTGGTGGTTTTTCTTTCTGGTGCTAAAATGGCCAAAATCCTTAAACACGTGTTTCTTTAATTTTATTGAAGAGCAGAAATACTAAATTTCAAATAATTTTGATAATAAACGATTTATTTTTCTTACAAACTTTCACATCCTTTTTTACCCCTGTAGGGGATGAAATTCAAAAAATCTTTAAACACGTGTTTCTTTAATTGTATTGAAGAGTAGAAACACTAAATTTCAAGTAATTTTGATAATAAACAATTTATTTTTCTTACAAACTTTAACACCCTTTTTAATCCCTTTAAGGGATGAAATTAAAAAATCCTTGGAGACGTATTTTATATTTAAAAGCTAAATGCCATATTTCATTCATTTCAAATCAAAAATCACAGAGTTTCATACAAAGTTTCATCCCCTATATAACTCCCTTAGGGGTTGAATTTCGTAAAATCCTTCCTTATTCCTTGTCTACATTATAAAGAGAACTTCTGTGCAAAATTTCAGCTTTCTAGGTCCAAGGGTTTGTGCTGGCCGTTGATGAGTCAGTCAATCAGTCAGTCAGTCAGGACTTGTCTTTTTATTTATATAGATATCTTACACACAAAATCACGGCTATTTCCCTTCAAGGTGTTCAAAACTGAAACTGCGGGCTCCTCAAAAAATATTTTCAAGTTAACCTTATAATTAATAATATAATTAATAAATTAATAATATTATTTTCATAGGCCAGGTTTCCGAATTGAGTGTTTGTAGTTATGAACGTATTAAACCCTAATCTAATGCCAAATTTTCACAGGTTTACAGTTTAAAGTAAAATTTGACAAATAATCATAATCAAACACTTACATTCAGAAATGGGGGAATAGTTAAAATAATAATGAGCCAGATCCAGCTTATTAAGAAATCTTTGAACCAAGACTCAATCTCCACCTCCCCTTTAAGGCGTATTATGCCCCAATATTAACGCAGTTCTGGCCGTGCGCCCGCTCGGTGCCAGAACATCTATCTTGGACCTCCTTTACGACAGTTATGTTTGCAAAAGATTTTTTTTATTAACATAACCAATGTTGGTTAGGTTATGTTATAAATTCTAACTATCAATTTTTCTGTGTAAAAATGTTTTTAAACAATCAAGTCGCTTCGGAAGAGCATGTAAAAGAAGCGAAAAAATATCGTGATGTTGATTATTTTTTTAAAGCATACGACAAAAACATGTTTCAGAAATAGGTCATTTTCATGAATCAATCATCTTAAAAATATCATAAATGCGAAAGTTTGGATGAATGTTTGTTACTCAATCACACCACGAACGGCTGAACGGATGTGTATGAAATTTGGCACAGAGATAGATTATAGTCTGGAATAGCACATAAGCTATTCCAGAGCGGGCGGGGCCGCTGACAGAAGTTAGTAAATTATATATTTTTTTAAAAATTTTACTAATGAGCCATTACTAAGGAGTATGCTTTGTAAGTAACCATTTTACGACACTAAAGGGGAGTAAGAGCCTTAAAAAGAACGGGTTACACAGAAAAGTTTTCTCTTTTTTTACAAAATCTGTGGTCGGTTTCGCAATAAATTTTATTATAGGGGAATGATACAATCTGGACAAGTTAAGCATCGCTTAAATTATTAAGCCCTTTAAACTCGCGATAAAAGTCCCGTAAATCTTCGGCCAGACTCTGCTATCTTCGGTGATAAAGCGGAATACTTGGAGCATGGACGGAACCACGGCTTCATTTGGGTTCCTTATGATGGCGATACGTGCTGGTGAAGATAGTTTTTGGTTGTTTGATTTTTTGACGGTTCCTGTTATAAAATTGTAATTTTTACTTTCGGAAGGCTAATTCTCGAAATTGAAATCGTAATCTTATCTTAGCGACAAGCAATATCAATAAGTAGGAAAATAAGAGATGCTTTTCGCAGATTGAGAAAGAGATTAAAATGCGATTGTCTCTGGTCAAACTCAATCATGAATAAACAAACACGATTTCTTTTTTAATAATGGGTAATGAAGGTTATACTTTTTATAAAAGCCGGAGAATAGTTTATCTTGCTAACGCGATTAGTAAACTGAATTAAGAATAGAGTAGTTGACAAAAAATATCTATTTATTCCGTCAATTAGATAACCTAAAACTATTGGACACGTATTTATCATTTGCCACAAAAAAAAAATTACGACGGTACAGTGCGTTGAAATATCGTGTGACGTCACGGTGTGCTACACTTGATACTGACAAAATGACGTCACAAGCCCCACTCCTGAACTTTGATGCGCTTTATCTTTGTCATTTTTTTTATAAAGCAAAAAATACGGATTTATATTATTTGATAATCTCACTGACGGACTAAATAGAATTATCATTCATTCATCAGGAAACATCCCTATTGCTACAGTTACTCAAAAGGGCGCTACTCCCTTCCGTTTTTCATGGTCCAAACAGCTTACAAGAAAAGTTAGCATGTACAAAACTATCGACTATCTTTGCCGTTAGCTGCGACCCTAACTTGTTGAAACAACTTAACTTTAAGTTAACGTAAACCGATAGTTTGTGAGTTAGGGGCTACCGTTATTCTTGCTTAGAACTGAGGTTCTTGTAGCGATATAGTGTAATCTTACTTTACATAAATTGCAACTAAAGTCCACTTGTACCACATAAAATACGTTTAGCACTAAAAGACTTCGATATCGTTCTGTTTCTACCAATTGTTTGATTAAGACAGAGGCGGAGTGATTTCTGTATACTTATTTAAAGAGATTTTTTTCATTGTTTCCGTATTATTCAGTAAATCCTAATATAACTCAAACAGTCACTAAAGGTAGACGGCACAAAAGCAGAGTCAGTGCTCTAGGGCGAGTAGACTGTCTTCTTAGCACTCTGGTTTACCACTGTACTAAGTGCGTATGATTGAGAGATAAATGAATTAATTGAACCAATCATTGTGGTATCATCCTCAGATCAAATAAAAGTCAAGATGGAACGTTGCAAACAACAAGGTGACGCCGGTTAAAACTACGCCTTACCGTATACTTATACAATTACACGCACACACGTACAACGAAACTACGCCTTAGCTTGTCAGTCGAGCTTGTGGTAAACATGCTTTTCATTTGATCTGAAAGATCAAATGAAAAGCATATTTACCACAACTGAAGTTTCAACATACATTTACAAAGTTTTCTTTCAATTGTAATATTTTCTAAAATAACTAACAGAGTGGATTAAGAACATAATATGACAGTCCATTGTAACTCATATGTTTCATGTCCAAGAAGTGATGTCCTATCACATAACACACACAAACACACCTACAAATTCAAATCCCAACAAACATTAAACTTAGCCCAGTATACACGTTCTATTTTACATGCTTTTATTAAATTTGCTATGTATGTATGTATGTGTGTTCGGGTCAAATCTTGCAACTGGATTTTAAAGCTGTTATCCTCCACCGATTAAGATGAAATTTAGCATACATATTTAGTTTGGATGACAATGCATGGTAAGCTAAGTGACTTCATTCTAAATCCAAAATGGCGGACGGCATAAGATGGCGAACTAGTTATTTTTCGTGTAGTGCCATGATACGGGTATCAAATGAAAGGGTTTGCTAAGAAGAACACGAAAAAGCTTATTTTAAAAAAAGATTTTTGATTAATATTTTTGTATTTCAGATAATAAATCTAGATGACTCTAAATAACTAAACTATTATGTATGCATACTGTGTTTTAAATAGTTTTTCAAGTTACGATTTCTATTAAAAAAACCTTAAAACATTGACTGCAATGGAATTTGAACTCAGTCATGCATGACTTAGAGTTTGTTATTCCAAAATTGTATAATGATCTCGAAATCTAAATTCAAATAGATCATGATGTATCTGTCCCGCGCACGGTTCGCCATAATTTTAATTCGCAATTTACATGACAAGCAAGCTTGCGCTCGGGTGAGCTCGGAAGCGTTCGGGCAACTTCGGAAGCGAAGCGAAGCTAATTTGCATTCGCACAATCCGCGCTGCTGACCTGGGATTGTACTCCACTTAGATTGAGTTAAGGGGAATGTGAAATCAGTCTGCTAAATTATGTTGTTTAATTTGCAGCTTTGGTTTTTATTGTTACAAAAGGTAATAAAAAGTAATATAATAAAATTAGACTTTGAGCAATATACTCCCCAGCAACAAACTTAGGCGACAGTATCAAATAATGACGTAAGTATTATAAAAATCATGTATCTACCTTCATATCGTAGTATTCGAATTAAAAACTTCAAAACGAGTTTATATTGACATATTTATTATCTTAATAAAACACTTTTTCTCTAACAAAATAATCCTATTTTTTTTTCTATTAGTACATAGGGCAAATCCAAGAAGTTAATATCACGAACGAGTTTCCATCAATTATTTTTTTGTAATGGAAAGTTTATGTGGGACGTGCCATTTTAAATCGATTGCGGAAGGGCAATGTTTTTTAAATAAAAAATATAAAAAAGTTTTGATTCCAATTTTTACTCGTCTGTGGCAACTGTCTCTGGGTTTTTGGCCATTTTTACGTTTTGCCGTACTGATTTTTCTTATTTTCGACGTTTTTCTTTTATTTAGTAGCTTCAATCTCAATGTATGAATGTAGATAAAGTAGTAATCCGGTCAATTTGAAGCCTTTTCCAACATACTCATAATTGGAAAATGCTTAGACAGATCGATTGCTCAATTTGAACATTGGCAGTGGTTTCGATACTTTAATTGTACTTCTCTAAAAACATACTGGCGTGTTTACGTTTTTATTTTAATCTGCAACTAAACCGCAACATTCCAAAAAAAAAAACAAGAAATTAAATTCGAATTTCGAATTTCGCTTGCTATCCTGCACTTCAATTTCCTTACCTTTAAATCTATACTTCACTTGTTTACTCGTACAATTTCAGGCTGCATCTACCTCTAAAAGCATCTCAAGCAGGCAGTTTGTTCAGCACTTCGCTTTCTTTTAATTAAATGAAAGATCCAATGAGTGGTGTTTTGCGTGTCGAACCTTTTTACGTGCTGCAATATTCAATTAGTGTTATGTCGATTCGTTTGTGTTAAGTAAATTTTTCAAGTATAATTTGCTTAGAGAGCTAACACAGGGAGGCCCAAAAGTTCGCGGTTTGTTTTTGGTAGCATATTCTGTCCATCCCCTGGGTAAAGACCATCCTTCACTCCTTCTTTCTTTCCGAACCTTCTTCGCGAACCTTCCAGTTCTAGTGAAATCTGAATACTTCATCCAGCCACCTCCCCGTGATCTTTCGCAACCCCATTTCACTTTTGAGGGTACAAATTCTATGCTGCTTTAGTACACAGTTTGTCAGGCACTTGACATTGTGTTAATTATTTCATCACCATTGCTCTAAAAACCATGATGGATTTTTTTAAGACATGCGACATCTACCTACCTACATTGGGCTCGAGAGGAAGTTTACAGCCCACTTTCTCTCACAGAGAGAAGACCTGAGTCCCAGCAGAAGAAATATTAAAAAGTTGATTATGCAATGCTCCTAAAATAGTGAAGGAAATCGATGAAATATAAATAAACATCTATCAAACCGCACTGTGTACATGTGGTGGATATCCCACTTCCTTTCACAGAGAGAAGGCCAGTGCCCCAACAGTGGGAACGTTATAGCCTGGTTCTGATTATATTAACTCAAATTCATTACACAGAGAACTCCAATATGATAATATCGTTGCTACACAGAAATTCCAACAGGTCGTACTCGTACAAATTACTAATCGTATTAACGCTTCGTCGAAACTGCTTCTGACACTTTAACTGGGAGTAGCATTTCCTAGAAACATCTTAATCTACCTTCGTTTTAATGAAATTTACTCTAGTCTGTTTGAAGACTACAAGTATTTCCTACTACAAGTATGTTTATTTTAATATACTAGCTGACCCGGCGAACTTCGTTCCGCCTAAAAAATTTCTAAAATAAAATATTTTTTCTAAAATAAACGTAGTCTAAGTTACTCCTTATTACATCAGCTACCTGCCAATAAAAGTCCCGTCAAAATCGGTCCAGCCATTTCAGAGATTAGCCGGAACAAACAGACAGACAAAAATTGTAAAAAAATGTTATTTTGGTGTATGTACCGTATATATATTCATATTATACATGTAGTAAAAAACGGTTATTTCAATATTAAAAACAGACACTCCAATTTTATTTATATGTATAGATGTATAGATATCAAGCAACGTGACTTTACCTACATCTTAAGTCCACTTCTATTAAATGTCATTTGTACGTATTTTTACGGCATTAGTCACAGGGTACAGATTTTTACCAAATCGTATTCATGGTATTTTTTGTTTCTACACCATGGTGATGGCAAGCGATGAGGTGGTCGACGATGGAGCGCGCTTACCTAGGTGTAACCTATACATTTATGACTTAAATTCTCCAAAATAATTTTTATTTCTCGCTACATTCGCCAAGATTTTTACACCATTGAACTTATTTATACATACATACACATTCACGCCTTTTTCCCATGGGCAGAAACTACAGAACGCCACCTGCTACGATCCTTACATAATTGTTTTGCTTCACTCACGTTCATACATCTAGTCATACACGTACGCCGATTATGAGTACTGCGCACCTGGCCTTTCTGAAGAACTTAAGGTCTATGTACATACATAGATCTTATTGGTGATGTTCTTCTGAAAGGCATAGCATCTGCGTAAACCCTCAAATCAATACCACCTGACGTCATAAACCCAAAAATTATCAATGGCCTTATTCGAGTCGTATATCATCACAACATCATACAAATTCATACTGTAAAACGTACCTAACAAAGTCCAAATTCCTTCGCCAAACACCTCTAGTGAGGTGACAATAACGTGTAAAATTCGGTCTGTAAGACGATAAATCGAGTGAATATCTCAAACTATTCAGAATCAGTTCTCATCCTCTTAGAAATGGCCTGTAATAAATCTTGGAGAATCGTATAGAAATTATCAGGTTTCGGACCCGATTTTCTTCGATCAATTTCGTCTTTAAAGATGTTATGCGACTGGGATAACTCGATAAGATTTGAAATACGGTATCCTGACGGTACCCTATCCTACGGTATACGGATTTTGTAACCTGCCAGATTGATTTGCTTTAAATTTACTTTAAAATCAAAATCTCAATACAATATACACAAAACGATTTTTTATTTTTCACACTTGTAATTATGTAGATCAACTATCACTATGAAAATTGTATTTTATTTATCAAAATTACAAGATGCGCCCATGAAAATAGCAAAATACAACCTATACCTACAATTCTAGTATAAAACACACCCCATAAATAACACCCACCTACCCCCATTAATCCTACTTTTCCTTTTAGCAACACATAACCAAACCACTTACTCCCCGATACCTACAAAATACCTCTACCCTACAGGGTACCTTCTATACTAAAGTGCCTTAAAATCTAGGCCTTCCCTGTCCTAACAAATGAGGCTAATTCATCATTCTGACAATGATAAAAACGGGACACGGGGATCGAAGACCCCTCATTGGCCGAACGCACACATGGAGGTATAAAACACACATATGCATGGTTTCGTGAATGTTTGGAGTTGCAGTGATGTGAATTAGCTTGTTGAATTTTAATATCGATATTTTATTTAATTTATGGCTAGAGCCATAAATTAACACAACACCACAATACACCAACACATTGAAGTAAGAATTTAAAAGATGGTTCATAATTTGGTCGTGGTGGCCCAGTGGCTAAGACCTCGCCTCTCGTGCTCTAGGTCGTGGGTTCAAATCTGGGCAAGTACCAATGTGATTATGCCGTTTTTTTTTTTAAACTTAAAAAAAAAACGGGAAAACTTGGACATCACAGGCAACGATGAAGGAAAAAATGTGGAAACCTGGATTTATATAGTTAATGTTAGTTTGAAATAGCCAAATCAGAGGTCTGTGGGGTTCCCAGAGGCGGCTTAATTAACACTGACACCGGAGGTGGCCACCTCCTCACACGAAAAAGAAGAAAGTGTGGGTGTTTTCTTTTCACACTCAAGATTGCTCAAATTAATGAGCATTAAAGTGCTTTAACAACAACTGACCCATACTCTTCGCGTGTTTGTAACAAGCCCAGCCATATTTAAATCTTTTATTTTTATTTTTCTCTCAAAGTAAAACCCCTGTAAAGACGAACTTTAAAATAATTAACGCTAATAAGATTTTAACTAAACGGCTTAAACAAAAACGATTTGGCTTAACTAGATAAACATTTTCTAATTTACATTAAACGGAAATTAACTTTTGTTGTCATTAATGACATTGTGATATTCTGGGGCTTCACAATTTTATCTATACTCACAACGTAATGTTCCAAATATGAATTCAAAAAATCATGTATAAACACGTACTTTATATTCGTGGATAGGTAAAATTAAAAATAAAACCATTACAGTGCAACATTTTCCTTCTATTTTCAAACAACTGCATCATAAAATATTTTTTTAATTTTTATAGCAAACTTTTACTTTTTAATGTACTGGCGCGTATGGGCTCATTGACTTAATGTAGAAAAACAGTGTAATGTATATTGTCTATGAATGCGCGCGCTGCGCTGTCATGTCCAATGAGAATCTAAATTGCCCGCCATACCTACCACATATTTTTTCCGTTTCCACTTTTGTTTTATTTCAACTGTATGAGTGAAGATAAAGTAGTGTTTGCAACGGCATATAATTAGGTAATAAAACACTACACACGTGTGTGATAAACCCACGCTCGTGTTTTAATAACCCCTATTATATGACCATTGCATAAACTTTTATTATACATGAATCAAATCAATTATTTAAGAAAATTCCACACCCACATTTTGCTGTGGAGTCAAAGAGACTTGTTTTTGACTCCAAAGCCACTGACTGACTGATGACTGAGGAGCCAAAAACTAATTGATTAATCCCAAATTATGCTTGTAAGTAAAACCACCGATAACCGACAGAGTAAAAATGACGTCGAGAATATTTTAACGGTAAAAAAAATATTTTGCCCAGCTGTGGGACAGCAAAGGCTAGACAAAAATAAATAATGATTTCTTTAAAAGATCAAAATAAACCTGTAGGGTGTTAAATGATAAAATTAAAGAATGAACATTGTGTACTATTCTTATACTTAAATATGTCGTCGAAATGTAAAAATGCTGTGCTTAGTCACATATAAAAGTGGACCTTAAAATAAAGTCAAAAAATATCATTTACAAACCTTATCATCACGGGCACATCCCTACGAAGATTTTAACATAATCCTTGGTGTTGCAGGAGGCTCGGCAAATAGATGCCTTTGTCTCTGTATCGGGAGGTCGCGCACTTTGCATAATTGTCTCCAGAGGTCCCTGGGTACGAGGCCTTTAGCGTGTGGTGCAAGGAAACATTTAGACAGCATTGTATTCTTGTGGTAGGTGTTGAAAATTCCTGAGGTATTAAGTTCGCCTTTGTAAAGTGATGTTTACGTCTGCATAAAGTTTTAATTAATATTAAAGGTAAGCGTAGTAGGTAAAAATATAGAGAGAAAAATCAATCTTAGTAAATGAAGCGATCGCCTGCGATTTTCTTTCTACACAATATCCTTATTTTTTTTAAAAGGCCGATCTTTGCCCCCATTATTTGAATTTTCAAAACTATCATAGTTCGATTGTTAAAAAGGGACAGATGTATACAAGTCATATACATCTGTCCCTTACGCACACTCAAAATAACTTTGCTCTAAGAGCTTATGGTCACTTCCCTGGTCTCTGTCTCAATCTGTCAAATAACGTCTAATCCCCGCTTCATTTCTTACAAGTTTTTCCATCATTGATTGATACTTAGGCCCACTTGAGTAGAGTTTTTAAACTCGGAGTTAAGTCGTAACATTTTAACTCATGATATGCGTTGCACCATTAAAAAGTAATGCTGGGTTTACTAACCCGGTATTTAACCTAGCTTTTGTCAATCTCTGTGTTCTGAAATGTACTCATACCTAATCCGACCAAAAATAAATGAATAAACTATGAACGGAACTTGTATGCATATCCCTTTTACACTACATTACGATACGTAATACTTTATTGTCTTTTAATTTTCATTTTCATTTTAATCGTGATGTGTTTGCATCATTCGTTCACCGCCGCCATTAGCCACCACGTAAATTTAATTGTTTATGGTAAATTTAAGATTTTGTGTTCAAAATAGTAAAGAAAACGCATTATCATGCTCCTAATTTTACATACGGTGATAGAAAATATGTGATATAGCCACAAAATATAGATATGTCATAGAAATTTTTCTTCGTCATCATCAGAAAACAACATTTCCCTTACACTGATTAGAGAATATCTTGTAAACGCGTGGACCGATTTACATTTTGTAAGCGGAGAAAATGGTTCAACGTCTAGACCTTTTATTTGAAACCAAAATTATTAAAAGGTCTCCATTAATAAAAAAACATGTTTTCTAGTTAATAATTATTGTCTTGAAAAGATCGCTTTTAGCGATAAGGCCGCCCATTGTGTCACCCAGTGTAATGTTTACTTCTTCTATACTTTCTGTAACTTTTATGGTGTACATAATAAAGAGTATTCTATTCTATTCTATTCTATTATTGTAATTTATTTTGACAATCCTTACACTAACCCAAGACTTAGCGACTTAAGTCTTCCACATCGGCGGGTTAAATATTAAAGTAAATGTATAATTTTTATTCTAGATTTACCTCTTACTCTATTGGCCCAACACACAAAACTGCGGTGCGACGTCGCATCGTAAAAATCTACTAGCTAGTTGCTTGTTGCTGCTTATAAGTTTTCTGCGTTGCGAATTCGCATCGCGTCAATTCACAATTTTGTGTTTGAGCACGTGTGAGCTAGCTGTTAACACCGGGTTATTTAGAATAACCCAGAAACGTGCAAGTGGCACTAGGTGAGATTACGACTTGAATTTGAACGTGAGAGAATTGACATTCTGATCGATTTTCATTCATCAAAGGCTTTTCAATAAGACACTATAATGTCATATTATATTCTATGGGATTCGATTAAACTACCTATTTTTTAAAGTACAATGAAATGCGCTGTATTAAACATTGTATTAAGTTAACTTATAGAAACAAGCGCTACGTTACCATTTTTCTTAGAGTAACAAATATACAACTGGCGCCGGATAGAGTGCTCGATCTAGAAGAAACATCTCGATTTATGTACCCCCAATATGTTACGGGCAAAAACTAGAAGAGACAATACCCAGAGAATCAGTTGCGATATCAGGGCCGGAATAGGACGGGAATACGGGTGCATGAAAAACAAACTAAACATGTTTGTTATTTACTGATGACATATTTGCTGATAAAAATAAATAGACGTACTTGTCAGGTTAACGACGTAAATAACGCGCTACGGCAGGTTCAGGATTGGTTCACTGCCAATAATTTAGTTTTAAATGATAAAAAAACCAATTGCGTAAAATTATCCTTGCCGGATGTCAAAGGTACTGATTGTGACATTATAATAAACAAGGAGAAGCTAAAATTCGTCCACAAAACGGTTTTCCTGGGGATCACGCTAGACTCAAGGTTACAATGGGGTCCTCATTTAATATCACTTGCAGGGCGTGTAAGTTCGGCAGCTTATGCTGTTAGAAAAAATCGTCAGTTTACTGATGTAGATACCGCGAGGCTACTTTATTTTAGTTACTTTCATAGCATAATGTCTTACGGTATCTTACTATGGGGAAGGGCTGCAGACATTGAGTCAATTTTTATTCTGCAAAAGCGAGCCATCAGAGCGATATCTGCCCTGGAAGTCGAGTGTGTCATGCTCTCTCAAATGTCTCTCTGATGGTGGCGCGTGTGTTGGATCAATAGGTTCCCTTCATGATGGTTGAGCTGAGTAGTGCCGATTCATGCGTCATATTCGTGAACGGGCGCCGTCAGTTGGGATTGGTCATAACTTAAATGCTTCGGATGTTAATGTTTTTCTAGTACCTATTATATAACTGCACAGTAGGTACAGGTGTGATACTTTTAATACTTTATACCTGTGCGTTGTATAGTGTGTAGTGATTCTGGTTTCATTGTCCTCACATATATGAATTTATTAATGTATGTACTTATGTACCTAAATATTGTAAAAAAAAACTATTTTTTTAAAGAGTGAGTGTGGAGTTTCTTGTGCGTTCTTCTCCATAACAAGTTACTTACCGAATGCACGGTAGAATAAAATTTTATTCCTTGTAAATTTTAATGTAACGTGCAAAAATGTCGCTTGGTGGCCTAGTTGAAATAAAATATCTTTGTCATGTTCGCACTCAATTAATATACCTAATGCAGATTAGGGTAGCGAATTTTGGTTTTACTCGTCACTAATGTTAATTGTACCTACGAACTGATTTTGGTCATTACTCCAGTTGATATAAATACGAATGACAGATTATCTGCTGCTATTATTGATAAGCACAGATCAATGGCACACATATGTTTCATGTTTAATAGTGCACAATAAAACAATATTATCACTGTGTTGTTATCCACCATCGTTGTTCTATTGTTTTCAATTAGCTTTTAATACCAACACATTAAGGGCAGCTTAAAATAACTATAAAATATTCACGCTACAGCGTCAGCAATATTCAAAGATTAAAAACTAATGGCTTTAAAATAAATTTTGTATAACACGAAATTGAATTAATAAACACTTTATATTAATAGCTTTATGAGTTGAAAAGCAATTTAATTTTAATTGAAACATTTATTCTGTATTGAAGAATGAAACATAGGTTATTTAAAATTGGGACGCTGTTTAAAGACATTAATTTGAATATGGAAACCAAAACTGGTGAATGCCATTACCATTGAAACATCATAATATAGAAGTAGCATTCGTACATATCCCATTTTAATCTTTATTATCCCTAAACTACTTGTTTCATTTATTTTACACAAAAAAAAAACATATTGACAATACAAAATCTTCTCACCATATTAGCAACCCATTTCGCCCACTACCGTCCCAGTTCGTCCCTGTTTTTCCAACAGATGTAATTTAGAAAGGAGCATTGGATTTAAGTGGTGCATTTGCTTCGACCCCACCTGTGACTTATTTATAGTCCCAGATACGGCTATATGGCTGAATAATGCAATCTCCAGCAAATATTCTTTGGTGCTGGTTACCGATCAGATTCTATTCATGCATAATGTGAGTTAGAGGTACCTTTGTTGGCGATTCCTTTGTTGGAGTAACTTTACAGGGTGTTAAAAGTTTGACAACTGTTTTTGTATACATTTCTTTGGTTGTTGATTTGTTTGGATCAATGCCGATACTCAAACATTTGTGGGGATATTCGAGTCTATCACGTCACAACGTGTCAACCCCCATCATAATTCCGTTGTTAAAAAGGGATGGTGCTCTTCGTCCTGTATAGCCATCTCTCTCTCACACTAGACTCATGATGGTTTTCACACGTCATATTAATAACTCTGTTCTCAGCGTTATCTAAACTAATTCATAGAAGTGCGAAGCCCGAATGATGGTTTCAAGTGCTTTAGTAATTTTCAGTTGAATTAAATCGAACTGAAAACTGTTTAAAAACTGTAGATAATAGTTATATTAATATTGCACTTGGTTCAGTCAACTGTATAACAATAGTTAATTCTTTTACGAAAATCACCCTTATTACTACGATGTCAAGGCACTATCAATATAAAAATGTTATCACTAAAGTGCAGGTGTAGTTTCTCTGTCAGAGTCTACGAGCTTGTCTTATTTGAGAAATATTCAAGGATAACTTACCACTCAAACATACTCGCAAATCCAGCATATCATTACATTCAAACTTGTACCCAACTTATGTAAATTCTACGTTTAGTTTTACAACATTCACGAAATTTTAAGACCCCAACACACGGGGCCTAATCTCCTAATGCCAGTAAATCACACTTTTAGTGTCAGTAACTATAAAATTTGCATAGTTATCCAAAAGTTTTAGTTAAATTAACTTTCTATTATTCTGGCTGTAGTTAGTTTAGAAGTGCGCTTTGATTCGGCGCCATGTTGTATTAAACTTGAGTTTGGATGACGTCACGGGTTTAGGAGGGGCGTTAAACGCAGTTAGTCCAGGGAAGCAGAGCTTAAGTATTGTGGACTGGTTTAGTATGATTTTAAGCTGGAAGATTTGATTCAGTGTCGGTATTAATCACTTCAGAGTTCATTGTGATGGCTGCCATAACAAAGTATAATTTCTCGTAGTCCATAAAGTAACTGCTGAACTAGAGACCTTCTCTCTGCGAAAGGAAGTGCCAGTTGGTGGATGTCTTTAAATAATTGACTAGATATACGATTTCGATTTAATATGTGGCTTCTCAAAACCAGCGCTGTGGCTCTGTCTTTCACGCAAGTCCCAGCACTATGCTGATCGATGACCGTTTTGCGTGGTTGTCACGCTCCTCGGCGTTCTCCTTTGTTTTTTATGGTATGCGTCGGGCCTGGCGCAAATAAACGTTTTTTCTTTCTTTCTTTTCTTTCTGTGGTTAAGCGGCACCATGAAAATATTACCTTCATAACTCCACTTAACAGTGGACCTATTTATAATAAACTGGGGTTAGTTGGTATTTTGGTCGGCTCATTTCGCCATTTGGCTCAAAAAGAACTTTACCATCTAACCAAAAGACGTCCATTGCTGAGCATAGATCTTCCCCAAGTTACATCGACCTGTCCCATGCTTCTTGGACAGTCAACTTTTATCGAAATAATATATCACCTTTCCCAAACATTAGCCATCCTTACCATACCTTCCTATAAACATCCACAGCTAAACGCAAATCTCCTAAGACCTTCGTCACCATTCAACCATTCCATCCCCAGGTGGCACCACCATCAATGGTACACAGAACCACTCCAACAAAGGGCAAAACACATTAGGTTTCAAGTATTCTAGGGTCCTTTAAAAAATAATTTCGCAGTTCAAAGCAAAGTGGAACGATTTATTTTTTATTTTAAACTTTTTCGCTGTTAACAGGCGAATGGAAATTCAGTAAAACAAGGTTTTCAGTCGACTGGAAGGTTTGTAAATTGAATACTTTTTTTTTCAGACCGGTTACTGGGAATTACTTTGATTCTACACTCGTTTTGTGAACCTATGTTATTGGAATCTATAAATTCAATTATTTAGGCTTCGTTAACCGTTTTTATTGGAAGCTGTTTTCCAAGAATCTGATTAGTAAATCGGTTGATTATCTTATAATAGTTGATCTAATTGGTTGTGTTAAATAATTTGACTAAGGGCCTTTTTAGGGTTCCGTACCCGAAGAGTCCAAACGGAGCCCTAATATTGCTGTCTCGCGCGTGTTCGTCTGTCCATCTGTCTGTCTATCTGTCACTCAATTTTGTTCCGAAGAATTTCTTAACTGCCCATTTACCTATGAACTTTAAATTTGGTGATAATGATGGTTACGTATATTTTACTAACAAAAATCAATATGTTGATAAATCGGCTTTTTCTTTGGCACGGAACCCTAAATGTGCGAAGTCCGACACGTACGTCGGTTTTTTATTTCAATCTTCTTATAACTTTTAGCTGAGGAATAAAAATGGTAGTTTGTCAGGTAGTGAAAGTGTAGAGAAGAGAGTGAGAAGTGAAGAGTAGTGCCTGTTCTCATCTCTGGGACGGATTTGCCAAATACCAGCTTGTTACACTAGAGTCGATCGAAAAACGGGCCAAGAAACTCATCGGCAATGAGGCACTGGTCAACTCAAAGCTCCAGAGCCTTGAACATTGTCGCCGAGTTGCCAGCTTGTCGGTTTTTTATCGGTTACATTTCGCGGAGTGTGCGGAGGAATTGCATGATTTAATTCCGCCCAGCCCGTTCCATCATCGGCCAACCAGACGCACGGCGATGCGTCATCGGTACATGGTGGACATCCCACCCATACGCACAAAAAGTTTTAGGGACACTTTTATTATGCGTACAGCTAAGGAGTGGAATTCCCTGCCGGTGTCTGTGTTTCCCGATAGCTACAATCTAGGGGTCATTAAGTCAAGAGTGAATAGGTTACTTCTAAGCAAGCGTGCTTCACCGTCGACCACATCATCGCTTACCATCAGGTGAGATAGTGGTCAAGCGCGAGCCTATTGATAATAATAAAATAAAAATATTGTATAGAAAACATGTCAATTTGGCATATTTATTCTCCAGATAATAACTATCCGTGTGTTGCAAAATCAGCCCTTAACTTATCAGCGTCTCGTGTCCAAGTTAACAACAATCTGAAGTAAACGTCGTTCCAAGCTTTGGGAAAACGTAAATAGCCTTCCTACCTGGCTAGCTCGAACAGAACGTAGGTAAATCTAAAATGTCGTTAGGCTGATGCACACAACAATTTATCAACCAATATCAAATTCGTTTCTATATCGAATCGATAAATCTAACAGTGTACGGCACGGCAAGCCTTAAAGCCGCATCCAATATTTTAAACCTAACGCAAAATATTTAAAGACACCGCACAGGCCCCGACACCTTGCAACGATTTATGAAGAAATATCATTCGCTTTAATATTGTATTCGCCATAAAATGCCTTGCTAACCAAATATCCTGTGCACATTCACCCAACTTTACCCTCCAGACATAAAGTCCACATTTCCCTGTGACACATGAAAATAATATTTGCAATGTTTTCCGGCAATACAAACTCGACATGCGGTCGTGTTAGATCTTGTTGCCTGGATATAAAGCTGGCTTTTGCTCGTTTTGTATGAATATATGCGGACATATTTTGCTGAGCTGGTAGAAATTTGTGAGTTCTGCGATGGTGTGATTTATTCCAATCCATATTGCTAAGATTTGATTGAAGTGCTATCTACCAGCGCCCTTTAATATTAAATGGTGGCTATATATTTTCGCGCTATCAACTTTAATATGCATATTTATGATCTAAAGTCTTGTATTAGACGCGTAAGGCTCATTAACTAAATAGGGGAGTTACTTGCCGACAAAATTGTAAGTGCCTTGTATATGTTTTCTTAAGGTTCATTTTTACATGATAGCAAGAAAGATAAGCATAATATACTGGAGCTATTTTGGACGAGTAAATATTGAGAACAAATATTATCTTACATAATATATTTACTGACTCGCAACGAAATATTCTACATCGATGTTTCTTTACTATCGATTTGTACATAGGTAAACTTGTTAGTTTGCGAATAGACGTAGTTTGCGTCAAATATGTATATTATTATTTCCTTGAGACTCTAAATTAGTATTCGTAGCACTAATGTACGATTTCGTACAACATTCAAATTGATATCAAACTACCTCATCTGACTAGCTTTTTACCCGACTGCCGAAGGAGAGTAATGTGTGTATCAGTCTATGTATGTATGTTTATTATATCTAGTGGCGTTCGTGGTCTATGTGGCGTTCTAGAGACCAAACGCGTAGGCCGATACACTACACTAAAATTGAAAAAGACAATTTTTGGTCAGGCTTTTGGGTTCCATATTGTGGGGTCCCAGTATTTTTTTCTTCAAAACCGGAGTATCAGAATGAAAGGTTTTTAGAAGTGATTACAAAAATATAAATATGTATAAAAGTAATACGAAAAAAAAAGATAGCTAAAATGTTATTTAAAAAACCAAAAAAACCCGACTACTTAACAAGTGAACTAAAAAGGAGTAAACAAGAAGAAAAATATGCTGTGCAGTCGGAGGATACACAATCGCGAGTTGGCTGATCAATACCATATGTATCCTTCGACTACTCAACATAATTTTCTTCTTGTTTATACTAATCTATACCTGTACGGTAATTGTTTTGAAATTTTCTTTCTTTTTATAGTATTTATTTCTGCCCAAAGATTCGTTGAAATAAGTGCTGAAATATGGAACTTTCGACGCTCATAACTTTCAAATACACGTTTTTTTTAGTTTTTTGTTTCCATACAGGGCTTGATAATGATGAGACAAATTGATAACATTTTTTATTTTGAGCGTACATCGTCAAACAGTGGAGTAATCGCCATACTACGTTTGTATGATAGAATGACTGTCCAGGGCAACCATAACATTGAAAATACCACATCATCCATACTCCAAAAAGGTCCTATTTCTATCATTAAAACTTACATAAAATTAAAAAAAAGTCCAAACAGCAATTAGAACAAACAAAACTCATTAAAAATCCAAACTGGCTGAACAGAATCATGTATAAAAAAAGAAATAATATGTTCTGGTCTCACTGGCGAAAGTTTTCTCGTTACAAGAAGTTTGACGAGTATTAGGACTTCTGTAATTGCATCAAACATCCAACTCTTAGTAAGAGCAATCAAGTGGAATGAGTATTGGAAACGATGGTGTATGAAAATTATTTATTTTATGTGTGTTTTCGAGTCTTTTAGGGGAACGAGTTGAAATTGAAGTTGAAATTGATACCTACTAAAGGTAAAAACGCAAAAAAGATGTACTAAATGAAAAGTGAAGATTTTCCAGTTTCTTAGTTTTATTAAAAAGTTTAAGGGTTTTCTTTTGACTTTCGCCAGCAACCGCTTATCCTCGGCAATTTCATACAAATTCTGTTTCATTTTTCAACTTATTCAGCAAATAATGGTCACTCAGACAGGTCGTAAGAATATCAAATTAATACGTGTATCTAGGGAAACACTGTACTGAAACGTATGTCTAGGGAAAAGAAATAAATGTTTCTTCATAATAAGGAACTTCTCTTGATGATCTCTAAGCCTTAACTCCCCTGTCTGAAAATAGGCAGTTTCTTACTATCGGATCCGCGCAAACTAAGCCCCTTATAATAACTGTGCCGAACACCATTTCCAACAAAAGCACATAGTCACAGACCCTTACTTTTTAGGTTTCCTAAATTACGTGCCATTTACGAGGCCCTACAGAACTCGTAGCACAAAAACATTTACTACTCGTATTTTGTACCTCACAAGGCAATATTTCATTTTCTCATGATGGATATTTATGGGGCTTCCAGTGCGCAAGAATACATTCAAGAAATAAATTACACACTTTTGTGAGTACAAAAAAATACTGGCCTTCAATGATGCAAAAGACCCGAGAATACGGGGAAAAAGAAACCGTAGCAAGCTTTGATCAATAACGCAAGTCTCACATTGACGAATTTGCGTTTCAGTTCAATTTATTATATGCAAACAACGAAGTATTATTTTCTTAAATTTATATCTTCATTTTCGACGTCTAAATTTAAAACTAGCCTGAAATATTTCCATCCGGATATAGCCTGATATTCATGGTAAATAATTACGGTTATAGTAATTTATACCCACATACCGATATGTAACATAACCATTTATAAATGACTACACGGATTAACCTGAAATTCCAACAGAATCCAATAAACCACGGATATATTGAACAAAAAAGGGCTATTCAGAGCTGAATACTTCGAAACCCTTTTTCTCCCAAACGGAACAAAAAGCATTTCTATGTATCCCACTTCCTAACAATTATATGCGTCTGATAAATTCCCATTGCTCTGTAATAAATAAAACTTATTACACTGCCAAGTACAATAGGTTACGAGGCAAACCCAGGTGTATACAAATTGGGACTCTTCCATTCAGCCGGGTTGGCAGGTGTGAAACGAATTAAGCATCCAATCACGTTCGGTATGCGTTTGGTTTTCGAATTAGACAAATTGACTTTGAATGGAAAACTTTGTGAATTAAATTTGATAGTGAAATTGATAGCTTGCTGTTCTTGTGTACTTGTATTAATAAATTGATAATACCAATAATTTATCTAGGAGATAATTCATTTTATACAATTTTGCAACCTCTGAGTTGTCTTTGTCTGACCAAAATACGAAACAATCCTATGTGCCTAAGACAATTTTTTTTTAATTTTTTCATCTAATAACATATTTTATTCTAAGGTACCGTTTCCAAATTAATGATCTCATAAATAAAACAAACGAGCCTACAGCGCAAAAAAGCTAATCCCCCAAACAAACTAGCACTATTTTCTAAAACATTACTATTACTATTTGTTTAATATTTGAGTAGGAGCGGCCATCTTGCACACCGCCACAACACAACATGGCGACCGGTCTAAATGAAAAATGGCGTCAATTTACAGGGCAAACGCAGCTAAATTGGATATTTCTCACGGCTGAACCTCTTGCTACTAAGACATTCGCTGTTTTTATGCTCGGGAAGGGAAAAACCAAATGATATTTTAGGTAACAAACGTAAGAATAATGTTTGAAAGTTTCTACGGCATTATTGTCAAAGTTGTGACGTATTTTCGGGGTGTATACAGATCTGTGGGATGTTTTGGGACTGCACGGGGTGAGATAGCTGTAAAAAGATGAAGTTTTAATGACAAGCCAACATATTTTCTATCGTTTTTAGGTTTGTTGAATTTTAGAATGAGGTGGTAAAATATAAATTTTAATATATAACCCAAACATCACGCTTGTAATGGCCGTCTAATAGGGGGCGAGTCTATTTTTAAATTAAATAAATGAAGGGAGTAACCTTTATTATTTATTTATTTTACCGAGCTCTGCTCGGGTGACAATAGAGAAAACGACGTTTCCTAAAAATGAAACCTAGCTAGATCGATTCATCGCCCCCGAAACCCCCGGCATACAAAATTTCATGAAAATCGTTGGAGCTGTTACCTAAATTCAGATTATGTATATATACAAGAATTGCTCGTTTAAAGGTATTAGATATACCTTTTTTATACACCACCTTTAACGTTTATAGTCTTTCTTAACCGACTACAAAAAAGAGGAGGTTCTTAATTCAACTGTATATTTTTTATGTTTGTTTCCTCGGAACTTTTTACTAGGCCAACCGATTTTGATTATTCTTTTTATTTGTAAGCTGGTACTTCTCATGAGTTATCTTTAATAATGCGTACATTTATGGTAATATAAGGTACCAAAACTAAAAAGAGAAAAGTAAACATGTTTTAACAAAAACAAAAATTAAACCGACTTCCAAAACAAAATACTACAAAGCGAAAATAAAATTTTTTTTTGGAAGTCAGTGTCAAAAGCGAAAAAAATTGGTACCAAAGACCGACTTCCAAAAAAAAAGTATTTTTTTGCTTTGTAGTGTTTTGTTTTGGAAGTCAGTTAAATTTTTTTGAACGATTAATTCCTCTACCTAACCCTTCGATGTAGTGTCAAAAGATGTACATAATTATTATAAACGCTTCAGAGTGCTAGAGTGGTACAGTCATCATAAAACATGAACTAGCCAACACTACACAGATCTGCTGTGCGAGAAAATACCCGTAAAAGAAAACTATGTAATTGTAAAAATAAATAAGCACAATAGGGTCTCGATAAAACGCTTTCCAGCTACCCTCCATCAATATTGGCTGGGCGGCTACATCGATCAACTCTGTTCTTGTCTCAAACTATAAGCGTGCGAAACACAGATGTACGGAGCTGGAAACGACCTATAAATTGTAGTGACTAACTATATAGCCGATCCAAAACAAAAAAGTTTTTTGGTTACTACACTATTTCACTTAATAAATAAGTATGTAGTACCTATTCACAACCGACGTGCGTTTATGATTTCAAACGAAGCAAAATGAGAATGCAAGCCTTTAACATTCTGTAGTTTTCTGCCTAACCCCATTGGAAAATGGCTTGAGTTTATTTAGCTTGTAATACTTTATACCTATAAACACTACTATACTGAGTCTGGGTGCATCGTCCTCATGTATGTGAATTAATGTACTCGTATGTAAATGTTGCAAAATATTTTTTTTTTTAAGTATGTGTGGATTTTCTTGTCTGTTCTTCTCCATAACAAGCTACTTTTCCGAATGGATGGTAGGATAAATTATTATTACTTTTAAATTTTTGACGTTCAAAAGTTCCGTTTACTGGCCTAGTTGAAATAAAAAAAAATATTCAGCCAACGTGGTTGCTACGACCTAGGGCCGATTTCACCAGTGATACTAATCGCGATTAGTTCAGCTAAACTCATTTTCTCAAATACAGCATTCTGATTGGTAGTTTCTCAGCGGTCTCAACCAATCGGAACGCTGTATTTGCGTAAACTGAGATTTGTTGAACTTATCCCGATTAATATAATTCGTGAAATCAGCCCGTAGTTACCGCTAAAAAGCTACGTGGCGTAGCAAATCTGCTATGCGAGTGTGTAGACAATGCTTCCCTAACCGACTGCAGTCAGCAGTAGCAGGCGACGTGACGCCGCTACACTACTGGTTTCTATTTATTTCTAGGATGGCGAGTTGACTTTAGGGAAAGTATTTCATAGAAATAAATGCGGTGACAGCTCACCGGCTGCTGCTGCCTGCAGTCGGCTACGGAATTACGCTTTTAGCTCTCAATACTCTCTGAATTGATGCTCTCTGAATCAAACACTATCCTACCAATAAAATCCTCATTTTGTCTGTAAGTCAAATTCAATTTCAAAAAGTCTGCACTTACAAACTAATTTATTTTCTAAAAACCTAATCGTGCAATTCAATTTTTTCACCACTTCACATTCCAACCAACGATTTAAATTAACCACTCCGGCTGCCAAGTTGGGCCAAGTGTCAGCCAAGTCGTGTCACTCTATATCCGCGGAGCACTTGGCTCGCACCTCACGTACCGTGGACCAGTCGTATTTTATTAGATCATTAAGCCTGGCAACGTGTCTTGGCTCGCTTGGCCGGTCCATCACTAAGGCATTCAATAGTCCTCGCTGAGGTATTGACGGTGGAATTAGATTACAGACCGCGGTGAAGCTTTACGTATGTTTTGGTTGAGTCTGAATGCGGGGAAAGAGGGGTTGAGTGTTTCTTACTTAGTGGGTAACTGAAATTTATCTCGGGAATACTTAGTTTGAGTCTTCCAGGGGTGACTTTTCAATATTCTGATAAGTTTTCACTGAAGAATAAGTATATTAGTTGTAACTATTTCAAACCACCACATTTTAAACGAGAAATAAAAATGGCGATTTGAAATTTTATCTGTCCGGTCGCTATTTTTATTTATCTGTGGTCCGAAAAATCAGCTCTTAAGTAAATGTAAATTACTATGAAAAATAATTATTGCGGCAATTGCTGTTTATATGCTTTTCAATTATTAAGGTTACGATTTTGGTTAATAGAGTTACTTTAATCGTTAATTTGGCATTGTTTTGGAAGATTTCAAATTTAGTACTAAACACATGGTAATTTGGATTTATTTGGCACAACTCATCAATTTATAACAAAATGCTACTTCTCAATCATGACACAGGTCCATAGCTACCCAAACCTTTCAATATAACAATCAATTATTCTGATCCGTCGTCAAAATTCCGTCCTCCGTCACTTTAAAGAACTCAAAAGCACTCGCAGCCCTTGTCTATCAAATTAATTCTACATTACTCAGATTTTAATTATACAGTCTTCGCAGTCTTTCCAGCGTTATCGAAATATGATTACAGTAACTCTAGACAATCCCTTCAGAACCTAAGTACTGGCAAGGCCGTCTAGGACACCCAAGGTTGGTTGAAGTCTAGACCGAGACCAATAAACTTTAAATTGCTACCATAGGTCTACAGCAGAACGAATATATTTGTTTAAAGACTTTTGTTGACTAATTTTGTGCTTTATAATTGTGTGCTTAAAGTTATGTTTACTTAGAACGTTTTTATGTAAAAATAATAGACATTATTTTGTTATTGGTTCATATCTTTTTGTTATTGAAATGGTATTATTAGACATTTAATGCTGATACAATTTTAAATATTACCCCTTTTATTTCAAACTGAATATTGATTAAGTTATTGTTTAGTTCAAATAACTGACAACTCAAGTGACTTTATATCTTCAAAATGTAATTTTATATAACACAGCTCAATGAATGAGTTTGAAGGCTCAGTCTTATAGAAATAAACGTAGATCAAAAATACTTTACAACTTATATTTGGGAATTTCTCTACTAAGGTCGATAATAGTCTTGGTGTCACAAAACGGTCTTGAATTTGCACAGAGTACGTGTGAGACAACGCACTGCTTAAACCACTGGATCTAGAAGCATGAAATATAGCACAAGAGTGAATTTTGTGGCAGGGATTTTATAAATTCGTCTCCTAAAAAAGTTAAATATAAGATGAAAGTTGGTCATTATTATCGATGGCAAATCCCATCTTGCACATGTCTTGTCAAAAATAAAAAGTCTAACCCGTTATGTCACACAGCTGGCTAAAAGCTTCCTTCTACCTTTTTCATAAACGTCGATCCTGCCATTGCAGGTCAGTCCTTACGACAGAACACAAGTTCGTACCACTATCTTCGTCCCGCTCAAAAAATAAAAATTCCCAAAAAAAACAATCACCAATATCACTGCCAGTTAAAACGTCAAAAAGTGTCTTGACTCCTGTCTGATTAGTTCAGATTATCTTGACCCCCTTTTTTATCTGTCTGGACCTTTAATCAATATAGCCCGTCAGGATACCATTGTTCCCGCCAATACTAAACGAAGTTAATCCCGTCCAAGGCTGATTGCGCCAAATTGTCAATAGGGGATTCCTGAGTTCATTTTACAATGAATTCTGTCCATTCTGTCTGTTTAAGTGAAGTAATTGCTAAAGGATCCCTTTAGTCGTCCGGCGTTGAGATTAGTAGTTCTATTGTAGTTCGAATTTGGAAGGTTGCATGTTCTGGTGCCGCCATTTTGGCATCCGAAATCTGACAGCTTTATATTAGTCCATAACATTCTCAATATCATTTACAAATAATTTTTGAATAAACTTCAATGTTATACTTAGATTTTTCATTGAATCAAGAAATTTATAATCGCCTTATTTGGAGACATTGCCTAGTCGACGGCACGATCTATTTTGTGCGCGGGGTTAAAATGCATGCTATCTCATGCGACAACACGTGAGAAAGATACAAATGCTGTGATGAGCAGTAAGAAGGTAGTTCGCGAACGAATACACACTTTTGCAAATTTGTAGCGAAATGGATGAGGATTTAGGACGAAAACGAGCGCGCGAAATTTTATGAACGGTTCTTTGGGAATATGTATATCATGAAAAACGACTAAATATATCTGTTCAAAATTAAATTATTTGCATTGTTGAACTACTAATCTATCCCTGTATGGTGACTGCAATTATCCTTTTTCTTATGGTAGGTATATATTTGCACCCAAAGATGCGTTAAAATTAGTGTTTAAATATGGAACTTTCGACGCTCATAACTTTCAAATATATATTCTTTTTACTTTTTTGTTTCCAAACAGGGCTAGATAATGATGAGACAAATTGATATATTTTTTCTATTTTGAACGTACATCGTCAAACAGTGGAGTAATCGACAGACTACGTTTGTATGGAAGAATGATCGACTAGTGTAACCTTAAAGTTAAGTAATGATTAAAAGTGTATCGGCGACATTCTTGATATCTCGACGCAAAACGATTTATTTCGCACCGATAAGCTATTAATACTAAGCGAAATAGCAATTACGTTCACATTGACGCAATGCGATGTATTTCGACCGATTTTCTCTTGGAATTGTCTTAGAAAATACGTGAGCGATATCCATTAAGACGGTCCCTCAAACTATTGTATGTGGTCTTGACTTTAAGCAACTAACCTTCATAGAATGACGAATAATATAAACTAATCACATCACCAATATTATGAAGGCCATACGCAGAGCTTTTACCTCAATCAAATTTTACGAGTAGGAGATTTTCACGTTCAGCGACATGATGTTGGCGATCCCAAAAATCCTCATATATTTATGGAACGACCTCATATTAGCTGATATTATCAAGTTTGTTGGAGAAAATGACCACTTACAGGAAACCCAGAAAACTAGTGATCTTTCAGTTGTTACCTATTTTTAAAACCCGACGGAAAAAGAGGTGTGTTATTAGTTTGACGTGTGTACCTGTGTGTTTGTGTATCTGTCTGTGGCATCATAATAAACAGATGAACTGATTTTGATTATTTGGTTTGAAAGGAGATTTTATCGAGAGTGTTCTTAACTATGTTAGATGAAAAACGGTTCAGCCCAAAAGTTATGGGCGTTTTACTGTTTTAATCGGGCTGTTTTCTCAAAATATCGTGTCATAATTACGTGTTCAATAGATTGCCGATCGAAGCGTGTATAATAGATAAATTATGTAGCATGAAATGAAAATGAGTCGGGGGTTTCTTAAATTTTTATTTTATTTTTATTTACATACATAAATATCACGCCGGAATTCCCCGACGGTTTTGGTAGAAGTGAACATGTAGCTCTATAAAAAGAGGGCGAGCTTATTACCAATAACCGGGTACAAATCCGTTCGGGCTGGTTTTGAGAAATCCCAGATGGAAGAACCCAATAAATCTTTATCCGACCCAGGCATTAAACCCAGAACTGTAGGCTCAGCAATAACACTTGCAACTACTAACGATGCAGTCTTATCAGCTAGGTGGTATTATTAACTATCGCGTTTATGCAAATAATTTCATTAAGAATTCAATTTAAATTGTTTATTTTATTAGAATATTCTCTCTTATACCCACGGGTGTCATAAAACGGGTACTGACTGGTTATGTTAGAGGATAAGCAAGTGCATTTATTTGTCTACTGTCAAGTTTATACCAAGGAGGTCGAGTGTCCCTGAGGGTCTATATCACTTTGTGAAACTTCATGTATTCTTTCTTTTTCTATTTTTTTTTATTTACTTAAATTCATAATTCTAAATAATTTCAATCCATCGCCACCAAATCAAGTATGGACCTTAGCGTTGTGTATTTTAAGTAGATTTTTTGGTGATCATTTGTTTTTAAAAAATCTCTAAACAGATTTGGTTGTAACAGAATTTGAACTATGTCATGTATGACTTAAAGTTTGTTGTACCAAAATTTTATAATAATTTTGGATTTCAATTTCGAATACAGTTCGTATTTTATGAGAGGCTTACGACCAGCAATAAGTTTGGTGATCGTTATCGATAAGCTTAAAATTATTACTGGCCAGCAAAAAAAACTCAGCAATCCAAATTCGAAAGTTTTTCACTTTTTGCATGATTCAACTGTAATTCCTTATAAATTAGTAAGCGTTCAACCGTCAGACATCTGAAATGTGATTAATGAAACTAATTTTCGCGGGAAAAATGTCCCAAAATTTTGTTACGTAAGCCGGCACCGTTTCCGTGCCGTTGGACGGGAAACGTAATGCTTATTAGCTAGATATTACTGGCACTTATCTTTTAAGAGATAGCGTTTCTTTCACTTCCGCGCCGTTGTGTTTTTTTGGTCTTTTGTAAGGTTTTTCCTTGTTTGTACGGTGATAGTTGCTCGCAGAGATGTAGGTGTGATGCCCACGATTTAAGAATTATTTCGTTGATGTTAACAAGCTTAATTTTTTTTGCGTATTTCAACGGTTGTGGAACAAAAACGTTACTTTATTGGCCATTTAAATAGGCTATAAATATTTGATATTTTTTTTAGCATACCTAATTATCTTCTTTTAAATATGAATTACGTACGTGTCTATCAAACAATTTAATAGTACCTACCTACTTATATACATGGCAGTTTTTTGTAATTTTATGCTATTTTTAACCCCCGGTTTCTTAACTTTGAATTTGAAGTTGAGTATTAATGTCAAACTATAGCATGAAAATGTTGGATTTAAAGATATGATTAGACATTATCTTAACTACAATTCTCAATTCAGAGGTCTCCGTGTTTCTCGCATAAATCAATACAATATCGATATTTGTTCAACTGATTTACTCTTAAAAATTACTCTTAATAAGGCTTCCTCTAATCCGATCCCGTTTTACCGATTCGTTTCAGCAGAAGCACCCACATGTGATCTTTGAGGCGCGTACGAAGGCCAACAAGGGGTGCGCCAACAAGCTGGAGTTCAGGCCCAAGAGTCGCCGCACCAAGCACGTGCCTTACGTCGAGGAACCACTCGCTGATGACCCTGGCAACGCGTGAGTTCTGTCACTTATTACTATTCACTAAGACACGTGTGTATAAGAGTTCAGGCCCAAGAATCACGCACGTGCGTTATGTCGAGGAACCACTCGCTGATGACCCTGGCAATGCGTGAGTACACTTAGTATTTACCTTCCTAAAAATTATAAGGAAATCTGATTGAAGAATATTTACTATAAAAGTATATCAGTTAACAGGAAACTAAACAACGTAAAACACCTTTTTTTTTCCTAAATCTTAAATAACCAAAACTTTTTAATCGGTAGCTTTTTAACGTCTTGTGCCGTTTTAACTCCTCCGGTTAAGTTCCGGCTACCTTTCAATACGAATTTTATTCATATATCTAGAACAATGGTGCAAATCCTAAATAAAAAAGGGCAACTCCCTCTTAGTTTTGGTCACATCATAATTTTGGGTGGTTTATTTTTATCATATTGTATTTATATCTTACTGTATTTATTTTATGTTCTTTGTATCTATTTTTACATACACAACAAATTTGGTTTCCGTACGTCACTTCCTAGGCGACCACTGAAAATCAGCGCCGTGCTGTGGATCCCCCACGGCACAGCATTATGCTGAGTGGAAGCCTTTTTGCCACAATCACGACATGCATCTGCCTGACATCTTTTTCACCCTATTTCTTTTCTGTTTTATTCAAAATGTAGGTAGTAAATGGTATTATTATTTTATTTATTTCTCATCTTTACTAACTTACTTTAAGTACTACTAATACTACGGTTAAGGGTTTAGCACAAGCATATATTTATATTGTATGTCGTTTTGTGACAATTAAATACTTTTTCTTTCTTTCTTTCTTTTTCTTTCAACTGCCATAGATCGTAGTATCTTCAAAACCAAAAACCGATAGACTTCCAGTTGTTCTAATACTAAACTAGAATATGTTGCACATGAAACACATATATGATTGGCCAAAGCACTGATATAAAAATAGCTTATCCACACACAACATTATATCTTTGTACCAAACCAACTTTAAAAGCCCTTCCCAACAATTTAAGCACCAAATCTTAAGTGAAAAGTGCGAAGAATTAACTTGTAACAAGTACTTACCGAATCGATTTATTACCGGAAGGCGGAGGATTACACGCGGGTACTGACTTCGCCTAATTTACGGGCTTTAATTATTGAACAAGTTATCAAAATCAATGTTTGCAGATAACTTTGTTTCTGCTGGGGAAAAGATTATGTTCATGTTTTGAATGTTCACGAGTAACGATTAATTAATGTATAACCTCATTAAAAATCAAGAGAGACTCAAAATATGAACACTGAACCGGCATTACGAATCTCAATTTTGGCCCATTCATTGAAGCAAAGGCTCAGCTGGCTGCCAAAAAGCTGGGGATACTTGCAAAGGTGAGAGGGTACTTCACGCCAGAACAACTGCTCAGCTTGTACCAAGCGCAAGTTCGATCATGCATGGAGTACTGTTCTCATCTCTGGGACGGATCTGCCAAATACCAGCTTGATGCACTAGAGTCGATCGAAAAGCGGGCCAGGAGGCTTATCGGCGATGACGCTCTGGTTAAGTCAAAGCTCCAGAGCCTTGAACACCGTCGCCGAATTGCCAGCTTGCCGGTTTTCTATCGGTTACATTTCGGGGAGTGTGCGAAGGAATTGCATGATCTAATTCCGCCCAGCCCGTTTCATCATCGGACTACCAGACGTACGGCGATGCGCCATCAGTACATGGTGGACATCCCACCCATACGCACTAAACATTTTGAGAATACTTTTATTATGCGTACCTACATCTAAGGAGTGGAATTCCCTGCCGGAGTCTGTGTTTCCCGATAGCTACAATCTAGGGGTCTTTAAGTCAAGAGTGAATAGGTTACTTCTAGGCAAGCGTGCTCCACCGTCGACCACATCATCGCTTACCATCAGGTGAGATAGTGGTCAAGCGCGAGCCGATAACAAATAATGTTTCTTTTTAAAAACTGGGGAGACCTAACACCTTTCGATATAATCAGCCTTTCATTCAATCAACATCAAGGGAAATGCCTGTTTTGTTCTGTCCTGTAAATGTGTCAAAAAAGACACGAATCACAAATCGTTAGCGGCTTCAGAACTGTAAATCCAAGTCTTCCGACAACTTTAATCAGGTGACTTTGTCAGCAAAATAAGGAACACTCAGGACTTTGAATGCTTATAAAGCTGAGTTTTAAAAACCTTACATGAAGTAACAGTCAACTCAAGATACACAAAGAAAATACGTCTTTACTTATTTATCTCTCTCCCACGACATTTGGCAAAATAATAGCCACCTTATTTTAATATCTTGTACCTACAAAATATTGACACAATAATTGGTTGATTACATTTGAGTCACTCGAGTGTTAAGATGCCTGTTTCGGACCCTCGGAGGGTCGCAGCCCGGGGGTCAAGTCCCTGAATTATTGAAGCGTCAACAGAATACCTTCTTAAGCCAATCATTTGTCTATGAACCATTCGTGTATTTGTGACGGTCCGGTGGCATCCATGAAGTATAATATATTTACATTCATAATTCCTGTATGTATAATACCCAAAGGGATAGGAGAATAGGATCGAATTCGAGCCGTTTTATGTGTGAGTTAGGTTAGATTCCACAGTTATGTTTCACAGTTGGGTTATTTTACGAGTAGGTACATGTGACTAATACATAAAATGTGGAGCCTCACAACATTTAAATCTAGTCCCCGGTTTGCCACTGAGGATGTTCTAATAGAAAACCCATAAAGAAAAAGAAAAGTCGCCGCCAGATTACAAAAAAATAAAAGTAATTGATCCGAGTTGTACAAAAAGTAAGTATAATAAACGTAACTTCAAAACATGGTTTTTTGTCTATAGAAATATTTATAATAATTTTGGTCATGAATGAAAGGTATAGGCGTAGAACCATTTTATCCGTTTAAATTATGTAAATCAGTCCACGCGTTTATGAGACATTAACTCATTACTGCATGCCAAGTGAAAGGAGCAAATACGCCCCTTACTGCGATATGTTTGTTTTGATCGTGTTAGCGACACCGCCTTTACGTTTTTTCGAACCCTTATGAAATATTGGAATATGTTGGTAGACAGGTGTTAACGACTTTTATTTTTTTATTATCTGGCGGTGACTTAAGGGCCTACTTCTGCTTTATTGCCATAAAACTATAATTTTCTAAAGTATACTCCTTAATTACGGCTAGGTTAAAAGGTTTGAAAAAAATATATATTTATTATTGTTTCATGTACATTATTTTTAAACATGGTTTTTTGTATATAACAAATAGTTTTGCTTTAAACAAAATAGTTAGCAACACGATATTTTTCGCATTAACTTTTGAATACTTCTCCAAAACGACTTGGATGTTTAAAAATATTTTACACAGAAAAATTGATGGCTGGAATTTCTTCATAACTGAAATAGCATAGTCAAAGTTAAAATATATTTATTCAACTAGGCCAAAAAGCGGCACTTTTGAACGTCAGAGAATTAAAATAAAATTTACAAGTAATAAAAATAATATTTAAATGCGTGCATATGTAAATCAAATAATATTTTGCAAACAAAACTGTTCAAAAGGAGGTTCAATATTGATATTTTGGCTCGGAGCAGGCGCACGGCCAGTACTGCGTTAACATTGGGGCGTATATATCGCCTTAAGGTATCGAACTCAAGTTCCTACGCTTCATAGTCGCACTAGCTACCATTATACCTGACGAAACGACTTGAGCCGCTCGAACCCGCCCGCTTTTGCCAGTAGCTTCGGCCGCGTAAAAATTATCCCAATAGAACATACTCTCGCAATAAAAAGTATGCATTGTTCAAATCCAGGACATGGTCTACCCGTGTGCCAAGTTTCATCCAAAACCGTAAAGCCGCAAAGGGGTGAAAGTGTAACAAACAAACAAAAACACATTTGCATTTATAATATTAGTTGGAATTGGAGTGAAAAATAATGTTTTCATTTTAGACCTCAACCTTTCAAATTTTGATATTAAAATCTTGATAATGAATTTATGGTTCCGGGCAATCCCGCTAAAGAGTCCCGAGGGTATCGTTAAGTTAGCTAAGCGATTATATTTAGAGGTTAGGAGGTAGAAATTCTTCTAAAAGGCGATGGTTTTGGTTTGTAATCCGTTTGCTTAGCGCGGTTTAAAATCTTTCAGAAGTATTTACCATGTTACTAGTTAATAATAATGTTACTTTTGTAAAAAGTTATCACCAACTATTTCCACGACTATCAGACACCTTTCCACGAAACAGACGTGACAATAGCCAACTTTGCTTACACTCAGCAAAAACTGCTCTAATGTCGAAAAGCTTTTTTGGTATGGCCCCTAAGATTTATAACAAAATACCTCAATCTTACAGAGCACTGACTACAAATTTATTTAAAAAAAAGATTAGGAATTTATTAACAGACAAAAGTTACTATAATATCCCCCATCACAATTCAGATTAAGTCATATATCCAAAAGCTTTGGATTCTCGGTATCGGATGGGACCAAACGCCGCCTGATGAGATCATTCATACATGGACTACATACATGGATCAATTACCACAGTTGTCCCAACTTCGAATCCCTCGTAAAATAACATGCTCTGAAACAAAATCGTGCGAGCTTCACGGCTTTTGTGACAGCTCCGAGACAGCGTATGGTACTGTTATTTATTTACGCGTCACTGATAAGGACGGTGCCGCCCACGTCTTCTTGGTCTGTTCAAAAACTCGTGTAGCACCGCTGAAACGCACATCGTTGCCTAGATTGGAACTCTGCGCGGCAGTTCTCCTCTCCAATCTATACACACTCGTTCGTGACACTTATCTAGCTCGTATCCAAATCGATGCTGTCTACTTATGGTCAGACTCAACCGTTGTCCTCTCCTGGTTACGCTCTCATTCATCTCGTTGGACCACATTCGTTGCCAACCGGGTGAGTCAAATCCAAGACCTCACACCTACTGAATGTTGGCATCACGTCTCTTCAGGTGATAATCCTGCTGATGTCTGTTCACGTGGACAACTTCCTAGTGAACTTCTTCACAATTCGCTATGGTGGGCGGGGCCATGTTGGCTTTCACAAAATCATGAGACATGGCCTTCGAGTTCAGGCAGCATACTTCACGAAGACGACGTTACTATCAAGGCTGAAGAACGCAAAGTGGTTATCTTAGTGACCGATGAGACCTCGACGAATGACCCTCCAATTATCGAAACCTTACTGAATCGGTTTTCCTCGTTATCGAAACTTGTTAATGTTCTCGCTTACATATATCGCTTTATTAACAATTCTCGTATCTCAAATCAATCAAATCGTAAGGGGTTTTTAAACAATATGGAACGTTCTCACGCTCTCATTCAAATCGTCAAACACGTACAGGGTCGATCTTTCTCGGAGGAAATCTTCAACTTGAAATCTAAAAAGGTTTTACCGAAACCATTTCGAAAACTGAACCCGTTTCTAGACGATCAGGGAGTGCTCAGGGTGGGCGGCAGGATTTCTCGATCCGGATTAGAGTACGAACACAGGCATCCTGCCTTCTTACCATCTGATCATCCTTTAACACTTCCAATCATCAACTCCACTCATCGTACCCACTTGCATCCAGACATCAATACTACACATTTCTTGCTGCTTCAGCAATTTTGGATCATCGCTGCAAAGCGTACCATTCGCCGTTGCCTCTCCAAATGCGTTCAGTGTTTCCGAACAAACCCACATCCGCTTCAACCCTTCATGAGCGATCTTCCATCCTACCGAGTCAATCAAGTTAAACCGTTCTCGGTAGTAGGTGTTGATCTAGGTGGACCATTTCGCATCAAACTTGGTTCCCATCGTGGCGCTAAGATGGACAAGGCATATCTATGCTTGTTTATCTGTCTCGCAACCAAACCAGTCCACTTGGAGGTTGTGTCGACGCTTTCAACCGATGGGTTTAGCTGCGCTACGGCGCTTCGTTGGTCGTCGCGGCCGCTGTAACACTATTCATGCGGACTGTGGCACCAACTTTGTAGGCGCTAAAAACCAACTTTCGTCTCTAATGCAACAGGCTTCTAACGAGCAAAAAATCGAATTTAAATTTAATCCACCCGGCGCTCCACATTTCGGTGGAGTCTGGGAAATACAAATCAAAGCAGCAAAATCACATCTATATCGAGTTGTGGGTGACCAAGTCCTAACGTTCGAGGAGTTGACGACTCTGTTCGTTCAAATTGAATCAATTCTAAACTCAAGACCCCTTTATCCGATCAGCTCTGACCCTAACGATCTTTCATGTTTGACACCTGGTCATTTTCTAACCTTGGAGCCTTTAACAGCTGTCTCTGATGAGGATCTATCGCATCTTAACCCAAATCGGCTCAATCGGTGGCAGATGATACAAGCGTTCCAACAGAACTTCTGGTCTCGGTGGAAAACTGAATACTTAAACTCGCTAGCTCAACGCGCGAAGTGGACTAAACATTCAAAACCGTTGTCGATAGGTTCGATGGTGTTAGTCAAGGACGACAATCGTAGCCCATTGCAATGGAATCTCGCGAGAGTCACAGAGCTCCACGTTGGGGTTGATGGAGTAGCTCGGAGTGCATTAGTAAAAATTGCAAACAATCAAATCATCAAACGACCGCTAGTGAAACTATGTCCTCTGCCAACAGAAGACTAGTTTCAATCGCATCAAAATATAGTCTATTAAATCTTAATTAAGTAAATCGTAGTATAAGATAATCTTAATCTAATCGTTGTTCTTGGCTATCTAAACCGTATCCTCAATATCATTACAGTCTCTGACTGGATCTCCTATGTTTTAACCAGAAAATGCCATAGGTATTTTGGTGGGCGGGATGTTTCGTTCCCATCAAACTCTTCTCCAAATCTATACGATGTTCAGTTTGTCTCTGGGCTTTACCAGCAGTAACGAGACGCCAAGTTTATGGTTGTCATGCATTGTACGTAAAACGTCAAGGCTCAGAGCAAATGACAGTTCAAAACGGACACCGATCGAAACGCACGCGCAATTCGCGACCGGCTTAACAGCTTTCAAATCTAACCGACTCCGCGTGCGATTTGCATCATCTCATCTCATCTGTATTTGTGAACCCTGGCCCCCATCGTCAGCTCATGGACACACCAAGGTGGAAGTTCAACGAGTGTCAGTTTGCAGTCTGAGGTACGTACTTTGCACATATCTTTACTGTTGGCTGCCTAGATCAAAGTGAACATCGTATTTTTTATCGTGTAACTCGTCAGACCTCTCATATCCAGGTCTTCCCTGTGTAGCAGAAAGCCATCACGGTATTTCGGCGTGGTGCGAATGCTACGCCGACTGCTTTAGAAGCGAACTGAAAAGATGAACACAAGAAGAAAATCAGTCGGAGGTTTTCTTCTTGGGTACATCTTTTTCGTTTGCTTCTTAAGCAAGCGGGATTTTTTTGATTTTATTAACTGTTTTTTTTTTTACAACTGCTTAGCTATTTTTTTTTTATCAATTTTAAATATATAAGTGATATTATATTTTTGTAACCATCTCTAAATCCCTTCATTTTGATACCCCACTCAATGGATCTAGAAGAAAAATAATTGTGTATCGCACAATATGGCACCCAAAAACCGCCATGTTTGTTTTTTTAACGTCACTTATCTACGAACACTTGGACGATCAAGACCTTTCTATCGATGTTGTTTCATAAATCCGTCAATTACATAAATCCATCTAATGGTTTGAAAGATATGAATGAAGAATATTACATACATACAAACTTATAATATACGCAAGAAAAACATAATCCTTTCCTTGCAGTCGAGTAAAAATAATAAACCAAGTCGTGAACCCCGAACATCACCTAGCTAGAACATTCCATTTGAATTAAAGCCACGTACAAGCTGGTTAGAAACCTAACTCCAACTTCAAGAAGAAAAAGTTTTAACTATTAATCATAGGTCTGTCTGGCAAGCCAAGGCCATGCGAAAAGTGAATAATGCAAGCCAAGTTGGCAAGGGTTTTTTTCCCCAGGCGACTACACACTGCGAGTTTTCTTTCTAGATTCTATTTGAATTTGTTTGAGATATAATTTAAACTTGGACGACAAAGGGAAATACTTTGTTATGCAGCTCTCCATATGTTCGTTGAATATTGTTTTGGATTTGTTTAACTGTGACTCTGCTGTTAGCATGTTTTAGTAAACGGAACGACTTCAGTTGTAGATTCAGGTCAGAATTTTGTTGAACAAATTCTAGAGAAAGAGTGTGGGGTACAGGAAAGAGAGTCCCTAGCTTAGTTTATTTATTTCAATAAGCATTCAAGTTAAGAGATATATACTTACTGAGACAGATAACACTAAATACAGACCAGCTAAATTTTGGATAAACCAGGTTACTGGAAATAAGTGTGAAGACAATTATATTCGTTTATTGAAACTTCAGCCAGTATACAGAAACGTCACATACAATTCACCAGCACGCCACAATAAGATATAAAACCAATATATTTTTAGACTTAGTTTCGTTACATAATTCTTCTATCACAAAGTGCCTTTCTTTCCCTCGTATTAGAATATTATATAAATATTATATTATTAATGTTATTAGAATATTAACTCAATTAAATTAAAAGTTATAAATATTAAATTAAATTTTATTTATTACCTTAATAATATTCTGATAAATTAAATTACGAATAAATCATTTATATACATATTGTGACCAGCCAGGAAGGAACCCTGACACCTGAGATACAGGACATGTCCTAGTTTGAGTGTCATAAGGTTCTAGCTTTTTGCATGTACTAATGTAGCCTAATCATTGTTTTCTTCTTATCAATTCTCTCATTGTGTATTAGGCTTTGAATGAATAAAAAAAAATTATAAAGCCCATATCGTCCCACTGTCGGGCAAAGAACATCCTACTCTCTTTTCATTTCTCTCTATTTAACACTGATGAGAATCAGTTCTAATTGAAAGAGTCCAACCCCATTATGGACCTGCCACGATATCGCTTGCCATTGTTGCTAATGATTAAAAAATAATCCAATACTAAAAACCAGAACCCATTCTACAATAGGAATGTTTCCTGGGTAGAAAAATGATAATTCTATTTAGTCCAACAATGAGATTATATATAGGTAATACTAGCTGACCCGGCGAACTTCGTTCCGCCAAACAAATTTCTAAAATAAAAGATTTTTTCTAAAATAAACGTAGCCTAAGTTACTCCTTATTACATTAGCTACCTACCAATAAAAGTCCCGTCAAAATCGGTCCAGTCATTTCAGAGATTAGCCGGAACAAACAGACAGACAGACAGACAAAAATTCTAAAAAATGTTATTTTGGTGTATGTACCGTATATATATTCATATACATGTAGTAAAAAGCGGTTATTTCAATATTAAAAACAGACACACCAATTTTATTTATATGTATAGATAATAATATTGGACCCGTATTTTTAGCTTTATCAAATTAATAAAAATTGTCAAAGATATGTACATCAAAGTTCAAAAGCCCCCCGCTTTTGACGTCACTTTGTTAGTATAAAATGTAGCACACCGTGACGTCACACGATATTTCAACGAACTGCATCGTCGACGTGTCAAAAGAAAAAATACGTGTCCAATATTTGTTATTAATCTATCTGACGCACAAAAATTTCAGTACACTACCCTATTAACAATCATCAAACACCTGCCACCACGCACCACAACTTTCGCCCCATTTAATTTGCCATGACCGATTGTTGACAGGCACCAAATCCGAAACGCCTGTGTCCTCATACTCGTACATAATGTAGGACACACGATAGTTGTCACCGCAGCCATCGGTTCGTTAATTCGAATTAATTATTGACACCTACGGCCACGCCGAGCATTGTGATGACAGCACTTTTAGAACTGGCTGCGTATATAGGTGCCCATTGTTTATGGATTATGGGTAGATTGTAAGACCAAGGTTTTCTGATGAGAAAATGACGTGACTGATTTTTCGAGGTAGATTTTAATGAGATGACAAGGTACTTAAAGGGTAATTACTAAAGTATTAGCACTGTATTAAATTTACTTACAGTAAATGCCCAGCAGTGGGAACATAAAACATTAAATCTAAGTCCAAGTTGGCCAGAAATGTAAACGATACTTAGCACACAATTCTTCGAATTCGAAAAGGATAACTCCTAATAATGTGTCCTGAGTCTGTGTATTTCCTAGTAACACTGAATCTGTCAGTATTGCCAGGAAATATGATTTTCGTTTCACAGCTCAAGACTCAATTTAGTTAGAAAGCGTCCACCAATAAAACAGCCTCTTTTGATGTAACCAATTTGGCCTTTCCAATAAATATGATGATCTTCTGCTCCAAGACCTCTGAGTATTTATCCTTAAAATTTCCTTCCTGTATGGAAAAGTCAGTGAAAATTACCACCAGTTGTCAATAATCCATATCCCGCGAGACGCCGTTTGTTACCTTTCATCAATCTCTCCAAATTGGGTCCTCCTGAATCATTGATGGAGTGTAAGTGCCGGTCTACACAAAACATGTCCTCGTATGAATCGTAAATAACACATTCGGATTACGAGTTTTTTGTCACACGGTTTTCTTTTAGTCGGGATTACAAGAGACAGAAAGAATAATGTCGTCCTTCAATAATTTAAGAATTAGAATTCTTATTCAGGGTGGTATTAGCTTAGATTAATTTAAAATACTTCCTAAATAAAATAGACATTACTACAAAAAAACATGAGGCTATTTGTACTTAATTATATCCAATCACAAAATTGTCTTCCACGTGTAAAATAGACCTTTATAATTTGATATTTAAGGCCGACATTGAAATCATCATTATAACAGTTTTACCGTCAAAGATAACTAAACAAAGTAGCTTATCGACTAAGTACCGAAATTCCTATATAAATGACAAAACCAATTTCCTCAGAGACTCCCCCCACCACTCCCATTCATTCGTTCACTCACTTTGAAGTCTCAGCAATATTTTAATTATAGCATTGACATCCAAAAAGTGTCGCTTACCGAATGATTTGATTCCAGAAAGATAATGAACGAATGGAATGAACGAACGTTTTGAAGTTTTAATTAATTATGTGGAGGTTTTGTGTGAGATTTTCAAGAATTTGTTACAATGAGCGTCTCCCTTGGAACAGAGTTTCGATTTCAATGGAAAAAAGTTTCCTCGACGCTGGTTTTCATGAAAAGAAAATTTGTAGAATGTAAAATTTAATATTATCGTTATTATCGTGGCTGTTAATATGGATGGGAAACGGGAATTCATAATTTTCAATATTGGTAGATAGACGTGTTTTGTTGGCGGTAATCGATACTCTAGCCAGACATTTGACATTCTATTAACAAAAGGCTCGCGAAAGCGAATTGGATTAGAGAAAAATGTATGGGTCTGCCTTCATCATCAGCCTTATTATGTGCCCACTGCTGGGACACAGGCATCCTCTTGATGTTTTCCTTCACCGTTTTAAGAGCATCGCCATTACGCGCATTAGTGCCTGCCTAGGTTCGAACTCACGACCTACACCACGTAAGTCGGGGCCGTTACCACTGGGTCACCACTGCTATAGGACTGCCTAGCGCTATCGAAATATAACGTACTGTATTCAATACCTTAAACTTTGGCATTTCGACTATGGTCATCCCTTAAGAGGGAATGCTGTCGTAGACATCCGACTGAAAGTCCTAAGTAAAAAGTCATAATTCGAGGTTTGGCTCTCAACTATTTCCTCCTCTAGTATTGGACCAATTTAAAAGATATGCCCTGTGCCCTTATGTTTTCATACTTGATGATAAATTATCTTAAGAAGCACTAGCACTTCTTTCTACACACTGTGTCTTCGTCTATCATCCAACTTTCCTGTCGCAGGTCTGCTGGAAGAAATTTCTATCGAAATAAGCAGTACCTTTGTGCTCTTCTATCTGTATTCCTTCTGTTCTCGTGTAAGTGTTGTGTGTGTACATAAATAAGTAAATAAATAAATTAATAGAACCCTAAAAAATGCTTAAAATTGCGCTGCCAACAGAGGCCTAGTGTACAAATTTGACAACTATAAATGAAAAAAGAAAAATATATTTGCACAACATATATCTTTTTTATTCAATTTGTGGCATATCTTTCATATTAGTCTAATACTGGAGGAGGAAATAGGTAAGAGCCGAACCTCGAATTATAGCTTTTTACTAAGGAGCTCACTGCCCGCATTTCATCTTAGGTAATGACACCTTGTATAGAGATTCTGATAACTTTTGTGTACTGCCTTCACAGTAAGATAGCCTTTTAAAGTAATCCCTCAGTTGCCCTTTAAGACATCCACGAGTAGGGTAGGAAAGCCCATTTTTGTGCTCGGTACCATATGTGGTTTGCTAGTGACAAATCGCCTTGGTTCACTCCCCTTCTCTTTACCCCTTGTATACCCCCCGGACTCATCCAATCCAAAAAGGAATTATTCTTGAACATTAAATTGTCTAATACATTTTAAGTAAATTTGTTTCGGCTTCCGGTCTTTTGTTTAACGAGAAATTGAGGTTTTTTTTGGAAGCAACTTTGTTTTTTCGGTGAATATTGTTAATTGCTATTTTTTACGATAAATTTATAAAAATGGGTAAAGATGGTGTTTAAACAAAAGCCGTCCTTTTATTATAAAAAATTAAAACTTTACATTAATAACCGCAGTATTACGACGAATACTTTGTCTTTGGTATTTGTTAAAATAAATAAATATCTATTCGGTGAACTAAAATCAAAAAAAGGATATATAATTAAAATATCTAGTATACCGCATAGAACTGCTCCTCTGAGCAAAAGTCTTTTAGGAATAGCATCTAAAATTTACAATACCTGTGGACATTTTAAACACCAAGGAACTGCCACTATTCAAATATAAATTCCGTAATTTCTAATTGATTAAGCTCACAACACTATCCAAGATTTTCTTAATAATTAGTACCTACAACAATCTGTCACCACGCATCTAATTCTCATTTTGTAAGTTTTGCCTTATATTGTGATACCTAAGATTTTTTTGCATGTTGACATAATTTTTGTATGCCTCTAGTAGGCAGGACATATTGGAGTTGTAATTTACCTAACATCTTTCTGTATTAAATCAAATCAAATGTTTTTATTTATTTCACATGGGCCTACATGGGCACTTATAAAACTTCGACAAAAGGAGCACGGTTTGGGTTGGTCATTTTCTATGAAGAAGAACCGGCAAGAAAATCTACGGTTACTCTTTTAAAAAATGGTTTGGTTTTACAATATTTACAAGTTACAGCATTAGTATATAGATATGGGGGACAACGTAGGCCCGACAATAAGTCATAAGAAATTAAAAAAAAGATTATATATTATATAAATAAAAGGAAAAAAATTAAGTAAAACGAGATAAAAAGTTGACAAATGTTAACAAGCATCTAAAAATCTAGAAGGCCTACAATGTACACACATTCACAAAAAAACCTATGCCCGCCCTATGCCCGCAATAAAAAGATTTGATTTGGTTTAAACTCAGTACCTAAGTATTTCAGTTAGAAAAGTTATTCTATCAAATACATATTAATCATAACATCGAATCTGCAAATATGAACAGAAAAACTTTGACTTGATCGGAACATAATAAACAAACCTTTCAGACAAACCCATAAAAATAACATCCGTCCAAATTTACTGTTCGGCTACACATACATCATAATAATATCAACATCGTTCCTACAGGCAAGGAAAACATTTTATATTTACAATACTCCAATCGAAGACCCGGAAGCAATCTACCCGGGCGGGTCCGGGAAATTTCCCTAGTTCCCAATAATGGGGGCGTGAAGGGACTGATAAACTTGATTAAGCACTCCCCCCTTCTGAGCGGGGGAAGACTCCGTCCGACGGCCTTAAAACCGATTTTTAAGGATACGCACTTTATATCTCTTGTGGCTTATCATTATCTGTTGTTGATCATAGAGTGTGTTTGAGCGATTTGGCGCGAACTGACGTTGTCGTGTTTGAAAAATGGCCGCAATTTGTTTGAAAGAAAAAGTGTTTTTTTTTTTGTCACAGAAATCGACATACCTATACATAAATGCTTAAATCTAAAACTTAGGAATAATTGGCTGGTTATTCTAAAAGGTTTAAGTTTTCACTTTTATGAGCAGTCCTCATTACTGCCCATTTTTTTTTTACTGTGTTTATCAGTCTATGTATGTAAATATGTATGTATGTTTGTTCCTATGTGGCGTTCTAGAGACCGACCGCGTTGGCCGATTTTAATGATTCGTCTTAACCCTGCGAATGTCACTCGCTGCATTAAGATTGGATAACAGAAAAATTGCGGATTTTGGGCGCCATATTGTGGGGGACCAAATTTTTTTTTCATCTAAACCTATCGTGTGGAGTATCAAAGTAAAGGGTTTTAAGAGGTGATTTCAAAAATATATAACACTTATATGTTTAAATATATCTAATTCTAAAAAAAAGAACTAAAAAGTTGTAAATAAAAAGAGATAATTCAAAAAATCTAAAAACCCGACTGCTTAAACAGCGAACTAAAAAGACGTAAACAAGACGAAAATCATGCTGTGCAGTCGGAGGATACATATTCATGATCTGGCTGACCAAAACCAGATGTATCCTCCGACTGCACAGCAAGATTTTCGGGTTTTTAGATGTTTTGAATTATCTTTTTTTATTTACAACTTTTTAGTTCTTTTTTAGATTTTATGTTTTTTTTTTTTTTTAATTAATGTACTAGGCTTATGTGCTCTTATATCGTGAAGAATGTGTCTAAGACAATCACGCAGGATCTGTTCTGTCTGTATAAGTGTTTCATATAGGTTGTCAGGTATTTAACCTAATTAGAATGTAAATATTTAAACAGTCGCAGGAACTTTGTCGTTTAACATACATGATTATGTAAATTCATTCCAAATACTTTCACCAACAGCCCCTTAAATTCTCTTTCCTTCACAATTTATACTAACCGCCATCTTTGTTTTCCCAGGGATTCAACAACAAAAACCAAAGAAGAGCGAGCTTGGCGCTGGTGGCAGGATGCAGGGCTGCGAGCCCTCAACAGGCGCAGGCGCGATGTCAGAGAGACCACCAAGTACATCGAGACAGCTCTAGTCATAGACAAGGCGATGTTTGACAGGCGGAACGGTAGTACCAGGTCGGAGGTCGTCCATGATGCTATACAAGTGGCTAATATTGCTGATCTGGTGAGTTCTTTCAAGGTTTTATGAAGAGCATGACGCCTTACCTTATTTTGGGATGCAAATGAGATGACGTAAGTAGGCGCCAACACACCTTGGACAAGTGCTCGTGCCTTCTCTGTACGAGTATGAGATGATTCCTGTACCCTGCTATTAAGCTACGGATTTATCAATTTTCTACCATTTTTTTAGCATATCCGTATTACACGAATAACACTTCAGGCTTTAGCGTTTGTTACATTTAAATGTTTACTATATTTAAATGTAACAATCGTAATGTAATTGTATTCGCAGAAGCATAAGCTTTTTGAAGTCAGAATCAAAAGAATCGCAAACAGATTGAAATCTTTACATAGATCCTGAAATAGTTTGCAAACAAGTTTAGTATTAGTGTGGCTAATTGGATGGTAGAAACAAACATTTTAATCGATACAACGCCCTGTTTGTATGTACTTAAATATACATGACCGACTATTGAAAGATGTAGAACAAATCTAGACTAACTTCAATTTACGCTCTACATTTAAAATCCAAAGAAAACAATTATGTAACGAACTTGAATTGCGTAAAAAATATTCACATCTCACTTCTATATCTATGAATTGCGAATGTCAAGGATCTCTACCACACACTTCTGTCACAAGTGCCATTTATTTTATCGGTATTACCGGGCCCTTAACTTGTCATGTGTGAGTTGGTTTATGGTAACTAATTTCATTTAATAGGTACTTTTTTTTTATTAGTTGAATATATTTTACTTTCTTGTAGAAAAGATTCGAGTACTCCTAGTATAACTTTCATGACAAAATACGTTTACTTAACAACTACCTAATAACAAAAGAGGCGGTAGACGGTTGGGTGGGGACGCAACCGTCTATTCTTCCACTTAATGCGTCCTTAAAAAAGTAACCAACTTTTTTACGACGCACAAGTAATCATGCTTTCGTCCTAAGTTTAGTACTAACCCGAAATGATCACACAGACCCAAACATACTAAAAATAAGCTTCACAATGTCCTTACAAATAAAGTTTCTACTACGGAACCTAATTACGGCAGTGAACAATAAAAAACGCGGGTTCCGACACATGTCACGGCGAACGCAAGTACGCGTGACATATGTCACAGAAGGGTAAAACAAATTATGATGAGCGCTCTAGTCTTCTGGAGATGGACTTGACAACCAACACTTCTGGATTAGATCCCTTTTTTTGGATAAAGTGTACTCTTTTGATGAAGATGTAGTATTTTTTTTGGTTAGTGCTTGTTTTCGACCTATTTTCTTGTTGGAGGGATGATAAATGGTCATTTGGTGACTGTTTTCGTTACGTGTAATAAATAATCATACTAATATTATAAATGTGAATGTAAGTTTGTTTGTTACGCTTTCACGCAAAAACTACTGAACCGATAATCATGAAATTTTGTACTTATATTCTTGGAGGTATTAGAAGTAACATAGGATACTTTTTATAAAAAAATAAAATAATGGCTTCACTGCGAGCGAAGCAGCGGGTAAAAGCTAGTAGTCTATAAAACTAAAAAAACGCTTTAATAGAAAACCTAACTAAAAAGTAGAAAATAATTTACAATAAATTTAAATTAAGAATAGCATGATTAACAAAAATATATATTTAAAAAAAAGCATGGGGTGCTTTTTAAGATATTTTCAAAATGACTCTACTTTTACCAATTTATGTCAATAAAATATCATAACAATTGAGAACAAGCACCCCATGCTTTTTTACAATAATATTTTTTTTTTATTAAGCACACTGTTCTTAATTTAAATTAAAAGCGTGTTTTTTTTTTAACTTTTATTATTTTTTTACTTTTTAGTTCAATCTCTAATCTTGAAGATCCTGGTAATGATAATGGGACAAACTATTTAAATTATTGCATTGTCATCGGTCCTTGATAGGTGTGCAAAGTTTCAAATTAATCCGACGTTTTGAAGAGGGTGAAAATAATACATGGATAAATACATACCAAGTTAATAAAAGCGTTTTAAAAAAGGTTTTTTTAAATAATTAGCGGGGAAGCGCTTGCCGTCTCCCTCGACATCTCGAAGGCTTTTGATAGGGTCTGGCATGAAAGCCTTATTGGTAAGCTTCCATCATTCGGTCTGCCCGGTGGTCTGTGCGATTGGATTGCAGACTTCCTGAGGGACCGGTCCATTCAAGTGGTTATTGATGGCCGCTCTTCTGACCTACTGGGTATTAATGCCGGGGTCCCTCAGGGGTCCGTACTCTCAGCAACATTGTTCTTGCTGCACATAAATGACTTGCTAAAACCCGGCACCTTTGGGTACGCGGACGATAGCACTGTTGCTGAGAGATACGTGTCCGACGCGCGCGCTACTGGACCTCAGATCCGGTCTCTTCGAGAGGCCATGGTCGGGCGCTTGAATCTGTCCTTGAAGGCAGTCTCCGAATGGGGCGATGCCAATCTGGTCAGATTCAATGCTGCTAAGACCCAGGCGTGCCTTTTTTCCGCTAAAAGGAGCCAATTCCACCCGGCTCCTTCTTTCCGAGGTGTGACCGTGCCGATTACTGACCATCTTGAGATTCTTGGCATTACGTTGACATCGACGCTCAATTTTGGTCCGTTCATTGAGGCAAAAGCTCAGCTGGCTGCCAAAAAATTGGGGATCCTCGCGAAGGTGAGACGGTACTTCACGCCAGAACAGTTGCTAAACTTGTATCAAGCGCAAGTTCGATCATGCATGGAGTACTGCTCTCATCTCTGGGACGGATCTGCCAGGTACCAGCTGGATGCACTTGAGTCGATCGAAAGACGGGCCAAGAGGCTCATCGGCAATGAAGTACTGGTCGAATCTAGGCTCCAGAACCTCGAACATCGGCGCCGAGTTGCCAGCCTGTCGGTTTTTTATCGGTTACATTTCGGGGAGTGTGCGTTGGAATTGCATGAACTAATTCCTCCTAGCCCGTTCCATCATAGGACTACGAGACGTACGGCGATGCGTCATCGGTACATGGTGGACATCCCACCCATACGCACCAAACGTTTTGGGAATACTTTCATTATGCGTACAGCAAAGGAGTGGAATTCCCTGCCGGAGTCTGTATTTCCTGATAGCTACAACCTGGGAGTCTTCAAGTCAAGAGTGAATAGGTTTCTTCTAGGCAAGCGTGCTTCATCGTCGACCACATCATCGCTTACCATCAGGTGAGATAGTGGTCAAGCGCAAGCCTATAATCAATAAAAAAAAAAAAAAAAAAAAAATTTGCAGTTCTTTTTTGTTAAAATGAGATGTCATTAGAATACTAATAATAATAATTAGAACTAATGCGTGAAAGTGTTTTATCACTCCAAGGCTACATTATATTGAGATAAAACTATCTTATGGGTTAATCCAGGTTATAAACTATCTTCGCGCAAAATTTCATTCAAATACGTTAAGTTAAGTTAAGCGTGAACAAAATACAAACTTTCACTTTTTCAACTCAAAATATTACACCCTTTTTACAACATCAAGGATGAAAATAACCTTTTTGAACCAGCTACCTTTTAGGAACGATGCCAGCTCCTGATACAGCATGTTCCTTTTATCTCCTCATTCAAATTAAACGCAAACGACACAAGCACTTAGAATTCACTCTATCCATTTACAATTAACAAACCGACCTAAAGAATCATTTCATCTAAGCGTTGCTTCCAGTAATCTTCTTCATCAATCAAATCAACAGATTCCATTTATTTTGAAACACCCTGTTGAAATTTAATTTTAAAATTGAGTTTGAAATGGACAAACCTTTATATTGTTTGTTAATAATTCTTTAGAAGTTGGTGTTCCGTATATTTTATTCAATGATACTTTTCGGTTGTAAATTATGGGTAGTGAATGGAGATGGGTTTCACAATAGTAATAATAACAACAATATGATAACAATAAACTGTACCTAATATGATAATTTAATTTTACCGTGTACTCGGTACATGTTTTCTTGAGAAAAATAAAAAATTAAGAACGTAAAAGTATTCATGTGTACTTTTGGTAAAAAAAAATTCATTGATAAAAATAACTATCGAAAGAAGAAAATAAATATTGAAAGCTTTCAAATACTGGGCGCACGGTTGGCGCAGTGGTTGAGCGATTGACTGCTGCGGTGCGTGTCGCGGGTTCGATTCCCGCACGGAACAATTATTTGTATGACCTACAGATACTTGAAAAAATTCCTAGTGTGGGGCAACGTTTCTTAACAAAAACTTTAAATAAGTCTGTGTAAATGAAAAGATTGTAAGAATATTAAAATAACAATAATAACTTAACATAAGTAGCACAAACCGTTTCACAAGAACCCCACATAAAGCTAACCCACGAATAAAAAAACGTCCTTGCCACGAACTTTGATAACTCTGTAAAAAGAATTATATTCACACTGTAAAACCGAGAAGATAATAATATCCGAAAAACGTTGCGTAAAACTCGAAAAGTTTCAATCATATTCAGCGGGTCCCTTAACTAATCTCATTAAAACTTTGCTACCTTCAAAATAAGTAATGCCTGTGCAAAATTCAATTTTGGAGTTAATCAAAACGTTTTAAAATACCAGGCTTGTTACTGCCCCACTGGCAAAGGCATCTTCTTATACAGAGAAGGCACGATTAAGCCACATTAAGCACCACACTTGCTTAATGCGGCAGGATTATTACTTAAGAAACAGCAATCAACCATAATCGCGCGATCAAACGCTTTATGTCATAAAAGTCGGCATTACTTACAGTGTAGTAGGTATGATAGGTCCTACACAATCGTTAGCTAATCGCTCGCTGTTTGTCAAATGCACTTATTCCTAGAAAAAACTGCCAAAAATTTTAAAACTTCTGTATTGCACAAAAATCATTATCGTTTTGTTCTAGCATGATACGTAATAAGCCTGCAGGTTGACAATTTCAAACATACCTGGTCCAGACCAGGAGGAAGACCATTAGCTCTTATAGTAAGTTTATTTTGAGTGTGTGTAAGGGACAGATATGTACAAGTCATATACATCTGTCCCTTACACAAACTCAAAATAACCTTACTCTAAGAGCTAATGGTCTCCTCCCTGGTTTCATTACGATGTTTTCCTTCACCCTTGTCAGCAATGTGCAAGATAACATTGGTAATTGTCCGGATTTGAATCCGCGACCTCAAGTACAAGAGGCGAGGTCTTAGCCACTAGGCACCACGACGATCCTGAAAATAATTAATGCCTGTGCAAAATTAAATTTTTGTGTTAATCAAAACGTTGTGTCAGGTTATATAGCGTGTTCCGGCTTTAAAACAGAGCCGCGCAGCCAATTTTGTGCTTAACGAAGTTGTACTACACAAACTGCACATAAGACCTATGTGTGCTAGTTTGGAGATGGACGAAAAATTTTGTTTTAAAATTGTTGTTGTAAAGTTTATAGCTTTTTTGTGGAGGTTGGGTACTAGGCTTTTTGGACAATTAGTGCAGTTTAATGTAGAGCCTGTTTTTAGTTAAGCAATGTTTTCGTTCACTGACTATACTGAACAAACTTAACAGCGATATTTTAAGAGAATAATTTATATCGTTTGACGAACGACAACACAAATACTATAAAGTTGTTACGCTTAAAATCTTTTTTACAGAAAAAGTAAAGAATATATAAGGGATGAGTCCTGAAACGAAAAAACATCAACGGCAAAAGAAATTAAGAATTAGAGCATTCCCATTTAACGGTCTCTTTAGAATAACGACTAATACGCACGTTATTGCTAACTAGCTGGTGCCCGCGACTTCGTCTGCGCAACATTAGTACTTTGAATAGCCTAATTTTCATATCGCGCCATAATATTGTAGGAGTGTAGGCCGCCTTACTTGAGAAATTATTAATTCAGCATACAAACTTCCACCCACCTTTCCACCCTCTTGATGATTTCCGGGCTTAAAACTATTCTATGTTCTGCCCAAGGTTAAACTATCTCCATAACAAATTTCATCTAAATCGGTTCAGTTGTTTAGGCGTAAAAGGAAACAGACAAACAGAGACAGACAGTTTTATTTAACAAAGCTAGAGTCACGTCCCCTTCGATTACCACGAAGTCTAGCACTAAAACTTGTTACTAAAACTAATTAGGCACTACTATTTACTTAAATTTACATCCGACAGCTACTTGCAGCCTGCTCTTGCTTCCAAAACTGTAATCCAATTAAATTCTTCTTTTATTTCTAGTACTTCCGCACCCTGAACACCCGAGTATCGCTGGTCTACATCGAGTCCTGGCAGAGCGCAGACCAGGCGGACATTGACAGAAAGCAGGACATCACCAGAGCCATCCATAAGTTCAGCGACTACACCGCCAGGAAACTGTTCAAGATTGAGAAGGATACCACTCAGTTGCTAACGTAAGTTATACGAGTACTTAGACAATGTACTATCGGCAATTTCAACCAAACTTTTATTCCTAGCATGTGCTTCGAAAATTATGTTGGATAAAAGATTTCACAATTGATTCTCTGGATAAAACTAAGGGCGGTTACGCACTACTTCTAATTCGTATCCGTAAAATTTTAGTTCTGAAGTAGTCTTAGTACTTCTTGTAGGGAAGCTTACGCACTACATCCGAACTCTATCCGTCATAATTCAGAACATTTTGAACTCGGAATTCAAATCACGGACACGGATCGGATGAAGTGCGATACAGCCCTAACAAATGCTAGGTTCAATGTTTTTTTGAACTTTGCCTAAGCCATTAATTTATTTAATCAACTTATAATACAACAATCATTACATGGTATTATTTTTATCTACTAGTCCTTGTAGACGATATTGATATTCAATTGTGTCTGAGTAAAGCGCCTTCAAAATCTTCAAACTGTGTTATTTATTTATTTATTTATATACACTTTATTTTACAACATAATATAAAAGAAAGAAAGAAACTTAATACTAAAACATACAATGGGCGGCCTTATCGCATTCCGCGATCTCTTCCAGGCAACCTGGAAGCACCTGTGTTGTGCAAGGTGAAGTGAGTAGTGGCAGTCAACAAAGCTCATCAAGTACCTACTCAACACGTTAAAATACATAATTTATTCTCCATAAAGCAATACTTCTTTTGAAACAAAACTACATATCAGCATAAATCCACCAGCTTACAAAAATAATCTTATCATCCGCGAGATCTTGTTTCAAAATTGTAGAAACAACCGGATATACACAGAACGATAACACTCCTTACATTGCATTTTATTAAACCGTCCTTCCTCGCCTGCATTTTGTAAAGTTATACAAATATTCACTAGAGACGTTTCAGCCGGCGCGCGGCGGGCGAGGCACAAATCTGCTTACAAAACCCTTTTCGCTTTGAACGAACGATATTGCTAGATAGACAGTTGCCAGTGCGCTAAACAGCTCGAAAATTAATCTCGAAAGCGAACCGAGGTCGAGAATTAATTCGAGCGATAAACGAATCTGACGAAAAGCGTTACAGCGGTCCTGTTTCACACTTTGAACTTTAATCTCCTAGTTTTTGGGATAACATTCGCGTGTGGTTACGACCCACGAAATATCATGGCTATTATCGCTCTAATTTTACAAATTACTACGAATCCGCGGTAATGTTTCCGACAGGCGGTATCCTGTCATAATTTAGAATGTCAGTTGCAGATATACGTCGATATCCTCGGAGCTACAGTGTCTCCGCTTCGATTCGGGGGTGTATTTCTGGGTTTGTCGTGTGAATGATTGATGTCTATCAAATATTTACTATAGCTGTAGCCTGAAATGGCTCGGATCCTTCGGGAAAGAATGCCGCCAACGGATTGACAGTCGAACAATGCGGTCTTGGCATTTATTGGCCGTTTTTTTGGGATATCGCTGAATCTACATATTCATTTTGTGTCGATCTGAGCTTCCAGGAATCTGGCCAAGTAGATCGATGACGTGGCATGACGTAACACAACTATGAGCTTTGTGTTCGTATTTTTGTATTTATTTATTCAGTGAGCCATGGAAATATATTTATGAGATGGTATTAAGTGCTATTATGAGGATAGCTATCATTTAGCTAGGTAAGCTTCCCACATATGCCAGAATAACTACAGGAAATAAACGCTAAAATTGTAGACACGCGAAAATTTGTCCAAATAAGAATTTAAATTCAAACTCTTGAAAAAGTCAATTCCTAAAATTGATGTCACTATTATATGTATACATAGTTACATACTCACATTAACAAATTCAATCGCACAAACCAAATCTATGTTATTAATTTATGTATTTCCCGGGTCCAACTCAAACAGGACTAACGCAATAACAGTTCGCAGCAAAATTAAATAGTCTGACCGCCCGCCGAGCCTTTAGCCCCGGGGCATAGACAAACAGGAATTTTATCTAATTTCCAACATTTCTTTATGTACGGAATCTGATGTTTCAATGTAAACTAATTGGGAACTCTATGGTTCCAAATGAGATGTGCTCGGAAGAGGTTGCGTTGGTTTTCGTTGTGAATGGAGGTACCTACCTATGTGTGGTTTTTCATGGAATGATCTCGTCTGGATTGGTGTTAAGTTGTTGACAATAAGCCTGTCCTTTTATATGTAACTTTATTATACAACTGTGTAAATGTTGGCGAACTATTGGTACAATTTTGACTAAGTATTTAGAGGATGTAGGTGTGATACGAGTATAATGTTCATCTCATCATTATCTTAAACATACATATAATTGCTAAATATGAGTCTTGTATTTAGCAATTATATGAGTCTTATATTTAGCAATTATAGCAATTATATAGAGATGATGACATAAATAATCTATTTAGTCCGTCAGTTAGGTTATCTAAAAATATTGGACACGTATAATTTTTTTGCCACCGGAACAAAAAATGACGACGATACAGTGCGTTGAAATATTTTGTGACGTCACGCCTTGCTACATTTTATACTGACAAAAGTGACGTCACTGCTGAACTTTGATGCACTTTATTTTTGTCAATTTTTATTTATGTGATAAAGCAAAAAATACGTGTACCAATATTATTTGATAATCTCTCTGACGGACTTAATGTAATTATTATTTTTCTAACCACGAAACCTCCCTATTATCACCCAAATCTAATGGACTGGCCATTGTTGTTGTTGTTGGGCGTTGTTGTTTGACAGGCCCGTAAAATATTGCCAATACATAATTTACCAACAAAAAATCTATGAATGACTAGCTGCCATTTACAGCTCCGTCCATATCGTATAAGTACTTCTCCCAATATATTTAAAAATTATAGACTATTTGTTATTCTGATCTATAAGCTAGTATTTCTGTAAAATTTCATAAATATCCGTTCATTAGTTTTTGCGTGAAAGAGAAACAAACATCCATCCATCCATCCTCAAAAACTTTCACGTCTATAATAGTATCTAGTAAGATTTATCCTTCTGCTACTAAACACATTTTTTACGGCTTACACAGACATTCTGACACCAATGTACACTATCCCCTTTTAAGACTACATAAAACCTTAGTAAACCTTGTAAATCCCTTATTATAAGACCTTCTTACCTAATTTCCTGAGCCCAAAGGACCTTGATCAGAGTTTAGCACCTATATTACTAATGCATACCACATAACTAGGCTGAAAAATCTAAGTGATTGGTTTCCGAAGCTCACTTTTCGACGTGCTCCGAATGCCCGCCACAATTGCCAGGGTTTTTATGACTGGTACCCTGGCAGGCCCCCTCACAGGTTGATTAGATAGACATAAAAAGCAGGCCGTTTTATGCCTATGCGGTAGGCTGAATTTTACGGCTATTTCTACAAAAGTTCGTCGAGGCTTTAGTATCGTATTATGAGTGTGTTTCTTTAATTAGTCTTTGGCATTGCCGTCTCATTTTTAGGGCTCTGTTTATGATGATTTAGGCTATTTTACGGTCCCTTTCCAAACGTTGTAGGGGTTTTGAGAGTCTCTTTTACCATCTAACATAATAACAAAAAAATATTTCTCAGTCACTGAAACTGAAAGCCAGGCCCTGTTTTCACACACAAGAAAAGCTCAAGGCTGAAGGCTCAAAAAGACGCCATTACCAACTTATCAAAACAAAAGCTTCCAATTTCAAAATCAATCATATCAATCCACAGAGTTCTTTTTTCTAATTATCTCTTAACGTCTGTTACAAAAGGATCCAAGATGGCGGCGGTGACGTCAGCGCTATCGCTTGTTGGCGAAGTAATTCAACTATAATTTCCGATATCCGAGTCGAATCGGTTCTCGTGGAAGCGTGGCTCTTTGAGCATCGAGTGTACCTTTGAAAGTTGCGTCGCGAAGTACTCTACGGAATGGAAACATACAGAGGGAACGGCGCGCGCCGTGCTCGAGTGAATGTTACCAACTAGTGTTGCACTTTTTTATTTATCGTGTCGTCTGTTACTTTGGATCTGACGGGACAGGATATTGAATGTTGTGAAATAGATTGTAGTTCATTATCTACGAAGTTTTCAGCCTTTATTCTGGAAAGTGTGTCACAAAGTGGCTACACCATAAAATATCTGAGATGTCAATGGGAGCAAGTAAAAAACCCCCGACATATATTTTTTTTTCATGCTACATAATTTATCTAGTACATAGTAGATACGCTTTGATCGGCAATCTATTGAACACGTAATTATGACACGATAACTTGCGAAAACACCCCGATTCAGCAGTTAAACGCCCATAACTTTTGAACGGCTGAACCGATGTTATTCAAACATAGCTAAGAACACTGTCGCCAAAATCACCTTTCAAACAAAAAAAAACTTAATTAAAATCGGTTCATCCATTTAGGAACTATGATGCCACAGACAGACACACAGATACACAGCAACACACGTCAAACTTATAACACCACTCTTTTTCCGGCGGGGGTTAAAAAGATAATGCACATAAAACTTATACACTCTTCAAAATATGTACCAAAAACTACTTTGATATCCGAGACGTCAATTTTCCCTGATCAGTATGTTTCAAAAAGTAATATTTCCACAAGTTCTGACGTTATCGCGTCTCGTTGCGAAGTTTGTCAAATTCGCGTTCGATGTTCGATCGCAAACTCGATAAACGATTAGGAATACTTCCAAGTGATAACTCCTGTCTATTTTTCGCAGAATTTTTATTAGAGATCCATGTTTCCTGATGATTTTTCTTGCTAAGCCTGATTTTACTTGCTTATTGCCTGATTTTATTTTCATTGCTAAGCCTCGGGTGAACTGAAAATACAAGTAGATTTTTCTAAGAAATATAATTTCATTCAAATGTTACATGAGATACTTATTTACTAATTGAAACTGTATGCACGAGTAAAAAAGAAGGACTTAATGCAGACATTTTCTATGCTTTAAAGGGTAAAAAATGGCTGGTGCAATAAAACAGAGTTAATTCAAAAATAACCAAAGCTTACTATTTTAGCTAACTAATGAATGATGGCAGTACTACCGACATTAGTCATTAGTGTCATCGTGTCAGATAAATAACTCCAAAGCAAGATTTTATATCTTAAAACTTTCAGCATCTTTAGTGGATTGTGAACAGATGAGGGTCTCGAACCAATTATTGAAGTGGCAAAATTTTTGGGATTGACAATGTCAATTTTCAATAGCGTATGTCAAAAATCGCTAACATGATAGAATTTCCCCCTGCATCTCGTCATCATCATTTCAGCCGAAAAACGTCCACTGCTGGACATAGGCCTCCCCCAAGGCGGTCTGAGAGGGCCTCCTCTGCATCTAGCAGCTCTTATTTACTAAACGTACGTACAAGTTACATCGTTTATGTAGTCAAAGTGCAACAAACTATCATGTTTTAATTGTCTTTTTGAAACTCAGAGCTCATGTTACGCAAGTTGCAAGTTAAATAAGGGTGCACGTACTAGTTTAAATTTACATACTTTTATGTAGAAACTACGCTTCCCTGCGAAACATCTGTGTTCAAAGTAACTAGGAATATTATAAAGTGTGGAAGGACCTACATACGTATAAGGCTTATATACTGCACATACGCCCATATACGCAGTGCATATGTCCATATACGTCTATATACGTGAATATGCGAAGTATGCTGCAACTTTGTGTACTTGAATCTCAACTGCGATGAATCTTTGTATGAATAGTTGTACATACAAATTAATACAGGCGCTCAGAGTACTTTGCTTGAAACATGTTTAATTTCATGTTTAAATTTGTTTGAGTTACAATTGTGCGAGTTTTCCTTTTATTGTGGGTGATATTTCGTAGATTTGGTTAATAAAGTTTTGTTTATCATTTTAGTAGTAATATTTACTAGTACATACAAATGTACAGAAATTGATCATGTATTCATTGGACCAGTGTTTTGTTTCTCGTAAGTTACACATAAGAAAGAAAATAAAGAAAGACAGAAAATAAATTTATTTGCCACATGACATATGCAACACATGCTGTAGGTATAAAATATATAATAATAAAAAGCTTCAATTAAATATTTTATGAGCCTCACAGCTGCTTCAAATAGGTGCAGAGAGCGGTGGTGGTCCAGTGGTAACGGCCGCGACATACAAGTTGTAGGTCGTGTGTTCGAACCCAGGCAGGCGCTTTACTTTGTGTAAATTATTTCATCACCACTGCTCTCAAAACGGTGAAGTAAAACATCGTGAGAAAAGCGGCATGTCTTAGAACCAAAAATTCGAAGACATGTGATATCCACCAACCGCACTAGGCCCGCGTGGTGGATTTCGGCCTATTCCCTCTCACAGAGAGGAGGCCTGCAAGTACAACGGACCAAATGCAAGTCTAATTGTGGAAATGGGGTCCATCTATCTTGTCCTACCAATAGCAAATAGGTCCAGTTCAGAAAAATGCCAGATAACTAGTACCTACACACGTAGTTGCCTGACTTCGATTTCAAATAAACCTAACGTAACATCACTCCTACATTCCTCAAAGGGTTAAGCAGTTAAGCGGTGTATCCAGAATACAACTACACTTCTTTCAGTTATATTTATACTCCATTTACGATCACATTGGACGTTTAAATTAGCCCATTTTACAGCCCGTTCTACCGATATTGAGTTCTATTGCGTTGGTAATACGAAAACGGTAGCTCTAATAAACAGTTGGTTTTGATAACAGTTTTATGCTTTTTATGTCATCCTTATGTCTACGGGATAGAACTCAAAATCAGTTGAACGGACTGTAAAAAGATTTGGAAACATGTCTAATGTTATTTCAAATGTAGTTTAAGTCCCATGAAATAGAGGGCGTATCTTCCGGAGGCCTTCAATCTTGCACAAGACAATTTAATCTCACAATTAGTCCGTCTCATAATAAGAAAATGAGAAGTTTCATAAACAAATAAAAGCACTTTCACACACAAAGGGATAATAGCCAAACGGGGGCCTTTAAAACAATTAGCCAGGTCTGTTAGGCCATAAAAATTATAATAATCATGCGTTTCAGGCTATTATACCGTCATAAGGCGGATTAAGGCCATATGTGCGGTATTTTGTCCTTTTTAGTTGATAAATTATGGCAAAGAGGTTGAGAATAAGTATAGATGTTTTATTAATTGGGGCTAATTATAAACGAATGTCATGATAATTAGAGAGCATAAATCCAATGGGAATGTGGAGGGCGTTTGTGTGACTGAAGAAGTTGCAGATTTTTTATTGAATAGGAAAAAGCTAAAGGAAGTTCGTTTATTGTAAAAAAAAATATTCTAAGAATTAATAGAACATTTACATAGACCTTTTAAAATGGTGGCTTTGAACAACACCATGCTGTGTAATAAAACTTCTAGATATGTATTTATTTAAACTTTAAAATGTAGGTCAATAAAAAAATACTTGCCAGCTTTTTAAGCCTAAACGCATCTGAATACTGAATATCAATATTTATATTTTATTTTACATTTATATTCCCTTCCACAATTTAAAAACACTATGTAAAACCACAAAAAAACTTTATCAAGCCGCCATGTTAATTCGTAACGTCACTTCCAGCGGGCTGACGTTCCCCGGAGGCGAGTCAGGGATATCGGTCCCGGACACGCTGTGCACGCCCAAGTCTGTGGGCATCTCCGTGGACACCAACACTTACGAGCCGCATCTACTCGCCGGGACCATGGCGCATATGATTGGACATAATATAGGTGAGTTTTAGCTAATATAAGTAATTCTATATAGTATTCAGGGTGCCCTCGCGTATAAAGCTGGTAGCCGGTGACGGTTTGGGTACGTGAATCAGCACGAACCGAAGCCAAACTTATGAGATCCGAGCTTTTCAGCTCTTGTACGCACTTTCTTGACCTCTCTGCATCAGCTCGCACAAGCTATCAATTGCGCGGTCCTGGCAACCGGCACGGCAACAGATATGTCGATACAACCATAGATTTAGAATTTTTTTGCTAGATACAACGATATGTCATACCCATCGAACAATTTGGATTCGGACAAAAACTTACGATGTAAAGCTGCTAGTAATTTAAGGACAGGCTGCCACTAGACCATAAATATAAATATCAAAAAACAATCCAAAATGAGTATTAAAACAAAGTGTATTTTAAAACCAAAAACCCGCTTCAGTACTACTACTACTTTACTCTTCTTAAGCAGTCGGGTTTTTTTATTTTAAAATTCACATTTTTATATACAACTTATTAGTTATATTTTTGTATCCGAATTACTTTTAAACATATAAGTATTATATATTTTTGTAACCTCCTCTTAAAACCCTTAATTTTGATACCCTACACTATGGGTTGAAGAGATAAAAAATTGAGCCCCCCACAATATGGCGTCCAAAAGCAGGCATTTTTCTTTTCGATTTAATTTTTGCCAGTGACACTCGCAAGGTTAAGACGAATCGATTGACGTAAGAATCATCAAAATCGGCCCACGCTTTTGGTCTCCAGAACACCACATAAGAACAAACATATACATATACTGCTTAACTCATTACCTTCCTTTGCTTTACACAGTCGGGTAAAAAGATGAGCATAGTAGAGCGGTCTCTGTGACGTATTAATATGTGATCTGTATCCTTTTAGAACTACATTGTCCACACTAAGTTTAGGTTCAATGTACTTTTACACGAATTTAACAAAGCCATGAAACATATTTCGGTTTCGTCTAGCGTGGCCACATGGCTTAGCACCGCAAATGCTGTTCAGCGTTGAGGACAGAGCAATTAGCAAATGCTACTAATTCTTGCGAAAATTGTTGCAGTGAAGTAAAATACCAATGCTAAAATGTATGTTTTCATATTAGCTACTCTGTAACACTATCGTAGGTAATATTTGCAAAGTCTGTGTCGTGTGTAAAACCACGCTTATAAAGGCATATGAATAGATATGAATACAACTACAATTTTTAGCCTGTAACAAAGAAATGCTACTTCCCCACGTTAGCTGCCATGGGGGGTCCAAATGACCGGCACTTGGTAGAAGCGTTTGGGCCATGGGGGGCTTAAATGACCGGCACAACTAAGGTGAACTTGAACACCTTTTGCTCGCTGACGGCCATGCGTGTAACGCAAAATACCATTACAAGTGGCCGGCGCGGCCCCAATGATCACTTTAGATAACTTAGCCTCAAAATATTTTTATAATTTTTTGGTTGTATGAATGTTTTTGTAGCGAGTCAAACAAAATTATGATGTAAATTAAAGACAGTATACTTTTTAAAATATTTTTATTATTACAAATCAAGGACTAGTGTTATTTAGAGACACATTATGTTGTGTTGAGATCAAAGTAATTTAAAATTAAAAAACAAACAGAAAATTAATGATTTTTATCAAAACACGGTCTGCACAAATATGGCTTGTCTGGGCAAACTGAACAAAATGTCGTAACCTTTTTGGTTTTGTTTTTGGCAATTTTTCTTCCATGCGTTTGTGAATTATTTTTGTAACAACCTACACAAAATTTTCTTGTCGTCACAGCCTTTCCGTCTGCTTTTATAGACCGGCGATTTGACCGGCGTGGCTCCAATGAAAAAAATATTACATTTGCGCCGCGCCGGGTGTAAATGACCGGCGGATTAAAAACAGCACATAATATACAAAAAAATATATAAAAACATATATTATATATAGAAATCTTATAAATAAGTCATTTCACGTCATTTAAGCGACTGATGAAAAACGCAAATGTATTCGGATTTCCATATGGCAGGCAACGTGTTAAAATCAGATGTGTGAATTTTAGAGACGGCTTTCCTTGTTCAATCCAATTTAAACAATATCGAAAAATATGAACACAATGTTGGCTGACAGAAGTTTTTTCATACATCATTTGGTCTTTGCTTTGCATGAAAATAACCGGTTATTATATCCTGACACCAATTTGGGATTCTTTGATATTATAAAATTTTGTGTGCTCCTTTTCTCTGTTTGTATCTATTTATTTATTTAATTTAATTAGTCCCAAAGTTGGAAAACGCCTAGGTAGATGATAATGAAGTACCTACTAACCGTAGACACAAACATCGAAGTCAAGTAAAAATTTCCAAAACCTCCGAAAATTCCATTTTATTTCATACTTTTTAAACTACATAATTTATCCAGTAGTAGACACGGTTCAATCAAATCAGCAATCTATCGAACGTGTAATTATGACACGATATCTTGCGAAAATACCCTGATTCAAAAAGTAAAACGCCCATCTATACAAATATTATAAAGAGGAAAACATTTTTTTGTTTGTTTGTTTGTACCAAATAGGCTCCAAAACTACTGGACTGATTTTAAAATTCTTTCTCGTATGGAAAGCTGCATAATTCCCGAGTAACAATGGCTATGAATTTATTTTCAAAAAAATTAGAGATTCTTACGAAAATTGCAATAATGTAACCCAACGTAGCAAAATGTTGCCTATAAAATTCATTATTTGGCGTGCGCTGAGATAACTATTGATGATACATAAAAATTAGGTATTACATAATTAAATTACTCATTGTTTCCTACATAAAAGTCTACGAAAGAATATATCTCACTATCATAGTTAAGCCACAATAGCAGCTTTTGTGTTCTAAAATTCTATATCTATTACATTCGTATTGTAGTATGGTATTAATTCTTATTCAAATAAATAGTTTAACAAATTGGTAAGTAAGTAGGTAGAGTAGAGTAGGTAGGGTAGGATAGGGTAGGTAGGTTAATCGGTAGGGCGGGTGTGTAGGTAGGTTGGTAGGTAGGTGGGTAGGTAGGGTAGGAAGGTAGGGTAGATAGGTAGATAGCCAGTTGAGGGGAGCGAAGCCGCGGAGGTCAGCTAGTAACTTATAAACGGCTGAACCGATTTTCATTAAACATAGCTAAGAACATTCTCGATAAAGTCACCTTTCAAACAAAAAAACTAATTCAAAATTGGTTCATCCGTTTAGGAGCTATGTTGCTAAAGACAGATACACAAATACACATTTACACAAATGCATAAACACACAGGTACGCACTTCAAACTTATAACAACCCTCTTTCTCTGCGGGGGTTAAAATGTTGTATGTAGCTACGAGTAACAAACAAACCTAACAATAGTGAATATTACCTGTGCAAAGTAAATATCTTTATTTTCAGACAGCAAACTAAACTCATTTTATTTAATTAACACACTCTACTTTTAAAATACAGCGTAAATACTCGTAATTATTGTCTTTATTTTTCTATTATTGTATTGTTTATTTCACATTAGTTGTTTACTGTTTAGTTTGTGCTAATGGACGTATTTACTTTTGTAATTTTATATTTGTTAGAATCGTTTTTTGTGATATAGCCTCCTGTAAGTGAAGGAGGAGTTTTTGTAAAATAGGTGTGCAACTAATTTGGTGGAGGAAAACATCGTGAGGAAACCGGTATGTCCTAGAACCAAAAATTCGAAGGCATGTGACATCCGCCAGCCCGCACTCGGCCCGCGTGGTAGATTAAGGCCCAACCCCTCTCACATTGATGAGGCTTTTGTCCCAGCCGTGGGAAAGTTAAAAGGCTGATGATGAACTAATTTGGTATACAATATAGTATTTTCTATTCTACACCAACTGGATACCTAAATTCTTCTATTGCTTCAACCTCGCCACTTCCCTTTACTAGCGGTCTACTTTCCTAGTCTTGAGGGGCCACTTGTCATTTTAATAAGCATCGTCAGTAAATAGACCACAATTATTCATGTCTTTCTGAACGGTGGTTATCCAAGAGGATCCTAAAAAGATTAGTTAATATTAACAAACCTTTCTCCTCAGGTATGGGTCACGACGACGGGCGCGAGCAGTGCTTCTGCCGGGACTGGCACGGCTGCATCATGGCGCAGTCCATCGTGGGCTCCGACAACGTGCAGCCCTACAAGTTCTCCGACTGCTCCAAGAACGACTACATCAATGAGCTCCGGGTCGGACAGGGGCTGTGTTTGCTCAACAAACCTAATGAGGTGAGTTATAATAAAATAGTAGGTATAAATGTGAGGGTCGCGGATAAATTTGGAAGAGAGTTACCGCGGCCCTGGCTCAACCAACTGAAGGAGCACGAGTGGGTTTTATTATTTATTAAAACTTTATGCCTTAGGCATTTTCTACCAGTCGACCTTAGGGTGGTGCAGAGATAAAACAAGGCAGATGCAACTAAATGATAGGATGAATAGAGAAAAGATACGAAAAAAAAAGGAATAATAAATATTTACTTAGATGCATACATACCTATAAACAATGTTATATAGAATCCGAAACGAATAATTTTGTGATGATTCTGCAAACTTCTTGCGAATGTGCTCACGTGCCTTCAATTTGAAAGAAAGCCGACTGGTTGCCATCCTGATGTTCTGAGGGAGCGCATTCCAAAGGGAGATTACCTGTAAGAAGGACGAGTGAATAAACTCAGAGCGGTGAGAAGGACATTGTAGAAGACGATTATTGGTGGAGCGAAGATTCTTACTGTGGTCAGAGCAAAGGAATTGAATGTGAGAAGACAGATAAGAAGGAGAAGTGGGTTTATCATTAAAAGAAAACAGGGTAGTCAAGGCCCTCAGCGCTCTACGCTGACGAATGGGTAACCATTTTAAAAGGAATTGATGTGGGGATACATGGTCGTACTTCCGGAGGTTGAAGACAAATCGAATGCAGTTACTCAGAAGACGGTCAAGTTTATTGAGTAGATCTGCATTCAGGTCATAGTAGCACACATCTCCATAGTCAATTATGGGAAAGATTAGGGACTGTACAAGCATGGCCTTTATGTGAGCTGGGAGAAAATTCAATCAGTTAAGATTTGACACGCCCTCCCGCTTCACCCAGATTTCCCACACCAATTTGCGCCCGGTATTATCAGTAACTTAAACGTAACTGGCGAAATGTGGGGTACTACAGGTGTACCTATATCTAACCCTAAGAGGATTAGTGGCGTCATGTTTTGTCATACGTAAGGTACTCGTGGGTCAATAATTACAGCCGCACGGGTTGATCTTCAAGGTTAATCATCGCTTGCCGAGGTCAAGTCGTGGATGGGTGTTCATTCATTACATGCCGAGGTTACTCCGTGCCTTGGAAAGCAATTAGCTGTTGGTTCGACTTTCATCTGAAAATCTGAAACCCCTTGCCAAGAAGTATCTGTATTGCCCAATAACTGAGTAATCTAACAACCCTTGCCAAGAAATATCTGTATTGCCCAATGACTGGGTAATATGACACCCCTTGCCAAGAAATATCTGTATTGCCCAATGACTGGGTAATCTGACACCCCTTGCCAAGAAATATCTGTATTGCCCAATGACTGGGTAATATGACACCCCTTGCCAAGAAATATCTGTATTGCGCAATAACTGGGTAATCTGACACCCCTTGCCAAGAAATATCTGTATTGCGCAATGACTGGGTAATCTGACACCCCTTGCAAAGAAGTATCTGTATTGCCCAATAACTGGGTTTCGGAAGTCAGATACGCAGTCACTCCATGTAAATTGGTATGTAAAGTGCTGCATCCGGTCAGACTAGTAGCCGAACCCAACACAGTTTTATAAAAGCTAAATATATTGATAGGCCCTCCTAAAGATTCTTACTATGTCTGGAAATAAGTTGAGTAAAATTTGCCTTTAGATTTTTTGTGCTCAAAAAACCTTATTATGTTGAGTACTCATAACTTACATCACAGTAGGATAGCTTTATCAGATTTCTGTCTACTGTATACGTTTTAAGTTTAATTATATGCGAAATGCGAAGCTCAATAAACCGAACAGGGTTTATTTGTTTCATAACTTTAAACATAATGATTCCATGCAACCCGCACAAACACACGTATTCAATTTATTTATGTTTAAACAATAATTCTGAACTATTAATGTCATAATTGAAAATACTAACTAACCAAAATATTTTATTCTGAAATTATATTTATTTATCATTGACCACAGCAACAGTTGCTGTGGCGGTTTTAATTATATAAATGAATTATACACGTTTAAGCCGAAATCAATTACATCATTTGGTAAATTGTACTACATTTTACCATTAAATTGTATCATACCAAGCATTTTCTAAACCTCCACTAACTTAATACCACTTAATCTGATTAAAAACTCATTCCACAATTCCATTTAAAATTAATCAGATTTAAGTCCTCAAACTTACCTATTTAAACTTTAATTAACTCGGAATCGTAAAATCAAATCCAATCCAGTGAGATCTTCGAGTGAAATCACTTTAATTCTCGATTAAAAACGATGGGCTTCAATGAATGCGAAGTCGATGACTCGATGTCTGCTTGAAGGGACGACAAAACCTTTATAATTTGAGAATTTGAACATGAAGGCAACGCACCAGGGAGTCTACGACGAAAGTTTCGTTGTGGATAGGTCGTCAACACCACACCACTTCCACGCAAGAGTTCATTCGAATTCAAAACAGATTTTCACGTTGAAAATTAATCAGAGGCTGTCGTATTGTTTGTCGTCGCCCGCGCTAAGGCCCACTCCTTTAATAAAAGTTATGGTAATACAGGCTGGCCTCGCGCTCTGAATCATCTCTTCGTTTGCGAATATATAATAACAGGAACGAACGCTAGCCACGGTTTATTGGAATAAATTTGCATAGTCAGGAATGATAATGCCGAGCCCTGCTTCGCCCCTTCGATTTCTCACGTTTACATATTTATCGAGGGATGATTGTGAGCGAATGCCTTTATTTTCCTGTAGCAGTTCACGGTTGCTCATAGTAATGTGAGGTTTGTTGTCGATTCCTATTGGAAGTGGGTCTGATCTTGATGCTTTTATCTTATCAGGATTGGATCTCATTATATTTTATCTATGATTGTGTCAGATCAATTCCCTGCTTAAGAGCTCGACAATCTGAATCATGGTTAAGCTTACGTCCTTTTATAAATTACATAAGTCCCTTGGGCATTGTTATCTTCGATATTTTCTACGATTTTCTTATACGGAATTCATCCACCTTCCTACATATGATAGGTGCCTGTATTACCTCTACCCGTGTATACAGTACGTCGGATTCTCGATTCCCGATGTAAATTCAATATGTGTGTATGCTCACCACACCCTTTGGGCATTCTGAAATGTTTCTCTTGTACGACTAATGCTTTTTTGACTGAGTTTGACATGACGATCGTTTGTCGATACGTGGGTTGATCCTTTTTGTATTTGGAGGTTTTCTTCAGATGTATTGTTATACTGTTTGTGGAAATTTGAGGAATAAGAATCTTTTAGGATAGGTTTGTTTGGCTAGCGGAAAAAAAAACGTATGAGTTGCAAGTTTCAATCAAATGAAATTGTACCTATGTACAGAACAAGATGGACGGTAACCCCAAACTTTAGCCTGTTTATTGGGGGTCAGAATAATTTAATTTAAGTAAAAGTTAAATCAAGTAAAATAAGGGTTACAGAACCAGCCGCAATATATTAGTAAGTATCAGCAGAGACAGCAGATTTACTTCCAACCATACTGTAGATTTTTTTTTTGTAACCTAGGCAAGTACATAAACGTTTGTTAGCTGCTAACTTCAATAACTAATTCAAAATGTTTACCCCTACAGTTGGTAATCCACCACCAATGCGGCAACGGTCGCCTGGACGAAGGCGAGGAGTGTGACTGCGGCACCATCACAGAGTGTCAGAACACCAACCCTTGCTGCGACCCCTTCACGTGTCGACTGACCAAGGAGTCGCAGTGCGCGTCGGGAGAGTGCTGCGAGAGATGTCAGGTAAGGACAACGAGCTAATATAACTGATGAGTACAACGCGGCTGATAAAACTGCACCCAAATCGTGCGCGTCAGTTTTTATCACAACCGTAAGATGTTCCTAATTCATAGCTTCATAATATATGTTCAAATATCGTTCTAATCGACGGTGTAAAACGGCCTAAAGAATACTGGAGAATTGTCAAAATGTAAAAGGCAAACTCTGCCATCGATTCCATGAAAAAATATAATTTACGGAATCAGGCTGCTGGTCTTGAAATAGCTTAACGGTTAACTTAGATATCCAAGATTTTAAGGCCGCTGTTATAAAAACTTGTTTCAAAATTGCGCAAGAAAATAGAATTTCCATTGAAATTGTCAAGGTGAGCCGTCATGTTATTTACATGTTAAGGCAAGATATTAAGGAATCATACAGAAGTTGTTAAATACAAGAACTATAGATACGAACGAAATATGGAGCTAAAGCTCCGAAGAAGCTACAGTAATATAAGGAACCTATCCACTCATTTTAACTTAAAACAGACTGATTTGTTTCTGTAACTTATATTTACCACCTGTATGTACATTATGGATGAAATAATTTTAATTTGTTTTTTTTTTAATTTGGCTGTGCCAAGAAAAACAGAGCCGATAAAATAGTAAGCTCAATACGATTTACATGAAGAGACATTCTCAGATCTATTTATGCATTCAACAAAGCATTCTAGAAACTTATTGCATATTGATAAGGCTCGCTTCACTGATAAGTCCTGGGTTCATTAGTTACAAGTTCCTCCAAAGACATCTAGATATTCGAACTCTTTGACATCACCGAACAGTAAATTCTACAGATCTTCAAAGATATCTAGATAGCTCACCTCTTTGACTCTTTTGAATACTAGGTCTTAAAGTATGTACCTAGAGCGCAAAGATTTCTCATAACAACTGGCACTTAGCGCATTTAAATACAAGTCTTACAGTCGAAACATATTTGCATTTTGTTCAGACAAATTTATTCTGACTAATTTGCAATGCTTCGTCTGAATTTCATCAGTTTTCAACCTGATTAATGTTCTTCTGTGTGTGTGTCATAATGTTAAATAATACAAAGTTAATGCCCACATAAAGTTTCGGACAACTATGCAAATGTGATGCTTGTACGGCAAAAAGAGTGATTTAGTTGAAAATTAGGGATGGAGTGTAATTATGTGTAGGTATGTGTGTTTCTGAAACGGTTTGGAGTGAGGCAGAGAGATTTGGAAAGGTTTACTGCTTAAAATTTGTTTTATTAATGATCAATTGTCGTTCCCGCGCTATAGATTCTTTTCATTTTTTAAACCATGTGGCCCCCGACGGCACCAGTAATTTCTTCTATATCTTGGGTGCGTTTACAAACTACACCAACACCCAGACTCGGAACTGCTATCTGTAGTCCATACAAATATTTGTTCAGTGCAGGAATCGAACCCGTGACACGCAGCGCAGCAGCTTATCGCTCAATCACTGCGCCAGCCGTGTCAACCATCTCTCTACTTAAGGATAATTTAGAAATGAGTATCGTGTTCAAAAATGTTTTAGATTCCAGAATCTAAGTTCTCTTTCTCGTCTGGCGTCACAACTAAGTCACCAGACGTTGTTTCTGTTGTACTAAGAATAACTCTTTTAATTCTCTATTAATTCATACAGTCTTTTCGAATTGCACTATACATCTAGCCCTCTCACCTTCACAGCTAAAACCACGCGGTGTGACCTGCCGAGACGCCACAAACGAATGCGATCTCGAGGAGACTTGCACAGGAATGTCCGGTTCCTGTCCTCCTGATGCTCATCGGAAGAACGGAGAGCCCTGCGAAGAGGCCAAGGGGTACTGCTTCGCTGGCCAGTGTCCCACGTTATCACTTCAGTGCGAGAGCATCTGGGGACAAGGGACGGTGGGAGCTGATAAGGAATGCTTCGACCAGTTTAATTCCAAGGGTGCGGTCACGGGGCATTGCGGCAAGGATGGCAATGGACATTTTATAAAGTGTGAGATTGAGTGAGTATTCCAAATTGATATTCATCATCATCATCATCATCATATCAGCCGAAAGACGTCCACTGCTGGACATAGGCCTCCCCCAGCAACGTCTTGCAGTTCGCGGAATCCTAAAATGTCTTAATATATTGATATTATTAAGACATTTTAGGCTTCATTAAAGTCGTCTATCATATAATCGAAAAACCGGCCAAGTGCGTGTCGGGCTACACGCAATACTAGAGTTCCGTAGCACAATAATGCGGACTAGAGAGTTTTCTGTTGTTTCATGAACATTTAAAGGTTTCGGCGGCTCACGCCAAACGCCGCCGCTCACTCCAATGCGTAATTCGAGTGTAAACTTTATTTATTTAGAAATCATTATTATTGATGATGTTATGATTTTATTTTTGTATATTTTTACATGGTTCATAAAATTATATTTAATACCTGTTTTACACAACTGAGAACGTTATTTTTTGGTTTTCAATAGAATTTGTAAAAAATGTTTACATTGCCAAGTACATGTTTTAAGTTGGTCGACTATTACTCGTAAACGTGTAAAGCCTACTTAACTGTGATAGTTATCCTTTTAATTTCGTTATATATACTACTACCGTGATTCTTTTCACATATCTAAAAGCAACCAATTAGCTGATTGCCACTTGACTCAAACAAAAATTATCAATTTAAAGCTTAATTTTACTCAAACGGGTTCCTGAATAGAAAAAAGGTTTCACAGACCCGTGATATTTTTTGCCCGTGAATTTCACTCCTTAGCTGTACGCATAAAAAAACAGCCCCACTTTACGTTTACAGGAGGTAGACACTGAAAAAAATGTGTACTTCAATTTATTTTACCACTTTGTCGGCGTGATTATTATACATATCCATGCCAAAATATAGATTTCGAATATTAAGAGTCTCTGAGCTAAGCTGCGGACTGATGGATAGATGGACATGGCGAAACTGTAAAGGTTCCTTGTTGGCTACGGAATCCTAAAAAGATAGAGCAGTAGGTACTTAGACTACTTACGTTCGATGCCAATATGTTGATTTCATTGTTGTATAGGACTTTCAAAATGACCCACGGATGCCCCTAAAGTTAAAGGGGAAAATCTACAAGTCCGTGATTAGACCTGTCGTACTGTATGGATCAGAATGTTGGGCTGTGAAAAAGATGGATGAAAAGAGATTGCATGTAGCAGAGATGAGAATGTTGAGATGGATGTGTGGAGTGACGAGAATGGATAAAGTGAGAAATGAGTATATTAGAGGAAGTTTGAAAGTGGCGCCAGTGACAGAAAAGTTGAAAGGAAACCGTTTGTCCTGGTATGGTCATATGATGAGGAGGGATGAAACGCATGTTACTAAAAGAGTTATGAATATAAATGTGGATGGATGGAGAGGGAGGGGACGGCCAAAGAAAAGATGGATGGACTGTGTGAGGAGTGATATGAAAGAAAAGGGAGTCAGTGATAGCGTGACGGGGGACAGGATGGTATGGAAGAAGAAAACGTGTTGCGCCGACCCCAAGTAACATGGGACAAGGGCAGGAAGAAGAAGAAGATAGGACTTTCAAAAAATAGGATTAATTAGACAGTCTAAACATCTAGTAAACATAACGACAAATTGAGCCGCCTCTGGGAACCCCACAGGTCTCTGACTTGGCTGTTTCAGACTTACATTAACTATATAAGTCCAGGTTTCCTCACGATGTTTTCCTTCACCGTTGCCGTTGCGTTTTGTGGCTATTATATAGACTTGTAGTCAGTGGCTGCAATTAAACTGGTAATCATAACGACACAGTAAAACCCACTTTTTATCCGTTAGTTAAATATGCTACCCAATGGTTTCAAAATTAGCTTAAATGCGTGTTTTCATCAATTATAAGCCTCACAAATTATCAAATAAATTGGAGAGTTAATTATTTGACCATTTGTTGGAACATCAATTGATGAAATAGCACGTTTTTGCCGAAATTCGAATCCTATATTTAACCATTGGTTGAGTTAACTATGGACCAAAACAAAAAATGGAGCCTATGATTACTGCGTGTCTTATCATGTTCTGATGCCATTTATTAACAAAACTAAACAAAAGCAATAAATAACATCTACGACCTTCTCCAGAAACGTCCGCTGCGGCTCTCTGCAGTGCCAGCAAGGGAACAGGTACCCCATCGTGACCGGCATGGACGAGTACTACACCAGGACCGTCATCAGCATCAAGGGCAATGAGTATGAATGCAAGTGAGTACAGCTTCGATGTATTATTGTGTTTATTCAGCAGTGAAAATTGATAAAAGAAAAGAAAAATCAGATGGTTTAGTCTTCCTCATAGATTTATCGATGTTTATGGAAACCACACAGAACAAAATAAACAGAACAAACAAATAACAGAGATAAATATGCTGCCCGTGTCATTTAGGCTTTCTGAATATTATGTCTGATATGAGTAAAATTAAAAAAAACCCGTCACATTTTTATTTCATGTTACATAATTTAATGAAGAATGTCAAATCATGTAGAATAGTAGACATGCCGAGATCGATAATCTATTAAACAAGTAATGACAAGATATCTTGCGAAAACACCCCGATTCAAACAGTAAAACACCCATAACGTTTGGACGGCTGTACCGATAATCATCAAATATAGCTAAGAACACTCCCGATAAAGTCAATTTTCAAAAATGAAATCAAAATTTGTTCATCCGTATAGGAGCTATGATGCCACAGACAGATACACATACACATGTCAAACTTATAACATCCCTCTTTTCCCGTCGGGGGGTTAAAAACATGCTTGAATTTGTAAACTAAGAAAAACTTATTGTTTTACGGCGTAGCTCGTTCAATGCTACGACGTAAGTAACTACTCTACGATCCGGCGTAGCTCAATGCAGCGGTGCCTCTTACCTTACGAAAACGTTGAACATCTCTTGTAATTTTATGGTCAAATCTATGTTTATCTTGTATAAAATGATTACGATTTGCATTCACCGTGAAATTTTATACTTTGATGATAGTTTCAGTCTTAAAGCAAGATTGAGTTGTTTTATTTAGACTGACAACACAGAGATTACTAATCTTTTTTTTCTTTCAAATACCTACAAACAGGGAGAATAGGAATGCAGCGGTGAATAGGTACAAAACTTTGATTAGGATTTTAACTTTGTTCTCACTTTATTGGTTTCAAACAAAACATCGTTTTTTATAAATGCTTTTAAAATCTATTGTAGTTCTTATTAAATGCTGTAAATATAATATCTTGTGTGTCCGAGAAATAACTCGGACACTTCGACCCATTGGAATCTATTGTGGTCACCTAGATAACTTGCTCCTCCCCAATCTCGTTGAAAACTCTTTTCATGAGTTTTACAACAAGACTAGGAGATATGAGCCTATAGTCTTCTGGTTTTGGATATCCAACCCTTAGGAGACTCATTCGCTTACCAGCCACACATGTGTACAGAAGGTGCTCCATGCGTTCCGTATGTTCCCCACACAACCTGCATATGGGTGTCGCGGCCAGGCCCATCTTCATGAGCATGTCGTTGGTTCCAAAGTGCCCAGAAAAGGCCCCAAGCAGGTAGCGGATTTGCCCCCTGCTCATATTAAATGCTGTAAATAAGTTTTAAAGTTCGTGAAAATTCCCTTCAAAGTTTTGTTTCTTTTCACTACGATACCTTTTAATTTATTGACAGCACATTTGGTTTTAATAAATATTACACGTATTCTGGTAACACACATTTTGTAGTATTTCAAATCTATCTAGCATTAAATCTTTTTCTAACGGTATTCCCCTCACAATTCCAGAGCCACGACAGGTCTTCCAAAGCACTCGGAGATCGCTCCACTGGGGCTGGTGCGCGACGGTACTCCGTGCGGAGACAACCTGGTGTGCGTCAACCAGACCTGCACCTCAATTTTCCCGTACATCGACCACACCAAGTGCCCCACGGACCACAATAATAACGAGTGCTCTGGGAAAGGGGTGAGTACGACTTTTAAACATTTTGTTTTTTTTTTCATTAAAACTGTCAATTCTGTCACCGGATTATTGCAGATGACGTAAGTTTGTAATTAATTATGCGAGATATGTTAAATATGAATAGGTCATTTCAAATACAATAAATCCCATCCAAATTCGATAGTTAAATTTTAATTATACCTTACTAGTTCCTGCCAACGGCTTCGCCCGCGTGAAAAGAGTTTTATCATCCTAAGGGAACAATAAACCGGGATAAAATGCCTTTGTGCTATTCCAGATTATAATCTATCTCTGCGCCAAATTTCATCCAGATCCGTTGAGCCGTTCTGGCGTGATTGAGTAACAAACACACATCCATCCAAAATTTCACATTTATAATATTTAGTAAGATAAGAAGTAAGATTATTTTATTGGGTAAAAAGTTACATTTCATTAGATTTATTATAAACTTGCAATATTCATCCCCATCGGGATCCATAAAAGAATAGAGAGAGCACACTAAATTTGAGCTCTGTAATATCTCCTTGAGAACACACTCTGGTCACAGTAACCGAAATTCTGTCGCGAGGATTTTTTTTAAAGTGTCGTCTCCAAACATAATGCCAAATGCAAATCCGTGTTTGTGAACGTGTTCGTATTATGTTTCGCGAGATTTTTATATCTGGAGATGTATGTATATAAGGTATATCTATAGTCTTATAGGTATCGTATGAATGTTATCGTAAATGTGTATGAATGTTTTTTTTTTCAATATTTGTACAATTGGTAAATGGCCAAAGTATCCACTCTGGCCAGACACAAAAAGGAAAAACACATCTTTTGGAGGACATTTCCGTGCTGTTCAAACACAGTCAACGTATCCATTATACATTCGTCATATTTTCGTAAAACCCATAACCGTTAACGTTGTTTCGTAAACGCGCACATATCATAACTAAACGTATAAAGTCTAACAGCGCGGCGGCGAAGCAAAAATTGAATAACACCCCACCCGAGGCACCACTCAAACTATTAAAAAGTAACTCCGTGAGAGCCACGTTCCTATAAAAATATCATACACATCGTACATACGATACGTAGGTATAACTGGTACACGTGTGTATCTGTCGACTAGATTCTTCATATTATTGTTTTTTTTTATCTTTGCCCCACGCTAGTAATTTTTTCTCGTATCGTGGGTACGTTTATAAACATTTAAACTCACATACACAAGACACCCAGATCTGGAACAATATCTGTAGACCATACAAATATTTGTTCCGTGCGGGTATCGAATCCGCGACACACGGGGCCACACAACCGACACAAGACGACATAAGGGTGTTTGTAGCGGCACAAGGGACAAGGCTAGAATATAAAACTCTTAATAAACAAAACGACATTCTAACAGCGATATCGGTTGCCAAATTTCCAAAATGTTGGTCATGTGACATTTGGGGAACGCATGCCAATCACATTTTTGACATTTCGACAACATTTTATCGCTGATATAATGTCATTTCGCAGATATGTTATGTTGTGTTTGTCAATGAGCTGTGGTGGCCCATTGGTAACGCCCCGACTTACGTGCCGTAGATCATGTGTTCGAACCCAGGCAGGCGCTCAACTTTGTGTAAAGTATTTCATCACCATGCTCTTAAAACGGTGAAGAAAAAAAAACGTGAGGAAATCGGCATGCCCTAGAACTAAAAATTCGAAGACATGTGACATCCACCAACCCGTGTGATTGATTAACAGAGAGGAGGCCTGCGTCCCAGCAGTGGAGAAATGAAAAGGCTGATGATGATGATGAATGTCACTTTGAACTACTAGAAGCTTCGGCCAGCTTCAAACAAAATTTGTGATCTGCTGATGCTTAGAAAATGAGCCATTGAAAATGGGCCACAATCCGTCCCATATATACGTATTAGAACTTCATAGAATAAGTGCCTATCCTTTACTTCGTAACGGAATAAATAATATCTGTGGTAATTCTCCGTAGCAAAAACATTTCTGATTAATTTTACTTCGTATTGGCACTGCGTTACGAGAAGCCGCTATAAAAACATTGAGTAAATATGTATGAAAATCCTCAATGTATAAAAATCATCATCATCATTTCAGCCGAAAGACGTCCACTGCTGGACATAAGGCTACAAAAAGTTCACAGGCATACAAAAAGTTCTAGAGTGGCGCTCGCGTACCAGAAGACGCGACTGTAGGTGGAGCGACGGCCTGCTCAAGGCTGCGGGCGTCCGGTGGATGCTAAACGCTATAAAAATGCACGTATTCAATTTATTAAATTGTGTGCCCTCTCCATATTCGTTTGATAATAGGAGTGATTGGAAAGGGATCGAGTAGATAATATGTTAGGATAAAACATTTAGCAAAATCATCATCATTTCAGCCGAAAGACGTCCACTGCTGGACATAGGCGTCCCCTAGGCGTCGCCACATTGGCCGATCCCGTGCGTCTCACATCCAGCGCCTTCCCGCAACCTTAACCAGGACATCGGTCCACCTAGTGAGAGGCCTTCTCCAACGCATTGTTTTCTGGTTCGCGGTCGCCATAGCAAAATAGTTCGGTGATATTTTGCCACCAGATAAAAATCACATCCAAGATATTTTTTCCATCGAAAAAGTTACAGTGCTTTGAGAATATTGGAGTAGACTGATTAGTGAGAAATACGAACCGTTACAAATACAATTTTTCGTAAATCAATAAGTACCTAGTTGATAAATTTAATATTTCACTAACAATGAGAAACGAAATTTTGCATCACGTAATATGTAACATATTTTCGTAAAAATTCTCATTTTCACGAGCACCTATTTAAACTTAATTACTGCTTCGGGTTCCCAGAACATGTCATAAAATATAAATGAAATGTTATATTAAGTCGGAACATACCTCAAAATGGAGTAATATTATTCCGAGTGGGATTAATAAGTTCCGTTGTGGATTTTAATTCAATATTGGCGCTCGGATTATAGTTTGGACACCGTTAATTATAAGTTGGACTATGTGTCTCCCTAATGATGTGCCAATATAGAAGAGGAAACGAGAAAATTAATGAAATAGTTTTTCTTGTGAGAAGTTTTAGCTGTTTTTCCTGGATACAAGAAGGAGAATTCATGTATACATGTTGCATTCCGATCTGATTCTCATTCATATGTCAAAAACTTACTTTAGTAATGGAATATGAATGAGAATCAGATCGAAAGCATCTTATCATTATCATTTTTTGTTTATATTTTTTTATCTTTCAATGTTTTAAACAATGCACCACCCTTGGTTGTCTGGTGCAGGATGCCTAAAGCATTTAGTACACCAATGTGTATGAAGTTTTAAATAAAATACACATAATTTACTTACATTTGTGACAAGTTTTTCAAATTGATTGGCCTTCTGGTTTCTGTATTACCTAAACCATCTTTTACATGCAAAGATTGCTGGCCGTTTTATTTACCCTAAAACTAAGCAAGACATCAAAGTTAAAATTATTAATAATCGAATCTTAAATTATATTTGAAATACAACATTCAAAATCGCAACGAACTATTAAATTTTGGAAAAACTGGATTGCATTACATGACAAAAATCTAATTCCATTGCAACCCATACTTTTAAGGGACCTTTTAATGCAAAAGGTCACTTTAAAATCAATTTAAAATACACAACGCTGAAGAATTATGAATTCAAGTTTAGTCTAACGTTTTATATAGAAGTATGTGAACCTAGAGCTAGAATAACTCTAGTTTAGGACAATCCCACCGCACTATTGCCAAACTACTGCAACTCCTGAAAGCCAGAATCAACAGTGGTGACCACCAGAATAGCGCCGAGGCAATGAAGCTCGACGAAGTCCCGGAGAATGAATTTAACTGTCTTGGATCCCGCAACGAAATAAATCAGAAAAGAATAATGGAAGAGTATGAAAAATTCAAATTTAACTCTATTTTCTTTTAACTTGTCCCACGCGACCTTACGCTTCAGACGCTTTGATAAATTAGCAGGGCCCAGTGAATTCGTAAAATTGTAATTAGTACCCTAGCGTTAGCAACGTCCAAGTTGCTAGCCTTGTTTAAAAAAACATGAACTAAGTGTGAACACGTGATCTAGAGTTTATATGCAAGTATCTACTATAAATTTATTTAAACTATCACCAAGGAACAACTGGCTATATTCGAATTTCTCCGATTTTGTCATCTGAAATTACAATAACTCTTCTTCTTTTGTCGTGACGTTATCCCATTTACTTGGGGTCGGACCTCCTTATCTTTAAGCTACAATAACTATAAGCTTAATAATCAATATAGAAAATTCACACAGCCATCGTTCTTAACACTATCATCATCATCTGCCTGCCCTTGCCCCATGCTACTTGGGGTCGTCGCAACATGTTTTCATCCACCATACCATCCGGTCCCCCGCCACGCTATCACTGACTCCCTTTTCTTTCATATCAACACTCCACAGTGCATCCAAATTTTTTTTGGCTGACGCCTCCCTCTGCATCCATCCACATTTATAATCATAACTCTTTTAGTAACATGCGTTTCATCACATGACCATATCAGGACAAACGGTTTCCTTTCAACTTTTCTGTCACCGGCCCACTTTCAAACTAAAAACTCACTTCATTTTCGTTCTAAACACGATGTTTCACTACAAATTCGACAGTTCAAGTTATTGCCACAATGTTGAGTGTGCCATATCAAATATCTATGCTATATTCGAAGTTATATCAAAGATACATGTATACCGATCACGGTCGAGCTATCGGGTTCCCTGTTTCCGAAGACAAATTGGAATCAGATGCATCGAATGTTCGCGTCAAATTTCAAGATTGTTTGGCTTATTTTAATAGTGCTGTTTGCTTTTGTAAGTCTTTGAGTATCGTATTTACCCTCCTAAGAATATCTTGTTGCAAATTAACTGAATTACCAATAAAAACAGTTTTTTTGTGGTATCATTTTGCAACAACTATGACATGAGCCCATAGCAAATTTTTGGACTCCAAAATTTAGTCCCAGATATCGCCACAATGTTATTGCCGTAACAAATGATTGCCAATTACAGTAAATTCTCTGTGCACTGACTATAGACTCTAGACAAATGATATTCTATCTACGAAACGTGATTGCAATGGGTAGGTAAATGACAAAAATTTGTTTGGGATACTCAAGCGCCATCGAAAAATCACGTGATCAACGACTTCATCATCAGCCTTTTAATGTTCCCACTGCTGGGACACAGGCCTCCTCTCTGTGAGAGGGAATGGACCATAATCCACCCCGCGGGCCCAATGCTGGACATGCCGGTTTCCTCAAGATGTTTTCCATCACCGTTTTGAGAGCAGTGGATCAATCCTTTACATTTTGGTATTTTGACGATAGCTATCGCTTATAGAATAACACTTTGTCTTGCGCCTCTGACATATTTTAACCTCTACGGAAACTTTTTGCAAATATCTTAGCCGACCACTCCTCTTCACAGGATTTAAAATCTCATTCACATCGTCATATTCCCCGATCGTCATCTACCAAACCGAATTTCGTCACAAAAATGTTGTAGAAAACGTGTGGAAATGCCGCAGTTCCACCTTAACTAAATCTCGGTGTGGCGGGTGACCGGCCCCGAGAAAATCGGATTGCTCGCACGAACCGTGCCCCGAATTCTGCCTCTACCTCGAATAGTTGGGCCCAGTTGGGCCCCACTGCCCGAGTTAGCACGTAAATAGTTTAAATAGTAACTCCGTACGGTTTTAGTTAAATATGTAGCTTCGTGGAAGAGTTCGAGGCTAGATTTGTTCGCTACTTGTGTTGCGACTGTAATTGCTTTGGTTGTTTAGAGAGATGTAAACGAACACGACGCTGAAGTTTTAATGGAAATTAGATTCGCAAAAATGTGTGAAAACTTAATTGATCACGAAATCCCATGAAAAAATAAAAACCAGTTATTGACTCATAAAAGAAAATGCAAAAGTTCCGAACTTGCAGCGCTTACCGAGTTGCTCAAATCCGCCTTCAATTCCAAATCGGTTTGAAATCTGAAATTATAAAAGGAACAAAGTACTTAATAGGACTTTTTGTCATGAATAAATTTTGTATAAAGTTTAATAATTGTGCTCCAATCGTTCCTCACCTCCGTTCTCTGTTCGTAGTGGAGAGGAGAGGAATTCAACACGATTCTGCATTGACTGACGACGATTTGTGCCTAAACTCAATCCGTACGGAATCGAGTTACTGACGCAACTCGCTTCAAAGTCGCTTTTAATTCGTTCATTTGCATCCTTTGGAACTTACTAAAGTGATTTATTTATTGGTGTTTTTGGGGATAATTCGGCAAATACAGATTTTTGTTTGGGTTTTAGCAAACTTTTGAAAAGCTTTTAAGTGTATATTATGACCAAGCAGATTAAGGAAAGGATTGAAAATGAATTGTAAAAGATGACAAAGTTAAGAAAGATATACATATAATAAATCTGTAGAAAAGTAATTTTTGTATATCGACAATATTTCCAAAAAAAATAGCCAATGTGTTAATAGATAACCAACAGAACCCATTTCCAGCATTTTTTGGAATTTTGTCTGTTTGTCTTTTTATTTGTGCACGCATCACGTAAAATGTAATAACCAAATAAACCAATGTAGATAGCGTTTATACATAAAAGTTGTGCGTAACTTGGAGTATTATTTGGTTTTTATTTCATCGCATTCGGTTCACTCTTATCAAAAGTTAGATGAATTTAAAGTGTTCAAGAAGTAACATTTATCACAACACACGAAATTCAGATACTCAGACAGTTGAACTCCATATTTGATAGATGGCGTTGTGCATTTGAAGTCATTTTCTAGATGGTAGTGTCTCCGCGAAAGAATGACCCTAGAAAAAAAATGGTTGGTATGTAGGATAGGCAGTTGACGGGAGCGAAGCCGCAGGCACAGCTAGTAAAGTAATATAATATGGAATAAGGAGTATGATGATGATAATAATAATATTAAAACCAATAGCAAAAGTTCTAACCACGAACATTACTTCACGTTACCGATAGTAGTAACTACCGGACTCCAATTTGAGGCAGTTAGGTAATACGAATCGATTCCACAGCGAAATTAATTCCCCTAATATCATTGAAACTTGTTCTAATTCTAGAATTGATTCGATTGTACTAAGTTGGACTGTTACAGAGTATGTTTGTGCGAGCCAAATGGGATAAGTTTCGATTCGTTTTATTTGATCGCTTTAGAAATTGATGTGTAAGGCTTAGGTGGAGAGTTTTAAAACCAATTTATTACTGCAATGAGTATCGTACGATTTACATACGTTATTATTCCTACTGTTACTTTATATACGGGCCACGGAATTCGAATAATAATAAGATATCTTTGGTTCAGTTATAAATATGTATAAATTAATCCTTCGATATGTTCAATGAAGATTTATTACAATCAAAAGTCGTATCTTTCTATGAAACCAAATGGAACAATGTCCACAGTATATATTCTTGTTTTTGACAACAAATTAACGATGTTTTACTGATATCGCCCATACATAAAGTTTCATCGTCATTCTAATAAATGTGGATGTAGTTTATTATCATACGATTAGTAACTGAGGGTCGTTGTCGTATTAAATATACTTACTCTTTTTTATATCTACTTTCTACGTCTCTTCCTTTATATTGCATTATTTTAATCACCACCATCCTTCAAATTCCAGGAATGTTCTAACATGAACAAGTGCGTCTGCAACCGTGGCTGGACAGGCCCCGACTGTTCCCACCACGACGCTCTACCCCCTTCTCCCACACCTTACGTACCAGACAACAGCACCAAAGCTGCTTACAACATGACCAAGAAGGAAACACCGTATGGTGAGTCGAAACCAGTTATATAGGTTTTAGTTAGCATAAGAATTTTAGATATAATTAGTTGAATTTTGATTGCTAGGACTTTTTTCAAAATTTATTAAAAACTTTAATATATTTCAAAAAAACATTGGCAACTTTGTCAAAATAATTCGGCTCAAGATTCAATAAGATCTACATAAAATTTAACCAAGTCATTAATTTTCATAAAAATATATTAACTTACTATACATTATGACTTGCCATATTAACGATAGTTTTAGGTCATAATTAAGTTCTTAGTTGTAAGAAAATTTAAACCTTTGTATAATTTGGCCCTCCTTTATTATTTATATTCTTATATTGTTATTTATTTTATACCTATTTCTCTACTTCTATTTCATCTATTGCAGCCTTATTTGGAAAAATATTACCACTTTTATGTGGAATGGTGTTTTACATAATTTTTATAATCGACCCAAAAAACCAATATGAAGAAAAAGAACTGCAGATTTTAATTTTAAGAAAAAGGGTGGCAAACTCTTGGGTATTGATAAACAAAAATATTTTTTGGAAACCAGCCTTTGCTGGTGCAAGAACCACATATACGAGTATATTCAGTCGACAAAACGGTCAAACGCGAACTTAACTAAAAAAAAACACCGTAAAGCGCTGAAAAAGATCCGAAAAGCGTTTGAGATGTCAAACCGGTGCGGTTCAATAAAATGTGTACCAAACACTTACAAAATATTGCAAAATACAAAAAAAAACACAATATAAACAACTTCTTCAGTTATTTTCCTATGATTTCCACAACGGTTACTATTTCTAACACTTATATAATTTTACTATAATTCATGTTTATGTTTTCAGGTGTTTTTGTACTGTATTCTATTAATATTCCCCCTACTTTAAACTACATCATTTGGCCTTTACATCCGAGCACTGCTTTTCATAATTACGCTTCAACCAAGCGTTATATCGTCGGATCGAGTCGTGAATTGTTATTTTTTGCAAATTGCGTAATTCAGCAATAGTAAAAATGTAGTGTTTACCAAGTCTAATGTAAGCTGATGATTTAATTCGTAGATTTTATTTAAATTTTTGGTAGATCGAACCCTTCTTGGAGTAATTTATAAACTCACTTTTGGGGTTATATGTGAACCCATTACAATGTCATTTTGGAACCCACTTTGAGGTTATTTGCAAACCCATTTAGGGGACATCTACAAACCCAATATGGGGTTATTAACAAACCAAGAAAATTAGTAGTGTCTTCATCAATTTACGTAAGACTAGTGGTACCCGCGTCGCTGGCCGTGAATGCAGGTGCACTAGCACCTAGCACCTAGCACATACGTACACAACACACTATGACGTGTACAAGGAGCATTGCTCGGAGGGCGCGACGCGGCGGGCGGCGCCGGCGCACTAACGCGCGGGACCCCTCTCTTGCAGGTGAGCACGAGGGGAATAAGATGAGCACCATGAACATGGTGATTTTGTTGCTCGCGGTCGTGCTGTCTGTGTTCGTGGGGTTCGCCTGGATGGCGTACTGCTTCAGGTAACGGACGGTAACTCGGTGTTGTCGCACTGTGTGTGTCGCTCGTGCCTGTCGTGTCGTATGTGTCGTGTCTTGTCGTGACGCCGACCGCGAGCTCCCGCGGCGCCGGCGCCGGCCGCCCGCCTCGCTGACGTCACGCCCCGTGACGTCACCGACCGCGCCGGCCGTGACTCACTTGTTCTGTTTGGGCGCAGAGAACTACCACGGCTCGAACACGGTTTTCCTCGTGGCGGTGCTCATGTCTGTGGTAGGGGGGGTATTCATAGTATTTGCCCTGAGCGCTCTCTGCTACAGGTCAGTCGTAGTACACAAAAACTTCTCCCTGTGCCTAAGGTTAGTGAGCAGAAAACAGACCAAAGGTAGTCTTTAAGAAGAGATTTAAATCGTCACCTTCGTATACTTGTATGTTTATTTTAGACGTTAGCGTTGGTGTTTCTGTTCGTTTTTACGTCGGCGATTGGTTTTCATTTACTTTATTATTTTTCCTTTTGGACATACGTTCTTTATGTCGTTTACTTTGTGGTCGTAGAGTTAGAGTTGGCGGGTGGCGCGTCGGCCTGGCTGGCGCGCCACAACTGCATTTGATCTGTGGTTCTGTGTCCGCGAGCGGCCGGGCCGCGCGGTCCGAGGCCGCTCCGTCCGGCCGCCTCGCTGCATGCCGACAAGGCTTTCCTCGTTGTACTCGAGACACCTCGACTCAAACCCTTAAGATTCTGGGCTCTTGGATGTATGCATTGGCTTATGTGAACTGTGACTCGTTTTCGTTTCCTTTCTTGGTCGGCCCCGCGTCGCCGGGCGCTCGACTTGGCCCGGCGACGCGCTCGCGTCTATATCTTCCGATGTTCACTCATACGTTTGCGCGCGAGTTGCAGGTCAGAGACCGCTCCACACGGTACGTGGTGTTGTGCCACGCCGAGGTATGTACAGTTACTTACTATGAAACCGGAGAAGATATAGATCGCTCGACTCTAACGTCACCAATCACTTACCACTACCACTAAATTCTATTAACTTTTGCACGAGAAGCGAATGTGCGATGCACGGATTCTTCTTTCAAGCAGCTGTCTATCTAGTTAGCAACGCCTAATGTTACATTTAAGACTTAAGGATCTTTCCAGCAAACAATGCTAACCTTTGCTAAGCGAAGCAGAAATTCAAATTTTGCTTCTGGAAGTAAAAAAGTTAACCCATGTCCCCGCTTTTAATTTACTGGAAGGAGCCTACAATCACTAAACTAAGATCGATCTCTTGATAATAATTTCCATTTGACATCATTTCCCGTGAGGAATGAAACGAAAAGTTGATTCTAAAGTCCAATTCAAAAATTTAAAAAGAGAACTTTGTTTTGTAATATCCAAAAGCGCCAGTCTTTGCTGTCAAATTAAATACTTTGAGGAATAGAAGGTGACCATCAAATCAGATCTTTTGCGAAGATCAATTTTACTCTTTCACTGTTACCATGAACCTTTGTCTTCATTTTTGTGGTATCCATCAACTTGGGCACCTATAAAGTGTATCGTATCATCTTCTATTCCTCGCCTTTGGTCCCCGGTGACGACAACTCACGTTGTACGTCACCGTTCTCCGATTTCGTAAACTTTATCGATTGATCTGAGTGTGCGTTCCCCACGCCACGCCTGCCTCAGGAAAAAGAGTACGTCACGGAAATACGACCCGCCTTACGTCAAGAAGCCCATTGCGAAGAGTTTCGCAGCGGGGTCCACGACCTCCAACAACTCTCAAGAAGACATTTCCTTGGACGGAGGGAAGATGCATTCCTTCAATAATACATTTAGGTAGGTCTGAGCGGTTGAAGACGTTTGAGAAGAATTTGATGATACCATACAATAATCTACATAGAAAGATCATGTTGTAAATAAAAAAATACATTCCTAAGTTGAATGGTAACGTTAAGTTCAAATCCAAACGTCTACTTTTAAATTAAGTTCCTTTTAAATGTCTTGGTGTCTATAAATAAAATATTTTAAATCACTTATAAGATATTAATAAAACCCTACTGTTTTTATTTTCTGTAAACTAAACAACTAACTATCATTTTTGTAAATTGTAAGCCCCTTTTATTTCTCCGTTTACGTAGTCACCCATTTCGCAAATAATTCAAGAAATTATTGGTTCTATTAAAAATGTTCTTCCTATTCATCAGATTATGTTGCTATTAGAAAAGGTAAATGGGTAGCTACGCGATATGTATCCTCAAATTAAAATTTTCTTTCCTCTTTTTAACGGAACTCGTCTACTCAAAGAAATCTTTTAAGGTATGTCGAAAGCTTCGCGTGGATTGGACTGCGCACCGCTGTTTATTTCTGCTCACACGATTTTCGCTTTTATTACACTGAGCTTAAAGTCCCAAACGCTTTGGACTAGAGCAGATCTTTGAGCAAACTTTGCAATTTTTATTTGTGTGTTCACAACATGAGAGAGCACTCACACAAAACACGCTTTTTCTTATCCATTTTGGTTGATAGAAAAAAAAGAGATTAGTCCATACTTAGCTACACTTTGCACCTCAAATTCTTCTTGTTTTACATAAGCATACAGACTTCAGAACAATAGTATAAAAATGTGAATAATTTGCTGAGCTACATACCACATTGCAATCTTAATTAGAAAGGCAAAATCAACAGCAACAAGTACTTGCTTTTTGGGTCACTCAAACCATTTTATGGTGTTTTGGCGTTGGCATCATAACATAACTTGACATCTAACGCAGCATCATAGTATTAATAATCATGAAATAATGCGAAAGAATACTTTCTAAAAGCAATTTGTATGTACAGTCGTGGAGACTCGACGCGTGTGATCTTCAGACATGGCAACCACATGCAAGGCTCTGGCAGTAGCAGTAGATATCCGTAAGTGCAATCCATAAAAAAATAATACATTCTTAGATTTCCAGGCAACTCCACGATCTAGTCGACGTGTAAGTCAGTGTAATAAAAGCGTGAAATTGCATGGAAACCTTTGAAAGACCAACCGAAGACTTATAATTTTTTGTTGATTTTGTTTTGTTTAGAATTGAAATGACCCTTGTCGTTAGTAAGCTATGGGTACGGATACAGATAAGGATGTGGATCCCTGAACTATTTCTTGTTTCTGTTATTCTAGAGATCACAAGCAGATGAAACGAGTTCACTCCGGTAGCGAAGATGAACCTACTCATTCAGGTGCGTACAATTTCTAAATGTTACAGATATAATTTCAGTTAATTCTAAATCCTCCTGTCTGGTCCTTTATTTACAAAATCAGATTTTTAATAAATTTCTAAGATTGCTCTTCTGCTTTCTAATCATAGTGAGATTCTGTTACTTAGGCTTAATAATTTGTTTGAACTATGTTCTTATCAAATATAAATTTTCAACGTTTCAACTTGAATTGCCAGGCGAAGAAGACATAGCATTCATTGACGTAGCCGCCAATTCGATGGCGAAGCTACCAGAGAAGGGCATCCTGAAGAAGCATGGTTACGGCGCCGTGGACGGCAAGGACAAGTGGGGTGACGACTCGCAGTCCGAGCAGCTGGAGGCAGGCTCGCAGTCCGATGGACAAGAACCAGCTGGGGCCGTCGCTGATATGGAATATAAGTTTAAGGTCAGAAATTAATAATCATTTTATATTGAAAAAGATTATATTATAAGATACAGTTAAAGACACGGCTGATGACTTGGCATATGGAGAAATGTTTAGGTAACAAAAATACACACAGAGAAGTCAAACTCTATGCAACGTCATCGGCAATTTAGGGTCAGAGCACATTTTGACAGAATCAAAATGTACATATCATATTGAAACCTATCTCTACCACATAATGCACACATTGCACATCCTACAGATTTTGACACGGTTCGACTCAAAAGGTCTTTGCGTGCTTTGACTTTTACTGTATTTGGAATAATCGAACCTTCAGTAGTAGTCTTGAATAGTGTAACAGGGTGATAAATTTAAATCGTTTAATAATATAATTCAAACGAAAGTACAATACAACTTTTGCTAAATTACATAATGCAACACTAACGTCTACCTATGCCAATTCCAGGACCTAAATGGCTACCACGAAAACATAATCGTGGCACTAAAGACTGCAGCAGCTCAACGCGCCAGCGCCGGTGCAGCTGGTGGCTCGGGTGACCTTCGGGCGTTACAGGAGTATGAGTACAAGCGAGAGCGAGCACCTTCAGCCGAGAAGATACACGAAGCCGAGCTCCGCCGACAGCGAGCCGGGGACGACGAAGAGGATGAACAACCCCAGTGCGGCCCGATCAGGATCAGGAACCTAGAGGACCTCATCCGGCAGCTGGAACACCATTCAAGCAGGCACATGAGCCCCTCCGGCTCCGAAGACATCAGAATGTCGGAAACGGAAGCCGAAAGACATTATAGAATTGAACCTGGAGATATGGCATCTTCGTAAGTACTGTGACTTTATGCATGTAATGCTTTTGTTACTTAACAAAGAGAGAGACTCCTATTTTGTGCACCTGCAGAGCCAGTAATACCAATCTTCTGATAGACATCGATAACTTCAAATTTAATTATCTATGAGCCATCCATTTTGCATGTATCTTGTTGACACTTGTCATAATGGCACTTATTTATTTGTTTCCAGTCGATGCCGCGGTCGCATCGGCGGTGGTGAGGAGGAGTCGCGGTTCGGCTACCCGCGCTTCCGCGGCTCGGGGCGCCATCACGGGCCGCCATTCCCGGGCGGCGCGCAGCCCGCCGCCGCGCCTCTGCCCCCGCACGCGCCGCACGCGCCTCTGCCGCCGCACGCGCCGCACGCCGCGCACTCGCCGCACGCCGCGCACGCCGGTCTGCCGCCGCATGCGCGCGCGCCCCCCGACGACGACGCGCTCTACGAGACCGCCGACGCCGAACGTCTGCGCGACGCGCCCGACAGTGAGAGGTGAGCATCACTTCTGATTTTTACCAGCTTTTTGCTGAACTCTCACTCCCGATTGGCTATCCGACCGCTAAGATTTTTATGTTCAAATTATGTTAGGCTACTCACTGCACAAATATAATTTTCATCGACGTGGAAATGATATTTAATAAAAATAAGAATGGTCCGAGACTTGAACCTTGAGGTACACCAACCTTTGACAACTAACTAGTACTATTCCAAATTATAAACACGTATAAAGTGTCTCTTACAGAAAATAAGGAAGACTAGACAAAAAACATATGTTGTATTCTATATAATGCTTCATTCCTGACCAGCACATTGTGTTTAATATTGTCAAACGCAATTCACAAGTCAAGAAAATGTCAATTAATTTTGATAATCTCTTTGCGATCATTTCCTCGTCGTCGTCACTTTGTAAATACACTGACACACGGGCCGGCGCTGTGCGGGCCCTGGCCCCGGGCCCCTGGGGCGCTCGGGGCCCCGCAGCGTCGCGCCGCGCCTCGACTCTCCGTTCCTCTTCTCTATCATTTTCTAGTGATGAATTTATTCAAGCTCAACAACAGTTAGCCCGGTGGGCGAGTGAGGAGGCGGTGGCCAGAGGCGGAGGGGCGGCGCCGGGCGGGCCGCGCGGCTACCTGCCGTCGCCCGACAGCTCGGCGTCGCCGGCGCCGCCTGTGCCCGGCGCCTTCCCCGAGTACACGCACTGACGTCTGGGGCAGTCTACTAGTTAGTCAGTCTGCACTGTTAGGGTAAGCACGTCGACTAGTTTAACCGTTAGTAAGAAACACGATAATTCTCTTCACGCGTAGTAAATCTAATAAAGATAGGGAACGTGTAGGGCCGGCGCCGGCCACGGTCGGCGCGCCGCCGCTTGTGAATACGTAGTTATCGTTAGCGAATCAGTGACTTGTAAATATTATTGACATATGAAGTACATATTAATTGCACATAAACAATATGACTGAATTGTACTCATATAAAAACGACTTAGAGTAACGGTCGAATTAAGTCTCGATCGGAAGTGTTTTGCCTGCTGCGCCGCCCCAGGGTGACCTCTGTTCCGTTGACGTGTTTCATATTATATTCGTTCATCAAATCAATACGCTTTATGTCTCTCACACACCCTGGCGGAGGTGCAGCAGATTGTATGTCTAAAGTAACTTTAAGTACATCGGTGTATGAATGTAGCGTTAAGTGAAACTGTACGGTGCCGAGGTCCTCCGACACGTCGAGCTCGATTTCGTTTCACTTCCGACAGACGAAGCTCAAGTAGCTTGCAAATTAGATAGGCGATTAACAAATTGAGCTAATTCTTAAGCGAAGCTTTAATGTAACACAATGTTAGCGGGAGAGGCGAGGGCTGAGCTCGACGTCGCGACTCGACGCCACGTGTCCTGCACTCTACACTCTAGAGATCATTCGCTGCTGGTTGTAGTTAAGTTGTCTGAGTTCGTCTCATCATGTCAGGAGTGGGCGACATGCAACCGTCCCCGGAGAGCCAACAACTATCGCTTCATACTGTTATCACCTCTCCGAATATACGCCCAACTTCGTGTTCCATTTGTTACGATCGCGATATTGACACGACAATGAACACCAATGAGGTCATCGCCGCATCCTTGTGTTATAGTAGTAATGTGTTGTTCGTTGTGTTCGCGACATGCGTCATGCGTACAGTCGTACACCTGTCAGGGAATACCCCTGTAGACAGTTCAGCGATCTCGTATCACCGTGCACGACATTATGACCTAATTTAATTAGCCCTTAACGTACACATATTCTAAAACTTTAATGTGAATAAAAGTTACTTCGATTTTATCAGAATATCTATTATTATTGTAAACGAATTTATGCCAATGCAGATAGAAGAAGGTGTATGTTAAAAAATGATATTATTATGTTATAGTTTTCAAGTTTATTTTATTGTGACAATTTAGGAAGTTATCGTTTGATTCGCGTTTACGCTAGGCTAGGTGGCCCGGCCACACATATAAAACATTATGTAGTTTACAGTTAAATTATTGAATAATCAAGTAAAGTGGAGCGGCCGCGTATGGTTGCGTCACACTGGTACGATGTTCACTGGCGCTGTGAGGCTGCGCGCCCTGTTTTCGTAATTATTCTCCTAGATAATCGTTAAACCTTAAGTAAGTCTAAATAGGAACTATGAACACGTACAGGGTAGATGTTTTTGCAATACTCTGTGACTGGGTGTGGCACTCGCCGGTCGCAGTGCGGTGCTGGCGGCGACATCTCAATAACTCTCTCAGTACTGTTAACTTGACGCCGGCCAACTTCGCACTGCGCCGACTGTCACTATTCGCCCCGGCAGCACGGGCGGTTTGTCACCGCCGGTCGTCCAACGTCCCCCGGGGGCCCGGGGCCGCGAGTGCGGAGCACCCAGTAGGCGTCGCGTGCGCGCGTCCTGTGCGGCGCGCGGTGCGGGGCGCGTGTCGCACGTGTCGCGCGCGTGTCGCACGTGTCGCATGCGTCGCATGTATCGCTCGTGTCGCGCCGCGCACCGCCGCTAGCACGCGTAGGCCTAACACGTCAATTGCGACCGGCGACCGACGCCGCCATTGCTCACGGTAGTGCTCTGTTCTTTATACGAATTCTCGTAACTAATGTATCGGAGTAAGGTGGCCGTGCTGTGCTATGACGTCATATCCCCGGCGTCGTCACTCACAGCACTGTGAAATGCTCAACTGTGGAACACTTGACTTTCCACAGAGCTGTTCTGTGAACTACGACGTAGGGACTTAAAACCCGAAGTGCTATAATGATACGACCTACGATAAAATTAGATCTAGATACTGTTCTTATTTGATAACGTCCATAGCACAGTCACGGGTGACCAGCAGTAAGCATTGTATGTATCGAACAGTAATTAATCGTGTACACTGAATATTGAATGTTTTGTACTTATAATAAAGTCGCGCACAAGCAAAGAGGAATGGCTCAAAAAAAATGAAGTATCGTGTCCTCAATCGCGAAGTTGCGACGATTCGTAGGAACCGTTCACCACTACCGAACTACTGATTTAGAATGTTAAATATAAGTGATATTATATAATATAAAAATACGAATTTTAAACGAAAAAAAAAACGTTAAGACGTTGTAATTTTTCCGTTTGATTTTGTCCTTGTAAATATATTTGCTATATGATTTACTAAATGAATGTAACATATTATTAATGAAAAAATAGATGACACATTTTGAGTGTTTGTTTTTTTTTTGCTTTCACCTCTACCTTCACCTTTCAAGATGGGTTCGGCGATATACCTGCAAAGGGTAGTAGTGTACGCGCTGTCGAAGCAACCTTATTAAGCGAGACGCCACAGACCGAAACCGACAGAACCTGATAGCAAACGAGACGAACCTATTCTGCTGTACTCTGGGTGAATATACAAGAAGTACATTGTGTAAAATTTGGTATAGATGATGATGGGGATATTGTTTCTTTTGAGTCTAGGTAACTTAGGTTATTATCGCATTGTGGAGTCCTATAAAATAAATAAATAAAGTAAGATGAAAATAATTGGCATTCTTCTTCTTCGTCGTATCGATGATTCCTCAATCATATACGTTTTGACCAGAATTCAGCCACGGCAATAGCGTTGTTAAATGTTTAGATGACACAATGCGAGACACTGCGTGAGTGAATCTGGACACTAGGAGTAATACATGTTGAAATAATGCTCATCCCTTTTCTATTTGTGAAGAGGTCTTAGTTCCGCAGTGATGGCATTATGACAGTGAATTACAAATATGCTTCTAAAGGTGTGTCCAAATAAAGCGGCAATCGCGCGCGGCGGCCGCGCTCGGTTGCCGATTTAACAATATAACCGAAGAATTCCACGGCAGAAATGTGTCCTGCAAATGGCGCGCGTTGCTGCCGCGCTGTTGCCGCTCAATGTTTGGACACACCTTAACACAATCTTTTCATAAATACAAAGCTGGAAAAAATCTCGACTGAGTCAGGAAAGGATTTGCTTGACTTGAACTACCCAAAAATACTCACCTGTGTACAATCAATTCAATAGGATTTAAAAACAAAAGAGTGTTTATATCAACATGTTTATTAGTATTAAGTACACATTAAATAAGACTAGATATTATCAGTTGCTGCTCAGAAATAAACATGTTTCTGAATATACACCACTAGTATTGGAGAAAAAACTTGCCTTTGAAAGTCAGTTGCTAAAATAAGAATATACTAAGAAGAAATCTAAAACGAAATAGTCGTATCAGTACTCTCACTCCTTCGCTTAATCAAAAATCGTGCGAAGTCATCTTTCTCTGCATCGAACGTGGCGATCCTTTCACACTGAGCTGCTGTGGCCGCCTGCTGGATCTGTTCGCCGTAGGCCTTCACATCATCTCTCTTCTGTTCCACCAAGTACTTCCTCGACTCCATAAGAACCACTGCGTCATCACGCGCCATCGACCACACACTCGGCTTCACTCGAGGCAACATGTTATGTCCCACAAATACTCCATGGAACAGACCCTGGAACTGCGGCTTGTGAGGATAATGCTCCAAGGCAGACAATGACAAAAAGTGTACTTTCCCATAATCCACGTTAATGTAAGTATCACGATCTTCACGCAAAAGTAAAGGGGCTTCAGGTCCACTCTCGGATATCTTAGCGTCGATATTGGCTAGCACGACCATACCTAAATTCTTTTCTGTTTCCAAGTTCAAAGCAGTAGCGTCAAATTCTTGCCGATTTTCTATTTCGTAAAGCATTCTCATCACATTTCTTTCCGCGACATCCGTTGCCCGTTTATAGTTGACACCGTGGGAGGATTTCAACATCTGCGTATCTTCGCAATTGAGTCCATACCCTATGTATGGAGAGGTCACTATGTCTCCTAGATAGCCCCTGTGGAGGTATCTATCACCGCACTTATACACACCTGCAGCAAGGCTCACATTTGGTCGACACACTTCTGTTTCAAGCCACGTGAATGCCACACCGTGCTCTCGAAAATGTTTGTATTCCGGATAACAAATCTGGCTTCCGATTTCCTTCATCCTCATGTGATAATCCCAGTCGTACACACCCATTCTGGTATCGTATCTTATGCCAAGACTATGTCTCACACGGTGTTCCCACAGTTCACAAGCATTGAACTGGTTAGTGTTACCGGTAGTCCAGAAATTGATGAGGTTTTCCATGTAATCCCGCTCGCGATACTTCATCTGTTCAATGGAGACGCAGGGCAAAAGGCAGTTCATATACTCAGGGTTAGTCACCATCCCGACTAACTGACGAGCTTTGGCGATCAAGTACCTTGACGTGGCAGGTCGCAATAGCATATTCCCGTACACTTCTAGGTAGCGTCGAGTTTTCTCCAACAGCCCACATCGTGTGGTCTTCTCCAACGCCAGCGACGTAAGAAGGAGCTGCCTAGCGACCAGCTCCGGACATCCATCAACAACAAACAAGTTCATGTAGCGCCTGTTGTGTCGGTAAGCTTGCGCCAGCGTCTTGAGGAGATGTCTCCCATCGCAGCCTCCGATGACGAGGAAGTTGAGTTCGTAGGCATTTTTATCACCGTATTTTAAGTACTCTTCTTGCAAATCGATAGCAGGACTGATGCCCCAGAACATTTTGTGTGGTTGCGTCGGCTGACAGGTATAGAATGAAATTCATTGTCATGGCAACACTCAATGAAGCGTGTTTATTTGGCGAAGGGGGCGTTGCTATGGTTACGATCTATTTATGCAGTCGGGCCTCTGGGTTGATTGACGCGCGAACAGCTCGCTGCCGCAAAGGATGCATATATGAGATTATATCGCTAATTAATAAAAGGTCCTAGATAGTCGCTCGAGTGGCAATAAGGCCTAGCGCATACTCATAATTTTTAGTCGAACAACTGTTTAGTTGTGTGTCAATATATATGTGTGCTTATAGAAATATATTGAGATCATAGAACCTGCACTATCGACTCGATAGTTATTCGACAAATAAATCAAGAAGCTGTATGTGATTTGCTTTTGATTAAAATGTTGGACAACTATTGATCAAACGCTCAATTTGTATTGCGATCTATTGGTGTGCGCATACCATCAACTAAACAGTCGATCCGCGACTGATCAGTCTCGCATTAGCATTTGAATTGGCGCCACGTCTCTTGTCGCCATGGCTGGAAAATACCTCTCATGATATTTCGACACGGTTGGCGTAGTCATAGACTACTATTATATACTAGAGAGGTGTGGTAGTGGTTGAGCTATGTGGTTGAGCGATCGGCTGCTCCGCTGCGTGTCGCAGGTTCGATTTAGCTCGGAACAAATATTTGTATGGCCTACAGACAGTTGTGCCGGATCTGGGTGTCTTGTGTATTTGAGTTTAAACGTTTGTAAAGGCACCTACGATACTGCCAAAAAATCCTAGTGTGGGGCAACAATTTTATTTAAAAAAAAGACTCCTTTTCAACCGACTTTAAAAAAAGAGGAAGTTCTCAATTCGACTGTGTGGTTTTTTTCGTATGTTTGTTACACGATTACTCTGTCAATTATGGACCGATTTTGAAAGATCTTTTTGTTTGTAAGGGTATACTCTCGAGGTGGGCCTATTGTCACAAATTCAGGATCTGGTAAGGAGATCCCATGAAAATCGAGTGAACTCCTAAATACGTATAGAGAACAGTGATGGCCCAGTGGTAACGGCTCCGTTAACGTATCGTGAGTTCGAACCCAGGCAGGCGCTTTACTTTGTGTAAATTATTTCGTCACCACTACTTTTAAAACGGTGACGGAAAACATCGTGAGAAAACTGGTGGATTAAGGCCTATTACCTGTATGCCTGTGTTCCAGCAGTGGAAACATTATAAGACTGATAATGATGATAGCGATTTTGGTATTTTCAAAACAATGCAAGAATTTGCATTCAGAAAGTATAATTTGTTCAAGTGGAACTGATGAAGAAGACCACAGATGGCCACTGGAACTTTTCAATGATATGTATGTTTTGGGTATAGGATATCTCGAATAGTTAAATGACTGTGATGAAGCAAATATGAAAATTAAAAAAAGTAAAATATAAATTTATATATATTGATTGAGCTTCGACCGCAGAAACGATTACATTCTCCGATGTTGGCATTCGCAACCCTGGGATTCCTTGCGTTGAGAAAAAGTATAAACACTCACCTGGATAGGCAGGAATTGAAGGTATCACAGCACTCAGGACATGACGCCGGCCGGCGTTGCAGCTATTCAATATGCAGTACAAGTTCACGTTTTTGCTTGATTTCACTTCACAAGGAGGGTTACGAGAACCAATAAGTTAATCAATTTCTAGCGAAGCCGTTTGGGTAATTTTTAACCCTTTTTTAAACGGACACAGCGCGGGAGCAGTTATCTGCCCATCGCCATTTTTTTCAAGTCTTAGTTCGCACTCTCACCGCAGTGAGGCGCTAGCGTGGCACCAGCGGGATGGCGCCAATTTTAAATTAGGAAGGGCAACAAATTGGATAGGATATTTTGAAAGATAGGCTTAATGTTTATCCATTTCCCCGCACTCGAAATCGATCAGGCTTTCGCAAGTTAAAGGACTGCCAGTGTACAACTAGCAGTGCTCGAGAAATATAAAATTCAAACTTAATAAGCATAATTACCTAAGTGTCTAAACTATTTTAATTGAACAATACTGATCAATACACAATATTGTTCGAGATATAAGATAAGATAATAGTTAATTAATCGGTAGCGGACAGACCTTAACTACTGGTCTGCGCATAGTTTTACCGTTTGCAGTTCGGAGAGTCACAACCCTAACTATGTTATCTGATCCCGGATGGATCTGTTCTATGCGAGCTAATTTCCATAGTAAAGGTGGAAGAATAGGCTCGTTAACAAGGACTAAGTCGTTTAATTTAAGGTTAGGTGTATCTTTGAACCATTTAGATTTTTGTTGAAGCGTATGCAGATAATCACGTTGCCAAGCAAGCCAAAAACTTATGCGTAATAACGTGAGTTATTTTCTTAAGCATTTTCCAACGAGAACGCGGACATAAGCATTCACTAACAGGTTCTTCAGGTAGTGAAACTAAAGGACCTCCTGACAGGAAGTGTCCTGGAGTCAAAACGTTCGATTCTTGCGGGTCTGGAGACAAAGTACAAAGCCGGCGTGAATTTAACACAGCTGGAAGCTGTGTTAAATTCTTTAGCGAGAATCGTAATAAACTCTTCCAGAGTTAAAACTTGAGCACCAACTGCACGCTTAAGGTGATATTTAGTTCGTTGAATCTTTGCCAGAGAAGAAAGCTTAGAAGTTAACGTCAGAAGCGGGTTATCAGATTCCGTAGCATGTAGGCTGCTTGGAACAGAAGTTTTTAATGCCGGCGGTTCTGCATTTACGAGCAACGTACGTTTGCAAGGCCATTTATTAGGCGACATTTGCAACCAAGAAGGCCGACTCCACCAGAATGGGTGATCAATTAATTCTGAACAGAGAACATCGCGACTACAACAGTCGGCCGGGTTATCCTCAGTGGACACGTGAAACCAAAATTCGGGACCAATTAAATCGGTTGCTTACACGACTCGATTTGCTACATACATTTTTAGCAAATGAGGTGCCGTGTTGAGCCAAGATAGGGTGGTGGTACTGTCCGAGTAGGCTTTCATAGAATTTATGTGAATTTTCTCTTTAAGTAAGTTGTGCATGTGTGACATAACTTGTGCTAGAAGCACAGCTGCGCTTAACTCAAGCCTATTTATCGTTGTCGGTTTTAACGGAGCCACTCGAGATTTACCTATTAAAAGGTTAGTGACCGTGGTAACTTCATCCACAACAACACAAAGATAGACACAACAGCCATACCCTTTGAATGAACCATCACAAAACCCTACCAAATGCACTTCGGCAGGACTAGAGGGCATAATCAGTCTCGGTAGTGAAATATACTGTAAATCAGATAAGTTAGCTGCAATTAAATGCCACACCTTAGCTAGATGTGGTGGGATAGCTTCGTCCCAACCTAAAGCGCCACATATCTTGTAAAAGCGACTTTGCAGAAAACACCACCGGGCTGATCCAACCGAGTGGGTCGAATATACGGGCCACTATAGAGAGGATAGATCTCTTAGTAAATTTAACGTCAAACGAGTCTGAAAACTTGTAGGAGAAATTGTCGTACGATGGATTCCACCGTATACCTAATATCTTGACAAACTCATTTCCAGCATCATCAAAGGATTTGGAAGTCTGAAGATGGTCAGGTGGAAAATCAGTCAAAAGACTTGGAGTATTCGTACTCCACTAACGAAGTTCGAAATTACCCTTTGACAATAACGACGTAACATCCTCTTTTAATTGTTTCGCTTCATCAAGAGATGAGCATCCCGTAGTGATGTCGTCCATGAATGTATCTTCACAAAGAACTTGAGCGGCATGGCTTGAGTATTCAGAACCGTGATCCTCAGCAAGCTGCTGACTCCATAAGTCACGGTATTAAGCTCATACTCTTTCAAAGCCTCATTAGGCTCGTCACGCCACAAAACGTGTTGATAACACCTGTGCTCAGGACGTATCAATATCTGGCGGTACATTTTACAAATGTCCGCAGTGAAGACAATGTTATGAAGTCGGAATTTCGTAACTAAATCGACGATGTCAATTTGAAGTTTCGGTCCAACATGAACTACATCATTCAGAGAAAAATTATTTGTAGTCCGACTGCTAGCGACGAAGACTACCCGGAGTCTTGTCGTAGAGCTATCTGGACGCACGACGCAATGATGTGGAATTATATAACGATCAGTAGTCGAAGAATCTGCAGGCTGCATATGTCCTAGTTCTTCGTACTGGTGCATAAATTCCTTATAATCAGCTTTCAGCTCGGTCTGATTAATAAGACGCCTTTCTAAGCTGAGAAAGCGATTAAAAGACTGGCGAGACGAATCGCCTAAAGAAGGCGCATCCTTCTTTAACATTATAGTTACCACGTAACGACCTTCACGTGTACGGTAGGTATCCTGTTTATACATTTGTTCACAGAGATCATCTTTAGGACCGGAAATTTTACATTTCGGCGGTTCTTCACAATCCCAGAACCGTTGAACGATATCTTTGAGCGTGCAAGAGGACGCGAGGAGTGACGTAACGGATTCACTGTGAATATTGTTAGGTGGTGTTTTATGAAAATATTGACCACTTATCACCCAGCCGAATACACTAGACAAGGCGCAAGGTAAACCGGGACCGGGAGTGAAGCGTGAGCCAGTGTGTATTTGATCAAAACACTCCACACCTAACAGTAGATCGATCGGACCGGATCTATCGAAGTCGCGGTCGGCGAGATCAAGATGCTTTAAATGCTCCTTGACGTGCAACGGTAACGTTGACGAAGGCAGCATGGAAATAATTTTAGGTAAAACTACTAAAGGTAAGTCGAATTTAGGCGACTCACAAGAATGAGGTATTATTGAAGCGAAAGTATATCCTTTTATGTCATAAACATTACTCTGCACGTGCTCACGCAAGTGTTTAAAGAATAACACATTTATTTTTTTATTTCAATTTCCGAACGCATCTCTTCTAATATTCAAATTATGGTTTTTATTCGACCGCAGTATGAGTTAGCTATCCTTCCCTTTCCCTCCTATCCCGCTCCCATACCGAAGAGAGAGAAGGAAGACTCGCCGCATGCGCCCAATCGCGGCGCATCTACAATAACCAACGAAGAAGTATCCGCCATATTCGCTGTTGAAGGTTCGAATCACCGCAACACCGCTCCGCAATATTTTATATTAAACCGCATTTAACCGCACAGTTTTCTATCCAAACCGCTTGAACTTTACTAATGTAGCCGGCACACGTGTGTATAAACTAAATTGCAAGTGATAGTGCAACCTACGTAGGAACATCAGCACAGCAGGCCTGCAACAACGTGCACCATCATAATCCACCTCAAGTAAGTCCATACTCCTTTCCCTTAGCTCAACTCATACTGTGTGTCATATTCTACATTCCAATTACTCTCATTCTGTCTATTTACAATCCGCAAAAAATCTAGTTCCCCGCACCCGCTACGGTCCTTCGAAATACCCCCAAGTTAAATGAATGGTCTACACATTATTCACAGCCCGAGACCGGTAACGTTCAAGTTACATTTTCTTATACGTAAACTTAGGCGGCGCACGCATGCGCTGGTGATGAAAGAATCCATCGAACCGCTGTCAATAACGGCGCGTGCACACTACAGCGAGCCGTCCGCGTGACGTAAGCGAACCACCGCTGAGCCAAGAATCTTCGTACTACAATTTGGACTCGAAGTTTGTGACGTAATACAAGTAAGTGTGCTAGTAACTTCAGCAGAACTTTCGTTATTCTCGTTTGAATTAACAGAAGACGTTAAAAGGCTTTTATTTTCCACATGTAATAATGTGTTATGTTTCGCGTTACAAACAAAACATGTGGTTTTAGATTTGCAAGTATTATTATCGTGACCGGGCCTCAGGCAATTGACACACAAGTTCAATTTCTTAACGAATTGTTGACACTGTTCAAGTGTCATAGAATGTAACTTGCCGCATCGGTAAATAGAATGGTTTTCATTACAACGTAAACAAGCTAATGAGCCCGAGACATTATTATTATTTTGGTTCGTAGATGCTACAAATGATGATGACCTATGCTGACCCTTATTACGAAACTGTTTATTGTTATTAGAAGAGTTCGATGGAGTAGTCGAAACCGAGACAGGTTGACTAACTTCCAGAATCTTTATATAATTTTGTAAATAAACAATTAAGTCATTGACCTTAGGAATCTCGTGAGTATTTTGTAACTCGAACCGTTCCCTAGTTTCAAGGTCAAGTGATAGCGATGCAATGTGAAATAAGATAAATTCACTAAGCTCATCAATTTACAAAGCACGTAACGCATTTACGCTTTCATATAACGCATTGGTCAGTTCGGATAAATTTTCAAGTGATGGCTTGTTAATTTAAATATTTTTTCTAGATAAGTATTTGCTAATATGCGCTTGTTGTCATATCGATCTAATAAAAGATTAAAAACCACGGAATAATTCGACCCGGTTATAGGTACGCCCCTGGCTAAGGTCAGTGCACACCCAGACAAACACGACCACAAATAATGAAACCTATCCGTATCCGAAAGTGAACTATTGTCATGAATAAGCGGGATGTAACTATCCTTGAAGGTCTGCCAGTTTCCTATTTTACCATCGAAATGCGGTATTTGCAATTTAGGTAATTTCACTTGAACAATAGAACCATCTCGACGACAATGTGTGGACGGATCGGCGACTGCAGGCGCGTGTGGCGCAGGCAGCGACGTCGCAAGCAAAGTTTCGGCAACTTCGATAGACGTATAATACAAATCATCAAATGACAACATCGCACTCAAATCTATTTCTGACTTGGGTTTTAACTTTAACTGTAATCTATTGACATTTTCGCTAGACTCCATAAAAGCAACCCTAATCTGATCAATCTTTTTGTATCCAGCCTTGAAAGTAGACAGCTTTGAACTATCTTGCAGGACATTTTTAGACAAATCGTAGATAATCTGCATACACTTGAAATCATATTCGCGTCTTTTAAGGGACGCCTGTAATTCAATTTCATCAGACATATTTGTTAACTTATGTATTCACGATTTATAAATAAGATAAGAACGTAGGTAGGTAAGTACCTATCCGAACTTCAAGCGAAATATACTTTAGGCACTATTATGCATACCTACTTTGGATTGGCAAGTAATACCAGTTATGAATTTAAATATGTAGGTATAAATACCTATTACGATTCAGTCACTTATAAGTTATCACTTTTATTCGTAATAAAATGTAGGTAGGTAATTTCTCGAGCAAAACTATTTGACCAGGAAACATTCCTATTAGCTTTATACCAACATCAGTTATTGCAAGAAATAGTCATACAAGAAATACCTATTTAATTTAAGGTTTCATTTCAAACCTTAAATACGATTCAATTTTCTGAATAAATAATAATGATCAATGAGGGTAGGTTAGGTACAATCGTGGTCCGCTGGCCAGGTTGGCACGTTGCGGGAACCCGACTTGAACGCCTACCTTTTGCGTTGTATATAGAAATTCTTTTATATATTTATTTAACTCGTGATTCTTACTTGTTAATTTTTTAAATTAATAAGAATACACGATATTACAACGCAATATGTTTCATTCAACGAGATTTTATGATTAATAAGAGAATGTGAGGGTAAGTAGACACCTCACAGGAGGCACCAAAAAGAATGACTGAGCTTCGACTGCAGAAACGATTACATTCTCCGATGTTGGCATTCGCAACCCTGGGATTCCTTGCGTTGAGAAAAAGTATAAACACTCACCTGGATAAGCAGGAATTGAAGGTATCACAGCACTCGGGACATGGCGCCGCCCGGCGTTGCGGCTATTCAATATGCAGTACAAGTTCACGTTTTTGCTTGTGTGACTACCGTGTCATTTATCCTAAATTAATTATCAGATATAATATTTATATTTAAATAACCACGTGCAGGCATAGCAAGAAAGGCATTCATTATAAAAAAACACCTTAAGATGCCGACATCTGGCAGCTATTAACGTTGGACTGGTCGTCGCCGGGCGTGCAGACAACAGGACAAAGAAATTGACCATTTTACGATAACACGTGTGGAGTGTTGTATAGAAGAGGTTCGCTTTAATGGCCAACCCAAAACAATGGAGAGATTGGGCAAGAGGCTGCAAGCCGTGAACAGAATACCGTGGTATATTTTAGAAATCGCAGGCGCCCGAAGGCGGCGCATGGCGGTGTGCGGGCGCCGGGGTTCTATAGACGGCTAGGGCAGGTAGTGAACCCAAGGATGTTGGGAAGGGGACGAGGACACTTAGCTTTAGGCAGGGAAACAGGACGGACTGATTTTGAGAGATCAAGAGAAGTCGAGTTATAGGGTATTACTTTGGAACCAATAATTGAAAGTCGTGTCGTTTTAAATATCGTGGTAACGAGTTTAATTATTTAAATTATAATTTAGTCTTATTTCGTAACAGTATTGTGTGAGTGAGTGCCTGAATGATTGGGTAAGTTTTAATCTTTATATAACGTAGGTAGGGACAAATCACTAATGTACACTTTATTCTAGCATGGCGAGAACTTGTATTTATCTCCTAATCCTAACCTTGACAGATATTTGTCACTAGCATTTGGTCTAGGGAAGCGGTGAAGTCTTCCTTCACACTTACAAGCGCTAATTTCATCAATTGTTACACTCTACGATTACCAATTTGATTATGGGCCATTATTGACAGTTAACTGACATAACACACATGGAAGGCGGAACCGCTAATATTCACTATTTGTATAAAATAGGCTAAATGGCCTCCTTTAACTGGGAACGTAGGATAACCAATTGTTTGTTGACAAATACTGGTTCCTATAGAAGGTCTGGCTCAGAACACTTTGCGTAATACTTGCTGTCGCTCAGATCCAGGGAGGGGGGTAGGCTTCACACGGTAGGCTTCACAAAGAACCCCAAATTACATCGTCTAAAGACGCTTAGGGAACGTTTCTCGTTAAAACCACACCACGCCGTTTTGTAGGCAGCTCAAAATCGTCACTATTTAGCGAGACACGATATTGGATGGGTACTGCTCCTTAGCGGTCCCGAAAATCCACGCAATGGGCAGATTAAGGAAATGAGAAGCGACGACTAAATCCGCTCCAACGTACGGCAAGTTTTGGCAATGAATTCTGCACCAGACCGAGTCTGCGCTACGCCTGCATAGTATTGTATTGTGTTAATAAAGGTTGTGTAGATCGAGGGTGAGCTATTTATAGTGCGCGTCCAGTAATTCTGGGAGATGTCTTGTTCAATGGCAGAGGCGCTTAGGCACAAACTGTCCTTTGTTTTAGGATTGGGTAAGACATGTTTAAGTTTAGGGAAACATGTATTGCTTGGACCGTTGCGTAGCCTTCTCTAAGGCCTCGTGTTCTAGGTCCAGCATTACACGTACGACGTGCCTGCTGAACAGGCGGTCTCACGTCACTCGGGTGGGAAATCTAGGCTAATATCAATGAACTCATTAACGTAAATCAAGTAAACGTGTTTAACAACGCAAGCGTAGCGTTCCTTCCTATTTCCTTCCGTTAGGTAAATAATGCAATTCGCAAACCTTTATCTAGTTAACTTAATCACAATTGTTTTACCTATAAAGCCCTTAAGGCTAACAGACAGAAATGTGTGCTGGAAGTTTGTTTCATCATTTCTTCTTACCAGCTATTGCACATAGGAAATGATGGCGGGTTGGGCGCATTTTGGGGCTGTCTTTAGGAGAGTTGATCTAATCAACTCCAGTTACTTCTAGAGTTAAAACTCTCTGACAAAATTATTTAATTTGTATTTGTATTAATTCTTGAATGTATATTCATTACTCGTGACCACTTTTCGGTCTTTGATTTAATACTCTATATATTAGTGTAAAGGGTTTCTCAAACAAGATTCAGTTAATTATAACAATTTAGTTTATATCCCTTAGGTTACATTTTATCCTTCTAAACCACTTCCAAGTTATAAATTTATAACTGTGAATTCCAAAACAAAACAAAACATAATTTGGTTTTCACTATAGTCGGAAGAGAACCGTCCAGTCAATGGTGCGAGGTTCATTAGACAGCGCGGTATGGTGGGGCGCTGTCTCTCTTTAATCAAAAGAGCCGACCTTAACTCTAAATCTAGGGCACGTTTAGGAAAAACGAAATTTTTATCAGGCTAGGGTCTTTTAGGAACTGTCACACTTGATTTCACTTCACAAGGAGGGTTACGAGAACCAATCAGTTAATCAATTTCTAGCGAAGCCTTTTGAGTATTTTTTAACCCTTTTTTAAACGGACACAGCGCGGGAGCAGTTATCTGCCCATCGCCATTTTTTTTCAAGTCTTAGTTCGCACTCTCACCGCAGTGAGGCGTTAGCGTGGCACCAGCGGGATGGCGCCAATTTTAAATTAGGAAGGGAAACAAATTGGATAGAATATTTAGAAGGATAGGCTTAATGTTTATCCATATATATTTAAAAATGTTCTAATGAAAATTGTACCATCGAACTGATCAGGTGATGAAGCCGGAAAGTAGACACCGGATCTCCGTAATAAAACAATGTATCACACTCGTGTACAGGCTCGTTAGAATTGTTATGAGAAGCCCTTTGGCTATAAATGATTTTCATGGTAAAATAAGGTACCAAAACTAAAAAAAGAAAAATAAAAACTTTATAACAAAAAAAAATAAACCGACTTCAAAAACAAACTTTCTTTTAGGAAGTCGTTGTCAAAAACTAAAAAATATAGGTACCTAAATAAAACATGTGAGTTAAAAAATCGACGCTCGATTGCATCAATTGTATGCGCATCTTCATCGACTAAACGGTTTAGTTGTGTGGAATTCACGAGAAGTACACAACTCGACAGAAAAGTTTGATCAATGCAAAAGTTGTGAGTATGCGCTAGGCCTAAGTTAAAGTATCGATTTATACGGGAATGGTAACATGTCTGTAACCTGGGTAGTGTCTATTTTTAATACGTCCACGAGAAAGTTGTATACAATCGATAAGTTATGGAAACTGTTACAATATACCGGATAAAAATTATTCAGTAATATCATGGCCAAGTTTGACGATATTCAACGTGGTGGAAAATCCTTAATGAGATCCACACGGAACCAGGAGAAGTATAGCAGCAGAAAGAGTTAGCCTATATCCAGCAGTTGGCAAATTGGGCTGAAATGATGATGTTCGATGATGATCTTGAAGATGTTCTAACTCACAGTCGCCAGTCCCATTTTGGTAAATCAGGTTTTCTGTTCTGTTTGCCTATCCGTGCTGCTGAAAGAGGGTAAGGTCTTTGTCGGAAACCGGTAAGTAGGTATAGCATAGTGTAATTTGCTGTGCTGAATAATAACAGCCGCTCAGATCAATCTTCAAAGTTAATCAGCACTTACTGAGGCTGGACCGTGGATGGATGACCGTCCATTATTCACCGTTCGACCCTCCATGGGATATAAACGACCAAAATTCGACGATATACACCGAGACTCTTTCGTGTCCCGGAATGCATCGTCTCGAAATCCGTGTCCGTGATTTAAGTTCCGAGTTCAAAATGTTGTGAATTATGACAGATTATGACGGATAGAGTTTGGATGTAGTGCGTAAGGTTCCCTATAAGTAGCACTACGGCTACTTTGGAACCGAAATTTCACGGACACTGATCAAATGTATTGCGTAACCATCTTTAGGCGATATATACGCCCCAATGTTAATCGTGTTGTTAATTATTTTTTTAAAGTAAAACTATTTATTATACGAAAAAACCATGTTTAAAAAATAATGTTCATGAAACAATAATGAATATATATTTTGTCAAACCTTTTAACCTAGCTGTTACTAAGTAGTATGCTTTAGAAAGTTACCGTTTTACGGCACTAAAGCGGATGTAGGCCCTTAAGATGTGTCTTTGATCCTGAAAATCCGATAGCAGTCTTGCCAAGGGGTATTGTATTACCCTGCAACCTGGTTGTGAGGGTCAGTTACGCAGTCGCTCCTTGTAAAACACTGATGGTTCTCAACCGGTTAGACTAAAACCTTACTCCAACATAGTTGGAACGGCTAGGCAGATTAATTGTGATATAAAAGAAAACATCATAATAAAACACAAGCGATATCTTAAAATAGTTTATATTAAATAATTTCATAATATAGTAAATGCCTCTGTGATTATAAATATTTAACTATCAAAAATAGTTACGATAAGCCTGACCAAGAAGACAGTGTTGTATTCGAGCATTCAATGTTGCAAATAGAATAACGTGAAATTAGGTAGGTTAGGTACTGAAGAAAGAAATCTGTATGTAAGTAAATATTTTGCTATATGAAATATATCTTTACTCATATTCCAAGTCATTTCCTCCACTCGACCGAGCCTTGACTCAAACAAATTAAAAGTTGTATCTTGTTATGTATTGACATTAACGTTCTCGATTTGAGAGACAGATTCGAGTGTAGTGGAGGAAATTGCTTCAAAAATACTTATAGGATTATCGAATTTAAATTACTTTAACATAGAAATAGTCTTCTGGTCTTTTCACTTAACTATTTTGTTCTTTATATACAATCTACTACTACTACTAATATATGTACAGTATTACAATACTAGTACTAGTATTATAATAATAATAATTACATTCTCTTTAACTAATAGCTTCTGCCCAGTGAGCTGTATAAGGTCGGGGTAGCTCGAGCATGAAAGTTTAAAAAAGAAAACTACCGATGTGGACGCCATTGTAAAAGGTTTATCATAATATCCATTTACAAAAAAAGATCTGTATTTTTTATATTCTGACATGGTTATTTCTACTCGAGCTGCCAATTTCATACACCTCATTGGGTAGGCGCATATTAAAAACCATTCGTAACATCGTTATTCTCTATACGAATAATATTAATTTTATATTTGGTATCAACTACTATACTAAAACAATTTTAGGATTGAGATATACATTGTAGTTCGGTGTCCCTAGCATAATGTATGCAAGAAGAAGATAAATTGAATATTTAAAAATATCATTGATTTTAACTAACACTGGACGACACTCAAAATCTAATCAAATGCGCCTTAACAAAAGCACTATTGAATTTTGAACTCTCGTCTCAATACCTACAGTTAAAAATCAAAAAGTGAAATAATATTTAGGCGATCATTTCGGTGTTTTAGTGAATTGGCATTACTTGTTACAACCACCTGGCTTGGATATTTCAATTAATTGTGGCCATTTTATTAATGCTTCCTACTTCACATAGCCCATACAGTACTCAGTACTAAAAGTCCTTAAGTTCTAATACATTATTAGCTCTTCTACTAAAAATATCAAACTAGCATATACCTAGTTATAATTAATTATTTGGTAACTATCTTTGATGCTTACCTTTGCGTTCCGTTACAAGCTAGCAGCTACGAGTTACAAGTAAATCAGTCATGTGACTGTATTTTTTTTTTTAAAGCGTGGAACAGAACGCATTTTAGAAACAGACTAGAAAGTGTATTTCATGAAGCGTACCTTTTACACATAATACTGGTATCGTCAGATATAGGAATAATGAAAGTGATACTAAATAACCTAGATATTAAAATCTGACAATACAAGACCTGTTCAGAAGAAGATCTGTTCAGATTTGCCACAATCATAACCACTCCGCAGACAATAATGTAGTCGGACACAAAAGCAACTTTAAGTAAGAGAATTTATTTGCTGTTGAATTTAACGAATATTGCTTATGCGTGGTCAAAACATCTCGACCACAAAATCAACCGGTCGACCATATCTTGATGACAAACTCATCCAATAAGTGGTTGCGTTGTCCGACCACATCATCATTATCCTTTTAATGATCCCACTGCTGGGGCACAGGCCTCCTCTCTGTGATTTCTCAATCTCTGGGAAATCTCTGGGAATGGGCCGTAACCCGTCACAAGTATTCGAATTTTTGGTTTTATGATCTAGTAGGTTTTAGCTCCTCATGATGTTTTTCTTCACCGCAACACCGCAATTAAGCAATCCTTCACTGTAATTTGGTGTTACAACAAAATTCCCATTCTTTTGTCGCTGTGGAATTGTTGTGTTTATGGCACTCCTGAATAGACCTATAGCCTTGTGTATGGCAAACTTATGATTGAAAAATAACTATAATACATATTAGTACTTTGGCTAAGATAATCTTGATGATGAATGAGAGAGTGAATTCTGGGACATAACTGTTGACCACACTTTGATCAAATCACACACTGAGCGATGAAAATTGATGAACGATTTTAAATTAAAGTTTACAGGATACATATAGGATCTTTAGAATACATTTCAACAAGGAATAAAGTTTGCTATAAAATACAATAAATAAACAGTCTACTGAAAGTAGTTTTATTTAACTATTTAGAGACGAATAATTTACATAAATAAAACTTACAACAATCATACTTAATACTTGAATAAGGTAACAGAAGTCCTAATTAAGTAAGAGTATAAATAAATATAAACAGAGAACATACAATCTTTGTTTCTCTAGTCTACGAAAGTTTAAAAATAATAGGCTGCTGCATATCACTCAAGAAAAAAACACGATTTCATTATTGTAGCCCCATAATTATGTAAGTAGAAATATTAACAACCAAGGAACTATGTTGTAATAGGGTTTGAAGACATTCACAATGATAAGCAAAACTCCTGGAATGTAAATGCATTAATATTCTCAAAAGTTAAAATAGATAAAATCTGTGCGGAACTACAAATTCAATTCTTGTAGGCAATCACTACTTATTATTCTGGGAAGAAATGTCACTGGACTTTTTTCTCAACCGGTCCATTTTGGAGGACCTCGCTTGTTTTCGTCAAGAGAATCTCGAGTCGTCAGGTGACGCTAAAGACCTAGGCTTTGAAACCTTCGCTTCCACTGAGTTCTGAGGAGCACCTCGGAAGCCAGGACCTGTACTCCTGTTAGTGTACGTCGAAGAAGTCACTGGAATCTTGCGAGTCTGCTTGATCTTCAACTTGTTCAGCCAAAGATCTCGCGTCTTTTTGTTCCCAACGACAAAGAATATGAACAACACAAACCCTTGGAAGGTAGCCGTCAAAGCGAACAAGTAAGCCAACACGACATTGTAGGCAAACAAACCAAATATCCACGGTAGACCGAACAAGAATACAAGTAAACAGCTGACGGAGGCACAGCGAACAGCTTCGTTAGAGTCGCCGTGCCTCGTGATCCCTCTGTTAGTAGCAAACACGGAGCGCACTATCAGAACGAATAGCGTCCAGTTTGCGAGCAGCATGACCGCGATGGGAGCATACACGGCCAGCCAGAGCCCGAGCCCTGAAGGATAGCAGAAAGCTCCCGTCGGGGTCTTCTCTTCGAAGCGTCCCGCGTAAGAGTGCGGGTCGACTGAAAGGAGGATACCGACTATAGCACAGGGAACTCCCCAAGAAAACGCTGAAGCCCGCAGCAGTTTGTGCGAGGCGTCGCGAGTGAACACCATCACCAGTCTTCTGTATGACAGTATAGCGGCCATTAACATCCAGCAGAACGACGCTAACACAGAATAGTGTAACAACACTCCTATCAACATACAGGAAACACCATAGTGATCAAACTTTACAAAAACTATGACTAAGAAGCAGATGATGAGCAGTAATATGGAGATGCAGAGTTGCAGCCAAATTTTATTGCTGAAGTCTCTTCGCCAGGATCTGAAGAGTGCGGCAGTGATGCCTATGATGATGAGACCGAACATGGACAAGCAGCAGCCTATGATGGAGAGTATTTCGAGCACTTGTTCGTTTCGCTTGGAGAAGACAGCGCGGGGCACGAGGATCTCCGCGAAGTGCGTGAGGTGGTTGCAGCGGCACGTGTCAAGCATACCTGGCCGCGTGGCGCGGATGAAGGTGCAGCCCTCCTGGGACCAGTAGCCCTGCCCACCTTCAAGGAAGTGCCAGAAGGCACACGCGCGGCTTTGGTTCCGTTCGGGACCATCCCCGATGGAACTGAAGTGGATGTCCACCGTCTGTAACACAGAAAAAAATGTTTTTTGAATTTTTGGCCATAATAAAATTAAACTTCAGTTTGTCTTATTTCATTTTCTTTTACATGAAGCTGTAACATACTATGTAATTTTATCAAATAATGAACTTAATGCTATAAATTCATATGTCATCATTCAAAGTCATCGCCAGTAGATAATTAGATTACTGTATCACGGAATTTCGATATATAAAATGTCGATGTTCTGTATACGTAGTAGTACGGCAGTACGTCACATCGTTTGTTATTGCGACGTGCTCTATTTCTCATCGTCGAAGTTCCATGAAACAGGCCTCTCTTTAGTTCGTTGTAAGGAGAATGAGATTTCAAAACGCACCTCTCCACTATCAAACTCGGTGACATTCTCAACGTTAACGCTCAGCACCCTGCTGTTGACGAAGTAGTCATCAGACTTGGCGTGGAAGGCGCGGTCGTTGCGGAACACCACGAAACTGATGCGGCGAGAGGATGTGGCTACTGAGTCAGGCAGCTTCACCACCGCCTCGCTTCTCTCTAGTTGTAAGTTGGCTGAATCGAATTCGTCTGTGGATTTATGGGTAAGAATGGTTAGATAAATATTTGTTTAAGCCTGATGAAGGATATCATTTACAGGTTCTAAACACCACCCTACGCTCCATATCTCAAGTAGCGCAAGTTGAAAAATATCTAGGCAAGGTGTAGCCTGGCCATGTCGCACGAATGCACTCAGAGATATGGACGAAGATTATCTCACACTGGACGCCTGAGGGAGGACGTCACCGTCTGGGGTCTAGGTCAACCGCGACTAAAGTAGTGTGACGATCTGATCACGTTTGCGGGTCAAACTTGGCCTGAGATCACGCAAGACCAAAATTTTATAAAGAGGCTTTTGCCTAGCAAAAATATAATAGGTTCTGGTAGAACATCGACCGTTCTTACGAATTATTTAGTGGAACACTTCTCAAGCACATTGATAATAGCAATTAGTTCTTTTAACTATTTTCTTTGAGTATCAGACAAATCTATCTTATAAAAGCGTAAGGTCACTCACCTATCACGAAATATCGAAAACCGGTTGACGTATAAAGATGAAATTTGGCAGGGAGGTTCCTCAAAAGCCGTCAGTGCGCACTCAGAAATAATTTTTGGATATTCTACGCCTAAGGGGATAAAGAGGGGGTTGAAAGTTTGTATGGAATTTCTACGTTGTTAAGTTGGGCACGTGAAATTTTAGATTTACGCTGCTGGTTGATAAAAAAAATGTATGTATTTATTGGTTTTTGGAAATGCCCACCCTAAAGGGGTTAAAAAAAATAGAAATCCTTATGAAAACTGCAATAATGTAAACCAAAGTAGCAAAATGTTGCCTATATAATTCATTATTTGGCGTGCGCTGAAAAGGCTACTAATGATACGTAAAAATTATGTACTACATAATTAAGGTTCTCATTATTACCTACAAAAAAGCCAGCGAGATAACATATCTCACTTAGCTCTAGCTCTAGATCATTTAGTAAAAATAGCAGCTTTTGTGTTCTAAAATTTAATTAGATCCCAGGTAGAAACAAAACATTCAAACAAACAAACTATTTATATTTGAATAAATAAGAAACAAAACATTCTTATTTATTCAAATATAAATAGTTTAACAATTTGGTAGGTAGGGTAGGGTAGGGTAGGTAGTTAGGTAGGTAGGTTAGGTGGGTGGGTAGGCAGGTACGGTTGGGTAAATAGGGTATGTAGCATAGGATAGGTATGAAGGGTAGGGTAGGTAGGTATGTAGGATAGGGTAGGGTAGGTAGATTGATCGGTAGGGCAAGTGAATAGGTTGGCAAGTAGGTAAGGTAGGTGGGTAGGTAGGTAGGGTAGGTTAACCCTACCTGGGTTGACAGGTAGGTGGTAGGTATGTAGATAGCCAGATGACGGGAGCGAAGCCGCGGGCGTCAGCTAGTGGTTGATAAAAATAATTCATGTATTTATTGGTTTTTGGATATTCTACCCGTAAGGGGTTAAAAAGGGGTTTGAAAGTTTTTATGAATTTTTTTTTGGAAATTCTACCCCTAATAAACTTGGCATAAATACTAGCCTAAGTAAATAGTTAGTAGTTCAAAAGTATTAAAGTTTACATTATTTTAGGGGGTATTAAAGATTTTTCGAGAATGCTAAGGGCTTCTTTTTAAGATGTAAGGAGCACTAAGAAGGGATTTTTGGCAATTCAACCTTTAAGGGAGTGAAACTAAAAAGTCATCTGTAGGTTAAAATATGGATCACGCTAACGAATTCGCGGGCGAAGTGCTAGTAAATAATAATCTTCAAATCGCCATGGTTCAAATGCAACAAAATGCCAGTGGTTCCTGTAATAATAATCCTTCTAGACGCAAAAGTTTGTGAAGATGGATGAATCTTTGTTTTTCGTTCACGCAAAAACTACTGAATAGATTTTGATGAAGCTTTAGCAGAATAACACAGACTATAGTTTTGATAAATTGGTTAAAATATTAATTCCACGCAAGGAGTATAAAAGGGCCTTTTCCTTTTATTTTTAAATCGTGAATATGATTTGTGTGAACTCTCTGTTTTGTGTGAACATAAATAAATAAACTCTGATAATATTTCGTATTTCCTACCAGTCTATCGTTGCCATGTCTATTGCATTAAACGGCAATTACGTTACACATGTTACCACTGATTCAGATTAGTTCGGCGTTGCGTTCAATGCCGTGCTTTATGAAACGTGAACCAATCTATTGAAAACGATGGGAATTTTGCAGAAAAAGATAGTTTTTTTTTTTCATTTGACGCATAGTCTTGTAAGAAATCAGTAAACCTGACAACCAAAGCTTATGGCGTAATTTCGCGTGGTCATTCACCCGCAGTTAGGATGTCTACGGAATTTAGGTTGGAGATCTTTAATTTTATTTACGGGGGGAAACCTTCAAAAGGCGCCCGGACTATAGGGGAAAAGTACTGGGAATGTGGGATTTTTACCTCACTAAAGCACGTTTGACCCCTGTAATCACTTAAAAGACCAAATGAATGAAAAAAAGATCGTCAATTACACTCTTCATCAGACAAGTTCTCAAGTTCAAGCAAGTGTATTTACATTAATGCTTAATAAATAAATAATAAAATAGTTTAGTCGATTAGCAACTATTTAAACTGCTCCAGTTGATGTCGTGTGGTATTAACAGTTATGCCATCCCACCTGGCAGAAAATATACGGAATAGGGTGTAAAGTCCAGCAAAGTCCATTGAAAAGGGAAGATCCTCCGAACAGACGGGTATTGCAACGACCAATGGTTATTTTCAGGGATGTGATCAAATCGCATGGAGAACTTATAATGCGTGATGTAAGATTTTTGTAACGTCATGTTTTTTTGAAGTTCGAATGTGGTGGTATAGATTCCGCTACAAGATCATTTAGTGTCTACGTACCTCTAAGAATCTCGAAAGCTTCAGCCGTGAAAGTATCCTGCTCTCTAGCAGCTATCCTAAGACCCTTCACTGGCTGGTTGGGGTCAGCGTTAGTCACCAACAACGCTATATTGTCTCTAACGGTCGTCGCGTTTTCAAACCCGTCCAGGTCAAGTCTCGATCCAATCCCGTCTAGAAGATGTAGTAGCTCCCCAGGGATGGACAAGTCCAGATTTTCTGCTAGAAGTCCATCTACCTGAAAATGGGATGCGCTTGAAGGAGTTTTTCAATGTGGTCTTATATAAAGTTGGTGAAGATCTGATGAAGATCTTTGGAGATAAACAACATAATTCTTCAATAAATGACGGTTAATCTCTCGGGATTATTGCAATCGCATGTCTTTTTATTGTACATTATTAAAGAACTTGCCCGCTAAGTAAGAAAAAATAAATAAATAAACCTATTTTATAAAAAAGCAACTCCATTTAAAACAAAAAACGGTAATCGGTGTCAATAACGAAGAAACGAAACCTGAAACACCAACTTCCGAAATTGAAGTTATTTTCCACTTCGTAGTGTTTTTATTTGGAAGTCGTTTGGAAATGTTATTTTTTTCCCCTTTATAGCCGCTTAAAAAGTGTCAATCTCCACTACATTCTTAACAGCCCAAGCTAGGCAATATAATATTCTACCATATTAATTCATAACACAAAATAATAAGTGATAGTTGGAACCACTGGCCAACTTTTAATTGTCACGTAACACACAAAGGAAATCACACTAATTCTTAGACCCAGTGAATAGCTACCTGGTCAAACGCTGTACTAATATCATCAACCAATACGGGCACAGACTCATTGTCGATCAGGCTCTGCAGGTCATCCATCACTTGCTGGAGTTGTTCTGAAGGCTGGAAACACATATATGTGATAAATTTAATGCTTTTATTTTACATAATATTAAGAAGATATATCGCTAGACTAACACTTGTTAAGATACGAAAAGTGTATGAAAAAATCATGCACATGTAACTCATGCCAATGATTCATGCAATGTTAAGGTTAAATGATAAGTATTAGTATTATTTTATTATACCTACATCGAAACTTTTAAAACACACATCCACTTCACATTGAGAATCACATTTTCAAAACATCATACATATGTAGGGAACAGCAAGAATAATATAACCTTTTCGAATTTTGTACATCGAAGATTCATCATATCTTGGCTCTACAAAAAATTGGTAGAAGACATCCACAAACAAATAGTAAGACTTACTGGTGGCGGAGTAGGTGGAGCCGTCCATACAGGAGTAGTACTAGTACTAGTAGTAGGAGCTTCAGTAGTAGTAGTACTACTAGTAGTAGTAGTAGTAGTAGAAGTAATCCATTCTGGAGTAATGATTACAGGTATTTCAGTTCTTATCGCCTCCGTCGTGGGCGTAGGTCTGGTTACTGTAGTCACTGTTTCAGGAGTAGTCTCATGATCAGGAGTAGGAGTGCCTGTTGCTGTTGACAAATTATCCTCGGCAGTGTTTGTAATGTAATCGGGATCTTCTGTTTGTCCAATTGTGAAGACTGTGGTAATCGTGGTGGAATCTGTTTTCTCTTCTGAACTATCTGAATCCATTTGAAGTTTGTCGATCTAAAATTGTTAGTTCGTTAGTTAGTGCTGAGCAGGATGAGTTTGGTGCAATGATATAGCAGTGAATATATTAGATATTATTAAAAATATAGCAATAGATAATTATATATAATAATCGGAAAGGTATATCTTTCGTTTTTAAATATTTTATTTATTATTTCAATGATTGCTATTTATTACTAATGACATAATTATTTATTATATGCTACTCAATAAAATTGGAATAATCGTTCATATATCTTCAAGATAAGGCATGGAATTTTAGTAAATACTGCCATATTAGATAAGCTATTATTGTCTAATCTGGTTAATTAGGTAAACAAACAAACTATTTTGAAATTATATGATTGTTTTCGTGGGATAACGATAAGCCAGGTATATTTCATTAATTGTAAAATTATTTATTTCTGTAGTTTCTGCCTGCGCTCATGGGAAAATCCGGGAGTTTATGTATGTAGTTATGTTATTTGTTTGTGAATATGTTTACTTATGTGTTTCTAGTAAAATACTGAAAACACACAAGTCAAAAGTGTTGCCAAAATTGGTCCGAGTAATGTATGTTTGATGTTATAAAACATTCTTGTTAGTTAGTTACATTTATTGATTTAGTGTGTGACTATGCATATTAGTCAACAATTGAGAATTAGTAAAATTTTCAAACCTAACATAATTTCTAATTTAAGATTTTACATCGTACTACCTGGTTTTTGCTTTAAAAGCTACAATAAAATTCAATAAAATATCGAAATGTTGTGCAAGTGCTATCTAAGTGACTATTCGGAATCCTCAGAACCATGATAAAATCTGATAACAATACTAAATCCCGCAGACCAAAGTAAAGATGGCGGCGATCCCGACTCCTACCGGAAAGACTAGCCCACTCTCAAAAAATGTTTCAGATATATACCTAACAATATTAAGCAAATACAAGTCTACACTTACAGGGTTCCCAGATTTCATTACACCAGAAGGCGTCACCACGCCTTGGTTATGGTATATGGTCGGGGACTCAGTGTTCGTGAAGCAGTTCTCATCGATCGTGGTGACCGCCTGCACCCCGTCGTTGAAGTTACCGACGCACGTGTGGATTTGGCATTGGACTGTTATTGATTCCACTGGAAAAGATAGACAGGCATAATTTAACATCAGGCTTAAATGCTTCTCAATAGCAAAAAACACATTTTACACAATACGTAATATGAAGGATACGGGGCAAGCTTATCGCCGTAAAATGTGCAAACATCCTAACATAGTTATGAAAAAGATACTGAAGCCTCGTATCCACTAAGCAACATTTGATGCGCGACTCAAAATGTTCGGCGACGTTACCAGCAGGCGCACAGCATGACGTGACAAGACATCGTTACTAAACAAAAGTTCCTCGTTGCCGTTCAACATGCTGTGCATCACATCGCACGTCAAATGTTGCCTAGTGAATACGAGGCTTAATAAAAAAGCATGAGTGTCAAACTTACGGTGTATAAAATAATACGGACACATGCCCATGTGTCCGTATTATTATTTCATACACCGTAAGTTTGAATAAATCGTGTGAACTGTATCTTCTCAATAATAGTATATTTTAAATTATATATAAGATTTATAGTATTTTAAATGACCATAACGAGAGTTTATATTATCGCAAGATTCATTGTAAACTTACGGTGTCTGCAATAATCCGGTGAAAGAATCATAGCAGACCAACAATGCAGACCGGGGTTGTAACTTTGAGCTTGATGCAACTAAACTAAATCATCAAAAGAAACACAGAAACAGCCATAACCTTATAAATAATTCTCTCAATCTGACCTTTTAATCATCCCGAGGTTTTATCTCGAGTACTTAAAAAGACAATGCTAACGTAAAAAAATGTTAATTTACAAGACCAGCCGTCAACAATGAATGATATTATCCTTAATTGATGATTTAATTCCTACTGTAGTGACATTGAGACCAAGATAAGATGATATATAGGTACAGTCAGTATTATAAGTAGATCCAATTGAGAGCTCGTAGACAAAGTGACATTCTCTCAACAATAATTGGATGGCCGAAATTGACTACATGCCATTTAGCGCATATCTATTCCATATATTTGAACATTGTATCAATCGCAGTCGTCTATATGATGTTGTCGTTTATGTCTAGAGCCACATAGTGTTAAACATTCCTAGTGACAATTATCACGTATGCCAGATCCAGTGTTTCATTATTATAACTTAGCACACATATTGCCAAATAAATTATTATATTTCGTAGCAAACTGAAAGTTGGTATATAAACAAGTTGGCTGTAACTGACTGTTCAAAAATATTTGATGAACAGTGTTAGGATGATATAAGAGGAAAAGGTATTATTTAAATGAATATATGACAATTTTGCATCCGGTGGATGCGAGACACACGGGATCGGTCAATGTGGTGACGCCTGGGGGAGGCCTATGTCCAGCAGTGGACGTCTTTCGGCTGAAATGATGATGATGAGAATTTTGAAAGTAGTACCAGTGACAAAAATAAATAAATGGAATCGTTTGTCTTGGGATGGCAAGAAGAGGGATTTAACGCATGTCTAAAAAAGTTAAAATGAGTATAAAATGTAAAAGTATGGAGTGGCAAAGTGGGGCCAAAGAACGTAATGGATTGTTTTTTTAATGTATTATAGGCTCGCACTTGACCACCATCTCACCTGTTGGTAAGCGATGATGTGGTCGACGGTGAGACACGCTGGCCTAGAAATAACCTATTCACTCTTGACTTAAAGACTCCTAGATTGTAGCTGTCGGGAAACATAGACTCCGGCGGGGAATTCCACTCCTTAGCTGTACGCATAATAAAAGTGTTTCCAAAACGTTTTGTGCGTATGGGTGGAATATCCACCATGTACCGATGGCTCAACGCCGTACGTCTGGTAGTCCGATGACGAAACGGGCTCGGTGGAATTAGATCGTGCAACGCACACTCCCCGAAATGTAACCGACAAAAACCGGCAACTTGGCGACGGTGTTCAAGGCTCCAGAGCCTTGACTTGACCAGTGCCTCATCACCGACGAGCCTCTTGGCCCGCTTTTCGATCGACTCCAGTGCGTCAGTGCTGGTATTTGGTAGATCCGTCCCAGAGATGAGAACAGTACTCCATACATGATCGAACTTGCGCTTGATACAAATTGAGAAGCTGTTCCGACGTGAAGTACCTTCTCACCTTTGCAAGGATTCCCAACTTTTTGACAGCCAACTGAGCCTTTGCCTCAATGTAAGGGCCAAAATTGAGAGTCGATGTCAACGTAACGCCAAGAAGCTCAAGATGGTCCGTTATTGGCACGGTCACATCTCGGAAAGTTATATTGTGTGACGATATTGAATATATGATTTCATGAATGGTATAAAAGAAAAGGTAATCAGTGTCAGCGTGACAATTGAAATGAAGGAATGTAAGAAGAAAAGGCGCTACGCCAAACCCGAGTAATATGGGACAAGGGTACGAACATGATGATGAGTTGAAAACGTTTTTCTTTTGAAAATGGGGTAAAAATCATTTCGATGACAAGACTGAAAATGCTATTCTAAATAGTAATAGTATCGAACTAAACATATCATCTAATAACACAGCAGTGCACTGCTAATTTGTCTTCGACGTCTTCAGTATTAGGACAGAGATACCTTTATTGGGCTGATGCTATGGGTTTTCTTATAAATGTAGAAATATTATCTTGATTACAAGACGGACTCCTATATATCTGCTATTGACTGTACTAAGTAAAAAGTGCAAAAATCAGAAAAACTGATTGATTAATGTTCGTTTCCTGTAACTGACCAGGCACAATTGTTTAAAACTAAGCTACCGTGGATATTAAAAAAAAAACATTATACATATATTATATGAATTCGTAGTTCCTATTATTACAAAAGGTGCGACCGTCAGTCGGACTGTTTAACCTTTGCACTTGGATGTAATGAGACTTATTAAGACGAATACAAAGGTAGTTTCACCAGATATGATACCGAGTTAGTTTTCTCTTATAGAATACAGACAATTGAATTTGAATCTAAGTAAAGCAAAAAAAAAAAAAACTTACCAAACTCATGGTTATTAGCATTACAGTAATACACTGGTTTCATATAAACGATCTCAATGTCGTCCCAGGTTGCAGGTTGCACAGGTTTCATCCGAGGGTTCAAGCTAAAATGTAAAACCACCGTCTTCCCATCCAAAAACAATTTCTTCAACTTCAAACCATACAATATGTCCTTCTCTTTCGGGTTCAATTCTGGGTGCGACAATTTGAAATCTCTCAGGATACCTTCAAAGGCTTTCGGGTCTTGAATCTGTTCTAATCCTCCATTGATTTTGTAATAGTTTGTTGAATAGAAAATATATTCTTTTAGTTTCTTCTCCCATATTTTTTTCAGTCTTTCAACGCTTCCAAAATTGTATTCTTTCTTAAATACAAGTTTGACTGCAAAGTTGTTTCGGAGGGATTGTTCCTCTCTTACCCAGAGAGCTCTATTAGATTCTGAGACAAGAAATCTTTTAGAATCTATATGAACACACCAATAGTAGCCATCACCTATAGGCTTAAGGACGTAGGTTAATATTTTGTTGTGTATATCATCGAAGCTTATCTTGACGGGAGTCGGGGAAAATGTCTCGGAATCAGTGAAGCAGTAGATGTTGTTTTCATCGACGTTATCTCCTACTGTCAATATCAGCTTGTTTTGTCTGTGGAAATAGATATTTCAAAGTTAAGATAAACTTAACCGGTCGTGTGGCCGTAATTACTGAAACAATAGAAAAGCCATTGTGTCTTGCGTGAATCCACGTCGTCAATACTCGAATGGTTAAGATAGTATATGTATCTATAGTTACACATCAAAATTTAATTAAAAATACTTAATACAAAAAAATATACGTACTCATCAGCACTGACGACTAATTCAACTTTTCTTAGTTCCACGTTTTTCTCACAAATAACATCGTAAAATATATATGAACTGTTCACCAATTCCCATACATCATTGCGAATGGCTCCATATGATGTTTCATTGCCATTAATCATTCCAATACTGTCTTCCAATCCCCATTCTGCTGGTGGTGTCTATAAATTAATGGTATATATTTAAAAATACGATAAGCATTTATAATTTGAATAGAAGCAATACATAAACGGGCATACGAATACTACATATTGTAGAATTTTTTAGAAGCTCAATTTTTGATTCGCACTGGACAAGACAGTTAGTTAGCAGCTTATTGATATCTGTTGATGAAATATGAATTTCCAATCAAATGGTGTTTCACCGTATTTCGATAGAAAACACATTTGTGCAAGCGTATTGGCCTGCAGATATTTTTTTCACAAACAATTCCTCCAAAAACTGGACTTCAAAATTAAACAAACAAAGTAAGCCTATACTCAGTTTTCTACTAATACAAATGTTAGAAGCTAAGCAGCTATTCCAAATTTCATTCATGCAAAATCATTAGTGACAATTGATTATATGAAACAAAATTTGAAAAAGTTCGCACCAACACCCAAACATCCCGGAATACGGGTTGCGGAACCCTTCGAGGCGGCAACCTGCGACCGCATGATGCCGAAGATCCGATATTATACCTACAACAGCCCCATGTTTCGAGCTCAAAAGGGCTTTGTGTGATCGAAGGAGATACTAATGGAAACCAGCCACCACAGTCCAATAGCTATTAAAAAACAAAACATTCTAAAACAACAAAAGCAGTGCGTGGTTTGGAACTAACATTAATATTAATAAACACTTAACAACATTTTTGAAACTTGGACAAAAACACTACTGAACAGCTTAGATTACAGAGATATTATTATTATATTCCACACTTCACAGAAATTTAACAGGGGAAAGATAGTACACATTGACATGGAAAACCTATTTTTGATTCAAAATTATTCTTAAGAATACTTAGGAATGCTTTTATAGACGTTTTCAAGATCAAAGACAAAGTAGCATTGATGGACATGAACTAAACAAGATTGAAAGAAAACGTAACTCACGGTAGCATCTTCATTCACAATGTGACTGTGACGTTGAGGGTCGTACGTAATGCCGAGTGGATAAACAGGAAGCGATCCAGAGATGTGTAACAGTGGATTATTTGAGTATCTCCACCCATTGTACAGGACTGTACCTCCTCTCTTCTCACATATTTCTTTTGATTGAAACCATGTGGCTCTAACTGCACCACCTCCAACAGCAGTGGCTGGAGACAAGCAGGTTGCTTTAGGAGACCAAAACCTCCAAGAGCCTTTAAACTCATCACATCCTTCATTGGACATACTATCTTCATCAAAGTAAGGTTCCACAAGACAGTATCTGTAGAACTCATCATCGCATCTTGTCGTTGTAAAATTACTTACTGGGTCTATCACTACACAAAGTTCTTCTTCAATACCCTTTTGAGGGTTATCTACTTCAAATGAAGTTTCTAAAAGAGACCCAATTGATTTTGTATATGAATAATCAATGAAAGGTCCCCCAGGGTACAATGATTTGTACTCTGTCCATAATACTAACTCAGGCTTGGTCATGTTCAAACTGTTATACAGTTTGGACGTGTATAGGTTACCGGTGCACCCTAAATATTTGTCTGTGAGTCTCTCTGGGCCTTTTAACCGGTAACATATTGGTTCTCCGTCGATGTTGGAGTAGGTTATTTGGAATCCTATTGGACATATTACTTTTCTTTTAGATTTCTTTGCTTCTAGTGCAGATTGTAGTAATAGCAGGATTATTAGTGTGTATACGGTGGTTATTCGATGAGGTGGGACCATCTGAAATAGAAGAATATAGATAATATTAGAATAAATCTTATAAACTTATATTTAAACCGACTCCTGGTGTCACCTTTGCTCAAACTGTCTGTCTATCTGAGTTCATGACTTGAATGGAATGACTAAGACAAATACTGATCGGTTATGAATAAACCAATATGGTTTTACTTATCAAAAAAATGATACATGGAAGGAAATTCTACTATGAGAAATAGTTTTAAATAAATGTTATTCAGCTTTCCCTGTACACACAAATGATTTGGAATTTAACATGGATCAGGTGTTTGATATCAATCTTATCTCAATGTGAACCTGTCTGAAGATAATTCTGACAATGTAGCACTCATCTTTGTTTCCGATATACACGGGTATTATCACAGCTGATTGCGTCAAATTCTTTACTAAAGCCGATGGTTTTCTCATGAACTCTCTGATAAATCTATTTTTATAATATTTTGTGAGTAATTTTGTATCTTGGTAAAAAGCGCACTTTTTGTGAGAACATTCTTCTTAGGCGAAAATGCCACACATGCGTGTAAGGGCGCAAATACATGCCTGTAAAAGCAAGATGATACAATGGCATGCCAGCTACTTGAACACTTTTATACAAGTTAAAGGCATGTATATCTTCGCCTTTAAGGAAGTCCCTTCCTTCCGAGTTACATCCTAACTTTTTTTAGTCTTTCTTTTTCAATATTAATTTTAGTTTAAATCAATTACCTCCTGTAAAGACGTAATCAATTAACCGTTTCAACAGGGGAGTAAAAACGGTCACTTTGAGTCAAGATCGCGGTACGCTGAACCGTTCCGAGACGATGACGTCAAAGATTTAATTTAGCTGACGTGCGGATGACCGTACGGACCACTGTAAGACGGACCACTTTTTTATTTTATTCCTTTTACACATCACGGAGATGTGTCTTTTAATAGGAAGTGTTCTTTAACCGCTTTAAATAAAGGGGAGTGGAAGAGAAGTAGGGAGGCTTTTGCTTTGCAGTTGGATACTATAGGCTTTTAACAGGAAAACAGAAAATGCACTCCACGTGTTGCTCTAAAATAATATGTACTGATTAATGAAAGGTGTACAATCTCCGTCCCTGTACGTACAAGTGTATACCAAATACTCAATGCATTTATTGCTTCCACCTCTCGGCAAACTTTGAAATTACTTTCAGCTACATCCCGTACAACATGCTTGATTTGAACTTGATTTTTGCGATTAATGCCCTGGGACTGTTAATTAAATGACTAGTCATTCATTATATTTTATTGTTACTCGTATTATAATTGTATTAATTGCATTTATCATTGCATTGCTAACTCTCCTACGGGTTATTAATTCATTGACGTTTCATTTGCTGGGACTTCGGCGAGCATCATTGCCTCGTCGTTTTTCTGGTGATCGTCACTGTTGATTCTGGCATTCAGGAGTTGAGTGGTTTGGAATAGTGCGGTGGGATTTTCCCATCTCTCCTACGGACTTTGATTTTGTGATATTTTAGTCAGCATGATTTTAGCGGAATGACGACCACTACTGGACCTCAGGCATCGCCACATTGACAGGTCCTGTGCTCTCGCATCTTTCTGGCTCCCGCGACCTGCGCCATTCTTATAAGCTTAGTTGAAGTGAGCTTACAAACTACTACTACACTCACGCTTACTATAGTCGAGATTGCGAGGTACGTCCCAATTTGGTTACCATCCGTCCGGATTTTTTCGGACATTTGGCCTCATGTGCGGACTTTGTCCGGCTTTCTAATTTGTCTGGATTATTCGCTTAGATGGCACAATTTGTTTTTTTCCATACGACTACGGCTTTTTCTTGTTTCATACTTTTTCGGTTGCGATTTTTTTGTAGTCGGGTTTTAGTTTTCAATTTTTTTTTTAACTAAAATGTCCGAAATTTTTCAAGTCAAGGCATTTTGTCAGGACTTTTTCGAAATGGTAACAAAACATTCGAAGTAGGTACGTCGAAGTTCCGTAATGAAGTCGGTTTTATTCTTATGATTCACTGAAAAAATTACATATCAGTAACCGCTTTATCGATGTTATTAAGACATGTTTGTTGATTACATACACGTATAGTTTTTGACTTCTCACTCGATCAAAAGAACATAGAAAGGCTATTATTACAATGTAGTTTTTTCTGACAAGGAAAAACAATTCAAATAACAATATAAAAATGGATTACTTTTGCTTGCCAAACAGTTGTTATAACAATTTTTACGATATAATTTATAGATAATATAATTATATATAATTTACAATTGCAAGAATGTCGTTTAATACAATTAAGGATTAATTTTGATTTATTATCACCGGATTATATATTTTATTGTTTTTGTCAATATTTAAATCAATTCCTGCATAGTTATCACGGAATTGTGGACACCATGATGTTTCATCAGTCACTTAATTAATAAAAACAGATAGATAACGCGTTTTTCGTGGCCTGCTATCTATTGTAACAAGATTGGGTCACCATTGGTTGGTTTGGGGGCCGAGTCACCCACGTCCGTAGGAGTTTACCCTTTGATTCTCTACACGTGGTCCCCGGGTGGTGCAAATCAGGTGACATCTGGTGGTAGGCTTCGGCCGAAGGCTTGCGACCACCCACCGGGCAAAGACGTACCGCCAAGCGGGCTAGCCGTGTTCCGATACGATGCTCAGTGTAGCCACTGGAGGAGTTGGGTCGAGACAGCTGTTCCACTGCAGGCTGACCAGCCTGGCTCGCGCTTTTATGGACGTATCGGGAGACTAGTTGCGGAGGGTAGCGGGATCCGAGGCACGGTGCGCCGCTGGCCGACCGCAGGTAGTCGGCGGCCCAAGTAGTGTGCCAGCCACATACAAAAGGCTGCCCCGCCAACTGTCGAAAAATCCCGGAATGCACCATCGTGCTGGTTGGCGACCAGATGGGGAGGGCCCGATGGACATTCCGGGGGGGCTCGGGCGTCCCCGCAGTCTCCAGACTAGTGCCCCAATGATGGCGGCCTTTCAGTGCGTGTCTGTAGGTCAGCAACGTTCCTCGTCTCACTTCCTTCTCCTCCCATCCATTCACACTTCAATAATGATAATGACAAGCAAAAAGAATACTGGATCTAAACAGCGGCTGCACTACCTCCCCCACAAAGTGCACCTCACCAACATTAGAGGTCTGCACTCAAATCTCTGCAGTCCACTACCACCTGGAGGCTGAGAAACCAGCGCTGTTTTTTCTTACGGAGACGCAGATAGCGAGTCCTTCAGACGTGTCATACTTATCATACTCAGGGTTCACCCTGGAGCACAACTTTAAAACACGCGCGGGTGTGTGTATGTACGCCCGTGACGACACTTGCCATCGGCGTCTCCGTAACCTTGACGGCTCCAGATTCTCAGTGCTGCTCTCAGGGCTCTAATGGACACAGGTCTGGATAAAATTATCTACGCCTGTGTCTACCGATCGCACAGAGGAGATCAGGAGACAACCAGGCTCACAGAGTACCTTATTGAGGCGGCTGAAGCGGCACAGCAACGGTACCCTTCCGCCCAATTAATGTTACTGGGGGACTTCAATGCCCACCACCAGGAGTGGCTATTCCCATACCAGTGCACTGACCATGCTGGACGGGAGATGCGTAAGCTTTCGCTTACGCTAAACCTTACCCAGCTGGTTCTCTGACGTAACAATGTCCAGCGTTTACCGGCCATGGTTTGGCGCCTTATGTCATCGCGCCGATGCGCTTAAACAGGAGGCGTACCTGGCATGGGTCGATGCGCGATCACGCAAAGCGAGTGACGTGGGTCAGAAGAAGAGAGCCTTTAACAGGGCTGCCAAGTCCTGCAAGTTGGTGTTGCGAAGGGCTCGGTTCGACCACATTAGCCGAATAGGAACCAAACTTGCTTCTTACCCAGCAGGTAGTAAAGCGTTTTGGTCCCTGGCTAAGTCGGTCGAATCGAACTTCTGCCGTCCCTCACTACCACCACTGCTGAAACCTGATGGGTCGCTGGCCCACTCCGCTGAGGAGAAGGCAAATTTATTTGCCTCTCTTTTTGCGGAATCTTCGCGTCTGAATCCTGGTGATTCGCGGCCCCCTACTCCTACTGATGGATGCGAGACGAGTATGTCGGACATTCGCATCCATCAAAAGGACGTCCGTAGGGTGCTGCGCAACCTCGACGTGAACAAGGCTAGCGGCCCTTACGGAATACCAGATATAGTTCTTAGAACCTGTGCACCTGAACTATCTCCGATCTTGACACGCCTATTCCGCCTTTCATATGAGACTGGAAAAGTGCCGAATGCTTGGAAGCAAGCCAACTTACAGCCCGTGCCCAAGAAGCCGAGCTGACCCGGCTAACTACAGACCCATCTCTGTAAATCCATACTCTGTAAGAGTATGGAGCGTGTACTAAACGCAAAGCTCCTGGCATACCTAGAAGCTAACGATATCCTTAGCGACCGCCAATACGGCTTCCGCCGAAATCGGTCTACTGGGGATCTCCTAGCGTATGCCATTCACACATGGAGTGAAGCCATCGAGAGGCACGGGGAAGCGCTTGCCGTATCCCTCGACATCTCGAAGGCTTTCGATAGGGTCTGGCACGAGAGCCTTATTGGTAAGCTTTCTTCATTCGGTCTGCCCGGTGGTCTGTGTGATTGGATTGCAGACTTCTTGAGTGATCGGTCCATTCGAGTGGTTATTGATGGCTGCTCGTCGGACCAATTGGATATTAATGCCGGGTTCCCTCAGGGGTCTGTACTCTCAGCAACATTGTTCTTGTTGCACATTAACGATCTGCTAAAACCCCGGCAGCTTTGGATAACCAGACGCGAAATACTTGTCCAACGCACGGGCTACCGGGCCACAGATCCGGTCTCTCCGTGAGGCCATTGTGGAGCGTTTGAACTTGTCCTTGCAGGCGGTCTCCGAATGGGGTGATGCCAATCTGGTTAAGTTTAATGCTGCTAAAACCCAGGCGTGTCTTTTTCCGCTAAAAAGAGCCAATTTCACCCGGCTCCAACTTTCCGTGATGTAACCGTGCCAATAACGAACCATCTTGAGCTTCTTGGCGTTACGTTGACATCGACTCTCAATTTTGGGCCATACATTGAGGCAAAGGCTCAGCTGGCTTCCAAAAAGTTGGGGATCCTTGCGAAGGTGAGAAGGTACTTCACGCCGGAACAGCTGCTCAACTTGTATCAAGCGCAAGTTTGATCGTGCATGGAGTACTGTTCTCATCTCTGGGACGGATCTGCCAAATACCAGCTTGATGCACTAGAGTCGATCGAAAAGCGGGCCAAGAGATTCATAGGCAATGAAGCACTGGTCAAATCAAAGCTCCAGAGCCTTGAACATCGTTGCCGAGTTGCCAGCTTGTCGGTTTTTTATCGGTTACATTTCGGGGAGTGTGCGATGGAATTGCATGATTTAATTCCGCCCAGCCCGTTCCATCATCGGACAACCAGACGCACGGCGATGCGTCATCGGTACATGGTTGACATCCCACCCATACGCACAAAACGTTTTGGGGACACTTTCATTATGCGTACAGCTAAGCAGTGGCATTCCCTGCCGGAGTCTGTGTTTCCCGATAGCTACAATCTAGGGGTCTTTAAGTCAAGAGTGAATAGGTTACTTCTAGGCAAGCATGCTTCACCGTCGACCACATCATTTACACAGTACATTACCATCAGGTTAGATAGTGGTCAAGCGCGAGCCTATTGAAAATAATAATAAAAAAGAATTCGCGTCTCACTAATAATGATAATCTTTATGCACTCATTTACTTTTATCAATGACTACTTTTTGTGTGCTAATTTGGTTCTCTTTTGGCAAAAATTGGTAGCTGATTATGACATCGACATCTTGTAATTATCACCCTCATAATCTAAGTAAACAAAAAAAAAACAAAAAATGCCTTTTCTATACATCAATTTTAACTCACTCGGTGCACTGTGCCTAAAACTAAAGCAATAAATGCCGTAAAATGAAAACTTAACGACAATACGTAATAGGGAAAAAATCGTGTCGAAAAGAAAAACAGTTCAGGAGATCAACTGCTCTGCTGTGGCAGAGATTTTCCGAGAAGAGGTCAGCGGTCATCAGCAGCGGCAAAATCTAATGTCAAATAAGTCGTGTTAAACATGAGGGTCGCGGCTGGAGATAGCCGTTTTGACGCCTACAGACTCGAATAACCCAGCCTTAAGACTAGAGGCTCGTTCTGTGGCTCGCACTTTGCCCCTAATCATTATTTTAGCCGAAAGACAACTGCTGGACATAGGACTCGCCCAAAAGTCGTCATCACACCGACCGGTCCTGTGCGTCTTCCCCGCCTCTGTTTCACGGGGTTGTTGGCAAAGTATGGATGTATTACACCTCTGAATATAAGTGAGGTCTTATGTAGATATACAACCTACAATGTAAGATTTGAAACTCTACTGCCTAGGAGCTAACATGGCCATGCAATCAGACCATCGTTCTATAATAAATTTTGTTTTAGCCGCTTCTTCACTTCCTTCAATATATCCCATAAAACCAAAAGTAACATAACACGACTGTAATGTTCATTGTGGTAATGTGGTGATAAAAAGAAAGAAAGTAAACATGTAAGTAATTATAAAACGAACAATTAAAAAACCAGTGGCATTCCCCCATTATCGTAAACGTTACAAATAATCCACTAAGAATTTGGTCCGAGAGAGAATTTAATTCTCGGCGAAACAAAAAATGCCGACGTAATTGTGCCTTAATTCCAGTGACCTTAATCATGAAAGCGAGGTCCATTTTGTATTACTATTGTTTGAAAGTGTTTGTTTGTTTATTTAGCTGTTTAGAATATTTTCAATATTTAGAAATTGCACTTTTGATTCCATTTTTAGGCTTTTGGAAGATTGAAATCTACACGATATCTAAAAGTGCTAATATTTCTATCAATTTAATAATTTTCAATTTAGTAGGTCACATATTATAGTCTCGACAGTCAGTTACTCCTATATTACAATACAAGTCAGTTTGCAACAAACTACAACGGTCAATTTAATGATTCGAGGTGGCGTTAAGTTGGACTGTTGGAGGACCTGATTTGGATTTGGACTATCATACCTAGTCTAGGGCTACTGTGTCTTAGTACTTATGTATGACAAAATGTCGCTGAGGTTCAGTCACCTTAGCGAAATTTTGTCATACACGGGCTCTCGGTCACAAACAGCTGTTATCATGGCCTGATTTTGATTAAATTACACGATTAGTCCACGATTAATCGTAATAAAAAAATAATAACATTTTTCCTCAAGAGATACTTAATCATCGTCTGCGTAAGTGCAGGCACGACCAATCAGTAGTTTTAAATAAATTAACAAAAAATGTTTCCTCACCTTCATTGCTTTAAGTGATTTGAGCGCGAATGACGAACAGTCCTCTGTACCAGCTCATCTTACAGTCCCATTTAAGACTTTATCTTTTAGGATCTAAGGTTCAATCTTGGTTGCACCGTCGTTGTACTGGCTTGTTCCGCGGCTTCGTCTGGAAAGATTAAAGGGTGTTATTAATGCGAATGTTTAACCTTTTTAGTGATGGGTCAGATGTCAAGGGATCATGACTTAATTGGGGCCTTAACTTTTGTGCCCACAAGTCAGCGCTGTGTGACATTATACGTCTGATTCAGAACTCTGATTAAGATCAGACAGGCAGTCTAGGAGTAGGGATATCCGGATTTTTTGCTACTCAAATGAAGAAGACTGTGGTGGATTGTTGTATAGTTTGTGCTCACAGGCGAAGCTTCGATCCGAGTTCTTGGTAAAGAAAAATGATCATTGCATACAAGCACTTCTTGGCATGTCAGAAGTAGGTATTTTATACAATATGCATCTGGACCGACAAGAACATCTGGAAAAAAGACCAAAAAGATGACATTGTTCTTGTTGCCGCAACCGCAATTTGGCCATTGAGTATAAATAAGATTGAAAAGAAAAGAAATCCACTAATTAACGCCTACTGTTTCCGCTATAATAATCAATGATTTAATCATAATTAAGTTCTAAAATAAATTAATTCATAGATAACCGAAATCACAGCGATAAAAATTCATCCAAAGAAAAATGGACCTTCTTCCAAAGAGTTTTAATTAAAAATTCAACATTCAAGCTTCTCCTCGGGCATAGCAACTAGACCTGTTAATTTCAGTAGCGTGATGAGTATCAATTAATTGGGAGAAATGATCGGAATACGTCATCAGTGTCCATTAGGAAATTCGTTCGGAAAAAGAAATATTCTAACAAAGGTCAAGATTTGTGTCTTATGATCTAATGGAACCAGATCTGTGTCAAGGGCGATTTTTTGTGGTTTATTCGCGTTTGATGGTAACTTTTTTGTAGCTACTCGTGGGTCAAATGATTGCCTGCCTGCTTTGTTTTTTTTTTATTCAAAGGCAAAAAAACAAGTCTGGCATTATTAATTTCAAGATGGATGCCCATTGAAGATGAGACACGGAGTTACATGAATTCTAGAAATTGAAAATTTTTAAGCAATTCTTCAAAGAATAACTGAAAAGCAATATGTTTATCTTTCAATAACTTTCGGATTAACAATTGTTACGAGCCCACAGAAAAGCATAGTCGCTTGCTTGATCAAAGTAAGCTTAAATTATAATGACCAGCTTGTAATTGTCCCACTGGACTAAGGGCAAAGTTTACTTATCATTCATAGAAGTACCATATCGTAAACTATAAGTCTAGGTAAACTAAGTATAAATAAATATGTCGTAGAGAGAGGAATTTAACACTACTTATTTCGGGATATCGCCAAGCGATTGGTCGACTCTTCACGAGACCAGAGGGCTGGCCTTTTTTTGCCAAAGAATCAGTATTGCCATCCAACGTGGCAATGCTGCCAGCCTTCTGGGCACTTTGCCTGTTGACAGCGATGTAGACGAATTTTTTGACGCCCCGTAATTTTAAATATTTTTATTCTTATTTTAGTTCTAATTTTAGTTTACAAATAATGGTATAATGTACATTATGTAAATAAAATATTTTCTTATATACTTACAGGAAATATTACTTCTACCTCACCGATGATATTCATGGGGAAAAACAAAATGTCTCTTCAACTAAACCAACAAGATTGAAAAACACATCTCCAGCTAACAATAAGCAAATGATAACACAATCATACCGTGCCTTATCATCGTCTTAAGAATGAGATGACTCATTTTTCCCTAAGAAACATTTACCCAAGATAAAGCGACAACACATCTCATCACCTCTATTTGAGATGAAAGTATTTGCTACTAACTTCCAGAAACGGTCGTAATGTTTACCTAAAGTTGATGTGAAAATTAATAAAACAGTTATTATTAGGAGTGTTCCCTTTGATGTTTTGACCGTAGCCCTGAGGTAGCATATTTCTACTTCTACAGACAAAATACGCACACATGCAAACTTGTAGGTAGATACCTACTTGTATCAAAAATGTGAATTACGTAGGTAATTAATGATTTGGCTTTGTGCCACCTGATTAATTACTTTGTAGACTGGGTATGAAATTGAGTTCTTCAGCCTCTATTTGCGACCTTTCGTAAACCAAAATGGTTAAAGTTTTATTGAGTGATATATAGTTAATAATGATACTTAGGCTAGCGTGGTTCAGAAAGTCACGGAACTGCATTGAAGGTCCTTTGAAAAAGTGGCATTTTATTAGCGATCACTCTTGTCAAAAGTCTAAATATTTGCGATTGACCACGAGAAATTACAGAAGCGATATATTCATTTTAGAATTTTAAATAGTCAATATATATGTTACTAGCTGTTGCCCGCGGCTTCGTGGCACACCCCACAGGTACCGTTTTCGGGATTAAATAGCCTATGTCACTCAGGAATAATGTAGCTTTCTATTGGTGAAAGAATTTTTTAAATCAGTTCAGTAGTTTCGGAGCTTGAGACAAACAAACAAAACTATCTTTCCTCTTTATAATATTAATAATTATAGTATAAATTCTATCGCTTTGTTGAGCTAGATCCTCTTGACATATTTTAAAACCGGATCATCATTGTAATTCATGGTTAGGTCTATAGTATGCTGTGTTCGTCTGTCTGTTAGTGATCCTGACACCCATTAATGTTAATGAACATCATTAACAATGAGTGTTCATTATATGCATATCCTTACAATGTTTCTAATTAATTAATGCAATTTAAATACGTCCATGGAATTACAAAGCACACAATAATACTATATGTACCTGCACCAGTAGATAAATGAAGATAATTTACTTTACTCTGATACCTAATTGCCACACGCAAATACGCAAACCACCTTTGTAACAGACAATAGATAGTATTTCTTCATTACGGTACCTACATACAATAGGTATAGAGGAAAAGGCCAATGGGTATAGAGGAAAAGCCCAATGGGTATAGAGGAAAAGCCCAATGGGTCACCAGGATACGATAATTCAAAGAACCTTTAAATATGACGTCAGCTCGAAAGTCCTTCCGCATCATTTCTAATGACTAACAGACATTTAGAGAGAAGTTTCGGTCAAGGATATCCTTTGAACTAAATAACAAAGACGTCAGAGTAAAAACAATGCGGAACTTAAAAACTTCTTTATAAAAACAAATACAGTTAAAACCAGTAAGTACTACACCGGAGTGAAGACATTTTTTTCTATAATAGTGTCCAATCTATTTTTTTTTTCAGTATATTTTGTGAACTTTGATAGACTAATTTGTTGTCTTCATGAAGCGATAAATCTGTCATATCTTGTCTGTTAACAGCCGTAACAAAAGTAACTGTAACTACGTTTCAGAAACGTGACAGGTTGATTACCAAATTTAAATTAAATTAACATCAGGTATGTACATCTGTTTTTAAAGGTCTCCAATCTTCGCATGTCATAGCTAATATGCATATAACAAGCGATATTTGATGGAATTCCCGTATGGACTGTTCAAATTATATATTATTCTATTTATTATTTAATTGTGATAATTAAGTACCGTAAAAGAAGTGTAGGCTATTTTAAGTGTAACAATAACGATAATATTTACTTGAGTTAAAGGTATATGCAGAGGCAGCCGATAGCTATAAGTATTTTTTAAAGTATTAGTAAAACATTACAAAGGCCAAGTAATTATGCCACCTGAAAGAGAACCTAATTGGAAGGAATTAAGGTTAATTCATTCATTTCAATTTAGTACATTTCAAGATTCATTTAATCAATAGGGAGGGAGTGACATTGGTCGATAAAAACACAAGGATAAAAACATTTGAGCAAGGCCAAGCCAATGAGCTGTACTTAGGAGTACTTACGGGGGTGGAGCAAACAATCAATGGATAGTTGTATTGACAGAAGAATAAGGTCCAACTAGAACAACAACTACTACAAGCCCGATCAGCTTAATGATAAAATGACTACTAATAATAATGAAAAAGCAGTTACAATCAAATATGGACAAAAACTAAAAACTTTGAATTAGTAAATCGCCTGCCAACATAATTAAGATTAGTCGACCTTAGTGAGAGTAGATAATTAACGTAGGTATTATATGGGAAGATGATGGCCATAGAAAACATTGGAAAAGGGTTTGAGGGATTAATTAAATGAAAACAAAGTGAATGAGAGATGAGATGACATGAAATTTAAAAAAAACTTTGACACATTTTTGTTTCATGCTTCATAATTTATCTAGAAGTAGACACGCTTCGATCGACAATCTATCTCAAAATTGACCACTTATTATGAAACAATATGTTACGAAAACACCCCGATTCAAACATTAAAACGCCCATAACTTTTGAACGGCTGAACCGATTTTCATCAAACGTAGTTAAGAACACTAAAAAAAACGAAATCAAAATCGGTTCATCCGTTTAGGAGCTATGATGCCACAGACTGTTACACAAATATACAGGTACACATGTCAAAATTATAATACCCCTCTTTTTCCGTCAGGGATTAATAAAGAGAAGTGAATTGTAGGTTACAAGGAGAGGTGGAATGGAACACTATTTAGAACTAACCAAAATATAAGGTTCGGCTTTACTGCACATAAAATCATACAAGTAACCTTCTTAGTAGAATGCAGGAGAAAATAAGTTGAAGATCGTGGGGATAAAAAACTGTAGACAACAGACTCGTATGATGTTAATATTATGATAACTGTTTTGAAATTGGTTGCATAGCATAACATATTTATAAACTTGTACTTTCACAAGTGCCTCTTCTGAAGTACCTACGTCTAGCAAAAGGAGAAGGCCAGCACAAAGTGGCATTCTTAATATATTCTTATAATCAAATTACTGTCAACCACTAAAATTTTTGTCGTTAAAAACAACCCAGGAAACTTCGGTAGCGCGTGTAATATTTTGAAATTCTCTTTTTTAAACGTTCGTTTTTCTTTTTTCGTTCGTTGGGTCATCGTGGCCTCCTGTGTCTTAGAAGCGCGCTAAAGATATCTAACAGTATTCTATCTTCATACAAACGTTCAGAACGCGAGTCAGACCTACGCGTCTGGAGTTCAGCCAACACTCGATACACTACAGTCGCAAACAATCACGAACGGTGAGATGGTTTTGTAAACAGTAAGCGTGGGACTTGTGAATATTTGATTGAAATAAGTCCAAGTACTTACTTACTTAAGGAGGAGGCCGACCGCATCAGGCAACGGCGCCCTCGCCGCCGCCGCCGGGATACCAATCCCGATATCCAGCCACCGTAGACGCGGGCTCGTGGACAGTGAGTCATGGGTAGCTCGCTGTCCGATCGTCCGGTAACTACCCGGACCGAGCCAAGGCGTCGACGGCGCGCACTGTTCCCGCGCGCCTCAAGGAGTTGTCAGCAAAGAGAGGGGCCCAGCTGGGTCGAAGCCTACCGGGGTTCGGGGTTATCCGAAAGGAAGCTAGAGCCCCGGTATGAAGGCTAGAAGGAACGGCGCGGGGTTTTTAGTCAGTACAAGTCTGACACTATCTCCCGCTCCACCCAAGAGCGGGATTTGTCATAAGAAGATTTTCCACGTCGACAAAAAAAAAAAAAAAAAAAAAAAAAAAAGTACTTACTTACTTAATATGGCAGAGAACAAATTATAGACTTTTGTGCTGTTTTTGGTTGCTTGAATTCTTCTATAACGCCCCCAGAGATAACTATTTTTAAATTACCAGGCACCTCCGAAAGGCAACACTATAAAAAATATAGGTATATAGGTTTACTAGTACGTAATTGTTTCTTTTTTAAATCGGTAGGTATTTCGCTGTTCCACCGAGTAAAATACCTAGATTAATAAATAAATAAGTGGATAGGGTGATAAAGTGACTAACGGTGACCTAGCTACGCTAGGCTATCTAATTACTTATATACTTACATATTATTGAATTAGACGAATTAATATCATTATGAAATGATTACCAATGAGGTAAATGGTATACCTACCTAGTAAGATTTAAAATAAGTGTAATAAAAAATATAATATTTACCTCAAATTAGAGAAAAGAATCTGACTTATTTACAATCACAAAACTTGAAAGAAACTCAAGTAGATAGAGGCGGGTAGCCCTAACGCGTGTTTAGGTGACGCGAGCGTGTAGGCACTTATTTCAAGGACAGACCCGAGTCACAATACTGTTAAATATCTTTACCGTGCCAGAAGTGAGAACGTTAAAAAACTGATCGATATCGCTTCGCTTCTAAATCGATATCGCTTATACACCGTGAAATTTAAATGGTTGTTTTCCCGCAGCGAAATGGTTTTGTCTATGTAATACAATCGTTTCGTAGTTATATAAAATATTAGAAACAAAAACTGGCATATTTAACATTGTGAAAAACTAAACTCGAAAGCGATCACGAACCAATAGTATACCTCCCGATATCTACGGCCGAACAACAGCAGGCCGTTGACCCGGGTACTAGGTCACCGTCGAAAGGATTAGGTTCGAAGGCGGCTCCGTTTGATCATGTTACGCGCAGGCTAGTTTATGCCGTATCACTACACGCGAGAGTTAATTTTACTTTGAACATTTCTAAATCGGTCTTTTCTTTGTCGGTATCGCGGTGATTTTTTGTATTGTTCCGTGCAAACATTTTATGCCTTATCACTACGTGCGAGAGTTTATTTTGGTTTGACATTATTTTGTGCATCGGTTTTCTTTGTAGGTGGTGACACGAGTAGTACCTAGTACCTACAAGTTACGTCTAGAGTTACTATTGTTACTCACTTTTTCGAGTTGATGAATATTTTTTTAATTATTTTAAAACAGAAACATCGTTATTTATTTACTTTAACTCTATACTTCGAAAGTACTCCTTAAGGCAAGTCGTTCTGCCGCGGGAAAACAACCAATTAAATTTCAGGGTTCAGAGTTCAGGGTTTTCTGGGCTCTCAGCTGCACTTTCAACTTTGTTGATAAGATAGCTTTTTTCCTCACGAGAGCTTCACTTATTCTCGAACACATAGCTTGAAACACGAAAAAAATGAATTCTAGGATCTCATAAAGTCTCTTTCTTATTGTAAGTGGGTTTTCTGCACAATTCTTCATCATGCTATAGGTGCAGCACATTGCTGAATAGATCGTCTTTTTTATAGCGCACTTGCGCTGAATAAATATATGCTACGTCACAGCGGGAATTTACAGCATATCTGCAGAAGTACTTCATAAAAATTGCACTTATGTATTATCTTTATGGGATTTTGGTAGTGCGCTTTTAAAATACTATCTGAATTTGTCAATTTTGATATTAATTCCAAGTAAGTTGTCAAGGTTGTCTGTAAGAGATTGCCTAGTGCGATAAGACCGCCCATTGTACACTTGTTTTTTTTAATGTTTGTCCTGTATGTTTTTGTGGTGTACAATAACGTATATAATAATAATTAGTTGCTATTTTTATAGCCAGCCTTCTGATATATTATGAAACCGTACAAGAAATATAACAACTCTTGCGTATACCCCGGCAGGCTGAGTTATATCGTAGAGCAAAAAAAAAACCTTTACTCCTAAAGAGAAGTGAAAAAAAGAATGTTTCAAGTCCCATAAATCTAGACTCAGAGATGCTATTGAAAATTTGCTGGGGATCTAAACTTAGTCAGTAATCATGTTATTATTACTTACATCATAATCGTCAATAAATACGTCATGATTGCAGTGATCAATCTATTATTATTTAGTCAATAAAAACCTTGACATGTGACTGCTCAATTATCTTGTTCTTCTAATGTGCTATTGTATAGAAAACCGTGGACGTTTACGTTAACGTTACGGGGCATGGCATGTGCAGAATGGTTATAGTTCTAGCGGCTGTCGAGAATCTTTACTTAGGAGTTAATGTAGGTAGCAATTATCAAAATTTGAGTGCTAGCACAGGTACGTGTGGAAGAGCATAATTTTCTTGGTTATCATTAACAAGTTTTTCCGTGATTTTATTTAAGTTCAACAGATAGAGAGAGGCGGTGACTGAGTGGCATCAAATGTGCGAGATCACTGCGCGACTGCGACGCGAGACAGCGACTCGCGACTGATGTAGGAGACGCGGGACACTATTTGTCCAGACTTTGTATGGGAAACTGAAAGGCGCGACGGCGAGACCGTAACGCGCGATATACGACTGCTAGCCGGTCTCGCTCACGGACAAGTGGTGTGGTGCGCTCGAAATGCCCGAAAATATTCTCATTTAACAATTAAATAAACATTTTTTATTTATTTCCATATTGAAAATGATATTTTTTGCCTCTACAATTCGTTGATAGCCAATTTTTTTATATTTTTATAATAATAATAAATTATTATATAATTGTATTCTTCTTCCTCCAATGGTAACTTGATAACTTGGCTTTCCATAGGGGTAGGCAGAAACGACAGAACGCCACCTGCCACGATCTTTACATACTTCTTTTGCTTCACACACACACACACACACACACACACACACACGCTGGTCATGAGTACTGCGCCCCTGGCCTTTCTGAAGAACATCACCAATAAGTTCTATGTATGTCTTTCTAGGGCGTCCCCTCCCAGCTTTTCCATTCAAATTTACCTTATAAATACCTTTCGTTAGTCGCTTTTCATTCATCCTCTCAACATGGCCAAACCATCTTAACATAATCTTTTCAATTTTAGTCACTAGGTACATCTTCTTTTAAACCACAACATTCTCTTATTACATCATTCCTCCATCTATCATTTAAAGTTACACCACACATACTTCGCAAGGAACGCATTTCTACTGCATTAATCATACTTTCATGTCTTTTTTGCCATACCCAATCTTCACTTCCATACATAAGTGTTGGCACCAGCACGTTGTTGTTAACGGCGAGTCGAGCCTATGGAGACATCGACTTGCTGGTCACAACCTAAACAGGATAACCATTTTAAACAATATAACTGACTTTAACGAATAATATTGACAATAGTTTGTGTGCAACACCTTTCGCGGTCTCGTCCACGAAGACACCCCCGATATCGCAACGCGCGACCGAGGCAGGGTGCCTTGGTCACACGTCTCGGTCTCGCGTCGTGGTCGCGTTGTGAACTCGCACCTCACTCTCACTCGCATTTGTATGGCAAACACGAACACGTCGTCGCGATGACAGAGGGCGCTTTTCGATTTCGCCATACAAAATAAACGTGTTCGCGCGATGGTCGCGTCGTATATGTATGATGATGTTGAAGATGATTATGAAGTTCGACAAAAGAGGATTTTCTATTAGAAACAGAAACATAGCCTTATTACCCCACAGTTTATTTACACAAGATTATCGCTAATATGATACATATAATACTACATTATTTATCTCTAAAAAAACATTGCTATCATGGTGCTAATCGATAACAATAAAATTATCAGAAAGTAAATAAATCTGACGAAACATAAGTTCCCAAATATACGAAAAGTAATAAGTACGGATATATTATTAAACATAAAAATATAGGCATAGTTAAACACTTCAAGCCACTAAAATAGAGGAAAATAGTTTTGTTTTCTTGACTTGTCGTTTACCCAAAATCTGATATCCCAATATTTATAAAATTATAACTTTACTACATATTATTTATTCAAATAAACTTATAAATACGTCCATCAATACTTCTGAGCGTGCCCGCCTGCTGGCTGTGGGAGAGTGGGATTCGGACCTCTGGCTATAGGCACTAGGGTTACCCAACATAGGTACTATTTTGGGTGACAACACCTTCCGGATCACCACATGTCTGCGTTTGGTTGCTCCTGGTGGAGCTCCACATCGTTGTCAATATGGTGAAGCAGTCGACCGCTTCGGTCACTATGGCCTATCCTACAGTAGGAGCGCTGGCCGGATAGCACGGCATGCCAGCATGAATGATATCATACGTCGGGCTCTTGTCACCGCCGGGATGCCAGCTGTTTTAGAACCCAATGGCTTGGCGCGCGACGATGGGAAGAGACTAGACGGGATGACCATAGGTAGATAGGCCTTTAGTGTGAGACGCAACATGTGTCGACACCCTTGCGCCATTCCATCTTCTTAGCACGACGGGCTGTGCTGGGGCGGCTGCTGCCGATGCAGAAAACCTCAAACGGCGCAAATATAAAAACCTTATTGGAAGTTATATGTTTGAACTCTTTGGGGTTGAAATATTAGGTACATGCGGTCCGAGGGCGCATCGAGTTTTTCGAGAAATTAGCACAAAGCTCGCCGACTCTTGACCTGACCAGAGGGCTGGCCTTTTCTTCGGCCAGAGAATCAGCGTTGCCATTCAACGTGTCAATGCTGCCACGGCAATGCAATGGGAAATTGCCCATTGACATCGATGTGGACGAATTATTTGATGCACAATGAGCCATTTTCCCTCCCCACTTTGTATATAAAGGAATGAATTTGTTTATTTTATTAAAGTACATTTACTAGAAACCTTGAAACAGCAAACAGAATCATAAAACCTTTAACGATTGGTCATAAAGCATAATGATATAAAGGGCCATCCAGAAAAAACCACTCATGCATACACTTGATGAGCCTTTATCGGCCATAAAATTATTCTCACTGGTAGTCAAAAAATCTTTATATTTCAGGAAATAGCATAAGCATAATATATGTATCCATCCTATAATTTTCGCACTACTAGGGCACGACTGCATGAGACGTCTCTCTGTAAATGAAGGTGAGTTTTAATCTAGAGCCGATTGATAGATGTCTATTTTTCCGATTATTAGTTTTAGGGCATCCCGGTTTCCTTCGAATGTTATCATGCACCTTTTTTACCAGACTGCGCAACGCAAAGGAGGCTTATGTGCTTATCAGTTTATGTGTGTATGTATGTTTGTTCCTATGTGGCGTTCTAGAGCGATGGCGATTTTGATGATGATGATTGACGCAAGGTCAATCAATTCGTCTTATCCTTGCGAGTGTCACTGAATGCATAAAAATTGAAAAAGAAAAATGGCGGCTTATTGGCGCCATATTGTGGAGGGTCCAATTTTTTTTAAGAGGTGTTTTCAAAAATGTAAAATAATCATATGATTAAAAGTAATCCCAAAAAAATTATAACTGAAAATATATTTTTTGTTAATTCAAATAATCAAAAAACCCGACTGCTTAAGAAGCAGATGCTGAGCAGTCGGAGGACACATCTGTTTTTGGTCAGCCAGCTCGCGAATAATATGTATCCTCCGACTGAACACTTGCACAGCATGATTATCTTCTTGTTTAGAACATTTTGGTTCGGTTTTTTAAGAGCAGTGTTGATTATTTAAATTACAACATGTATTAACATCTTCAACCAGCAAAACAGCAGTCCATTGCTGGATTTACAATCCTAGGAAACCACATTGCTTGAAGACAAAGTAAAATGCCTGCCTGGATTCGAACTATGAAGTTGGGACTCTTACCACTAGGCCACCACAGCTCTCTTAGGATAATCGTAGAAAACATTCAAATCTGCTACTATTTGAACCACAGTTTTCACAGTACAGACTCCGCATACCTTATAAAGATAGCGTTATATAAACACGCGCGATGCTGGCATTAGCATATGGACATGAATCTTGTGCAGTCATAAATACGAGGAGATAATGAAGTACATATAGTATCTTCCTACGACTAGTTTGATTCTTTTCCTGTTTTATATTCATTTACCGAGGTATAGAAGTGTTTTGTTCTTACGTTTGTCTGAAAACGTAGCTATGATCTTTATGAACTGTCTAAAGACGATAAAGCAAAACAGGAACACTTTATAAGCAGTCTTGATTGCTACTTTGAAAGGTTTAGAACTTCAATGTTGTTGGGTCATATTATTGAAGAATGTTTTAATTTTAGGGAACTGCAACAAAGTTCACCATACAAATCACAACAGAAAGTGCGCCCAGATAGTCACAAACGAGAGCTTTCACAAGGATCTAAAGATAAAACTGTAAACAATGAAATCAATGCAAATATCACCACATACTCAAAAAGATTAAAAAAAAATCACATATACTAGATTTTGCTGCTAGATTCACAACGTCTCGATCAAAAAACATACAGGAGTTTGAAATCAACACTGACTTATATTTCTGTGATTTATGACGTCAGCACACTTCAAAAAAGTCACATTAAAAATTGAAACCAAAATTTTGTTCTTATAAATATTTGCCCACCTTTGCAATTAAGAACTTCAATAATTGAGCCAAACAACATTTAATTGAGCCAAAACCAACTGAGTATTTGGCACCAGACATTAGCGGGATGTTTTTCAGTTCTTTTCCTAAATATCAAAGCGAATGTCTGTGGATTCGTTCAATGTGTCTGGAAGTAAATGGGTCATAAAGGTGAACCTCGACAGTAAAGAGCCCTATTTTTAGCATCCACTGAATGGTTCAGCAGAACGTTTTAATTCCCTGGAATTTCATTGTTTGTTTATTTCATTAGGGATCCTTTTGATCAGTCTTTTGTCTGAACGAATGACGTTCAAAGTCAACATTGACATTAAATTGGAGATCTTGATTGTAGTGTATTTTTATTAAGTAGGTAAATAATATAGGTCTGAGGAGAAAAGATTTACTACATAATATTTGAAAATATATAACTTAGACATCAAACATTCTAGCTCTCATATACGCTATATCACTGTAACTTTTCATCAAAATCTATTAAGTCGTTTTTGGGTTGTGTGGTCGTAGATCCTCACGATCTACATTCATAATTTTAGTAGGATAGTTATAACTGTAATACATAGAAAACGAACGTAATATCATTATACCTCACACACTATTGTAACTCTACCTATGTTTACAAATAGAGATTCTGATTCTGATTCTAAATTTAAAATTGCAATTTTGTAAATTGTAAGCAATCCAAGTTACCTGACACGCTCATCTCATAATTGATTGTCCCAAGAAGAGCATCTATTGAGTCAGTACTAGTTTCTGCCCGCGGTTTTGCCCGCCTGAAATATGTTTTATTATCCCAAGAATGAATTTACTGAGATAAAAGTATCCCATATGTTAATTCAGGTTATAAACTACCTGAGAGCAAAACCGTTCAACCGTTTTTCCGTGATTGTACAAACATACAAACTTTCACATTTATAATATTAGAAGTATTTCAATGTTCTATTTCGGCTACATCGTGTAAAGCTTACCTACCCATAATTGATCATCAGTGGCCCAAGACATGAGTTCGTAAAAGAACAAGTTCCCACATTAATAAATACTGGGTACAAGAACACGATCGCAATCAGTAAAGATACCATCATTGTAAGCAACAATGCAATCTTTTTCTGCCACTACTCCATAACACACGAGAATTCCATGTGAACGAACGTTACATGAGATATTTTTAATTAATGAGAAAAACCGCGAGACACATACTGAGTTATAGCCGAAGATAAGGCAATTACCGATATCTTGTTCGACGAAAGACAATAACTTACGAATACTTACCGCTTTTCACTTAATTACTGAGGAAGCATGAGCGGTGTTGTACGATCACACAAGCCATAAAGGTTACAACAGACAGACACGATACGACATTGCGACAACGATACTACATCGCGTTTTTATAGAACTTGTTCTGTAGTTTGCTCTACAGATAGAACATTTTCTATGAAAAGTCGCATCGTTGTCTAGTCTTACTTGTCTGCGGGGACCGTAACACTACGGTTTCTCACGGAAAATTCACTTCCCTGTGAAATACTGAGCATTATACACACGCTATTTCTATTGTGGAATTAAAAGATTTTTAGACAACGGTAATGTGGTTGTTAAAAAATAATTGTTGTTGTACTCTAGTTTAATGTGGTGTTTCGCAATCAGCGGATTGATTTATGTGTTACGGAGTAAGTTTATCCTGCGAGAGATGCTTTGTTAATGTGTCTATGTCTTGGAATGTGAGGATTAAAATGCAGTGTAAAGGATTTTATGTGTAAAACAAAGGTGTAAATATGTACATACTTAAACACTAAACAAAAGTAAACTATACAAAATTATACTAAACCTAACTACTTACACTATATACAGCACTATATACGCTAGGTTCTAATCCAGCTGGTACGCTGGCGGTGATAAGGGCTCGACGAATAATGTCATTGATGCTGGCGTGCTGTGCTATGCGTCCTGCGCTCTTGCAACAAGACAGGCCATGGTGCCTAAGGCTGTCGACAGCTTCACCATATTAGCACCGATGTGGAGCAACACAATGTGCGCCTAAGCGTAGACAGGTTGCGAGCCGAAACGAAGAGTCATCCATCATAGTTCCTATGGTGGATGACGGGAGTGATTGAAGCCACAAACCCAACCGTTAATGCAGTAAATAAATGCAATTAATTTGCATGAGATGCGGCTATATTTACGAATAGTCATATCTCTTTACGGTGCTAGATATTGCCCCAACGCGAGCTGGTAGTTTTGTAGTTAAAGAGGAGCTACTGCATTTAGTTCTATAAAGTTAGACAGTAATAGCAATATAATTATGAAGGAGTTCATTAGTTTGGAAGTAAAAAACCTACCTAATAGCTCTTGATGGAACCGCTGCGCGATGGAAGAAAAAGGGGAGTCTTTGTCCAGCTGGGACACAAATTAGGTTATTAAAAAATACGCGGAAATATCTGAGTAAAGTGCGGAACTTCACTTTTACAATAAGCATGATTACGATCCCAAGATTTTTATCTTTTGTCATCCTTATCTTCAGTAGAGATCAAGTAATATTAAAATAAGACTTAAAATAATAGGGTAATCATGCCTGACCCTACATTTTTGGCAGTTCACTCAACTTGTGTTTGAAAAACATTGAAAGACAACATTCACCGGATAATGGCGGCAACAAGGTTTTATTATAAAAATGTAATTACCTATTAGGAAGTGCAAATTATATCAACATTATGAAAAGCATGTTAAAATTCGAGCATAGTTTTGATAATCTTACTATATATCTATACTAATATTATAAATGTGAATGTAAGTTTGTTTGTTACGCTTTCACGCAAAAACTACTGAACCGATCATCATGAAACTTTATACATATATTCTTGGAGGTATTAGAACTAACATAGGATACTTGTTATTTAAAAAAAAAATTATGGCTTCACTGCGAGCGAAGCCGCGGGTAAAAGCTAGTAATATTATAAATGTGAAATGTAAGGTTGTTTGCTACGCTTTCACGCAAAAACTTCTGAACCGATCATCATGAAACTTTGTACATATATTCTTGGAGGTATTAGAAGTAACATAAGATAAAATATTATTAAAAAAAAATGGCTTTGAGCGAAGCCGCGGGTAAAAGCTAGTAATATTATAAATGTGAAATGTAAGGTTGTTTGCTACGCTTTCACGCAAAAACTTCTGAACCGATCATCATGAAACTTTGTACATATATTCTTGGAGGTATTAGAAGTAACATAAGATAAAATATTATTAAAAAAAAATGGCTTTGAGCGAAGCCGCGGGTAAAAGCTAGTATATAATATTATAAATGTGAAAGTTTGGATGGATATATGTTTGTTACTCAATCACGCCAGAATGGCTGAACGGACCTGGATAAAATTTAACACAGAGATAGATTATAGTCTGGAATACCACATAGGCTACTTCTCATCCCGGTATAATATTCCCTTGGGATAAGAAAACACTTTTCACGAGGGCGAAGCCGCTGGCATACTCTAACCCACCATCTAAGTCACATTTTGATGCAATAATTGTATTGAGTATTGAATTACTTTGTTTTTTATCAAATTGTTTTGTTTTAACAGATCAGGCCTACAATTTTGTAGGTCTGATCAGATCTGAAAGTACTGGTTTTTAGCAGATTACAAAATATTATTGTTTTTCACTTTTAAAAAGATACACTGCCCAATGGCTACATTTAAACTCGGAAAAACATGTACGATTCCTAGTAGGTATGTTTATTATAATTAGATTTGATTTGATCACAGTTTGAAGTGTGATAAATACGAGCGTTAGAGAAAGCACAGACGTCAGACGTGTAACACCGGAATCCCCTCAAGGCGTTATTTCAAGTTCTTTATGAACACTTTTGAATTGACTTATGTATATCGTAATTATACCTACCGTACCTACCACAACACGTTTCTGATCTGCATTACTTAATTAAATTAATATCATAATGTCATTATATCTACAGCTATATTTAAATTTTATGAAGTAGTTATGTAAATCATAAACCTGTACCTTCCTATAATATCTTCACTCACGCGAAGGTCTAATTTGGTAGCTATGATCATCATATTTGCCTGTAAATGAACGCTCCTAGATTTAGGCCTGGCTTAGGACCACTTTAATAAACAACCCTGGTCTTTTTTATAATACTTATGTCCTAGTACCTACGTCTGGTGGACGGTACATAAGCGTGTATGCTACAAAAAAGTGAGAAATGAACACCTTCCTTTTTTATGTTTGTTCTGAGGTAACAAACATAAAAAATATAGTCGAATTGATAACCTCCTCCTTTTCGCGAAGTCGGTTAAAAACAAGAATAAGTGTCGCACAATTACAATGTTTTATCCGCAAATAACAATCAAAGGAAAGGCGTTCATATTGTAGTTGTTCCGGCTCTGGGTGTTTGTGTATGTGAGTTTATATGTTTGTAAACGCACCCACGATACAGGAGAAATTCCTAGAGAACAACGTATAAAAAAAAATTGGTTCGAACTCTCAAAATAGCTCATACAATAGGTACTGAAAGCATTACCCTATTAGTAAGTAGTAGCGGGGCTGACTATGCAGGGAGCGCCTGACGGTCACCATTTATGAAGGTTATTTTAGCGCACCCAAAAGATACTCATAAAAAGACGAGAAAAATACATTGTTGCATGCTGCATAGTTAAAAGTTAACGTACGTAAGTAACACTAGCTTCTGCCAGCGGCTTGGCCCGCGTGAAAAGTGTTTTGTCATCCCAAATAAACATTATACCGGGATAAAAAGTAGCCTATGTGCTATTCCAGACTATAATCTATCTCTTTGGCAAATTTCATCCAGATTCGTTCAGCCGTTTTTGCGTGATTGAGTAACAAACATACACCCATACATACACACACACACATCCATCCAAAGGTTCCCTATCCATTTGCATAAAATTTTAAGACCTAATATATCTTAGCATAATTTTGTTTGGCATAATTATATTTACGCATAATATAATTACGCATAACAGCTTACGCATAATTTTTTTAAGCATAATTTCTTTAACCATAATAATGATTAAGCAGAATATTCTAAAGCATAAATTTATTAAGCATAAAGTTCTAAAGCATAACTTTTTTAAGCATAATATCCTAAAGCATAAATTTATTTACACATACAGCATGCAAGCAAGCATGCAAGCAAGCATGCAGCAAACAAGCAAGCAGCATGCAAGCAAGCATGCAGCAGGCAGGGTTTCTGTCTCGGCTCCGGCGCTGCGGGTTTCCGGCGGCCCCACGCGTGCTAATCGTCGCAGACGGCTTTCGCTCACCACCGCAGCTTCGGCTTGTTGGCCGGCTTCGCCGGCCAGCCTCAGCCGCGGCGCCTCGCTCGCAGCCGCCTGCTCCTCAGCCCGTGGGCCGCCTCGACCCTACGCGCCTACGCGATTTTAAATTACACTCTAGGGGTAGGACAAACAAGACTACGTAGAGTCGGTTTTGCAGCAATTCGGATCTGTCACTAACTTTTGTTGCACATCATATTAAATTTTAACCAACAATATTATTTAATTGTTACAGAAACTATAGCAAATTGGTTTGATCAGAATTATGTATGGGGCACTACAAGTTCACCACCACCATTTCCACCCAAAGTCTGGAGTACGTATCTACTAGAAAAGGAAAATAGACCTAGGAGACAAAATCTTGCAGAGGCATGGCACAATAGATTTGCACATTTTGTGGGAAAACACCATCCTGGATTTTATTTTTTGGCAAAAAAGATCGTTCAAGAAATAAAACATCAAACCATTGAAATAGATAAAATGGAACATCTCTTATACCAAAAAAAAAAAGGAAAAATACACGGACAAAACCAAAAGAATTGAAAAAATTATTAGTAAAAAAGATGAGTATACTTCTAAACTAGCATATTTACAAGCAATTGCTAAAAATATACACCTAAAATAAATAATTATACATAATTAAGGACCACTGTTTCAATCAGTTAACTTCTATCTGAGGAATAACCTCCATATTTATTTCTCATAATAGAAGTTAACTGATTAACATATTTTTTTATACAAAAACTGTCAAAACATCTAATATATTCTTTAGATAAAAGTTATCTTGCGATTGAAAAATCGTTTAAGTTACATAATGTTATGTATAATAAATTATTTGCATGAAAATTGTTTTTGTTATTTATATTAATTGTATGCCTAAATATTATTATGCTAATAGTCATTAGGCCTACTAACGTTATGCTAATAGTCATTAGGCCTACTAACGTTATGCGAATCAAATTTATGCCAAAACAAATTAGTCTTTAAGATGATTATGCCAACATAAATTGTATGCCTAAAAAAATTATGCCAAAGTATTATTATGCCAAAACAAATTGTGCCAAAATCGTTATGCCGAAGTATATTAGGCTAAAGAACATTATGCGAAAAGAAGGGATCCCCCATCCAAACTTTCGCATTTATAATATTGGTAAGATAATACCTGGAGTATTCTTCATTGCCAATGGTTTTTATAGGTTCTAGACTCCTACCAACTCGACATAATCATTTCGCGCCAGGTACTTATAGCGACTTCCAAATCTTTACTGGAATTTCAATTAAAAATTCCGTCGAGCTCAATACTTGCTCTACCTTGCCTTCTTTTGTTTTTTGGCCCTGTAATTAGCGACATACATCGACAAACACGCAAAAAAAAGCAAAATTCAACAGAACTGCTTGTAAAAATCGAAGATCAACCAGTTTTCCAAATTTGGGGGACATCAATCTCGTTTGGTTTATTGGTTTTCAAGGGAAAAAGGATCCCTTTATACTTCCACGAGAGTTGCAACACAAGACTCTGTATACATTTGCGTCAGCATGACTGTACTTCTTGATCAAAGAAGACACGAAGACTGCTACAAGTACATAAATCACGACATTTAGCTTCAAGAATGATTGACAAAAACTTTCATTTTCTGGTTAAGTTCTTAGATTAAGTTCTTATAGGTAAACTTCCAACAAGATCATTGTCAGGATTGATTGCTAAAGAGATACTCATTATTACGATTAACTTTAATTCTATATTCATTTTAAGTAGTGAAAATCGTTTCTTAAATTTTATTGTAGGATCATTTTCTGGTGTTCTTAGATACAATAATGTGTCATTATGAAACTTTTGGATAATGTCGAAGTTAATGAGTTCAATTGCTTTCAGTTTCAATTGAATCGATAAAGTGGTGTCCTCAACTATAAGGATCCTCAACATCATTCTCTGGTTCCTATCCCAATTTATATGGAGTCGACTCAAAATATCTTCTTCCATAGGTAATGTAATAACCATCATCTCGGTAGTCAACTTCATTAATGAATATTTTATACAATATTTATAAAGAACGTCAAGTATTTACGTGTTGAAAGTTGATAAGAAAAATGTATAACAGAAGGAAAGTGCATATTACTGTGACTGCGCATTTGGACGCATGACTGCGCGCAGAGGAGCAAAAACTTGTCGCATCCGAGATATTACATGTCCGTGGCTTCGCTTGTATGAAATTAACCAGAATTCATTATATTCCTAGAATTTTTTTTCGCCATTCATCTACCACACATGACATAACATCATGCCTGGATTCCAAAAAGGTTAGGCAGAAGAGAAACACCTGTCGGGGAATCCCCCTCTTGACATAAATTTACTAGGCATAATATTGTTTGGCATAACGTTTTCAGATAACTTTTATTAGCATAATAATACTGTGGCATAATAATACTTTGCCATAATGCAAAAGTTAGCATAACTGGCTTTTGGGCTAATTTATTTTTGCATAATTTGGAGTCGCATAATTATTTAATGCATAATAATTTCATGGGTACTTCTTTGAATGTTAAAAACTAAAATACCTACGGGTAAAATCTCATTGTTCAAACATCAATAAAAATGTAATATTGCATGAATGCCTATCCTTGGTTACGCAAGGGAGAAGGGGTTGCACTTCCCGGAGCGCCGGAGTTGCAGAAGCAACCTTAAAGTGTCAGTAGTAACTTAAAACTGTTTGACATTCGACACTCTTTACTTCGATATTTTAATGATATATTTTTTTAAATGAATTAAATATATTTGTTTTAAGGACTCAATTGAATAAGGTTAAGGTGCGGCGGGGATCACACCTTTGAGCCGCTAACATGTCTGTTTTAATCCAAAGAAAATTATGTGTAGATATCATTATGACATAATATTAGTATATGTATATAGGTGTATATATATATATATTTTGTGCTTATTTATGTATAATTGATATTAATATATTTATGATTTATTTTATATTATTCTAAAATTGTACACTGGACTACTTCTCTTCTTCCTTTTGTAAACTCTCTCTATCACTCTAAGGTTTTCTGGTAGAAAACTCTTCTTAGAGTTAAGCTCGCCTTTGTACATCAATTTTATGATCAATCTAGTTGCATATGTATTTCTTTTTTTGTGTACAATAAAGAATTAAGAAGAATTATGCGTTTATAAAATTATACATCATTAATATTATGCCAACAGTATTTATGGCAATATGCATTATAGCGAAAAAGTGTATGCCTAATAATATTATGTGTAATGATCATTATGGTGAATTTCGTTATGCAAATGTAAATTATGCATATCATTAATAAACCATCCGGACTCCGGGATACTACTGAGAAATTCCAGATGGGAAAACTCAATAACACTTTGGAAAACTCAATAACACAGGAATCGAACCCAGCACCTCAAAAGCTACTGCAGAGTAGCTCTTGCTACCACTAGACCAACCAGTCAGTCATAATATTACTAGTATTTTTTTCCGCCATAGAATAGAATACAATACTTTATTTTACACCAAAAAGAGATTCATCCAGCACCATTCATCTACAGTAGCCACAGCGGATCTTTGTGTCCCTGCGCAGTAGCAAAAATAAGAATTTTATGTCAATGTTGAAGTAAAAGATAGCATAGTATAACTGCCTCTTTCACTCGCTTGCGTTTCGCTGCATGGAATAAAATAAGACACGAAATAGGACAATGCAACGTCCTATCTCGCTTACTCCATGCAGTGTACTCGATGACAAACTGTTTCTTGCCAACTTCAGAGACACAAAGATCCGCTGTGACTACTGTACTAGTCTTATTAGATTAACGACTCCCGTCTTTAAAATTACGAGAGATAACATTAATATTTTCAGAAATAGAAGATATTAGCTATTGAATTGCTTTCAACGAAACAATGGTCGAGACTAGACAAGAGCTTTACATGTTTTCTGTGAACAGTTATGCCTGTGGTATTAGTTTTGTTCTTCATTGAAGTATTCATTTGTTTTACAGTAACATTATACTTTAAGTACTGTTTATTTCAGTATTTGTTTATTATTTTTGTACTGTTCTACATCCACACGTAGTAGGTACGTCAAATCCTAAGTGAGGTGAGGTGGCGCAGTGCTGTGGGTCCCCCTGGCACAGCATCATGCTGAGTGCCAGCCTTCTTGTCACAGTCACCACGTGCATCTGCCTAGTTTCTGTTCTGCTCTCTATTCTTTCATTTATGTAATATATTGTAGTTTAGTATTTAGTAACTTAATTTAAGTACTACTAATACTATCTACACATATAAATAAAATTGGAGTGTCTGTTTGTAATATTGAAATAACCGTTTTTTACTACATGTATATATGTATATGTATATGGTACATACACCAAAATAACATTTTTTACAATTTTTGTCTGTTCGTCTGTTTGTTCCGGCTAATGTCTGAAATGGCTTGACCGATTTTGACGGGACTTTTATTGACAGGTAGCTGATGTAATAAGGAGTAACTTAGGCTACGTTCATTTTAGAAAAGTTCTTTTATTTTAGAAATTTGTTAGGCGGAACGAAGTTCGCCGGGTCAGCTAGTCGTTAATAATTTTGGTTCCAGCATAATTTAAAGGCCTCTTATACCTTTCATAATTTAAGAAGTCGGTATATAAAAATACGCTACATAAGTTAAACTTGATGCTTACTAACGAGGTAACTAATTAGTTAGGATTATGAATTGGATTTTTCGTAGACTTTCATACAAAGTTATGTGTATAGAAACGTTGTCGGACTTCTTAGGCTCTAGACAGACGGACTGCATTTCAACTGCACCCCAACTGCAAATTTGCTGTTTGAATGCAGTTAATGCGACTGCAATAAAACTGCAAACCAACCGTGCAGTCCGATTGCATTCGGTATGAAGATTGTCGCGATTATAGTAGGATAGGATAGATGGACCCCTTTTCCGCACTTAGACTCATCATTTGGTCCGTTGTACGTGCAGGCCTCCTCGCTGTGTGGGGGAATATGCCGTAATACACCACGCGGGCCTAGTGCATGTTGGTAGATATCACATGTCTTCGAATTTTTGGTTCTAAGACATGCCGGTTTCCTCACGATGTTTTCCTTCACCGTTTTTGAGAGCAGTGGTGATTAAATAATTTACACAAAGTAGAGCGCCTGCCTGGGTTCGAACCTACGATAATAGTCTAGGTGGCAGTAAATACTTTTTATTAATTATCTTTATTCTTCTTACCGTTCACAAAATTCTATTACTTTGAAGTCGGAAAATAGTGGTTTTCCTTAACTGGAAAACTATCCACATGGATACCTACTAATTAAATGCAAAATTATGACATTATTGTTACGAACAACGATTAAAGGCACGTTTTGTCTCTTAGACCATAGCTTTCGATTTTATAAAATTATTCATAGAATGGTCATAAAACATTAATAGCATGCAATAGAAGTCGCGTGAAATAGCATGCATAATAAGACGATGCAAATGAGACAATTGAAGAGGAGCTGGCAGGGTTATTGAGCAAGTATATTCAGGGCCAAGAGTAGATACGGCTTGCTGAGAGAACACCTAGAATATGTTTGAAAAGATTCAGATATGAGCCCTTTTGTCAGGGTCCAATATGAGATTTTCAAAAAGCCCACTCAACTTACAAGGTCGTTCATTTTCATTTAATCGGGTACGGCTTGCCGCAAAAAGTTTATTCCAAATAAACCCTAAAGGTACTTTTGAATTCATCATCATCATCAGCTTATTAATGTACCCACTGCTGGGACAAAGGCCACCTCTCTGTGAGAAAGAATGGGCCGTAAACCACTACGCGAGCGGGTTGGTGGATGTCACATGTCTTCGAATTTTTGCTTCTAAGACGTTCCAGTTTCCTCACGGTGTTTTCCTTCACCGTTTTTAGAGCAGTGGTGATGAAATAATTTCCACAAAGTAAAGCGCCTGCCTGGGTTTGAACTCACGACCTAAAACTTGTCGCGGCCGATACCACTGGGCCATTTTCTTTGCTTAACTTGCTAAAAAAACCGTGCCAGTTCCCTACAACCTACCATTCGTTATTCGTAACTTTAACGGATAACTGATGGTTAGTAGCGAGTAGCGACTCAACAATGCATCGCTGATCACGGCAAAAAATCTTACCATGATTATAAGTTGACCCTGAGAGTGTAATGAACGTGTAGGGATGTCACTTCTGTTAAAATCGTGACATTATAAACTGTTCTACATTGTGTGCTCATAAAACAATAAACGTGGCTCGAGTAAGTTTTTTATTGCAAGCTGCGTCTGTCATTAGAATAAATACTTTTTGTAAAGAGGAGTGCTATTAATAGCTAACTTATTAAATATGGCGTATTGTGAATCATACATAATAAATACAGGAAATAAAGTTTAGCTCCAAGAGTAATGAGAAGGTATTCAGTCATTAAAAGATATAAAAGATGATAACAAGCGGGATGTACCTATTTATTAGCTACCAGCATTCTTGTGTAATTTAAAGTTTCCCGATTTTAATGTTTGTTTGCGTTTCTCAAAGGATATTAGATTAAAATCGTTTCGTTGAAACTTCCAGCTTTATAATCGTTAAGGCTGCACAGAAAGTTTCTCCTAAACCCAATTATGCTAAGTACTTAAAAAATATATGACAAAGAAAATCACCAAATCTCAAAGCATTTCTTTCAACTTTACCAACTATGTTTTTGAATTGTCAAGAAGCTTGAAACCAAATCATTAAGATGATATTGGTATATTAACTAAACATTAATCTTTAGCCAGTCCTGCTATTGATAGCCCTAGTCAAGACGCCTCGGGCAAAGGTTAAGTCAGGACAAGTGACTGCGAGAGTGAGGCTCTTCGACCTCCGCTCTGTATCAGCGGCAGCGGTGCATGAAGAGTATACTTGAAACTAATGCACTTTTTGTTGGTCATTATTGAAATAGAAGTGTAATTATTTGTGATACGGCCGTTTTCGGTAAAAAAACCAAACTGAACCGATAATCTTGGTCGTTTTACTGGCTAGATAATTGACCGTTATTTAATATGTCACAATATACTCAAAATAAACCATGTAAAAGCCAGCACTTGCCAAAATCCGTTTAGATGTAGGTATATTCCCCCTTTTACGACAGCTTCTTTTACGGCCCTTTCTCCGTTTTACTACATATCCGTTGATATATTTAAATTCTATTTACTACAATTCACGTGGAAGCAATTTACTCTCATTGTTTATTAACAGCCAACTAATCAACTATACAAATAAAAATGCAATAATATCTTAGAGTACAGTGGATGATCATAAAAAAACAATTTGGATAACCTTCCTGACGCAGAAGGAAGATTTGAAAAGAATAAAGAACTGGTCCGATTTGCTAGTCATAATTTTTCACAAGTTTCCCTATTGTTTCTAGTAAAAAAGATGCATTCCCATTCATATGACTCCGAATGGACACGATAAACCAATCATATTCTGTTGTTTCCACAGTTTCAAGGTTCCCCAAAGCTGATGGAATTGACTTGACATTGAGACAACGTGTTATCCTAGAAATTGTCATATCTTTATATCAATTTTATAACAATATCCTTGAAAACACTTTGTTTTCGGAAGCTTCACTAGTGGCAAAAATTTGGTTAGACAAAATCGACATAAGCTGAAACTATCTAGAACTAAGTGCATGAAGCTTTGTTTTTCATTCATCACTAGTAACGAAATGATAACCATAAAATACTCTCAGCAGCTGGTGTACTAACAAAACACGTAAATAATGATATAGTAGGACTTACTCACCTGCCCATATGTGGAGCGTAAACTATGGGGCAGTAAAAGCAGATATTAAAGCCTACGTCTAAACACTTACGCAGCTATCTGCGTAGTATTTAGTCGTAGGTTGGTATTTAGCAGGAAGGTTTCCTAAAGAAGAGAGTAATCATAATCAGCCTATGTGGTTTGGACAAATAATAATAATACTCGTAATTTGTTTGGCGATACATTTTTAGGCACTTCATTTCGGCTGTTGAAGTTTGCGTCTCGCTTGGATGTAAGTTTCGAAGATTTGATGAAATCGCCATTCATCCAAGTAGCTCAAGACTGATGGTTATTTGACTGTTCATTATAAGATATTACGGCATTTCCCCTTTTTATGTCATCTAATAAAAACCGAACCTAACCTTCTGAATTTTCTCCTTACGTCCTCAAACATTACCAAGGAGATGATTTATCAGCAGGTATTTACTGACGTCATAATTTGAGTAGGTACACGTGACGTTATTGTCGTAACTCCACCGGAAGCTGCAGCTATGTTTACAGACGGAAATATAAGATTGTACGAAGACAAATTATTTACAAACACTACTACTGACTTTGATGTTTGTGTGTAAATGTTACTATACAATGTAGAACTGACGTTAAACTTGTGATCTGGTAATGTAACTACTAAACAGTGTAATTAATTATTGAGTTAATGTTACCGTGGAGTTTGATTTTAAATCTTCTGCGAATAAAAGAACTAACTGGTTTCGAACTAAGCCGCAAAAAAGAAATAACTTGTAATATGAACCTAAAGAGATATATGGATGACGATAAATTATATTTATTATTTATTTATTTATTTATTTAAGGATCACCAACGAGTGTTACAAAACAATAAATTTACACAAAATACAAAAATTGGTACACATCAAAATTATCCTGTAATGCACACTCAATTATAGGCAACCACATCTTTTACATAGTCGAGCATACTCAGCTTAATATAATTGATTAAAAATATGAAAGTATATAATAAAAATGTCAAATAATAATATTAACAGTAATGTCAATAATTAAAATTAAAATCAATATAACATGACAATATTTAAAACTAAAATCATACTGGAATTGAAATAAAATTAAATTATAAAAAAAAAACAGAGATCATACACAAAATGTCCCAAAATACACAAAATAAAGTCAACATTAAATTATATTAAAGTAATTTTTGTGATATAAAAGTCATGAAAGTTATAAATTAATTAATTATTATTGTTTATTATTGTTGGAGTGATAAATCAAAAGTCCTCCGCCTGAAAGTACTTATACAATTTCCTTTTAAAGGAGCTAAGAGTGTCGTGATTAATATCGATATCAGCTTTGCGGCATATAGCGTTGTACAATTTGGTAGCCCTTGTAAGAGGAGAGTTGTCGCCGAGGTTCGTTTTGCGCGAAGATTATCCGAACAATTTGTAGGTATGGGACCGTGGTAATCTACTAGGGACATTAATAGATATTCTCGACAGAAGGTCAGTATTTAGTTTGGATGTCACCAATTTATGAAGAAAACACAGATCCAGTACTTTTCTACGATTCGCGAATCGTAGAAAAGTACTGGATCTGTGTTTTCTATCCGCGGCTTTGAAATTTATAGTGCCGAATTCGGTCTTTGTAAGATCTAATATCTGCAATCTAATATCTAATATCTGCAAAGAATAAATGGTATAAAAACCTTTTTTGTAATCTCTCAATTCGTTGCTTATGAACGTTGTAATGTGGTGACCATACCTGTGAGCAGTATTCTAAATTGCTTCGAACCAGCGTCTCATAAAGAATAATTTTCGTCTTTGGGTTCTTAAATGTCTTGGAGGTCCTTAATACAAAGCCTAGTATTTTGTTCGCGTTTGCAACTATTTTGTCTATATGGTCATTGTAGGTCAATTTACTGTCCATCAAGATACCCAGATCCCGGATACTATACACTTCCTTGAGTGTTTTGGCTGAAATAGTGTATTTTGTGTTGTGAGTTTTTTTGTTGCGACAAAATTTTATGTGTAAACATTTATCCAAATTTAGGCTCATACCCACTATCGTTGCACCACTCAACCAATCTATTCAAGTCCGCCTGTAGCAAATACGAGTCTTCCATGGATCTTATAGGCAAGGTCAATTTGAGATCGTCCGCAAATAAAAAGGATTGTGCGTGATGAAAACAATCTATAATGCTGTTAATGAAAATGTTGAATAACAAAGGTCCTAAATGAGAGCCCTGTGGTACCCCAGACGTCACATTGTTTACCAATCATATTCTTTCTTATATCAGATGCTTCCTTAATATAAATGCTTACAACCAATCACAATTAAGTATCTAATATTCGTATGATTTCTGTTATAAAATCTAAAATATCGTAGTGGCTTTGTATTACCTAGGGCCTCAGATTAGAGCTGTTCTTTAATCTGAGCCTGTGAAATGCATCTAGATATATCACGTGTTGACGTACCTAAATTTTACGACGCCCAGCTTAGATGGGACAGTGTTATTTTTCAACATTTATAGTCGTACCTTTTAGAAATACCAATAAAATAATACACAAAGAAGAAATTTTATACACACAGAATGTAGGTAAAAATTGTACAGCATCTCCGGTTAAAATATCAGTATGATTATGTAGATAGTTAAAACAATTTTATCATGTTTGTAAGTCTGACTGATTCATATTCGAATGCATCATTGCTATCAAAGGTAAATAGGCACGATTAACTTATGTATACAGACATAGGTAACTAAGTCAAGGAAACAGACTATTGCAGTTGATAATAAATATTATTGTACCCCTTTCCCAAATTCTATCTTCTAAAAACTGTGCAGTCGGTTAGCAGATTCGATGCAGTTGTTCAGATGTGTTAAGTATGTCAACTGTACATAAACTGCATTCAAACTGCAAATTTGCGGTTGGAGTGCAGTTGAAATGCAGTCCGTCTGTTAGCCTTAGCCTAGGTTTCTGAAAGCCAAATAGCATAGAATCCACTAGAGCTGCCATTACTTATAATATTCGTTTGAGTACAATGTGCGCTGAGCACAAGCTTCAGCTATAGCAAGAATTGTCACGAGCCATCAATTTCTATCGGCAAAACGGATCAAAATAAAAATCTTGTTTTTTTTTCGTCTAAACCATTATGGATGCTCTCACTGACATGTTTGGTTTGTATTCAAAGTTTGATAATGTCGTCTCCAATAGGTGTTCCCGGTGCTCTATTTTTGCTACATTAGGAAAGATAGAGACCAAATTATAGACCATCTTTTTGTGTTATTAGATAAGTAGCTAAAGGTAGCAACTTCTCAAAAACTTAAGTGCAAGTGAATGCTACACACAGAAAATAATCTGATGACAATGATAATCAGTTACATATAGATATAGATACCTGTATCTCATCTTATCACATTCTTTTCCACTGCTTCAGTTTGCTAATAAACTGAAACATTTGCTGCTGTGACTATAAACTATTGTTACAAGCACCGGGAACGTTATTTGCAATAACGTCCCTTATAGTTATTTGAAATTCTTATGATATTCTGCTCCGGTATTTGTAATTCCAACTATTTGGGAGTTATTTCATCTAGACTTGATTTCGATGTCCGTAGTTACAGTTAGTAGATACTTACCTATTTATAGATACCTACTTATTGCGGGTCCTACTTTTATTATTATTTTACTTATACTGAAAAAAAGTACGGCTTTTTATACTTTAAATAGGTGTTAGCTACACCTATTTATGGCTTTTCAATATGTTTTTGAAAACAGCAACACGTATTTCTTTTTTTATAAACTCTGCTGAATAGAAAACGTGACGCAAAGACTTTGCAACCTGAACTAACATTGGCATTTAACACCCAAGAATCGAATTCGTTATTTTGTTTTCAGGCAGTTCTGTCCCAGAAAGCCATACTTTTGTGTTTATCAAGGAAACTCTTTTCATTTAAAAATGCAGGTGATCATTTTGGCATGCGTCTTCTCTTTACCTGAGGATATTTGTATTTTTATATAACTTTAATCAATCAATAAACTAATATTTATAAAGAATCTGTTTGTTTGTTTGTGATGAACTCTGAAAATCCTAATATGATAAAACACTATCATTGAGGTAGGTTTCATAAGCTAATTTTCTTCCCGCAAAAATGTTCGGATCCAGTGGCGAAAGCTAATTTTCATCCCGCAAAAATGTTCGGATCCCGTGGCGAAAGCTAATTTCCATCCCTTCAAAATGTCCGGATCCAGTGTCGAATCCATGGGAACGAAGTCGGAAATATTGATTATATAATTTGCCAAGATTTTCCAAAACTAAGGTATAACGGATATATGGTATCACGAATAGTTTCGATATTTACTGTTTGTTTCAAATTATAATATCATAAATTTTCATACAAATGGGCTGGCTCAAATATAGCTGATCGTAAAACAGTTAATTACGAGAACACGCGGCTGCTGCCGGACATTGGCACACTCGCCCCAATCGCGGTAATACGCAAAATAAATAACTATCTTCCTGACGCACGGAACGTTAATCGTTATTATTATCATGCATATTATACACACATCATTATTAAAAATAATATCGTTATACGCCAAGACATGATAAATGAGGTGGCTATGACAGTTTCAACAAAAACATGCTACCTATGAAGTTTAAACTTCTAAAACTCGAGGCATAGCAAATTCAAAAGACAAATCAGATATGTCTTATGTACCTATAAATAATCCAACTTTTCCCTTCAAACCACCTACAATCCCATTGAATACGCCCAATGCCCATTGGATACATACTAAGAATTAGGGAAGGAATAAATTTCGCAAAAATATCTTCAAGAATGTAATTCGTAAAAGATAAAAGAATAGATTAGTTAATATTTTATCATTTACGAATTCCATTGTTGACAAACGAATAGCAAATACCTCAACATCAGCGAATACTATTGCTATATCTAAAAACACGTACGCAAACTTTTTAAACAGCATAATGAGACCTCGCTGGACTCTAATGGGCGAGACGTGCCCGCTGCTAGTAAACGACGATGAGAATGATGCGATTCTGATAAAGGCGTGTTTACCTTACCTTCGGCGAATCTAGTAGAAACTAGAGAGTATGGAGTTGGTGTTCTTGATAGCGTGTGAAATAAGGTGGGTTGTTGTATTTGAAGCATTTCAGAACATATGAAAGGAAACAAATATGAGGATGGAGGGTTGAAAGGCTTAATGAAAGATTTATGTAAATTTTTATTTGAAGAGAAGGAAACGAAAGCCAAAGAAAAGATGGAAGGTTTATATGAGGAATGATATGAAAGACAAGAGATAATGAAAGTAGAACGTTTGTGGCACAGACCCCAAGTAACATGGAATAAAAACAAAAAGATAGTGATGACGTGTAGAAACGGATATAATAAGCACTAATTGTGTGCTATATAGAAAAAAAGGACATATCATCAGGATAATATCTGTTCCAGGGGCATCTAGCTCGATATATATAAATAAGAGAGTGAAATTACATATTAATAGATAGAGCATGTAATAAAGAAACAAGTAGTCATCGATGAGTCAATGCTAATTTGATTTCCGATTACTGTATATAGTAGGAACTCTTGACTTTAGCACATCATAGATGTCAATGTATTCCAATATCTGCTGTAGTTTAAGAAGAAAAAGTATACATAAAGTGTGTATTCGTAAAGTGTACATTACCTCATCCTCCTCTTTATAAAGAACAAAATGACAAGTAGATACCATTTACAAGCAGACGAAACAAAGGAAATTCACACAACACAAATTGATTGAAAGGTTCTATAATAAAGATAATCATGCTCTAATTTGTCTACGCTACAGTCATGCTTGGCGGAGCGAATGATCTTCTAATCCGCATTTTTGCGCATTGTTCGTGAAGATTAGATAACGGTATTAAAAGTAAACACGTTTATGCTTAGACATGTCATTCATTTGTTAGTAGATATTCAAGACAGAAAACATAATAAAACAATTCGTCTAGGCTGCAAACAACAACAATGGAATGAAAACAAACAATATATATTTTGGTAAATAATATTAGGCAATTATCAAAGTGTTGACATGCGAAGATTTCTTGTTGTCATCATGTTTTACTTATGTATTTGTAGTTACCGTTACAATACGACATTGTCCAAGGAATGCATGGGGAAACCATTAATACTGTCCCGTCTTGCTTGCCATTTACAAATACTTCAGTGTAGATCGATTACTTTAGACAGATAGTCAGACAGACCACTTCAAACAGTTTATTTAAAGGTTGGCGCAGAATGTTTTCTTCCAAAATTCAGCCGTCATTTCGGTATTTGCATTCTTGGGAATTCGAATACCCAAAATGACGGTGAACTGACGAGAGAGGATTGACGTCAGACAGGTGCCCGGTCAAAAACCTTAGCAGTATGTCTAATGGCACTATTAAACACTCATATTTAGCATTTAATTGGTCTGCTTACCACATCATAGTGAGACACCAGACACCATACCAAATGTTGGTGCCACCAAATCTAAAATAACCCAATCCATACTAATATTATAAATGCGAAAGTAACTATGTATGTATGTCTATTGGCATCCGGGTAGACCATGTCTTCGATTAGGACATAGTATATTTTTTTCTCAGGAGCATGTTCTCTTGGGATAATTATCACGCGGGTGAAGCCGCCGACAGAAGATAGTTCAACTATATATTACAATATGACTGGTTAACCTGGGAACTACCTGCTGCACCGACAAGCGACTTCTTTTTACTATTCAACTGTGTAGTTAAATCACGGTCATCAGTTAAACACAGTGAGTCAATTATTAACGCCAGTTTGCTGAGGTTTACGGTACTATAATCGAAGGCGATTCAAATTGATGCGGAACCGTTTTACGAGTGATTTTACCATGGTTTGCAGTATCTAATGAGCCATAAGAAACCCCATCAATTGACTAGGGTGACGGATTCTGCATATTTTTGATGTGGGTTCATTGATAGGCTGTGTTTTGTGATAAAGTACTCTTCTATACATCTTTTTTTTTACAGGTACAATTTGTAGAAACCATTGGTTTATTTTTGCATGGTTTTTAGGATTCTGTACCCGAAGGGTCCAAACGGAGCCCTATTGCTGTCACTCATGTACCTGTCCGCCGTCTGTCCGTTCTGTCCATCGTCTGTCACACAATTTTGTACCGAAGAATTTTTAGACTTCCCATTGACCTACGAACTTGAAATTTGGTGATAATGTTTATTATTACGTATATTTTACTAACAAATACCAATATATTGATAAATTAGATTTTTCTTTGGTATGGAACCCTAAATGTGCGAAGTCCAACACGCACTTGGTCAATGTTTTCTACGTATCTGCAGTCGGTGAAGGTGGGTTGCTTTTCTCTTCTCCATCTTCGTAAATGCTGTGTTGTCTACGAATGATGCCCTCATCATAGGGATATTTATTGAACCGGGATGAAAGGAGTGAGCTTCTTTACCTTAACCATGATTAAGATGACCTTTGATAAGCTAAGACTAGACCATACCCAGTTCCAAATCCAATAACAAAGATGTCTTAAATTGGAAACATTGACAGAATAGAATAATTAAAAAGCTTTGCCTTTCCATTTCCATCTAACAATTTACAATTATTAACCAAATCATATTTTTTATACATTCCTTGCGTTGAATGAACCTCTAGACAAGAAAGATAATACAAACACTATCTAAATGGGAGCCTCCTTACCGATAAAATGCCTTATTATCGTTTTGTAAGTAATGCTTATAATCATCAAGGTATGGAGAGAGAGGCGCGCCCATTTCGAGACATACATAAATATGTATGTGAATACATACATATAAAATAGTGCCATATTTGTATGAACAAAGCATTTAATAAAGATATCAGTTTCAATCGAAGCGGTATTATTCAGAAATAAGAAGATATGAATGTATTCATTGATGTTCTTTGTAGATGTCTTGATAAATTAGACAGTCTCTACCGTATTATTTTCATATTACTTTAGATTACTGACCTTCAAGAAAAAAAGGTACTTAGATGACTATTAGTGCGTCTGTTTCAGAGGTTTTCTTACATCTATGCAACGTAGAATTATTTATCATGGATCTAATTGATATCTCATGAACGTCGCAATGCTATCAGATTTTTGGAACATTAGCAGTCAACAGATACGTAAGATTTTTCGATCTCTAATATAGTTTGTTTCAAAGTTTAGTTCAATATTATAAGTTTTTTTTTGCTTTTGTTAAATGACTTGCATATGACAGATCTTCACTTGCATCGATCTATACGAAATTAAGAATAGCTCATAAATCAATCAATATTGGGAAATCAGCAAGGTGGTTAAGGGGCTAACAGTCCAGATTGCGGCGGACGTTCATTATAATTTAATCACCACTCGTGTAGGAAACTTTTATTACCAGAACTGATCGGATATGCAAATAGGTGACTGAAACAGGTTAAATTTATTACCTAGATCTATTTCGACAACTACTCCACCGGATGAAACCAATACAAGCACATATGTAAACAGTGTTCCAATATATAACAGTCGAGAGATGAAGGCTAACCTGCATCACTGGTATAATTTAGGGGCGGCCCCACTTTGCATATAATGGAGGCTTACTTTTACAACAAAGGCGAACGAGCTGACAAACCCACCTGACAGTTAACAGTTACTTGTATGCAACGTTTTCGATACCAATAAATGCCATAGATTTTATATAACAGAGCTTTATTCTTGTTTTCAATCTTAATTCGAACTCGTCGACCTGATTTACCAAAGATTGGTGCCCTTCAGAACAATGGTGGCGCAGTGGCTACGGCCCCAACTTACGAATTGTAGGTGGTGGGTTCGAACCCGAGCAAGCGCATTATTTTGTGTAATTTTTTTTTAATCACCACTGCTCTCAAAACGGTGAAGGAAAACGTGGGGAATCCGGCATATCCTAAACCAAAAATTCGAAGATAGATATCAATCTACCAAACCGTATTGGGCCCGCGTGGTGGATATAGTCCACTCCCTCTCCATGAGAGCCTGTGTCCAAGCTGTGGCACCATTTAAAAGGCTTATGATGATGATTGTGCTCTCCAGGCCCTGTCTATTTGTTTTCCATTTTTGTGTGTCTTTCTTTGTTTTATTGTCATCATCTTCATGTTTTGCCGAAATCACCCGGGTATCTCCCCTTTTTTTACCATATCCGTACTTCTCTTCCAGGTGTTGTCCGCGAGTTTGCTGATATCGACTACCTAACGCTCTTTTGGCCTTGTCATTATATTAGGCTCAATAGTCTGAGCTAAATTGGGATAATAGGCAGGAGGATCACTCGGTGCCAATTTAAAAGTGTCATGTTTACCACCTCATGTCATATAGCAACTTATAATTCTACGTTTAAATTACAGTAGATAATAATCACATAATTAATTTAAGCGAAATTCTAGTCGCAATTTCAACTCTGAAAATCGATGTGAAACATATTGGTAAATTACAGAGGATTATTGGACAGATTGATTACTAATAATACGGGAATGCAATTGGCCTTATGTTATCACAAACTACATGAAATGCGTTTACGAAAGCCAAGCCCGTTCTTCAGTGGCTAGACCAATCCCTTATTTACTTAGTAGTAAACAATGTTGTTGGTTCATGATAAGCTTGACATGATTTCCCGCTGTTTGTCTGATATTCTTTAGAACATGCTGCAGTGTTAGTCATAACAATTTCTTTGAAAGTATTGTAGCCGGTCCCTGTGCGACATTAAATTGTCTTTAGTCATCTGTTACGGCACCTTTGGGGAACTATTGTCTGTATTGCATGGTCAAGAATTGGAATGTAAATTTTACATACTTAAATAATTAAAAATTGTTATTTGTGTTGCTATAGTGTTTTGTTGAGATGTAAATGAAAATGGTGGTTTTGATGTGAATGGGGGAATCCGCCGCTAGAGGGCTGGTGTAGCGTGAGGTCTCTGATATGTCAAATTTCATAGATTTTTGTCTTTTAGCGTGAGTTTATTTACATTTTTTTATTGTTGTGAATATTTTCCAAATATGGTACGGGATTTACCAACCACTGCTTTATTAGAATTTTATGTTTCGGAAAATGTAATTCTCTTTATTTTCGAAAAAAAATGGCTGCGCAAAGCTGCGGCATACTCGATTTTATATTTAATCGCACTTCTACGGCATTAGAATTGTTTTAATTCTAACTTTGCTTCCGTGCGCGTAATAACAACCATTAACAGCTATATTTAATGACCTTACTCACCAGTGGCGCCAACTGGTGAGCACAAAAACGGTAGCCCCCATTGCATTGGTTGTCATGTCTGATTTGTCATACCGTGAAAAATTGGGGGATGAAGTACATGTCGTCAGACAAGTTTTGAGGTAGTATAAATGTGTGTGGCTATAAGAGAACGGGAAAATCAAAACAATATGGATGGACTGTTTGAAAGATTATTTATGGCTAAAGAAACCAATGCTGACGATTAATAAAGAAATATGGAAGAAGTTGCGCCACCACCAATAAGAGAATGATGATTTTTGAGAAGCGTTCATGTTTGAATTTAAAACCCAAGAAAATCAATGGGTAATTTCAACTACAACGTCGAGTAATGAATGAAACACAATTAATTAGTACATTGTCGAGTGTCTACCGGAAATCTTTGGTCACTTTGTAAATGTATGATCAAACAAAGGTGAAATAGATATCATTCAAGACATCAAGTAAAATATGACTCTCATTCGTCACGCATGACGTCGCAGTCATACATTTTGTTTGTTTTTCAGAGAATTCGCGAACACCGTTACCTAGTAAAGAAACTAACAAATAACTAATTCTGTAGCTCCTGATAAGAAAACCCAAGATAACATTTATTGCTCAGCATCTACATACAGTATAGTTTTTACAACTAGATAGTAATGAATCTACGTTACTACGTTTTCGCTTAGGAAAACTCCAGCCGGGCGAGCACGGCCTACTCTGAAAGACTTGAGTCACACATTTTTATCACAGTCTGGGAGCAAAAACCGTGATAAAAATGCGCAACTCAAGGCTATCACAGAGGCCGTGCTCGCCCGGTTGAAATACCTATATCAGAGAGACAGCCTTTGTTGGCAAATTTTGGTCAATATTTGTTCGAAAAAGAAACACAAAAACGCTTCTTGTCAGTAACCACCTCCTTGTGTACCTGTTTTAGGCCCTTACTCCGCTTAAGTGCCGTAAAACGATTACTTGCTAAAGCCTACTCCTTAGTAACGGCTAGGTTGAAAGGTTTGGAATCGCAGATATAGATAATGATAATTAAAATGATTTAATGATAAAATAACAATATAAATGATAATTTAGGTGCGGATAACGCTTACACAGTTTATTGTTTAAATAGGCTATTTTAAATAATTATTTAATTATGGCATTCAGGTAATTTATAAAAAAAATATCCATAGGCAACAAAACACAATAATAATAATATTATTGATGGTAATAGGACAATCAATACAATGCGTTGGTTGACACAGTTTGGCAGAATTAGGTTCATTTAGATTGATACGGCAAATTAGATACTATACTGTAATAATTTACGTCAACAATATCTAATATTCGAGAACGAGAAAATTTATAGGCAGATAATAAATAAATTAAATTTTATTGAATGAAAAAGGGGATAATTTATTTATTTAAACTTCATGCACAAAGGTGCAATGGCGGACTTAATGCCTTTGGCATTCTCTACCAGTCAACCAAGAGCGGTCAAGAGAAAACATGGCAGGTGCATTTGTTTAAATCTTGGCAACAACAAATTATATATATATATATGTATTTTAAAATGCTTAAAATAAACATATACATAAATTATATGATACTGTATACCAAAATAAATATAAATATTTAATAAAGTAATGATAGCCTAAAACTTAACTACTAATTAGGTACCTATTTAGTAGTTAAGTTTAAGGTTATATATACTATCTACTATTGAATTTAAGCAATCGAACTGTGGATTTAATTTTACAATAAAGTAGGTAAAATATGTATAACGAGGCACCTAATTTTTTTTTTATTAATTACTTGTTGTTCCACGCGGCTTCGTTCCCGTCAACTGGCTACCTACCTACCCTATATACATGAATGTTGCGTAACTTTAACCGCTTACGCAGCGCACGCAACGGAAGATCCCAAATAAAAAAGGTTTTTGCAACATTTTAAATTAATTCTCCGCTCCTATTGGTCGTAGCGTGATGTTATATAACCTTCCTCGATAAATGGATTATCCAACAAAAAAAGAATTTTTCAATTCCAACCCGTAGTTCCTGAGATTAGCAAGTTCAAACAAACAAACTTTTCAGCTTTATAATATTATATATTAGTATATATAGTATACATTTAATCGTTTCTGAAACTATTAAAAATAAGTGACAACTGGGTATATCTTCAAGTAAAAAAGGGAAACTTAAATAATCCTTCATAGATTCAAAGAATCAGAGTCAGCTTATACAGGCAAAACAACAGATAAAACTGATTTTTATTTATGGCAGTTTTTTTTATAGGTAAAAGAATTTTATACGTAAAACCTTTTTGGTTGATTAGGTACCTTACTATAAATGATTTACAGGGATAAGGGACTAAGGGATAACACACACAACGTTTATATAGATTAATATACGAGTACAACAAAATTGTTTTATTATCCTTTAATTGAAGGTTGTTCAGTTTAATGAACCTATTGATTAATTGCAATAATATTAACAGTCATTTTTTATTGTATAACATTTTGAGGCAAATCTTTGGACTGTAGGCTCCAATCAGCGCCAACTTTTAAGTTCCATTCCACATGTCAGCAAATTGTAATGAGAAAAGTTATTATTATCAATGAATCAATCATTAGCCTTTTCCGAAATATTTGTCTTTGGCTTTCAATCAAACCAGATTCAGCTTAGTCAAATCGGGTGTTTAAATTAGGCCATTACGCGGCAATTATGAATGTCAAGATTTTTTTTTTAAATTATTATTATTGATTGCCTATCTTCATAAGCAACCTAGTTATCTTCTGGATAACACAATATTGGCAAGACTGGTTGACAGAAATATCAGACTTTCGAACTTCTATACCATATTATGCATCTGGAATGATATTGTAATCTAATTTTATTGTAAATTTTATTTAATGGATTTTTACATACTTTTAATTTATTGCGTTTTTAACTTTTAATTTATTGAGATTATAATTAATGGAAGGATGAATTTTATGATTGATGAAACTGTAAATTAAATTTTAAATGAATTGATAATTATTTTAATTTTTATTGTAAGAAATTTATTTTTTTACTGAATGGATATTCTGATTTCCTATATGATTCTTAATAATGGTGATAAGAATACTTGTAATACTAATTAAAAAGTGAAAGTACAAATAAGGAATGAATAAAAAGCTTTTTATTATATATATATTATATTATATACCATAACGATTGTCAAATATCTACAAAGAACAACAAAGACCAACTGCCAATGCGAATGCGTCTGATCCTTGTCCGTGAAATTTTGGTTCCGAAGTAGTACTTCATATAGGGAAGCTTACGTACTACATCCGAACTCTATCCGACATAATGTCATAATTCAAAACATTTTCAACTCGGAAATCAAATCACGGACACGGATCGTCTAGTGCGTAACCGCCCTAAGACCTGTAGGTGTCGGATAAACTTTTATTATTGTAGACAATAAAGAACAAGATATTTCGAACCATATTCTAATGCAATTCTTTCAAAAAGAACATTTACAGGTTCGTGCTTTGTGTGTTGGCATTACTGAGTTACCTCTGACCAGTAATGACAGGGACCTCTAGTACTTACAAAGTAATTTTTTTCAAATTATTTTTGAATCATCCGTAATAAACAATCGACGAAATCATTTTTGTTTTAATTAATTAAATTTAATGAGCATTCCATTAAAATAAGGTATGAGTTTTTGACTGTTATAGGCATTTAATAAGTTATTATTGGTATCATATCACAATCATGATTTCATTACACGGATGATAGCATGGAAAAGGTCATATAATAATGTAATCGGTAATTATGTCCTAAAAGCGGGAAATGCCAGAACCGATCATATTTCCCAGAACTAGTATAACCAAATCCGAAATATCTAATCTTTTGAATCTAATCGTTACGTGTTGATAAACGTAATCTAGTTTGAAGCATATTAATAGGCATTCACAACATCAGCAATCGGAATATGGCGATAAATAAAAAATAAGTCATCATCAATGTTTAAAAATTTTGAGAATTTACGATTCATTCAGAAAGGTACATGTTGACGTCGTATGCCTACGTAAAAAGGAAAATGGAAAACCCTTATCAGTTTCTATGAATGCAATTGCTACAAGAAAAAAAGTTAATGAAGGCCAAGCAATAAATTGTTCTCAGGAAATACTGACGACAATGCCCTGAAATTAAAACTCAATGCAGGTTTGTTTTTTTTTTAATCATATTTCTTTGGATAATACCAACCACACAAAGCTGAATACAATTTTATGTAGATAGACTCCCTTCGGCCGCCTTGTTTTTTTTTAATCACGAAAAATAAACTTTTAAAAAATACGATCGCTCCGTTAACTATCACAATTCATGTAATTACTATAATAACAAAGTGTGTAGTTAAACGACGAGACGAGTTAATTTATTAACTTTCTACTGTTACTGCGTGACGGAATCATTACCCAAACACGAATTAACTCCGTTAAAAATTAAAAAGAAAAGGTACAAAGTCTCTGAAATGATTTACCTGTAACTTTTTATCGGCAAATTTTTCACGCCACAAAAATCCAATGATCCCACTTAAATGCCGAAAATATTATTTTAAAACACTTTAATATCACTGCATATTAATAAACAGACACTCGCGAAAATAAATAAGATCGATTATAATTACGAATTATTAATCAATTTTCGCGCCACGTGAGTGCGGTGCAGCGTGCGTTCAACAACAACACTTTCCATAGACTAATTTATTTTTCCCTCCGACTGTATACAATCCGGCCAAGACAAATACCTGTGAGCCGCGAGCAAACTTTGTTACATTTATTTACTTTTACAAATCGTTGCGTAACAATGCGTGTGATTACTTGATTTGTTAGCGTAAGCATTGATTTTTTCTAATTAGAACCTTTTCGTTGAAAAAAATACGTTGGTCTTTAATTGAACGGCAACGGTAGGTATACGATCATGGACAGAACTGCAACTGAATCAACAAAGGTTAAAATTTTATAAATATGAATAAAGTATTTTATGGCGTTAATTTTTATTGTTAATTAATATTGTATTTTTCATTAATTTACATATGTACATTATTTACAAACTAATGTTAGAACTAAAATAAGAATAAAATATGTACAATTACGGGGCGTCAAAAAATTCTGCCACATCGCTGACAACAGCAAAAGTGCCCAGAAAGCTTGTAGCATTACCACGTTGTACCACAAAGTAATTAATTAAATTTAGGTAATTAAACAAATATGGAGTCCATTAAATAAAAACACTACAAAGTGAAAAATAACTTTAATTTCGGAAGTCGGTGTTACTGTTTTCGTTTATTTTTCACTACATAATGGTTTTTTTGGAAGTTGGTTGTTTTTTTTTACTTTTTAGTGGTACATAATGGACAAGTTCTATAGTAAGCCCACAGTTATGCCAGACAAGATTATCCAATAATAACATGTTACTTGAATATAACTAGTGGAATGAGAGTGTACCAGGGTGAACTGTACTCATCTGCGTACACGTCTAGAGCATACTGGCGTAATGGTATGTTATGAAATGGTGTAAACAATAACAAGACATGCGATTGCAGCAATCCCAAGAGATTTGCCGTCATTTTATTGAAGAGTTATCCATACCAATATTATAAATAGACAAGATTTTTTGTTTGTTTGTAACGAATAGGCTCGGAAACAATAGGACCAATATAAAAAAAATCTTTAATTTTGGTAAATTCCCGATTAAAATATGCTATAATTTTTACTGGGTTGCTGTATCAATACATACATTCAGTAGTATCCGGCTATACTGAAAGCCAACCCCGACGCAGTTTTATTTTGGATTTTTAGGGTTCCGTTCCCGAAGGCTGCAAACGGGGCAGTACGGATGGTCGATGGGATCGAAATTTTTTGGAATGGCGACCGCGAACCGGAAGACGATGCGTCGGAGGGCCTCCCACTAGGTGGACCGATGACTTGGTTAAGGTTGCGGGATGGCGCTGGATAACGCTGAATATAGCGATGCCTGGGGGAGGCCTATGTCCAGCGGTGGACATCTTTCAGCTGAAATGATGATATATAAAACAACACACAATGTTACAAAATGTGAAACTAAACAGATTCATTTTAAATAGAGGCACGCGTTTGACCAGTAGGTACGTATCTCACATAATAGTAAACGATGGTCAACGAAGAAGCAGGCTTACCTGGAAGCAACCGAAACACTCATGACTAAAATAACTACAGATAGCGATGATTCCGCAATTATCATGCTTCTGATTTCGTACCAACAATTTATTGGTGAGATGTCTAAAAGTGGGTCTGCACCGCCTAGAAATATTTATCTTCATTGCGACTTACAAACTAAACGCTATGTGACCAAAATCGTTATCATTTAGTCACCCACATCACCGTTTTACCAGGTGAACAGAATTTCAATTATATAGGGCTTGAAATTCATCTCACGTTGAAATAGAAAAGGGCGTTGCGACACATTTTAAATTATCTACTTTTGTAACTGCGCTGTCATTGTTATCGTATAAAAAGACTTATGAGTGAACTGAAGGCTTTATCTGAAAGATTAAATTGTTTTTCGACGTCTGGAAGAGTAACTGTCAGATAATAGTGATGAGACAATTCTGAAATAAATTCCGATAGATTTCAAAATGCGGTGTCGAAAGAGCAGCTTCCATTTGTTACCACGTGGATGAAATAAGGTCACGGACTGGAAGAAGTGTAGGTCGTCCGGTAGCGAGATGGGCAGATGACATTGTTGGCGTTACGGGTAGAACCTGCATGAGATTGGCTAGAGCAGGAGCATGGGTCTGGTACAAGAAAAAGGAGACTGAAAGTCGGACTGGAAGATGATGATGAAATTACAGTACTTGCAAGTTTAAAAACTGGGAGAGTTCTTGTGATAGTTAAGTAAGTAGATGGCCGGCATGCCATTAATAGTTTCGTTACCGATCCAGACGATACTTAACTTAAGGGATAAACTAATGAGTCGAACTATTTACTTAAGTAGGCTTTGGAAGAACTCCACGTTGATAAAATGAGCATGCTTGAGGATGGTAGGGACCTAAAATAGGAAAGGTAGATTTTTTGTGGCATTTTTAGAAAGAATTGTTTAAAACCCATAGGTATGTTTTTTTTTACAATCTATGCTTACAAGTAGGTAACCGACGCCTGACACACTTATTAGAAATAAATTATTGACACGTTACAAATTAAACGCAACTCAAATTAATTTTATGTCCATTTGCCTTTCATAAACTGCCGGGCGATTCTGTAGACATTTCATCGCGATTACTCAGGTGCAGTGAGCTCAAACTGCTCAAAGTGAGCATTCATTCCAACCAATGTCATGGGTTCACTTCATCCAAGTCATCACGGTGGATTTTTTATACAAAAGCACCTTATACCTATACCTTGGGGTGTTCCAGATTAGAACTATAAAACTCTGGAACGTGCTTCCCCTTGACATAAAAAAGCTGAGAATAAATTTTCATTTAAGCGTAGAATCCGGAACTATTACTTGTCCTCTCTTACGTAGCTCGGTCTTCGTCATAGTTATTATATTTAAATTTCTGTTTCATTTAAAATAATAACATGGTATTTATTATAATGTACTCTGTCTATTGTTTTAGAAAATGTTTAAGTATTTTATTAGTTCGATAGTTTATTAATATCAGATTTTAATAATTGTTCTTTTTTCATTTTTTATTTTGTACTCCTACCACTGTTGTGTCCTTTTTAACCCAAATGTTGACTGGTTGAGAATGCCTTGCTGCATTAAGTCCGCCTATGTATCACCATTGTACATGAAGTTTAAATAAATAAATTAGAACATATCACAACCTTTACAAAACCATAAAATTACCTTGAGACTAGACTACAAATGATTATATTAGATATAGACTCAGCAGTAATGATGCCGAAAGTCATTAACTACGGCTAACAGTGCTGCCAACTTAGCGCTTTCAGCGCCAGATCTAGCGCTATTTTTGTTCAATAGCGCGTTCTAGCGCCTAGCGCCAAATCTAGGGTTTTTAAACTATGGACTTTCTTTTAAAAACTAAAGAAATAACTGCGCAAACAATCACCTTCCAAACGACGTGTTGACGAAAATTTCATCCACAGATAAATGTAAATTCAAGTCCAAAACTGATTGAGACCAGCCATATAATTCGGCGGCAGAAGCAATTGTAGTCGAATCAGACGATGATGAATTAATCTTTTTTATATTTTGTAAAGAATAATCACATTAACGCGTTATTACTTTATTTTATTATTATTAAACAAGTACTATAATGTATGTAACTCTTTTATAAGATATATATTACGTACGGCGATGCGCCATCGGTACATGGTGGACATCGCACTCATACGCACTAAACGTTTTAAGAATACTTTTATTATACGTACAACTACGCCAATAACCTTACATTTAAGAAGCTCATCATCAGCAACACCTCTATAGAGTCATTAGGCAGTTGGATCAAGGACATTCTAGATCTTTATACTCGATTGATGCTGCCAACAGTTTGGAACCTATGCCCGATACTAGTGGACTATTCTTAATCTCCCAGTTTTTTTTTATTTATTGTGGCGCGATCACTTTTTCCTCCTACTCGACCGGCGCACCTGTATCGGAAGAACGCGTCGTCTACCGGGCTACCCCGGCTCGGTTACACGAATAGTTACGGTTTAGCGCTACACTAGTCGCTACATTGTTCACGTATCCGAGCGCAGTTTTTTATTAGCGGGCTTTTTTCGAGTGAAGTTCAGCGGCTCGGTATATTTTCTGCCAAATACTTCAAAAACCATTGTAATATTTTACATCTGCATTTATTTATTTATTAAAACCTCAAGCAACAAACGCGAACAATAAGCGGACTTAATGCTTTAGGTGTTTTTTAAATTCACTGTAGCTATCAAAAAAATCAAAAGCAAAAAATATGCAGCCAGGTGCCGCTAAATCTACTTAAAAAAAAACAGATTCTCAGTTTGGTAATATTTGCACCTCGATTTCTGAATTAAGTATGTAGTTGTAGTTGAGTACCTATTTGTCAACCTTCACGTGCTTTAGGTGTTTTTTTTTTAAATTCACTGTAGCTATCAAAAAAAACAAAAGCAAAAAATATGCAGCCAGATGCCGCTTAATCTACTTAAAAAAACAGATTCTCAGTTTGGTAATATTTGCACCTCGATTTCTGAATTAAGTATGTAGTTGTAGTTGAGTATTTGTCAACCTTCACGTTAGCCTAAAAAACAAATTATTATAAAAACAAAAAACCCGACTGCTAAATTATAATTAACTGAAAATAGAAAGATACAATGAAAAGATAGTATTTGTTTGTCGTAACCACCTCATAATATTTAGTGTATAAATTATATCTAGTACTTGTTTTTCTACTTTCAGTTAATTTTTTAGCAGCCAGGTTTTTTGTTTTTTAATAATTTGTTTTATTTCAGACTTTTTAGTCATAATAATGAACGAGTTCTCCAAATAAGTCATGAGGTAAAAGATTATTAATTTTGCTATCAAAATTACGCTAATCTTGAATTTGTGCCATAATAGGAACATAAAAGTGTTACAATATACATATATATTTTTGGAATGATCTATTAAATAGCTTTCATTTGATACCCATGTCGCTAGAATAAAACTGTATCACACCCTGTTTTTTTAGGGGGGCGCTGTTTTTAATAATTATATAACCTATGTCACTCCTAAATTGAGACAAATCCAACGACACCTCATATGACATAATCCGTCCAGCCGTTTGGGGGCCGTGCTATAGAACTGGACATACCTACATACATACGCTCGAAAAACATTGCCCTCCCGCAGTCTGGTAAACAGTAGGATCAGACACGTTCTAACCCCAAATACTCAATTCAGAAAATGGCCCTCCAGATTTCAACATTTTCATTATTTTAACCAAAAGTTTGGTTTACATTTGAAATACCTACTTACTGGTCATCTCTACAGAGTGCTATCAGAACATTTGGTTGCTAGAGGCAAAACAAGTGAAATTCGTTTCTTAGAAACACGTGTTTGCTACCATTGTTGGATTGTTGAGATAACAGAATAATTTACGACACTTCTCAGAAATCGCGTGCGTCAAATAGTACCTACAATCCGCTAATATTATGACGTCAACGACGACCCTCCCAACAGTAATTATAAAAATACAGGTACTAATAGAACAATTTATTTAAAAAAAACTTTTTTACAAAAAAATACAACCGACTTCCAAAAAAACACTATAAAGTGAAAAATATAGTGAACAAACGCGAGCCTACAGATTATAAAAAAATAAATAATAATTACTTCAATTTAGGAATTCGGTGTTCGTGTTTTGGTTTCTTCGTTTTTTGACCCCGATTTTTCACTTTTTAGTTGCTCAAGTTCTTTAGTAGTATCTATATTGCACAAAGGTAGGCCAGAATAGATTACGCTAAGAAATTCAGTCCAAGATTGACAACATTTTTTTATTTCCATTTTGATGTGGCTACTTTCTGCCGATGCCGACTTGCCGGCGCATCGGAATGAGCACCCTCAATTCCATCACGCTCTCGCTCATTCGTAATAGTTCTTTCAATTTCGGCACTTGTTAGAAACCTTCAGCTACATCCAATTTTGCCCGACGCCGAAAGTTTCGCCGAAAGTGGTTTTTTGGCCAAAGGTTGCCGAAGCCGAAATCAAAGCTTTGGTTGGACACTAACTGACTCCTCCTTCTTCCATATTAATACTAACATAATCCATCCATATTCTCTTTGACCTTTCTCTCCATCCTATCCATCCACAATCCACATATATATTCGTAAGTGGTCCAACGTGAGCTTATCAATCATAATTAAAAAAACTTGTGCCGTCGGGGGACTCATGGACGCCTTTTTTTCAACTCATATGTTTCATCTTTTATAGCAAAAGAAGACTTTACTTAAGATACCCTTTTCCGCACTGGAGACTAGTAGTTGTGGATATCTAAACGCTTAACGGCAGTTGCGCGTTGTATTAGGGTGATACATTCACACTGAAAGATCGAACTGTGTGTGCCTAGCGTATGTAAAAGTCGAGGTCACGGCAACAACTGAACCGTTTTGTGTTATTGAGCCATCTGTGTAGGAGGGATCACTCATGAGTCAATGAAGTACGTACCTATGTACGTATTTCAGTGGCTCATGAGTGATCCCTATCTTCCTCTACAGTTTGCTTGTATAATATAGTTTTTGATTTGGTGTTCTATCACACGGGGCAGCGATGAGGGGTTGGTACCCAATCGCCTGGTCCAGGATGCCAGCGTGTGAGAAAACTTGACTTAAATTGCTCAGTAGCCAGGTGAATGAATTCCTAAAAATAAAACAATAATCAGACAATTAATGTAACTCACAACAAATCACAAAAGTAATTCAATTGATATTTATTATTAAAAAGTTTGAATAAATTTGTTAGTCATCGAAAACAATTATATTTAACGGGAGTATAAACTGACCACCAGACAAACGAAAGTCACATTTAACTAGCCAAGTATGGCGCCCACCCTCATTCGAGACGTTCGGTTTCGTCTTCCGTCTGGCGTAGTTCAGATTTTATCGTCAAGCGCTATTTCCATAGGCGTATGTAGGGAGGGGCTGACGGGTGGGCCGTGTCACTTCCATAACTCCATTACCACATCCTGATTTACCCACAGGCTAACCAGGCTTAATCCTGGGGCGCAAGGATCGAGGCGTCAAGTTTGCCTTTGCAAGCACCACTTATTTACAGAGTTAAATATAGAAATTTACAAATTCACGCTTAAAATAATATGCAGCATTAGCAGTATTTGTTTCCTATCTAGTGTCCCGCTTATTGCACTAGTTCAATTAATTTACCGTGTTCTAGCTCAGTCTGTCTCAGGTCAAGAGGACCATGGCCGGAGACAGCAAAATGTGACGTAATCCAGCTCTACCAGCCTAGCATATTTTTTTGAGACAAGCTCTACTATAGAACTTCTGGCCACAGGAAGTGGTGTTCCGTCGCTTCCGCGGACAAGTGCCACGCGACTGCACAGTGACGTAGTGCATAGGAAGTGATACTAACATAGATTTAAGTTTTTTATTCACTAACAAGTTTTGTATATAATAATATATATGTTAGTCTGTAAGGTATATATCTATGGGCCCATGTAGCCTGAAAATAAAGGTATTTGATTTGATTTGATAGGCTTTTCTAGATTGCCGCCCGTCTTGTCTGTCATAGACAAACCTTATCTATCCGAGGCAGATTGCTAAAAATTTTCGAGCTCGCTTCGCTTGCTTGTCACATCCTCGTTTGTCTGATTTTTTTTTGCATGCATCGACACAGTAACTCCTATGAAAACAAATATAGAAGTAACTTCAGAATTGACACATTCATTTAGATGTACCTAAAAAGAAAAATTAACTTATGCGAGGTGAGGTGCCAAAATTTTGAGCTAGCTTCGCTCGCTCTTACATCTGTGGCCGGCTCTCTCTTTAACCGACTTTCCAAAAAGGACGAGGTTCTATGTTCGACTGTTCTTTTTTAGTATTGATAGGCTCGCGCTTGACCACTAACTCATGTGATGATCAGGTCGAAGGTGAAGCAAGCTTGCTTAAAAGTAACCTTTTATTATGTTTATCGATATCTCCGTCAATTGTAGACCGATTTTGAAAATTCATTTTGCGTTTGAAAGGGTACTTTTCCGAGGTGGTGTCGTATAAATTTGGTGAAAATTTGATGAAAAGATCTATATATACTGTTTATATGACGGCAAAACTCACGGGATTTTCGCAGTCTCATCTCTGTTTATTGTAAATTACTACAGAAATTGCCCTCATCACTTACAAAAGTGGTAACCACAAAACCCAAATCGACTACCTTCTCGTCAGACGTAACAGCATACAGCACGTCAAAGATTGCAAAGTGCTGCCAGGAGAAGACTTGGTGTCTCAGCACAGACTCCTGGTTATGACACAAGTAGTAAAAATACAGTGTACCAAAAGCAAAGAGCGTCCCCCTCCTAAAATAAAATGGCATATGCTAGAGAAGAATGATTGTGCGAAAAAGTTTCGAGAACGAGTCGTAGACAAAATGATAGAGATGGGAGACATGGAAGATCGAAGTGTAAACGAAAGTTGGAAGGGGATGGCTGGGTGTATTAGTTGTGCGGGGAAGGATATTTTGGGAAAGACGAAAGGTAGGGGCACAATAGATAGGGATACATGGTGGTGGTCAACAGAAATACAGAATGTGTTAAAGGAAAAGAAGAAAAAATTTAAGGAATGGCAAAGTGTAGAACAATATAATCCTAGTTTGAAAGTTGCAAAAAAGGGTGAGTATGATACTGCAAAGAAAAAAGCTAAGAAAGCTGTGGCTATAGCGAGAGCAAAAGCTCAGGACAAGCTATACGACGCGCTGGATAGTCCAGCAGGCCAAAAGGATCTGTACCGGGTTGCTAGAGCTAGGGAGAAAAGGGCGAGAGATGTCTGTCAGATAAGATGTATAAAAGATCAGGCTGGAATGATTCTTTCGGATGATGAAAAAATTAAGGATAGGTGGAAGGAAAACTTTGAGAAACTGATGAATGAGGAAAATAACTGGAGTGGTATGTTAGAAAATAAACCTGTGAATGAGGGGTTAGTGAGAATGGTTAGTATGGAGGAAGTAAGAATAGCAGTAAATGGAATGAAGAATGGCAAAGCGGTTGGTCCGGACGGAATACCAGTTGAAGTGTGGAAGACATTGCGCGTAGATGGATGGACGTGGTTAGCTTTATTCTTCAATAAGTTGTTACGGGAAGAAGCCATACCTGATGAATGGTGCAATAGTTCGCTAGTGCCCATCTTTAAGAACAAAGGAGATGTGCTGGAGTGCAGCAACTATAGAGGAATAAAGCTAATGTCACATAGTATGAAAGCATGGGAGAAAGTGATTGAAAGGCGGCTGAGAGAAGAGAGTGAAATATCGCAGAACCAATTCGGTTTTATGCCTGGTCGGGGTACAACGGATGTCATTTTCGCAATCCGCCAGTTGTGCGAGAAATATAGAAGTGCACATAAAAACTTGCACATGGTATTCATTGACCTCGAAAAGGCCGGGTGCCCCGTGAGGTTTTGTGGTGGGCCCTTAAGAAGAAAGGTGTGCCTGGGAAGTATGTACAGTTGGTCCGAGCGATGTACAGTCGATGCAGTACCCAAGTCCGATCTACAGTGGGAACTACTGGCAGCTTCAGTGTGGCAGTCGGCTTGCACCAAGGGTCGGCTCTCAGTCCTTACCTCTTCCTGATGATAATGGACGCGCTGACGTCGGACATACAGGAAGAGGCACCCTGGTGTATGCTGTTTGCCGATGACATTGTGCTGGTTGCCGAGAGTGGCCTAGAGGTCCAGAGTAGATTGGAGATGTGGTGGCACAGACTGGAGAGTGTTGGCTTGAAATTGAGCAGATCTAAAACCCGAATACTTGTTCTGCGATTTTGGCGGTCTCTCCAGTTCCGTGCCTCTAGCCCTCGCTGGAACACAAATACCGATGTGCTCCGACTTCCGGTACCTAAGGTCGCTTATCCAAGGGGATGGCGAAATAGACAGAGACGTAACGCACCGGATCAACTCGGGATGGATGAAATGGCGACAGGTCACTGGAACAACTTGCGACCCACGGATGCCCCTAAAGTTAAAGGGGAAAATCTACAAGTCCGTGATTAGACCTGTCGTACTGTATGGATCAGAATGTTGGGCTGTGAAAAAGATGGATGAAAAGAGATTGCATGTAGCAGAGATGAGAATGTTGAGATGTATGTGTGGAGTGACGAGAATGGATAAAGTGAGAAATGAGTATATTAGAGGAAGTTTGAAAGTGGCGCCAGTGACAGAAAAGTTGAAAGGAAACCGTTTGTCCTGGTATGGTCATATGATGAGGAGGGATGAAACGCATGTTACTAAAAGAGTTATGAATATAAATGTGGATGGATGGAAAGGGAGGCGACGGCCAAAGAAAAGATGGATGGACTGTGTGAGGAGTGATATGAAAGAAAAGGGAGTCAGTGATAGCGTGACGGGGGACAGGATGGTATGGAAGAAGAAAACGTGTTGCGCCGACCCCAAGTAACATGGGACAAGGGCAGGAAGAAGAAGAAGACTACAGAAATTGCCCACTAGGTACCATAAATAAAAACTTAACAAAAAATCAAATCGACTTCCAAAACAAAACACTACAAAGCGTTAAAATTTGTTGTTCGGTCATTTGTACCCATTGCTTTCCGTTATTCGACACCGACTTCAGAAAAGAAAGTTATTTTTCGCTTTGTAGTGTTTTGTTTTGGAAGTCGTTTTGATTTTTTGTTAAATATTTTTTTATTTACCTCTTTTTAGTTTTGGTAGGTACCTCCAATTGACATGAAAATGATTTATAGCCAAAGAACATCTCATAACGATTCCAATAAGCCCAAACACGACCAGGATACATTGTTTTATTTCGGATAGGTACATTGTTTTTAGTGGCCATTTTGGTTTTCTTCATCAGCTCCACTTCACCAAATGATACTTTATGAATGCAAATGATTGCATTATTGTTGGAAATACCAAAATCGCTATGTGTATGCCTACAATATTTGAGGAGTTCCCTCGATTTTTCTTAGATTCCATCACCAGATCCTGGTTTCCTTATCACGGTACCTTGGGATATCTCCTTTCCAACAAAAAAAGAATCATCAAAGTCGGCTCAACGACGAAGTTATCCGCGAACACACTAAATATATATATACACTAGCTTTTATCCGCGGCTTCGCTCGAAGTGAAGCCATTATTTTTTTATTTTTTTTAATAAAAAGTATCCTCCTCCTCCTCGCGTCAATTCCCCAATGCTGGGGGTCGTGACCACATCATGGTTTCAAAACTTTCTCTTTGATGATGTTTCTCCACCCGCTCCTACTCTCAGCAACATGCACGGCTTTGGAGGCTTTGATGTTCAGCGTGGTTCGGATTTGCTCTGACCAGCGTAAAGGACTTCTGCCTCTAGGTCGTTTGCCCTCGACTTTGCCAGTGACAATTACCTTTAGTAAGTTGTCACCAGGTTTACGGGCAATGTGGCCGTAGAGGTCAAATATCTTGCGGAGGCACACATTCGACAATCTAGGCCTTTTTTCAATTTTGAGGTCCTGCAATATGGAGATGTTCGTCCTGTGTGCCATCCACGAGATACGCAGCATCTTCCTATAACAACACATCTCAAAAGCCTCGATGCGTTTGCGATCAGCGGCCTTTAGAGTCCACGTCTCTGCTCCGTATAAGAATATAGAGAAAACAAGGGAGCTGACAAGTGACAGTTTTGTCTTGTTCGAAATGCTGCGGTCCTTCCATACTCTCTCGAGTTGCGACATGGCACTCTTTGCCATTCCAATGCGCCTGCGAATCTCATCTTCACACGATCCATTGTTACTTATACTAGAGCCCAGGTAAATAAAGTGATTAACTGTTTCGATGTCGAGTGTATACGTGCGACGTGCGATCCACCACCATGATCTTCGTTTTGGACCGGTTAATGGAAAGCTCCATCTCACCACTGTATCTTTCCATCCTGTTGAAAAGAGTGCACATCTCGGCTTCGTCTGCTGCAAACAGGATGGTGTCGTCAGCGTAGCGCAGATTGGTGATTTTATTGCCATTGATGTTAACACCCCTGCCGTTCCAATCCTCACAGGTTTTTCGGATTATGTACTCCCCATAAATGTTGAACAGGATGGGTGACAAAATACAGCCCTGGCGCACTCCCTTGCCAAATGGGAAGGGCTTCGAGGACGTGTTGCCCACCCTCACCATGCCTTGGCTGTTTGAATATAGTCCCTGTAACAGCGCAATAAGGTGTTCAGGCACCGCCATTTCCCGTAAAATTCGCCATAGCCGATTCCAGTCTACACAGTCAAAGGCCTTGCTGTAATCAATGAAGCACATCATGACTGGTACATCAAACTCGTAAGCCTTCTCAATGAGTTGCCGAAGATTGAGAATCTGCTCCCGTGTGCCATTTCCTTTCACGAAGCCAGCCTGCTCTTGTGGGATCTCCCAATCCAGGTAGTATCGGATTCGGCTGTTAAGAATGTGGAGGAGGATCTTACTGGCGTGTGATATAAGTGATAAAGTGCGGTAGTTTCCACACTTCCGCGTCGATCCCTTTTTGTGCAAGGGGAGGACTATTGACTTTGTCCAGTCCATGGGCCATTTACCTGTGTCCCAAACGCTACTGCAAATTCTGTGCAGCATATCGACACCAGCATCACCTAGCGCCTGCAAAATTTCTCCTGTGATCTCGTCTGGTCCGGGGGCCTTCCTGCTTTTCAAGCTAGATATAGCTGCAATCACTTCGGATCTCAGAATGGAAGGTTCACGTTCCAGTCTTTCAAAGATAAGGGGCGAGTTCATCATAGGCGATGGGTTACTGTACAGGTCTTCACAGTATTCACGCCATCTGTCTGCCACTTTTTCTAACTCGTGCAGGGGCTTTCCTTCCTTGTCTTCAAGCACCCAACTGTTCGGTTTGAATTGTCTTGAGAGTAAACGGACTTTTTTATAGAGGTCAGAAGTCTGCAGTTTGTTCGCATGAGACTCAACTTCACGACATATGTTTAGTATGAAGTTGTTTTTGTCATTCCTGCTACTGCGTTTGATCCTTTTACACAGGCCAGAATACTCTTTCATAACCTCTTTGTTTTGAAGACCGTGACACTTCATCTCTTTTCTCTTCTGGACTAGTGCCCAGGTTTTATCAGAGAGCCAGATTTTTGATCTGCATTCCTTGGTTTGAGGTTGGCATTTTACTAAAGCGTCAATCACTGTAGATTTCAGAGTTTCCCATTGAGCGTTAGTGTCTTGAGAGTCGGTTGGGATTGATTTAAGTCTTGACTCTACAGCTTCTCTGAATTTTGGGCGGATGAACGGATCCAGCTGTCTGGGTTTCGGCGGTGACGTTTTCCTTATCCTCTTAAGTCGCAAGGCAAACCAGGCAACCAGCAAGTTGTGATCAGAGCCGCATTCTGCGCCAGGGAAAGTTTTGACATTAGTGATAGAAGAGCGCCATCGATTATCTATAATTATGTAATCGATTTGATTCCTGTAGCGATCGCCAGGTGACCTCCAGGTGTACACTCGGCGAGGATGGTGCTGAAAGTAAGTGTTCATCACACTAAGTCCCCTATCGATACACAGCCCCAACAGTCTTTCGCCCCTATCATTTCGCACCCCTAATCCGTGCTTCCCTACCACGTTACTGATGTGATCGTCTGCAGTTGTACTACCGATTTTTGCGTTCCAATCACCGATTATCATAGTATCCTATGTTACTTCTAATACCTCCAAGAATATATGTACAAAGTTTCATGATGATCGGTTCAGTAGTTTTTGCGTGAAAGCGTAACGAACATACTTACATTCACATTTATAATATTAGTATGAAGTATGATTTACAGTCGAATTGAGAAACTTTCTCCTTTTTGGGAAGTCGGTCAAAAAAGGAGAAAAATAAAAACCTTTTCTACAAAAATACAGCCTACTTCCAAATAATAATAAAACATTTCACAAAACAAAATTAAACCGACTTTTAAAGCAAAACACTACTAAGCGAAAAATACTTTGTTTTCCGAAGTCGCTGTCTTTGGTACCTACCTACTTGTTATTTTTAGACACCGATTTCGGAAAACAAAATTATTCTTCGCTTTGTAGTGTTTTGCGTTTTGCTTATATTACCATGACAATCATTTATAGCAAGACAGAGTAATTTTATTTCTGTAAGTTGGTTTATACAAACACTTTTAAAAGTCGATCATATGTTTTAAAATTAGATGAGGTCGGCGTTTCCTATCTGACTACTCTGAGAAGAAAGGCCGAAACTCAGAGGTCACAGTGTATTTTAAAGTCCAAACAAAATCTTGGTTAGATCGTGTAAAGACCATGTAGATTGATGTCTGAAATGGTATTTTAGGAAAGAACCAGCTACATTGAGTGAACCTGTCCAGTCAGTGCACGCATTTGTCAATAACCGTGCAGCTCAACTCAGAATATAAGGAGCTCAACGATTCGACGAACAATACCAAAGAAAGGACATTCGGGTAGGCCGCATAAACTACTCAAACTGCCAGATCATGATAAAAAAACTGTTGTCATTGCAAGAAAACCAAAAAAAAAAAAACACGGTGCCAAAATATTAAAAAAAAACAAAATTAATTTTGAATGGTTGGAGTTACAGTCTTCAAATTTTCACAGTATAATCATCTTGTTGACCCAAAGCCATACAAATTGTCAATATATATATATATAAAAATATGCCCGTTACACTATATGTGTATCGGGCAGCAGTAGCTGCCGGGGCATGCTAGGTCGTGCCGCGGCACGCCGTGGCAAGGCGTTGGATTGCCGCGGTATCCAAGCGGCTAGTGTGCACTGACTGACCATGACGGCAAAATCCTTTGCCATCCAGTCCCGGTCTGCGTTGGCCTTTAGAGGCCAGCCCCTCCTGAAAATAGTCTTAAGGCTAAATACACCAATTGCTGTTCCAAAAAAAAACTCAACGGCATAGTACGAGATTGCTGGAATTCCTAAAACTTTATAACTCAGTGGTGTATTTTTTTTTAATATTGTCGACTATTTAAAAAAATCTATCATGTTGCGTCGTCGAGGAGCTCGTGGCTAAATAATAACAGCCGCACGGGTCGATCTTCAAGGTTAAGCAACGCTTGACGAGGTCGGTCCGTGGATGGGTGACCATTTTCAACATACCGAGTTTCCTCCGTGCCTCGGAAAGCACGTTAAGCCGTTGGTCCCGGCTGTCATTTGAAGATCTTTGACAGTCGTTACTGGTAGTCAGAAGCCTGAGATCTGACACCAGTCTTGCCAAGGGGTACCGTGTTACCCAGTTACTGGGTTGTGGAGGTCAGATAGGCAGTCGCTCCACGTAAAACACTAGTGCTCAGCTGAATCCGGTAAGACTGGAAGCCGACCCCAATAAAGTTGGGAAAAAAGGCTAGGCAGATTGATTGATGTTGCGTCGATAATCTATTCGAGAATATTCCACTCATCAGCTGGTCTATAGGTATATACATCTACTCTATGGTGTGACTGTGTGACATCATGGTGTGATGGTGCTGTCATCAACATCATGTCATTTGAGAGTTTTGTTCGATTGACCGTCATTGGGTTTTACGACGACAGTTGCCAAAACGGAAAAAAGATTATTTTTCATAGTGATGAACTAGAATATTCGTATTAAATTGATTTTTATTTATACAAACACAACACAGTTAATATGTATTAAATTGTAGGAGTACGAAATTGGTACTGATTGTATCAATCGCCCCAAGTCATAACTGAGAATAGTTCACTCTAATCACGTCGTATGTATTGAAATAACATTGGCCTCAAGAACTGTGATGGAAACTTACTTTGCCGCGACCTCTAGGCGGAAAGAATCAGCTGAGGAGGGCTACAAATGATACATCCGACGGCGAAACTTTAGTGAATCACGGCGGAGAGGTAAGGTGATCGTCTACAGACGGGTTTTATGTGCGCGTGACGGTGACATGAGCACAAACAACAAGCGGCGCGGAGCTAGCAGTTCCAGTTGTTCTGTCCCCGGGGTGCCCGCCCTCGTGAACGCGCCGACCGCCATGTCTGCTGATCTCGCCTCGCTGTTTGAGTGCCCCGTGTGCTTCGACTATGTGTTGCCACCGATCCTGCAGTGCCAGAGTGGGCACCTGGTGTGCTCCAGCTGCCGGCCCAAACTGTCCTGCTGCCCGACGTGCCGTGGCCCGCTTGGCAACATTCGCAACCTCGCCATGGAGAAAGTCGCCAGCAATGTTATGTTTCCTTGTAAACACTCCAACACCGGCTGTACAGTCACTCTCGTGCACACAGAGAAGGCCGAGCATGAAGAAGCTTGCGAGTTCAGGCCTTACTCATGTCCTTGCCCCGGTGCATCGTGCAAGTGGCAAGGAGGCCTTGACCAAGTTATGCCGCACCTTATGATGTCACACAAAAGTATTACTACTCTTCAGGGTGAGGACATAGTGTTCCTGGCGACGGACATCAACCTCCCTGGAGCCGTAGATTGGGTCATGATGCAGTCATGTTTTAATCACCATTTTATGTTAGTTCTTGAAAAACAAGAGAAGTTTGATGGTCATCAACAATTCTTTGCCATTGTGCAACTTATAGGATCTCGAAAAGAAGCTGAGAACTTTGCTTACAGACTAGAGCTGAACGGGCATCGCAGGAGACTCACTTGGGAGGCCATGCCACGCTCTATTCATGAAGGAGTCTCATCTGCCATCATGAATTCAGATTGTCTTGTGTTTGACACATCTCTTGCACAATTATTTGCGGATAATGGAAACCTCGGAATAAATGTCACAATATCTATTGCCTAATCATTACCATACTGTTATTATTTTAGCACAGTAAAGTAACCTGAGTGACTTTCATTGGCTGTTAATAATAATGTAATTATGTTTTCAAGTCAATGGATGGAACAACAATATAGGAATGATATACATAATAATTAAATAGTAAAGAACATAGACATATTGCAATTAAAGTGAATCCATATTTTTGTTACAGGATAAGATGTAATTTTGACTTGACATGTTTTGTATTGAATTTATTGAATAATCAACATCAAAGTAAGCCAAAAATAATTTTTTTAATGTCATTACTTTGTAAATGTGTGTTCAACTTTAGAGTTTAAGTAATGGTCGAGTTTTAAATTCTCAGAGTGAATAACAAAATATTCACTTAAGAATTGCCTTGTCAGTATAGTTTATAAAGAAATTACGAGCTCTCGCATGAGAAAGTGATTATTTTATTCCAAACATTGAACAAATTTGTACTAACATAATATAATCATTTGTATATAGGAGCATAAACATTTTATGTTAAGAGTGAGTGATGTTGCTTTGTGAAGTGCTGCATCTGAGTTATAAGGTCACAACAAGTTGACTGACTCCCAAGGCACTTATCAGATATGCAATGCCATCTCACATTGTAGCAGATAATGAAAGAGCTGTGTTTCACATGAAGTTGTTACGTAAGTGTGCAGCATTTTATTGCATTTGTGCAAACATTGGTCTTGAACTCCCAGTGCTAACTAAATATTTCAAGTCAACTTAGCAAACATGTGAAAATATTGCAACACAATATTCTAACAAATGGTAATATCACCATTTTGGACTTACATACGCTTAATACCAAGGATAGTAGTTATAAAGTCTGAAATATGCAAATACACTTAAATTATTTTGATTACCTACTGAATTCATACAATTTATTTAGTATGAAATAATTGTCTTCAATACATATATTTATGAATTCAGTTTATTCAAAATAATTAGTTACTTACAGGCCTTAAACAATTATGTGAAATTCTTTTTCTGCCAGTACGTTAGTACCTGACTGCCTGTCTTATGAAGTAGTTTTATACATTACCTAGTGCACTTGGGGCTGACTCTCATCACACCATTATCTTTGATTTAATTTATAAGTTGTGCTTAGCAGCATACTCTAATATACGATACAGTGGCAAGCAATACATAAATAGCACTTCCTTGATAGTGTAAGTTTTTCATTGAAAACATTTATTTTTATAAATCTGTAACTTGAGAAAGGATATTAAGGAGTATTGGATTTGTGTTGTTCAGTTTGCTATGCCGAATAAAGATTACATTCCAAAACTCAGGATGCTTTGGAATACTCTTTAAAGGACTTGCCAAGTTTCTGATGAAGATCACACGAAAAGCTTAGAAAATCGACAGCTAATTAATTGCTCGCCACTGTATGTAGCTTCGTCTTAAGTTTGTTTTCTGAAAACAATAGCTCAAGATTACCAGAAATATATTGTTTTCTACGTCGCGACTGTTATTTTAAATGAATATTATAGGTATCTGTATTTCGTTAGTTGTTAGTTTCATTTATTTATACCAACCGTTACTTAACTGTGTAGTTTTAACTGTCTCATCTATATCAGTTCGCATGTGGTACACTGAGCGACGTAGGCCGTAACTATTATTTAAATCCCTTCTATATATATGTAAGAATAAACTGATAAAGGTTTTATGAGAAATTCTAGTTGAAATAAATTTTGTAATGTATGTTGTACTTTTGATTTATCACCCACCATAGCATCTGTATGACATTGGATTAGAACGAATGCATTTCATATCACCTACGCATTTAAAGTTTATAATCACAGGGGTTTGTTTTATCAAAAAAACAGTAAATTTCTGCCATGCCATTTATTACTTCGACTGGGACACATTAAACTATGTTTTAATAAATAATAAACAAGATCAAATCAATAATAGACTTTCAACTTTAGCACCAACCAATTTGGTTTTTAGATCTATAATTCAACTTTCGTTGACCAACTAAGTTGGTTTCCCGCTGCTTTGTGGTTGCATCGGCGATGGTAACAGGCAGCCGGAGGTCGGGGAGTCATTGTCGTCTAGAATGGAGGTTGATTGTTTCTGTGGACTGAAAAAAGGGTCTTTTGCTATATCTACTGGGCTGAAAGGATCTTGACCTCTGTGTACCACTTCAAATGGGGCAGTTTCCTGCTTCCTTTGATCAACAAAACTGAATTCGTCAAACGAGTCCAAAGCTTCGTATCCTCTTGAGGTTTGTGGAGCGAAAGGATCGAAGGTGGGTTTCTTCAATGCTTCTGGACTGAAGGGGTCCTTAGGGTCGGATTTGGGTGCATCCTCGGCTATGCTGTTATCTCCGCTGAAGTCTGATAGGTCTATGTCGTAGTTTATGTTGCCCAGACCTGGCGGCAGTTGGTCTGCTCCAAAATCATCTGGAGTCATCAGTTCGTCGATGGATCGTGAATCGAAAGGCGTGAAACCGAGAGGCGATGGGGTTAGTAGTTCCAATGAACTGGTCTGCTTCAAATCCCATGTTTGGTCGAGGTTTTGCGGTGACTTTGATGGGGATTGTCTTTCGATTACTTCAAACCCAAGAATGTTAAGTTTTGGTTCGTTTTCTGAGGACTGTATGGTTATATTTGGTTCTTGGGACATTGCGGGTTCTGGTTGTGGCTCAGGTTTGGGCTCTGGCGGTGGCTGTTTCTCTCCGTGTGCGTGGCTGGTGGTCAAGTCGATGAGTGGCGCGGTACTTATTTCTTTGAACTTCCCAATGCGTGGGAGCTCACGTCTTGGTTTTATTTCTAAGGGCGTCTTTGCTAGGACATCTTGTACTTTCTTGGCAATTTGCTCCTGTAAAAAATTTAAGTTTCTATTTTAATAACATTTAGTTACAAAATTTTTTTTTGTCAGATTGTTCTCATAACTCATAGTAATATTTTAGAAGGGGACTGTAAGATTCAACTATAGGAAAATTATCACCAATTCTCTCTATTGGTTTTCCTGGACAGAAACTAATTTTAAGTCATTACGGTTTTTCCCATATTATTATCATGTGACAAATAAATAACCACAAATATACGCAATTTCAGAAAGAGATGATAGGGAAAATGAATTTTACGCAAAAGTCTGTCGTGAATTAGGATACCTATCGACAACCGGTTCACATCATCAGCCTATTAATGTTCTCACTGCTGGGACACAGGCCTCCACAGGATGTCATATGTCTTCGAATTTTTGGTTCCCGGACATGCCGGTTTCCTCACGATGTTTTGCTTCACCGTTTTTTGAGAGCAGTGGTGATGAAATAATTTACACAAATTAACGCCTGCCTGGGTTAGAACCCACGACCGAGAACTTGTACGTCGCGGCCGATACCACTGGGCCAACCGGCAACCGGTTAATGACACAGAATAGTCCACAAATATAATACAAAAACGACGATTTATTTTCTTAGGTGCGACTGACGTACGATAAACCGTACGTAAATTGCAACGTTTGAACTACGAAAACCATCCTTATTGCTACGAAATAGAGCACAACTAGCTCGAAAATTTTAGCACTCATACAGGTATAGAAGATTATTTCAGGTATGTTACAAATGTTTGCGAACGCAAACAATACCGACCGTCCCCACTAATATGGGAGCGACGAGCGACCAACTGTCCTCACTAATATAGGAGCGACGAGCGACCGACCGTCCCCACTAATATGGGAGCGACGAGCGACCGACCGTCCCCACTAATATAGGAGCGACGAGCGACCGACCGTCCCCACTAATATGGGAGCGACGAGCGACCAACTGTCCTCACTAATATAGGAACGACGAGCGACCGACCGTCCCCACTAATATGGGAGCGACGAGCGACCGACCGTCCCCACTAATATAGGAGCGACGAGCGACCGACCGTCCCCACTAATATGGGAGCGACGAGCGACCAACTGTCCTCACTAATATAGGAACGACGAGCGACCGACCGTCCCCACTAATATGGGAGCGACGAGCGACCGACCGTCCCCACTAATATGGGAGCGACGAGCGACCAACTGTCCTCACTAATATAGGAGCGACGAGCGACCGACCGTCCCCACTAATATGGGAGCGACGAGCGACCGACCGTCCCCACTAATATAGGAGCGACGAGCGACCGACCGTCCCCACTAATATGGGAGCGACGAGCGACCGACCGTCCCCACTAATATAGGAGCGACGAGCGACCGACCGTCCCCACTAATATGGGAGCGACGAGCGACCGACCGTCCCCACTAATATAGGAGCGACGAGCGACCGACCGTCCCCACTAATATGGGAGCGACGAGCGACCAACTGTCCTCACTAATATAGGAACGACGAGCGACCGACCGTCCCCACTAATATGGGAGCGACGAGCGACCGACCGTCCCCACTAATATGGGAGCGACGAGCGACCAACTGTCCTCACTAATATAGGAGCGACGAGCGACCGACCGTCCCCACTAATATGGGAGCGACGAGCGACCGACCGTCCCCACTAATATAGGAGCGACGAGCGACCGACCGTCCCCACTAATATGGGAGCGACGAGCGACCGACCGTCCCCACTAATATAGGAGCGACGAGCGACCGACCGTCCCCACTACTATGGGAGCGACGAGCGTCACAGCGCGTGATAGTTTCAAACGTTCTTATTAGTTCTTTGAGGTTGCTGTTGTGGTGCGCCAGGGATTATCAAAACCATTATCTTCGGTAATACGGGCGTCGACCCATAGCAGTGTTGGGAAAAGGCGAGACAGATTAACTAACTAATATCATTTCCAGTTTTATTGACACACCCATATCTACTTTCCCAGCGGTATTGATGAATTAGTTACCTCGAAGCTAAGAGCGTTGGCAGCAAGCTGGTCTGCGCGTGAGTGTATGTTCTGTGTGTGTGTGAGCAGCTTGTGCGCCAGTGTGCGTTGTTCTTCTGCCTCGCGAGCCGCTCCGCACAGCGACAGTGCTGCCGCCTGGGGGAACACAGTAACCATTGACATCATTGTAATAAGTCGCGATGGCCCGTATACCTATTTATCGATTTCAAATTAAAATCGCTCATCTGTTTTTCGAGTCGATGGAAAACTCTTTAAACATTTTGGGGCCGGTAGACGGCCACGCCAACCGCAGCGTCCGTAGCCTTCATTAGGACAAAAATATCGCTAGACTCAAATCGTTAAACTCAGATATTAATCTTGCTCTTTCCATTTTAAAGAAAGGGAACATTGGACGAAAAAAACAAAGTGATATATTCATAATTAATTAATTATAAAAGCTCACGAAATATTGCTCGTTTTACTATTTGACAAAAGCTTGTCCAGCTGTATGACAATAATTACAAGACAGAAAGACTACCTCCTCGATAGTCATGTTTTGTATTCATGTAAATACTTACCCAAGCACTGCCACCGATGGACGCCGGCATGGCCATGTAACAGTCGAACTCTTTCTTCTCCATGTTCAGAGATTCAGCCGTCAAGTTCTCTATGAAGGAGACTGCACAGCACTGGAAATAACACACAATTATTATTAGTAACATCAACTTAAATTTTAGTTATAGCTATCCGGAATCATCATCATTAGCCATTTAATGTTCCCACTGCTGGGACACAGGCCTCCTCACTGTGAGAGAGAATGGGCCATAATCCACCACGGGGACCCAGTGCGGGTTGGTGGATGTCGCATGTCTTTGAATTTTTGTTTCTAGGGTATGGCGGTTTCCTCACGACGTTTTCCTTCACAGTTTTGAGAGCAGTGGTGATGAAATAATTTATATTAAAAAAAAACTTTTTTACAAAAAAAAGCTAGCTTCACTTTTTAGTTGTATTAAGCAACTTGCCTTTAGTAAGTTACTTATAATGCCAGAATAGATTATCCGAATGCCACGAAATTTGATCATAACCAGTGAAATGAGAGTGTACCAAGGTGAACTGTACACATCTGCGTACCCCTTTAGAGCGTACTGGCGTAATGTTATGAAATGATCTAAACAATAAACAGACATGCGATTGCAGCAATCCCGAGTGATATGCCTTTATTTATTGAAGAATGGAAAAATGGAAAAATGGAAAAGAATGGAATCGCCATCAGAATATTTTGCGCTGTTCCATTAGACCCAAGGGGTTTTGGTGGAATATCTAACAACCAAACAACTGGATCTGGATTCTTGTTTTTCAGAAGCTCAGTTGTCTCTGAAGTCGTAACCGGCTTAAAACGAGGTTGATCAGTAACAATGTTTAACTGGATAATTTTTGGATCACACGGCATTTTGGTACAGAATTTGTTTCTAACCGGTACGAACAATGGGTTTATTGTCGTGTGAACCAGACTTTTGACCATAGACTATCATACAGGACAGCGCCGCGAAGAGAACCGATCACACGGCATTCCTCGATTATGCATGTTGCGTTGCACTGTTAGGTAGGTACAGAAATTACTTGCCAAATGGTTTTTTTTTTTTAATAAAAACTGTAACTCGACTATGGTTTTTTTAATCCTGTTTTACCGCGGGCCTGATTAACAAATCGTTTGATATCTTATGCATCAAAATCGGATGAATAATTTAGGCGCCATGGACGAGCATACGTAAATACAAACATACATAGACTGCTAATGCTAAAATCATAACCCTTCCTTTTGGCTTCGCCGTAGTCGGGTAAAAAGTAAGGACAGCTGTGGCAAAAAATGGAGGTACTTACAAGATTAGTGAAGTAGTACCCTCCCTCGCCGGTCATGAGGCGCTGCGCGTTACAGAAGCGCGTCACGAAGTTTATGTTGCTCACCAGCCGCGGCGGGTTCGCTTTCAGCACCTGAATGCATCCAAATTATTAGTAAAAAAATAAAATTGAATAAGTACGCGGTTAGTACTAAACAAAATGGATAGATGAGAATTTTAAGGGTTAAGAGATTCTAAACAGGCGTGAAAAAAAAAGATTACTGAATTCATAATCCTTTGGGCGCATTATGTCCAATTCGCAAAATGTCCAATGGGAATTCTTACAACGTCCAAATCATAAATTGATCAATTCGCAATTTGTCCAATTAACAAATGGTCCAGTTCGCAAACTGTCCAATTCAAATTTCAGTCCTTAATGAGGTATAGATATCCTTTTAAGGTATTTTAATCATCTTAAATCTCTCATATACCTAGATTATTGTGCTTTACAACCACATCTAGGTACTCATTTTTATGTTGAATCACTTTTATAAAATTAAAAAATAGTTACATTACTACTTCATAATAATATGTTGATTCCATTTTATAAAAATACTTATGACTGACATTACTAATCTTCATTCATATTTAAAGTTCTTTTTTTTTGTTCTTAATTAATAGCGATATTAGGATTACTCAGCCCACATTGTTTATACAGATTTGTTTTTTTTTTTATAATGAAAGTATTGATCATAAATTACATGCATTTTTATTTCGAACCGAATCTCACCCAATCTTACTTGGGGTTCGTCAAAAAACGCGTCTCGTAATCAAGGTCTAATTGCAAACTGGATCAATTGCGAACTAGATCAATTGCGAACTTTACCAATTGAGAATTGGACAGTTGGACATTTTGCGAATTAGACATTATGCGCCCAAAGGCTCATAATTACGTCGAGTACGTATAAAAACTCACGATAAGGTCGCAAGTGACTAGAAGTCTATATTGCTTAGTAATATAGTGGTAATTACCGTGAAAATAAGCGCGGGCAGTAAGTCATCAGCGGAGGCGGGCGCGGTACCGCACAAGCGCAACACGTGGCGACAACAACGACGCACGCGCGACAACTTGTCTCCTGGAGACAGGGCGCTGTCCATACCCAGGAGTTCTGGAAAAAGATTCGTACATAATATAGAAGCGAAGAATTTTAATAACCCCGTTTTTATAAGGTCTTCAATTAAGTACGCGTGTCTCACGCATAAATGATCTGTTTTCGAATCAATGTTTTTGTTTCTTACACTAAATAAACTGTAATCGACTCTGTATTTTGTAAGCTACAGAAGATATTTGTTTTAGATATTTCAGGATTGTTCCTGTAGTAGAGAGTGAAGGTACTAACGAATAGCTTCACTTTCTTGATGGTTGACAATTATTTTTAACTACATGTAGTGTCATTTCTGGAAAATGGCCCATAACAATCAGTTTGCACAAAACATAACTATTTTTTTTTTACCATTTTCTGATTATTTAGTCCATAGGAGATGTTGAGACTTTTTTTCACTATTCTGGCCCGAATTGTGAAGAACTTACCACTGATGGCCTTGTAGAGCAGCTGTCGACACTCAGCGTTGTTCATATCGAGCCTGCACTCCAGGTGTCGTTCGCCCACCCAGCTCAGCTGCTGGATACGTTCTGACATGGCTCGGTCCAATCTTTCATCTTCCGTACCATTTGGGGAGAACACTATTGATGGCAGCCTAAAGCGACAAGAAGAACATGGTATCGATTAGTAAATAAAAACTCATGTTCCATTGAAAAAATATGTGTCATGGTTGTTACTCATTTTCCAACCAATGCAAATCTTATAAGGCACTGAATCTCAGAAAAATGCTCACTGAATCTCAGAAAAATGGTCTTGAAACAAACAATAATCAGGTATAAACTGCTGACAAAGGATCATTAAAAAAAATACTGTAAGTTATGTGAACGTGGACCAATCTGTCGCAATATTGAAGATTGGAAAAAGCAGTCCAAATTGCGGTACAGCCAATTTCAGAAAAAGTATAGATCGCTGGCAGGGTTTTTGAGTAAGTATATACAGGGCAAAAAGTTGATAGCTGAGTAGGTCCAGCTTGCTGAGACCACCGAGAATATATCTGTTATGCTTCAAATAGGAGGCATTTGGTCAGGGATCCACTTTAAGTTTTCCAAAAAAAAAACATATACCCGGCTGCTTAAGCAAACTAAAAAGATGTCAACAACTGACTTCTTTTTAGTTCGCTTAAGCAGTCGGGTATTTTGATTTTATTAATCTTTTTTATTTACAACTCTTTAGTTATATATAATATATAACATATACGTTATATATATTATTGTAATCACCTCTAAAAACCCTTCATTTTGATACCCACTTGATGGATTGGAAAGAAAAAAAATCTAACCCCACAATATGGCGCCCAAAACCCGCCATGTTATTTTTTTATAACGTCACCTATCTATCGAAATTATAAAAACCGTCTAGTGGGTTGAAAGATATGAGGTAATCAAGAATATTACATACGTCAAACATACAAGATACGAGCGAAAAACATAACCCTTTCCTTGCAGCCGGGTAAAAAGGACACTTAATGTTACACTAGTCGATCATTCTTCCATACAAACGTAGTCAGGCGATTACTCCACTGTTTGACGGTGTACGTTCAAAATAAAAAATGATATCAATTTGCCTCATCATTATCTAGCCCTGGATGGAAACAAAAAAGTGAAAAAAATATATATTTGAAAGTTATGAGCGTCAAAAGTTCCATATTTCAACAATAACTTTAATGCATCTTTGGGCGGAAATAAATACCATAAGAAAAAGGAAAATTGCAAAAAGGCCTTCATACAGGGATAGATTAGTAATTCCACAATGCAAATAATTTTATTTTGGAAATATACATTTAGTCAGCATCCGGATGTCGACTTATTCCACTCGAATATACGTTTATTTTTGATTAAATGCAAAGATTGTTTTAGCACATAAATAATGAATTCACCAGAACTTGTGGGCGCAGCGGAAAAAAGGCAGTAGGTAGGTACGGGCGCAGGATTGGAGCTTTGAATAATAATGTCCTTCGATAGTTTTAGCAGTGGAGTTTTCACTATAGTTGAATGCTGGTAAGCCACCCACAGAGTCTGTTTGTCACACACAACACTTATATTTGAGTTTTCTTTGAGAACGAGAGGAACGGGAGCGCACACGCGTTACCGGATTATATATTATTGAAATGATTATTGTTAAATGAATGAACGATGATTATGACTTATATTAATAATAGGTATTATTTGATTATTGTATAACGTATTTTGAAATGAATTTATTTTAATTATTTATGGATGTTAATGTCTTATTTAGGGAATTGTTTGATATATTTTTTTATATATTTTTTTTTTATGTGTCTGTGATGTCTAAGTAATGTAATTATTGACTCTCTGTACGTTTTGGGTAACACTGTAAGTGCAGAGAGTAATTGTAATAATAAATAGTCGTTTTTTCATGATATCTAGATTCCCAAAGGGCTGTTTATAAATTTCGCGCGCTCGTTTTCTTTCTAAATCATCATCCATTTCGATACAAATTTGCAAAAGTGCTAATTCGTGCGCGAATTAGCTTCTTACTGCTTATCACAGCATTTATCTCTTTCGCACGCGTTGTTGGGTGAGATAGCATGCATTTTAACCTCGCGCACAAAATAATTCGTGCTTTCGACTAGGGGAACCTTAACGTGCATTTTCCGCTTCATTTGCCGTTCATTTTCATTTGATTGGTGCACCTTGACGCAAAATGACGTTAAATAGGCAAATCTGGCAAAGAAATTGTGAGCTTTCCCAAAATCTAACCACAGAAAACTTCCATTTGGTTTTTTTTATGTCGTCTACTACTTAACTAAGTACCCAACTACCGCCACCATCGTCTTCAAACAAATACATTAACAACTTACTCGTGCAAGTAAGTCATGGCATGCTTCTCCACAAAGTCCATGAGCAGCTCCTTTGTGTCGGCGTCCACGTTTGTGAAGTGAGGAGATGTATCCATGTGTTTCATGAAACGCTGCAAATTAACATTTTGTCATTCAATCAGCGATGGCGATTGTCGAAATACCAAAATGAAAAAATATTCGTTGAGAGAATGTCTCTTGTCTAGAGTCTCTTTTTCTTAATTCTTTATTGTACACCAAAAACAACATTACATCCAGTGTTATATAATAAAGTACATGTACAAAGGCGAGCTTTTACTCAATGTTATATCGCTTCTCGGCCTTTTGGCTAAGATCAAAGTGTAAAAAAAGTAGTATACTCTCAGTAATAGTACGCCAGGGTATTTAATAGAATGAGTGGTACGGGAAATTACAGATATGATTCACGAAAGCTGCAGAAAACGTATAAATAACATATTTTATCCCGTGTAGCAACTGATTTATCCTCACAAACGTCACGATGACGTAATGTAGGTGACGATCGTTAGTCACACAATATGCAAATGGCTTTATCTTTGTTCTGAGTCCGTCAAAAAGTACCGTATTGTGATAAAGCCCTCAAAGCGTTTATCGAACTATTGTTAATTAGATTGATAAGCTTCATCATGATGCTGGTATTAAAAGTGACGCTACATTTTTTTTGCCGATTGCCTTTGTCTCCAACTAGAAAATGTTTTCTGTTATTCACAGACACCCAATAAACTTAATTGAAGATAGGATTTGACACCTTTTTACTCGATTACGATGCAACTAAAAAAAATAGGGTAAAGGTCAGCTCACACCAAGACGCGAAGCAAAACATTTCAGAGAATCTCTCACTGGCATGTGAACCTTTAACATAGATCCTTCAGAATTCATATTTATTCGCACTCTCAATTAAATGTGTAACCTCTTTGTTTATTAAATAAAGTTCAATATTCTATGGCAATTGTAAATATTGCACACAGCGTCGCGACTTACTACGAGTTGAACCTAGAATGTTTGGTCGTAAGACTAAAACTAATGACCCTGTTTTTCCAAGTTTCAATATGTTTTTGGGATAATTATGTAAGGACCAATTTTATACAGAATACATTTTCTTTAGCTGCTTGATTGCCTTCAGTTTTTCAAATAGTTTAAATAAACTGTTCAAATAGTTTAAATCAATGCAAAGATTTTTTAATATGTATTCCGTGGAAAATGTTTTTGGTTACACAAATGTGGAAGAATACCTTATAATTCTTTTTCACGAGTCACATGTCACTTTGTTTTGCCCTAATCAATAAATTTCTATGTCAAAATCCTCACCTGGTACTGTCTCTGCACCCTCTCCGACAGCTCATCAACCGTCATGACATTAGTGCACTTGATAACATCCATGATGAAGCTATTCACAAACGCGCGACAGTCCCGGTCCGCCGCCGGGGAGGGCTCCTTAGAAGACCGGGACTGGCACAGTTGTGGGAACCGCACGCGGAAGTCGCGCTTCATACCCTCGTTCACTAGGCTTGGGATCTTGAACTCTGGAGGACGCTTTTCGGCTGTGTGGTCATGATCATCTGGGGAAGTTGATGGTGAATTAGTTTAAAGACAGTTTTTCTTATTTTTTTTTAGTACAGCAAAATAGCCATTAATATTAAAATAAGTTAATATCTACACCCTGTCTTCTCATAGAACCGCAAAAATCCTAACAATAATGTCTTCCTTTCATCAGCAAACAAGTCCAGTTCAAGGTTGGCATTCACGTGCGTGCTGAGCATAGCTATCATAAGTAGTATAGAGATGGAGCGAGATAAAGTGAAAATAGATTGCAAGCCACAAGAGATAGATTGAGACTACAAGCTGCAGGTACACAACAGCCGCCTTGCATAGACGAAAATCCACATCGCGTCTTTCATCTCGCATATTGGTCGATTGATGGCCCTGTGCCTTCGATTTCACTTGAAAAATATTCTTCTCAGTTACGCTTATCTTGAATTTTTGCCAAAATAGTAATATAAAAGTGTTACGATGTATATATTTTTGGAATGGTCTATTTAGTAGCTTGATACCCATATTGTTATGATAACCAAAAAAAAATGTTATCTCCCCCTCTTTGTAGGAGGAGGCGGCGCCATATTTGAAAATTATATTGCCTAAGTGATTCCCACCAAAATGCAAACTATGTTTGTGTTTGAAAGGTCTTTCAAGGTCCAAATCCCTACAATAGAGAACTGGACGAAGGGACTAGATCCACCAGAACAAGATAGTCTGGTGTGATACACTGATGGATCCAAAATAGAATCAGGTACAGGAACGGGAATATTCGCAAAAGGTTACAAATGTAGCAAAAGCTTAGGTAAGATGGCAACTGTATTCCAAGCAGAAACATATGCCATAATAACCCCTGCTCAAGAGAATATAGATAGAGGCACCAGAGGTAAATCCATATATATTCTTAGTGATAGTCAGGCTGCACTCAAAGCCATGGCATCCTACAAAGTGGACTCCGGACTTGTTCTGGATGCTATCCGGACCCTAAACAGGCTTGGGAAGCATAACGGGGTAAGACTGATATGGGTCCCTGGGCACAAAGGAATCCATGGTAACGAAGTAGCAGATGAACTGGCAAGAGAGGGCACAAAAAAAAAAATGATTTTGAGGGCAAATGATTTTGTAGGCCCAGAACCATGTGTAGGCATTTCGACGTGTCTCGTAAAAGCCGCATTTAGGGAGTTTGCAGATCACAGACAACGAACATATTGGCTGTCTAGTACCGGTCTACAACACTCAAAGAAATTTCTAGGCTCTACTTTTAAAGCCCGGAAATGCATTTGGAATATGAGCAGGGGGCAAATCCGCTACCTGCTTGGGGCCTTTACTGGGCACTTTGGAACCAACGACATGCTCATGAAGATGGGTCTGGCCGCGACACCCATGTGCAGGTTGTGTGGGGAACATACGGAACGCATGGAGCACCTTCTGTGCACATGCGATGCACTGGCTGATAAGCGAATGAGTCTCCTAGGAGTTGGATATCCAAAACCGTAAGACTATAGGCTCATATCACCTAGTCTCGTTGTAAAACTCATGAAAAGAGTTTTCAACGAGATTGGGGAGGAGTAAAGTATCTAGGGGACCACAATAGATCCCATTGGGTCGAAGTGTCCGAGTTATTTCTCGGCCCCTCCACAAGATAAGATAAGATAAGTGATTCCCACAGTTAAGATGAATCCAACGACACTTCATATGTCATAATCCGTCAAGCCGTTTGGGCTGTAGTACGTGCTATAGAAATGGAAATACATACATACACTCGAAAAACATTACCCTCCCGCAGTTTGGTAATCACCTGAACATCCTTGCTTCCTCGCATTCTAATAGCTTGAATCATACGCACAAACATAAAACCCTGATTAGAATAAAATTAATAAAATCACCTGTGCTACTCTTCTTAAAAACGCTGAACTTCAGCAAGTTAGCTTTCTTGAGTGTCTCGCTCTGTCGGTGTCGCTTCTCCTCAAACTTGGAGAATGAGGAGTGGGAGGTGACCTTCAGCCCTCGATCTGGTTTCTTCGTCTCTGGCTTGGGTAGCGTCGCTGATGATGCTTTCTCTGTGGAGGTCGAAGAGTTAAAGATAATTGAGGTCGAATGGTAGAACAACGTGGTAGAAAGACAAGATGAAATGCTGATGCCAATTACTGAAAACCCATTTCTGTTCCAGTGTTGATGTGTCATTCGTATAGCAGTTATATTTTAAAACACAAAATTAAATTATAATCATACATCATTATTTATCTTTTCTCTAGAAAGCCTCCTCTTTTCTCCTGAGAGGATCCTGTGCTTTAGAGCACACAGCTGTTTGTTTTTTATAAATAATCATTTAATATTAAGCAAGTCGTGGTCTACATAACAGTGTAATAATTTATGCATTAGCAAATTAGTAAAATTCACAATATTTACTAAAAATAAATAACTAGAACAAAAAAGAGAGACTCAAACACAATCATAAATTGCGTTCAAATTAGATTAGTCATTATACACACATATTTATTCATAAAATATTTATATGAAAATATTGCTTGAGTAAATGTATGGTGACACGTGCATCCCTTATTTGGTTTATTTTAAAGTATCACTGCACTGTAATTTGCACTAAGGATTAGAATGTTCATATTCGTATGTACCGCTTGATCGCAATCGCTTATAAGAATAAGCACTTTAAGTCCATACAAATAAGTTTTGTTCTCAAAGTGAAACGTTACTGTACTTAGAGCTACTTGAAGAACCATTATCATATTACTGAGATTACTTTAGTAAATCTATACAAAGTAACTTATCTCAGGTAGTGCATAATATTATGTATTATAAACTTGCAAGTAAAATCTTAAAGGATGCTGCTGTATTAATCTGCATTTGAAACAAAGAAAAGATGAACGGACGGTGTGCAGACTGATATGAAAGAATAGGGAGTCAGTAATAGCGTGACAGGAGAGAAGACGGTATGGAAGAAGAAAACGTGTTGCGCCGACAACAAGTGACATGGGACAAGGGCAAGTAGATGAAGATGATTTAAATTAATCATTAAAAGAGAAATCCTGTTAATATTTTAGCATTTGTAGAGGCTGTCTGTCGGTTTGACATAAACAATTGCAGTTAAATTGCTCCTAAGAAAAACTATTTTAAATGTTTACCATAAAAAATGGAGCAGCACTGGTGGCACAGTGGTAACCTCCGCGACTTACTTGTTGTTGGTTGAACGGCAGGCAGGCGCTTTACTTTATGTAAATTATTGCATCACTCACATCCACCAACACGCACTGGGTCTGCATGTTGGTTTACGGCCCATTCCCTCTCATAGAGAGGAGGCCTACACGCAAAACGGAACAAGAGCGCGGCAAGGGGGTCCTTCTATCATATCCTAGCCTCCACTATAAACAATGAGGCTAACTTCAGCCTTTTTGTGCATTTTTTAAATTGATATGTATGACATTCCCACAATATTTTCCACATAACATCACATAATAGCGGCGCACCCAACAGAATTACCTTGAGAACACTTACTATCTTACATATTATGTGAAAAACCATGTTTATCTGTGTGATAACTGTCAGGAAGGTGAAGTTCACATTATCTAATAGTTAAAGTATACCTTTGGTTAAAATCATTATCTTTGATTAAATTGATTTCTATCAGGTTACACAATTGGTAGTATCCTGTTTTTGTTGACAACTGTTATGTACATCAGTACTATTTTTAGGGCAAATTGAACATGAAATTGATGGGTCTGTCACATCAGTAAAATCCTGAAGTCTGTTATTAACCTACTAAGGGCACAAGTGGTAATAAAGGAGGAATGGTTTAAAGATCGCTCCTATTTTTACCTGGCGTAGCAAGTACAAAGCTGGAGTATTTGTTTGAGATAAGTCTTGAATAAAAATTCCAATCTGTGAAAAAGTAGGGTAGCTTTCAAAACTTTTTTTTGGTCCATCCTCAGATTAGAGAAATTATTGGACACCTATTTTTCTTTTCGTCACATAAACCAAAACGAAAGTGATACAGTGGTTTGACATGATAGAATTGATTTGACAAAGCAAAAAATACATGTCCAATATTTTAGATAGTCTAACGGACTGACCAAATAGATGTTTTTTATCCAAGAAACATCCCTATTGCATGTGAGAGTATTTTCAGCTTACCATTGGATTGCCAAGGGCATAACAACAAAAAAAAATTATTTAGTCCCTACAAAAATATAATTTCCAACTCCAAAAAACCTGTGCAGCATTGATTTCAAGGTCTTAACATGATTAATCAATTGTAAATATACTATTAGTTTTATGAGGTGTATTACTATTTACTTAGTAGAATCATTAATAGAACCATTGATTATTTAGTCCCTACAAAAATATAATTTCCAACTCCAAAAAACCTGTGCAGCATTGATTTCAAGGTCTTAACATGATTAATCAATTGTAAATATACTATTAGTTTTATGAGGTGTATTACTATTTACTTAGTAGAATCATTACTTTGATCTGTATAATGATTATTATCATTTGTATTATTAGAAGAACAATAAAACCTTATAAACTTGTTTACTTTGTGTGTTATTTCCAAGTATTGCTTGTTTAGACATTTTATATTGTAATTATATTATTATAATTACGAAGTAGGTAGCACATTATAATTTTGTAGAGTGTTAGATATTTAAAGTCAGATTTGACTTATTTCTTCTTTCTTTCTTTTGATTTATTTCAATAAGGCCATTATGCAGCACATATGAATGTCAAAAGCTTAAAGTTAAAAATAATAATAGGTAATTGATTCTCCTGGCTACTACTGCAAAATCCCAAATAGAAAACTTAGTAATATTATTTTACAAATTTACTAAATGCTTAGCACTATATTCTAACATAAATGCAATACTACACAAACACTATATTACAAATAGAATACAAAATTTCATCACATCACAATATTACATATATGAAAATGTGAGACTTTATGTAAATAAATAAAATGACTCTTTGTTTGTGGGCAGATTACAATATTGAAGCCGGATGTAATATCAAGGTAGGAAGTTTTATTACATGATATTATTTCCAAGAGATAAAATTAATAATTTTGACATGCACTGAATGATACTATTTTTTTACGACTCTGTCTAATAACTTTACTTATTATTTTGTCCAGTTATTAAAATGTATGTATAACTCACCGGCTTTCCTTTGCCGTTGCATCTGTTCCCGGTGACACTTGGAGCAGTACCCTTGCCACTGCGGGTTGCCAAAGTAATCACAGCCATTCTTGCACTTCAGGTCACTCTGGTCTATCCGTAGAGACGGCATCTTGGACGCAAACATCATATACTTGTAAGATCTCTGCAGATTTGGACCAAACCACATTGTCACAGTTACAATTTAAATACAATATGACTTGGACAGATACTCAGATTTTTTTGGGTCGAATTCATCAATCATCTATTTCCTAATCCCCACTCGCGACTGTCAACGACCGAACAATTTTTTATTCTACAATTCAGTCAACTTTTAGCGCTCTGCACTCGAATAATCTCCCATTAATTTCAACAACGTTAAATTCAGCCCATGTTTGACAAAATACGAGAATTGAGAGCGGTTTTACGCGAAAAACAGTATTCATTTCAATATGCAGTGTTAACGGTGGCCGTTCAACGATTTCCTCCGTTATATAGGCACCTCTTATCGTGAAAATGTACATACTGGAGTATCTGATAATCAAATGAATCTATCTATACGTAGATTTAAGTATACGTGGATGGTGTGATATATAGCTACTGTATATTATAAGTAATAGACACTCACCTTCGATATTTTAACAACAACTGGTATCTATTAAGTATTATTTATTTAAAACAAAAATAATTCTAACATCGGCACACAACAAATCATTTTATTTCGACTGACAAATGACAATTAACTGACATTTGTTTTTTTTAACGTCATCGACATTGACATAGATTATAACACATTATATTGAACAATGGCATTCAGCTTAAGAAAAAAAGCTTAGAACAGCTTTGAACATTCAAATTCTGTTTTTAATCTTCAGTGTTGTTTGAGGCGCATTTTTCTGAAAGTTAAATTAATTCTTGCTCCCATCAACCTTTTTCGTGTCGGCAAAGAGTGATACCATATCTCATTAGTTGGCGGATTCATGAGTAGGACGCTGCCGTGCTCCAATTCAATCTTTACTGCAAAAAAAAATGGTTAAACAAGTACAGTAAGTACGTTTCGGTCCGCAGCACTGAAACGCTAACCGCAGTGTGCGCATGGAAAGTAGCTTGCCCGAATACGGCGTTGCACGAGAACCCGTCTTCCCAGAGACAGGGGGATTAGCCGCTCTGCAGGTTGGGACGAAACAAACTTATAAATACGACCACCAATACTGCTGACTGTGCCCGCCTGCTGGCTGTGGGAGAGTGGGAGTCTGGCCTCTAAGCTGTCTACAGGCACTACCGTCACCCAACATAAGTACTATGTTGGGTGACAACAACTTCTAGATCGCTGCATGTCTGCGTTTGATTACTCCTGGCGGAGCTCCACATCGTTGTCAATGTAGTGAAGCAGTCACCATGGCCAATCCAGCAGTAGGAGTGCTGGCCGGATAGCACGGCACGCCAGTATTAATTACATCATACGTCGGGCTATTGCCACCGCCGGGGTGCCAGCTATTTAGAACCCAATGACTTGACACGCGACGATGGGTAAAGACCAGACGGGATGACCATAATGCCTTGGAAGGTGGGTAGGCCTTTGGTGTGGGATGCAACATGTGTCGACACCCTTGCGCCATCCCATCTTCTTAGCACGGCGGGCTGTGCTGTGGTGACTGCTGCCGGTGCAGAAAACCTCAAACGACGCAAATATAACAACCTTATTGGCAGTTATATGTTTGAGCCGTTTGGGGTTGAAATATTAGGTACATGGGGTCTGAGGGCGCATCGAGTTTTTTGAGAAATTAGCACAAAGCTCGTCGACTCTTCACGTGACCAGAGGGACCTTTTCTTCGGCCAGAGAATCAGCATTGCCATCCAACGTGGCAAGGCTGATTCTCTGGCTTTTTGGTCGGTTGGATAGAGTTTAAACTCTTTGCGCACTTACACAATACGGCTGCTGGTTTTGACCATTCTTCAAAAATATCAGAATGAAGACTTTGTTGTGAGAGCGAGCGTAGCGAGCTCGAAAATTTTAGCGCCCTGCATCGGAGATAAATTTTCTGTTGACAATTCATACTACTAGTTTGGTCGAGGCCCTGGAAATTGCCCCCGTTGCACCCTCCCTGTATCCGCGTCTGCGTTATAGTTATAAATGACATACCATGTCATGAACATGGTTGCTATGGTAATGTAAACAATAAACAAGAGGACAATCTCGAGTCGTATTTGCATCGCATCAAAATAATTTTAAATAATAGGTATATCAAATATGGATATGACGATGCAAATTAAAGATGGACAGTATACGAAAACTATTTATACTATGGTAAGTAAAGAAAACTTATACATCAACTTATTTTAGGCATTGATTTTTGGTATGTGTTTATCGAAGTATCAAGAATAGTTTTAACAAGCGGCATTGCAGGTAGGTATCTAAATACAGTATAGGTCGACTAACACGATTTCGTTATCAATTAAGCAGTACCTACTTCTAATAATAGCAGTTAAGCTATTATAATGCCTTTCATTGCCTGCCTTCAGGATTCCGTCATGATAATGCGGAGAATTTTAGACGCTACCTACATGCAGTCATGCACATCAGTTGGCAGTTGCCACGCATAGTTGCAATGAGTTGCACAACCTGCACACGTGTTACCTATTTATTACTTTGCATGCATGTACCTATCTACGTACCTGAGGGAAAACAAGAATACTCAAAATCACAGCACATTGAACTAATAATAACTACATATAATGCTATGGACCATAGCATTCCTTTCCTATTCATCTTTAACAATATCAGACAAAGGCAGTCCACCACTGGACATAGATATCCAGGCATCTCGAATCGCACGCCATTAGCTCGATTCTCGGCAACTCTCAAGGTGCTGCTCCACCAAACTCGATCGACTAGTTTCAGCAACCAGCCGTGGAACATCCTAAATACGGAACGTAATCAACATATTTTATCGATAAGTAAGCCAAGCCGATGAGTTGGTGGAGAAGCACCTTCATTCAGCAGCTACCAGCCACTCGGTAGCTCCAGCTACCAGCAACCCTTAGAAGATCGCTCTTGAAATTCAGAATAATCCGAACATAGTTGTGTAGCCTTAAACACTTAAGTGTTCATCAATAGACTGTCGAGTGGTCAAGTATTAGGCCTAGGTAGGTACCTACATACTTCAACTGTGGTCACGTGATTAGCATGCCTGAAAGCATGAGAACGATATGAAGGACTAAAGACACAAGTCCATAAGATGATTGGCTGAATTCTCGATGGCACTCTTATTTTGTATAATGCATAAGGTAATACGGATCACACACCCAGGTAGATCATTAGGGACCCACGTACCTATTCACCGTCTACAAGTTAAACAATTTCTAAGCATCTTAACGAAAAATAGTCCCAATCTGTGACCTTCAAAGAAAACGGAAGCAAACTCTTTTCCTCAATCATAACGATAACACCATTTTTCACACAAAAAAGATTACATATAACCCAACCCATCGATATAAACAAGGAAATGCCTGGGTTCCAAGGCTGTGGGTTCGCAAAATACAAGTCAAAACGAAAATTATCTCTAACACACGTCGTTTTAACGATAAGTTCATAGGATTTAGCGCACGGACGCTTAAGTATTTTGTAGGTATAACGACGGATAGATTAGATTAACGGCACCGAAAGATAATTATAATATTTTCAATCAAATTAATCTGCAAGTACCTACCTACTTACTTCAACTCGAAACGTTTTTAGGGTTCCGTACCCAAAGGATAATAACGGGGACCCTATTACTAACACTCCGCGGTCCGTCTGTCACCAGGCTGTATCTCAAGAACCGTGATAACTAGACAGTTAAAATTTTCACAGATGATGTATCAACCGCTGCCGCTATAACAACAAATAAAATAAAAACAGAATAAAACAAATATTTAGTGGGGCTCCCATACAACAAACGTGATGTTTTTGCCGTTTTTTGCGATAATGGTACGGAACCCTTCATGCGCGAGTCCGACTCGCACTTGGCCGTTTTTTTGTCCCTAAGAACAATGTTTGAAGAACCTAGGTTTTCATATCCAAGCAGTAAAGGCTCAATTTGCATCCGAGGCCTTCTACCCAAACAAGCCAAAAATGCATAACTTTGACTTCGTAACTGTGCCAATTTCGTAACGAATTTGATAACGTTAAACCCAGGGGCGTAGCTACCGCCGTATCTGCCGTATCAATTATACGAGGCCCCCGGGCCACGGGGGCCCCCAACGTGCGTAAGCAAAAATTAATAAAAATCTTTTGTGAGAAATCTTTACCCTTCTTAAGGGCCCCCAAACAATTTTTATACGGGGCCCCGCCAAGGCACGCTACGCCACTGGTTAAACCCTTTTATCTTTGAGTATAAATTAATGTGCTAAAAGCCGATAAAAATGTTAATTTAATCTACTGTCAGTAAACAAAGAGGAATTTCCAATGCGATGCAGAGTTTAAATATATTTATAGATTAAATGCATTGCTATTATACGAATGCACTTCAGTCGCGACTTCACAGGCTTACATAATGAACTCCACATTATTATTTTATCATAAACTATCATTAATTATCATCTTACATAAAAAGGGAACAAACCTTGAATTGTTTACATATTTCACAATTGATTCAATCAGTTCATAATCGTATGATAACTCAAGTTCTAGACAAAGGCCTGCGCATCAGTCTCGTTGATCACGTTGATGAGACATAAACCTAAGTTAAGGATGACGAACACTTTGATAACCTATTTTCAGACTTATAAGGACATACATGTGTTATCAGGTACGAAGCATTTCAACCGATAAACGATGAAAAGGGACACTTTGTTGTAGCGTGTCACGTCCATAATCCACTTATGATTTGAATAATCTTATAAGATAATCGTTATAGCCCAAAAAATATACCTACGCACTATGAAGTTGATTACGTAATTGATTTTGTAACAAATACCTTTGAACTGTTTCAGATAAAGGAAGCGAGATACGATGAAGCAATCAAGGCTCTCAATGACGCCATCAACTTCAGCCCCAACCGAGCCGGACTGTCTCTCCTCGGGTTCTGCTACTTCAGAACACAGTCATTCGTTGAAGCAGCCAATTGCTACGAACAGTTGGCAGCAATGCATCCTGATATTCCTGAATATAAACTCTACTTTGCCCAAGCACTACACGAAGCTTCTATGTATGACGAATCTTACAAAGTCACAATGCAAATAACGGCCCCTATTCTTGAACGAAAGGTCATGAAATTGCAATCTGCGATAAAATACGGCGAAGAAGACACAATTACTGCAAAAGGTCTCGTTGATTCATATCCCCAAGAAGATCCAGACAAAGACATAAACCTTGGATGCTTGCTGTTCAAAGAAAATCAATATGAGGAAGCGTTACAGAAGTTTTCACGAAGTCTCAACGTCGTAGGATTCAACGCGCATCTTCATTACAACATCGCACTTTGTTACTTTAAGCTTAAAGAATACCCCCAAGCGCTAAAGCATATAACTCTTGTGATTGAAAGAGGAATCCGAGATCATCCTGAGCTTGCCGTTGGCATGCAAGCAGAGACTTCAGAAGTCAAGTCTGTTGGTAATACGCTGACTCTCCATGAAACTGCACTGACTGAAGTATTTAACCTAAAAGCTGCTATTGAATTTCAGCTGAAGAACATAGAAGCGGCGCGTGAAGCCCTCAACGATATGCCCCCTAGACATGAACACGAGCTGGACGCAGTAACATTGCATAACCTCGCGTTAACTTCTATAGATATAAAACCAACAGACGGATTTGAAAAATTACATTTCCTGCTTCAGCAAGACCCTTTCCCAGCAGAAACATTTGCCAACCTTCTGCTTCTATATTGCAAGTTTGAATATTTCGACCTAGCAGCTGACGTTTTGGCTGAAAATGCACAATTCACATACAAGTATTTAACTCCGTATCTTTACGACTTTTTAGACGCTATAATAACTAGTCAGACATCTCCTGAGGAAGCATTTCAGAAGTATGAAGACATTGCCTCTAAGCACGCGGAACAGCTAAGGAAGCTCACAAAAGTGGTACAGGAGAGTCGGTCTCAAGGGGATAACGATCAAGTGAAGAAAGCTGTCGTCGAATATGAGGAAGCTTTAGAAAGATACATTCCAGTGGTCATGGCTCAAGCTAAGATCTACTGGGATATGGAAAACTATGGACAGGTAGAGAAGATTTTTCGCAAGTCCGTCGAGTTCTGCAATGAGTCAGATGTCTGGCGACTGAACGTTGCGCATGTCCTGTTCATGCAAGAAAACAAGTACAAGGAAGCTGCCAGTTTCTACGAGCCTATTGTAAAGAAGCAGTACGATAATATTTTAGATGTAAGTGCAGTCGTTTTAGCTAACCTGTGTGTATCTTACATTATGACGTCGCAGAACGAAGAGGCTGAGGATATTATGCGAAAAATAGAAAAGGAAGAAGAACAGCAAATATTTGAGGACCCACAAAAGAAATTCTATCACCTGTGCATCGTAAACTTAGTCATTGGCACGTTGTATTGTGCGAAGGGAAACTACGAATTTGGGATTTCAAGAGTAATCAAATCTCTGGAACCTTTCAACAAACGTCTGGGTACTGACACTTGGTTTTATGCAAAACGTTGCTTTTTATCTTTCCTGGAGAACTTGGCCAAGCACTTAATCGTTGTTAAAGATAATACTATAAAGGAATGTCTGCAGTTTCTCGAAGGTTGCGAGACATACGGACGCCGCGTGAGTACTGTTATCGAGAACCCATTTCAAGAAGAAGATGCTCACACTAAGGCCAAGCAGACTGTGACGTATGAGGCGAGGTTGTTGCGGTACATGTTTTACAAGTTAAGAAATATCGATGACTCTGTTACTATAAATAAGTACGAAGATTTAAAATAAATGCTTACCTGGAGGTATGGGGTTTTTGTCCTTTCCTGGTTTTCTGGCGTCTCTGTGTTTCAGCACAAAGGTCCGTTCTTATCCGAGGGATATAGATGCTATTGGGCATGTAGGATCTAATTCTGGTTCGTTGTCTCTGTGCTCGCCCATGTGATCATTCCCGTTTCTGTATCTATGAGAGAAATTTTATGATAACCAGACTGCGAAATTTATTGAGGAAATGCAACGATATCTTTTAACCTGTTGGTATGAAGTGGTACATGCATATTAGCCTAGTTCTCTGGCTGTCCGAGGTATATTTTATTCATAATCATTGCTGATATAAAACAGATAATTTAAAGATTACTTGAATATTTAATAAGATAAGTAATCTGGTGAAGACTCTGTGTCGATCACGTCCTTTGTTCTAGTCTTAGTCACTATGCAATAAATCTGCCTCGCCGTTTTTCCAACTATGTTGGAACCGGCATCAGTCTAACCTGATTTAGTTGAGTAATGGTATTTTACATCGACCGCCTATCTGGCCTCCACAAATCACTAACTGGGTATCCTTTGGCAACACTGGTGTCAGATATTCTGACTATCCGAGATAAACGGCTTAACTTGCTTGCCGAGTCACGGAGGAATCTTGGTATGTAAAAGATGGTCACCCATCAATTAAGACTTCGGCAAGTGTTGCTTAACCTCGAGAATCGAACCGTGAGGCTGTTTTAACCATGAGCTCCTTAGAATTAGTATTATGATTAATTTCTTTGGAATCTGATGATTGCGATGCGACTCATCACGTACCTACCTACTTAATTGAGAATGTTGGCTTTATCTTTAAGGCGAGGTCTAAAGCTAGAAAGAAAACGAGTTAACCCACGACTCGTGTTTATTGTGAACTTTTGTACTTGAGTCATGTATGCTTGGATAAAATTATGAAAATACTAGTATTATTGTTGCTACTACGGTAGCAAAGACCCCATTATGAATGATTTTGCCTTGTGTAATATATAAGGAGGTTGAAAGAGATTTAAGGAGGTCCTCACCAAGGCCCAAAGCATCATCGCGTCATCAATTCATTCGGGCATTTGATTCTCTAATTGGAATTTTAGGTAATATGTTGTGATGTTATGGAGGACTTGTTACAAATATTTCAGTTTCCTAGTGCAAGTGAAATTCATGTCTTCGCTTTAACGAAATGTCGGCATTCGGAAATCTAGCAATCCTATCCTACATTACCTACCTTTTCGGAGGCTGTATAGGCATTTTACCTACATCATAAGTGTTAATGAGCTAATTCAAAATGTCAATTAGTCATCAAGAAATAAAACTTACTTGTTCACTAAAACAAAGTCATATTTAATCCCTCTAAGTGCTACTAGAAAGTCTCGTAGGGCCAGGACAGGCGCTGGCCAAGGTAGGGCCGGAACTGTCACTCCAGAATATGTGTACGTTATACCAGGATCGCCATATGCAACTTGCTGCCGTGGCAAAGGATATACCTTGCCGAATACTCTAAAATAAAAATTCATTGTCAGTGATGATATTTATCAACATCCAAAATGTTCCCAGGCAATACTTATAAGTAGGTACTTAGTTGATTTATGTAATAAAATAAATTCCTAAAAAGTCAGATGTCATTTCATAAAATCAGGTGTTCCCTGATTTTATGAAATGAGGCTTATTTAATTTTTTTATTGGCGCTTCGAGTACGGTCCACCAGTGAGAGCTCTACTTGCTACTTGACTATATCAAGCTGTGACCCATGTGTGCTATCTTTTCAGTCGACGGTGTTCTAGTGACAGGAGATGAGGGCAGGGAGATGATGATGAATTGATGATAGTGTTCTAGTGCATTGGTAAGTACAGAAGCCAAACTGTTGACTTGGTTTTCAAAGCGCACTCTATAGTTTAGCTCTGTGCTCGATCTCTCCCTTAGTTTTGTTGATTTTGAGGCAGTCATAAAGCTCAGATATTTTAGTAACCCATGGAGCATTTGAGAATGTTTTCAGCAGCTTGTTTTGGAATCTTTGTAGGATCTCAACATTGGAGTTTTTGGTTGTTCCCTAGAGTTTGATTCCGTAGGCCCATACGCGCTTCAAAATGTTCTTATAAATAAATATCTTGTTGTCAAGAGATATTTGTGAGTGCCTTCCTAGTAGCCACTTGAGTGTTTGCAGGCGTTGGTTCAGCGCATCTCGTTTTTTCACTATGTGAAATGTCCAGGTCTGTTTCCTATTCAGATGTATACCGAGATATTTCGCTGTGTTATGTTGGGGCAGTACATCGATTCTGAGTTTGACTGGTGCACAATTTCCCTTTCGAAGAGTGAACTTTACGTGTACTGATTTATTAACATTAAAGTGTCCCTGTAGTATTTGCGAGGCTTCGTTCGGATCTTGATTGCACAAATAGCTGCAGTGTCGTCCGCGAAGGTTGCTGAGAGCACACTGCCTGTATTACGGGTAGATCAGCAGCGTACAGCAAATACAGTACTGGGCCCAGTACAGAGCCTTGTAGCACTCCTACTTTAATGTCGTAGCAGGAGGATAATTATGAATCGTTAATCTTTACTCTAAATATTTTATTATTTAAGTACGATTCCTTAAGTAGGTAAATTTTGTGTGGAAGAGTACTAATACAAGTTATTATTTTTAAACAAAAGTCCCGGGTGTGTAAGACTGTCAAACGCCTGTTGGACATCCAAGAAGACTGCAAGCAATATTCCTTCTTCTCCAGTGCATTTCTAATCTTGGTGTCAGACAATTCTATGGACTTGCTCTGTTGTCGAATGTGCACGTCTAAATCCAAACTTTTGTTCTGGGATATCCTTTTTATCATCTAAAATGTTTAATCCACAAGATAGGAGTTTATCAAAAAGTTTTGAAATGACCGGTAGGAGACTTATGTCACTTATGGGTCTATAGGATGATACAAGGTGTGGTTGTTTTCCCGGTTTTAGAATAATTATAATTTCAGAGACTTTCACTATTAAACAACGGCGTTAGAAAAACTATACGTCTTTCTAGGCAATTTTTGCAGCACCTCGGCTGTAATCAGACAAAATCCTGGAGTCTTTCTTCTCTCCAAGTTCCTTATCTCGGTGTAGATTTCCTTAGGTGACCAACTCTATGGGTGGGCTTAGCTGAAGATCTGTGTTCAGGAAGTTGTTTATTTCTTGTTCTGCTTTCCGCTGAACCGTCATTAAGTGGGAAGACTTTGCTGAGAAATGATGTGTTATCTGATATGCAAAAAAAAATGTAAAGAAAGAATCAGTGCAAATGTAGCTACGTAGCACGTGCCTAAAATTAAAAGAGAGATAGGTGCAGATTGCAGTGTAACGACTAACCTAAATCGTGATTTAGATAAATAAATAAAATTGAAGTGTCTGTATGTAATCTATACATATAAATAAAATTGGAGTGTCTGTTTGTAATATTGAAATAACCGTTTTTTACTACATGTGTATGAAAATTTACACGGTACATACACAAAAATATTTTTTTTTTACAATTTTTGTCTGTCTGTCTGTCTGTTTGTTCCGGATAATCTCTGAAATGGCTGGACCGATTTTGACGGGACTTTGATTGGCAGGTAGCTGATGTAATAAGGAGTAACTTAGGCTACGTTTATTTTAGAAAAATTCTTTTATTTTAGAAATTTGTTAGGCGGAACGAAGTTCGCCGGGTCAGCTAGTAACAAATATAAGTAGGTACGCAATTTTTAAGAGTTTTGTTTGTCTTTCTATTTGTTCCGGGTAATTTCGGAAATGGCTGGACCGATTTTGACGAAACTTTCACTGATAGATAGCTGATGTAATAAGGAGTAACATAATATTTATTTCTTATTTTTATACAAAAACACAGTTTCTGAGAGAAAACAAAAAAATACGAGTTTGACGCGGACGACAGCTAATACCAAATAAATCAAATACCGAACTACCCATCCACTAGCGTCGGGGCGGAGGGGTCACAACACCGTACTCGTTCAATTACTTTCCGGGTAAAACGGGGTAAATAGGAATGCAGGGGTGAATGGGAACAAAACTCTTATTAGGATTTTACTTTGATACGACTTTAAGGATTCAAACAAAAAATCCTTTTTTTTTAAATAATTATTTAATATATTCGAGTAGGTCCCTACTAAAAAGCTGTAATATTTTTTTTAATAACGTGAAAATTTCTTTAATGTTTTGTTCCCATTCATCCCTGCTTTCCTATTCACCCCTTTACCCGGTACCTAAGTAATTAAACAAGTATTGTGACCCTTCCCTGGTACTAAAAATTTAGGTGTCGCCTGCAAGGAATATAACAGCCCGTTTTTACCAACGCTCTCAATTTTATTTAAGTTATTTCAAACGCGAGCCTATAGATTATAAAAAAAAAAAAGTTAAGCTTGAGTGGGAGAATCTTACTTTATTCTAGACAAATCTCCGGTAAAATACTCCAAGGTGCTTTCTAGTTCTTGAAATAAGTTACTTGCAATAACTTTTGATATAGGAACAGCATACTCTATATCAAGTCCATCTTGTTTAATTGATCTCCAACTCACCGCGTTCAGATCGATTTCTTTCAACTTTTCCATCCCTAAAAATGATATAGGTATCATGGTACAATATTATACTCCGTATACTTCGCCTGGTATTCTCTTCCCAGGATGGCCTAAGACTACGTCATGATTAATGTTACCATTGATTGTCCTTTTCAGAAAATTTTGGTACTTTCTCATGTAGTTAATGAAAATAAAATAAATTCCTAACTAGCTTAACTATTTAGTAACTCATATAATTCATCTAATTAGTGCTCAATTAATTTATATATTGAATTATTACTTCATAATTGCTTTGTTAAGTTAAAAAATGCATTTTGCTCGGGTAATTCAATCACACACAGTGGCAACACATCGGCTTGACAAGTGTCATACTGACAATTCGCCATTTCATCGCTATTGTCGTGTCACTCACACCTATAGCGTTGTTTCGCTCGGTTATCAAAATACTGTGGTTCCCAAACAGTTTTGGTGAACCCATGAACTGTGAAAGATAAACAAGAAAAATTCATAATTGTTCCGTACTAAACTGTAAAAACAGTAGAATAAAAGGCGGCGTAATAATGTTTTTTCTTTTCCCAATGAAGAGACGCTATCATATGCGTGGCTTCAATATTGTAACTGAGGCAGCCGTATTGCGTTAGTGAGAACGGTAACGCAAAGAATTTGACTGCTATAAAATCGACAAAATCGAACAATCACATGCGAGATGAATGACGCGATGTGGATTTCCGTCTGTGTGATTGGTCAATTTGGTCGATTGGACAGCGGTCAAACTCTTTGCGTTGCCGTATTCACTTACGCAATACGGCTAGTATGTGCCATTTTACATATTATTTCATTTATCTCCGCGTTATAAATTCCATAATTTAAGGCATAGTGTGTCAATGCGGCTTTACGCCCGAACTTTATGTGCCATTTTACATATTATTTCATTTATCTCCGCGTTATAAATTCCATAATTTAAGGCATAGTGTGTCAATGCGGCTTTACGCCCGAACTTAACATTAATGAATTAATTTTTCACTTATTGTTATGTCCTTTATTTTTCTCTTTTTCTTATTTTGTACATTTTTAAATATTTTTATAACATAAATTGAAAAAAAAAATTATTTAAAATATAAAAAATAGAGAACCACCGGTATCGGGAACAGGGTCCAAGCTACCGGCGGTCAGGTATTATTATTATATACTTTACTGTACACCACAAAAACATACAGGACAAACATTTAAAAAAACAAGTGTACAATGGGCGGCCTTATCGTACTAGGCAATCGCTTACAGACAACCTTTGGAAGGACTGAACAAGAGGAGATGAATTTAGGATACCAAATATCATAAACAATATTACTTACATATAATAAAATAAAATACATAAATACAATACTACATGATATACTAACAAATTTAATATCAAATATATAACAGAGATGAACAAAGATGTTCGTGGAGATCAAAGCAGTAATGGCACGGACATATTCCTCGGGCAAAAACTGTCCAACTGAAGAAACATACAGGTCCCAATTGTTTCCTGTGCATACTGGCGTACCACAGGGCTCCATACTGGGTCCGATATTCTTTATCGCGTTTGTAAATGACCTTATACAACATATGATGGCAAAAGCTGCGGGATCTATCCAGCTTGTGGTGTTTGCCAATGATACCAACGCCGTTGTTACAGCTAACAATATACACGCTCTTAATTCTATTGTTAATCAAGCCTTAGATATCTTCCACAGTTGGTTTTCTGTCAACGGTCTTAAAGTTAATGCCAGTAAAACTAACGTAATGCTTTTTCGATCCACTTCCAAAACTAAAGATTTTATTAACTGTGCCATAAATGGAGAAAAAGTAAACGTGGTCGAGGTGGTAAGGTTTCTGGGAGTTTATATCGATAGCCAGCTGAAGTGGAAAGAAGAGCTAACATACCTGGAGAAAGCTATTAGCTCTGCCTGTTACGTACTTAGAAGTCTCAGAAACGATGTTACCATAAAACATTTGAAAATGGTCTATTACGCATTCATCATCATCATCATCATCATCAGCCTATTAATGTTCCCACTGCTGGGACACAGGCCTCCTCTCTGTGTGAGGGAATGGGCCGTAATCCACCACGCGGGCCCAGTGCGGGTTGGTGGATGTCACATATCTTCGATTTTTTAGTTCTAGGACATGCCGGTTTCCCCACGATGTTTTCCTTCACCGTTTTGAGAGCAGTGGTGATGAAATAATTTACTCAAAGTAAAGCGCCTGCCTGGGCTCGAACCCACGACCTACAACTTGTAAGTCGCGGCCAATACCACTGGGCCACCACTGCTCCGCATTAGTCGAGTCAAAACTGAGGTACAGCATACTTTTCTGGGGAGGAAGTTATGACTACAATACTCAGAAAGCCTTTGTGATTCAGAAAAGAGCAGTCAGGACTATAGTTAGAATACAACAGCAAGATTCATGTAAGCCTCATTTTATTGACTTAAATATATTGACAGTCTCAAGCTTGTACATTTTGGTCCTGCTTACTCATTTATCTAAGTACATCTTGGAATATGAGACTGACGGTGAAAGACAAAAAAGGGAGAGTACAAGAAGGAAAGATCTCCAGTTGAAACAAACGACTCATCTGAACGTTACAAAGCATAGTTCCTACCACAAGTCAATAAAACTGTTCAATAAACTGCCGACAGAAATAAAAGGTCTTATAAAGTGAGTTTCAGAGCAAGCTCAAACGGTTCTTGTTAAATAAGTGTCTATATTCTATTGATGAATTATAATTTAATAGAGATGGCTATTTATTTTTATTTTTTTTCACTTTTATGAATTGACTTATGACATTATTTAAATACCTTTTATTTGTTTTTGTTGGTTTTATTTGTGTTATTCTTATTATTTCATTTATTCATTTTATATACATATTTCTACATTTTTAAATATTATTCTATAAAAAATAAAATAAAAAACATTTAAAAATACAAAAATAGTAGCCCACCGGTATCGGGAACAGGGTCCAAGCTACCGGTGGTCAGGGCTCCTGAGAGAGGAACCTCCTAACGATACGCGCCGTGTCCAGGAGTACCGCTTTCTGAATCAAGCCCTTGATCCAGCTGCCCAACGAGAGCCTCCTCAGATGTTCGTCGAGGCTCTTCGCTATTATGCCATTGGCCGTCACGACTATCGGCACAATGACTGCTGTATTCACATCCCACATGTCGACAACCTCGCGAGCCAGATCAAGATACTTGATCTGGCTCGTCTTATCTCTCTCAGCCTTCACGAGGTTCTCGTCATGGGGGACCGCTATATCAACAATCATTGCGCGACGCTCTAGTCGGTCTATCATCACTATGTCAGGATTATTGGCAACAATAGTCCTGTCAGTGATGATAGACCGATCCCAATACAACGTGACATTGCCATTTTCGAGAACTGGGTAGGGCACATACCTATAGTAAGGCACTTCTAATTCCACAAGATTGTATTTTAGAGCAAGTTGCTGATGGATAATCTTGGCTACAAGGTTGTGTCTATGCAAATAGTCTCCGTTAGCCAGACTAGAACAACCGGAGACAATGTGACGGATTGATTCCCCCGGTCGGTGACATGCCCGACAAATGTCAACCGTGCCGTCCTTCACAATGTATTTCCGGTAGTTGTTCGTCATCATAACTTCGTCCATAATCGCAAAGACAAAACCTTCGGTTTCCCCGAAAAGGTCACCAAATCGCAGCCAGGCCACGGACGCTAAAAGATCTACATCGGGCCCATGTAGGACCCGGTAGAAGCGTCCGTGAAGCTCCTTGTTCTGCCATACCTCCCTGCGGTCATTAGTATCTAATACTATAGGTTTGCGCCAGTTCTCGTTAGCCAAGGAGAGTGCGGTAAGGCCCTTGTCCACCGCTACCACATCTCGATGCATACCCACGTCGGCGGCCTGGAAGTATTCCCTAAGACTGCATACCTCGCGGTTGTGCAGGGTCTTAGCATTTAAAAAGCCACGACCGCCGCACTGCCGCGGGATATACAGTCTCATAACCGATGAACGTGGGTGATGCATGCGATTTGCGGTAAGCAATGTGCGGACTCTCCTATCCAGGGCGTCAAGTTCTGTCTGAGTCCATTTGAGTATGCCGAAAGAATACATCAAGACCGGCATGACCCAGCCGTTGAAGGCGCGCACCTTGTTCCCGCCTGATAAAAGACTATTTAGTACTTTTTTCAGGCGGCTAAAAAAGCGCTCCTTTAACGACTGTTTCACGTCAGTAGCATTGATGCCTAGTGCTTCCGACATACCCAAATACTTGTAAGTTTCGGTTGAGAAAAGGGATCGAAGGTGTATGGAATCCGAGAGTTGTATTCCCACGGATTCTTATTATTATTGTTATTCTGATTGTAATTTAATTTGGATAATTTAGATAGTTTAAATATGGATTGATATTTTAATTTGATAATTGTGATGATTTAAATATGGATTGACACTTAATTTGGTTAATTGTAATGATTATAAAATAGATTGCATGTATGATTTTTAGGATATATTTAGTTGTAGAAATTCAGACACAATGTAAATTGTTATTGAATAAATGAATTGAATTGAGACTCCTTAACCATTTTCTTAAATGTTGGCAGTGTTTGAGCACGTCTTATTTCAATAGGTAAATGCCACAAAACCAACATTCCACAACCGAGTAGCAGCAATCAAGCAGCAGTCAAGTCAAGTTTTGTGGGTTTTCGTCCCAAACTAAATTAAGGTGGTTCATTTTATCACGTTCATACGGACAGACTGACAGACGCGGCATGTGACTTTTACAACATTTGTTTTGTCAGAGACATTGTATAAATAGAACTCCGATCAAATAAAAAGTCAAGGTGGAACGAACAAACAACAAGGTGAAGCCGGTTAAAACTACGCCTTGCCGTATACACACACAATTATACGTACAACGAAACTACGCCTTAGCTTGTCAGTCGAGCTCTCAGGTCCAATAAAAGACCCAGGTCCAGACAAGCTAAATCGTAGTTTCGTTCCATGTCTCAGTAGCCGTGGCTTGGTCACCCACGGTGAAGAGAAGAGCAAGCCGAGGACAGGCCTCAGTCGGGGCTTTTGCCGATTAAGCCGACGACGTAGCGGCCAACAAATAGGTTGCGGTGCCGCTTGGCAACAGGCGACATCGCATCTGAGGCGAGCCGCGTTGTCATATGGTGCGTTCCATACGATATCGCGGCTGAGGGTTGCAGACCGGGCCGCAATATTGTACGCCTCGGCCTGGACGGTGTCACCACCGTCTGATTGCGGGCGCAGTAGGGCCGCAGGGGAGGTCCCTGTCCCCTGCGGCCGAAAAGTGGTTGGTGGCTGGGCCACTGATCTATCCCGTCACAGGGGGACTAAGGGTGCCATACACAGGGTCGTCTGGCACCCATGTGCTGGTTTGGTCCCTGGGATGGTCACGGCGTGCAATGTGTTCTTGTGCGCCGGTGGAGGGTCCGATGACGGACAGCCGCGGCAAGTTCACGGTGTGTGATAACGCGTGCCCGTGTTCCCGCCATTCTATATACGCGTGAGCAAAATACATAAAACCATAATATGCAAACAATAAAAAAAGAAGCAAAGTAAAAAAATACAAAAAGTATCAAATATGTCGATTTATTAAAAATGATAAAAATTGAATACCTTTTGTATTATTTTTATCTTTTTCCCCACTGAAAAAGTTTGAGAACCGAAACGCAATTGATGACGTAGTCTTAGGCCAATCACGTGACCTAGCTTTCACGGGAGGAAAATACCATACAGTGTTATTCTACCATGACAGGTATCTAAAGAAGAGATGGCAACATTTATTTATCTTTAAATAAAATGTTTCTTGTTTGTTTACATGTAAAATGGTTCAGGTTCACATTTACAGGCAGAGTACAAGCATTTGAATTTTTACTTACCTACACCACCTACACGTTACGAAGTACACTGAAACTCAATTAATTTTTCAGATTCGAATCCCGTAACGAGATTTACGCGAAAATTAAACGGTGCCTTGTGATGTGACAAACGTCACAAATAAATCGAAATTACGTTAATGTTGCCATGTTCATCAGAAAATCATAACGTTTTAGAGTAGGAAGAAATTATAATAGAAACTTTTTGATTAAGTATCTTTTTAAAAACAAACGAAATAAAAAATACAATTTTATTCTCAAAATAATCTCTTCCAAATTAAAGTTTCTATAAAATCAACTCTTCAACATCTCTTCGGTCCGGGTAACCTGGTTGCAGATTTTGATATTAATGCATTTTTGTTATTTCTCATAAATTTCTGAAACGCTTGTGAGCCTGTTAAAAACCTTTGAGTTGTTATTGGGTAGTTGGTATCATAGCGACTGTTAAACCGCCGTGGTAGTGCTGGTCTAGTCTCATTACTTTCATTTGTGATAACCGTTTTCGAACTGAAAGTAAAGATATAATGTTTAGTTGAGGGTAGGTAGATATACTTTGCAAGCGTTTGACTTTTAACCGATTTCGCAAAAAGGAGGAAGCTATCAATTCGACAGAATTTTTTTTATGTGTGTTACCTGAGAACTTTTTATTGGGTGCACTGATTTTGATGATTCTTTTTTATTTGAAAGCTGGTGCTTGTCATGTCCCATTTAATTTTCATCAAGATCTGATGAAGAACTTCGAAGAAATACATCAGACCTCATTTACTGAAGAGTTCGAGACGGCAAATCACTCGGGATAGATGCAATCGCATGTCTGTTTATTGTTTACACCATTTCATAACATAACATCACACTGGCACACACACTAAACTGTGTGGGGTACCAAAGGTGTGAACAGTTCACCCTGGTATACTCTCATTGCACCGGTTTTGTTTAAGTTTCATGTTATTTGATTCATCTATTCTGACTTCACTTTGGGCACTATACGCGTAGGTACCTACTACCTATAGAACTGGTAGGTAAATTATGTACCACAACTAAAAGTGAAAAATGAAAACATTTTTACAAAAAATAAAAACCGACTTCCAAACAAAAACACTTCAAAGTGAAAAATAACTTCAATTTCGGCAGTCGGAGTCAAAAACGAAGAAACGTAGACCGACTTCCAAAATTGAATTTATTTTTTTCTTTGTAGTGTTTTTTTTTTGGAAGTCGGTTGTTTCAATATGAAAACACTACGTACTTTATGGAATCCAATAAACAATCCTTGTCGAAATAAACAGAATATTGTCTGATTCTTTTAATTGTGTCTCCTCCGTCATCTAAATCCGAAGTGAAATCGTATTCATATAACTTCGAAATAAGACCATCTTTATCTTTGACTGTCCAGACAAATTCCCCGGGAAGGCCCTTGAGTTTTGGTGCATCAGAAACTAGAGGAACTAGAATATCGTCTTCGATGATATCTGCAAATTGTGTATTAGCACAAAGCGGACAGGCGCTGGTGGTTAAATTACTTGTGGCATTTGGACGCTCGGATATCTGCCGACGTGATGTAGTGGCTACAGGTGATCGAGATTTGTCTAAAAACTTTTGAATCTCTGCGCCTACGTCTGAATTTAATAAATTATTGGAAGTCTTTACAATAAAACGACTGCAATTAACTTTAAGTTGATTGTTTTTGGATTTATACACTTCGTTCATTAGTTCCAACAGATTTTTCTCAACTTCCTCTTTTTCTTTTGTGAGTTTATTAAGCCGAGATTTCAGGAAGGAGTTTTCTTGGTGCGTCACCAAATATAACTGTTGGAAGCTCACGTAACTGGATCGAGTTTCTTTCATAATCTTTTGCGTGTCTTCAATGTGCCGAACTAGTCTATTTTTTGCCATATTCTCTAACTCATACTGCATTCTAATGTTTTTGTTTTCATGTATTGCTGAGATCAAAAGCTGACCTAATTTTTTTCTCTCTATGCCAACTTCTTGTAATTTCTTAAGTAGAATAATGTTTATTTTTGGTTTTTGTATTTCTTTCCACATTATAAAAGCGTGGGACTTGTTCCATAGTTCAAGTATTGCATTCTTTATGTGTATCCATAAAATTTTATTGTATTTTATGAAACAATCACAAAGCCAGCTAACGGTTATTTTAGAATATACTAATAATCTTGCAATGGCAGCGCTCATGTCCCTTTTTGTGAACAGAACAATTTCAGTTTTTTTGCTTAAAAAAAACACAGCAAGAGCTCCGACGAGAAACATAAAAAATGGCAAAAACACGGCACTGTGCCTGTCATTTATGTGCTTATAATATCTATCTCTGCGTAACTCCACTTTGCTATTTGTAACAGTTGTATTCCTTTCTATCAGCTTCTGAAGGAAACCTATAAAAAAAGCAATAAGTAGATACTATAAGACTGAGTAACATAACTGCAAGGTTTTGTTGAGTTCACCTAGAAAATCAACATACCCTCCTGTTTTATTTCAAAGCTTCTTCTGACTATCAAATCCATAGTGGTCATTGATATCCACATGGCTAGGTTCAAGCCAAGTAGCCATTTGAAGGCAATATACATTTTAATATTATACTGACTTAATTAACATAAAATAACTAATTAATTTATTTTTAATATAGTTTCATAGTCCCACTGATACCGAACCGTAAATTTGTTGTTACCTATCGAAACCATATTTTATCAATTGCAAAACTTGTGACACAGTTCAATATGACATTGTCACTATATGTAACATTGACAAATTTTATTTACCGTCGACCAGTGTGACTGCTGCAAATAGGTCAAATATTGAATCTATGGTATTTTGATTGCTTGCAACAAAAAATATAGAACAATGAATTGCCAGTATCTCGTATAGATTTTGATATGCAAGATTTTTTTAGTCCATTGTACACCAATTACCTTAAAATAAAACAAATTAGGACCTACAATAGACCCTTGCGGCATTCTGAAAATGACAAACGTCCGGGTTACTACCCCTACTCGGCAAAGACGCGAACTCTTAGATAAACTGTCGTAATTTGAATGTATCTAAAGTATCTCTGCGATTAACAGGCCTAAGGAATAAAGACATCTTCTTCCATGAGGACGGTGTCGAATGCGTTGGACAATTCAAGGAACTAACCGGACATAAAGAATTAATTTTATTAAGAGATGAATCATTTTATGACGGTCGTTGAATTCAATTTGAACAGCTCACATGTCTCTTATTTCTTGCCTATTTTCTATTTTAATAATAACATACTCGTATACTCGTATTAAATATCTCACAAATCAGACAAAAGATAATACGCAAAAAAATGCGATAAAATTAACGTTTTAAAATTTATGATTAGCAGAAACAGGACTACGCTCACATGCACAACACATAATATCAAGCTATAGGTACTATCACTTGCAAAAGTCGATAAGAATTCTCAAAACGTATTAGTTTGACGTTTAGTTTGACTTACGACCTTCTATTTTCAAGTTTTCGCCAAGAAATGATTGAAATTCACAATTTCATCAACTTAGCATAAGTCAAGATGGCCCAGTGGTATGAGCACACAGATTGAAGCGCAAATCAGTGTGCCGCAAGTTCAAATCCCACGCAATTGTTGACTTTTTGTGAGTTCTTACCCGATTGGAAGTTATGGATTAGCATTACATATATTAAATTATTCTTTAACTTGTTCACACATTTCTTAGAGTTAGAAAGGTAGATCACAAAAAAACTAAATAAAGAATTTGATTTCTGCGAGGTAGACATGAGTTTTGACTTGACCGAAATGAAATGTCGTTTGGTTGTAGTTGTTGGTTAGTGACGTGTGGTAAACAGTATTGTAATATTCGCAAAATGCAGGCTAATATTTATTAGTATTGAAGTGAGGGCGACTATCATTGGGCTGCATAAAAGTGGTCTTAATAAAACACAAATATCTGAAGAAACTGGACTGAATGTGAGTATAATAGCTATTAATGAATTGTAACTTTATAAATTGGTTATTGGATTTAAAAATGCATTTTTATTTTAAAATTATATTCAATAATTATGATTATTAACATTTTATTTAATGAAAATGAAGTCAAGTAGGTATAGCTGCCTAATATATATTTTTTTTGTTTTAGAAAAATACTGTAAGTCTTTGGATAAAAAGATATGAGGAAGAAGGTAGCCTTGCTAGTCGAAAGAGAAGTGGGAGACCGAAGCTTATTAGCGAGGCGCAGCGACGACATATGGTGGACGTATACGAAACGAATGGTTTCGCACCAACAAGACATTTTGCGGAATTATATGACACCTCGATGGTTATGACGTTATATAATAATAAAATGTTTAAAAAGTCTAAATCTTATATCACTTTTCAATAAATAACTGGATATAAACAATTATATTTTATTTTATTAAAATTTTAATATGCTTTCATTGTTACTTTATTTATATTATGAATGGTCTAAGTGGGTATACTTCCAACAAACAATCTTACACGTAACACAGATAACGGTTACAAGATAACTTTTTTGTCTAGGTAAGAATTCGACGTCACAATTCTAATAAATGTTTAATTTGTAAATATAAAGAATAAACATTTTTATTAAACACGTCTTTTTATTTCCACCTTACAACATCGAAAAGATGTAACAACTAAATAATTGCAAATTACGAATGTGATTCTTCTTGTGGTTAATAGATCATATTCGTAATTTGCAACTATTTAGTGCAAAAAATGCAATAGTATTTTTCATAGAATTATAAAAAACAACTACACTATAAAAAACAACAACTGTATATTAATATAGATTGGGAATTTTCAAAGTAAGATAAAACCGCAACGGACCGACCATGATTTGAACTCGGGCTACGTTATTTGCGAATCCAACACTTAGTTCATACGGCTACCAGCACATGACATATTTGCGCGAATTTTATCAATGCAATGGTAAGAACAAGTCGCCTCTGTGACTGTGTGATGCGTATTCAATGGCACAGAAATATAATAATGATGTTTTTAAGCTCAGTGCGACGACAGTTCCTTAGTGTGTGTTATCTGTGGAATGTGGATACTCATACACGCGCACACATACGCACGGAAGTATCGTGCTCGCTCGGTTCGTAGCAATGTAATATTTAGCGTTCTTATGGACTTTTGCGGCCTCACTGTACATTTACAAGGGTCAGCTCACACCGAGACGCGACGCTACAATTCGAATATATTCAAATTCTCTTAATTCTTTATTGTACACCAAAAACAACATTACATAAAGTGTTATATAATAAAGTACATGTACAAAGGCGAGCTTAACTCAATGTTGAGTTCTCTTACAGCTAACCCTATGGTGATAGAGAAAGATGACAATATAGAGGGCAGGATTCAGTGAATAATTTTAAAATAACATAAGTCGTATAAAATTAAATATACTTACATACATAAAAACATATACAGGGAATACCTGATTTAACTTGACAAAGTTTTTTGAAACTTAATTAATTTGATAATCGACTCATATTTTTGTAAAAAATGAGTTACTTATTACGAAAAGAAAGAACGCTTTTTAGAAAAAAAATATAGCGATAGACGATTATGAAAGAAAGTCATTCCAATGTTATGACAAAAAAAACAATTTGGAAACTTTGCAATGGAAGTGGATGACGCAAAATTTGCAGAAAAGAGAACGCCTTTACAGTACAGTAGACTAAAAAGCTTTAACGTAATTGAAGTCAGTGGTATAAAAAAGTTAGTTTGTAACTAACTTTTTGATACACTGAACCTATTAAATATTTTTACCGGCTGAAGAAATCTACGACTTGATGGTGCTCATAATTATTTATATTAATTTTTGTATAATCTAAACCTTAACCATCCGAATTTACAACATATAAAATCTTTTATTACATACTAACCGTCTAAAAGTGATTTTGACGGATGCTCTAGTTTTTAAAATTAGTTTTGACTAAGAGTGTTATTCAAAATCACTTTTAACCACAAATTGTCAGTTAAAATCACAATTACTATTGATTTTTTTACATTTACTATTTAATAACTACACACTTTTCTGACAAAACTACTTTTGACCAACGTGTTCAGTCCAAATTAGTTTTGCCTGATTTTTCAGTTAAAAGTGCTTTTGACCGATTAAGACTTTTGACTGTAACATACATACTAATATTGTCATTGCGCAAGGAAGTGATCCTTAATCTTTCTCGTGAAGATCTCCAGAGAAGAGCTGTCGCGTAGGGAGTTCTCTCACTGAAATGTATTGATACCTATCTTTTTCCATTACTATACATTTATTATTATAAAACAAAGTCGCATCCAGCTGTCTTTCTGTCCTTATGTATGCTTAGATCTTTAAAACTACGCAACGGATTTTGATTTTTTTAATAGGTAGAGTGATTCAAGAGGAAGGTTTGTATGTATAATATATGCATAATATAGTAGAGAAACACTGATAATTAAAGAGGTTTCTAATGTGATGTCGTAAATAAACACATTTTTTTGCGCTTACTTTGCAAATGCTGGCTGATCCCGACGCGATAGATCAATATAATGTACAATAGTATTGTACACCTTAAAAAGGTCGACAAAAAAGTCTATATTTAGTATTACTGTGTCACTATTTTACGGGTAGTCAGAAGCCTAAAGACGGAAACACACTTACGTGTCGTGTCGTGGCGTGGCGCGGGATCCACCAATCAAACGACTCTGTTCCAGCCTACGTCATAACGCAACGAGTTTTTTAGCCAATCAACTGCGTCAGAAGGCGCCACGACACGTAAATGTGGTTCCGCCTTATAATCTGAGACCAGTCTTGCCAAGGGATATCGTGACACCCAGTAACTGGGTTGTAGAGGTCAGACAGGCTCCATGAAAAAACTTACTGACGCCGATTAGACTGGAAGTCGATCCCAATACAGTTGGGAAATTACAAGGCAGATTGATTTTATCACTATCTTAAAAAAAAAATATATAACTAAACAGTTAAACCGACTGCCGACACAAAAAAAGCGGCAAATTATTTTCTTTTCGGTGTCTTTGGTACCTACTACCTATCTAAATTTTTTTTTGGCTTTTCTCATTGACTTCCGAAAAGAAAGTTATTTTTCGCTTTGTTGTGTTTAGTTTTTTAGGTCAGTTTAATTTTTTTGTTATTCTCTAGTTTTAGTACCTTCTATTACCATGAAAATATGCATTATTGAGGATAATTCAAAAACTACTGACAGATCTTGGTTGGGACCACATGATAATCACCAGTTTTCAAATAAAAAATAATCATCAAAATCGGTTCACTTACTAAAAAGTTCTGAGGTAGGTAACACATAAAAAAATACAGTCGAATTGAGGACCTCCTCCTTTTTGAAATCTGTTAAAAAGTGCGCTGCGTGTAGAGAAACCTACACAGTAGAAATATAAAGCTAAATAATTATAATCGTCGTGTCATCAACGTCGTACCCAATTTTAACTCGGATGGATTTAATTTTAATTATTTCAGTTTTTTTTTCTAGTCGGTGTTTTATGTTTAAATCAAAGTCGGTGTCCGTAACGCAAAAAAATGGTACCTACGAAAGACACCGACTTCCAAAAATAAAGTTATTTTTTACTTTGTAGTTTTCTTTTGGAAGTCGGTAGTATTTTTTTGTAAAAATGTTTTTTATTATGTAATATAATATGTAATGTAATGCTTATGAATGTAATATTATGGATTACTGTGTCTGAAAATAAATGTATTATTATTATTAAAGAACAAAGACACGTTCACAACTTCAATACTACTGATATACGTTGTTACTCTCTATTATGTATTTGTTGTTTCTTTGTGTACAACGTGTGTCCTTTGTTTAGGCCCGGAAGATTACGCAAAACAGTTCTGGAATTGCCGAACGGAACGCCACTCATTCATCCCAAACATCCAGTTTAGACATAATCTACTTCTTTTTTCTGCTTGTTCAAAAATTAGGGCTCTTTTTCATGAAAGAGGTCTTGTGTCTTTAGACTTGTCCAAATGTCTGAGAAACAAATCAAAGTTGAACCTCACCGCCAAAATATCTAAAATTCCAGACCCACCTGTTATAAATTCAACTAATCAGATTGGTAGCTATATAGCAGTAAAAATCAAATATTTTTAACTCCCTTTTAATAATTAAAAATAAACATTATTTATTTAAAAACAATTGAAGTAAGTATAAAATCTCACAACAGGTCCTAATCTTTAAGTCTAAGTAGTTTTTTAACTTTTACTCTTATAGCTAATCCTAATAGAGCAAAGTTTTTTTTGTACCATTCCTTATTGTAGTTCAGGTGTAGCTTCCAGTTCTTGTCCAGGAAGGCTTTGTAAAATACACTCATTTCATCAGCGGTAAGGTTCTGCTTATCTGCTGGGATATTATTCTTCACGTATGCCTCTCTTTCCTGTAAAAAAACATAAAATTTGCTTTTATTTAAACAGCTTTCCCCGCGGCTTCGCTCCCGTAGCAAACACCACACACGTGCACTTGACCGTTATTGGGGTAAAAAATAGCCTATGTCACTCCGGAATTATGTAGCTTTCCATAGGTGAATGATTTTTTTAAATTGGTTAGGTTGTTTTTGAGTTTATCCATAACAAATATTTTTTTTTTTCTAGCTTTATAATATTACAGTACGACGGATGAGTCGAGGCCCGTCTAGAGTTAGCGCCAAGTGGTTGCACAGAATATACTTTACGAACCAAATGGCTGTTTTCATCACGAGAGTTCGCAACGCCTATGTTCAGATGGGCCACGACTCATCAGTCGTACTGTAGTTTAGATAAACAATCACAAAGGCAAATTTCAATTCTCATGGAGGTGGTCAGTTGTACGTTACCCCGACAGGAAAGTGGCTCCTAGAGTGATATGAGTGGAACGTATAATTAGCGCGTAATCTGCTGTGAATGTGCGCCACACAAAAAAATAGTGCGTGTCGTCGTTTTTGAAAAAAACGGAAAAAACTATTCCTGCTGGAATAACGCTGTTCCAGCAGGAAAATTCTCAACGAATGATAGGAATGAGAAATATAGTGCACGGCCAGAGAGCTTATAGTTGTGCAAGAATGTGCCCCGAAAATATAATTGGTGCCTCATCAGGTTTTCGAGATATTGCATTTCCTGCAGGAGTAACGTTTTGCAGAATAGTGTGTGTCTAAAACCATTGGATGTGCGCCTGTAGAATAAACATACACGACTAGCTCTTGATATGTGCGTATTTGTGCCGGAATTAGATATAAGAAAACATTTATCTTAAACCCGAAAAAAATTCGCAGTTCCTAAATGAAAAAACGTATAAGCTCGCTGAAAGCTGTATTCAGTCCATAGAAATTATTATTTTTATTCTCTAATTTTGTTTCTTAAAGTAATTATGGGATCAAATCACAGATCAAATTACAAACCTATAGTTCTATTAATGATGAAAAACTCAATGTTAATTTATCTAACCTACAACCTAGTTGGATGTTCCTAAGCATAGATCTCTATGGAGAGTACAAACAAATCTCTTATTCTTCTCGTTCTGTTGCAACCTTATTTCAGTTACTTGAGTCTGGCCCTCCTTATCCTACTTCCTACAAAGAAATCTAATTATGAATATTAATCCACTATCAAATTAAATTCTCATAACTTTTAAGACAGCAATTAAATTTTTGACCCTATATTTTTCCACTTAGAATAGGTGTTTTGAAATGCTAAAAAATTATGTAATAAATAAGATGGCCATTATCAAGAAATATTTTCAAAATAAGTTGATAGCAACAAACTTTTGACCTCAAAAAAAATGGCACGTGCAATTATATTGAAACAGAGAGCCAGATTATTCACATACATGTGGTGGGTCAAATGAATGATAAGAAAGGTGAAAATACAATATAAGACCAAATTATTATGTTTATTAATTTTATATTCTGATACTAAGATATAATGGAATTGGATTGATTGGTCTCTAGTGAAGATTCATCATCATTAACCGCGGCCTGACTTCACCGAATGTTAGGCATAGGCCTCTCTTTATTGTGCCAATCCTCACACTCCCATGCCACTCTAAGACTGCCTGTCCACTTACATGCTTGCACACCACTGATGCACGATTGGCTCCGCTCATCTTTTCTCAATGCCATGCCAAATGGATTGGTAGCCATGTCCAGGTTCTACCCACGATGGCAACAATGTCATCTGCCTGTGTCGCTGCCTAACAACCAACACTCGCTAAGCCTGTCCAAGAGTGGATTAAGCACCTACAACTAATTCTTACAACCATTGTCACTTATGCTTGGTATAAAATGGCCACTGGAGACTGCTGGACTCACTTCCTGCTTTTCCATAGCTTTTGTTAGCCTTATATTGGGATAGCTAAATTGCTGCAAAAGGCAAAAATGTGGCTCACGTTGCTCACAAAAAGAGCAGTGTTATTTATTTTTATTAAAACCATGACCAATGGTTATCAGAGTTCAAGTTAATATCTGTAGATAATTACCAAATACAGCTAAACTAATCTGAGATTTAGTTGAGCAAAGCAAACTCTCGGATAGCTTATTAATTACATTAATATTATTGAATTACCTGATAAAATCGGGAATTATGTTTCACCCAAAACTTCTGGTTCCATTCTTGTACTTCTGATCTCATTTCTCTATATTTTCTTTCTAATTCAGTTTCGTTGGGCGGTATTCTAAATATGACCTTCCTTAGATTCGAGATGGGATCAGGGGGACCCACCATGTCCGTACTGATCGTTTTAGGATTCGGCGGTTGAATCGACTTGGTTTCTTGCGTGGTACTCGCATTTCTAGGGATAAGTAAGTATGGTTTATGTCTGTGCAGCTTTACAATTCTATTCGATATCATTTTAATTTTTTTATATTTATTAATAATTGTTGATTAAATATCACATTTTTCGAACACTAGGAGAAACAAACTGCGCCAGCAGACTAGCAGCTTCTATAACGGACTGTCAAAGTCAATGTCAGATGTCAAACGGCAAAATCAGCTGTTAGCTGTTCTAATATTTTTTTCCTTCGCCCTCCCCTGGCAGGCTAAGGTCTTGGACCATACCGCCTCGTCTTCAGTGAACATTCTTTATTATGCATTAGAATGCGGATGTAACAGATTCTAATGTTTTTTGGAGTATATATCCCGGTAAGCTTTGCGGTGGTAGTCAATACTACAATAAAATTCAACGCTCCACTATTCCCAGATCGCATCTGTCAATGATTTCACATATTGTCCAGTTGCGTAGACAGTTGAGACACAAAACCACACCAATTTATATTACAGTATCCACTAGGGCTCAATTTGCAAATAATAAAACAGCCGCTGTACTTCACTCGAAAAAAAGCCCGCCAAAAAACCCTCAGCTGTGGTGTAATAACCTTCACATGTTTTTTTTAGTAATTGTGGATATGCCACTGGCTGGGTTATGAGACCTTTAAGCCAAGTCTTTAATAGAAAAGTACCCTGGGTTTAAAAGTAACCTTTTTACCTTCACATGTCATTACAAGCCAGTGCTGCCAAATAACGCTGCATTGTCCGACAATGCGGCACGTCGAAAACCATTTGAAACACAACCAAAAATATTTTGTAACCTCGCGATGAACAAAAAATGTCGGCTTAGTCGCAAAATGTCTCTTTCGCAAAATATCTACTGTTCGTAAAATGTCTCTTTCTCTAAATATCGCTTTCGCAAAATGGCTCTTTCTCAAAAAGTCGCTTTCTCACAATGCCTCTTTCGCAGAATGTCTTTTTCTATGTCGCATTAGTAACTTAGAATAAAATTTTAGGGATAAAATAAAAAAATAAAATTAAAATTGATGTCATATATTATAAAAATTACACAAAAAATATACGTAATCACTTACACTAATATTCACTGTAGTAAGTACTCTAATTTACTTATTTTTTATTGATTTATAAATGGAATAATCCAATACAAAAAAAAAACTTTGTATTTACACCTCTCGTACAATAGTACAATAGTTTTTCATACGAAAGATATATATAACTTTAATAAAGTATATTCTACTCTAATAACTTGTTTTCAAGATTAGCAATAGTAATTATGTAAATAATTAAAACAAATTATTATTATTTAAGGTTACACTAGTCGATCATTCTTCCATACAAACGCAGTCTAGCGATTACTCCTCTGTTTGACGACGTACGTTCAAAATAAAAAATGACATAAATTTGTCTCATCATTATCTAGCCTTATAAGGAAACAAAAAAGTAAAAAAATATTTTTTTTGAAAGTTATGAGCATCGAAATTTCCATATTTCAACACTAATTTTAATGGTAGTATTTAAACGAGCGAAAATAAATTCAAGTTAAAGATGTAAAAAATACTGAATATGGCTTACTGAAATACTAAGTAGGCGACAAACAGTGGGCGAATACAAATGTTTAAAACAGCGACTTGAAAATAAAAGTTAGTCGACGGAGCCCTTTTTCTTTGTTTTAAATATGTAATAGGTGCAAGTACGATTAGTGCTTTGGCAAGATAGTCGACGGAGCCCCGCTGCGCGGGGCTCCTATTTCCGTCCGCAGGGTCTAAAGTAACCTAACACGAACGAGATGGCGGGAGCTGAGTTCGCTCGCTTTGCTCGCTCACTTCAGCTCCCGTCATCTCGTTCGAACCTAACCTGTCCGTGTCGGGGTGCCCTAAGCTCCCGAGCTCGCTTCGCTCGCTCTTGGAATAATGCGCTGAAAACACGATTACACCCGAACTCCCACGCTACACAGCGATGTCGCCTCGATGGTTGTTCAGCTATTTTCAAAAGAATAATATGCTAAAATAGAAAAAATAGAATCCCAAATACAATTAAAGTATGTAACAATATTAGTACCGCAGCTCACAAAAAAATCCTAAAAAGTATTACTCAAACCGTTACTTACTTAGTATAATAGTCGCCCATTCAGTATATTTTTCGCCCGGTTAATAATTTCCCTAATTTTAACGCATCTTTGGGCGGAAATAAATACCATAAGAAGAATGAAAATTGCAAAAAGGCCTCCATATAGGGGTAGATTAGTAATTCAAGAATGCAAATAATTTTATTTTGAAAATATACATTTAGTCGTTTTTTCATGATTTATCTAGACTCCCAAAGGTCTGTTTATAAAATTTCGCGAACTCGTTTTCGTCCTAAATCATCATCCATTTCGATAGAAATTTGCAAAGGTGCTAATTCGTACGCGATCTAGCTTCATACTGCTCATCACAGCATCTATCTCTTTCGCACGTGTTGTCGGATGAGAACGCATGCATTTTAAACCTCGCGCACAAAATAGTAAAACCTTTATAAATCATTATTTTATTATATTTATGATGACGTGATTCATTGTATATTCTACAACAACAGATTCATATATTTATTATATGCTAAATTGTAGTATGAATGAATAAATTGTAAAACTTGTAAACATTTAATAAGAAATTGGAAAAACAAACTGTTTTTAAAACTTTGCTTCTAAGTTACAAACGAGCATAACGAGATATTTTGCGAAAGAAGCATTGTGAGAAAGCGACCTTTTGAGAAAGAGTAATTCTGCGAAAGTGCCACTATGAGAAAGAGGCACTGTACCTACTTTAAGACAAGTAGACATTTTGTAAAAGAGAAGTTTTGCGACTAAGCCAAAATTTCAGTCCTAGACACGGGTGAAATAATTCTACCTCAGAGTATAAAAAGGTACGTAAATGCAAAGAGAAATGCGCTCTCCTGTGAATTAAACTCGGTACGATAAAGACCAACTTTGGGAATCACTCTGTACATTTCTAACGAGGCGTCCATTGTTTTTGGACATCCGAATTTCACCAACAGCTCGCATAGCACTACACTATTCTGTCAGCAAAGCAGTAGCAGTACCAGACAGACGATAATATTGATTGATGTACATGCATCGTTTTTATCGTGTGGCAGTCCTCATAGATTTTTTCCACATTCTCGGGCCTGTGTCAGTTCAGGCGATAGACTTAGACTCCAGTTTGCCACCAGCAGGCCGCATTCAGTGGCGACCGGGGTCATTGCTTGCTCTACGAAGTCCGATGCATATGGTACGGATAGAGAGAGGCGTTATGTCAACATCAAACCCTCGCAGAAGGAGGCGACAGCGTTCCACGCGCTCTCTCTTCCGGCCATGGATTGGACTACGACCGGAAGCGAAAGGTTACATGCAGCATCGACAGCTGTAACAAGGTCACGGCAATGCACTGCCCAAGCTAGTCATATCTCAAGGATATCAGGAGATGTGTACGCGCCCTAATGCTCCTTGATATGAATAACGTTGATGTCATGTATCCAAAAACTATATGCTTAATCTGTGTTACCCATCAGTGCGAAATCAACTGAAATCATCGGAGTTTTTGGCGGGATTTTTTCGAGTGTAGTTCAGCGGCTGTTAATATTATTTGCAAATTGATTCCTAGTGGATATTATGATATAAAATTGGTGTAGTTTTGTGTCTCAACTGTCTATGCAACTGGACAATATGTGAAATTATTGACAGAAGCGATCTCGGGATAGTGGAGCGGAGAATTTTATTGTAGTATTGACTACCTCTGCAAAGCTTACTGGGAAGGCTGATTCGATACAATTTGCTGCCAAATACTCCAAAAAAGCATTAGAATCTGTTACATCCGCATTCTAATGCATACTAAAGAATTCAAGAAGAGAAAAATACTGATGACTAGGCAGCATGGTCTCAGACCTTAGCCTGTTCCGTTAGGAACAAATATAAAAAAAAAAAAAAAAAATGAAATCATCGACTGCTGTCTGACATTTGTAGAAATCATTGGTACAAATCAAAACAATATTATTTTAAAATGCTTATACCTACCTAATAATCACGGAAAAAACATAATGCTCTCAACAATTTAATATTTTGATGTTTGGTGATAGAAACCCCTATAAATATTTCGGCTTCAGTCTAAACAAAATACAAAATGAAAAAATCCCAAATAGACCCCAACGACAGAAGTGTAACAACCACATTGCGCATGTGCTTTGGTGATGGTTGTATGTATGCCGGTAAGACGAGCATCATTATTTTATTATTATGTAGGTAGGTACGTGAAGCGTATGGTGCCAGATTACGTTTACCATGCGAAGGTGTAGCCAGCAGAATATTACCTTTAGGTCAAGATGATCATGGCCTAGGGCGACAAATTGCGAGGAGCGGCGCAAGTCACACTATTAATAGTTTTTTAATTAAGACAAACACTAGCTGCTCTTCTCTTCTGCTATGCTCCTCTAGCTTTATGCTTATCAAGAGAAAATCTAACCTTTGCTAGGTGGCTTAAATTTTCGAGCTTACTTCGCTCGCTCTTGTATCATATGTTATCAAGACTGTGCAAAGCCGACAAAGTAAATCTGTATGAATGGTAAAATAAATCCAACCTACGCTACCCGAGGCTGGATTGTGGCTGGGTGTAAGTTTTCGAGCTCGCATCGCTCTCTCTCGCATAGATATATAGATGAATAGCCCTGCCCGCGACTTCGTCTGCGTAGCTTTAGTACTGTGTATACCCTTTTTTATCGGGCCATAATTTTATAGGTGTGTGGGCCGCCTTATTTGAGAAATTATTAGTTTACCATACAAACTTCTACCCCCCTGTCCACCCCTTTACAATGATTGCCGGGATAAAAACTATCCTATGTCCGGCCCAGGGTCTCAATCTATCTTCATACCAAATTTTAGGTTTAAGCGTGAAAAGGTAACAGACAGACCGAGTTACTTTCGCATTTATAATATTAGTATTGATTATTAATGGAAAATGAATGAAAAAGTGAAGACGTTCTATAACTTTTTTTGTCATTATAGGAGGCATAGATGTTTGGCCCGGAGCACAAAATCTTTACAAACGCCGTTGAGTGTAACTTCCGTCCAACCGTGGTCGCTAAATACCTGAGTATCGATAGTTCAACTCACCCATAGATATAATAATTTTATATTTCTATGAACTCACCTGTGCGCGCGGCGCTATGTGTGCGTGCGTTTGTAATTAAACAGCTTTAATTTGTGTGGCAGTAACGAGCCGAGCAAAAAAGGTTTAAACACACTTAGCGCCGCGCGCACAGGTGACAGAGATACCCACACATAGCGCTGAGCGCACAGATGATAGAGATACCCACACATAGCGCTGCGCGCACAGATGTGTTGAACTATCTATAAGCTAAATGGACGAATGCATTCACCCCCTTTTCGATTAGGTTTCGAAGTAAGTTCTTTAGATCTAGAGCGGCGTTATAGTCACGAAAGATTTACACGTACTACACGGTACTGAACACACGAAATGTCAATATCATTCTGACGATCGACTCTCGCTATTGGCTTTTGGCTCACGAGGCGAACGCGGGATGAAGCGAGGCTAGGCGGGCGGGAGGGGATCGTTTGACATTTCGGGTGCTCAGTTATCTTGACCGTGCCATAGTTACGTTACGTAGAAGGACAGGGTCCCACTGTATCTATTTACAATAATACTTTTTATTACAGGACTTGGTGCATTAGTGGGTACCCTAGCGTCGATTTTTTTTTGTCAACGAAAAAGGTGGCCTATTATGACTGGGTTAGGCGTCGGTTGCGGCTATTCTTGGGCCAACTGCCAGTAAGCTAATAACGATTTTTTTACATAAAATACTTACTGAGAGCCAGTTATTATGTAGAGATAACTAAATTCTCATTTGAAGTAGGTATAATTTAATGTAGCTAGTTACAGTATAGTTAGAAGAACTGTTAGTTATTATTAGTGTGTTAATAATTATGTGTACGAGTATTATTATTTAAATAAATAAATAAAATATCGCTATTAAACACGATAGAGTTTAATATGTTTTATCGTGTTCCGTGAATACGTGGATAAAACTTAGTAAAAGGGTCCCGTTCTTACCCTTTGGGTACGGAACCCTAACAACGATAGTCAAGAGTGTGTTTGAAAATGAAATCGTTAACAAGGAATGGGATGAAGGTGTCCAGTGTCACTCATTCACTATTTTGCCGAACAACAGACCTTGGGGGTGAGTAGTTTACTCTAAGAGCTTATGGTCACCCACCTAAAGTAGCAAAAGGTGAATTGGGATTGTTTATAACCTACTATTAATTTATCTATACTGATGTTATAAAGAGGTACAGTTTGTAAGTTTGTGACGTTGTAGGGGGTAATCTCTGGATCTACTGAACCGATTTTGAAAACACTTTCACCTGTAGAAAGCTACATTATTCCTGAGTGTCATAGGCTATAATTTATTTTCAAAAATATTAGTGATCTTTATGAAAATTGCAATAATGTAACCCAAAGTAGCAAAATGTTGGCTATAAAATTAATTATTTGGCGTGCGCTGAGAAATCTATTAATGATAAATAACATGATTTAATTACTCATTACTACCTACAAAAAAGTCATCGAGAGATTTATGTTTTATGTTCTCAATTTTAATTACATCGCCCCGGTTGAAACAAAGTTGGTTACATTCGTATTGCAGTATTATTCTTATTCAAATAAATAGTTTAACAAATTGGTAGGTCGGTAGGGTAGGGTAGGCAGGGTAGGGTAGGTAGGGTAGGGTAGGGCAGGCAGGGTAGGGTAGCTAGGGTACGAAGCGCTTGGCGCCTAATCTGTGCAAATTCTTTCATTTCATTCCTCTTCCATGCCTCTCGTACTTTCATTCTGCATACTAATTATTCTTCTTGCTTACATCTCTTGTATACGGTGGGTGGGATTCCCACTTTATGTAATTAAGGAAAAGGCAACTTTATTTATTTTTTTGTCCGCCGCGTCTGTCTGTCTGTCTGAACTACTGTACGAATAGACAGAGTAATCTATCCACGAGGAAGGCTTATGTTTATAATTTTTTAAGGTTTTCTGTAAATTTGACGATAACTTTTGAAAATGTCGGGAAAAGTCAAGAGTCAAGACGCCTACGAGCCTAGTCGGAAACGCTGCCTAACACTTTGACATTGACATATAACAAAACAATGTGGGATAGAATCTGTCAAGCGAATCTTGTCCCATGAAAAAGGTGGCAAATTCAAAAATCTTACAGGTTTCAACAATGATATAGTATGCTGAAAACTTGAACTATATAGACGGATACAGTATTAATCACTAACAACTGAAATACATTAGTTACCTTAAGCATTTCATGCACATTATGATAATCCCTTACACCATATAATTTAAATAAATATCTTAGGAGTTATCGCCAAATGAAAATTTACGCATGAAAATAAATTTAAGCGCGGGTCTCACACCGATGAAGGGACTCGCTTAGTCACATATTCGACGCAACAAGCTGATGCGACCCTTCGACAGAAGAAACGTGTAGGCATAATATGCTCAGCTACCCGTGCGAAGCCGGAGCGAGTGGCTAATTATGAATAAAAATTACTACTAAAAATGCGTGTGCTTTTTTTGACGTGACAACGTCTTATAATTCGATGGAGCCGTCGTCTGCACGCACGAAAAAACATGACTCATGCGGCGTTACCTCGCTCTGAGGCGATCCCCTTTAAGGCTTGAAGTGCAAGCGAGAGCGCGGAACGAGCGACAAAGAGGCACAATCGGCCTCCGCGTTCGGCAGCGTTCGACATCTGTCTCTCTCCTACTTGAGTGAGCGATGCGTCCGCGTGGACAGCTGCTATACAATAATACATTTACATGTTTTCGTCAAGTATGAAGTGCAGTGAAAAGTGAACGTGGTGTCAATTGTTTATAGCAACGATAATTGCGGCGATAAAATGCAACCATTCCATCAGTATTTTCTTATGACGTTGTCACGTTCAACTATCGTCAGTAAACCGACTTTACAGACAACCGTTTTGTTTTATTTATAATAGGCTCGCGTTTGACCACTATCTCGCCTGATGCTAAGTGATGATGTGGTCGAAGGTGAAGCACGCTTGCCTAGAAGTAACCTATTCACTCTTGACTTGAAAACCCCTAGGTTGTATCTATCAGGAAACAAAGTCGCCGGCAGAGAATTCCACTCCTTAGCTGTACGCACAATGAAAGTATTTTCAAAACGCTTTGTGCGTATGGGTGGGATATCAACCATGTACCGACGATGGCGCATTGTCGTACGTCTTGTAGTCCGATGATGGAAAGGGCTAGGCGGAAAAAAAATTGTGCAGTTCCATCGCACACTCACCGAAATGTAACCGATAGAAAACCGACAGGCTGGCAGCTCGTCGTCGGTGTTCAAGGCTCTGGAGCTTTGAGTCGACCAGCGCCGATAAGTCTCTTGGCCCGTCTGTCAATCGACTCAAGTGCATCAAGTTGGTACCTGGTAGATCCGTCCCAGAGGTGAGAGCAGTACTCCATGCATGACCGAACTTGCGCTTTATACAAGTTGAGCAACTGTTCAGGCGTGAAGTACCGTCTCACCTTCCCCAACCTTTTTGCACAACTGATGCATTTTTAGTAGTTCCAGCGTTTTGTTTGAGGAGAAAGGAGGAGTTGTGTTATTCATAGCGGCGTGTCCTTTGACTTATGCCCATATGAGCTTAATGGCATTGTATTGATAGTGTTATGGGGGAATTCTGAGAACAATACATGTCCATGTTTTACTGCCATTTCGTCCATACATATCGTTTTGGTTGTTTCACTGTTTGTAAAATTACTAACCCTACTTTCAGTAGGGAGTGTAGGGACTCGTCCCCACTCGTGTGTCTCGGAGCCAGTTTTTTATTATTATAATAATAAATACATTGCTACTGTTATTAATATTTATAAACCGTATTTGCATTATGGATGCAATTAATTTGATTTGATTTCAAACAATACAAAATTTAACTTTTTCTGTTGTTTAAAACCAAATAAATTAAAAAATAAAATAACAATGTGTTACATCGATTAAATTTGTTTCTATTAATGTCGATTGTTGAAATCGAATCGGTATTAGTTCATCACTAAATTATTAGTTTTTGAGCTCTCAAATGTAAAATTACAGGGTGGGTGGAGAGTAGCATCTTTGTCGTGGTTTTGTGAGATGAAAACTTTCCAAAAAACCCGAAAAAGTTGGTTTACTCAAAAACAAAACAATTATTTATAGGTACACCGTGTTATCATTGTGAAACTTGTTGCAAATTACTTGTTCTTACACCGAAGTGCCAAACAAAATTGTTTTTATTTATTATAAATATGTTAATATTTCAGCAGCATGTCGCCGTTTTTAAATAACATACAAAAAGAAAACAAAACTAAAAAAAAATATATTGGAGCTCTTCTTGAGTACCTAATAGGTACTCAAGAAGAGCTCCAATATATTTGGCCCGTTTTCGCCGAACCTTACCAATAGGTACTACCTATTGGTAAGGTTCGGCGAAAACGGGCCACCGACTACTGCCACCGACTACTGCCACCGGTGGCCAGCGACAGCGACTTAACACACTTTGCCATATATTATGTATAATCGCACCGCACACGTGTAGACGGGTGGCGGTCACTCGCTACAGCAGTGTCCACGACTCGCCACTTGTAGTCGCTGCAGGCTACACAAGTAGCCGATATCCGCCACAGTCGCGCTGCTCCACCTCCGCGCAGTTAGGCTTTGGGCTGTGACGTTGGGCATCCTACGCATCGCTCGCGTCACTATGGAGCACGACGACGCCGACGCCTCAATGAATATCGATACTTTCTCGGAAATCCAATTACGCCCCGCTATTTAGGATTCACATTCTGATCTATACAGCAATAGAAACGTGGCGGCTTCCGAACACTGGTGGCTGTCGCGCACTTCTGCCACTGTTACAAATGCGGCAGTAGCGCGCTACATCCACGAGTGCTTATGGTCGGTGGCCCGTTTGCAGAGGCTTCATTGACGGATTATAATCATATTTATGTTAAGGTTTTTCACATCCGCCAAATCATCGAGCTGAGCAGGGAGTTCAACAGCCCCGTGATTCTATGCTTTATCGACTCACAAAAGCCTTTGATTGCGTGCAATGGGACAAACTGTGGCATGTGCTACTCGAAATGGGAGTTCCTGAACACCTCATTGCTTTGATCCAGAGTCATCGAGAACCGTTCTTTTATCAGGATAGGCACTGAATGCTTCAATATGTTCCAAAATAAGAAAGAGGTCGATCTCGCTGTGAACAGAACAAAATCCAAAGTAATGATTGTGGATCAAGCCAGAAAGCTTGCAAATGTCACCTGCAACATGTCTGGCGTTAACACCGTCGATTGATACATATACGTGGGTTCCCAATCTGCAATTATGGCAGCTTTGTCACCGAGATGAAGAGGCGGATCGGGATGCAAAAGATGCTATGAACCGTTTTAAACAACATCTGGCAGAAAAGAGAAATTGGTATCAAAACCAAGATTAGATTGTAACGAACCCTGGTATTCCCTATCTTCCTTTATAGAGTGGAAACGTGACAATCCTGCCCCGAGAAAGACAAAGGTGTGATGTATTCGAGGTGTAGTGCTGGAGACGAATGCTAAGACGCACTGGATAGAAACCGGTGGAGGCAGAAATCATCATCATCCGCTCCAGATGCAACCCTAATGCTGACCACGATCCTCAGAAATGAAGGACCGATCAAGAGAGAGATATAGATTATAGATTGACTCTTTGATTGTGTAAGCAACCAGTGTGCCTTGACCCTAAGTATTTGTGTTGTAACTACTATAGAGTAGGTACTTACATACTAATTCCATAGTATGCAGCAGTCAAAAAAATTATCGCTGATTGACATTTGCAGAAATCAAAACAATAATACCATTTTCAAACGTTTCTGGCTAATAATTAGGTATAACGCAAAAAAAAACACAATGCAATCAATAATTTTAAGTTTTGGTGTTTAGTGATAGAAAATTCTATATTTATTTAGCTTTGGTGTAAATAGAACACAAAATGCCAAGGAAAACTAAAGTATTCCCCGACGATAGAAGTCATTTAACCACAATGCGCATATGTTTTGAGGATGCCGTAATGTCAGCAGGTAAGACGATCACAATGTTAATAATAAGGTACATGGGTACCCGCAGTATTAATACTGACCTATCTAGGATAGCGCCCAGGATACGGTCTGAGGGGAATTTACTACCCCGACTTTTACGTTCCGAGTCACGTCAAAACAGGTGGGAAAAGGAATGAAATATGAAATCGTTTGTATAAAAAAATCTCAGGTGTGACCTTATAGAAAGCTACAGTGACTGCTACTGGAACTCCTTCCTAGATGACAAGAGAGTTTGCAGAGTGCGGGCTCGTTTAGATAATGGAAGGAACTTCTAGGCCACAAGACAAATGCCCATGCGTCGTATCAAACGACCTTTTTCAATACACTAATTTATTAAGTATTTTATTAGTTTAGTATTCGCACCAAGTTTAAAGTGATATGGTATGCGCATTTTCATACGAACTTGGATACTCAATGTTTATTTTCGTTTACTGACCCATTAGCTCCGAATTCTCCGATGCTTTAATGATTTGTGTGTTGCAACCGGATTTTATAATGTTATTCGTTTCGATTACTTACTTTTCGTTCCATACAAATTAGAGCTTTCAAAGACAGAGGGAGATTTTTATCAAAATGTGTCATAGTTTTGCACCACCCGGTATTTTACGACGCTGTACCTATTTATAAATTACTTTTTGTTACAGGCGCCGGTGTCCTAATAGGTACTATAGCGTCGATGTTATTTTTGAATCGAAAAAGGTGGCCCGTAATATGTGGTTTGGGTTTTGCCTGTGGCCTTTCGTGTGCCAACTGCCAGTAAGCTAATAACGCTATTTCCATATTATAGAGCAGCAATTCTCATTTTGTTTTAACATACTACGCACCCCCAACTTTCTAGTACACATTGGCGCTACGAGCATGACCCTAACTGAAAAACATCTACTCTCGTTTCTACTTTGCACGTTTCCGAACATCCCCGCTTCAGGCTTCCTTCAGCCCCTAGCCATTCATTGCTAGTAAAATCCCCGTTGTAAGTTTGGTTAAAACTTCAAGTAGCCGATGACGGCGAACGTCGAATTGAGCGGAAACTTAACAAGGCGCGGTCCCAGTCCAAGACATACACAGGTGTTTTAACAATAGAAAAACAATTGTTTCCTAAATACCCACATACCACCCACAGGATATGCATATTGTTCACCAAAATAGTTTAACAATCATTAAACATTCTGCGGGCACAATGGCGGTATCTACCAGGCAAGATTTGGGGCCATGACAACAGCAATCGCTTATGAGCGAGCGAAGCGGGCTCGAATATTCTATGTGGGGTTTTGATCTGTCAATTAATACAAAATTATGAGACAAAGATAGTTAACCTAGTTTCTAACTGATGCGAAACCGAGGTCATAATTTTTTGTACCATCTTCTTGGATAGGTTAGATTTGCTTTGGTCCAATGGTACAGAAATGAAAGTACTTTATCGACTTATTTAGAAACCTATCCGATACAAGTAGCTTTAAAATTTTACAATACCTGGAAGATTTTTTATATGCAGTTAATTTCCGGAGCCGCAAAGCCCTCACCCCGTAGGTCCCTGCTATGTAGAAAGCATTAGATTCTTATTGTAGGTAAGTATTATTACACTTAGTTACACTTCATTTAAATAAAGTTAGTTTCTGTCTAACTGTGAGTTTATGTATGTAGCCATTGAGGTTATAATGTACTACGCACTAGAGAAGTCGCCACACATCACTGCTGTGTTCCGTTCATGTGCGGTCTGCCGGCCGCGCTTCACTCAGTTGCTTGCTAGATCTTGAGCGCCTATGTCATTGTTTGTTTTTAAACGAAAAACGTTCAGACGCATTATATATGCCATCGTGTGTTTTAAGATATTGCACTTATAATTCAACTAATACGGCGAAATGCAAAGGAATAACTTTTTATCGATGATTAACAAGATAATTATTTTAAAATTGAATTTGAACAAAATATTTGGTAGACGCCATGTTGTCTCATTTGTCATTAATTTAATAATATATATATAATAAATAATTTAAAAAAAATATATATATAAATATCTTATTGATGGAAATTATCTTGGCAGAGTTTTTGTCATTCGTGACTTAGGAGTCTTTTTGATACATCTCTATCTTTTCGAGATCATTTGGATAGTATGGTTACTTAAGTTAAAAAAAAGGCTTGGCTTTATAATTCGTACAGTAGCTTTATAATGCATTGGTTAGGAGCTCCCTTGAGTATTGTTCTACTATATGGTCTCCCTATTATTCTACTTATGTAGATAATGTAGAATCCGTTCAGGCTCGTTTTGTACGGTATTACAAAGATAGAATGAAACATTTCGAATGGTTAAGTTTAAAAGAAAAGCGAAATAATTCTGACCTATTAATTCTTCACAAAATTATAAATGGTTCCATCGATGCACCATTAATAAATTATTTTAACTTTAGGATTAGCCAACGTAGTATGCGTCGGCATCACATATTTGATATCCCATCCTCAACTTTAAATACCTCATTTAATAGCCCCCGAACACGCATGGCAAGGCTGTACAATGAGAGGTCCATCTCTTTGAACAGTTGTTTTGATGTCTTTTCAATAAAGTTCATAAAATTCAGACAAGTAATGAGCATTAAGAGTTTGACTCAAACTCGTAATTACTCTTAATGAGGATGGGCTCGAAACGAGGAAAGTGACGGGTGCCGTTTTTGTTGACCTGTCGGCAGCCTATGACACCGTTAATATTCAGCGCTTGTTATGGAAGTTTACCAACTTAACAGAGGACCCAAAGTTCATTAAAATTCTCAGAGAACTCCTCAGTAACCTACGATATCAAGTGAATCTTCTGGATGATAGGATTAGGTGGCTTGTCCAAAAGAATGGTCTGCCTCTAGGCAGCGTTCTGGCTCCCCTGCTGTTCAACATCTACATCAACGACCAACCGGTGAATTGTAACACAAACCGCTTCCTGTACGCTGACGACCTAGCATTAAATTGCCAAGCAACTGATTCTGAGGAGATTGAGGCCAATATTTCCACCACCCTTTCTCTGAAACCAAATCCCTCAAAAACACAGTCGTGCGCCTTTCACATACGTAATAGACAAGCGGGCCGAACGCTTAATTTTTTCATGGCAGTGGTGCCAATCCTCCATAGTTCCCACCCAAAGTACCTTGGCATTACTCTGGACAGGTCCCTCAACTACAGAAAGAACTGCGAGAATGTCAAGTGGAAGGTTGATTCCAGGAATAACTTGCTTCGCCGCCTAACGTTCACCAAATGGGGGGCGTCTCCTCAAGTCCTGCGAAGGTCTGGCATGGCACTCTGTTTCTCCGCTGGTAAATATGCAAGTCCAGTATGGAGTCGCTCTGCCCACTCCAAATTAGTGGATACAGCTCTAAATGAGACGTGCCGGATTGCCACAGGCTGCCTCAAACCGACTCCTGTACGAATGCTGTATCCACTTATCGGCATCGCGCCTCCGGAAATTCGCAGGACTATACCAGGTCGCATGGAGAGGGTGAAACTAGAAATAGACCCACGCCACCCAATGCACAATTATAGCTTAGTGCCCCAGCGCCTAAAAAAGCCGGAAAAGTTTTCTAGGATGCGTAGGTCTATTTGATGGCATCTCCTCTTCGGCGAGATGCGATCTTTGGCGAGAAAAACTCAAGCCTTCCGCAAATTTCATCGGGCCATCGGAAAGCCTTCCACCTGGGCATTATGCCGTGGTCGATCTGGAAGCCCTAAACCGGCTCCGCATTCAGGTTGGCCGCAGCACGGACAACCTCCACAGATGGGGGTTCTCTGATGGCACTAGTCTTCAGTGCTTGTGCAGCATCTCTCCGCAGCATGCCCTGTCACCTATACTTGCAAGGACCTTATGACTAAGTCACCGAATGGTGTTGCCGTGGCTGAATTCTGGACCAAACACAATATTTAAATTTTATATTTGCCATCGACACGCTAAGAAGATGAATGCTCATTACTCTTAACTGATATATTGTCTTAATTTTGAATTTTGTAAATGTTATGAATACCTTTAATCGGTATGATTGCTATGTAATTTTGAATTTAAATGTATTCTTATTTGAATGGTTTTATACTGTTGGTGTGCTCAATAAAATAAAACAAAGATTAAAAATTAAGATGTGACAATTTGTGTAACAAGTGTAGGTAGAATTAGCTGACGTTTCTTTTTATAACGGAAAATAATAATCTAACATATATTCAGAAGGGAACTGACTGTGGTTATTCAAATAAATAGTTTTACAAATGGTAGGTAGGATAGGCGGGTAGGCGGGTAGGTGTGTAGGGTAGGGTAGGGTAGGGTATATAGGTTGTTAGATAGGGCAGGTGGGTAGATAGGTAGGGTAGATTAGACTACGTAGATAAATAGGAAGGATAGGTTAGGGTAGGCAGCCAGTGTACGGGAGCGAAGTCGCAGAGGACAGCTAGTAACTAAATAAAGAAAAACAAAGTTTTTTTTAATTTACTTTGGTTATTTCAACTAATAATAAATATTGAAAAAATATGTGATTTTTATTGAAGCTTGTTAGGTATAAAACTCTGTAGGTACCACTTCTGTAGTCAGTCAGCAGTTTAGTCCATATGAGTGACAAGTTGTTACAGAATGTTGAATGAAACACGTAAGCGCCATGAAAATCACGGCGCTTCCATCTTTTTGATCGCGAGAAAATTATACCTTAGAAGTGCTCTAGCACTGCGTGTTTATACTGTTTTTTTAGACGACTTATTATTGTTTCAGGGCTGTAGCGAACTTTTGTTTAAACTCTTTTCAAAATGGAGCATGTCCTTTGCTTAGGATAGCTTCTCTAGTACGTAGTACATAATTATCTCAATGTATGTAGCTAGTGTTCTTCATGTATAGGTACTGCGGTGATACCATATAACTAAATATGTACAGCACGGTCAAATGCTTACCCAAGCGCTTATTACACTACACTCCACTATTCCGAGTCCCTAAGGTCGATATTTTGGGGACCCTAACCTCCTAACAGACCACCCTAAATTATATTTATAGGATATATAGGATTTAAGGCCCTGAGTACCGTGTAGTTGTAATAAGCGCTTCAGTCTTGACCGTGCTGTGATAAAAGACACTGTTGACTTTTTTGGTGTTATTTTATTATTTTGCTATACTATGGCAAGTGTCTTACGCGCACTACATAAAAATACTTGGTCATAACTCAAACAACTAAATCGTTCGGGGGATTCTTGGATTTTCGTCGATCAAGAGTGAGCTCGAAAATGATTTAATTAATACGGAATTAGCATGCACGATGGCTTTTGTCATACAATAGATTTTGAGAAACAAAGCATAAACAGATAAATAGGTTTATTTTTATTTTTTATATAATATAAATATATTTTTAAGAAAGGAAAGTTCTTTTTATTTATTACTTGTCCTGTTGATTTTCTGTAGCTTTTGGATACAAAACACTGATTTATCGCGATATGGGTTCAGAGAGATGTACAAAATCTAACTTTTCTTATCAAATTTGGGCAACATGAGTAAAGATGTCGATAACAAATCACTTTATATTTCACGTCTCGGCAAAGTCCCGCAGGCGCAGCGTTGCAGTTCTGCGACGGTATGTTACTATTATCTGTTTCTATTGTATTGGGTTCAACCTGTAAGATAGTGTATATAAGTAAAATAATAAAAAATGTTTTCAACTATTCAGCTCTCCGTCCTTCTTCTTTTGTCGCGACGTTTCAAATCAAATTTACTTAATACTGTCATTCTCCGTCGTGGCACGCCGCGCTTCGCGCGTCTTTCAGCTAATTGCCATGGGACATCTTTCGTGGCGTGGACTCCCGACTATTTTTTTTTTGGTTTCTTATGATTTGATCTTTCAACTCCAAATTTAAATTTGGCGGGATTTTTTCGAGTGCAGTTCAGCGGCTGTTAGTATTATTTGCAAATTGATTTCTAGTGGATATTGTGATATAAAATTCGTGTAGTTTTTTGTTTCAATTATCAAAGCAACTGGATAATATGTGAAATCATTGACAGAAGCAATCTCGGGATAGTTGAGCAGAATATGTATTTTCTTGTAGTATTGACTACCTCTGCAAAGCTTACTGGGACGGCTGACTCAATACAATTTGTTGCCAAATATTCCAAATAGCATTCGAATCTGTTACATCCGCGTTCTAATGCATACCTACTAAAGACTGTTAAAACCCGTTTATGTATCTTATAGACTGAAAGACTTGTATCTATGGTCATGAATACTAACTAAAAATAAAAACGCACTTAGTAACACTCGTGACATTAGTGACATACAAAAGTCATTACTGTCAGTGTCAAACTTGGGGTTTTCGTTCGTGTCGTGCCGTCCTATCAATTTTCATTACGAATTATGTAAAAGCCACAAAATCCGCACAAAACTCAGTTTTTGGTAAACGGTCAAAAGATTAATAACGGGACAATCTAAATTTGGTTTGGATTTTCGGATTTGTGGATAAAAAAATACAAAACACAATGGCAAAAGAAAAAGGTGATCCTGAAGATTCTTACAGGAAGAAATTGGACATGTGCATTACCGATGCCATTGTAAAAGGAGGTAAATATTGAAATACAGATTATATTACTGTAGTATTTGCTATAAGGAACTACTGTTTTGTGTAAAAGGGCTGGGTCGAAGGGTATTGGAGTATATTCTGCAGCGCCCTTTTCGACTGCTGCAGATATATATCTCCCATGTTCAGAACTATTAGGATCTGATGAATTCACTACGGTATTCACTCAGTCTAATGCCTTCAGCGTAAATATGAAGTCATGTTTTGTAACCTACTGATTACAATTTTTGTGTTACAGGTGGTGGCATTTTACTTGGCACAATTGCATCAATATTAGTCATTAAAAGGAGATGGCCCATCACAACGGGTTTAGGCATAGGCATGGGTTTTTCTTTCGCCAATTGCCAGTATGATCTAAATCCTAGAAAGAATACTATGTAACATAATTAGTATGTAGGGTCTACAGTTGTCAGGTAGGCATTTTAGAAGTAAGTAAGTATTGTAGCCTAAGTTAGCAAATTAAACATAGAGTTACTAGTGTAAGGGTGTTCTCAGACTGCATTTGAATCTAGGGGTCTTTAAGTCAAGAGTGAATAGGTTACTTCTAGGCAAGCGCGCTACACCTTCGACCACATCATTGCTTACCATCAGGTGTGATAGTGGTCAAGTGCGAGCCTATTTTAAATAAATAATAGTATTGTGACTTTTTGAGTCATATTATTAATTGACATATTTTGCAGTCTGGTTGCAACTCAATTTAATTAGATTTATTTTTCATTATTTATTTTCATGTAACTGCCATCATTAATTAAAGTATCTTATATTTTGTTTTATTTTTTATCTTATTCAGGGAAACAAGATAACATGTCCATTACAGCAAAACTTTGTGAATAACTCTTATATAAATCTCCATGAAACTTCTTAAAAATAAATGAAAGCCATCTATAATCTAGAGTGAGTGATATAGTATTTTTCTAAGTGTAATAAATTAATTACAGGTGGACGTGGTGTAACAGGCACAACCCTGGAGCACATAAATAGAATATGTTAAGGTATAATTATTATATTACAAATTGTAATTATTATTACTGATTAAGATAGGGTTTACATGCTGGAAGCTTTTCTGCGAGAGAGTATTGAGTGTTTGTTGCATGTCATAAAATAGCGACCAATCAGCAACAAATTACCGCACAGTTGTAACTAGCTACTCCATTGGCTGCCCTGAATAAAAGTAACAATCACTTAGCACCATCATAGTTAAACCCATCCTGGACTTGTTTTTTTTAACAAGGATCATTCACTATCCAGCCAAGTCAACGATTATAACAAGTGGAGGATATTAACTATTATATTGAAAATCCTTCTTTAATTTAATCTTTTTCAATATTTTATTTTTCAGTTATAAATCAATAAATTCCTGAATGCTCATTTTGAAAATTGCCTTCATATTTTTGAGGTAAATTAATTTATAACTATAGAAACAATTGATAAAAATATGGCATCTTGCAACAACTTGTTTAACATGGTAACTGCATGTAATTTGTTTTGGTTTCAGCTTTGAAATTGATATCTAAAGCTTGTCAAGAGAAAGCAATCAATCGGACATCTCCATTCCAGGATTACCTTTGTACCATGATCAGCTGACAACTGTGAAGATCGATAATATTATGAAATAGATGCAGTTAATTTATGACGCTGTTTTATTTTCCTTTCTAAATGACTCAATAGTCTGTGGGAATGAATGTTCAATGTACAGAGCATGGTAAGGCCAGCGTGATTAGAGATACCATTAAAATACCAGCTTGAGATTCCCATTACACGGCAAAGGCCTCTTCTCATACTTCTCTTACTACATTACTTCTTATACTCCGCCCGCGCAATGCGCACTACGCACAAATTTCGACGTACTGTAGGCGTAGTTATTATTGGCACGGAATTTTTTTTTCTATGAATAAACAGTGACACTCACAGGCACACTTGGGTTTATTGTAGCACAAGGCACCGAGACGGCCTTCGGCGACCAAACGGCCGAATGTATTGCCAGCCAAGCAGCCAGCTACTAAACCCGCCAATGTGCCAGCCAGTCAGTCACCGCGTGCCCAGCCCTACCAGCCAATCACAGTGTATCAACAACCCAAACCAAAGCCTATTCGCCAAGTGTATCCACGCGAGATAAAATGGCTTTTCTTTTGTTTCGTTAATTACGAGCATCCAACCAGTGAAGGATCATTGTGATTGTGATCATCATCAACAATTTATAGCAGTCATCTGCAGGACATACCTTTCCAATCGCTCGCCATGACCATTCAACTCGATTCACGGCAGCTTGAACATCCCTTCGAACATCATCGGACATCGCTCCACGTATTCCCCTACATAGGACAACACAAATTAGCAGACAGCTCGCTGTAAACGAGACTGCCATCGTACCACTCGATAGTTGACGTCCGCATGCATAACACGCGCTTCAATCGGGCGGCCCGCGCGATGTACGCACTCCGAGTGCAGACTGCTTGCTTGAAGCACGTTGCTAGCTTGTCGAAAAAGGAAGGCGAAAGCGGTCGGCGCGTGGACACAGTTGACTGTTAGCTGTAAACGCGTGGAAAGCTGGTTCACTGCTAGCTGTAAGCTCTGTTTGAGGCGGTGTTGGAGCGGGCTTGTATAAATGAGCGACGACCTCTAAGGGCCAGATTTAGTTTTCAAGCAAAGGATATGTTGCTAAGAGAATTATAATTGTTCAGTCTGTTGGAACACAGGCCCTCCTATTGTATTTATTCAATTTTTAAGCCGTATTCCTCAAGATATTCTCTTTCATCGTTTTGAGATCAAAATTTAAATAAAATCAAATAACACTCGAAAATAAAGAACAATATTTAATAATACATTGTACAAATCGATACTGGAATTAAGATAAAGGATAGATTTAGTGTATCTTAACAATAAAAATAATTTAAATACAACAATAATTATATTTTAGTATGAATAGACAAGCTTTACTAACAACCCATATACAGACACCCAACGTGGTGATAATTATAACTATAAAACACGGCAACACAGGTTAAACAGCACATTTATGGAGATTGGGGGAACGAGACGACTGCAGTCGGAGAGAGATAGAGCATACGTATCTCAAATGTCGTGAAGACTGTTATTGTATTAAAAAATTCCATTTCCTCAAAAAGGATATGGCGACTTGGAACTGTGATATTTAAAAAGTAAACATTCAACAAGTGCAATCATAACAGCAATGATGTATAAATACGTTATATAATAATTAATCGCTTACTTCATTGATAAAATTATTCGATCACATCTATTGTCCCAAAAATAACAAAATATGTTCTTTTTAAATTCAATCAGAATACATGTTTGTTTAATTATGCGCATACGCAATGTGCACATTTTAACAGGTTCCACCAATAAACAACATTGAACTAATACAATGAAAACATTCACGTTATTATACATTTTGTTAGATTTATACAAACTTGTCTTTTTATTTATCAAACAATTTCATTTTGTAATAAAATGCACTTTATTGTTACAATACACAAGGTCAAAACTAGGAAAACAAAAGAGATTCCTTAATCTAATTGTCGTCATGCAGATAGTTCATTTAAATATAAGTGAACGAAATACTATAACTGTACAGTCATAGATACAATGCATTAAACAAGACAAAAATATGGCAAGAAAAAAAAAGTTCTCAACAACTGCATAATTAGATAGTCGAAACTTAAAACAAATATCAAATATTTTTATTGACACATTTGAAAACCTGCGACACTCGATATATCATTCCGATTTGAACACAGATTGTAAATATCTTTTTCTTTTAAATAATACACTCTTTCGATCATCTGGCCCAACATGCGCAAGCGACATAAGGGCGCGGTCCCATCGAGTGCAATTAGTTAATTTCCTCTTCTTCCAATCTATTAGACTATTTTTAATTACCATTTCTGTATAACCTTGAAGCTCTTATTGCAGTGTGGCTCTTCTTGAATTACAAAACTACTAGTTAATAATAACTCTCAATAGGAGGAGGAATATCCAGCGCCGAAAAGAAACATGACTATGGGTAAATATAGCTACAGTAATCCCCAATCTTTTTGGCCGGGCTAAAAGTAGGCTTTCCTATGCGCATCACATGGCGCGCTGATGTTTTATTAAGGGAATTTGTACTGCCAAACCATTGTCGCGGACTTCAGACCGGCCAAAAAGATTGGGGATTACTGTATCTCTGACCAGCCTGAGATATACAATGTGTCTAAAACTTAAAGGATGTAAAATACATTTAATTTTAACGATAACCACACCCCACATGTTTTTATTGCATTACTTAAAATTCTGCAAAAAATTAAGGCAAAAATGTTCAGGGCTTCTTTTTGGGCAATACTAAAATTTAAACTAATTGGCTGAGAGCTATTATTTCGTCAGTGTGTAGACCAATTTGAAAGACTAACAAAAGAACCCATAAAAAATGTGTAAGTCCCCAAAATTTTTGCAGAATTTTAGGAAATGCAATAAAAATTTGTGAAATTACGTTAAAAGTTGTCTTTTATGGCCCAATACAAAAATATCTTTAGAGTGTAAGATGAATATTTTTTTTATATTCTCTTTGCTATGGCCGTAAAAATAACATTAAATGTACTCCTTTGTAAGACCTAGGTCCAAAGTTATGGTTGTTAGACTATGTGGATATCGTAATAAGTAATTCAGGTACTAAAATGGCTCTATCTTCGAGGGTGTGGTGATTTCACCGCATATGTGGGGTGTTTTAATCGATTAAATTAACTGTATTTAACGGCCTTAAAGTTTTATTACTACAAGTCCTGTCCAGACTGAACTTTACAAAGAGAAAGCTTTGTCGCGCTGCGCATGTTAGTATCTCGCTCAAACTAACTATGGCAACAACTATAATATTTAGCTAAATTATAAAATATAACATTTGGTTAATACATTTGACTAGTACACCGTTCGGGACAACCCAATTTCACTCACAGGAACAATAAACAAGATTTTAAATTGTAATATAAATAAAGTTAATACTACAATAACTATCTCAATACTAATATAATTTAGCGATTTGTCTAGCAATCCGAGAAAATGTTATGTCGTTACTTGGACCAAGTTTTTGAAGCGAATAAAGTTTACTGAAGACCCTATACCCGGTGTTTGATTCAAGTTTAGAATAAGTGTATCCCTACTTGAATCATTAATGCTATTACAACAGATTTTGCTGAAATAGACTTTGACAATTTCTCAACTTTTAATTCAGAAATAGCAATTGCAGATCACGTGCTCATTTGAGGTTGAAAATACAATTTTAACTTCAGTAGCGTACACGAGGACATCCGAAGATATCTTTCTTGAACTGACGTCGACCTAGTTTTGGTAGCTTCTTTTACAATTATTCTATCTTTCTTTAACTTGGTCAATGAAACGACTGTTTAAATTTTAATAATCAAGACCTCTTTTCCCTGCATTATAATCATATTGTTCTCTAGCTTTCAACAGGCATTTAGAAGCTCAATCAAATGTTACTAGCTAGAATGTACAAAGATTAAAAAATGTGTAAAGTAGGTATTACATGTCGTTATAGATACCGGTTGCTATTGCTATTATATTTTAACAGTTGTTTTAAATTATGGCACAGCATTTTTGTTTTTTATTTTCTAAATTATAAGTAAATATTTTGGTTTGGCTAAGATCAAGAATCATCATCTCAATAATCCGTGCCACTAGCATGTGCATTCGCGGCATAAGACATAAATGGAGGAGCAGCCCTACAAAGACAATGATGTGGATGTGACCGACGAACCAAGAAGATTGTCGATTGCAATATTTCGCGATGGATAAATAAGCTTGTTTTATAAGATAATTAATCAATAATTTGACACTGCTAGTTACATATTATTTTGTATTGTAATTTCTTGGTATTTAAAAATAAAAGTATATAACTATCCAAAAATTATAAGTAAATATGCTGTGCTTTGGCACATATTGTATTTCTGTTGATCCCAAAGTTCTGTTAAAAGAGAATGGAATAGAATACTCTTTATTATGTACACCATAAAAGTTACAGAAAGTATAGAAGAAGTAAACATTACACTGGGTGACACAATGGGCGGCCTTATCGCTAAAAGCGATCAAACGAAAGAGTAACGTTATGTATGAGGTATGTTATAAAATAAGGCCCAACATGGTTTACTGTTCATTCATTTCAGATTTTTATCAATAAACTAGCACTTTGTCAGAGGCTTCATGTACCCTAAATTCCCTATCCTGTGGGAATATCAAAATATCTGGCCGTATCTACTTTCTAAATTATGTTCGCACAGCGGTTTCGTCGCAAAATTAGACTTTCAAGATCATTCAAGGGTTTGGACTGGGTATTGATGATTCGGCCAGTAACTGACCCAGAACTTTTTTTTATGCCTTTTCAGGCCTTGATATCTGGCCAGCAAGTTAGGAAAAGTATATTTTGATAACTTTCTCTATGTATCACAGTGATAGCAATAGATATCGCAGTCTATAACGACACGTAAATAAAAGTGTTACCATCAAGGAGGTGCAGTGCCGTAATACTGTCCTTATACTATCGTAGGTACTCTAACACTAGTTATTGTGGTAATTATCGTGAAGACAAACTGCTAATATACAGCTAGTTTTATTTATTTATATAAAAGTGTGAATATTTTGTTTTCCTTTTTAATTTTTTCTCGAACAGGGCCGGTGTGAGCAGTGGTTCGGATTATATTGTGGTCGTTACGTGAATAAAAACTTACTACATTTTTCTTTACTTAAGTTTTTATTCGTTTTGCCCATTTTCTGAGGCACAAATGTTTTATTAATTTTACCATTTTTAAGAAGAACATTTACAAATTATTCACAATGAACAGAAATTATGAAATTCCTTCAAACAGGACTGTTATCAAATTATTGTTCGCGTCATAAAAGGTTTTCGCTCTGAAACTAGGCTTGTCAATGTCATGGCGCACTGTTGTTTTAATAGAGATTTACTCCTGCAGCTGTATTGCGTAAGTGAATACGGCAACGCAAAGAGTTTGACTGCTATCCAATCGACCAAATTGACCAATCACACAGACGGAAATCCACATCGCGTCATTCATCTCGCATGTGATTAGTCGATTGGATAGCGGTCAAACTCTTTGCGTTGCCGTAATGCAATACGGCTGCGGCTCAGACATTTGTAGCCAAAATTCAGAGCAGAAAACATACATGACGCTAACTGTAAATGATTTTCCTCTTGCATTTAGTAAAATTGCTAACCTTTATATCTTTCATTTTTTGCTTAGTTTTAGTCACCGGCCTCCGAACTTTAAAACTCAACATCCGAGCTACAATATTAAGCTAATATCTATAGTAGGAGACTCAGTTCGCCTAACTATCCAACATAGGCACTAATACAATTTGGCCTAGGTCTTTGGGCACACTTCGATTGACTACGGGCATTTGGACCACTGTGATGTAACTAGGAATCTTTGGTACGAACATTCATGTCATAAAATCACGCCTGGATACTTCTAAAAGGTAAGCCGATATACATTCTTGTGTATTCTGGTAAGACTGGCCCATTTGTTTGGCCCAAAACTTTAGCAGCAATTAAATTTATTTTTAGGTTTTTATTTCATTTTAAAAAACACTCTTTACATAGACCGGGCTGCTACAGAGATTATCCAAATAGAGCGTAGTTTTTGAGCTAGAAATCAAACTAGAACCGAAGCTCTGCAGCCGCTTGCGACCACCAAACTGGAAATCTTCGTTTACGAGGCTTACAAGAAGTGTTATGTTAAAAGACACAAGATTTCACCATACTACCTTCGATCATACTTGAATCCCTTGTCAACAGAAGTGTACCCAAAGCGATTGATCAGTATTATATTTATTTTTTCCACCCAACTGTATCGATCGAATCTACACCGTACAGCCACAACGAAAGTACCACGTTACGAGAAAGCGAGATAACCCAAAATTTAGAGACTTTTTCACTACCCCTGGATAAGCACTATTCACCAGATAAAATAAAACTATGAATGTTCCGTTTTTGCCATTTCTGGGAAAAAATGGTATGAAATTATCTGCCAAATAAAATAACCGGAACTTATCCGGAGATGGCGAAACAGGTCCATATTTTGGCAACTATCCGATTCGTACATCGAAAGAATATTCAAACTTAATTTTAATGATAATCAACAATGTTCTTACTATCCTTTCAAACTACGATTCAGAAAAGTTGTCTATGGGTATATCAGCTCTAAGGCAAACCGTTACGAATAACTATCACACTTATTTATAATCTATGGTCGAGAACGGCAATAACCGGGCAGTATATTTTCTTAACAACGACGAAAAAAATATGAGAAATAAATTATTTTATTTAAAAAAAAACTGAACCATGTTGCGTTTTGGCGTAACTAGGAAAATTATATTTTTTGTCTTTATCATAAGTTATTAAAACCGCGTATTGACGTATACTATCGTCAAAGGAAGCCCGAAAGGATAATGTAAAAGAAATACCTACTGACTAAAATATTTCTAAACACGATTTGTGAAATAACGATAAACATTTGCTTACATTTGAACGCTCCATCTTCAAGCCACAAACTAACAATAAAATACAGGCACATAAGACATCCCAACTTTCTAAGACTGGCAACACAAAACATCTGTCAAACGGTGGGTGTGCCAACCTCACGACAAAAACCTTTTTCGTTCTTCATTCCCAATTACGCCAAAGCGTCAACGTGTACAGACTAAACAAAACTGAGTGGCACACTGGGGCTCGTGGTCACTGTGATTGGCTCACTGTGGCTCGTGGCCCACTGTGATTGGCTCGCAGTGGTTTGTGGCTCACTTGGTCGTCATGTCGGGCCAATAGTTGATGTAGTAGCGGTGGGTGCTGCCTTCGAATAGTCGGTCCAGCCAGTTTTCGAGCCCGTCTAGAAGATTCTCTGTAAAGGACAGATGGAGAAACTCCGATAAGAGGAAGTTCTCTGTAAATATATATAATTGTATTTTCTAAACGCACGTGTATTTGATAGAAATTAGTTATGTTTACCAAACACGTAAATAAATGTGTTTTGTAAAAACAACTTTACTACTCACACATAAAGATCAGTTTGCTCTTCAACATCAATATTTTCAATAAATTTTTCAATTATTCAAGTTGAAAATAACATAAAGCAGATATTTGTTTAACCAGAAAGTTACCTTGCATGAGCACGGGCGGGTCGGATCCCTCGTCGTTGGAGGACGAGTCGGGCGAGGTGTGGAAGCCGATGAAGGCGCCCGCTTCCGGGTCGAACGAGCCGCTCTCGCCCAGCGACCGGGTCATACGGCTCATGCGCTATGAACATTACAATATTAATTAGGAAAAACGTCATATTTCTATTATTTATTATCATATTTCTATTTTCTATTATTTTATCTTGTTTTGAGCTTTTTATTAAAAGCTACGTGCGTAGCTTTTAATAAAAAGCTGTAAACAAGAAAAAATCCTGCTGTGCAGTCGGAGGATATAGTTCTCGCCAAACTTCTTGACCGCCCTGAAATTGGCTACAATAGCTGCGCAGTAGTCAATCTCATACAAAAAAACAGCCTTTTCGTGCCGCGCAAATCCAGAAAGCCAACTTCAGGGCGGCCCGGAGGTTTGTCGATAACTATACATATTCGCGAACTGGCTGACCCCCTCATCCTCCGACTGCACGGCATGAATTTTTCTTATTTACAGCTTTAAGTTAGCTTCTTAAGCAGTCGGACTTTTGAAATTTAAAATAATATTTTTATTTACGACATTTTATTTTTCATTTTTTTTTTTCGAATTCCTTTTAAACATATTAGTGGTATATGTTTTTGTAATCACCACTTAAAACCCTTATTTTCTATACCCCACTCGGAGGGACAGGCAGAAAAAAATTGGGACCAGCATATGGCGCCCAAAATGCGTCACTTTTTTTTTAAACTTCACCTACTTAAGAACACTTGGGCTGTCAAGACGTATCTAACGATTCCTTAATATATAAATACGTCTAGCGGTTTGAAAGTTATGTGGTTATAAAGGATATTACATACATACAAGATACGCGCGAAAAACATAACCCTTTCCTTGCACTCGGGTAAAAATAAAGAAGAAGATGGGAAGTTAGGGGAGACGCCTCGGTGGCCACTGCTAGAGCCGGCATTGTCACATTATATATACAAACCAAGCGTTTCAACGTTTACTACGCACTGCGGCACAAAAAAAAGTAGAATCTGACGGCTGAAGTTGTCCCTTTTTTTGGGAATCATCCAATGACTTCTCCCGCTCCGTGTGAATTGGGAGGGCGTGTCAGATTTTACTGACTAAAATATACTCGTGTTCCTTCAGTTGCTTGAGCCAGGGCCGTGGTAACTCTTTTTCAAATTTATCCGCGACCCAGGCATGTCCCTAGGTGCAGTATATCAGCTAGGGATACAGTTCAGTCTTTCAACTTTCTGGCTAACTGGATGATTACTTATCAGTTAAAATTGCAGTACAACTGTTTTCTTAAAGCCTATCGGCAATCATCGCATTTCCGAATAAAAACGAATGGTGATTTCCATGTCCGTCAATTATTAGATTTATCGTGTATAATAATTTGAATTCAGAAGTGTTTTTTTTTCTTCTAGTGGCTTGCGCTTGACCACTATCTCACCTGATGGTAAGCGATGATGTGGTCGACGATGAAGCACGCTTGCCTAGAAAAAACCTATTCACTCTTGACTTAAAGACCTCTACATTCTACGCTATCGGGAAACACAGACGCCGACAGGGAATTCCACTTCTTAGCTGTACGCATAATAAAAGTGTCCCCAAAACTTTTTGTGCGTATGGGTGGAATATCCACCACGTACCGATGACGCTGACGCATAGCCGTACGTCTGGTAGTCCGAAGACGGAAAGGGTTGGGCGGAATTAGATCATGCAATTCCATCGCACACTCCCCGAAATTAATCCGATAAAAAACCGACAAGCCCCAAAACCCCAAGCAAAGGCAAGTCGGCGACGATGTTCAAAGCTCTGGCGTTTTGACTTGACCAGTGCCTCATTGGCGATGAGTCTCATGGCCAGCTCTTCGATCGTATTTGGCAGATCCGTCCCAGAGAATAGAACAGTACTCCATGCATGATCGAACTTGCGCTTGATACAAGTTGAGCAGCTATTCCGGCGTGAAGTACCTTCTCACCTTCGCAAGGATCCCCAACTTTTTGGCAGCCAGCTGAGCCTTTGCCTCAATGTAAGGGCAAATATTGAGAGTCGATGTCAACGTAACACCAAGATGCTCATGGTCCGTTATTGGCACGGTTACATCTCGGAAAGTAGGAGCGGGTGAAATTGGCTCTTTTTAGCGGAAAAAAGATACGCCTGGGTATTAGCAGCATTTAACTTGACCAGATTGGCATCGTCTCATTCGGAGACTACCTGCAAGGACAGGTTCAAACGCTCCACAATGGCCTTACGGAGAAACCGGATCTACGGCCCGGTAGCACGTGCGCTGGACAAGTATCTCTCAGCAACAGTGCTGTCGTCTGCATACCCAAAGGTGAAGGTTTAAGCAGATCTTTAATGTGCAACAAGAATAATGTTGCTGAGAGTACCGACCCCTGAGCATTCAGACCCCGCCATTAATATTCAATTGTCCCGACAGCAGCCATCGATGACCACTCGAATGGACCGATCTCTCAGTAAGTCTGCAATCCAATCACACAGACCACCGGGCAGACCGAATGAAGGACGCTTATCAATAAGGCTTTCATTTCAGACCCTATGACCCTAATAAGCCTTCGAGATGTCGAGGGAGACGGCAAGCGCTTCCCCGTGTTTCTCGATAGCCTCACTCCATATATAAATGGCATAAGCTAGAAGATCCCCAGTAGACCGATTTCGGAGGAAACCGTATTGGCGGTCGCTAAGGATATCGTTACTTTCTAGGTATGCCAGAGGTTTAGTGTTAAGTACACACTCGTTACAGAGATGGGTCTGAAGTTGCCGACTGCCCTTCTCGGGCACAGGCTGTACGTTGGCTTGCTTCCAAGCATTCGGCGCTTTTCTAGTCTCATATGAAAGGCGGAATAGGCGTGTCAAGATCGGAGACAGTTCAGGCGCACAGGTTCTGAGAACTATAGCTGGTATTCCGTCAAGGCCGCTAGTCTTGTTCACGTCGAGGTTGCGCAGCACCCTACGGACGTCCTTTTGATGGATGCGAATGTCCGACGTACTCCTCTCGCATCCAACAGGAGAAGGAGGAGGCCGCGAATCACCAGGATTCAGACGCGAAGATGCCGCAAAAAGAGAGGCAAATAAATTTGACTTCTCCTCAGCGGAGTGGGAAAGCGACCCGTCGGGTTAAGTACTTTATTGTTGTTTTGTTTTGATTTCCGTGTGAAATACATAGAGCTGTAAAACTGCCAGCTTAATCAGCTTTCCTAACATTTTTAAATAAATAAAATTAAGTTAAAAGAGTATTAACAACTCTATATACCTCCAAGTTGATTGAGAGTGTCCGGTCCGCACCAAGTGCAAAGGGCAAATGATAGAAAGGCGACGATTGACAAGACACGAAGTTTGTCGAGAGACATTAAGAAAATAGTTGTACTGTACTTGCAAATGGTCCTAGTTTTAAATAAATTTTTGGTTCACCTTATGAGGCTTGGTGCACTCGGGATGCTTGGCGTGATAGATGCAGAAGTACTTGCGGTGCGGGTTGAGCGCCAGCACGGTGCCCACACAGTTGCGCGCGTTGAGCCGCAGCTCGGCGCCGCCCAGCGACAACTGCAGCACGCGCGCGAACCACAGGGAGTGCCGGTCCACGCACAGGTACGCGAACACTAGCGTCTTGTTTCTGTAAAAATAGAGGGTTTCATCACTTTAAAACTCGCTTGTGATATTACTAGTTACTGCAGAAATTATTTTTTACTGATGAGCCCACTCTTGCCTTCGATCGCATCTGATGGCAAACGAAGAATGAGGTATTGCTTTAAGGACGTGGGATGAGTAGTTTTAAATTAAGTCGTATGCGTCACGAGCTAGCTTTCCGTATCGTGTTCAGAGACGCGCCACAAAAACATAAAAAGGAGACCTTATAAAATAAAAAACATTTTAACAAAACAATCAAACCGACTTCCAAAACAAAACACTACAAAGCGAAAAATAACATTCTTTTCTGAAGTCGGTGTCGTTGGTACCTATTGATTTCCGTTTTTCGACACCGACTTTTTAGTTTTGGTAGGGACCTCCAAACACCATGAAGATCATTTATAGGCAAAGTAAATCTCATGACGATTCCAATAAGCCCAAACACGACTAGGATCCATTATTTTATTTCGGAGTTCCAGTGCCTTACCTTCCTTACCTTCCGGCCTCATCAACAGACCAGATCGATGTTACCATTTTAATCAGTACCATTTATTTATAAGTATTTGCTTCATCATAATCGGTTAGCTGTTCAATATATCTTATACCCATGACATACTTAGCATTATGGAGTTCCAGTGGCCATCTGTGGTCGTCATCAGTTCCATTTCACCAAATGACACTTTCTGAGTGTAAATGATTGCATTGTTGATAAAAATACCAAAATCACTATATGTATGCCTATAATATTTAAGGAGATCCCTCGATTTCTCTGGGATACCATCATCAGATCCTGGTTTCCTATCGTGGTACCACCATTGGGGTATCTCCTTTGGGGCCGTTCAAATATTACGTAAGCAGATTTATTACAATTATTTACCCCCCCATTCCCCTTGTCAGCAAAAGTAAGCAAAGCTCTTACCCCCTCCCCCCATGCTTACGTAAACATTTTTCAATTATAAATGTATTTTTTTGCGTCTATCCAAACGAAACAATACACTGACAGAGGAAATTTAGACAAGTGAATAGCGCGCGGTAACTCCCCTACAGTCCGTCAAATCTAAGAAGTACCGTTTGACAGCTATAAAAATACGTTGTATAAACTTAAGTTGATGCTTACGAATGATACTCGTTGTTATAGTGTATAGGCAGCATAGTAATTAATTAGGATTATGAATTTGATTATTCGTAAACTTTCATACAAAGTTATCACGGCAAGTTAAATGAGAAACGTCATCGGACTTCTTAGATTTGACGGACTGTAATCGGTTCTAAAGCGAGTGCCTAAACGTATGCATTATTTGCGGGAATCCCCGAAAAGGCGTTTCGTTTTCAAGCATAGACAATGTGAGGGTTGCCTTTCGTGTAAAAAAGTAAATAACTACCGATGACGTAATCATCATCTAGACTCCCCTACCCCCCATGTCATCCAAAATAAGCAAAACAAAGACCCCCCCACCCCCCCATAGTGCTTACGTAATACTTGAACGGACCCTTTCCAACAAAAAAGAATCCTCAAAATCGGTTCATAAACGACGAAGTTATCAGCGAACACACATAAAATATATATATATACACGGTCGAATTGAGAAACCTCCTAGTTTTTGGGCAATCGGTTAAAAAACATTGCATTGATCAAAAGAATACCGTGATTTCTTACTTGCGATAAGGCCACACAATCTTATGGAATTTGGACAGCAGTTGCACGCGACTCTGCATGTCTACCAGCAACACGATCGTTCGACATCCAGGTTTTAACAATCTGCAAGAAAATGAGCAGCATACAGTTAAGGATGTGTTTTGTTTAGCAAATTAGCTTCCTACAAATAACTAGTATTTTGCAGTACTATAAAAAATTCAAAAGACTTCAGCTTCCAATGCGTAAAAGACGAAAATTATTGCATGAGAAGGCACTAACAGGAAATAAATTGTCTATGGTCTAATCCAGGCCTGGTTCTGCCGTTGAAGACTTTTAAATTAATATTCTTTATAGGATTGAACAAACATTTTAAATTGAAAACTGCGATCGGCACAGGCACATACCTAACCAGTCCGTTATACTTCTCAGCTCGTAGCTCGTGCAGTCGTAGTTCAGAGCTCGGCTCATTGTTGTTCTTCTTGTTAGAGCAGTTCTGTTTCTTCCGCTCTTCTTTCTGACGCTGGACTGACTCTTCTTCTACACGTCTGTGAAAATAAGGTTAGGAGTGAATGTAGGTTATAATGCAACTATAGATTAGCCTCTATTTGGTTACAAAAACAATTAGTTTTGGGCAGCTGTTTACAGACTGTTAATATGAGACCTCGAGTTTTAGGGTCAGCTCACACCGAGAAGCGACGAGGCGCGCACTTTTGAAGATAGCGATATAATAGCTGGATGCGGGACCGGTCAAAGTGGCTTCGTTTGGGGAAGGCCTATGTTCAGGAGTGGACGTCTTTCGGATGATATGATGATAATATAATATAAAACTTTATTTCAGTGACTAAATAGGGAACATTATGAAGGTTGAGCCAGCAGTAGGCGTCATTAAAATAAAGAGTACACACAGGTTCCTTAAATAATTTTAGCGCTCTTTTCAGTAGTTTCATCCGCATATACAGGGTCACAGGAAAAGTCGACCTAGATCCGTTAAGGGCGTGTAGTACACATCATTTCTGAATGATTTCACTATGGAACCCCCCATCCTAAACTTAACCGTTTTCGAGATTTTCGAGTTTTAATTTTTTTTATGAAAATGCCCAATTTTTCGGCTATTGAATTGGTGGGGAAGTGGGCGCGCAGCATTCGCTGCGCGCCCACCCCGCCCCGCAACCGTTCGCAAACCGCGAGTATGATAAGTGGAGGCCGCGTGCATGAACCCAAATGTCCTGCTACGTCATCTCGCGTATTTGTTAACGCTGCGCTGATTCACGATGCACCCCGCGACATCGTGATGAGTTTTGTTTTGCAGTAACTAGCCTATTCAATCCTCGTCGCGGTCGTGCCTCGGTGTAAACAGATCCTCAAGTTGATCTTAGTTTAAGTAGAAGTATACATACATGAGATAAGCCATGAGGTATCCCGCAGCCATCACTAGCGCCACAGTAGCGAGAACAGAGAGTGCGGAGATGGCGCGTTGTGTGCGCATGGCGGCGGCCGCACGCTCCGTCCATTCGCAAACCTTGAGCACTGCGCGCCACACCGTTCCCAAGGCTGCTTCGTCTAGGAGCTCCTGAGGAAGATAGGAAATTAGTTAATAAAAAATAAATGTACACGTCTTTTTCCCACGGTAGTTGTTAGAAATAAATATGCAGCTGAAATCTACGCAATACATTTTTTTTTTCAACGACTACCCTGTCACTTTCATTTCATCCTATTTAAAAAGGCCTGTGTGAATTTGAAACGCCTGTTCGCTTTTGTAACATTACTGATTTATGTATTTTTAATTTACTAAAATAAAAGTGGAAATCAGTAAAAATATGGACATCTCTCGTAATACTAATAAAGTATATATTTTACGGACTTAAAAGATCAAAATGCAACACGTTCGTTTGTGAAGTTTCTCCAACGAAATTAAAGCAACATATACCTGTACATGAGCTTCATACGCCATAACCTCGGTCGGCTTCAGCAGCCGCTTGATTAGCTGATCCAACGCTCTTTTAGTCTCATTCAGCCGTTCATGGTACTTCAGCAGCTCATCTCTGAGCGCCGGATCTGCAGGGTAGTGATCTGCAGTACAGTGTGTGTGCGTGCAGCTGGGCCAGGTCTCGTTGAGCCACTCGTACTGGATGCGGGTGGCTTCGCGTCGCCAGATGATGACGATGCGGTGTTCCATTGCTGATATATCGCTGCCTGTTGGAAGGGTGTTTCAATTAGGTTGTGATTTCTGTGATTTTTTCGGGGGATCTTTTAGATGTTCAAAATATTATGTGCTTTTTAAAATAATCCTTACCGCGATTAAAACCTTGCTTTTACAATTTTTTTTAACTCTGCTGACTACAAAACACACACAGTTTGGCTTTTTTGACTCATATCAATAACCTCGATTTTTTTTTTGTATTTATCAGCGAAATTATTAATTTGATGATATTCTTATTGGAATAAAGGAATCCCATTTTCAAGTCTCGCATTACATTGTCTATCAGTCAATATGGCGACTACAGCAAAACACTATACACGTGACTAATTTTATGTCGAAATTGCTTCAACAAAACTTGATTTAAATCAAATTTTATTGAAGCAATTTCCTATCCCCAGGGCGCCTACAAAAGTCCATAACAAAATACATAAGGTAATTCTTCGCACACACTGACCCGATCCGTTAGCCAGCGCATGTATGAAGGCGGGCTGCTTGTGCGCATACACGTACGCATAGTGCAGCCTCTCCGGTGGAGCCTTGGCCAGCTCCCGGAGCGCCCGGCGAGCTGCTGCGCCCGCGCCACCGCCGCCGCCGCACACTAGCACGCAGCACAGGCGACGTCGGGCTGCTCGCCATTCTACTGGGCACACGCTCTCTAGGACGCTCTGGAACGATACCATATCAATGAGTATCTCGAAAGGCAAAAGAGATTTTGGGACAACTAAATGTTTCTTTGAACAAATACAATCATAAAAAGAAATCCAAGATTCTTCCAAGGGTCGTAGTTTTCGTCAATACAACGTTGAGACAACAACTCCTGTCAAGAGACATACAATGAGGAGTTCAGCTCAGTTAGGAAGTAAGTTTGTGTCATTCAGAGTCACATATATGTATGTAAGAGGGATATTATTATGTAGGGGTGCCACTGTTTTTTTAAACCGACTCGCGACTCTGGGGTGGATGATAACATTTACTGGTCAGTTACTGCTATGCAACACAAAGTTGTTGAGATGTTTTCCGGAGACCCCTTTCATTACATGACCAACAAGTGAAGAACTTAACTCTATGCTTCTCCTCTAGAGTTAAGTAAGGATCTCGGTGGTTCTGACGGTGGCGGCGGGCTCAATACTCTCTTCTAGAGGAGGAGCATGTTGTCTATGTTACCTGCGAGGACAGTCTCGGCAGCGTCAGCATCTGGTTGGCCTCGATGAGCTGGTGCAGCGTCTGTGTGGGGATCTCGGTGGTGCTGACGGTGGCGGCGGGCTCTATGCTGTCCTCCTTGAGGAGCACCATGGTGTCTATGTGGCGCTGGACCTTGTAGCGGGCTGTCACGTTTGTGGTGTCGCGGGAACGCATGTCTACGAAGCTGAATAGAGGATTGTAATTTCAGTTAGGTCTGATTGCAGGAAAAAATCAGGATTTGGAGCTGGGGATTTAACTAGCAATAAAGTCTACACGCGCACGCAAAGCACGTTTAGCTAGACATGATTCTAAATCTAATATGGCAGACTCCTAAAGATGGCTGACCAATGATTAATATGCACATCCATGACATGGGTTTAATGAATCTGAGAGCAAAACAAAATTTTCTTTAAATTCAAAAGTAATTGTGGACTGACAAAAGCTCACTAAACTTAAGGCACTTACCCAAAAGCGACTCTATCTCTATAGTGGAATGCAGTGATGAGGTATCTAAGGCGGATAGTCTGGCGCTCCTCGAAGATCAGCGCCTTGACCTTGTTGTCTTCGAAGTCGGAGACGAAGCCGTCCACGTTGGCGTCCGCGATTGCACTCACTAGCTTGTACGGGAACTTCCAGCGCATGAACTCTGTGTGGAAGGATTTAAAGTTGAAAATGCCTTAGCTTTGGCAAACTCTGTGTGAAACATAAGGTTGTAAATCCTTTAGCTTTGGCAAACTCTGTGTCCAAGGATATAAGGTCGAAAATTCTTTAGCTTTGTCAAACTTTGAGTCTAAGGGTTACAGGTTGAAAATTCCTTAGCTTTGCTAAGCCAGTAACAGAAGAATTATACGGTATTTTGATAGCATTTTCGTTGAAGCAGTGCGGTAAAATTTCAATGCAAACTGTTACATTAGCGTGCTTGTTAAATGTAAGGCTTATTTTAACTTACACGGACGTTTGTGCGTTCACTCGTATTCGAATTGTATTTGCGTTCTTAATGAACATCATAAAGCGTGACTTTGATTACATATCCGTCGAACAGGGACTAAAATAATCTTAAGTAGCGTAACCGTAAGTTATAAAAAATCCACTCACCCAAAATCTTAGGCAGCGACGCTAATCCCTCCTTATACAAATACACATGTTTATCCAGCACGAAGGTAAGACAAGGTACTCCGTGCACGCCAATTCGTCTCGCCAGGCTGGCCTCATGGCCCGCGTGGACGGTCGCCATGGTAACGCCCAGCGGCTGCAGAGCCTCCACCAGTCGCCGCCAGGCGGCCGCTGAGCGTACACAATCGAAACACCAGTCGGTGTAGAACAGGACTAAGGCTGGAGTGTGAATACTTTTCTCTACTATGTTGTTTTCGAAGTGGCTGGAAAGAATTGGCTTTATATTATAATCTGGGAGCTATAAGTAGACATAAAAAACAGAGGAACTAATACCCCCTATAAAATTTACCACACTGTAGAAAGCGGCTATGCGGTCAATATAAGCTCAACGGTCGTAATTAGGAAACAATTGATTTTCAATTGTTTTACACATGATTCAGTAGCTTTATTGAGTAATGAATTCGGCAAGTCAAAGGGCAAAGCGTATGAAAAACCAATCACAGGCGCGATGGAAGTCGCGATGTGGATTTTCGTGATTGGTCGATTTTTCATACTGTTTGCCCTTTGCCTTGCCGAATTCATTACGCAATAAGGCTGCAGGTTTCTCGACCGAAAGGTCCACTGAGGGGATATCGGTCTCCTTTCTGTAGGTTGCAGTGACGAAGATGACACTGTCTCAGACATGGCATAATCAAATTTCTAGCAAAAGACATGCCGCACGATCGGTACATCTTTGAGAGATGTACCGATCGTGCGGCATGTCTTTTCTCTCTGACAATTTTCTGCCATAAATGGTCGAAAGTGCTCAGATCAGGTCACTTACCGTGCGGTCACCGAGAGTTTGTGAAACAATGTGATATCTTGGTCTTGTGTTCGGAAATGTGTCCCAAAGAACTCTTCGAAAGGATCGTTACTGCAACAAAATAAACGTTGAGATATAAAAAAAATGCTAAGTTAAAACTAAGAATAAAACCGGCCAAATGCATGTCGGACTTCGCAAATTTTGGGTTTCGTACCAAACCGCAAAATTAAGTTGGTTTTAATAGAAAAAAATAGGGAATTTCAAAGAGAATATCTGATATATCAATATATTGGTATTTGTTAGTAAAATATACCTAATAATAAACATTATCACTACATTTCAAGCTCATAGGTCAAAGGAAAAATAAAAATTTTTCGGAACAAAGTTTTGTAAAAAACGCTGATTTTGGTGGCTTCTCATTCCAAGATGCTAATACTGTGAAAATTTTAAGAGTGTAGCTCCAACTGTTTGGCTGTAAAACCCGTGTGACAAACGACGGACGGATATGTGAGCGAAAGCAATAGGGTTCCGTTTGGACCCTTCAGTCCCTTCGAGTACGGAAACCTTAACAGACGCCACCGAGACTTAAAAAACCTCGATGCACAGACAGGCATGATGCGTCGATACGACAGCGACGAGACAACCATTTTATATAAATATAGTTTTGCAGGTTCTATCGTCGCACCTGCACGCGCTTTTCTTTCGGGTACCTTAATAATATCTAATACCTTAAAACGAGCAATTCTTGTATATAAACTAGTTCTAACTAGTGAAAATGTAAAAACTAGTTTTAACTGTAACATATATTAGCTGAATCTCGAAAACGGCTCCAAAGTTTTTATTGAAATTTAGAATGCAGGATGTTTCGGGGGCGATAAATCGATCGAGTTAGGTTTCATTTTTAGAAAATGTCGTTTTTTCTATTTTCACCCGAGCAGAGCTCGATCGCCCTAAATCGCAAACATGATCCGTATTGGCATATGGAGCACTGATATATATGGCTAGCAATACAGCCTAGCTGTTGCATTACTCGCATGTAGAGTAATAATAGGTTTAGGCTTTGCGAATGTAAATCCTTACGGCTTTTTAGCGCCGAGGGTTCAAAATCCAACAGTGCATTCATATTTAGGCACAGATTTAGTTGCTTCCTTGTGTTAGTGAGAACGGGCATTACTACAGTATTAAAAGCAATACGCACCGACATTGCACATCTTGATGATTACATTATGTTACTCATAACTTCCGAAAACTCCGGATACAGAGTAATTGCGAATGCTTGCCAAAATTCTTACATTCCTGATTTATGACAAATTGAGCGTTTTACTTCCACTGATATCGAAGTTTCAAGTCAGCCTATCAAAGTCCACTGCTAGTCCTAGGACCTCTCTGAAGCCACAACAGCCGGTCCTTCGTATTTCACATTGAACGAGTTATCGATTCATCTTAGAAAGATTTTTAGGGTCGACGGCCTACTTAGCTTGGGGGCGTTCCACACTACGCTTGCCGATATGCGGTCTCAAATCAAGGACTCGTCTCCTCTACCGGCTATCGGTCCTTCGAAAATGGGTTAAACGTTATTGTTGGCAGTTATTCGAAAATAACGACGACGAAATTTAATCGTGTCGCCGTACAGTGAACAGCTTCATTTACACAAGCCACTAGCACTAGTATTTTAAAACAGGACTACTAATTATTTGCCAGTTTGACAATGTATGGTTGTGGCTTACAGAGACAGAAATGGACAAATATTATCAATTAAGTATCTTATAGTTTGTTTTTTTAGCATGGCAATAGCAGTAATTATTCTTTCCTTAAATTAATATCTCTTAATCGTAGGCATATGATAAATAAAACGCGCAGGCTGTATTGGCAAACAAGCGGTAGGTTAGATCCGAGGTGTGGCCCAATACACGTAATTTCTTTCATTTTTAGGATTCCGTACCCGAAGGGTCCAAACGGAGCCATATTGCTGTCACACGGGTTTTACAGCCAAACGGTTGGAGCTACAGTCTTAAAATTTTCACAGTATAAGCATCTTGTTGTCCCAAAACTCCCAAAGTCATAAAAATGTTTTTTTTTTGTTTGTTTTTAATTGGTGTATAGCTCCCATTCACCAAAAGAGGGCGTGAAACAAATAAATTGACGCGTGGGATATCGTTGTTTAGAGCTCGTTGAGTAGATAAATACTGTGTTTTTGTGTTTTAAAAAATATTGGCAAACACAAGCAATTAGAATCTATGGGTCTTTAAGTCAAGAGTGAATAGGTTACTTCTAGGCAAGCATGCTTCACCGTCGACCACATCATCGCTTACCATCAGGTGAGATAGTGGTCAAGCGCGAGCCTATTTATAATAATAAAAAAAAGAAGCCACCAAAGTCAGCTTTTTTACAAAATTTTGTTCCGAGGAATTTTTGTGACTTCCCATTGACCTATGAACTTGAAATTTGGTGATTATCTTTATTTCATTGAGATTCTCGGGACCCTTGGGTCCCGGACCTTTGAAAGGCGTACCAGGGGCCGAAACCAACTCACAGAGGCCTTGTTAGAAATGTAGGATGAAATGTGACATCAACCGGCGATTATCCCTGTATGCACTAGTGAGCACCCAAGGAAAATCCCCGTGATTATGTTTATTATTACGTATATTTTACTATCAAATACCAATATATTGAACAATGACATTTTTCTTTGAAATGCCCTCATTCTTCCTATTACAACCAACTTAATTTTGCGGTTTGGTACGGAACCCTAAACGTGCGAAGTCCGACACGCACTTAGCCGTTTTTATTAGTAGATGTTGATGATCACGATAGATATCGATCCAGAACATTAGTAAGGTTTATGTCCGTTTTAGAAATTAAGATTGTCAATAAATTTCGGTAGGTCAAGGTTAATTAAATTACTGTTATTGCCATGGAATAATCCACCAATAAAGGAGACTATTTTTAGACCTATTTACTCTGCAACACTCAGTTGTTACACTGGTTTTATGTATACGTGAACATTAAATGTGTGTTTCAGCAAGTACCCATAAAACATTATCCAGTGACTCATGCGTAAGGATTGTAAATCACGTCAGGATTGCACTGTGAATAACATTGTTGTGGCTTTTGGTTCATAACATTGATCTGTTTCATGCTTGTTTATTTATTAATACATTGGAATTTTGGAGTTGTTTTCATAGCAGAGAGCAAGGAGTTAAATTAATCCCCTTTGGCAAAATCTCTATAGTGAATTAAGTGCAGCTGAAATAATATTCATTCCGAAACCAGATAGGGGCGACTACACCCAGCCCAATGCTTTTAGACCTATAAGCCTCTCCTCGTTCTTTTTGAAGACACTGGAGAGGCTGGGGGACAGGAAGATAAGAAACCAGATTTCGATACAAAAATCTCTGCATCCCAACCAACAAGCAGTAGGCTTGCTGGCAAATCAACTGAATCAGCGCTCCACAGCGTGGTCTCACGCGTAGGAAATGCTCTCAAAAACAAAAAACCAACCCCCTAGGCGCCTTCATTGATATCGAAGATGCTTTCGACAAAACTAACTTCACCAGCATCGGGCAGGCATTCGCCAAACACGGTTTAGCGCCGACGCTCGTAGAATGGATTAACAACATGCTAAAAAACCATGCTATTAAATTTACTGTGAACACTACCACACGAGGAATCGTGAGTAGGGGCTGTCCACAGGGTGGGGTGCTGTCACCACTTCTGTGGAACTTAGTAGTGAATGAGCTCATTGCAGAGCTCAACGCCAGCAATCTGTACTCGGTAGGATACGCAGATGACATAGCAATTCTAATACTCTCGACCACCATCACCCGACTTCAACGGTTCCAGCGACAGGCCTGTTCAGGTATCACCGGCTGCATGAGAACCACCCCAACAGCAGCCATAGAGATAGCCCTACAAATAACTCCCCTGGACCTGTACATACAGCAAGAGGTGGCGCTAGTTGTCATCAGGCTAATGCATGTAGGCATATGGGGTAAAAACCTCACCAGTCCACACACTAAAAACCGGGCGATTGACTATCAACCTCTCATCGCTGTTCCGTGTGACAAAATAAAAAATCAACCTATGTTCAGCAAAAACTATAACATACAAAAATAGAGGAAGAAAGGGATCAGTCAGGAGCCAATGAAGTACGAATCTACACAGTTGGCTCGAAAACAAATAACGGTTCAGGTGCTGGCGTACACTCCCTTGACCTCAACATTAACTTTTACAAACCGCTAGACACACACAGTTCAATATTTCAATGTGAATGTGTCGCCTTAACACAAGCTGCAAAAACCGTAAAGCGTTTAGGCATCCAGAATTACGGTATCAGATTCCTATCTGATAGTCTGGCTGTGCTCAAAGCTTTAGAAAACAAACTAACTAACAAACTTATCTTTGAGTGCCAACTCGCCCTGGAGAGTATATCGAAACCCAATAGAATCACCCTCCAATGGATCAGGGGGCATAGTGGATCCCTAGGCAATGATGCCGCTGATGAACTTGAGAGAAAGGGCTCCGAGATGTTAGTGCTAGTACCCCGCACGTAGCCCGTACCCAGTTATCCCCTTGCCTTTCTCGCAATTTCAGGCGTGGATTCGTCAAAGATTAACAGAATTACACAATAACAGATGGTCACGGGCTAAAGACTGTACACAGTCAAAAATGGCTATGCCAAACGTACATCCGCGTCTTACTAAAAACTCCTCAGCCTGAGTAGAAATAACCTCAAAATAACAGTGGGACAATAACGGGCCACATCCTTCTTAACAAACATCTATTCAACATAGGCGCCACGGACAGCCCACTTTGCAGGGGCTGTTTTAACGCCGAAGAATCATCCTCCCACGTAATCCTGGAATTCGAGGCCATCTTAACACGACGAAATCCTCGGAACAGTGAGGTCGCTCCGTGAAGCCTTTGAAGCTCCCAGGTAGCTTCTATGCTTTTGGACGGAGCTAGGCTGGCTATTTTAGCCAGTGCCCTCACGCACAACGTAGTACTACTACTACGTGCAGCTGTCAATTTCCAAAATATGCCGCCTATTCAGTCTGCGTATTGATTCGGGAATAGTTAACTGCATTGCTAGTTGGTTCGGATGGCTTGCAAGTCGTGCCTTGTATTTGGAACAGGATGATATTATCTCATCCTTTACTGTCTTGATATTTAAATGTTTATGTATTGCCGAGATTCTTAAGAACCACGGTGAGTTGAAAATTTGCTTCAGGATGTAAAAAATAAAAACAATAAAATAATATTTAAGTGGGACTCCCATACTACAAACGTGATATTTTTGCCGTTTTTTGCGATAATGGCACAGAAATCTTCGTGCGCGAGTCCGACTTGCGCTTGACCGGTTTTTTTTATTGAGAATATGCCACAAAAGAAAGTATGGCAGAATAAGTGGAGGGGCCTATACTATACACAGTAGTGGGTGATTCCAGGCAAAAATAATGATGATGCTCAAAACTATTTAACATCGTGAATCTTCAAGGAAATAGGTGTAGAATGAACAAAAATAATATCATTTTTGAAAAAATTAACTGCAATCAAATGTTACTAGTTTATGGCCATTTAATTATTTGAAGGATCTACTAATGCCATGCACGTAGTATCAGACATGCCTTAGTACAATGACAAAATTTCTTATTCCTCAAGAATACAAACTCAGAAAATCAATGTTTTATTTTAAAATTCAATAACCCAGACAATGTTGAAAGTTTATTTTGTAGCACTCTTTAAGATAAACGAATGGTAAAATAGCAAGAGTTATTACTTCATCTGCTACATTGATCTAGCCCCTGAGTGATTTGGATTGTAAACAGCTGGGTTGTGTTATTGTCTAGATTTCAGAAAAAGTCTGTTTATTTTTATTTCAAATTTATTTTCGTTTTTTTTTGTGATCATCTCGCGTTTGACCACAATCTCACCTTATGTTAAGTTATGATTTGAGAACACTTGAAACAGAAATGTTTCACTTTTTATGAAGATTGAAATCTTATTTATTTGTTTTTCTTACTCATGCCTAGTTTAAGATATAGTATTGAGAAGGTCTTGGCGAGCTTTGATCTGAGACTCCGTAGACTTAGCTGTTACATTTTTCTTCTCATAGACCATTCATGCTGTACAAACTAACAATTCATGTTTTGAAAGGAACAACATAACTTAAAGCAGCCAAGTGCGTGTCGGACTTCGCACATTTAAGTTGGTTGTAATAGAAACCTAGAATTGTCAATTTTGGTTAAAAGCGAGGTCTTACAGCACAAGTAAAGGGACAATTCTGAAAAATTAAAAAAGGTTGAAAGTCAAGGTAAATTTTGGTACTTACAAGTTTTCGCGAAAATCTAAATTTGCCCATATCTTTTTATCGTGTTGACTCAGGACTTGATTTTTATACACCTAATAGGGACTATAGACCTCGAGTATCTAGTATAAATGTCAACTTGCTAGGTCCACCCGTTCCTGAGAAAATCGGTGGTGACACACGGACAGACTGACGGACGGACGGACTAGAGAGTGATCTTGTAAGGGTTCCTTCTTTTACCTTTTGAGGTATGGAACCCAAAAATGAGGGATTTTCAAAGAAAACATCTGATTTATCCTTATATTGGTCAGTATTTGTCAGTAAAATATACATAATAATAAACATTATGACCAAATTTCAAGTTCATAGGTCAATGTAAAGTTAAAAAAAAACTTTCTTATTAAAATTTTGTAAAAAAAAAAGCTAGCTTTGGTGGCTTCTGATTCCTTTGTTTTTCAATATCTTTGAAAACAAAAAATACAGTATTTATCTACTCAACAAGCTCTGAACAATGTTATTCCACTCAGTAGGATAAGTCAAAATAACTTTTTCTCCCTCCTTAAAAGCCTAAAAATTTATTTTATGACAATTTGCATGGCTTTGGGTCAGTAAGATGCTTATACTGTGAAAATTTGAAGACTGTAGCTCCAACCGTTTAACCGTAAAACCCGTGTGACAGACGACATACAGACAGACACGTGATTGCCTCAATAGGGTTCCGTTTGGACCCTTCAGGTATGGAACTCTAAAAATGTGCTTTTTAATTTTTAGCCTAAAAAAAATTGAAAACTGTATTTATAACTTACCTAAATCTTGCATATTGGCTGTAGTCGTGCCTGGGTTTGTACAGGTGGTCGTCTTCGTTCGTAATGCCATACAAGTCATACGCCTGCCTCCGTTCTGTGTCTGACAACAGTTCATAAGCTTGTTTGATTTCAACAAAACGAGTTTCTGCATTTGGGTCTTCATTTTTGTCAGGATGCCTGCAATAGACAATTATTTTAATTAACTAATTTCATAATTATGTTTATTGTCACTCTAAAAATCGAAGGGATTTATAATAGCTCAGCATTCCAAAAAAATTAAACCATTCATTTATTTATTTATGTAGCTACAAAACGTCTTGAAAACTATATTGACGGTTGAAAGGCTAATTGGTCTAAGCGACATTTTTTGCTATATTGAGTTATATACATATTCGGAATCAGAAAAATTTGCCTGATTCCGAATATGTATATAACTCAATATCGCAAAAAATGTCGCTTAGACCAATTAGCCTTTCAACCGTCGATATCTATTCTATTAGTATCTTTAAACGTTGTTACCTTAACCTATTATTACCTACAGTACAAAGTTGTTATATGCATTATTTAGCTACCTGGTAACAAACCAAGGTTTCTCTCCATATTTATGAATTATCTTAGATACATAATTTGACTTTTTAATAAATAAAACAATATTTGTCTCCATAACAACACTGCAATAAAAGTAAATGAATTTTTGAACTTCAAAGTAAACTTAAGATTATTAACTACACAATAAAAAGCCAGCTTGTACATTCAGGAGCATGGATAAACACATACCATTCTTTGGCCAGTTGCCTGTAGGCTTTGCGTATTTCTGGCAGGCTAGCCTTGCGGTGTATGCCCAATATTTTGTAAGGGTCACCGATCTTCTGAGCTAACACCAGCGGACACAAAGCGAGCGCCAGTACCGCCCACAGCCATCGCCCTTTCCATCCCTTGTATTTCCATTGCATATTACCAAACAGATTCTTTAGCAACCCTTCCGAATGAAACCTTCGTGCTCTTGAAGATTTTTCTCATAGCAAAAGCCCGCACTCGGCAATGGAACGCATGACTGTTGTGTGTGAATTTAACACGGAAAACTCAATAACTGTTATCAGTCATTTGTCTTAAAATAGAACGGCTCAAAATTCGTGAAATTCTAAAACCTCTTCACAAAAATTACAAAATGTCAATTGGGCCAAACCATAGTGAATTTTGTTATTTTTCTGCGCAAATAGCAAAGACAAGAGGTAGAAAATCACTCAAACAAATCGATAAATATAATTTTTCAAACAATGATTTCGAATGTTTTTTAATTGAGGTTTATAATCTAATTGATTTCTAACATAAATACGACGCTATGAAATGTAAATAGTAATTTTCATAAATTAATGATGTCAAGTCAATAAGTTTTAAACAAAATGCAGACCTAAAATTTTAAAACTATTAAAAAAAAACTCTATGGCTGAAGCCGATAAGGATGCGAAATTATTTTTAAAAATTATCGATGCTAAAGATCATCTACTTTGGCGATATTCTTATCTCATTCTCGGTTCTATTTTTGACTATTCTGCCAAACTGCCAACCGCACAATCTATTATTAGTTAAAAAAAAAACAACGAGACAGCCAGCAAAAGCTGTAACTGTAACCAGATAACCACAATTAAGTGCTAAAGGGTTGTTTACAGCACGCACTAATGTGATTTTACTATTTTCACTCTTATAGTTTTTCTAAAGATTTTATTAAGATTTGTTTTGTTATTAGTCTTATGTTTTAGATTATTTAATTGTTTATTATCATAAAGGAAATTAATTAAACGTTAAATTAATATAGTACTTTGAAAAATATGATCATATCGATAGTTTTGTATCTTGGAAATCACTACATTTAGCGAACATTGCACACGTCACGTTCGCCAAGCCAATTCTCCCGGCTCTCAAATGTCACGTCTGTCAATTGTCAATTTACTTCGCCTTCTGCGGTTGCGGTTCGGTTTCAGTTCAGACTTCAGACTCGACAGTCAAGTCAGTATTTTCTTTCTCGTGCTGTCGTCCCCCGTTTTTAGTGTTGTGAATTCGCTCTAAACTATCACTATCGTGCTACACAAGATACCGGGTCGGACTTTCATATAACTTCCAGTTTTTACCGGTAAGCATCTGTATGTTTATTATTTTGTAGGTTATCGTGAACATCTGATATTGAGAGTTCTAATGTAAATAAAAGTTAAATATGATGATTGCATTGTGTAATACGAACTTTTGTTTGCGCTACAATTAAGATTGTGCACTTAACTAACTAGGCTTTGATTCATACTTTTAAAACGTTATTTTAGACACAATAAATCATAGTTTAACTCAGGCATAAAACCCAAGTGAGAGGTCTTTACAAGTTTAATTATATATTAGTAAAAGATATAATTTTTAATCAAGACTAAAATTATTGTTGTCTAGTTTTTTTTAACAGGTTTTTTACAAAAACGAGACAAGAACATTAAATGATTTATGTTTAATTTTAATGTTCTCATGGAAGTGAATTAATTTATTCTTAATCTTATGCAAATATAGATATCACAACTATGGTAAGAGCCATAAGAATAGCTCAAGTGACTGCTTCCTCTATAATTTGTCCAAGATTCTTATTTGAATATTCTAATAAGCTCTATATCAAATAAATAATTCAAAAGACTACTGCATAATCAATTTTTATGCCTACTGTATTAACTAGTTCTTTAGGCTTTATTTAGAAATTTGCATTTTCTAGACTACAATCAAAAGTTGAGTATAGACTAGAGCATATTCTTGTAAAAGAACAAGCTTGTAGAACACTAAACCAATGATCGTTTTGGTGTATCATTTTACCGAGCAAAGGCACAAGCGCGGGTGACCTAGAGTGAGGTCAATAATGAATGCAAGGTACAAGGAAATATTACAGATAAATGCTCACATGCAGTAGGCATTACCTTGAACATTCACAAGATCGTTACATTACATTGAAATGAAATTGAAAATGCTCTAGTGTATACTCACCTTAAGGAAAAGCTACCTGTTAATATTTATTCCAATATTTTATGTGAAATTTTATCTTCTGTTAAAAACAGACAATACTTTATTTTTACCTACACCAGTGTCAATATTTAATTATTGGTTTTTACAGAGGACATATTGGAATTTATGTATAATATTATCTCCAGATGACCTTAATAATTTTCCATTGTTTTGTCCCATTTGTTGTCATTGGCTTATGTATTAAACTTGTCAGTAGCTAAATTAGATGAGAAGAATAAGTAAATATTATTTGTTGACCAGCAAAGAGTTCTGGCTATAACCAAGATGTAACTAACTATTAAATGTTTTTCTTTTACAATTCTTTTTGTGTGTCCTTTCATCCAGATCCGTCCAGCAATTTGGGCGTGACTGAATAACAAACATATATCCACACACACATCCATACAAACTTTCACATTTATAATATTCATTTATGTTTGGCTCAACATTTCTTCTGCATCCACACTTCTTTATTAGTTATCCTCCAGTAATCAACCACTTTCTAGCTGTATTATCATTATCATAGTCCATTCATCATATAGACCCAAAGTTCTTTTGGAACCTCAAAATCCCAACATTTTTTTCCATCTCAGTGACAGGCAGTCACTGAGATGGAAAAAAATAAGCAGGTTGACGTGGCCTATTTTGATTTCAAAAAGGCTTTTGACTGGGTCCAAAATGATGTCTTACTGAGGAAACTATCCGCGATAGGATTTGCCTCCAAGCTGCTTCAATTTTTCTCTAGCTATTTCACCAACCGTCTTCAATATGTCCAACTCTTCGGGTATAAATCTAGAACGTATGAAACTTGTTCTGGTGTGAGTACCCTCAGACCACCAAAATTTATTATCATGGTCAACGACCTGCCGAAGGTCAATAGGACGGCACAATGCCTTATGTTTGCTGATGATTTGAAGCAATTCTTGGGTATCAATAGCGTACAAGACTGTGAGGAGATCTATATGGTGGTAAAACGGAGCGAAGACAATCACTTAGAATTTAACATCTCTCAGTGCAAGACCATCACTTTTTCTCGATCGCGTGCGCGCATTCTGAATAACTATCACATATCGGGTGTCCCTCTGGAACGCGTCACAGAAATCAAAGACCTAGGACTGACTTTAGATGCTACTTTGACTTTTATTCGGCATATTAACAATATCTTTGCCAAGGCATACCAATTGCTTGGTTTTGTCATGAAGCAGGCCAGTAGGTTTAAGGACAGGAATGCTATTATGGTACTGTACTATTCCTTCGTGCGTAGTAAGCTTTAGTATAATTCGCTGGTGTGGGATCCGCACGAGCAAAAATATAAGGTCATGATAGAACGGGTTCAACGCAAGTTTGCCCTTTATAAAAAAAATGTATGGGTACTGTACCTATTTATATCCGTCTCTGTTTGTCGCGGGAATGGTGGGCATCAACACGCTGGAACTGCGACGCAAGTGTGCGCTATTGATGCACTACTACCTACTGCTGAACTTTAAGATCGACAACTCGTCCACGCTAGCTCGCTGTTCACTATTCGCCCCGGACCGAATGCGGGTTTCGCGAGCCTGTGTCCCGCGGTGCCTGTTCGCGGCTCCGCCCTCGCGTACCCTAACTGCTCGTCATGCTCCTACAGCCCAGGCGCTCAATTAGCTGAACGTCCTAATTGCTCAGGAACCTGGCGTCGACATATTTATGCTCACCGACAAAACTATGTGGAATGTTTGTACAAAGTTTTTTTAGTTTACAAGTGTTTATTATAAACAAAAAATGAAATGATGATGATGATGTGTGAATGTGTAGTGTTGGCTTGCTGTACGCTTTGGTGCAAACTGTAAGTACAGGAAGTAGGTAATTGTTATAAAAATAAATAAATAAATATTATGTCCCTATAAGTCTTGTAAAAGATCTCAATTAAAATCGTGACAATCTATAAAGTAGGTACGATGATGTTTCTCATTTTACATGCCGCAATAACTTTGTATGAACGTTTACGATAAATCAGATTCATAATCCTAATTAATTACTATGTCACTCATGCACTATAACAACGAGTATCATTCGTAAGCATCAAGTTTAACATATATGTATAACGTATTTTTATAGCTGTCAAATCAGACTTCTGTCACGAGGATAAACCTATCCTCGTAACAATCTAACAACCGTAAATAAACACCATTATCCTTAAAAGTCATAAAACAATAAGGGGACTATATTTCTTGTCACCAAAATTTATATTTGTCATCAAGTTGTATCACTTAATAAATAGATCTATCGCCACGAAATATTTTCGTTCTCAGATAAACAAAAAGTGTTCCCAGGTATGAATTATCAAATTAATGTTAATATATGTGTAAAATAAGAGATGGATTACCAATAAATTTGTAGTGTATTAGATGAATATAAACTTCGTTCTTGTAATAATAGTTTTATTACTTAAATAATAGCTTTGTGCTCAGAATGGTAGATCTGTCACCAAATAAATCGATTATCGATCCCTGACTGCGACTCCTTTTTATTTGTTACATTTTATTTCGTTCAGTTATTAAAATAATAGTATTCGTTACTAATTTAATACATCAATTTATAATTTTAATGAAAATGTCAACATTAAAATAACAAATTATGGTCAATGAATCGGTCCAAGAGCGAGCGAAGCGAGCTCGGGAGCTTAGGGCACCCCGTCTCGGACAGGTTAGGTTCGAAGGAGATGACGGAAGCTGTAGTGAGCGAGCAAAGCGAGCGAACTCAGCTCCCGTCATCTCCTTCGTGTTAGGTTACTTTAGACCCTGCATTCAGAAATAGGAGCCTCGCACAGCGGGGCTCCGTCGACTCTGTTGCATATACACCAATCTAACTTTATGAAATTTTCTAGTGACCTAATATATGATTTATTGGTGATCTCTTTAAATTAGTTTGCTTAAATACTTATTAGGACAAACCTATTATAATACATACAAAAACATTTATTTGGTACTAGACCCTATATCTCCATGATTTTAGGTGATTTATTGTGGTATTGATTTTATATTGTTTGGTGACTACATTTTGGTGACAAATCTACTATTTTGCGTGCAAACCCTATTATTTAAGAAACACAAAACTAATTAAATTGGCGATGGCTTAAATGATACCCAAACAATAAATCATTGTTGTTAATAAACTTATTGAAATTGAACCTTGAACAAAGTTAGGTACTTGTTCTACTTTTACTCATTCACATTGACCTAGTTAGAGGTTACTAGTACCTACTTACTAGTCTTCAAATAAAATAATCTACATTTAATTATGTCTTTCTTTATGGATAGTTACATACTAAATTCTTTTTTTTTAATATTTGTGTCTATGCCACTGGCTTGGCATTTATATAAGTTTGAATGTTTGTAAATGCACCCAAAATACAGGGGGAATTACTAGTGTGGGGCAACCTTTTTTTTAAATAGTTGGAAAATACTGACAAGACTATCCTGCGTCTTTACCGCAAATTTTTTCGCCATCTAACTGCCTTCAAATCACATACTAGGTACAGAATAAAAAAAAACGTCTCACAGACTTGCGTCCCAGCAATATTATAGCCTAATTATTTTTGTGGAAAGAAAATAAACTGTACATACAGCCACATTCTTCAGATGACGGCTTTAAGGCCCATATAATTGTTGTAGAGCTTTTCACTAATTACTCGGCATAGTTCCAAAATTCCTGCGTAATAATTCAAATTCCTTAAATTACCTCGTTTTTAGTAAATATGGTAGTTTAGTCACGCGAATGTCACGGTTCTTTGTTTTTCTGGACTATATTGAATCAACATCCATTCAGTATCTTTTGTATTATCATGGATTCACAGCTGGTCTACTTGGAAGTCTCTGATCCCAAGAAGGAAGATGTACCTAAAGCCAATTTGGTAAAGTGGGTCTATCTCGACAAAACGGCTGAAGGCTGCAAATGTAGGTAGAACTGCATCGCAGACTACGTCATCATCTACTTTCCTGCCCTCTGTACCGCAAAACCTGCAGTCAAAGCGACCTATGCACTGTCACCGACGATGCCGTGGAAGTGGCGACGTATTGGATCAACAAAATTTTATTGTACGATCGGGGCACGAAGAAAAATAGGCATGGATTGAGAAACATAATACAAAACACGAAGTAATCAAAAGCTATTATTTATTTATTAGTTTATCCTCGCACTGGAACTTTCTTTTGAAATTTTCTTTTTTTTTGTGTATGGTCACCGGTATCCACGTCAATTGTGGACCGATTTGAAAATTCTTTTTTGTTTGAAAGAGTATGTTCCGAAATTGGTCCCATTTTAACTTGGTGAAGATCTGATAAACAACTTCGGAGATATATATACCACGGAACTCTTCAATAAATAACGCAAAATCTCTCGGGATTGCTGCAATGCTGCATTTCATAACATAATATCACGCCAGTACGCTCTAAAGGGGTACGCAGATGTGTACAGTTCACCTTGGTACACTCTTATTTCACCGGTTATGTTCAGTTCCATGATATTCGGGTAATCTATTCTGGCATTATAGGTACCTTACTTAACTACTTGCCTATTAGGTATTAGTAGGTTAGGTAGGTTAGGTAGTATTAGGTAGGTACAACTACAAAAGGTAAAAAAATAAATTGCATATAGGTTTGTCTTTGGTATAAAGTTATTTTTCACTTTGTAGTTTTCTTATTTGGAAGTCGGTAGTATTTTTTTGCAAAACAGTGTTATTTATTGTTAACTTAGTTTTTGTCCCACTGCTGGCCAAAAGCTTCCCCTTTCTCTTTCCAAATTTCACTGCCTTTCACGATCTCTGGCCAAGTTTGATCGTCAACATTCCTTCTGCCCGTCCTTAGACGCCACTCGGTCACTACATAACCCCACTTGTCATCACCACGCCTTGCCATTTGTCCAACTCCCATCTGAATTCCATATTTACCTTTTCAAAATCACAGCTGCAATGTAGAAATGAGGTCCTCATATAACATTCTCTAACTCGTGTTTATGCCGCCTTCGAATTGCCTTCACTTAACGTTCGAGTAATGAGACAATTGACTATGATAGCGTGTGACGTCACAGCTACCGGTGGGTGTGCGCATGACGCTCGACCAATTGAGAAGCAATTTGTTACAATATATCTAGTAACTAGTGAACTGTGATTGTTCGTTATTGAGCCAGTAAAACCAGTAGTAGGGTCATGGACGTGCTTGGGGCCGGTTGAGGCTATTTTCAGTTTGTGCAGTCACTGTAATCGATTTGAATAGAGATTTATCACTCTAGCTGCCAGTTCACTCGTTTCTTCGAGGGACTTCTTTGTCACCATCAACGTCCGCATCTACCTGCCCTTAATCCGTGTACTTGGGGAAGTTATATGAGTGCCCGGATAGAACAGTATCTTATGTGTGAATCCAAGGCGAGGTAAATGACATAATGACTGCTTCATCTTCATCAGCCTTTTTAATGTGCCCACTGCTGGGACACAGGCCTTCTCTCTGTGATCTACCACGCGGGCCCAATGCGGGTTAGTGGATGTCACATGTATTCGAATTTTTGGTTGTAGTACATGCCGGTTTCTTCACGATGTTTTCCTTCACCGTTTTAGAGCAGTGGTGATGAAATAATTTACACAAAGTAAAGCGCCTGCCTGGGTTTGAACCCAGGAGCTATAACTTATAAGACGCGGCCGATTCAACTAGGCCACCACTGCACTCACATAATAACTTAAAGAACATTAATACAAATAGTGTCTACCAAAACCACTCATCTGTAAGGCGGGATAGAGAAACAAAGATCCAATCTTCTGCTTCATAAATTTAAGCTAAATCAACCTAGGGATCAGCTGGTCCTTTTCACTCGCCTCGGAGGAGGATCTATGTTCGACTTTATGTTTTTCTTTTTTTTTGTGTATGGTCACCGGTATCCACGTCAATTGTGGACCGATTTGAAAATTCTTTTTTGTTTGAAAGAATATGTTCCGAAATTGGTCCCATTTTAATTTGGCGAAGATCTGATGAAGAACTTCGGCGATATACAACAGAACTCTTCAATAAATAACGGCATATCTCTCGGGATTGCTGCAATCGCATAACTGTTTATTGTTTATATAATTTCATAACATAACATCACGCCAGTACGCTCTACAGGGGTACGCAGATGTGTACAGTTCATCTTGGTACATCCTCATTTCACCGGTTATGTTCAGTTGCATGATATTCGAGTAATCTATTCTGGCATTATACTGTACCTTACTAAACTACATTGATATTAGGTAAGTACAACTATAAAGTGAAAAATAAAACAATTACGCAAAAAATTGGTACCTACCAAAAACACCGACTACCAAAAATAAAGTTATTTTTTACTTTGTAGTTTTCTTATTTGGAAGTCGGTAGTATTTTATTGTAAAATAGATTTTTTTATCTCGTCTCAGAAAAACATGTGTGATATTATGCCATAGGCCAGTGCCATAGGCATATGTTTGAATGTTTAGATGTGTATTAATCAATTACGCTGTGCACTGGCTGAACGGCTTTGGACAAAATTTGGCAAACGGCTGACCATGAAGCTGTTTCTATCATATGATACTTTTTATCCCGGCAGGTAGTATGTTCCCGTGGAGTATAATTTTCGATATTTAAGCGTATGAAATCGCTAGCAAATACCAGTTCTCTAAGTATAAATGTATATTTAAGTTCTTTACGCCAATTTTCTCTAAAATCAAAGGGTAAAATCTATTATATAGACATAAAACCGGTAGGTAGGTGCTTAGTAGCCCCCATTAACACCAGCGAAGCGATTCGATATTACCTCTATTGCTAACAATTTATTCTACTATCAAATGCGATAACACCTCAAATATATCTATTAATCAGCATAGCGCAATACCTGAAATAAATGTGTAATAGTGAGGTATCTTGTCAGTAATCTTGATTGATTACTGGCTGACGAAACTAGAAGATGGTGTGACGTCAGCATTTATTGTAATGAGCACAATTACTTGGCATACGGTGCGCCAAAATAACACGTATGTTTAAATGGCAAATAAATTACGTGGTCTTTAAGAACGAGGTGATTATAAGATAAGATGGTCTGTAATATAATAGTGTTGTCAAAAGATATCGTGTTACATAGTTATTGGGAAATAGGCGGTCGCTCCATCGAAAATACTGTTATTTAACTGCGTCCTGTTAGGCTTGAGACGATCCCAACTAGGGATGGGCGATTCTTTGTGGCTTGTTAGGAACACAGACTTGTCAACAAGAAATAGGCTATATTACAAGCTTTTATTTAACTTGCAATGTATGTATGTAAGTGTGTTCGGGTCAAATCTTGCAACTGAATTTTAAAGCAGTTGTCCTCCACCGATTAAGATGAAATTTTGCATACACGTTCAGTTTGGATTACAATGCATGGTTAGCTAAGTGACGTCATTCTAAACCCAATATGGTGGACGGACCAAGATGACGGACTAGTTATTTTTTGTGCACTGCCATGATATGGGTATCAAATGAAAAAGTTTGCTCAGAAGAATACGAAAAAAAGTCGTTTAAAAAAACGAATTCTTTTATATAGTGATGGCGAGTTACAAATGCAGAATGTCCAGAATTACTTCTATTCGGCTGATTACTACATCTATCTGTATCACATACATTCAAAACAATATTGCAGCAGTGTGCACTGCAATAAGTTAAGTAATTGAAGTAGACGGACACAGCGTAGCGCGCCGCTTGTTTGCCATTGAAGTAGTTTACAGTCGACCTTGTCCGAATGATTCAGGGACTATAATAGAGTAATATAGATATATAATATAATGTATCACGTGATACAGTTATAGTAAAGTCAGTAGTGTACTGTTTCAATTAATGTACAATCAAAGTAACGCAGATACCTGGACGCTCTGCCACAATTTTTTTCCCTCGTAGAGCATCCCACTGCTGCGATTCTGAACTTGGTCGTTGGGGTTGGGGCCTATAAAAAACAAATCATCATCAGCATTCTCTTGATGCCAACTTATATAGTGTCGGTGCAACATGCTTTCTTCGATACTTCTCGAATTAGTATAATGCAAACTCGCCGTGCGCGTCAGACGACGTCATTTCTGTTTCTGCGCTAACTACGCAATGGATTTTGACACGATTTCCACTCATAGAAAGAGCGATTAATGAGGAAGGTTTTTGTTCATAATTTGTCGCTAGTCTCTTTATAAAAAAACATATCTATAATTGATGCCAGAAATAATATTTACTTCATAACTAGAAGCATATCGTGAATGGTCATGCTGATATGCATATTTATTAAAAAACCTATAAGTCCTTGCGTGGTCATGCTGATATGCATATTTATTAAAAAACCTATAGGATTACGAAAAGCCTCAAAAGATGCGCTGATAAACCGAGTAAAATACCACTATCTCGCCTGATTGTAAGCGATGATGTAATCGACGATGAAGCACGCTTGCCTAGAAGTAATCTATTCACTCTTGACTTAAAGACTCCCAGGTTGAAGCTATCGGGAAATACAGACTCCGGCAGGGAATTCCATTATTTTGCTGTGCGCATAATAAAAGTATTCCTAAAACGTTTGGTGCGTATGGGTGGGATGTCCACCATGTATCGATGACGCATCGCCGTACGTCTTGTAGTCCGATGATGGAACGGGCTAGGAGGAATCAGTTCATGCAATTCCAACGCACAATCCCCGAAATGTAACCGATAAAAAACCGACAGTCTGGCAACTCGGCGCCGATGATCAAGGCTCTGGAGCCTAGACTCGACCAGTATCTCATTGCCGATAAGCCTCTTGGCCCGTTTTTCGATCGACTCGAGTGCATCCAGCTGGTATTTGGCAGATCCGACTCATAGATGAGAACAGTACTCCATGCATGATCTAACTTGCGCTTGATCAAAGTTAAGCAACTGCTCTGGGGTGAAGAACCGTCTCACCTTCGAAAGGATCTCCAACTTTTTGGCAGCCAGCTGAGTTTTTGCCTCAATGAATGGACCAAAATTGAGGGTCGATGTCAACGTAACACCAAGAAGCTCAAGTCGGTCCGTTATCAGCACGGTCACACTTCGGAAAGAAGGAGCCGGGTGGAATTGGCTCCTTTTAGCGGAAAAAGACACGCCTGGGTCTTAGCAGCATTGAACCTGACCAGATTGGCATCGCCCCATTCGGAGACTGCCTTCAAGGACAGATTCAAGCGCCTAACCATGGCCTCTAGGAAAGGTCGGATCTGAGGCCCAGTAGCGCGCGTGTCGGACACGAATCTCTCAGCAACAGTGCTGTCGTCCGCATTCCCAAAGGTTTTAGCAGATCGTTTATATGAAACAAGAACAATGTTGCTGAGCACCGACCCCTGAGGAACCCCGGCATTAATATCCAGTTGGTCAAACGAGCGGACAGTAATTACCACTCGGATGGACCGGTCCCTCAGGAAGTCTGCAATCCAATCGCACAGACCACCGGGTAGACCGAATGAAGGAAGCTTAGCAATAAGGCTTTCATGCCAGACCCTGTCAAAAGCCTTCGAGATATCCAGGGACACGGCAAGCGCTTCCCCGTGCCTCTCGATGGCCTCACTCCAGATGTGAATGGCATACGCTAGAAGATCCCCAGTTGATCGATTTTGGCGGCAGCCATATTGGCGTTCACTGAGGATGTCATTAGCTTCTAGGTATGCCAGGAGCTTAGAGTTGAGTACCCGTTCCATACTCTTGCAGAGGATGGACGTTATCGAAATGGGTCTGTAGTTGGTCGGGCCATCTCGACTGCCCTTCTTGGGCACAGGCTTAACGTTAGTTTTCTTCGAAGCATTCGGCACTTTTCCAGTCTCATACGAAAGGCGAAACTGGCGTGTCAGGATCGGAGACAATTTAGGCGCACAGGTTTTCAGAACAATTGCTGGAATTCCGTCGGGGCCACTAGCTTTGTTCAAGTCGAGGTTGCGTAGTACCCTACGAACGTCCTTTTGATGGATGCGAATGTCCGACATACTGTGGGACATTCGCACCCATCGTGGGGCGGAATTCAAAGCAAGCGCAAGCTTTCTCATCTCCCGCCCAGCATGATCAGTGCACTGGTACAGGAAGAGCCCCTCCTGGTGGTGGGCATTGAATTCCCCCAGTAACACCAATTGGGTGGAAGGATACCGTTACTGCGCCGTATCAGCCGCCTCACTAAGGTTCCCTGTGAGCCTGATTGTCTCCTGATCTCCGCTGTGCGAACGGTAGGCACAGGCATATAAGTATAAGCACTTTGGTGGAAACAGGCCATGATAATTTTATCCTGCCCTGTGTCCACCAAAGCCCACAGCACAGAAAATCTAGAGTCCTCAAGGTTTCGGAGACGCCGATAACAGATGTCGTCTCGGGCGTACATGGATACACCAGCACGAATCTTAAAATTGTGCTCCAGGGTATGTAAGGTACGATATGTCTGACGGACATATGATCTGCGTCTCTGAAAGGAAAAAGCGAGCCGGCTTCGATAAGGGAGTCTCGAGATGATGATGGACTACTACAAGATTGGAGTGCAGACCTCTGATATTTATGAGGTGCACTTTGACTGGGAGCGGGTGCAGCCGCTGTTGAACTCTAGTATGCTTTTTCCTTGTCATGTATGTATACGAGTGAAGGGTGTGGTGAGGAGAAGAAACTGCGGGGACGCCCGAGCCCCCCCCGAAATATCCATCGGGCCCTCCCATCTGGTCGCCAACCAGCACGATGGTGCATTCTGGGCTTTTTCGACAGTTGGCGGGGCAGCCTTTCGTATGTGGCTGGCACACTACTTGGGCCCGCAACTACCTGCGGTTGCGGACTTCGCACATTTAGGGTTCCGTACCAAATAAAAATCTGACTTATCAATAGGCGGCCTCTCGCGTCCGGCCCTGGTTCAGGCTACCGAGCGAGAGGGAATGAGAATCACCTCCCACTGCGAAGCAGTAATACTCGCGAAGGAGGAGGTGAAACGCGTGAGGGAGAGGCTCTAACGCCCGGGAATCGGGAGTCGCAAGCCGATTCCCGGCCACCGTAGTCGTGGGCTTGCGGACGGCGAGTAATGGGTAGCTCGTCGTCCGATAATAACTAGACCCGAGTCGACGGCGATGGCGCGTAGTGTTCCACGCGCGCCTCAAAGAGATGTCAGCAAAAACTGACGGGGTCCGCTAGGGCCGATGCCTGTCTGGGTCGCGAATAAATTTTAAAGAGGTTTACCGCGGCTTTGACACAAGCAACATAAAAATTACTTCAGAACAAAATTGTGTGACAGACGATGGACAGACAAACAGACACGTGACAAACAGCAATAAGGCTTCATTTGGACTCTCTCCTCCGGGTACGGAACCCTAAAAAATATAATCACTATCACTACATATTATCTTTACATAGTATTAAACTTGCTCCCGCTGTTTGTACGCTTAAATCTTTTAAACTACGCAACAGATTTTAATGCAAATTTCAGCGTATTTATAGTGATTCAAGAGCTAGGTTTTTTATGTATAATTTGTCACGGGCGAAGCCGGGGCGGGTCGCTAGTGTCCTTATGAATAAACCATCAATCTTGATATGGCCCGCAATTTGCGATTGGAGCAGGAGGTATGGGCTTATGGTCAACCCTGTAAAGACGCAGGTAATTGTAGTGGGCAGTTCTAGAATGGTTTCTAGGATCAACTGGACGTGTCTTCCCCAAGTTCTTTTTGAAAATTCAGTTATTCCCTTCAGTGATAAAGTTAGAAACTTAGGAATATTCATCGACAAGAACTTCTCTTGGACTGCTCAACTGCAAGAAGTCAGCCGCAAGTTGTTTTCATCTGCTGCAACTTTGAGGAGACTGCGTAATTTTCTTCCCACTGCCACTAACATTGCGCTTGCTCAATCTCTTCTTCTTCCCATCCTTGATTATGCTGATGCCAGCTATCTTGACCTTACTTAAGAACAACTCGATAAACTTGAGGGGCTTCAAAATTTTTGTATAAGGTTCACATTTGGTTTACGCAAATATGACCATGTTGCCGAATTTCGCGTAAAGCTCAAGTGGTTGCCAATTCGCCTTCGCCGGAATGCTCATATTCTTTCTCTTTTGTTTAATGTGCTCTTTACTCCTTCCACCCCTCTTTACCTCAAGGATCGTTTTCAGTTTATCTGCGATTCCCACACGAAATCTCTAAGGTCATCAGATAACTTACGACTTAAAATGCCAATGCATTCCACAACTTTCATGGATAAATCTTTTACTGTCCAGGCTGCTCGTCTATGGAATGCATTGCCTGACCCAATAAAACGTGCTCAGTCGTTGCCTATATTTAAAAAACTCATCAAAGAACATTACTTATCGCTGTGATTGTGCTCTTGGTTTTTAGACATAATGTGCTATGAATGTCGTACATTATTTATTTTCATTGCTTATATATTTATTATGTATGTATTTATGTATCTATTATTTAAAATATATATGTATTATTGTTTCTAGTAAGTATTATTGTATATAGTATTATTCTATATTGTGTTCATTGTTAGTATTGTCGCACCACTGACAACCCCATGTCATGTCCAGGTAATCTCTGTCCATTCCAGGTTGCCTGGAAGAGATCGCGGAATGCGATAAGGCCGCCCATTGTATGTTTTAGTATTAAGTTTCTTTCTTTCTTGTATATTATGGTGTACAATAAAGAGTATATAAATAAATAAATAATGGCTGCCCAGTTGTAAATCTCATACCTTTTAAAACAGAAGCGCGCAATGCCATGCGCTTCGGAAAGCCTACGTTCAACCCGTCCAAAAATATTGTTTACTAGCTGACCCGGCGAACTTCGCGGATTCTAAAATAAACGTAGCCTAAGTTACTCCTTATTACATCAGCTACCTGCCAATAAAAGTCCTGTCAAAATCGGTCCAGCCATTTCAGAGATTAGCCGGAACAAACAGACAGACAGACAGCCCAAAATTCTAAAAAAATATATTTTGGTGTATGTACCGTGTATATATTTATATACATGTAGTAAAAAACGGTTATTTCAATATTAAAAACAGACACTCCAATTTTATTTATATGTATAGATTACCTACATATCTTTCCTTATGAAAAATGTATCTCTTGATTATTGAACTTAGTTCTTTTTCCAGAACTCACCATGTTGGACCTACTAGCCGACGTTCTCCAGCCCTACAAGGACATCGTGGGCACCTTGGCCGCCGTTGTAACGGTGGGTCAGATGTTCTCTGGCTCCTTCATCTGCTGGGACATCTACAAGCAGGGGGGCACCAGGGGCATCGGCATCATGCCCTTCCTTGGTGGTATTATTATGTAAGTACATTTCTTTATCTCTATAGGTAACTTGGCAAATGATCACGAGTAATGTTAGAGCCATTAAATATAGCGCGAGAAATTCCAGGTATAGTGGAACCGGATAGAACTTGATTTTCTTCGTAATTGTTAGGTGCTTTCGTTGGGAAATATCGAATTCTAAATTAAAGGTATTGGAGACACTGTTAAGATGGCGGCTGTTCGAAATATCAGTGCAAAGGTAACGTCGCATACAGCCTATGCGTTCGACATATTTCCATTACAATAGTAATGGAGGAATCTTTGCGTTCCTATAAACTGGTTAATACCAACACATTTTCGGTAACACGGTACCCTTTTGGCAAGACTGGTGTCAGATCTCAAGCTTCTGACTACCCGTAACGACTGTCAAAGATCTTTAAATGACAGCCGGGACCAACAGCTTAATGTGCTTTCCGAGGCACGGAGGAAACTCGGTATGTTGAAAATGGTCACCCATCCACAGACCGACCTCGTTAAGCGTTGCCTTGAAGATCGATCCGTGCTGCTGTTATTATTTAGCCACAAGCTCCTGTTTTGCCAATATCTGGCGTACAAAATTTTATTTTACGATGCTTGCTGAAGTTTCCCAAAAATTATTGTTTGTTGATGAAACATAAATGTTGACGTTACCGCAATTATATCCCTCTATGTCTACAGACACTGCAGAAACATGTGTTTTACTTAAAGATTATCATCATTAAACTTTCCAGAAGGTTAAATAAAAACAACATGAACATAGCCATATCTATAGCCTCGTTACAACCTCTTATTTTTTTTCTTACAGGAGCGTCCTTAACTTGAAATTCGGCTACATTCTCCGCGATGACAAGATGATCCTGGTCAATCTTATCGGTTTAGCCATCAATATTGTCTATAGCATGATCTACTTCCAATATACTCACGAGAAGATGAAGGTCTGGGCACAGATGGGACTCTCGGGTGCCTTCTCTGCCGCACTCATTGCTTATGCTCAGATGGAAGACCCGAAGTTGGTTGAGAATAGATTCGGAAGTATAATTACTGCGTTCATGTTCTATTTGATCGCCTCGCCTCTGTTTGGATTGGTAAGTTGATCTTAATGTGTTATATTTTTTTAACCGACTTCAAAAAAAGGAGGTTCTCAATTCGTCGGTTCCATTTTTATGTTTGTTCCCCGATTATTCAAAGACGCCTGGACAGATTTGGAAAATTCTTCTTTCGTTTGAAAGGGTATGCTTCCCAGGTGGTCCCTTGGTCATCAGGTCAGGATCTGATGATGGGATCCTGCAGAACTCGACGGCTTTTTCTAATATTATAGGCATACATATAACGATTTTGGTATTTTCATCAACAATGAAATCGCTTGCGCTCAGAAAGTATCATTTGGTGAAGTCGAACTGATAAAGAAGACCACAGATTCAAATTCAAAATGCAAATTTTTTTATTTCTTCACCAAGCCTAAATAACAAGTTATGACCACTGGAACTCCTTAATGCTAAGTGTGTCACGGGTATAATAAAAATAAAATGAGTCTTTATTGCTGTTACAATAATATTAATACAATAATTACAATAGTTACAACTTAGATTAATCAATGACGATCGGTGTTACTTTCCACAGCTTGTCCTTCGACAAAGGCCTCCTCTAAGAGCCTCCAATTCTCTCTATCTTTAGCTATTCTCATCCATTCTGGACCGGCTTCACGCTTAAGTTTATCTTCCCAACGCCTTTGTTTCTCTTTTCGTCCCGAGGGTACCATTCAGTTATTCTTTTTGTCCATTTATTAGATTTTCTCTTAACATGTGTTCTGTCCATCTTCATTTTAAAGACCTGCATATCTGTTTGCCATTTTTAAATTTTGTTGTGTTTTTTAATTCGTCTAATCTTCCTTTATCTCTTCTTTTCACACCAATTACACTCGTTTCAAATCCGTTTTCACACACACTTTGTTCATTAGTTTGTCTGTCAGCGCCCATGTGTTGCATCCGTAAGTTAAACAAGATATAATACACATGTTGTATACTTTCCTCTTTTCTTTCATAGGCATGTCTTTGCTTTTCATCACTTTGTTGAGAGACCTAAATTTTCTTCATGCATTGGCTGTTCTTCTTACAATTTTTTTTATACATAGTGTCACGGGTATATCTCGAATAGTTAACCGACTATGATGAAGCAAATACTTTTAAATAAATCTTACCTATTGATGAAAATGGTACCATCGAATTGATATGGTGATGAAGCCGGAAGGTAGGCACTGGAACTCCGAAATAAAACAATGTATCCTAGTCGTGTTAAGGCTTATTGGAATCGTCATGAGACAATTGGCTATAAATGATTTTCATAGTAATTGGAGGTAACTACCAAAACGAAAATGAGATAAATGAAAAACTTTTTAACAATTAAATCAAACCGACTTCAAAAAAAAAAACAAAACACTACAAAGCGGAAAATAACTTTCTTTTTCGAATTCAGTGTCGAATAACGAAAAACAATAGATACCAAAGACACCGACTTCGGAAAAGACAGTTATTTTTCGCTTTGTAGTGTTTTGTTTTGGAAGTCGGTCTTTTATTGGTTTTAGTTTCCTTCCTGTATTGATACTTTTAGCAAATCGGTAAGCATTGTTTAATAAGCTAAAATTAAGATTTAGTTATGGTACAGCTATAATTGATTAATCAAGTTTGTATGGTATCTTCATATTAATAAAAATCATAATTTTACTGAAAGACATCGCACATCTTTAGGCGCTTTAGAAAGTTACCGTTTTTCGGCACTGAAGCGTATGTAGGCCCTTAATCCGCTATGGCATGAAATTTAAACAAGTGTACCATAAATAACGGAAGCTCAAACTTTATTTCAATAATCATTTCAGTCACTTTAGAATTGTCAAGGTCGGTCAGTCAAGAATATAAAGTTATTTGCACGTTCGAAAGCATAGATCTCTATGAAAAAGATCGTGCAAGAAACGAAAATAATTGAACTCTAAGTAAAGATCTTTTTAAAATAATTCCATAAAGGGGCTAATTAGATTTATTAAGCACTTAGTTGTGACTACCTATGCATGTACCGTTTTTAAGTAAAACATGAATGAGGCTTATTTGCATTCCGATATTCAATATGACTTGCAACTATAATAACTATATGCATAGTTGCATTCCTTATTATTACCTATTATATTATTAACCACAGATTGCTTATTATTATTATATTATCAGCCTCAGATTGCGAACAATGGGAAACCGTGATTGATTAGCGTTCGTCATCTTGATTTGTAGCGGTATGTTGGTTCTAGCTATCTGCCCTTGCAAGCAATCCTCGAATGATCAAATTAAACTTGCTGGCGGACACACAGACATGATGGTTATTCCTATCGATAATTAATGAAAAAAATGACAGTAACCAAAACTCAACATGATTTCTTGTTTCGAAGTCAAAGATTTATTTGTAGATAAATATGGTTACAAAAGTTTTTACAATGGTAGTATATTGAATCATAGCAAAATGACTTGCAAATTTTTGGTAAATATACAATTAGGTCATTTAAATTTAATCTGAAGGAATTCTTTAATAATAAGGAGTAGGTGGAGGTTCTTTATTTAAGGAGATATTTTAACAAAATACCTCCTTAATTTTGGTCTCAAATGAAAGCTATAGACGTAGAACCATTTTAAATCATATAAATCGGTACCTACACGCATTTTTAAGGCGATATATACGCCCCAATGTAAACGTAGTACTAGCCGTGCGCCCGCTCGATGCCACAATATCAATATTGAACCTCCTTTTGAACAGTTTTGTTTGCTAAATTTATTTGATTTACATATGCTATGTCAGTTATCAAGAAATTCCAGCCATCAATTTATCCGTGTAAAAATATTTTTAAACATCCAAGTCATTTTGGAGGAGTATCCAAAAGTTGCGAAAAATATCGTGTTGCTAATTATTTTTTTAAAGCAAAACTATTTGTTATACGAATAAATATGTTTAAAATATAATGTAGGTACATGAAACAATAATAAATATATATATTTTTTTCAAACCTTTTAACCTAGTCGTTACTAAGGAGTATGCTTTAGAAAGTTACCGTTTTACGGCACTAAAGCGTATGTAGGCCCTTAAGATATTAACTCATTACTGAATACCAAGTAAAAGGGTCACGGACGCCCCTTACCATGATATGTTTGTTTTGAGCGTGTTAGGGACTCTGCCTTTACATTATTTTCGTATCGTTTTGAAATATTGGTATACATTGGTAGACAGGTGTTAACGCCTTTTATTTTTTTGTTATCTGGCGGTGACTTCATAATATTCTGATTTAGATTAATTACAGAGAAATATTTGTTACGCAACGATAATTCAATACCACGTACTAATTCTTATAGGTATATAGATAATAGTTGTAATACTTATGTTATCTCATACAATAATCACACACACTTATGAACTCGAGTTTATAAAACAATTTATATTGTAGGCATTATACATCGTATGATATTGTAACGCTGCATAATTTATTTCCGCATCTTCGCAGATTCATTGTTATTGGTGGTGTAGGTAGGTCTCTTCAGTTTATGCCACAGAGTAGGGATGTAACGGAAGTGATGATATCGGAACCGAAGTCGTAATCGGAGGGTTTAAATTTAGTTTATCGGAATCGGAACTGAAATCGAAATTGAAGGCGGAGCCTAAAGAAAGATGTGTTAAGAGAAAGCAAGTTTTATAAAATAAAATAATACATACATTGTTAAGCAGCCTTTTTAATTTCAGCTCAAACACTAGTATGATGAAACGGAACATTTATTAACTTTTTTTTCGCGAAAGTAACGGCATTTACATACTAGGTTTTCATAATTTACTTTTAAATGGTTAAATTAAATATTACACTGTAACAGTATGCTTCATCACTGCCCGCGAATGTGATTTCGTGCATAGCGAAACATTTAAGTAGGTATTTTACGAGTCGAGCATAGCATATTTACTAACCGACCGCCGCGCTGTGCATCGACCTCAGATAACTTCCGATTTAAATGTTTCGGAACCGAAGTCGAAATCGGAGGTTTAAAACAATTAGTACCATTAGTACCGATTTCCGAATCGGAATCGAACCTTCGTAACATCCCTACCACAGAGTTCCAACTTCGAGGAACGGTCTATTTCCAGGTATGGCTGATGATGATGACAATGACTTACATCAGAGGGGCAATAAGCGTATTTGTTAAAACATACATCATATCACACCTGTCTTCCCCAAAGAGTTAGGCAGAAGTAAACCAAAATTACACACACGTTTCGCCAATTAAGTTTTAAGTCCCATGCAATAGGGGGCGACCCTATTACCATTGTAGCGGCATCTATAACGCCACCTTAGAACTAATGACCTGACGTCACTCAAATCCTGCAAGCAGAGTTTTTAGCGCTATTCGGACGTATATAACAAACGTCGGGCATTTGACTGGACCAGACACAGCAGGCGTCTGGTCGGAGGATCCTCCCTTTTCAATTGATGTTTGTGGGACTTTAAATTCTGTTCCACATCTCTCCAAACAATCAACCGGACAGAGGACCAGACATTTGAAAAATTCCAGATCGAAAAACCCAATATCCCTTTGCTCGACCTGGGCTTCGAACCGAGGACCTCATGTTCAGCAGTAGCTTTTGTGACCACTTAACCTACGAGACACTTTTAAAAACCTTCGCTCTATAATAAAATAATTCTCTATCTGTCAGGGGGACCTCTAATTTTCCAACGTTAATTAAGTTCAATACATTGTCGCTGAGATGGGGTTTTGATATGATTTTAAACATATTTTAATGACAGTAATTTGCCTTATCGTGTTCAGATATCGATAGTCATTACGTCTGTAAAGTTTTTTTTTGACTAATTTAATTAAACCATTACAATAGGTTCAGTCACACCTTGCACTGAAAGAAATTTTAACAATTACCAAAGGTTTGATTGATTTGATATGATTGGGACCTCCGATCTATGTCTTACTAGCAACAAAACCGAGTTTTGCTATTTGCTTATTCGTTTTCTATTATTTTATTAAAGTTTATTATCTAACTAGCGACCCGTGACAAATTATACACAAAAACCTTCCACCTTCCAATAACCATTGTTTTGGTGGAAACCGCATGAAAATCCATTCAGTAGTTTTTGAGTTTATCGTGTACAAACGCAGCACGTGACTTTTTTCATAATATGTAGTTATAGTGATAACTAAAGATCGCTTAAATTTATAAAATGTAGTTATAATGATAACTAAAGATCGCTTAAATTTATAATATGTAGTTATAGTGATAACTAAAGATCGCTTAAATTTATAAAATGTAGTTCTAATGATAACTAAAGATCGCTTAAATTTATAATATGTAGTTATAGTGATAACTAAAGATCGCTTCAATTTATAATATGTAGTTATAGTGATAACTAAAGATCGCTTAAATTTATAAAATGTAGTTATAGTGATAACTAAAGATCGCTTCAATTTATAATATGTAGTTATAGTGATAACTAAAGATCGCTTAAATTTATAATATGTAGTTATAGTGATAACTAAAGATCGCTTCAATTTATAATATGTAGTTATAGTGATAACTAAAGATCGCTTAAATTTATAATATGTAGTTATAGTGATAACTAAAGATCGCTTAAATTTATAACATGTAGTTATAGTGATAACTAAAGATCGCTTAAATTTATAACATGTAGTTATAGTGATAACTAAAGATCGCTTAAATTTAACGTTACAAAGTACGGTAAATTCTTGTTTTCAGTAAGACGGACCACGCGCGGGTTGTGTCCATGAAATCGTGATGAAATTAGTCAGGCATTGTTTACCAAAACCTAGTGTTGTAGAGTTCATTCAGGTCACTCGATTAGAGGGTCTTTATTGACCATAAAATTGATACGGCTCAAATATTTTTCAAATATTGTAAGTTAACGACCTCAGTGTTGATACGTGTGACCTCATAAATAAAATAGGCTCTCATTAGCGGGGCAATCTGATAATACTAAAAACAACAAAACACAGTATCTATTGTTGTATTATCACGAAGCGTTTTTGATAAAAAATGGGAGCTATAGCGGCCTGTCCTATGTGAACTCCGCCTTGGCGACAAAATGAACATTTAAAGTAAGAGAAACTACAAGATAGTAGGTACTACTACAGTAGTGTCCACAAGTCGTGTCCTAGTTTCTGTGCCCTATGTCCTCTGCCCTGGAGTGGACGGGGACTGACTAAAATGAGACGGGCCCGTGGCCCTACCATACTTGCATAAATCGTCATTCTCCCCAGGACAGACATTGGCCCGCGTGACGTCTATACAGGGTGTAATGGAAATATGTGATCATATTTTTAAAACTGCTTCTGCCTACATGGGCAACAACTTTCTCCAAGGAAGTCATCATAATGATTTCTCAAAAACAACAACAATCTACGACAGCTTTGTATGGAAAATCATTTTTTTTTTGTAATTTGTCTATGGAGAAAGTTGTTAGTTTACATGAACAGAAGCAGTTTTTAAGCGTAGTCTGTCATTCTTCCATACCTACAGTAAATAAATAAAAAAAATATCTAGTAGTTATTTATTTAAAATTTCATGCACAAAGGAACAGTGGCGCTCTTAATGCCTTAGGCATTCTCTACCAGTCAACCAAACCATTTCGAGAGGAAGCGCGTTCCAGAGAAGCATAGACTGAATATGAAAAGAAGAGTGAACAAAATCATTAGTATGAGAAGGACACAGTAGGAGAAGATTATTGGAGTACTCTAGAAACAAAAAGTAAAAGAACATATATTTGAAAGTTATGAGCGTCGATAGTTCCATATTTCAACACTAATTTTAACGCATCTGTAAGCGGTAATAAATACCATAAGAAGAAGGAAAATTGCAAAACAGTCACCATACAGGGACAGATTTGTAGTTCAAACATGCAAATAATTTTATTTTGAACAGATACATTCAGTAGTTTTTTCATTATATCCATATTCCCAAGATCTGTTTATAAAATTTCGCACTCTTCATCCCTTTCGCACGTGTTGTTGGATGAGATAGCATGCATTTTAACCCCGCCCACAAAATAGTTTGTGCCGCCGACTAGGGCACTCAAAAATGTTCGCAGCTTTCTGTTAAACCGTGTATGGACCCCTTTATATTCAAACCTGTGTGTCAAGTTCGATCCCACTTTTCATCTTTTCGTGGCAATGGTAAATGTCACGAAAATGTATAATAGTTATGTCTTAAGCTAGAGTGATGTTAAAAAATTTAATATTTTGTGTTACAGAAAGAAATAATCAAGAACAAGAGCACGGAGGGCATGCCGTTCCCCATCATCCTGTCGGGTTCGGTGGTAACCTTCATGTGGCTGCTCTACGGAATCATCCTTAGGAATAAGTTCCTTGTTGTGAGTATTGACAATCATTACATCAGCAGGCTTTTAATTAAGAATTTATTATTGTTGTGATTGACAGATCTATACTATAGTATAGTATTATAAAAAGGAAAGATTTTTTGTTTTGTTTTTGTACCGAATAGGCTCTGAAACTACTGGAACGATTAAATTCTTTCACCAATAGAAAGCTACATTATTCCTGAGTGACATAGGCTATTTTTTAATCCCGAAAACGGGAGAGCGAAGGCGCGGGGAACAGCTAGTATTGTATATTATGTAAGTCCGTTTGCCTTTTAGGCTTTACGGATAACTGATAATCATGTTTTGCTTTCTCCGGAGTAGCACTCCTTCGTTATGAATAAACAAATAAAAGCTTCCTAGAGACGGGGTTTTAAACAATTCGAGCTGGCTTCGTTTGCTCCAGTATCCTACAATTCTTGTGTGAATGTACAAAGAAAAAAACGTGACGGACTGCAAAATGTTTTCGAGCTAGTTTCGCTCAATGCAATCCCTCTTTTCTGCGTAAGTCACGAAAATTTCTACTATTTCTGAATGAAAGACCAAAATCTTTCCGAGGTGGGAAGCAAAATTTTGCGAGGTCACTTTGCTCGCTCTTGCATCTTGCTTGGCTTTAGTTATAAGAATAACCCAATCGTTTAGTTTTATTGCCTCGGACCTCCGAACGACTTACTCCTTAGTTTGGTTGGATCACTCATATTCTTATGCTATCGTGCTCCATACTTAATTATTTTTTTGACTATTGCACCACTATTGCTAAAAAGTTGTAAGACTTGTAAGTATTATGGGATTAAAACGTCATATAGAATAAACTTGGTTTAATATTTCCAAATATTAAGTAATATTTATGTAATATCGTTACATAAATCTGTCATATAAATAGGCTGTAGGTATTAATTTATTGAGATCGAATACATAACGTTTCCGATTGATTCGATAACGGTATCGTCCGATTCCTACGCCCAAATGCGATAAATGAACCTATTAGCTTATCTGAACCATCTTAGTCGTGTGCAGTAATGATAATATTAAAGCAGGAAATGGATAAAACAGACTTGAAGCGGTTATTTCAATACTAGCTTTTGCCAGCGGCTTTGCCTGACTGAAAGTCCAGATCATGGTCTACCTGTTCCATATTTCATACAAATCGGTTCAGTCATCAAGGCATTTTTGTTTAACTATCATCCAGGCATTCCTTTAGTTATATTATTGTCACTCACGTGTCTGTCTTTCCGTCGTATGTCACACAGATTTAACAGTCAAAAGGTTCGAGCTAGTCTTAAACTTTTCACAGTACGAGTATAAGCATCATGTTGACCCAAAGCCATAAAAATTGTCATTTTTTTAAGTGGTTGTTCTCATTAAGATAGGCGCGTGAATTTTTTTTTTTACTTTTTAGAATGTTTTGTTACGGTAGGTGGCATGCGACCACGGTAATCCTCTGAACATCACTATATGGATATGTTTGAAATACAATAAAATATTTGTTACATTTAAGCTGTTTATTTAATATCCGATACATATTGAACAGTTTGCACATAACAATTTCAGATGACAATATTTTCTTTTTATGATTTGCAACTTATTTTTTTTTCTATTACAACCAACTTGATTTTGCGGTTTGGGACGGAACTTTAAATGTGCCAAGACCGACACGCACTTGGCTGGTTTTAGGGTTCCGTACACAAAGGGTAAAAACGAGACCCTACTACTAAGATTTCACTGTCTGTCTGCCACCAGGATGTATCTCATGAACCGAGATAGCTAGACAGTTGAAATTATCACAGGTGATGTATTTATGTTGCCGCTATAACAGCAAATACTAAAAACAGAATGAAATAAATATTTAAGTGGGGCTCCTATATAACACAGGTATTTTTTTACCGTTTTTACGATAATGCGACGAAACCCTTCGTGCGCGAGTCCGACTCGCACTTGGCCGGTTTTTTATTATTGATATTGACTATCTCACGCGACGATGTAGTCGACGGTGAAGCATGCTTGCCTTGAAATAACATTCAATCATTCATTCTTTTTCTTTTACAGGTCCAAAATCTCGTGGCGGTGGTACTCTGCGGATCGCAACTGGCGTTATTCGTGATTTACCCGTCGAAACCGAAGGGCAAGGAAAGGAAGCCCAAAGCCAAGAAAGCCGATTAAGTCAATTAGTTAGAACAAAACACATTGTTGCCTCACTAGTGAAAAGTACAACTGTATTATGACGTTTAAATGTCATCGTGAGTCCAATGTGAGAGAGAGATGGCGCTGTACGTGACTAGCGCCATCTCTTTTTTGCAACGGAATTTTAACAACATTAATGCTTTGTAATACGGCCCCAGTCTGGTTCTTCTTAGTTTTTTTTTATGTTAACATTTTTTTGAGAATGAAAGAAGGAATAATATTATATAAAGAAGTCAATAAAATATACTAAAAGTGTATTTGACAGCATTTAGTGCAGTTTATATAAAACACATGTAAAAAAGATATGCTTAGCAAACTTGTACCCGGCGAAGCCTCAAAAGAGAGTATATAATTATTTTTAACCTGTTCTTGTGATATAAAAAAACAAACCAATGTTGACATAAAATATAGCTGAGAAAAATTGGACTTTGATGTTGAAATTAGTTAAGACTAGAGAAATTGTATGGGGTACGAACTTACAGTACTAGGACGCCTTAACATTAAGGGGTTTAATTACATATTATGTTACTTCAATTCAAGACCTTTCAAATTGTGGAACCGCAGACTCTATGTCTTACATGACTAAGTTCAAATTCGATTGCAACCCATATAGTACATTACTGCAGCGGCCAGCAAAAGAGGCATTGACGGACGAACGTGTAAGTCCATCAATGCCTAGTTGTGGACAAGGCTTTTATAGTACCTTTCTCAAATAATGCGGGGAAATTAAAACTAATTAGTACCTAGAACTCATTTTGTCAAACACAATTACTTTTCAAAATCAATGACGAACAACAATATTTTTTTCCGCGTTAAAGTGTTCATATTTTTTTCTTTAATAAACAGCTTTCTATTTGCAAGCCAGTTCGAAATTTAAATAAAACCTTTGATAAGTTACCTCCTTGGTTGCCAAGTTCCGGCGTAAAAGGTCGTTCCATTTTTAAATTACACGACAGATATGAGTTTACTATGTAATTTATTTGGCCGCTGACCACGACAGATATGGATTATCATTCAACTTTTGCCGGTCACCGCTCGAATGTATTTGGCCAGTACAGCAATTTCGATTTATCTCAAAGAAGTTTGTCAAAATAATGATCAAATTTCCAAACATGTTTGCGAATAGTCCTTTTTTTGGGCATGTTCAATAGAAATGGTTTTTTAAAAATCAACAAAAAGCTAAAGTTTATTGTTGACTTGGTGGCACTGGGTTGAAATTTTTCCGAATTATGAATTTAAATATAAAGTCTTGAAAAGCCACAATGTATTCATCCCCTTATTTTTGGCTTGCCGAAAAATCACATCATTGTGATTTAATATTGTGCCCTTAGAATATTTTTTATTTTAAAATGTTAAAATACTATGTGTGGATTTTTATACTGTTACTTATAAGCATAAATAAAACAATATACTGTTAAATCAAATATAAATATGTTATTTACCTTGAATTTGTATTTTCGGTGGCTACCATTTTACATAAAATAGTCAGATGTTTTTGTGTGATTAAATTTTAGAATTTATTTAAGATCGATTTATTATATTTTATTAATTTTAATATTGTTATGTATTTTACCTGACATCATGCAATGATAACATTCCAAAACAAACAAACTCAAAAACATTTGTCATTTTGAACTTGGAACTCAAATCACGGATCGGATGTAGTGCGTAACCGCCCTTAGATTTACGATCAGAGTTTGCCCATCTGTGTTGAGCTCGATTCGTGGTTAGGTTAAAAGAGTTAATTCAGAGTAAGTATTAAAAGTCGGGGCTTAGTTATTTTGTAAGATTCGGTAGTACCTTTTCAGATTTGAATAAAAATGTAGTTTTTGATACGATTTTCAATATTGAATATTTTGTATCGATATATCTAATCAAAAATATCGATTTATCGATACTTTTTCAAGAAGCCTAAGTAACGTCCCGCTATCCGCGTGGACCATGGGGATATTGGGAATTTCACATACGAATTTGCCAAACTATACTAGGGGTGTCCACTTAAAATAAAAAATACCGGTATGTATTTATTTTCGATGTAAAACATCGGATCTTAGCATCGATGTTTATCGATATATCGCTTGAAAACATTGCTATTTTTTCAATATCGAATACTTTTCAAAAAAGATTAATATTACATTTTGCCAGTCAAATGCAGAAAGTTTGATGTCTTTGATTTCGTATGTGTGAATGTAGAATAAGAGACCATAGTAACATAGTATACTATACCATAGTATACTTACTAGTAGAGTGATAATAGTGATATTCTACACATTGAGAGTGAACGGTTGATCGACCAAACAGGATAGAATATTTAGCTGCACACTCACAGATGTCACTACCTGTTGATGACATTTATTTAAAATTGAAATCATCAAGTAGTGTTAAAATTTACTTTTGTTTTTATTGTATTCATTAGTCAGAGATATTTTTTTTATTTATTTGTTCGACAAAAAATAAAATAAATATATTAGGGCGCACGGTTGGCGCAGTGGTTGAACGATTGACTGCTGCGCTGCGTGTCGCGGGTTCGATTCCCGCACGGAACAAATATTTGTATGACCTACAGATAGTTGTTCCGGCTCTGGGTGTTGTTTATGTGAGTTTATATGTTTGTAAACGCACCCACGATACAGGAAGAAATTCCTAGTGTGGGGCAACGTTACATAAAAAAAAAAAAAAATGTTCGACATCTCTATAAACATCGATTCAATCCGTTACATCATATGGCAAACATCGATTTAATTCGATATTAAGTGAATATAACTACAGTCTACAGTCGACGACCACCGGTGGTGTAGTTACTTAAGTTTACTTGAAATGATGAGTTTATCTTTTTTTCTACCCGACTTCCCAAAAAGGTGGAGGTTTCTCAATTCGACCGAATAAATATATTTTTTTATGTGTGTTCGCGGATAAATTCGTCGTTTATGAACCGATTTTGATGATACTTTTTTGTTGGAAAGGAGATATCCCAAGGTTGGTACCACGATAAGGAAACCAGGATCTGATGATGGGATCCTAGAGAAATCGAGGAAACTCCTGAAATATTAAAGGCATACATATAGCGATTTTGGTATCTTCATCAATTATGCACTCAGAAAGTATCATTTGGTGAAGTGAAACTGATGAAGAAGACCACAATGGCCACTGGAACTCCGAAATAAAGCAATGTATCCTAGTCGTGTTTGGGATTATTGAAATCGTCATGAGATGTACTTTGGCTATAAATGATTTTTATGTGAATTGAAGGTACCTACCAAAACTAAAAAGAGAACAAGCATACATACATAAGACTGATAAACACACTACCCTCCTTCGGCAGTCGGGTAAAAAATAAAAAGCTCATCGAATAACAGAAAAAATTTGGGTACAAAAGACATCGACTTCGGAAAAGACAGTTATTTTTAGTTCTGTAGTGTTTTGTTTTGGAAGCCGGTTTGATTTTTTGTTAAAAAGCTTTTTAGAGAGCACCATTACGAATGTTCACTGAACAGGGTTGAAAGTCCCGTTAACTCCATTGAAAATGAAAGATCCTACGACCAGTCGGTTGTTGTCAGGTAGGCAACTGTCCTATGTTTGTTATCGGGCCGATGTATAAAAAAAATTTGAAAATTAATATAAAACGGTTATTTTCTCTTCACAAGGACGAAAGTTACCTTGCAGTTTAATTATGGGATTAATTTTGTGAAAGATATGTTCAAATCGCGCCGAGAACTTTGATTGTGCGATGTGGGATTTGTGTGACGTCACGTCATTTTGTATTTCATGTGATGGTGCCTATAGATGCGGTAAGTATTTTCATTAGATTCATCATATCTCCAGAATTTCGCTAGCAAATTAAATTTACCCAAAGCCCGGTTACGCACTACATCCGATCCGTGTCCGTGAAATTTCGGTTCCGAAACCGTGGTAATTCTTGTAGGGAAGCTTACGCACTACATCCGAACTCTATCCCTCTTAATCTGTCATAATTCAGAACATTTTGAACTTGGAACTCAAATCACGGATCGGATGTAGTGCGTAACCGCCCTTAGATTTACGATCAGAGTTTGCCCATCTGTGTTGAGCTCGATTCGTGGTTAGGTTAAAAGAGTTAATTCAGAGTAAGTATTAAAAGTCGGGGCTTAGTTATTTTGTAAGATTCGGTAGTACCTTTTCAGATTTGAATAAAAATGTAGTTTTTGATACGATTTTCAATATTGAATATTTTGTATCGATATATCTAATCAAAAATATCGATTTATCGATACTTTTTCAAGAAGCCTAAGTAACGTCCCGCTATCCGCGTGGACCATGGGGATATTGGGAGTTTCACATACGAATTTGCCAAACTATACTAGGGGTGTCCACTTAAAATAAAAAATACCGGTATGTATTTATTTTCGATGTAAAACATCGGATCTTAGCATCGATGTTTATCGATATATCGCTTGAAAACATTGCTATTTTTTCAATATCGAAAAACTACATTGTCCAAACTACATTTTTATTCAAATTCAATTTACCAGCAGAATATATAACAGAATTCTAAGCCGTAAAAGATAGGAACGAACGGAAAATAACTGTATTGTCTGACTAGAATGTTTTGTGTGTGGTGCGTGTGTGTGTATACGGCGGCCATCATGCGTCACTCGTCAAAAATTACTATAACCTATTATTGAGCCAGACTGAACTAAATAAATTATTATTTTAAAACCGAAAATGTCAAAATTTTACCGATATCGATATTTTTCTTCGATATATCGAGGTCGATATTGCTATTTTAATAAATATCTATACATCGATAAATTTTATCACCTCCGACATCCCTAACGTTACTACCCAATGACGTCTGACCCCCGTCCCGCACGTACGTACTACCCACGCTGCCTTACTTCCCCCGCGCCCGCGGATCAGCGGAGTGTCACTTGTACGAATTTGCCAAGCTATAGTTAGCTGTACTTGGTTAAAGTAATGTGAACTTAGTTTTTTAGAGTTCCGTACCCAAAGGGCAAAACCGGGACCCTATTACTAAGATTCCGCGGTCCGTCTGTCTGTCTGTCACCAGGCTGTATCTCATAAACCGTGATAGCTAAGCAGTTTAAATTTTCACAGATGATGTATTTCTGTTGCCGCTATAACAACAAATACTCCCATACAACAAACGTGATTTTTTCTCCGTTTTTTGCCGAGAATGGTACGAAATCCTTCGTGCGCGAGTCCGACACGCCGGCCGGTTTTTTATTTAGTTATGCTTATCATCACGTCTGCGGAGTCTCGCTGGCTTATTTAATTTAACCCTGTGTACACCGTTTTTATCCTTACCTTTTAATAATTAACAACAAATATTACCTATTTGTTCGATTCACGATATAGTCCTAACAGCTCAACTAATTTAAAAAATATAGAGGATTTTAAGTAACTATAATGCTCGCAAAACTTCTGGACCGTCCTGAAGTTGGCTTTCCGATGCGTAAGGCACGAAACGGTGCTGTTTTTGTATGAGATTTACTACTGCGCAGCCATTGTAGCCAACTTCAAGGTGGCCAAGAAGTTTCGCGAGAACCATAACTTTAGTTGCAAGCACTATCACAGTTACTATTTTCAAAATATCAAGTAATTTGAAGGGCTGTTAAACAAGATTTTTGAAAAATTAGCCGGCCCCGACTTACAAATGGTCCTTGTTTCGAAACCAGGCAGGTGCCTTACTTTGTGTAATTAATTTGTTCACTACTGCTCACAAAGCAGTGAAGGAAACGTGGTGTCGTGTGGAAACTGGTATATCCTAGAGCTGAAAGTTCGAAGACATGATACCAGTGAGGAATGTAACGTAGATAACGATTCCGCACTGGGCCCGCGAGGTGGATTATGGCTTCATACATCGTGGAGACAGGAAGGCTGTGTCCCAGCAGTGGGAATACCAATACCATAGGCAGATTATGCTAATTATGAGATTTAACATATACCTCTTCTATGCATTATACTTAATTTCCTTTGTAATCGATGTACACTTGTTTAAAACTTATGCTATTGTTGTGATATCGGACCAGTGAGATTGTAAAACAAAGTAGAATAAAGTTTTTAATAAGAAAGTCTGGGGTTTCAATTTGTATTCATATTACTCATATTTAGGGCTAATGTTTCAATAGTGTGATAATTTAATTGAAGAATAACACTGTTTGACATATTTCTATACAAAAGCGGCCAAACCGCCATTTTTAATCCGCGAAGGAAAGAAGAAGAATACTGTTTGACATATTTCTGTACAAAAGCGGCTAAACCACCATGTTTAACCCGCGACGGAAAAAGAGGGGTGTTATAAGTTTGATGTGTGTTTGTGTATCTGTCTGTGGCACCATAACTCCTAAACGGATGAACCGATTTTCATTTAGAGTTTTTTTTTTAGAGGTGAATCGAGAGTTTTCTTAGCTATGTTTGATTGAATCAGACTGCTAGATGCAAGATATCGTGTCATAATTACATGTTCAATAGATGTCGATTTATGCGTGTCTACTACTAGATAAAATAAGTAGCATGAAATAAAAATGTGTCGGGGGTTTTTGAGTTTTACTTGTAAAAGTCTGGTAAAAGTTAACTATTAAAAATTTGGGCCTTGTCCCATTATTGTGTATTCAATAAAAATATCTTCTTTCTCTCCAAAATTGGGGTATATAACCGTTTTTCGTGTTTATAGGACGTAGATCCACGCGATACACAATGAATTCTCTTGTCGCTAATTAGTGGCACACGAAAGGTAGTCAAGCGTGAATAGGTTAGTTCTAGGCAAGCGTGCTACGCCGTCGACCGTCGACCATATCATCGCTTACCATCAGGTGAGATAGTGGCCAAAGGCGAGCTATAGCATTAATAAACAAGAAAAAATTAAAAAAACCACGACACATTTTTATTTCATGCTACATAATTTATCTAATAGTAGACATGCCTTGATCTAAAATCTTTTGAACACATAATTATGATAATTATGACACGATATCTTGCGAAAATACTTCGATTCAAACAGAAAAACGGCCCATAGTTTTAGAATGCCTGAACAGATTTTCATCAAACATAGCACTCTCGATAAAAACACTGTTCAAACAAAAAAAAAACGAAATCAAAATCGGTTCATCCTTTTATATGATGCCATAGACATATACACAGGGACACACGTCAAACTTATAACACCCCTATTTTCCGACGCTGGTTAAAAATAAAAAAAAAACCTCTTCGGTCAAGAATATTGCGATCAATGATAGTCGTTAGAACTTACTGGCGGCGCATCTTCATCGTATCAATGATTCCAAAATTAAATATAAGAGCAAGATCCCAAGACCTTACCACAAAGTATGTAAGCGGCGGCGCGGCGCAGACAGAGTCCACTACGAACAAAGCGCCATTTTGCACGCACACATTGACATTACGATTATACAGGGATTCATGGGCAATATTTGCTGGATATTTGGCATCAAGCAGCAAACCCATTTTTCACAGGTTCCGCAGGGTGTCGGATGTTAAGAATTTCACCATCCCCTATGTGCCCGTGGGTGTCGTAAGAGGCGACTAAGAGACATACCAGAGAATGGACAGCAGTGTTCTCTGTGCACTTCATAACAAACTGCGATCACCAACCCAAGCATGGCGATTACGGCAAACCCCCTCCAAACCGATGAATAGTGCAACAAAGAAATGGCCCTTAGTATCCGGCGGCCCGTCGACCCTTGACTACGGTTACCGTAACCTCGACCGCTACCGTAGTACGGTAGCGGTCGAGGTTACGGCGTGGCAAGGGGTGCGAAGAATCCCCGGATGGGTTCCGGCTACCAGAATACAAACAGATGAAGTGTCTGTACAAAATCGCCACCATGTCAGTCCGACTTCAGAATCAGACTTCGGAACCTATCTTTCTGCAGCGAGGTGTGAGACAGGGAGACGTCATATCTCCAAAACTGTTCTCTGCTGCACTGGAGGATGTCTTCAAGGTTCTGGACTGGAGAGGGCTGGGCATTAACGTCAATGGCGAATACATCAGTCACCTTCGGTTTGCCGACGATATAGTAGTCATGGCTGAGACCATGGAAGACCTCAGTACAATGCTCGATAATCTCAGTAGAGCTTCCGAAAGAGTGGGTTTAAAAATTAACATGGACAAAACCAAAGTGATGTTGAATGCCCATGTTGCACCCACTCCTATCAGTCGGGGACTCTACACTCGAAGTTGTGAAAGATTATGTCTCCCTGGTTCAAACGGTCCAGTTAGGTCGGTCCAACTTCGAGAAAGAGGTCGAGAGTCGAAACCGACTCGGCTGGGCAGCGTTCGGGAAGTTGCGCAGTAATATCTTTTCGTCCAACTTATCAAAGTGTCTCAAGACGCAAGTCTATGACCAGTGTGTGTTGCCAGTGATTACTTACGGCACAGTGACGTGGTCGCTCACAATGGGCCTCATCAGGAGGCTTAAAGTCGTCCAAAGGGCAATGCAGAGGGTACATCCGCAAGAGAACAGACATTGCCCGAAGAATTACTAAACTTAAGTGGCAATGGGCAGGGCACATTGCTCACAGAACGGATGGCCGTTAAGGCCGAAAAGTTCTTGACTCGCGACCGCGTACTGGAAGACGCAGCATTGGAAGGCCTCCATCTAGGTGGAGCGACGTCCTGGGGGGTGACCATAAGCTCATAGAGCAAGGTTATTTTGAGTGTGCATACGGGACAAATTTATATGAGTTGTATACATCTGTTCCTTTTTCACAATCAAACCATGATAGTTTTGACACGTCATGGTACGGGGGCTGGTCAAGGCTTCGGGAGCCCAGTGGATGCGAAACACACAAGACCGATCAGTGTGGTGACGCTTTGGGTAGGCCTATGTCCAGCAGCAACGTCGTGGACGTCTTTCGGCCGATATGATGTAATTCTTGAATTATTCACTAAACATTTGTACAAAAGGTGGTCATAGTCAATCTGTAGATTTGAGGTGTGTTCTATTTTTGTACATAGTTTTAAGAATGGTTTCATGATTGGGCAACAACCCTATAGCTTCAAATGTGGTCCTGGTATTATGCCATCCATAATCTACCATAGGTTCCCAACCTCTGATGTTGATAAATACGTTCTACATCATACTTTTAGCTATAGTTGTTTAAAATACATTACCTCCATAGGATATGTGTCACTTGTTATTGTGAATTGTACTTACCATTGCTTAATATTAATGTTTGGGTACGAATAATACATGTAAATCTATTTGGAAGCATAATTATGTATTTATAAATTGCGAAGTGTCTGTAATTCTATGTTGGGTTATTGAATTCTGTATTTTGTAGTTTGATTTAGTATGGCTGTAATTGAATGAACATGATATGTAACCTTGTTGTTACACATAATAGTTGTTCCGTACTGTTCTTTATTTTGTAAACATTCTAAATATTAGTAGTTTTCTGAGAGTGTCTTATCAATTGTGTGTAGTAAGAACTAAATTACGGTGGATTTGAAACGTCCCGCCATCGTCTCTTTGGATACTCGCTAACCAATCCGAACGGCGAACCACAATGCAGCGCCATCTATGAGGCAACTTTTGAAAGCATTCGTTTTTTTTCTTTAAAAAATGGATTGTCTACGCACGTCGAACGAGCGGCGGACCTCTCCGCGCCCTTTTTTTTGTTATCCCGGTTTTCTGGTGGTTTAGTAGTGCTCCAGGTGAACAATTTGAAGGACTTATGCCTATGGACTTGTTTTGATGACGATATCGTGTGTGTGAACGGCTGGATCCAGACCCTCGCTGCCTGATACGACGCCGAGCCCGAGGAGCGCGAAGCAGTATACCTACGGAGGCGAGAGGTGAGTGCTTTTCGAATCCACTGTTCACAAATCTTCTACACATAGTAATACTGTGTAAGGCGATGCCTGTTTAATTTTTACAAAGATGGTGTGGAACCAACTTTGTGTTGGGTCCTTTTTTAAATGGTGCCATCTTGTACGATACTGTGGACCTCAAGGGGTGTTGTCAATTTTTGCAGACTAGGTGGACTTGATGGTTATCTTTAACCTTATGTGTTTGTCTAAATGTTTCAGAACTAAGTCGGGCTGAAGAAACAGTTCCGCAATGCAGCATATTGTATTCAGGGTTTGTCGTGCATTCTGCCTCTGCAGTGTTACTTATGTTTGTAAATGTGTTTTGAAACAAAGACGGGCTGAGGCAGTAGCTCTGCAGGGCAGCAGAATGCATGACGGAGTCTGAATGCATTCTGCCTCTTTAATGTTTCTTATATTTAAGAATACCTTAGTTCTTTTAGTTATTAAGTCATAATGGTTATAGCTCGATAGGAGTTAGACTAATAAGATGTATTGTTTATTTTGTGTATTCTGTGTATTTATTCAGTTTCTTTTTTTAGGAATTAGTGAAATAAAATTCATTGTTTATTTTGTGAACAGAATTTTATTCAGTTTCTTTCCATCGGTGTTACTCAAATAAAATTCATTGTTTGTTTTGATTTGATGATTTTATGCGAGTTCTTTTCAAGGGGTAACGTGTACTGTTATTATGTTTGTCGGGTTTAGTCAATAGTACGGACGTCAAAACAAATCACGAGCACGCCACCTGTCGGCAAATCAAGAACAACTACGCCGTGGCGCGCTTTCTCTAACGACCTGCGTGGTGGGGACACAGAATATAGTAGTTGAGTACTGACCGCCCTAGAGCTTAGACGTTGTAGAATCAGTATCGATCCGTAATATTGGTAAGCAAGATTGTAACTGTGAATTATTGAGATAAACCCAGTGTATCGAATAATTTGTGTTATTTCATTTGCACGACTGTACCCACCGACCTGCCCATACACGATGTCTTAACCTAAGGGAATACATCCTGACTTCCCGATGTTTTGCATCTATCGGCCAGCCCTGATGCGACATGTTTTAATTTACACTTAGTGTTTTACTTTTGGATTTGAGTTTTAACACTTGTTATGTAAAGGTGAGTCCAGATTAGGTAACATGTTATGTATAACTTATGCTATACAAGTCTACATTAATAAAAATATGTTATATAACACGTCTACACTAATAAAATACGTTATATAACTAGGTTTTATCACAGTTTTGTTACATAGTCTGGAATCACCTTAAGAGTTTTCAGAGATAGTTTTTGGTTTCCTTTATACTTTACCGATGTATTGTAACTGCTAATCTGCTTGTCTTTCATAAAAAAACAAAGCATCTGGCAAGGGACCAGATTAAGTATATTAAAAGGTGTCTAAAGAATAGAGGACAAAGATGTTAGGAAAGTGATACTCAACGACTTTCATCTCTTGCCCACCAGTGGACACGCGGGCATGAGAAGAATGCTGACCTATATAAAAAAATACTATTTTTGTTGTCAAAAATTATGTAAAAAAATGTGATCAATGTCAGAAGCATAAATAAATAGTCCAGGTGGCAGAGCCAATGGCAATCACGACAACTGCTCATTCAGCTTTCAATAAAATCTTCTTAGACTTTGATTGCGTCCAACATTCAAATTTCAATTGACTTATTCGCTATACACTATACCCATCCCTTTCCAGCACATACCACGCGAGTGAATGAGAAGATTTGCCCCGCCATTTTTGTAAAAGTTACTTCGGAATCGCACCGCACCGCGTGCGCAATGGCGACGGCCCGCTCCGTTGAAAAATATTGATAACTTTGGAATTACCGCAGTTTTCGCATGTAATAAGACTGATTATATCAACAATTTGTGTTTGTGTTTTAGGTGTGATGACAGTAACCTGCAACCCAGGCGCTCTTGAATCCTGGTGAAGTGATACGGTGCACCGACGACGCGACCACGAGGTCTCGCTTAGGTTTGTGCATCCTTCCATAATTATTTTCGGGTTGTATTCTGTTGTCCCACACCCCCGCAACTCGACGTACCTATCGCCAAGCGTTTGTCAATCGCTTTGCTCCGTATCGCAGATACTATCCATTAAACCAGCCCTTCGCATCACCAGACTTGGTAGAACCATTAGACAAAGACATCAACATTTTTTCTATATATTGACATTACAATGCGAGCTGTCCAATTATATATGTGCTTATCCGCTCGTCACGAGATTCATTGCCTCGGCGCTTTTCTGGTGGTCGACACTATTGAATCTGGCTTTCAAAAGTTTCAGTGGTTGAGAATAGTGCGGTGGGATAGTCCCAAAAAAAAAACAAGTCTGTGAGGTTGTATATTAAAATGAAATAAACTTTAAAAGGGAAATCATATTACCTAATTCTTTACATATTTTCTAGGAAATTAAAACTTCAACAAAGGTAAAATAAGTAATGGTGAAGGAACATTGATCAGAGTCGAAGACGCCAAAGATGCGCGCATTCGATCTTCGAATTTTCGAAGACGATCTTATTTTCTATAAGGCTATAAAATTACATTGTGAAGTCAGGCGTCAAAATCTACGTAATATTCGCTTCGGCTCTGCATCAATGTGCCTTAACCCTAACAAATTGATCTTAAAGCAACTATCGAAAAGATTGCCCGTTATTACCGAAATAATAGAAAAAACCATTGTGTTTCGCGTTGATCCACGTCTTAAACACACGAAAGATACAGGGCCAAAGAACACTGATGATAGGCGTCGGTATAAAAATGTAGAAAGAATATTGGTCCCTACCTCCATAACGTAAAGTCGAATCGAGGCGACGAGGTGTCAAATTCTGTTGAAATCGGTCGCAAGTCTTTGTTTGTTTATCTAGAGAGAAATGTCTATAATACTTTATGGAGACAGGGGTCAAAATACTATGCACATGTTTTGTCTAACGCGTCGCTTTCAAAGCAAAGCTGTATATATGTATATATAAGCTATCTCAGTGTGTTTGTTTCGTCTAAGGCTTCTGCTTGAAGGAAGCCACAATAGTGACCTGCATGACGGGCTCCTTCGTGTTAGTGACGCTCAGATCGATCTCAATACGACCCTTCTCGAAGGGGAACACGCTGGGGAAGTTCTCTGTCGGGGCTGTTATGTTCGTTATGCTTTGGTAGCCCTAGAAATAAAGAGGGATACTGTCATAGTCATAGACTATAAATTCCAGAACTGGGACTTTTTTTAAGTGACGAGTGGCACCCGGACTTTTGGGGAAAAGACCAGGGAGTGTGGGGCTATAAAGTCACTAAAAACACCCCTGTGATCACCATCAGCTCTTGGAAAGGGCCCCGTTACCTCTTGTAAGACCACTCTGGCACCCCCTCTGTGCAACGCCTGTTAGGGCACGTCCCTGTACAGAAAGAGAAGCGACAGGGATAGCCCTCTCACGATCCTGCTCGTTGGCCTCCTTCTGGATGTCACTGAAGCATGAAGGCTACGACAGAACGCGTGAGTTTAGAAGACAGCAGAGGCTCCAGACTAGTGACATTCTATCATCGAAAGCGTCACGAAAGCGATTGGAAAAACTTCGATGAAGAATACACTAGATTCCCGGTCAGCGCTTCAAACACGGGCCGAACATTAGGGCCACAAATACGGTTGTGGCCCTATTTCAAATTAGTATGGTCCAATCATAGCCAACATTAATACGTTAAAAATGCCGCAATGTGCGTTCAAAAACTGTGCAAATAACCACCGTAACATCTTGATTTTGGAAGGAATATGTTTTTTCTGTAAGTTTATATCATTAAGTGTTTTTCATAAAGTAAAAACCGAATTAAATAGTAAATAAGAATCAATTACCAAATATTATGATTGTTTGACCAACGTTTGCGTCGAAAAAGCGAACGCGCCAATTATTGTAACAAACATCGACTGTTCTGGAACAGAGAATGCATGGAGTAGTTTGCTAAGTTTTTTTTTTAGCTTTCCTAGTTGTCCATTCCGCTGTGTAGAATGGGTATCTAATGTCGCAAAAGAAAGAGGAGAAGCCTTTTAAATATTCGAAAATTTGTTCGATTCATTTTGCTTGACTCGACATAACTGAAAACACGCAAAGGCGTATATTACTAAAAACAGCGGTGCCCAAATTACACCAAAGAAAACGAAATAAAGTAACCCCGAAATTTCCTACATAGTGTTTTTAACTTAATTGCTGAAATTTTAAGCTTCATTTTATAATGAATATGTTTGTACCTACTTATATAACTGTCTTTTAATTTTCAAGTTTTCAAGCAAACCCTACCCTAACTACCTCCCTAACCTACCTACCCCAGCTACCCGCCCACGTATATATATATATATACTTTAAACGGTTTCTTTATTCGAGTGAACAAAACAAAAAAATAAATAATCAAATCGATCCAGCCGTTTTTGAGTTTTAGCGAGATCAACGAACGGCAATTGATTTTTATAATATAGAAAGATAGGTGAATAAGGGTGTGTGGCCATTTGAGTGACTTATTTTCGTTCCTGATTCTTTATATAGTATTTTTATAGATCGATGATATAATAAAATAATAAAACGTTTCGACTCCACTCATTCCTTGTCCAAGCAGCGAGCTCGGTCATGAAATTTTATTTCTTTTTTTGACAGATTGTAATTTAGACTTTAAAATACAAATTTAGTCTTACACGCAAGTGTAAGACTAAATTTGTATTGAGCTCATAATTTTTTTATTGCTTTTTGTACAGTTTTGTGAATGCAACATTAAACATTACATTTAAGGTTGAATTTGCATTAATGTATATTTATTTGAAGTAGAATTTTTAAAATTACGTTCTTTTTTTGAAAACAATTGGCGTCAGTTTTAAGGATAAGTTTTGTATGGGATCCTATATCTAGTGTATTCTTCATCGAAGTGGAAAAATAACAAAAATGTATGGGAATGTTAATTGCTATCGAAATGTCACGTGATCGATCCCTTACATTTTGGCAATTCGATAATCGCCATCGCTGATAGAGCCTCTTCATTCTTGTTTTGAAGGCTGACTGTTAAGGTGAGTACCTATACACTAGAGCACATTTGCAAGCAAATCAATGTAATGTAACGTTCTTATGAATGGTACAATACAAACAAATTCTCACTTTCCTAAAGCATTGCCATGTAATGTAACGTTCTTGTTCAGTTGGAACTGAAGGTCTTGTAATGCAATGTTCGACGCTGCGTTCGAAGTAATGCTCACGGCCACTGAGCATTTACGTATACGTTACCCTAACAAGAAAGTGGTTCCTACAGTTATATGAGTGAAACATACAACTAGTGCGTAATCTGCTGTGAATGTGCGCCACAGTCGTCGCATTTTTTTGCTACTTTTCTACCTCAGTGTACCCTGAGTACACTACACGTTTCAACCAGAATAGAATAGAATAACTTTATTTTATATAATTAATTTTACAGTTATATGCCGCCAAGTACGTGCAATACTATTTTACAGTTTTACACATGTGTCTTACTAAAAGATCTAATTGCAAAGTAAATAAGGCTCAGCTCAGGCATGAACTGGCTCACGCTACACAGCTATCTTTGATAATTTAGATGACAGGAATACGAGGAGGGACCATTCGCTTGGAGAGTGGTTTGCCTCTTTGTTGTTTACATATACCTATAATCAGTATCACCAGCTCGCAGACTCGTTAACATAGAATTATGATGGTTTGGTTTTCGTGAGTAAAGTTAAGAAAGTCATCGTTATGTATGAATCCGTCGCTTTTATGTAGTCATTCGAATTTGGTCGGATAACCAGCCGTTGTTTACATGTTTAGTTTTTTGTTTAAATTTACTTAATGCGAAACATTCCACGCTGAATATTTTCACTATATGTTTTTTGACTAAATGCACTTATTTGTGGGTTACACCTACGTATCTTGGGTTGAGTCGGTTTCTTGTATTTTGCTGTCAAAGTTATGACACCCTCGTTTTGAATTTGAGAAATATTATTCGATAACGCAAGCACGTATGCATTTGAAACTTTTAATGGTTATTACAAGCGTCAAGATGGACTGAATACAGTTTTCATCTAGCTTATACATTTTCTCATTTAGGCGCTCCGAATTTATTTCGGGTTTTCAAAAAAGCGTGATTACTTAAAAGTTATTTAATTTCTTAAATCTGATTCCGGCACAAATACGCACATATAAAGAGCTACTCGTGTATGTTTATTCTACAGGCGCACATACAATGGTTTTAGACACACTCGATTCTGCAAAACGTTACTCCATCAGGAAATGCAATATCTCGAAAACCTGATGACGCACCAATTATGTTTCCGGCGCACATTTTTGCACAACTATAAGCTCTCTGCCCATGCACAATATTTTTCACTTCGATCATTCGTTTAGAAATTTCCTGCTGGAACAACGTTACTCCAGCAGGAATCGTTTTATCCGTTTTATTTTTCAAAAACGACGAGACGCACAATTTTTTCATGTGGCGCACATTCACAGCAGATTAAGCACTAATTATACGTTCCACTCATATCACTCTAGGAGCCACTTTCTTGTTGGGATAACGTACACAGCATTTACCTGTAACACTTCTTTATATCTTGCGTTAATTATTGACCTCACTCCACATCACCGGCGCTCGTGCTTTTGCTCGATAAAATGTTACACCAAAACGCTGGTTGGTTTTTGAATTCAGGTTGTGACAAAACATCGAGCGTCATGTTTGAAGTGTGGTTCGAGTAAATTTCAAAACAGAGATTGCCCGATGTTCTGTTACATGTAAATGCTCTAGTCTTTACTCACCTTTAGGAAACACAGATACTGGCAGACAGTTCCATACTCAGGCTACTTCATCCATATATTTACTGCTCGATTAAAATAACTGTGCTCGCTGTCACTTCACTCTGACAATCGAAGCACGCCATTGGCGCACGGGGTGAATGCGGGACGCCGCGCGAGCAGGCGTGAGTGGGGTTGCAATCCAGTGATTTGAGCAGTTATTTTGACCTTGTAGTAGCTTTACTTACAGGAGGTAAAGGACACACCAACCCGGCGTTCTTGAGGGCGCCCCCAACGAACGGTTCCTTGTTGACCAGGTCGCAGAACTTGTGGCTCATCTCCACGAAAGAGCGCCGGTACTCGTTGTGCAGGAGCTGACTTATGCTTACTTTGATCTGCAAACACATACACACATGACATTAAACCGCTATGCTCCGAAGCGTTAGACAGAGAGAGATATCGGAAACCCACATTTCAGCAGTAATATTTAAGTCCCGTATAATAGAGGCGACTCTATTGCCAGCGACAAAGTCAAAGCCAAATCTGCAATTTTCAAAAATCAAACAAGCAACATTCATATGGGTTAGTGGCTCACGCTCACCCAAAGCCTACTACTATGTATATTATATATTACGTCCAACTATGCGTTAATTAAGGCATTAAAAATGCACGTTGGCTACATTTAGGTACAACGCTTTAGTGTCGCGTTAATAACATACACAACCTTGCCTGTAGCTAAGTTGACAATCTACAATCGACAACGCTAGTAGAAAACGAATCAATGTATGGGAATAACACTTCTGAACGTTAAGTCACATGGTCAGGCCATACAAATAGAAGGCGTTAACGATTGTAGAAAGAGATTCGGTACAAAACGTTTGTAACTTGGCTAGGGGGCTGAACTGTCGAGCGATTATCTATATATATAAAAATGAACCCCTATTTCTCCTGGTCACGCTATAACTTGGGAACGTTTTTACCGATTTCGCTAATTCTGTTTCTTTTTGTGTTTGTTATTGTCAGGAGAAGGTTCCTAGATAGAAAAAAAAAGAACAAAAAATAGTAGGTAGGTAGGGTAGGTATGTAGCTTGGGTAGGTGTGTAGTTAGGGTAGGTAGGATAGGTATGTAGGTAGGGTAGGTAGGTAGGGTAGATAGGATAGGGTAGGGTAGGTAGGTAGGGTAGATAGGATAGGGTAGGGTAGGCAGTTGACGGGAGCGGAGCCGCTGGCACAGCTACCTATACAATAATTATGCGATTCTTATACAATATCAAAGACATGGTTCAGATTTGAATAATTCTGAAAACTCCATAATTTTATAAACTCCAATTAATGCTTTCTCATACGAACACTTCAGTGTCGTAATAATGCAATTCCGAAAAACTCACTCCGTATAGGGTTACCGTGGTAATCCACGGTAACCCTATACGGAGTGAGTTTAGTGAGTTTTTCATTGCAATTGTAGACTCGCTCCGAGTCTATGGAATAAAGGTATATGGGACTTGACCTAGCATAACTGCTGAAATGTTGATGTCACATTAGGTAGGTACACTTTTACAAAATCCTTTGGGGAAGAGGAATACTTATGAAATATAACGTTTTCAAATCTAACCGTAATATTGTTAGTCCATGTGTCCAAAGTGGTGCCCAGCACATTGATATAGTACCGCGACTTCCTGCTGTATCGTCGTACGTTCGCCGTGCCGTTATACAAGTACTTTGGATTTAAATACGAAAAGTTCGCCCTCTCCGGAATAACTTCCATGCACTGAAATTAAATGACAGAATATACCAACAGCCTGATTGCGTAATGAATTCAGCAAGGCAAAGAGTATGAAAATCGAGCAATCACATAGACGGAAATCCACATAGCGTCTTTCATCTCGCATGTTTGTCGTTTGTCTTACGGTTGCAAGTGACGTGACTAATGAGTACTCGTATAAGGTCTCGGGTTTGATTCCCAGTCCCAGGTCAGGCAAAAAGTGATATCGGGTTCTTTAGGAATTTCTCAGTAGCATTCCGGTGTTTGGAAGTTGGCGCACAAAAACACAAAAGTATTTATTTATTTAATAATTAATGTACACACACACAGTATAATGTATAATACATAAAGACAACACATCAAGACAATAGAGTACAAGGGAACTGCTTATTTCTTAAGAAATTTCTGCCAGCAGACCCGCGAAAAGGAAAAATGGAAAAGAAATGTAGACAATAGTGTGTGAGAACAGGAAAATAAAAAAGTGAACGACTTAAACTAAGATATAAAAATTAGCGCACCTACACGAATAGTGTAATAGTGGATATACAAATATAAATACATAATTGTAAAATATATAGATACTTATGTATAATATATAAATACATAGTATATGAGTTTTGTTTGCGCACACTCGTGTGCTACAATAACTCCTGCGCCGATGACTAGACTCCATTGAAAATGGCCACCGTAGCAAAAATTTGGGCTGGAGGACTATTATTATTATTAGTATCTGGGAGACCGAGCTCTGCTTCGGTGAAAAAAGAGAAAACTTTTTTTCCAAAAATTATATGACATTTAAAAACCATCACCAAGAAACAACAAAACATAAAATTAAAAAACTAACGAAAATAAACAAGAAAAGACGCATTTGCTGGGGCACGTACCCTCTACCTTGGGTGTAGTGGGCCACCGCGTTTATCATTAGGCTATCCAGACGGGCAGAAGAGACGACAAAATTACGAACTACATTGTGCGGGCTATTTCTTTTTGCGTGAAAATACGGAGAAATAGTAGTAGTAGTTTTTGCAAAGAATGAAATTGTCATAGGCCCTAAAATATTTCTCCCGGGATTTCGTGGGTAAAAAGTTTTGTACGACGTTGTTAGCTTTATTGTTTCAGGAGTAAATACATTGTCACTTTCATAACTCGACGTAGAACTCATTATTTTTGCAAAATACAATAAAATATGTACTGAATACAAGAACAGAGACGTAATTCGCCCGCTTTTGTTTTTTTTTTTGGTAAGCGCGGATCCCCGGATGTCTTTGGTACCTATTGTTTTCTGTGTTCCGACACCTACTTCGGAATAGAAGTTTTTTTTCGCTTTACAGTGTTGTTTTGGAAGTCGGTTTGTTTTTTTGTTAAAAAGTTTTAAATTTATCTCTTTTTAGTTTTGATAGGTACCTCCAATTGCCATAAAATATATAGCCAAAGTACATCTCATGACGATTCCAATAAGCCCAAACACGAATAGGATACATTGTTTTATTTCGGAGTTCCAGTGCCTACCTGCCGGCATCATCATCAGATCAGTTCGATGGTACCATTTTCATCAGTACTATGAATTTATAAGTATTTACATTTATTACAGTATTTGCATCATAGCAGTTTAACTATTCGAGATATCTTATACCCATGACATATTTAGCATAAAGAAATTCCATTGGAATCTGCGATCTTCTTCACCAGTTCCACTTCACCAAATGATATTTTATGAGTGCAAATTGCATTGTTGATGAAAATACCAAAATCGCTATATGCATATTTGAGGAGTTCCCTCGATTTCTTCAAGATTCCCTCATCAGAGCCTGACCTGACGACTAAATGGGAAGTATACCCTTTCAAACAAAAGAAGAATTTTCCAAATCGGTCCAGGCTTCTTTGAGTAATCGGGGAATATACCTACATAAAAAAAAAGATTCCGACGAATTGAGAACCTCTTCCTTTTTTTTAAGTCGGTTAAAAAGAGCTATTTTGCTCCCACTTATAGAGGAACAAAGCGACACTTTTCGAATAGAAGGGATGAAACCGAATTTACCCAGATATGAGACCTAAGCTAGATCGAATTTTCGCCCCCGAAAACTCCTACATTGCATAATTTATTGAAATCGTTAGACGCGTTATCGAGAACGTGATTATTATACTTAAGGTATATACAAATATTACTCTTTTAATAGTATAGGATAGGATTAAGCCAATTTGGACATTTCTGAGCCTAACGCGGGCCCATTGGTCGGATCAGAGACTGCTTGTGTAAATGGAATATCCTTGCCCAATCCCAAACACAGTGCCAGTGCGGAGCCCCTTCATAGGATATGCATAACCATTGAGGCCACATATTGGTAGGACAACGTTTGAGTAAAATTTGCACGAAAATTAGAAGAAGCCAGAACATTGAAGTTAAGTAAAGGTGAGTATATAAAAAATACACTAGAGCATTTTCGCGAGCATTACAATGTAATGTAAAGTTCTTACGAATGTTACAATACAGACTAATGCTCAGTTTCCTAAAACATTTCCATATAATGTAAATTTCCTTGCGAATGTTCGAAGCTGCGTTCGACGTAATGGTCACGGCGAATGAGCATTTACCTTGTAACAATTCTTTGCGTTCATTATTAACCTCACTCCACGTCACCCGCGCTCGTGCCTTTGCTCGATAAAATGTTACACCAAAACGCTCGTTGGTTTTTAAAATCAGGTTGTAACAGGTCATGTTCGAAGTGTGGTTTGAGTAAATTTAATAACAGCGAATGCTCGATGTCCTGTTACAAGTAAATGCTCTAGTCTAAGTAAGTATACTCACTTCAAAGAAGCGAGGTAGTCTGATTTATAATATAGGAGCTCGTGTCGATACGTGTTTTTTTGGCCTCTTCTTTCTATAGTAGGAGGTGGCCCACGTCACCCACTTCTTCGCCAATTATGAAATCTGACTTCTCAGTTATCGCAGAGCTACCTACCATTAAGACGACGACAGTCACCAACGTCCTTAAAGGAAAACGCGCACTCGTTTCACACCCGCGTGACACAAAATAAGGTAGTTTTTGTACTGTCTTTCATTATTATTTTAGGACTTAAATAAAGCCTGAGATCAAAATGTAAATTCTTCAATTGTCTTTGAGATGATGGAAATGTGATTTAAATACGCCCGGCGGTTTTGATGCAATTGTAGTTTTTTTGTCCGTGTTAGACATAACTTTACAAATTAATTATACTATGTTATACGCTCAAAATTCAGAGGATCGGATCGGGGACAAATCAAAATCTCGACTAACCGTTTAGACGTGATTGTCATTTTAAAATCAGCTACTTTCAGGTTATCTGCGCCTTAATTTTACATGTTAAAATATAGAAGCCACCTCATAATTGTTTAAAAAATTAGGTATTGTTTTAAAATCCTACTTACTTCAGTGGCAAAGATCCAACACAAAATAGCAAATAACATATATTGAATATGAAGCATGATGGTTCCAGACTGAATATCCCAAAACACGGCTTATGAACCGATTGTTGAAAACATTTGGAATGTTTTTTGAAAAAGGCGAAGTTTAGTAACGATAAGATGACACGGGCTGATTAATGTCAAATTAAATAGTAAATAACTCTGACTTTGCCTACTATTTATGGTAAATTACGTTTTTTTTGTAAAAAAAGCAATTTTACTAAACGCTCCACTTACCCATAAGTGTCTAGTAAATGGATTGGAAAAAACAGTTTTATCTGATTGGCAATTGTTGGAAAACCTGAAATGTTATATAATGTTAAATAGGCCGGAAAACGTTCAAGATTTTCTTGTATATATTGACCATCCATCCCATAATGATTCTTAATTGACGGACTAGGCCACACTCATGGGTAGAATATTCCCGTTTACTTGTCCCGAAAAGTTTGATAATGACAACCATAGTGAAATAATAGGGGTTAAAGTATGAAATTGCCGTTTTATTGTAATAGGTACTTCAAATTGACATAGAACCTTCATGGTTTGAGATTTTTGAGTGAAACTTTTGTCACATGGTACCTATGAAGTTCTTCTTATAAAAAATGTGCAACATTCGATTATCGACTTTCAGTTGTTTTGGAATTCCAGTGCATGGTTCCGAGCCTTCCTGTGAGCGTCGAAGGTATACATGAGTATGGTAGTATTGCGGATCTGTTTCGGCAGCATTTTAGAGTACAATCACCCCTAAACAATGAGTCGCAGCTGCCTGCGCCTGATTCTATTTGTCTGTCACGGTTGCCTTAAACAGAATATCGTATCTTTAATAGTTCTGTTCATGACCAATATTAAGCTTCAATAAATGAAATCAGTGTTATAAAGACTTTATTTATTTATTTATTATATGCTTTATTATACACCACAAAAAACATATAGGACAAACGTTCACAATAACAAGTACAGACAAACTTTGGATGGACTGAACGATAGGAGAAGAACTTAAGACTTTATTAAGTGGAAAGAGTAATAATAGCCCAAAAACCATTCAATACAGCATAAGTCTGTCCTGAAAGCTTTAATAACTATGTAATGAAGCTTTAAACCGCTTATTAGTACATTTTTAATCTGTCTTCATGCGTATGTGTTGCTTGGGCCAGGCGCCGTCGTCGCGCGGCAAGTCGCTGGGCTGGTAATAGTTGCCGCGCACTTCGCCAGTGCTCGCATTCACGCGCCAATTGGCCAGTCGCCGCTCGAAGCGGCCGCCGCACCACTGATCCACGAACACAAACGTCTCTTCGATTGAGCGCTCTGCATAGTGTAGACGGTGACTGACGCCCGTAACTGGCTTTTCTATTAAACTTTTTTCCAGTGCCCTGCAAGGAAGTCGAGTGTTAAAAGAACTTAGATTATTACCTAAATGTTAGATTCCGGTCTGTAGCTTACATACAAGTTACAGACCGGAATCTAACACGGTTATTTATTTATTATTTATTTATTATTATTTATTATATACTTTTTTGGTTAATACATATCTACTCCTTTTACTTCGTTTACAGGTCATAAACGCAATATTTTTAGGGTTCTGTAGTAAAACAACCAGGAACCCTTACAGTTTCACCATGTCTGATCGTCTATCTGTTCAATATATATATATAATATATTATTAATATTATCTATATAAATAGCTTATCACGAATACAAACTTGTGAAATAGAATCTTTCATCAGGTGTTACCCCGTAAAGGTAAAGAGGTGATGGTTTTTGTACTCGTCTGTAACATTGTGTTGGTGGTCGTTGGATAGCTCTTTAAAAAATATCAAGGGTATGTTTAGACCATTAATCGATCCGAGGATACATTTGTGAAATATTATGCTGTATAGTGGTTATTTCTACGAATCAAGTTAGTTGGCAGCCGAAAAAGTTAACTCGGAGTTAGTTGCCTAACACAAGGTTAAAATGACAGTTTGTCAAACAATATTGTCAATATAAATTCATTTTCGCAACTAATTCTGAGTCACAGATCATATAGATAAATAACTGGCTACATTAAGTTCTACAGTTTCGAGTGAAGATTTTCGTGCAAGTGGGCCCAAATGTTTTAAGTTATATGGGCGCCTGTTTACGTTTCTTCATTTTTTGACACCGACTTCCGAAATTGAAGTTATTTTTCACTTTGTAGTGTTTTTGTTTGGAAGTCGGTTGTAATTTTTGTAAAAAAGTTTTTTATTTTTCACTTTTTAGTTGTACATACATAATGGACCAGTTCTATAGGCTAGGTACCTACGCGTATAGTGCCCAAAGTGAAGCTAGAATAGATTAACCCAATAACGTGAAACTTAAACGAAACCAGAGCAATGAGAGTATACCAGGGTGAACTGTTCACACCTGCGTACCCCTTAAGAACGTACCAGTGTGATGTTATGTTATGAAATGGTGTAAACAATAAACAGACATGCGATTGGATCTATCCAGAGTGATTTGCCTTCATTTATTGAAGAGTTCTGATGTATTTCGCCGAAGTTCTTCATCAGATCTTGATGAAAATTAAATGGGACCACATGACAAGCACCCGCTTTTAAATTAAAAAAGAATCATCAAAATCGGTTCGCCCAATAAAAAGTTCTGAGGTAACAAACATAAAAAAAAAAAAAATACAGTCGAATTGAAAACCTCCTTCTTTTTGCGAAGTCGGTTAAAAATACAAAGGGAGAGAAAGGGATAGAAACATTAGAATTGTGTATTGAAAGAGCGAGACTTTTCCAAAAGACATCAACGCGGGACTCAAAATTGTGCTCGTTTACCCCATCCACCATTTTAACTAGATCCCTGCGGTGTCTCATAATCTGATTAAATTAAAAATAATTTTCGTACTGTTTACTTACCGATGAAAAGTTATGCCATCCTTTTTGTAACTAGATGTCTTGGCATGTTTCCCATACCCCTTTACGGCGCATGAGGGCATTTTTATGCGTTATAATTGCAACAAAAAGATAAAACAATTTGTATTTATTTAGCGTGCATACAGGTCTAATAACTGGACACAACTAAAATGGTTACCAGTACCGAAGCCTTTACATAGGCGACAAAATACTAATAGTTTTCGAGCGTCGGGGCACTGTATGCGCCGTCAAGTGGTTATATCGTCGTTGCTCTCGAACAACGAAAATGCCAAGAAAGTTCTCAGAAAATTAAGTACCTAATACAAAGGCAACAACTTCCAATATTTTCGGGAAAAACAGACTGCAGATGAATAATTATGCGCTAGCGAACTCGCCAGTTGGAAAACATATTCTATACTAATATTATAAAAGGTAAAGTTTGTGAGGTTGTAGGAGGTAATCTCTGAATCTACTGAACCGATTTAGATGAAATTTGACATGGAGATAGTTTGTATTCCCTTGGGATGATAAAACAATTTTTACGCGGGCGAAACTTCTGCGTAAAGCTAGTATGTAATAAAGTCACTCATTTAAAGATCATGACGATTTCCATAATATAGGTTTCAAGGATAACTAACGCCCTTATTTGACAACACTTTGACAAGAGATCCTTTATTTGGGAAACATAGACGTCAACACGCATTGACGTTCTGTCTGAGGCATTGACATGTGTCAGATGACGCAGTGCTACCACCTGGTGCACGTCATAAAAAAAAACTTTCGTTATAATGTAAAAAATACTACCACGGTTTTTAATCCCCACTCCACAAGCTAAGCAAACGGATTAATATGAAACTGCAGGGTTTAAATTTAATTAACTCTCAATTTGTAGATACAGAATTATTGAAACATAAAAATATCAGGCACTTGATTTTCTCCCTCAGTTGAAACAAGCCAGTCGATCTTCGATTACTCATTTTATTCGCGTTTGTTGATACTTGTAGCCAATTATTTTCGAAACAATCGAAGAGAGATCACGGAAGTGGGGTAGGAGGAATTAATTGACTAGTGACGTCTTAGCTTCCGTTTTGTTGGCGACAAGCTCTTGTCTGCGGATTTCTTCAATTATTTTTTCTTTAGGTTATCATTATTTTAAGGCTTCTGATAAGAGCTATGGTGTTGAGGTTAAATGCCTACATATGCCTACTTATGATAGGTAAAATGTTAAATATTTTGATAAATATTCCCATTGACATAAAAATGATTTCAACTTTCTTTTTCACATTTGTGTGCGGCTGCAGAAATCTACTGAATGTGAGAAGCACAAAGTCGGTAGGAAAGAAGGTACTACCTATTGTTGTTTAAAGGTTTTGGCTTGGATCTAGTATCGGTTGGCAGGAGGAGGAGGTTAAAAGTGGTTAAATCTGGTAAGGGTTGGGGCCCTAATTAAAACGCTACCACTGTTATTACAAGATAATGCATATTTTTCGATAAAATAACAAAAATTGTTTCCAAACTCAATCAGATAAAATGTAACGTTAAAATGGGCGATTGACAAACATATTTGTTACAGGTATATTGTCTGTGGTGTAATATTTCGAGAAAAATTTAAGGCCTCAGACTAATATATAGTCTGAGGTTGAAACTGAAAGAAAAAAAACTATACTGTAGATATTGAAGATAATAATATTAAAATGAATCTCTAATTCTAGTAAAACAAATGATACCAACTCATTATAATTTAAAACAAAATCAAGAATCGTGTACCTCGTAAGTACCTTTTACTTATTTTTTAATATATCCGCCATTCATCAGTATTAATTCCAAATAATATTTCGGATATTAATCTATTTCTCCTTTTTTTAAGTCGGTTAAAAGTAGATAGATATTTTTTCATACATTTTTTATTAAGTTTAATTTTATTATTATCGATATCGACTTCAGCTATTAAAAGTAACAGCACAGATATTTACGATAATAAAAAACTTTTTTACAAAAATTACAACCGACTTCCAAACAAAAACACTACAAAGTGAAAAATAACTTCAATTTCGGAAGTCGGTGTTCCTGTTTACGTTTCTTCATTTTTTGACACCGACTTCCGAAATTGAAGTTATTTTTCACTTTGTAGTGTTTTTGTTTGGAAGTCGGTTGTAATTTTTGTAAAAAAGTTTTTTATTTTTCACTTTTTAGTTGTACATACATAATGGACCAGTTCTATAGGCTAGGTACCTACGCGTATAGTGCCCAAAGTGAAGCTAGAATAGATTAACCCAATAACGTGAAACTTAAACGAAACCAGAGCAATGAGAGTATACCAGGGTGAACTGTTCACACCTGCGTACCCCTTAAGAACGTACCAGTGTGATGTTATGTTATGAAATGGTGTAAACAATAAACAGACATGCGATTGGATCTATCCAGAGTGATTTGCCTTCATTTATTGAAGAGTTCTGATGTATTTCGCCGAAGTTCTTCATCAGATCTTGATGAAAATTAAATGGGACCACATGACAAGCACCCGCTTTTAAATTAAAAAAGAATCATCAAAATCGGTTCGCCCAATAAAAAGTTCTGAGGTAACAAACATAAAAAAAAAAAAAAATACAGTCGAATTGAAAACCTCCTTCTTTTTGCGAAGTCGGTTAAAAATATCAAGGGTATGTTTAGACCATTAATCGATCCGAGGATACATTTGTGAAATATTATGCTGTATAGTGGTTATTTCTACGAATCAAGTTAGTTGGCAGCCGAAAAAGTTAACTCGGAGTTAGTTGCCTAACACAAGGTTAAAATGACAGTTTGTCAAACAATATTGTCAATATAAATTCATTTTCGCAACTAATTCTGAGTCACAGATCATATAGATAAATAACTGGCTACATTAAGTTCTACAGTTTCGAGTGAAGATTTTCGTGCAAGTGGGCCCAAATGTTTTAAGTTATATGGGCGCCCAGAGGTATGTTCAAAGGCTAGTCCGGGGGCATGTCTATAAATAATACCAGCATACAGAACGCTTGCTCAATGCGGGTTGGCGATTTCAAACTTATATTATCACTGTATAAAACAAAGTCGCTTCCCGCTGTCTGTCTGTCCCTATGTATGCTTAGATCATTAAAACGTACGCAACGGATTTTGAAGCGTTTTTTTTAAATAAATAGAGTGATTCAAGAGGAAGGTTTATATGACGTATAATACATGCGGGCAAAGCCGCTAGCAGAAGCAAGTCTATTATAAGACCAGGTTTCCTCACGATGTTTTCCTCCCCCGATGTTAGATAAACTTAGAAAACTTAAAATACATAAGTCAACAGAACTCACCAAAGCATTTTGGCATGGTCTTGTCGCATGTTTGGGTATTGTTGGAACAAATCTGTGAAGCCGATTATAATTGAAAGCAGGGCATCTACAAGCGAGACGGCATGAGGTGGCCACGGATGGTCCAACGTCTGCGTTCTGGTGAACTCGTGCAGCATTTTGCGTACCGGCTCCCAGCCCTCCGTGAGCGACACGTCCTCTAGCCCTCGAGACCAAAACGATACTGTAAAGTGTTTTGTACCGCACACGGTACTATTCTGTTGCCAATCGCGGACGATCCAGACGAAGCCATCCGAGTAGCCCATTCCTTCTGCGACCGCCGCATTCAGGATTGTGACGGCAGCTTGGAAATCCGTATTTACAAACACGACGCGTGCATTTGTGTCTCGTAGATCTTGTAACACTGCCTGAGCTTTTTGTTTCGTTAAAGAGAGTGGTATTGTAAACTGGCCGAAAATGATTTCCTCCTCGTCTGTGAGCGCAGCATAGTAATCAGCCGCGAGCTTGGCGTCCTGGGAGAGCACGGCGACGCGCGTCCAGCCCGACTGGCGCACGAGGTGGCGCAGCGCGAGCACCACGTGGCGCGGGCGGCCGGCAACGCGCCACGTGGTGGCCGCACCCGAGTCGTCCTCCGGCGCCACGTCCGCCAGCAGGAGAGGCACGCGCGCTTTAGCTGCAGTGGCCGACGCCGCAGCCGCACCCTTCACTTCCATGGACACCACGCCTATCAATTTGTAAAAATCTGTCGACTGTGTGTAATTGCTAAATTTGTCGCTCATGTGGTATTCATCAGAACAATTCATAAAATATCTTCTGATGACTATATCAAACCTTTCGTTTTTATACGTGTCCAATATTACTTTACCCAGAGATGTTATTAGCCAGTCATACTGCCTGTTGCCGGGATCACCGTAGCATAAGTATACAAGTACAGTATATTCATATTGGTCGTATTTTCTTATCTCTGCTAAACGAATGGCATATTTTTTTTCATACAAAGCCCTTTCGCACGCTGCCTCTTCAATGTCTACTCCGTTTGCTTGTCGTTCAAGGATCGTTCTCAACGATTCCGGTGATGGTTTAAAGTCATGAACGTACTGAAAAAGTTGAGGCGCATACATCTGTAAAATTTCGACGTCGGCGACGCGCATTGCAACGGTGGAATCTAGCTCCTGTTTGCAATGACTGTCGACGGGCACGCAGGGGGGAGGCTCCACCACGCTTACGCCTTCTACTCCCTCCCACATGTCATAATCCAGGAACAGAAATGAACTGTTGGCATTCTTCAAAGTGTGCAGGAATTCGGCGCGGTTTACGGGCCACACATGCAGCGAGACGTTTACAACATTGGCGCGATCCTGAAGCTGCTGCTGCAGCGTGTCGTTGCAGTTGCCGACGGCCAAAGCTTTTACTGCGGGGCCTCTAAAAAAAAAAGTGACTTTTCAAAATGTTGTGTTAGTATTATTCGCTAATTAATTGTGTTACTCAATGAATATCATTGAGTAACACAACTAAGTAGCGAATGGGTAACTGGTGAAGCTTTTACTCTTTTCTCTATTTTTTATTAAACTCACTGAGGACCCGCTGCGTCCACGAAGTAACAATCTACAAGAGCCGTCCGGTCGGCGTAGAACAACCAGCGCACACGGGGGCGGCAGGCGCGCGCCTGTGGCGGGAGCCACGCGAACAGGCGGCACCGCGCGGCCACGGAGCTGGCGCCGAACTCGGAGAGGCGCGGGCCCGCCAGCCCGGGCCACAGGCCCTGGTCCGGCTCCCAAGGCCGTTGCACTGGCTCCCACGCCGTCGACACGCCGATCACCAAACTGTACACATAAATTTTAATGTAATTATTCCCTCTTGCCTAAAACTTCCAATAAAAAGGTTGTCAAGGGGTCATCAGACTTTTACTGACGAAAACCACACGGTATTTTGCAGCTACCTTTGGCCGGGGCGCGGCTCCCGTTGCATTAGTAGGATCTAGTAGAACTAAGCCCTGTACCCTCTATATGATATAATTATGTATAAGCCAACAAGGGTTCACTGTCCATTTGCACAAAATTTTAAGACATAATATATTTCTACGTATACTTTTGTTTACCCTTATTATATTTACTCATAACAGCTTACATAATTTTGTAAGCAATATTTTTCTAATCATATTAATGTTTAAGCATAACATTCTACAGCATAAATATATGTACGCATAATGATATTAAAACATTTTTTTTTTAAGCTTAACAAATACGCATAATAATTAATTCCTAAAATGTTAGACACTAATACACATTTTTATATAATCCTGTCCTGAGCCAAATGCGCAAGAAAAGGCAAGTTTAGTCAATTATTATTATTATGTGTATGTCGCATCATGGCTGGCCGATAGATGCAAACCATCGGGAAGTCAGGATGTATTCCCTTAGGTTAAGACATCGTGTATGGGCAGGTCGGTGGGTACAGTCGTGCAAATGAAATAACATAAATTATTCGATACACTGGGTTTATTTAAATAGTTCACAGTTACAATCTTGCTCACTAATATTACTGATCGATACTGATTCTACAACGTCTTAGCTCCAAGGCGGTCAATACTCAAATCCTCTATTCCGTGTCCTCACCACGCAGGTCGTTAGAGAAAGCGCGCCACAGCGTAGTTGTTCTTGATTTGCCGACAGGTGGCGTGCTCGTGATTTGTTTTGACGTCCGTACTATTGACTAAACCCGACATGTATGTAAATAAATTGTTAAATAAATAAAAAAGTTTAGTAAATTTGTTATATGTGTGTAAAACATATTGGCGGCTTAAGGGCCGCGCACCTTAACCTATTGATATATTACATTACACTAATAATATTTGTAGGGTCTTTACACCTTTTATTGATGATAGTTGAGTGATACGCAAGAATAATAGACTTCATTGATTGATGATTAATTGAATAAGTGCACGCGATTTGAATGGTATTCGTGTACTAATGTGAAGACCACGCGTAGCAAGTAAAGTGCTGACACAATGGTTTCAAATTTGTACGTTAAGTACGTACAAATTTGACACTGTACATGCTCCGGGCCCCGAGAAGATATAAGTGAGATGAAGGATAATGATTTACAAAATGTTAAATAACAATTGTTTTTACAAACTTAAATAAACTAAGCTTAAGGTGTTGAATTGAATTTAGTTCGAACGGATGTCGAAGACCCTATGTTGGAGGTGGCGATGGATGGTAGGACGACCCGCAGCGGTGGCGGCAGGAACTAGATAGCTCACGCTAGTTTCTGCCTGCTCTGTTGTAGGAGGTGCGGGCGCTGGCCGCGGCTGGCGCGCTCGCACGCGTCTCCATGCGTAAAAGATGGCGCAAACTACGGCGAAAGCGTATTTGATGGCGAGATAATGGTGAATGTCATGGAATGTCACTCGATCCGCCAGGTCCTGACTGTGTTTCATATCTTTGAGTGCTTCTTCAAGTTCATCTTCAATCGCGGTTATAGTTCCACTCATTTTTTTTTAATGCTTGGTTTACTGATACGAGTAGTAAAAGTAAATAGTTAATAGGAATACTTTCTTTTATGATATTACAGAGGGCATACTGCTAGAGAAGCATCTTCTACAGAATTACCATAACACCTTTCATCTATACATATAAAATGCTTTGTCCTGAATGACTGACTGACGGATCACCGCACAGCCTAAACCGCTGATCGTAGTGACCTGAAACTTGGAGAGTGTGTTCTTTGTATGACGTAGGCATCCGATAATAAAGGTGTTATATATGAATTAAAACATATTATTTCTTGATAGCAGTATTATATTCAATGACATATATCCAGTCAACAATAGTAACCAAGCAACATGTATTTAGTCTATGACACGCCTCCGCCGTGATTCCCAGGAATCAGAGGCGCCGGGAGCAGCTGGTCGAGGTGGCGCATCCATGTGCGTCCGCTGTCGATCTCTATCTCATAGTGGAGGTTTCCCAGTCGGCGGGTCACTGTACCAAACTCCCACTTCCTTCCTGATACAGAGTAATTGCGAGCTTGCACTCTGCTTCCGACTGCAAACTCTCTTACCCCTTCTCTTCTGCCCCTATGTAGTGCCTTTGGTGGAGCTCTAATCTTGGCTACCAATCTCGTTCTTACCTCTCTTCCAAACATAAGCATATAGGGCGAGTCGCCTGAGGTGCCTGGCGTAGCCCGGAGGAGACTTGTAACTGTACGAACCTTGTGCAGTATCCCACCACTCTCCCCCTCTAATTTGTGCAGTGATTTCTTAACCGTCTGAACAAATCTTTCAGCTTGTCCATTAGTTGCGGGATGGTAAGGTGCGATCGTTTTGTGAACAATACCATTGCTAGTTAAGAACGTCTGGAAATCTTGAGAGACAAATTGTCTTCCATTATCCGACACCAGCGTGTAGGGTAATCCAAAGGTGTCAAATAAATCGTCTAGTTTCTGAATACAGAATGCGCTCGTCGTAGTTTTTGTAGGGATTATTTCTACCCATTTGGAAAATGCATCAACGATAATTAGAGGATGATCGGACCTGCAAAATCGATGTGTATTCTTTGCCACGGGCCAGTAGGGTCTTTCCAGTGGTGCAGAGGGGCTTTTGGCGGTTCATTCTGGTTTAATCGACAAGTTCTGCAAGATTTCACTTTGTTTTCGATATCTTTATCAATGTTCTTCCAGTATACGAAACTCCGCGCAAGAAGTTTCATTTTCAAGATCCCGACATGTCCCGCGTGAAGTTCATCTAAGATGCGTGGACGTAGTTTATATGGAATTATAACTCTCATACCTTTTAGGATGCAGTCATTCTGAAGAGTTAGTTCATTATCTTTATATCCGGACTCCCTAAGTGATGTGCCTGATTGGAGTGTTTCAAGTAATTTCTTTAATTCTGGGTCTTCTCTTGTTTCATCTGCTATTATTTTTGGAGAAATATTTAATGCGTTTATCTGATTCAGCTGGAATATGTAATGCTGGTCATATTTACTCTCATTAAAAGGATTTACCGAAATTCTGCCCCTAAGGGGGTGAAAAAGGGCGGAAAAGTTTGTTTTAGAATTCTAATTCCTTCGGCTAATATTCTTGAAACTTGGCATAAATAGTAATCTAAGTACATGATAAAGATTGACACTATTAGTTTTTTGAAATTATCCCCTCACGTCAATGTAGGGGGTGTTGAAGTTTGTATGGAAGAATCTTACTGCATGGGTTACTAAACTTGAAACATTGCACAAATACTAACCTTAATAAATAGTAAAGGTTCTTATTATTAGATTTTCAAAACTACCCCCAAAAGACGATTTGTTTTTTTTTGAAGAATCTTATTTCTTGGGTTAATAAACTTGAAACTTGACATAAATATCAACCTAAGAAAACAATAAAATGTTGTCATTATATTTTTTTCGAAACTATCCTGTAGTGAGTTTGCTAAGAATCTTACTGGACAAGGTTTCGTTTTTGATGTAGGGATCTAGGAAATCACGAAGAAGGAATTTTCGGATAATCAACCCCTTCACCATCATCATTATTTCAGCCAAAAACGTCCACTGCTAGACATGGGCCTTTTCCAAGCGTCGTCGTCGGACTTCCTACTTTGCGTTTCCCGGTACGCAGTCGCCACTCCAGAACTGTCAACCTTTAAGTATTCGTTTGTTTGAAAATTCTCATTCCTTGAGGATAAAGTAAATATACAACATTTAAATAATACGTTTTTTTAAACTACCCTGATTTAGGGGTTAAGGAGTGTTAAAGTTTTCTGAGGAATCTTAATGAGCAATCTAACTAACATATATGAAACATAAAAAAAACTTTTTTACAAAAATTACAACCGACTTCCAAACAAAAACACTACAAAGTGAAAAATAACTTCAATTTCGGAAGTCGGTGTTCCTGTTTACGTTTCTTCATTTTTTGACACCGACTTCCGAAATTGAAGTTGTAAGTCGGTTGTAATTTTTGTAAAAATGTTTTTTATTTTTCACTTTTTAGTTGTGGTACATAATGGACCAGTTCTATAGGCTAGGTACCTACGCGTATAGTGCCCAAAGTGAAGCTAGAATAGATTAACCCAATAACATGAAACTTAAACGTAACCAGTGCAATGAGAGTATACCAGGGTGAACTGTTCACACCTGCGTACCCCTTAAGAACGTACCAGTGTGATGTTATGTTATGAAATGGTGTAAACAATAAACAGACATGCGATTGGATCTATCCAGAGTGATTTGCCATCATTTATTGAAGAGTTCTGATGTATTTCTCCGAAGTTCTTCATCAGATCTTGATGAAAATAAATGGGACCACATGAGAAGCACCCGCTTTCAAATTAAAAAAGAATCATCAAAATCGGTTCGCCCAATAAAAAGTTCTGAGGTAACAAACATAAAAAAAAAAATACAGTCGAATTGAAAACCTCCTTCTTTTTGCGAAGTCGGCTAAAAAGAGAAGAAAAGAGTGAATAAGTAACATATTTGGGTTGTTAAAAACTCAACCCTCAATGGGGCAAAAAGGGGTTATTAAGTTTTTAGGGGAGGATTTTACTTTGTGCCGGTAACCTAAAATTTATTATTCTTTTAGTCAAATAACGAATCGTCCCAAACCTATATACCATAGAACTCAACGAAATCCCATTTTTATTTGGTTTAATAACAGCTTATTTTTGGTTGCCTTCACTAACTTCATATAGGAAAGTCATCTGTAGGAGATTTAAATACGAAATCACCCGAACAAAGTCGCGGGCGGAGTTAATATTATAAATGTGAAAGTAACTCTGTCTAACTCTCTGTCTATCTTTTCACGCTAAAACCACTGAACCGATTTAGATGCAATTTGGTTCGGAGATATTTTGAGGCCCTGGGCAGGGCATAAAATAGTTTTTATCCCGGAAATCATACTTAAGGGGGTGGAAAGAGGGGTAGAAGTTTGTATGGTAAACCTACAATATTATGCCGCGATATAAAAAATAAGCGATTCGAATTACTAATGCTACGCAGACGAAGTTGCGGCCAACAGCTAATTTACAAATAAAATTCAAATTAAATAATGTTCGCGCGTACCTAATCACTGCAAGTGTGCGTAGTCTGGTTCGTCACATCCTTCTACGCGGACCATGAGTCCAAATCTACTTGAATATAATGATTAAAAAAATGCTATCTATATAGAGTATTGTAATATTATAAATGTGAATGTAAGTTTGTTTGTTACGCTTTCACGCAAAAACTACTGAACCGATCATCATAAAACTTTGTACATATATTCTTGGAGGTTTTAGAAGTAACATAGGATATTTTTTATAAAAAAAAATTATGGCTTCACTGCGAGCGAAGCCGCGGGTAAAAGCTATTCTATGTATATGTTACGGCTAATACCCGAACTGCGGCTACACCTAGTATTAGTGCGGCTACACCTAGTTTTAGCCGGATAGAACTAGGTGTAGCCACGCGACGGAGCCCCGCTGCGCGGGGCTCCTATTTCCGTCCGCAGGGTCTAAAGTAACCTAACACGAACGAGATGACGGGAGCTGAGTTCGCTCGCTTTGCTCGCTCACTTCAGCTCCCGTCATCTCGTTCGAACCTAACCTGTCCGTGTCGGGGTGCCCTAAGCTCCGGCTAATACTAGGTGTAGCCGCACTTCGGGTATTAGCCGTAACATATATAAAAGAAGAAACTGACTGACTGACTGATCGATCAACGCACTGCCAAAACCGCTAGGCCTAGAAACATGAAATTTGGCAGGAAGGTTTTACAAGTGACGTAAGTGAGCACTAAGAAAGGATTTTTGGAAATTTCACCCCTAAGAGGGTAAAAAGGGGGTTGAAAGTTTGTACGTAATTTCTAAAGCTTGTAAGTTGGACACGTGAAATTTAAGTTTTACGCTCTTGGTTGATAAAAAGAATTGATGTATTTATTGGTTTTTGAAAATTTAAAGTTTAGTAAATCCTAACTTAAACCGTAGATATCTACGATACCCTATTTATTATTGATTTAACAATATCTTATTTTTGGTCGCCTTCCCTAACTGCACATATAATAAAGTCATCTGTACTTAAAATACGAAATCATGCGAACGAAGTCGCGGGCGGAGTGCTTGTCTACTTATAATATTTTCTTTACACCACAGACAAATACAAGTAGGTTACATACCAACTTAACACCCCACCTCGATTAATAGCGTTTTATTAAAAATCAAACACTCTTAATCGAATAAAAAAAAATCAAATCAAAACATTCTACATTTCCCAATAACAAAAAATAACTTATGGTGACACTAATTACCCGAAAATAATAATAATGTAATGGTCACCCAACTTTATGAGAATACAATTTTTATTTATTTTAGCATATATTTAATTTCTCACACATTTCTTTGAAAGAAATGAACTCCTAAAGTCTTTGTAAAAATATCCGCTAAATTTCCAACAGTTTTCACTTATTCAATTAGTAGCTCCTTTTTGATAGAATATGCATTAAGAGAATAGGCATTAAGCCTATTAACATTATAAGAATCAAAATAATGCTAAAACAAATAAGCCTACAAAATATGTCAACATAAACTGTATGCCAAAAAACAATTATGGCAAATAATTAATATATCAAAAAAACAATGGCAAAATAGTTATGCCAAAGTAAATTAGGTGGGAAAAGAAGGGATCCCGCCATAAAGTGCTCTCTCCGCGTCGACGCGTCCCGACGTCACCGACATAGTGATCGATCCCAGACTGGTAATCCAGGCAAAGGGATTACCGTCTCGAAGGAGACCATGGATATTCTCTTACCACCGTGATGGCCATTGCTATGTATGGTCTTCGCAGGATTGCAAAGTTACAGGCTGTCAGGACCACTCACATAGGCGTTACATGGCTCCATAGATCGCCATAGATTGTTTATAGATCCCCAAGTGGGGATTAATTTAGAATGATCCATATTGGACGCAGATAATGCGAGTGGGTACGTACTCGGTGTAGTCGGCGGTCATGCTGAGAGGCAGGCTGGCAGCGAGTGCGGCGGTGGCGTGCGGGCTGGGCTCGGCCGGCAGCTGCACGCCGTCGTACCGGCGCACGTGGCGAAGCATCGCGGCCAGCAGCGCGGCAGCGGCGCGCGCCGGCTCACTGCCCCACACCAGCGTCACGGTGGCGGGGCGCCCCCTATACCACACGCTGCGCCTATCAAACGTCGGAAATCCTGCCCACACCGACCAAACAATAAATTATCATGATGATGAAATTGGATGGATGAGGAATACAATAATGATCAGAGGCCTTTCCCATGAGCTCTTAGAGCAAGGTTATATACAATGTGAATAACCATGCTCTAAAAGCTCATGCTACGGGCCCTGACCCTTCAAGCTTAAACCCTTATTTATAAAAAATCTCGGCATTATTTAGCGAAGCATGATTGATTACTATCCTAATGACAGCATTAGTTGTTTAGAATTGAAATCAAGCTGCTAAAAAGATTATGTGTTATGCTGGAAAAATATCGATGAATTGACTAAAATATCTATACTATACTATTCTATACTAATATTATAAAGCTGAAGAGTTTGTTTGTTTGTTAGTTTGAACGCGCTTATCTCAGGAACTACTGGTTAGAATTGAAAAATTCTTTTTGTGCTGGATAGTCCATTTATCGATGAAGGTTATAGGCTGTATAACATCATCTATACTAATATTATAAAGCTGAAGAGTTTGTTTGTTTGTTTGAGCGCGCTAATCTCAGGAACTACTGGTTAGAATTGCAAAATTCTTTTTGTTTTGGATAGTCCTTTTATCGAGGATGGTTATAGGCTATATAACATCATGCTACGACCGATAGGAGCGGAGCATAAATGAAAAATGTTGCACAAACGGGCAACATTATTCCTTTTTGAAAGCTTCCGTTGCGTGCGCTGCGTAAACGGTTTTAGTTACTCAAAAATTATGTGCAATGGAATTGTTCCTCTTAAAAAAAGTCCGCGACAGCATATGTCTATCTTTTAAGATTGACTCACTAGGTAGGTATAATCTTTTTATGGTAATAAAATTTGTTCATTTGCGAAGGAGTTTTATCAACATATATACTAATATTATAAAGCTGAAGAGTTTGTTTGTTTGTAGGGTAGGTAGGGTAGGTAGGGTAGGTAGGGTAGGTAGGGTAGGTAGGGTAGGTAGGGTAGGTAGGGTAGGTAGGGTAGGTAGGGTAGGTAGGGTAGGTAGGGTAGGTAGGGTAGGTAGGGTAGGTAGGGTAGGTAGGGTAGGTAGGGTAGGTAGGGTAGGTAGGGTAGGTAGGGTAGGTAGGGTAGGTAGGGTAGGTAGGGTAGGTAGGGTAGGTAGGGTAGGTAGGGTAGGTAGGGTAGGTAGGGTAGGTAGGGTAGGTAGGGTAGGTAGGGTAGGTAGGGTAGGTAGGGTAGGTAGGGTAGGTAGGGTAGGTAGGGTAGGTAGGGTAGGTAGGGTAGGTAGGGTAGGTAGGGTAGGTAGGGTAGGTAGGGTAGGTAGGGTAGGTAGGGTAGGTAGGGTAGGTAGGGTAGGTAGGGTAGGTAGGGTAGGTAGGGTAGGTAGGGTAGGTAGGGTAGGTAGGGTAGGTAGGGTAGGTAGGGTAGGTAGGGTAGGTAGGGTAGGTAGGGTAGGTAGGGTAGGTAGGGTAGGTAGGGTAGGTAGGGTAGGTAGGGTAGGTAGGGTAGGTAGGGTAGGTAGGGTAGGTAGGGTAGGTAGGGTAGGTAGGGTAGGTAGGGTAGGTAGGGTAGGTAGGGTAGGTAGGGTAGGTAGGGTAGGTAGGGTAGGTAGGGTAGGTAGGGTAGGTAGGGTAGGTAGGGTAGGTAGGGTAGGTAGGGTAGGTAGGGTAGGTAGGGTAGGTAGGGTAGGTAGGGTAGGTAGGGTAGGTAGGGTAGGTAGGGTAGGTAGGGTAGGTAGGGTAGGTAGGGTAGGTAGGGTAGGTAGGGTAGGTAGGGTAGGTAGGGTAGGTAGGGTAGGTAGGGTAGGTAGGGTAGGTAGGGTAGGTAGGGTAGGTAGGGTAGGTAGGGTAGGTAGGGTAGGTAGGGTAGGTAGGGTAGGTAGGGTAGGTAGGGTAGGTAGGGTATGTAGGGTAGGTAGGGTAGGTAGGGTAGGTAGGGTAGGTAGGGTAGGTAGATAGCCACTTGATGGTAGCGAAGCCACGGGGATCAGCTTATAATTATATTATAAAGAGGAAAGATTTTTGTTTTTTTATTTGTACCGAATAGTATCCGAAACTACTGGACCGATTTTAAAAATTCTTTCACCTTTATAATGCTACATTATCCTTGATTGACATAGGCTATTTTTTATCCCGAAAACGGCACCTGTGGGGAAGCGAAGCGGCGGGTAACAGCTATAATATTATAAAGACGTAAAGTTTGTGAGGTTGTAGGGGGTAATCTCTGCATCTACTTAACTGATTAAGATGAAATTTGGCTTTGTGATACTTTGGGACCCTGGGAAGTACATATGATAGTTTGTATTCCGTTGGGATGATGAAACACTTTTTACGCGGACGAAGCCGCGGTCAGAAGCTAGTATATATATAATATTATAAAGCTGAAGAGTTTGTTTGTTTTGACGCCAACAGAATTAGTTTAAATTAGTTTAAAAAAAAACAGTACAATAGTACGATATGTTTAACATGTGGCGACAGCGGCAAACAAGCCAAAACTCTCTCAGAAAAATTTTTGCTGGCATATTTTATTGAATTATCCGAGACCAAGATATCAAGCACTCTATGAAGTACGTATTGATTGCTAAAAGCAACAATAAAGATGAAAAAAACATACATATCGACACATATACTAAATTTAAAAAGCATTTTTCAAAAGAGCCTCATCTGGTCATCAACCAAAAAATCGAAGGTTTTCACAGCATCTGAAATTGAAAAGTTTCTTAACGAAGCCCGGATTCCATATATTTGGCGGCAAAAGTAAGTCAGTTGCACGAGCAAGAGCGAGCGAAGCGAGCTCGGGAGCTTAGGGCACCTCGACACGGATAGGTTAGGTTCGAAGGAGCTCAAGGTCGAGCTCAAATAAATCAAGTTCCTAGCGAACAATTATTTAGTAGCGCGGGATTAATTTACGAACCTATGCGTAACCGCCTTGAATCAGAAAAGGCGGGTATATTACTCTTTAGTAAGTATAGATATGCTCCTATTTTTAACTTCACTTACTAATATGAAAATTAGTAAGTGAAGTACTTAAATAAAATTGGAGCATTATACTTAATACTAATTTTCATTAATAAAAATGTTAATAATAATATTGTTTTAATTCTTCATTCATATAATATATTTTTAAATAAAATCTAAAACATCCGCATCCGCGGATTTGAGCCTTCAAAAAGCCTCATCCGCATTCACATCCTTGGATGTGAAAAAATCGGCCGCAACATCCCTGGTGCGTAAAGCCGACAAAAATGTCACAGTAAAGCTGTGTAGTGAAGGCTTATTTTACTATTGTTTTAAAAGTTACTAAAATAAGAGAGTTGATGCCAAACCGTTTGTTGTATTACAATGCGTAGTAATAACGAAATTTTCAGTGTTTTCTTTTAGATAAATCTGTGTATATTAGTACGAAAGACCTTGTTTTGTTTAAATTATTAGCATCTTAAGTTAAACTAGTGATGTATAAATAGTGAATAATAATAAAACTAACCGGACTGACATATACATGTAGTATAAAAGTCTTAAAAAACCGGTCAAGTGCGAGTCGAACACCGAGGGTTCCGTACCTACCTATTATACCGCCATAATAAAATTGGTGGCTAAGTTTTAAAGATATGGGCAAATTTAGATTTTCGCAAAAACTTGTAAGTAATTTACCTTAATTTTATTTTTTTGGATATTTTCCTTTAGGTTGTGCTGGAAGATCTTACATTTTGCCAAATTTCGTGATTCTAGGTCAACGGGAACTACCATATAGGTTTTCGACCCAAAACCTATAGGGTACCTACTTCCGGTTGTCCTAGAATTATCAACTTTGGTTAAAAGCAAGGTCTCACAGCACAAGTAAAGCGAAAATTCAGAAAAATAAAAATGTTGAAAATTAAGGTAAATTTTGGTACTTAAAAGTTTTCGCGAAAATCTAAATTTGTTTATATCTTTTTATCGTGTTGACTCAGGAACTTGATTTTTATATACCTTATAGAGACTATAGACCTCAGTGTCTAGTATACATTTCAACTTGCGAGGTCCACCCGTTCCTGAGAAAATAGGTGGTGACACACGGACAGACGGACAAGAAAATGATCTTATAAGGGTTCCTTTTTTTACCTGTTGAACGTACGGAACCCTAAAAAAGAATTAAAAAATAAATAAAAAGCCTCGGTCGTACGTAGCCCCGCGCAGCTTAATATGAGGGTAGTATACCAGCGTAGCACTTACTAGCGGCGGTATAATTTGCGAGTTGTTCGCAGTAGGTGTAGTTGGAGGTGGCTGCGGCGGCAAGCTGGTCTCGCGCCCCCCGGCTTCACACATACGCAACTAGTCGACACGATATGGCTTTGCATTTACAATCAACAACTACTACTTGTGGCTTTGTTCATATTTTCCTTGATGATAAATGGGTATGTTAACCGAACATTAAATAAATACCTTCTTATTACTAGTATTACTTGCATAGCGTTATGCAACGAAGAGGCACTCGACCACCAGGAATATATAATGTACCTACCTATATTCTAAAACAAGATTTTCTTCGAATGAACGTGTGTTCACGAATCTGATTGCGGATGTTCACCATCTTGTTGGGTTGTGCCGAATATCAGTTTTTAAACATGTCCAAATCAAGTTACATTTTTTTATTGGATTTATCTTTCAACTAAGAGAACCGTGCAAATTTAATTAAATTCGTTTCAGTTTTCATGATATGAAGTGTAAGATATTCTAAACGGAATATTACTAATATTAAAAATGCGATACCAAAATAAATATGCCTGTTGTTTAAAATGACCTCTTTCCTTATTTTTGCAGTAGGTATACCATTAATTACCAGTACATGGTCCTTGTTAGCGAAATTATCGGATGGAGCAGGTAATAATACAGCGTGTGTGAATTTCCAAAAACAACGTGTTCGATTCCTGGCTAGGAATAGGTATCGAAGTAGATACCTATTCCTGATTTTTCAAAACTCCAATGATGCAGTTTTACATTCATGCATAAACTTACTTAACTTATTCCATGGGGGTAGGCAGAAACTACAAAACGCCACCTGCTAAGATCCTTACATAGGTACCTACTCATTTAGCTTCATATTTTTGTTTGTATACAAAACGGGTCCGTGACTCCTTTGAGTGTTTTTTAATTCTCATAGTTTTAGGTATCACACTCGCTTTAAAAATTGGAAAAAGAGGAGGTTTTCTAATTATCGCTTATATACAGGACAAGCTGCCGCCCGCGTGGTATGAGTACTTCTCCCTATATCTTTATAAATTATAGCATATGTGTTATTCTGATTTCGTAGTCGGATATACACGCCAACACTATCATATATATCTAGGACAAAATAATACTATAAACCCTTTTATTTATTTTTTTATTTTAATCGGCTAAAAAGTATTTATGTATAAAGTTAAATACTACTAGCTGTTGCTAAATCTGTCACATGTGTCACTACTTTAAAAAAAAATGACAGTATAAGAAAATCCAGAACCAAAAGACGTTCTGGATAATTTATTTTTTGTATAAATTTTGTCCTCCACAGGCCACGGTGAAGCAAATGGGGACCCGGGGAGGGGCCGCTCGTCATGACTTTTGCCATTAAGCTGACGACGTAGCGGCCAAAAGGTAGGTTGCGGTGTCGCTTGGGGGACATCATAACCTACCTGTTGGCCGCTACGTCGTCAGCTTAATGGCAAAAGTCATGGAATAAAAGGAGTATATAGAGAATGCGCATCATATGTGACTGGCTTGACAAAAACCTACTCATCCTAAACGTTGAAAAAACAAATTTCATGACGTTCCACATCAGTCGTTCAAGCCGTCCGGATACAAAGATAATAAAAATCTACATCATCCACTTTCATGCCAAGAACTGTTCCTGCGATTTCATAGATGGAGTCAAATCTACCAAGTACTTGGGTATTATGATCAACCAAAATCTTTCGTTTAGAAAGCATATCTCCATGTGCCCCGAAAGACTTATGCAGAAAGGTCTACCTAGCCCCGTGTCAATCGCTGTTACGAGTACAGTACTGTGCAGGCATCTGGGGTAGCGCGGCTAAGTCCTATTTACTAGAACTTGAACGTCCTCAACGAGCTGTTCTAAAAGTCATGCTTGGCAATCCGCGGCGCTACCCAACTGACATACTCTACAAAGCAGCGTGGGCGTCCGACAACTATATATTCTGAGGTCCCTTCTAGGTCTAGTCACCGTGTTGGGGAGACAATTTACTTACACCCAAAGTGGAAGGGTTGAAGCTGACAGACTGGCAATCCCACGTGTCTTCTCTCTTTCTCCCGATACGAGTCTTTAATCTAATTAATAAATCCACTCTACGTGTCCCTGGAAATACTTTTGAAGCCAAGCCTATATTGAAGAAACAGCTTCAAGAGCTGGCGTACATGACGATACTGAATTTATTTTATGCCCGATGAGATGACCAGCACCTGAACACATACCCACTCCAAGACTGCATATACGTTGTTTGACTGATTGATGCTTACTCATCTTATTATTGATTTGTTGATCACTGAATGATATTGTTGATCCCTACCCTACTTATTGACTTTTGAATTTGATTTTTCTATGAAATTGATAAAATCGTTAACTTAAATTTAATTTTAATTTATTTCGTTCCCCAATAATATTCATTTCATTATTTAATTTTCTTTTATTATTATTTCATTTTATTTAAATTTTGTTTTTAATGCCCAGTTAGCATTTTTGTACTGTGTTACATTGAACACTCAATCTGCCTACCCCCAATTTTTGGGCCTCTAAGATACAGGCTGTGCCTAGCTTGGGGCCCATTGCCACTTAAATTTTGTAACAAGTTTATCATATCACGTTGTACAAAATGTTTCTTTGTTGTCACTTGTGTGTGTTAGTCAATAAATCTACACTTACTTCAACTAATATTATAAAAGTGAATGAAACTTTGTACATATATTCTTGGAGGTATTAGAAGTTACAAAGGATACATATTAACTAAAAAACAAAATGGCTTCACTGCGAGCGAAGCCGCGGGTAAAAGCTAGTAAATTATAAATTAACTTAGAGCATTTTCGCGAACATTACAATGTAATGTAAAGTTCTTACGAATGGTACAATACAGACTAATGCTCAGTTTCCTATTTTAAAGCATTTCCATATAATATAAATTTCCTTGCGAATAATCGAAGTTGCGTTCGACGTAATGGTCACGGCGAATGAGCATTTACCTTGTAACAATTCTTTGCGTTCATTATTGACCTCACTCCACGTCACCCGCGCTCGTGCCTTTGTTCGATAAAATTTTACACCAAAACGCTCGTTGGTTTTTCAAATCAGGTTGTAACAAAACATTAAGGGTCATGTTCGAAGTGCGGTTCGAGTAAATTTAATAACTACGAATGCTCGATGTCCTGTTACAAGTAAATGCTCTAGTCTAAGTAAGTATACTCACTTCAAAGAAGCGAGGTAGTCTGATTTATAATATAGGAGCTCGTGTCGATACGTGTTTTTTTGGCCTCTTCTTTCTATTGTAGAAGGTGGCTCACCTCACCCACTTCTTCGCCACTCATGAAATCTGACTTCTCGGTTATCGCAGAGCTACCTACCATTAAGACGACGCACATACGGGTATTTTAATTATCTACGCGGCCAAAAGTCAGAATAACAAAGTTAAAGAAATGCTACTGCATTCGACTACCTGAGGCAGGGGACACTCCAACGAACAATAGGCCGCCGTCCCCGCTCCTCTCCCGTTGTGCGTTACCCGGCAAACTCACTCGGTTCTTGATCATCGAACTTTGTGTACGTGTCAGTTATCGGCGATTTTTAGAAAGCGTTAACATTGTGAGCTAAACAGCAGTTTTTTGTGTTAACCTGGTGCAAAGAAGCAATGGATTCGGAGACTACAGGTATGTGGCAATCTAAATGTAATATATTTACTAAAATTTGATCCCGTTTAATATATTTTTAGTGATCGAGTAGTAATGTCTAAAATGAGAAGATTTTTTTAAAGAAATTTATCTTTGAAGATGTATTTGTTTTAGTATCGGGGTAGATCCGGCTTTTTTGTCATTCATGTTTAAAATGTAGATTCTTAAGTAACGAATGCTATGTAAATTAGCCGCGGAATAGCGCGGATACACTAAGCAGAGTACTTTGATCTTTTACAGTCGAAATTAGTGAAATATTAATTTATGTTTAAATTTTGTTTTAGGTTCAGGGGGTACCTCTGGAGTGAGAATAGTGACTCGTAAAACACTCTTCGATAAGATGAAGAATGAAAATTTACGTAATTAAGAAGAAAAGCTATGTTTTTTGGGAAATCACCTTTTCACTCAAGACAACCTTACTGAAAGTCAGTTAAATAAACTAAAACACAATTTTGCACATTTCGAATCAGAAAAGAATAAAAGCATTCTACACTTAGCGTATAAATTGCCTGTGAATAAGTACCGGCAAGAAAATCAGAAGAGGAAAAACGAATGGAGATAAATAAGAAAATCGAAATACAGACCAGGTTTCGCAATGAAACTGGCTTATTAGTTGACATGCCGAAAGCAAACTTCGGAAACACTAATGACGGCAACACCAGCAGGAGATTTTTTGAAGATCCGAAACTATCCTCAGATATTACAGGAATAGATTACGAGTTAATATATAGATTAAAAGTGATTTTGGAAACGATTTCGAGCGGATACGAGATAAATTTAGAAAAATATGAAAAATATGCAGAAGAAACTGCTTGCTTGCACGTTAAACTTTACCCGTGGCACCCAATGACACCCACACTGCACAAAGTACTTGTGCACGGATCAGACATAATAAAAAATGCATTGTTACCCATAGGGCAACTATCTGAAGAAGCAGCAGAGGCACGCAACAAGCATTTTAGGTCATACAGACAGGATTACTCAAGAAAATTCTCTAGAGAGTCCTGTAACAGAGATATTTTGAATAGGCTACTTTTAAGCTCAGATCCCTTTTTTAGTGCCTCAAGGGTAATACAGAAAAATTAGAAGTCTTCTTTTCTTCCTGAAACATTGAATATGCTTGTATCTGCAACACCAAACCCAGCGGACACACTTCAATCAGAAAGTGAGGATGAGATAAACTGATTATTGACTGATTTAATATATACTTATAGTTAGTAACATAAAATTGTATGTGTCATAATCATCATTATGTAATATTAGTGTAGACATGTGACCGAATCATATTTTTTTATTTTTTTTCTCTATTTATGGAAATTATAAAAAATAAACATTATTTATTATTGTTTTTAATGCGCTTGTTTTATTTCCGTCATTAGCAACTCAAAAACCCAAACAAATGTTTTTGGCCAGCTAAATTTACTAAATACCCCTATGTGCGACGACAGTCGCCAACGATCTTGAACGGACAAAACGCGCACTCGTTTCACACCCGCCTGACCCAAAATTAGGTAGTTTTTTTTACTGTCTTTAATTATTATTTTAGGACTAAAAAAAGCCTTAGATCAAAATGTAGATAATTCAATTGTCTTTGGGATGATGTAAATTTCATTAAAATACGCCCGGCAGTTTTGGTGCGATTGTAGTTTTTTTGTCCATGTTAGACATAATGTTATACGAATAAAACTCAAAATTCAGGGTATCAGATCGGGAGGATCCGACCGGAACAAATCAAAATTACGACTAACCGTTTAGACGTGATTCTCATTTTAAAATCGGCTACTAAGGGGATTTTTTTAAAATCCTACTTACTTCAGTGGCAAAGATCCAACATAAAATAGAAAATAACATAAATATTGAATAAGAAACATTATGGTTCCAGACTGAATATCCCAAAACACGGCTTATGAACCGATTGTTGAAAATATTTATAATGTTTTTTGAAAAAGGCGAAGTTTAGTAACGATAAGATGACACGGGCCGATTAATGTCAAATTAAATAGTAAAAAACTCTGACTGTGCCTACTATTTATGGTAAATTACGTTTTTTTTTGTAAAAAAGCAATTTTACTAAACGCTCCACTTACCCATAAGTGTCTAGTAAATTGATTGGAAAAAACAGTTTTATCTGATTGGCAATTGTTGGCAAATCTGTAATGTTATATAATGTTAAATAGGCCGGAAAACGGTGTAGATTTTTTTGTACCTATTGACCATCCCATTCCATAATGATTCTTAATTAACAAGACCATTTTTAGGTTTACGGCATAATATATAATAAGATTTTTTTGAATTATCGATGACATTAGTTAAAGGAATATCAGGAGTGAATGGTTTTATTCTGTGTCATACCTGGCGAAAATACAGACTTTCTTTGTTTTCTTTCTGAATGAGTAAGAGGGGGCCCAAAACCGATCCTTGTGGTGCGGCAAATGTAACGTTTGCAATAATTTGCCAGGAGTGGTACCCTCTTATAACTAGGTTCTTTAAGAGTTCTGTGTATTAAAAACTGGCCACACACAGAGTAGAATATCCACGTTTTCTCGTCCCGAAAAGTTTGATAATGACAGCCATAACGAAATATTTGCATAATGTAGTGCCTTCGTGGATTTTTATTTCGAGCCTATTTTCCGTTTCCTGGTGATCGATCTTCTCTGTGTAGCCCTCAAATAAAAGCCGGTAATTAATCATGCTTTGAAATTTCGTATAGGTGCCTGCGTCCAGCTTTGTATACTTACCACAATGATTCATGTTATTTATTTATTAACAATTTCTTTCTTTTTTTTTTCTTTTTAAAAAAACGTTGCCACCCACTAGGAATTTCCCTCGTGTCCCTGTATCGTGGGTGCGTTTACAAACATATAAACTCACATACATAACACCCAGAGCCGGAACAACTATCTGTAGGTCATACAAATATTTGTTCCGTGCGGGAATCGAACCCGCGACGCTCAGCGCAGCAGTCAATCGGTCAACCACTGCGCCAACCGTGCGCCCCATTTATTAACAATTACTTTATTAAAAGAATGTCTACCTACCGGTTCCGTTTTCATATCTAAACTGTTGAAAGAATTTTTATGAAACTTGACGTACGGATATACTTACTACTTATAAGCATGACCTGGACCCTGATTGCGTATCTGTTTTAACAGCACAAAGCATACTCCTTCCCTTTGATTTTGGTAACTCAACAATATTCATTACTATTGTTTTAAGCTGCCGAATAGATGGATTTCTGAACATAATGTAGCAATGAATTCATGGACAACAATCCCTACCACATTCTTTCAACCTACATAATTAGTGTGTTGTTGTCTCGATAAGAATTTCCTTTGGTATAATTAAACACCGCGAGCAGAAGCTGGTTATATAATAAAACATTAGATAGGTATTATATAATGTAAATTTATATTGAATTAGAAGAAAGACAAAGGTAGAGAATAGGTACTTAGATAACATCTAAATCTAAATGTTATGGAGAAAACGATTAATACGGAATTAATTATAATGCCCGGGCTATTTGAAAAATGCCCAATATGAGTAGGCAATTTGATAAAAACTATTGAAATAATTAAATTGACCGGTATTTCTGAATATCACCCATCACTTATTAAACCTAACCTATCCGTGTCGGGGTGCTCTAGATTTTCGAGCTCGCTTTGCTCGCTCTCGGACTAAATCATTGATCATAATTGTCGAATTGCCGTTACGTAACAATATTCATAATGACCAGACAATGTGATAAATATAAAAGTTTAAATCAGTACCTATTCAAAACATTACCTGATTTGACTTGACTAGATTCCTAATGCCCGGGCATTATACATAGTGCCCTGGTTAATCACTTGGTCCATGACATATACAAAAAGTATAAAGGGTGAAGTTTGGCAAATAACTACCTTATGAATAAAAATACCCTAGACTGTTACTCGATACTAATCTAACATGGAATGCACTCTAACAACGCATTAAAAACCAACTTTCCTCACTTGTCACATTGCATAAAATTGATCGAAGTATACCACATAAAATCTCGGCTACTAATTTGTAAAGCCTACTCGTATATTGTAAGTATCTTCTTGAATTATAGGGTAAAGCATCTCTATCACTACATCATAAACAATAAAGTCCGCCGCCGCGTGTGTACGCGATAAATTGAATAACCTGAACAGATTTTCACCAATAGAAAGAGTGAGAAACGAGGAAGGTTGTTTGTGTATGTCACGGGAGAAGCAGGGCGGGTCGCTAGTCAAGTATGAAATCAATTAAATTTTACAGAATAAAATAATAATACTGTACTATTATGACTTTTTAACACCATCAAAAACTATTTACAAAGAGACCAAACTGCTAAATATTTAACAACTATTTACGTAATTATAACACATGTAGACTTATTTATAAAATAACTCACAACCTCATTTAGATAAATTTAAACATTACGTTTACAACAGAACGTCAAACTCGCAACGTCGAGTCAGCCATCTTGTATTATCTACAGTAAGTCCCTTTTCACACGCTCCGGTTGCCGAATAGCCGCTACCGGCTAACCGGCGGCGAATATACAAGCGGCGTACACGTGCGGTACGTGTGAAAGCTACGTACGTGGCTATACACTTCGCCGCCGACCCTTATACTAATACAACCCTTAGCGCCTTGTTCTTTTAATTTATATAGACGTTTCATGACGAACTGCTGAAAAAACAAAAGCAAAAAATAACTTTCTTTTCCGAAGTCGGTATCTTTGGCACCCATTGTTTTCCGATTTTCGAAACCGACTTCGGTAAAGAAAGATGTTTTTTGCTTTATAGTGTTTTGTATTGTAAGTATAGTAGTAAGGTTTCTTATTTTTTAAGTATTTATTTATCTCTTTTTAGTTTTGGTAGGTACCTCCAATTACCATGAAAATCATTTATAGCCAAAGTAAATCTTATGATGATGCCAATAAGCTCAAACAAGACTAGGATACATTGTTTTATTTCGGAGTTCCAGTGCCTAAGCCTATCTTCCGGCTTCATCATCAGATCAATTCGATGGTACAATTTTCATCCATATCATTTATTATAAGTATTTGCTTCATCAAAGTTTATTTATTTATTGGTAAACAGTGTAACAATTTTACACTGTTTATTCTAATAATACAAGTCAAAGTCAAAGTCAAAGTCAAAGTCAAAGTCAAATATATTTATTCAACTGGGCCAAAAAGCGGCACTTTTGAACGAGCAATATGATACAAGCATAGTATACACAGCATAGTATACAGGATGCAAAAACAAAAATTACAATATCCATATTTATGGATGTTGTAATTTATTTATACAACAATAGTTCAGAAATAACACTTACAACAACTAGTGGGTAGTTTTAGAAACACAATAGGGACAAGAAAATAAAATATACTTATTACTTTTGATGGACTTGGTGCTTGAATTTTTGAAGTGTTGTGATCTTGTGAAATAAATATCTATTGATTGGTAGACTTGTAGGGTAGATTAAAATAAAATTTATTTAACAACTGGGGGCAGCCTATTTTACTCTGAGGTATTTTAAAAAGAAAAATAAAATTAATATTATCTCTTCTTTTTTTTTCGAGTGAAGTTAAGCTAAATTTTTCAAGACGTTTTGCATAGCTCGGAACTTTTTTGGCTAATCTCGCAGAATAGGCAAGATGGTACAAAAATCTTTTCTGGATCCTCTCTAACCTAAGACTATGTGTTGCATAATGGGGACGCCACGCAACCGCGCAGTATTCTAATACAGTACGTACGAGACAGTTAAAAAGAAAAATCGCAGTTTTAGGCTTGAGAAAACATTTAGCATTACGTAACACAATTCCGAGTGTATTTGTAGCTCTTTTAATGATGTTGTCCATATGGGGAATAAATAAAAATAATTTACGATCAAGAAGGGCTCCCAAATCTCTGATCATATCAACTTTACTGAGGTACGTACCATTCACACTGTAATTAAAATCAATAAAGTTAGACTTGCGAGTAAACGTAATTTGGGAATATTTTTCTACGTTAAGTTGCTACTTAAGTTGGATAACTATTCGATATATCTCATACCCCTGACATACTTAGCTTAAAGGAGTTTCAGTGGCCATCTGTGGTCTTCTTCATTAGTTCTTCTTCACTAAATGATACTTTCTGAGTGCAAATGATTGCATTGTTGATGAAAATACTAAAATCGCCATAGGTATGCCTATAATATTTGAGGGTGTCCCTCGATTTCTCCAGGATCTCATCATCAGATCCTGACCGGATGACTATGAGACCACCTGGGAAGTATACCCTTTCATATAATAGAAGAATTTCCCAAACCGGTCGAGGCGTCTTTGAGTAATCGGGGAACAAACATAAAAAAAGATTCCGACGAATTGAGAACCTCCTACTTTTTCTGAAGTCGGTTAAAAAAAGCAAACAATACAAGCAGTAGCATATATACGTATGTTTTTATACCTGCATTTGGGAAGTCCGCTATCGTAAAAGCTACATTTGCCTTGGAAACAGTAGTTCTTACACACAGAAACATCGCATCGTTCACCGAGACGTACCCAGATGTGCATTTGCAAAAGGATTGTCCAATAAGTTTCATACAGTGAACACAAAACGACCCATCACAGTTAGTTTGTAAAAGACACGTGAGTGCTTCGCAATCATTCATCTCCTGTATTCGTTCTTTGATTTTATAGTTAGCTGCTAAACCGATGGTGTCTATATTAGTATGGAACTTGAAAGGGTTTGAACGTCCTGCCCATAGATTTTATATTTGTATGGTCCTGCCCATGTAATCTTTGCATATTTTCGAATCAACATGTTGATTCCGGGGACAGAACTAGAAGAACTAAGTCTATCCAGAACAGAGGTGTTTTTGCAACCGTCAATGTATTTGATGGTGGATTGGTGCAAGTTGTATCCACTATAATACATAAAATTCATTAAGTTGTTTTGGTTATTTTTCCATTAAAATCTATATAATAAACACGGTAGGTTGAACTAGTCTTGGGCTCAATCTAGTGAACTTTCTGTTTGTGCTGGTCAATAGTCAGGCTGTGTGGCTCCAATTTGTAAGTTGCGGTGACATAATAATTATAATGAATTTAGAATAACTTCTCTCTCAGTCCGTTAGGATAAGCTCTCTCTATTGTGGGTGTTATCGTTTGTGTTGATCCAGTAAACGTACCTGTAAAAGAAAATCTCTTTTGACTACCTCGATTCCCGAAGTAAAAATGTTATTTTATTGAGTTATACTTATAAAATACATTAAATATAAACGTACCCTTTAAAGCTATCGATAGCAATATCAGTGGGGATCCCGTAGTTCATCTTGATTAAGAGATTACCATAAACGTTGTTTTTAAATCCAGGCTTAAATGAATTCCAATTAAAGCTCCTATCTCACTGAAGAACAATAATTCTTTGGCGGGATCGAAAGCGAGACCACAAATGTTTCTGCCGTTTCTCTCGATTAAATACTTGTTTTCTTTGAAAGATATGTCATGAGCACATTTAGCGTTGTCGTTGTCGTTCTGTTTGTCGATTTACAGCATCATATTGTGAACCTCGTCGTAAGCTAAAGCTGCGAAGTTGGGTGAATTAAACATACGGTGTTTATCTTGGTTTCGTTGGTGTAAAATTCTAGTAGATTTCCATAGCTTACGGCGATGTCTGAAACAAGAGAAAATTGTTTATGTTTAGTCAAGGGTCAAATTTAGCTAATTAAATTGCGGTTATACTCGATGGTCTAGAGTTCGTAAAACTGTCTCGATTTTCTTCGCGCACTTCGAGCAGTCGTCAATTTGGGCTAGTGGTAGAAACCGTGTGGTTTTAGTCAATAGGAACCTGAAAATTGAAATAATCCTCCGTCCTTCTCAAGTAAATGGGACTTAAACATAGCTGACGAAATGTAGGTATAGGTAGATAGGTACACTTGATTTTTCCTGGGAGGTCACTCGCGTACTAGGTAACGTTAAAGAGACGACAGCTTAGTAAAAAATATATAGGTACGAGTAATCTCAACGATATACACTATAACTTTATATTATAATTTTGGCTATGTTCGGTTGTTAGCTTTTGTTTGGTTTGGTTACACCGGCCGGTGGTTTATTCTTTTCTGATTAATTTCGTTTCGGGATCCAAGACAGTTAAATTCATTCGTCTGGACTTCGTCGAGCTTCATTGCCTCGGCGCTTTTCTGATGGTCGCCACTGTTGATTTGGCTTTCAGAAGTTGCAGTGGTTTGGGAATAGTGCGGTGGGTTTGAGCCGGTGGTTACTTTACCTACGCTAGTTAAGGGGCTGATATCGGGGACCGAGGCCTTATGAAATGCTAAATTGTAAAACCACACACACAATACGTAGTAGGTACAAGTACACTATTTTCTTAATGTCACTCGGCAAACATCGTGTTTCGTCAGTCGACGGTTTTCTATGAGTTGCCCTTTGCACTTAGTGCAGACTGCAGACCGGACGCTATCAATCAACTTGGAAATATACAGAGTTGTTAAAACTATTTAAAAAAAAATGTAATTTATTTATGGGAGGAAAGCTGCTAAACTTACATATTTTGCACCATGAATTTTGTTTTTTTTTTTATTTTCTTGCAATGACAAGAATATTTACTTTTTAAAGTATTATATTATTTTATTTTAAGTTTATTTTAATTGTTGTGAATGTGAAGACTATGTGGATCATCTTTTTGTTTGTTTTTAATTTTAATTTATCCAAGTTAGTTTTAATCGTGGTCTGGCAGTTTGAGTAGTTTATGCGGCCTACCCGAATGTCCTTTCCCTGGTATTGTTCGTCGAATCGTTGAGCTCCTTAAATTCTGAGTTGAGCTGCACGGTTATTAACAAATGCGTGCACTGACTGGACAGGTCCACTCAATCTGGCTGGTTCTTTCCTCAAAAGACCATTTCAGACTTCAGTCTACATAGTCTTCAGATGATCTAACAAAGATTTTGTCTGGACTTTAAAAGAGACTGTGACCTCTGAGTTTGTTTCGGCCTTTCTTCTCAGAGTAGTCAGATAGGAAACGCCGACTTCATCTAGTTTTAAAAAATATGATCGACATGTAAAAGTGTTTGTACAAACCTACTTACAGAAATAAAATCATTTATCATTTAAAGTCGCAGGCAAAAATAGTTTTACAGCTCTACTATATAGAACAACGGGAAATCAAAACAAAACAACAATAAAGTACTTAGCTTGTACTTAGTCATCATATATTTCGGTAACATAATCTATGGGGTCACGGTTTATCAAATCTACGTGATGATATTTGTTTGCGATGGTTGCGTCACAATTATCTAGTTATTTAATTTGCATAACAACAAATACAAAATGTTTATTTCTGTACCACTCGTTTAAATTAGTTCATGATTGGAGCCTCCTTTAAAGCATGATGACGCCTGTGTTAGGAGACTCCACTGTTCCATAGCTTTGGCTGTTTGTAACTTACAATTTTTTTTCGTAATAACTAATCTAATTTATTTTTCTCGAGCGCGTGCTTTATTGCCATTTAAAAGTTTAATTATTATAAATTCAAACACGGTCGCTCGCTCGTGAATTAAACAGAATGACTTTATGAATGTGGGTGTGTTGTGTGTGCGGAGTGTGTGATGTGTGTGAGACATATATGGGTGGTGTGGATGTGTGTATGAGGACGTGCGGGTGTGGCGGTGCAAGTATAACTAATTTCCACTTATTGTAACAATAATTCAATATCTGCGTGCGTACGTGATTTTAACCATTCTATTAGCATTTTCTTACCTTTATGAAGATGTTGACTATGTATATGTTTTTGTTTATTTTATTATATAACCGTGCTGATTGCTAATTATATTGCATAGCAGCAAAATTGGTTTTAAATTGTCTTCTTTTTAGGGTTCCGCAGTCAACAAGAAACCCTTATAGTTTCGCCATGTCCTTCTGTCCGTCCGTCTGTCCGCAGCTTAGCTCAGAGACTCTTAGTACTAGAAAGGTTTAATTTGGCATGGATATACATATTAATCACGCCGACAAAATTTTGATACAATGTTTATTTTAGGGTACCTCCTGTACACGTAAAGAGGGAACTTTTTTTTGCTCTATCCCATGGTGTAGGGTATGTTGGAGTTTATCAAAAATAATTCAATACTATTCAACACTATAGCCTTCTGTCTCTAACCATTAATTATACAGTTTATTACTTGAGCCCTTGTCAACACTTGAAACTGAAATGCTAGCTGGTCACGGTACTGTATTCCGTCAACCTTAGTAGGAGCCACATGTGCTTACACACACCTTTCTGATACATAAAACAAAGGGTAATTAAACTGTTATTATTTAAACCCTTTAACCGTTATTTTCTTTGGTGTCCACCTTATTAACCCCAACAGGGTATCGTTGGACATGCCATGCAAAAATATATAGACTTAGTAAAAATTTTTTTTCGGTTCAGAGATCCGTTTGCGTAAAATAAAGATTTAAATTGCTAATTTTTGTTAGAGTCAACGTTTGATCCCTGGCTAAGCCAGTTAAATAAAACTTCTGTCGCCCCACACTACCACCACTGCTAAGACCCGACGGGTCACTGGCCCACTACGCCGAGGACAAGACAAACTTTTTTGCCTCCCTTTTAGCGGAATCTTCGCGTCTGAACTCTGATGGCGCGCGTCAGAGGGAACCTCCTGGAGTGTAGGGTGCTGCGTAACCTTGACGTGAACAAAGCTAGTGGCCCCGACGGGATACCGGCAATTGTACTAAAAACTTGTGCGCCTGAATTATCTCCGATCCTGAAACGCCTATATCGCCTTTCGATAGTGACTGGAAAAGTGCCGAAGCCTTATAAGTTAGTCGAGTCGAACTTCATCCGTCCCTCACTACCACCAATGCTAAAACTCGACGGGTCGCACAAAAAGTTAAAGCACAAATAGTTAAGGATCATCAAACTTAGATCTACAGTTTAATTTAAAACGCCAACTAAATAATTTAACATCGCATTATTCTAATAGTGAATTACCCCCGATATATCTTTGTATACCCAAACCACAGCTACTAGCATAATAAAAATAGTTACTAGCATAAGTATCCAAACTTGTAAATTAACTCCTGAAGCTTGACCTTTAACTATTTATTGTATTGTAATCTGTATTTTATATTTCTATGATTGTAATATATTGGGCATCAGGTCATTTGGATTTAATTAAATAGGGGTTAAATTACGGTCGTTAGTAAGGTAAGTAGGAACTCAGTTCGCTTGCTTTGCTTGTTCACTTCAGCTCCCGTCATTCGCTTCGAACCTAACCTATCCGTGTGGAGCATACACGGATAGGCGACCTAAAACTAGGGAAAAACCTAAACTTGAGTCCTGGGTTACCTCACCCATTTTTTTGCGTAATGAAGTAATTACTCTTCGTCCAGCCTGTTATTTTACATTTGACAGATGCACGTGATAGAATCATGGAGGAACTCCATGTAAAAGTATCGATACAATATGTCAAGATGGTCACTGGTTATTTACTATGTATCAGAGTTACTATGTATGTGGTGTATAAGGGAAAGGTTTTATGAATAAAAGCACAGAAAGACAAGACTAGGTATTTATTTCATTTAGGCTTGTCAATTAATTCATACTGAGGCTCAAGAGAGCTTACCGCCCGTTCGCTAAACCTAGTTCTCGTGGAGAAGGGCTAGAAACTCCACGGAAGCTGTTCTATAGTATTTATAGATATCTTTTATAATCATATAAATATTGTTCCTATCTCTTCTCTATACTGTCCTACACAATCCTAAATCTCCTCAATATCTTCGTGAACGCTTTGAGTACTTTGTCCCGAGGGGTAAATCCTGTCGCACTTCCACTTCTCTTCTCCTTCGTACCCCACGTCACACTTCCAGCCGCTATGATGGCTCCTTCTCTGTTACTGCAGTGCGTCTCTGGAACTCTCTACCACATTCCCTACGCGACAGTCCTTCTCTAAATGTCTTCAAGAGGATAATCAAGGATCATTTTCTTTCGGAATGACATAATATTAGTATATGTATATAGGTGTATATATATATATAAATATTTTGTGCTTATTTATGTATAATTGATATTAATATATTTATGATTTATTTTATATTATTCTAAAATTGTACACTGGACTTCTTCTCTTCTTCCTTTTGTAAACTCTCTCTATCACTCTAAGGTTTGCTGGTAGAAAACTCTTCTTAGAGTTAAGCTCGCCTTTGTACATCAACTTTATAATCAATCAAGTTGTATATGTATTTCTTTTTTTGTGTACAATAAAGAATTGTTTATCACAATAAAGATCTAATTCCACTATTACTATTATATGATGAATCTTGTAACATTTCACATGACGTACCATATTATGGTCATTAGGAACAAATACCATAATATGAAACGGATAGAGTTTCAACACAACCATTAGCAATAATCAAGTTATAATATGAAATAACTTACGTGAAGCTTGTGTAGTCCATAATTTCCACACTTGTACACAAACTCTGTAACTTGTTCTTGTAGAGAGAGCTCCGCACCGTCCGACGTCTGAACCGAGAATGACTCAGGACGGTTTTTTTTTTTTTTCTACGTGGCGTCTCTCAGTTCGGTCAAAGTGACCGGATACTGCTTAACCGGACTACCCTGTGGAGACTAAGCTACATTATAGCCTCCAGCCAGGCTTGCAAAGTTATTCTAAAGCTAAGCGACTGCGCTGAGGGCTACCCCAGTTGGGGTCGGACCTCGGCTCAGGGCGTCGCTGGGGGGACAACAACTAAGGCTGGATCTTAATAAAGTGATTCTACCATCCGTTCGGAAAAAGCCTACGTGGGGAAGAACGGACAAGAAACTCCGATTTACTATCGTTATTCTAACTACTATTGCACAGCACGCGGGCTGGCTTGTAGATCTTGACGGGGACGTCGCGGCGGGCCTCGGCGGCGAGGACGGAACGAACTCAGGACGGCCGGCGCAGCGGCTTTTATAGGCGGTAACAAACAACCATGAGTCATACTTGTTTGTCACCGCTTGAACGTTGGTTTTTAGTTTGAATTTAAACGTTATCTTTCAAATATCTATTGTAATTATTATTTAACACATTATTACTATTATATATTTTATATATCTATATCTTGCTCTTTAAGCACGATATTTCGATGATTATAAATTCATAAATGAATCGAATAATGTATCAGCGTGGGGTCTCATCCTATACAAAGAAACTGTCCCGACGTACCGTACTGATACTGTGACTTGCTAAGATCACTCAGTAGTGTGAGTATATATATATATATAATTATCACTATCCTTACTTAAGGGCCGAATGACCTGTATCAGTCAGGACCATTGGCTGTTTTATGCACCTAAAATGTTTCTGTCGCTGGCATTTATCGCAGCGATTTACAAACTCCGTGACGTCATTTTCCAATTTCGACCAAAAATAACGCCGTTTTACATAATTTATCATTCGTCGTATACCGGCGTAGCCGCTAATCGGTAATAAGTAACCCAAAAAACCCAATACCCAACCTAAAAATAACCCAATTAACATCTATAGCATATCTTCATCAATCAATTGGAGGCTTAGAAAATACTCATAAAAATTTACTTTCATTCCTTCGCATACAAACAGAGAACCAACCCCAAAATTTCAGTTTATGGCTTCCATATTGGTGGTTTGCTTTTAAACGACAGTACATACGCAAACTAAATACACTCCATATGGACTGGTATTTGGAAAACTCTGTAATTTACCAATTAATTTAACTTCAGATGTTGAACCGCTATATAACTATTATGACTATCCACAAAAAACTTCAAAAATCACGGCATAACGCGAGAAAAAAATTAATTAATAGCAAACTGATTAGGAAATGTAAATATGATTCGTATACCAATCCTGTAACGTACGGTACTGGTGACATGATACTACTTAAGAATGAACAAACTGTAAACAAATTTGTTCCGCTATATATAGGACCCTACAAAGTAATAGAAGATTGTAACCCAAATTTAAAAATACTGTGTAAAGGAAAAGAATTAATTACATAAAAATAGAACCGTTCCATATATTACCTAAATGATTTCTTTTTTGTGATAAGCTGTTAGCATGTAACTATGATTAAGTTGATAAATTGATTGTACTTTAATTTTAAAAATGTATTTATGTGTATCCTAATATTTTATTCCTATATTTTAATATCGACAACATTTTATTTGCCTATTATAAAAAAATAATAATAAGTGACTATACACATAAAACCAAAAAATTAATATAACCATTATTTTTATTTTATTTAGCCGGTGGGCGTGTTTGTAGTGTGTATGTGCTCATGTATTCTTATGTACCAATACGTATATAAACAGTTATACACTATGATTGGAGGCAGTAATAAAGGATATTCTAATGGAGAGACTTGTTTAACTCATGTACCCGGACTCACAACCTTACAGTGCGGACGGTTAGGAACATTTTAGTAAGTTTGTTCTAAATCGCTACTAGCCAGGAGAGTAGGAGACTCTCTAGGCTCTGGGCACTAAGCAAGCCATCTGCCAGTGCGTTTCGGCCTTAAGGTTTTCAATCTTGCTTGCTTGGCTTTATAAACTTACACGAACATGCGGTGGACCTAATGTAGCGCGAGGAGTGGCACTACTCTCGTCGAGGTTGTTACCTTGGATATCAGTGAGTAGCGGCAAAATCTTCGAGCTGATCGAAGGAGTGCAGAGGAGAGTCGGGCGGCAGCAGCTCTGTGGAGGGCGAATCTCCGTAGCCACTGTCGGCATCGGCTGGCTCGTCACGCTTGTTCAGAAGCGCCGGGCTTAGTGCGCGTGGCCACGCCGACAGGTACGCCGCCACCTGCGCCGCACCCGGCCGCCGCTCCGCCGCCCGCGCCCAGCACAACTGCGCCAGCCCGCGCCTGCAACACGCGCTGTCAGACTGTGCCACCTCACCCAAGCCTGTCCCGCCTCACCCCGGTACTCACGTCTGCGGTTTGGCGTCCAGCGGCAGTGGCGGGGACCCACCGGCCGCCACGTACTCTAGCACGCGCAGTGGTGACATGCTGCCGTAAGGCCGCGCGCCGAGCGTCACCAGCTCCAGCAGCAGCACGCCCAGCGCCCACACGTCCGACGCGGCCGAGAACACGCCGTGCGCAAGGCTCTCGGGTGCCATCCACAGCACGGGGAACAGGCCGCGGCGCCGGCACGCATACTCGGGCGCGCCGTCCGCTCCAGCCACCGTGTCACGCGCCATGCCGAAGTCGGCCAGCTTCAGCGAGCGCCGCACGTCCACCAGGCAGTTGGCGGCGCGCACGTCTCGGTGCACTACGCCTCGCGCGCCCAGGTACTGCAGCGCCTGCGCCGCCTCACGCGCCAGCCGCGTTAATGCCTCGGCTGACACATGCTCCGCCTCGCCGCTCGTCTCCGCCTCCTCAGAGCCCGCGTCTTCCACCAGGTGGCGACGCTCGCGCAGGTACCCCAGCAGGTCGCCGAAGAATGCTAGCTCCATGAGAACCAGCGGGGGCCCGTCCGCGATGCACACGCCGACCAGTCGCACGATGTGCGCGTGGTCAAGGGAGGCGATGGTGCATGCCTCGCGGAGGAACTCACTCTCCTCGGCGGGCGCGGCGTTGTCGCGCAGAGCCTTCGCGGCGATGTAGCGTGGCGCGCGGCCAGGCTGCTGCAGCCGTGCCAGACACACGCTGCCGAAGCGGCCCGCGCCGAGCTCCTCGCGCAACTCCAGCGCGGCGCGCTCCACCAGGTAGGTTGCCAGCACGGTGGCCACGTGCTTGCGGCGCGCGATGGCTTGGATTTGCTGCTCATGCTGCAGGCGCTTGAGGCGGCGGCGCTGCGCGCGGCGCACTATCAGCACGGCGCCTGGCGCCAGCGCCAGCAGCAGCAGCGCGCAGGCGCACTCCACGTCGTAGCAGGTGGGGTCGAACTCGTCGCCGGAGCGCACCTTGCAGACCGAGGTGCCGTCGTCGCGCGGCAGGTCGCTGGGCTGCGAGTAGTTGCCGCGCACGTCGCCACTGCTCGCGTTCACGCGCCACGTGGCCAGTCGCCGCTCGAAACGGCCGCCGCACCACTGGTCCACGAACACAAACGTCTCTTCGATCGAGCGCTCTGCATAGTGTAGACGCTGACTGACGCCCGGAACTGGCTTTTCTATGAGACTTTTTTCCAGTGCCCTGCAAGAAAGTCGAGTGTTAAATGAACTTAGATTAATTAGTTGAATGTTTATGTATGTGAGCTACAGACCGCCGACAGCAGTATTGCGGAACGGAAAACCACATCGCGTCATTCATCTCGCATGTGATTGGTCGATTTGGTCGATTGGATAGCGGTCAAACTCTTTGCGTTGCCGTGTTCACTTGCGGAATACTGCTGCAGAACTACAGACCGCAACCGATTCATACCTTTGGGTTCTGTAGTAAAACGACTCGTCACGGACGGAGACATGGTGCAACAGTAAGGGTGCCTGCCCTTACAGTTGCACCATGTCTGTCCGTCCGTCTGTTCAATATATATATATATATATGGCTTTACATATGTATATACTATTTATGTATTTAAATATATATATATATATAGCTAATCACGACTACACACTTGTGAAATTTTCTTCGGCAGGTACCCCGATTGTTTCTGTACTCGTCTATTACATTGTATTGGTGGTCGTTGGACAGGTCTTTCAAAAATATCAGAGGGTATGTTTAGACCATTTATCGATCCGAGGATACGTTTGTGAAATATTATGCTTTATAGTGGTAATTTATACGAATCATGCTATTTAAACCAATGTTTTAGGATAATTAAAATGTATTCGCGACAGTAACACCTACCTATGTATTACTAAGTTAAAGTACGATGACGGCACCAAAAAAAAATGCAATGCCGCGAGTACAGCTTGTGTGAAAATATTTTTTTCGAATAGAAGAAGATCTATTCAATGAGTTACAATTTATTGCTGCATAATTATTTTTTTCGGGCAAACGGCGTAGAGGCAGAAGTCCTATATGCTGGTCAGACCAATGTCAACATTGCTGAACATCAAAGCCTCGGAAGCCGTGCATATTGCTGCGAATAGGAGCAGGTGGAGAAACATCATCACAGAGAAAGTTTTGAATCCGTTATGTGGTAATATCACGACCCCCAGCATTAGGGAATCGACGCGAGGAAGAGGAATTATTTTTCAAAAATATAGATCAAATTTACTTATCTACTAAGGCCCACTTGCACGAAAAACTTAACTCAGAATTAGTTGCCTAACACAAGGTTACATTGTCAGTTTGTCAATCAATATTGTCAATTTAACCTCGTTTAAAAACTAACTCTGAGTCACAGATCATGTAGATAAATAACTGGTTCCGAGTTAAGATTTTCGTGCTAGTGTGCCCAAATGTTTTAAGTTATATAGGCGCCCAGCGGTAGGTTCAAAAGCTAGTCCTGGCGCATATCTATAAATAATACCAGCTCCACTGCTGGGCCTCCTCTCTTACAGAGCAATCACCACGCTTGCTCAATGCGGGTTGGCGATTTCAAACTTATTTATTATAAGACCAGGTCACGATGTTTTCCTTCCCCGATTTTAGATAAACTTAGAAAACTTAATTCACCAGTACTCACCAAAGCATTTTGTCACTATGCAGGTCTTGTCGTGTGTTCGGGTATCGTTGGAACACATCTATGAAGCCGATTATTATTGAAAGCATGCCATCCACCAACGAGACGGCACGAGGTGGCCACGGTTGGTCCAACGTTTGCGTTCTGGTGAACTCGTGCAACATTTTGCGTACCGGCTCCCAGCCCTCCTCGAGCGACACGTCCTCCAGCCCTCGAGACCAAAACGATACTGTAAAGTGTTTTGTACCGCACGCGGTACTATTCTGTCGCCAATCGCGGACGATCCAGACAAAGCCGTCCGAGTAGCCCATGCCTTCCGCGACCGCCGCATTCAGGATTGTGACGGCAGCTTGGGAATCCGTATTTACAAACACGATGCGTGCATTTGTGTCACGTAGATCTTGTAACACTTCCTGAGCTTTTTGTTTCGTTAAAGAGAGTGGTATTGTAAACTGGCGAAAAATTATTTTATCCTTATCTGTCAGCGCAGCATAGTAATCAGCCGCGAGCTTGGTGTCCTGGGAGAGCACGGCGACGCGCGACCAGCCCGACTGGCGCACGAGGTGGCGCAGCGCGAGCACCACGTGGCGCGGGCGGCCGGCCACGTGCCACGTGGCGGCCGCGCCCGACCCTTCCTCCGGGGCCACGTCCGCCAACAGGAGAGGCAGGTGCGTGCCGGTCGCGGTGGCCGACGCCGCAGCCGCACCCTTCACCGCCATGGACACCACGCCTACCAATTTATAAAAATCCGTCGACCGTGTGAAATTGCTTAATTTGTTGCTCATGTGGTATTCATCAGAACAATGCGTAAAATATCTTCTGATGACTATATCAAACCTTTCATTTTTATACGTGTCCAATATTAATTTACCCAGAGATGTTATTAGCCAATCATACTGCGTGTTACCGGGATCACCGTAGCATAAGTATACAAGTACAGTATATTCATATTGGTCGTATTTTCTTATCTCTGCTATGCGAATGGCATAATTTTTTTCATAAAAAGCCCATTCGCACGCTGCCTCTTCAATGTCTACTCCGTTTGCTTGTCGTTCAAGGATCGCTCTCAACGATTCCGGCGATGGCTTAAAGTCATGAACGTACTGAAAAAGTTGAGGCGCATACATCTGTAAAATTTCGACGTCGGCGACGCGCATTGCAACGGTGGAATCTAGCTCCTGTTTGCAATGACTGTCGACGGGCACGCAGGGAGGAGGCTCCACCACGCTTACGCCTTCTACTCCCTCCCACATGTCATAATCCAGGAACAGAAATGAATGGTTGGCATTCTTCAAAGTGTGCAGGAATTCGGCGCGGTTTACGGGCCACACATGCAGCGAGGCGTTTGTAGCACTGGCGCGCTCTTGAATCTGCTGCTGCAGCGTGTCTTTGCAGTTGCCGACGGCCAAAGCTTTTACTGCGGGGCCTCTGAAAAATAATGTGACTTTTGAAAATGTTGTGTTAGTGGTATTCATTGAGTAACACAATTAATAAGCGAATGGGAAACTGGTGAATATTTTACTCTTATCTCTATTTTTATAAAACTCACTGAGGACCCGTTGCGTTCACGAAGTAACAATCTGCAAGAGCCGTCCGGTCGGCGTAGAACAACCAGCGCACACGGGGGCGGCAGGCGCGCGCCTGTGGCGGGAGCCACGCGAACAGGCGGCACCGCGCGGCCACGGAGCTGGCGCCGAACTCGGAGAGGCGCGGGCCCGCCAGCCCGGGCCACAGGCCCTGGTCCGGCTCCCAAGGCCGTTGCACTGGCTCCCACGCCGTCGAAACGCCGATCACCAAACTGTACACACACCCATTTTAATGTAAGTAATTACTACGTCGGCCGTACCTACACCTTCCAATGAAAAGGTAGTAAAGGGGCCTTTCAGAGTTTTACTGACTAAAACCACACGGTGTTTTGCAGCTACCTTTGGCTGGGGCGCCGATGGGCTTGCACATTTTGTCACTCTCCTCGGGACCCAGGTTTTGGCCCGCTTGAATTTATGCCAACCACCCTATGCAGATGCAGTTTCTCCTGAGAGGCGCGAGAGGAACGCGGCGCGGCCACCAGGTGGCTGCGTCGTTCAGGTGACAGACTCCCTAAATCTGTCACGTGCAGGCCACACCCAATGGCGGACGGATATCATTGCGAGCCCTCAGGCGCACGAAGCGTCTGATATCTCCGCCGCCACCGTTGCAACCATCACTACCTCTCAGGAGGAGCTGCCCTGAGAGTTGGAGGTCGCGGCTCCCATTCCACCAATAAGATCTGGTGGAACTAAGCCCTGAACTGACGTGACATATTTAATAAGATGCTCTATCTGCTCTAACGCGTCCCGGCGTCACCGACATAGTGATGCTAGGATGTTACCGTCAAAATCCCAGGGTGGTAATCGAGGCATGAGTATCGCCGCCTCAAAGGAGACGTGTGGTATCCTCTTATCACCTTGATAGCCATTGCTATGTGTGGTCTACGCAGGATTGCAAAGTTCCAGGCCGTCAGAACCACTTACACAGGCGCTCCACGGCTCCAAAGATCGCCATGGATCGTATTTAGACGCAGATAATGTGAGTGGGTACGTACTCGGTGTAGTCGGCGGTGTTGTCGACTCGCAGGCTGGCAGCGAGCGCGGCGGTGGTGTGTGGGCTGGGCTCGGCTGGCAGCTGCACGCCGTCGTACCGGCGCACGTGGCGCAGCCGTGCGGCCAGTAGCGCGGCAGCGGCGTGCGCCGGCTCGCTTCCCCACACCAGCGTCACGGTGGCGGGATGTCCCCTATACGACACGCTGCGCCTATCAAACTTCGGAAATCCTGCCCACATCGACCAAACATTAATATATCATGATGATGAAATTGGATGGATGAGGTGAATACAACAACGATCAGAGCCCCTTATCATGAGCTCTTACAGCAAGGTTATATCCAATGCGAATAATCTTGCTCTAAGAGCTCATGCTACGGGCCCTGAAACTTCAACCTTATAAAAAATCTCGACATTGTTAGCGAATGCTTTCAAGCCCAAAAACTAATTCTGCCGGCGCCTATGGGCGAGAAGAGGTAGAAATAGTGCAGTCGAGCATGATCGATCACTATCCTAATGGCAACATTTGTTTGTTTTGTTAGTAATTTGATTTAGTTTGTTTGGAATTGTCAAGCTGATGAATAAGAATATGGGTTACGCTGGAAAATACCAATAAATTGACTGAAACATAATCAAAAAAATAAAAATCTAAATTGCCTAATATTACTTCTTTCTTATCTTTTCTCTTACTAGTGTTTGTTATCACTAGAGGCCGGATAATTTTTTCTGTTTTTTGCGATCGAAAAGACAATCTCACTACCGAGCATTTGGAACAGTCCCAGCTCGTTTATGATTACTTTACATAGTAGCAAATCTTTTTATACTTTAGTCTGATACATATGGATTTATGAAATTAATAATAAACTGCACAAATTGTTTGTGGTTTTATAAATAAATTTACTAGTAATAACTAGATTTATAGGGTTCTGTACCTCAAAAGGTAAAAAGGAACCCTTATAAGATCACTCTCTTGTCCGTCTGTCCGTTTGTCACCACCGATTTTCTCAGGAACGGGTGGACCTAGCAAGGTGAAATTCATACCAGATACTCGCGATTAGTTTTTCGCGAAAACTTGTAAGTACCAAAATTTACCTTTTTTTATATAATCGATGTTAAGCGATGATGCTACATCATCGCTTAACATTGACCTTAAATTTCATTTTTTTTTGTTCTTTATTTATTTATAGGGTCTTTTACGTATAGCGTATGTCAGTCCCATCGTATCCTTAACAATTGTACTTTCACAACACGTGGGCCATGAATTTTAACAAAGCCTTCTCATCGTCGTCATTTAGTTGGGATAGAAGTGTATGGAACAAGCCTACATCAGTTCTGTTCAAATTCAGCGACCTTACTAAATTATTTCTACTGGACTGATATTGGACACATTCTTTTATTTGTGCTGTAAGACCTTACTTATTTGTCGAAAAACTGAAAACAATAGGTACCAAAGACACCACTACAAAATACTACAACATTCTTTTCCGAAGAAAAGTAAATTGTAGTTTTTCGTTTTGGAAGTCGATTTGATTTTTTTGTTAAAAAGTTTTTTTATTATTATATTTTGATGTTGCACTTTCACTACGGCGCGGGCGGCCTAGGCTCCCCATCGTTACAACCGATCATTAATATTTTTCCTGTTTTATCGCGTTTGCAAGTGTGTACTTATTTATTGATGCACAGCACAGCTAAATATATGAACCGTATTAACCCATACCTACTTTATAAATAACAATATCATTGAGGAAAACTAAATAATGTGATTAAGCTTCTGTTGTAACTTGTTATTGTATGTGGCTATTGTAGGTAATATTTATTTTATTTTAAATATTTATAATGTTCAAAATCCGTTTGGTATCGCCATGCAACAAATGCGCAGTGAAATGAACGTGTCGATGATTGTGCAAAAATAGGTAGCTAAGCTATCTCTGTCTGTACTTGTACGTTTATGAAATGTGGACGAAGGAATGAACTGGATCAAAGAAAGTGAATTGGGTAGCTGTTATTTGCTAGAATCGAAAGCCGCGGGTACCATTAAAATAGAATATATTTTTAATTGTGCTAAGCGTTCCCCGCGTCCCGCTTGGTAACCAAAGAGACATTAAAAACAACTCATGCGCCCCTAAAGACTCTTGCCAACTTACGTGCCGGCAATTATAAACTATGTTATTTAAATGAAACTCAACATTTATAGACCTAATTATCAAGAAAATGGTTTATTGTTCTCAACATATATTTCTTTCCAAAAAATTACGAATAGCCGTTAAGGCTTGATTCTCATTTTAACATCAGCTACTGAGGTGCATATGCACCTTAAGCCTCGTATCTAATTGACACGCAACAAGACTCAATGATACACAAATCAAAGCCTTGTTGAACTTCGAGATGGGTGATGAGTAACATCACGAAATGTCGTGGTGTTATTGCAGGCATCTTGAATCTGGAATCTGTTATTCAGACGGAGATTGTTACAGTACTAACTAGTACATAGTGATTTAAGAAACAAGCGTTTCATATTCAGGAAGGTAGTAGCAGAGGCCTTAGACAAAGAGCCATTTTATCGGCGAAAACGATTATTGAAAATAGTAATAGTATACTAGTGTAGCACTTACTAGTGGCGGTATAATTTGCGAGTTTTTCGCAGTAGGTGTAGTTGGATGTCGCTGCGCCTGCAAGCGGGTCTCGCGCCCCGCCGGCACCTAGCAGCAGCACCAACGTGATCAGCGTGGCGGACGAGTGGTGCATGCTGGCGATTGCAGCAGCACGAGACACCAGCCAGGAGGCAAACGGCAGGTACAAGAGATACGTGGCACGGGGTACCCGGCGGGAGTGCGACTAGCAAACAAACTACTCTTCTAGGAAAAAGTCTGCCTCACACATACGTAACTAGTCGACACGACATGGCTTAGCGTTTACAATCAACAACTACTACTTGTGGCTTTGTTCACATTTTCCTTGATGACGGGTATGTCAACCGAACACTAAATAAATTTGTACGTTACCCCAACAATAAAGTGGCTCCTAGAGTGATTTGAGTGAAACGTATAATTAGTGCTTAATCTGCTCTGAATATGCGCCACATAAAAATTAGTACTTGTCGTCGTTATTGAAAAAAAACGGAGAAAACGATTCCTGCTGGAGTAACGTCGTTCTAGCAGGAAAATTCTAAACAAATGATCGGAGTAAGAAATATTGTGCATGGGCGAGAGAGCTTATAGTTGTGCAAAAATGTGCGCAGGAAATATAATTGGTGCGTCATCAGGTTTTCGAGATATTGCATTTTCTGCTGGAGTAACGTTTTCAGAATCTTGTATCTCTAAAACCATTTTATATGCGCCTGTATAATAAACATCCACGAGTAGCTCTTGATATGTGCGTATTTTAGTTTGACCTGATTTTGGAGGCTAAAACTAAAGCTAAACCCTATCTTGGGTTGAGTCGGTTTCTTGTATTTTGCCGTCAAAGCTATGACAATTTGACTTTTAGCAGTGTTATTCGATAACGCAAGCATGTATGCTTTTGAAACTATTTATGGTTATTACAAGCGTCAAGATAGACTGAATACAGTTTTCAGCGAGCTTATACGTTTTCTCATTTAGGCGCTGCGAATTTTTTTCGGGTTTTCAAAAAAGTGCGATTACTTGAAAATTATAAATATTTTCTTAAATCCAATTCCGGCACAAATATGCATATATAAAGAGCTACTCGTGTATGTTTATTCCATAGGCGCACATACTATGGTTTCAGAGATTCTGCAAAACGTTACTCCAGCAGAAAATGCAATATGTCGAAAACCTGATGACGCACCAATTATATTTTCGGCGCACATTTTTGCACAACTATAGGCTCTCTGCCCATGCACAATATTTCTCACTCCGATCATTCGTTTAGAATTTTCCTGCTGGAACATCGTTTCTCCAGCAGGAATTGTTTTTTTCGTTTTTTTTTTAAAACGACGACACAACATTTTTTGTGTGGCGCACATTCATAGCAGGTTACGCACTAATGATACATTGCACTCAAACGAGTATGTGGCTACCAGAGGCCACATTCTTGTTGGGGTAACGTACACTAAATAAATACATATTACTAGAATTACTAACATAGCGTTACGCGCGCACCAGAACGATATAATGTACCTACATATTCAAAAATTTTCTTCGTATCTAAAATTTTCTTCGATCGTTCACGAATCTTATTGCGGAGGTTCTTCCAGAAAGTTCAGCTAAAGTTTGCGCCTACCATCTCGTTGGTTTATGCCGAATATCATGAGAGTTTTTATGTTTGTCCAAATCAAAACGAGTATATTGGATTTATATTTCAACTTAGAGAACCGTGCAAATTTAACTAAAATCGGTTCAGCAGTTTTCATGATATTAAGTGTAAAATATTCTAAATGGAATCTTATTTATATTATAAAATTTTATGCGAAAGTTTGGATGAATGGAAGGAAATAAATATAAGTATTTTGTTTAAAATGACCTCTTTCCTTATATTTGTCGTAGGTAGGTATATATTTGGTTCTTGTTAGCGACATGATCGGATGGAGCAGGTACAGCGTGTGTGAGTTTCTAAAACCAACATGTTCGATTACTGGCTAGGAAGAAGGACTTACTTCCTATTGATTTTCCAAATCTACAATGATGCAGTTTTACATCTTACTAATATTATAAATGCGAAAGTTTGGATGGATGTATGTTTCTTACTCAAATCACGCCAGAACGGCTGAATAGATCTGGATGGAATTTGTCACAGAGATAGATTATGGTCTGGAATAGCAAATAGGCTACTTTTCATCCCGGTATAATGTTTCCTTGCGTTAAGAAAACGCTTTTCACGCAGGTGAAGCCACTGGCAGAAGCTAGTTCTTACATAAACTCACGCCGTTTTCCGATGGAAGTAGACAGAAACTACAAAACGCCACCTGCCATGATCCTTACATACCTAGTTCTATTGTTTCATCTTTTTGTTTGCATCAAAATCGGGCCCGTGACTCCTTTGAGTGTTTTTCAATTCTCAAAGGCATGGCCAATAATATGATATGGCACACTCACTTGAAAAATTTTAGAAAAAAGGAGGTTCTCTATTCATCGCTCATATACAGGACTAGCTGCCGCCCGCGGCTCCGTCCACGTGGTATTAGTATTCGCCCAACATCTTTATAAATTATAGTATTTTTATTCTGATGTATTATTAAGTTTAATAATCTTTTATTTGTTTCAAATAAATAAAGTTCACTGAATATTCATCGTTTATTTTTATTTGATAAAACAAAGATTGATATATGACGTTACTAATGGTAACTGACTAGAAGAAAGTTTTCATCAAGGGGGTAAAAACAATCTTTATACCATTCCTCCTCTAAAAAGGTTATTTTATTCACTGAAAACAGTGAATAAAAAGCACTTTTAATCACTGTTTTGGTGTTTGAATTTAGAACACACCAATATATATTCGACCTCCATCTCAATGCAATACAACCTATTTGCGCATAAATTACTCGATACAAACTTCTTCTTCGAATATTCGAATTTCAAACTCCTTTTTCGAATATTCGAATTTCAAACTCCTTCATCGATTTAATTTTGAGTTTGTTTATATTTAGGATTTAGATAATTATATTGATTTTGGTCTAAAATGTTTAGTGAATACTTATTTGGATTGTAATTCTATTAATTGGGTTTATTGTTATTAAGATATTAATATTAATTGCATTGGTGTTTCATTAGCTATAATTATGTAACGTATGTACGGAGGTGGTCACTGGCCCCTGAAACACAGGTGCTGTTACCTAGCTCAGCTTCAATTTACAAAAAGTGTGAATCCCTGAAGTTTCTCATTTTATGTAAATTTTTAAGGTAATAAACCTTTTATTTAGATATTTATTATTATTCCTTGTGCTATTGGCTTAAATCCTTCTTTTCTCGAAGTCATGGTATAAAATATAGTATGCAACTCTTGAATAAAACGGATTTATATCGAGGGCCATGAATCACTCGCGTCGCTCAGGATTCTAACACTTGAATCACTCGCTATGCTCGTGATTCAATCATCATGAATCACTCCCTACGGTCGTGATTCAGTTGTTAGAAATCTTCACTTGTTCGTGATTCATCTATGGCCCTCGCTTTAAAACCGTCCTTTATTCACTAGTTGCATAATATACTATTTCACCCACGCTTCTTTTAAGAATTTGCTAGTTTGTTTGAAGATCATTTCCACGAGGCAGGTCATTAAATCTTGGTCCGTATAGAGGTTTTGTAAACATGTCTGTTAGTTGCACTTGTGCTGCAACTTGGTTTACAACTAGTTCTCCTTTTGATACACATTCTCTAATGTAGAAGTGTCTCAATCTAATATGCTTTGTTCGACGGTGACACTCGTATGGTGGATTATATGATAATTTCTCAGCAAACTCATTATCAATACATAGTGTAACTTTTAAAAATTCTATGTTAGATAGGTCTGCCAAAAGCTTCTTTAACCGCACTATTTCTTGTGTGGTTTCGCTTGCTGCTACAAGTTCAGCCTCTGTTGTTGACAGAGCAACTGAGGTTTGCTTCTGACTCTTCCAGGTAATAGCAGTGCCGGCATAAAGGCACACCATGCCCGTAGTAGAGTGCCCAGTCTCTGGATCTTCTTCATGATCAGCATCTGAGTAGCACATTAAGTCACCTGCTTTGGAGTGATAAAACGTTGGACATTTATCGAGAGTTCCTTTAAGCGAATAATTCGCTTTACAGACACAATATCTTCCTTCCTAGGCTTTTCTAACTGCCTTGATGCGACAGACACTGCATAACAGATGGCTGGTCTTGTTGCGATCATCAGGTAAGCCAGTGCGCCGACACAGTTTCGATATGGAAATTTCATGTCTTCGTTTTCATTAGTCTCTTTCATTTTTGGCATCTTAATTGTCGCAGATGTAACTGGTTTGTAATTTTCCAAGCAGAATCGTTTTAGGATCTTTTTAGCGTAGGCTTTTTGGCTTAAGATTATTGATCCGTCTTTTTTTATTTATTTCTATATCAAGGAAATAAGACACTGGCTTCGTTGTTATCCGATCTTAAAGTTTCTTTCAAGTTCATTTAAAAATTCTTGCCCAGCGCTGTCAGTAAAAGCTACCAAGCCGTCATCAACATAAAGTCCTACAATAACTTGAGTTTCCCTTGATTCATACATACACAAGCAAGGATCTGCTTCACTTCTCTGAAATTTGGCGTCTATCAGAAATTTATGTATGCACTCATTCTAGCATCGAGGTGCCTGCTTTAACCCATAGAGGCTTCTCAAAAGACGACATACCTTTCCTTTTGGTGCATGATGTCCATTCAGTGGTACTGAATGAATTTCTTCTTCCACTGTACCGTTCAGGAATGCAGTGGTGACATCAAATTGTTGTAAATTCAGATTTTCATTAACTGCAATTCCCAGTATTGTTCTGATAGTTGTAAGTCGTGCTACTGGAATAAAGGTTTTATCATAGTAAATACCTTCGCGTTGAGAGAAACCTTTGATAACAAGTCTTGCCTTGTAACGTCCTAAGGTTCCATCAGATTTTCTCTTTATTTTGTATATCCATTTGCTTAGTAAAGCTTTTCTACCTTTTGGTAGTGCGACAAGTTCACAGGTATTATTTTTCTGAAATGAATTCATCTCGCTTTGTATAGCTTTTTTCCCATTTTTCTCTATTTTCGGATAACATTGCTTCCTTGTATGTTTTGGGTTCAGTATAATTGTCTTCTAACTCTGCCACAGCGTTCATAACAAAATGATCATAACGCATGGGCTTGCGTATTAATGAATGATCACGCAAAGCTCTGGTTTCTGTTCGCTCTTTGGTCGCTTCATTCTGCGATGGCATTGATAGTTCTTCTTCTGCGGAATAAATTTTATTTTCTTCAGAATTATATTGTTATCAGTTTCTGCTTGCGTTTCGGCTTCAGCCGAAATGTCTTCTTCTCTTTCTTGATTTTCTTGTATTTCTTTATTTATATTCTCTTCTAGAAATTCAATCTCGACATTTTATTTTTTGTTTCATCTATGTTGTTTTTATTAAGATTATCTCCTTCCTTTATGTCTTAGTAGAATTTCTGCATTATGTTTACATTTTTGATTACCATAGTTCTAGTATCGCGGGACCCGTTCCTACATCAATTCGGAGAGACCGACATGATCGAGTTATTATCGACGTGTTTATTAATTTTAAGTCTCAAAATGGATGTAAGAACCTTATAGACCGTCGGTAAACATGTAATAGGTCTATAATTTTTGGGTTCCGCGGTTATTTCTGTTGTAAGGAATTTGGGTAGCGAACCAGACTCTAAGGCTGCCTGGTACTGAGACGCCAAACGAGCGTGCGACCTTTGTAGCCATTTTATCTAAAAGTTGTGCAGCCCGTCCGGCCCTGGAGATTTCCAGTTCGGCAACGGACGGACTGCACGAGCTACGTCTTGGGGGCTGATCGTGATAGCCTCCATTATACTACTACATATATTCTATTGGATCGCACGCTCGCTAAACCTCCCGAGTCCATTCACCTTCGGTGTGACTAGCAGGCACCGACCAGATGCTGCGCCAAAATGTGAACATGGCATCATCATCCGGCAGGCGCGTATCAGTCACACCTTGGTCGGGTCGCTCCCAAGCCCGATAAACCCACCTTTCATTCCTTTGGAATGTGCGATTCTGGGTGTATCGCTCCACTCGCCGCCTATACCTACGAATCCGACTTGCCCATGCATACATTTTTTGTTTCAGGAAGTCGATGCGCTCTGTGACATAGGATATATAGTCTCGGGGGCTAACATCAGTCCCCGAAAACGCCCGTCTCACAAAGCGATTTTTGCCCTCCTTGAAACAAATTAGCTTGCCGATGAGTGCTCTGGCCCCACCAATACGACGTTCGATCCTGCACTGCCATGCCGGTACGGCTGGTTTCGGTCGTCTAGCTCTGTCATCTGAATTTTGACGTGGGCTACACGACATGCCGCTACAGCCGTGCAGTACGTGATCGAATGTGTATCAGTGAGGTCTTCGCAGTCATCAAAATAGTTTGACAACTGCGAATCCAGAACAGCCACCAGCGTCCTATTTTTGTTATGCATGGGCAAATGAGGTAATCGTGGTCTAAGTTCGAGTGGCATGTAGTGATATTCCCGAATAGCACACTCCAAAGCACTCCTGAATTCCTCATTGCACTGGGTACTTACGTTTGTAACCCTGTCACTAATCTCGTCGTCAGCGTGGATGGGAGTATGGTTGGGCTGTGGTGGCACCAAAGCTTGCGACGATGGGGCAGTGACACGGTTACCCATTTCCGTTCGTAGGCGATCAAACACAGTATCATCCAACATACGATTCCGCTGGATAACCCGCACCTGAACCGAAAGTCGCTGGGCCGAAACTTTGACGGCTGGCTCAAGCACCTGACACATGGCATCCGGACACGGTACGCGTTCAGGTTGTTTCCTCCCTTTGCAGCCCCAAAGTATGCGCGCATGACATCGATGGATTGCGTCCATCTCATGCGCTGCACACTTCCGCCGGGTGCTGGGACCCTATCAGAGACCGGTAGGCCTCGAGGTCATAAGCGGTCCCGCGGCCGGCGTCCTCCCCGTCGACGCGCAGGTGGTGGTGTCGTCGGCGGCGAGAAGTACTCGTCGCTCGAGCTCGACGCAAATGCCACTTTTATTATTATTATTATAAGGTCATTACATATGAAATTGGCGTTTTGTAAGGGAGGATCATAAAGTCGTTTTTTTTTTTAATATATTATTTTTATTTAATCAAAGTATGTACCATTGCTATTTATGCACTTTTGCCATCTCATAGGTAGTTCATTGATCCCTTTACTAAAAAAAACATTCGGACGGGAATCAATAAAATCTTTGAAGGTGCTTTGGACTGCCCCATCGGAGTTGAGATTTTTCCCTTGCAAGAAGTTATCAAAATTTCGAAAAAAATGGTAATCTGTTGGAGCAAGGTCTGGGGAATACGGTGGATGTCTTGGACATTCCAATTGAAGCTCCTCTAATTTGGTAGGCGTCTGTTGTGCAGTGTGTGGTCTAGCGTTGTCCTGAAGCAGCAGTGGCCTAGAGCGATTGACCAGCCTCGGCTGTTTAGCAGCTAGCTTTTCCATCATGGTTTATTTATTTATTTATTTAATACTTCATGCACACAAGTACAGAGGCGGACTTAATGCCTTAGGCATTTTCTACCAGTCGACCTTTGGGTGATGGAGAGATAAACAGTGGTAGGTGCAATAATGAAAGTGTGGATTAGTTTGCAGTTTCTGACAATAGACATCCGCCGTAATCGTCTGGCCAGATTTAAAAAAAGCTGTAGTGAACGACACCGGCACTAGTCCACCAAACGCTCACAAGTAATTTTTATTTAGTCAATTTTCGCTTGGGGCAGGATTTGGCTGGTTCGCCAGGGTTCAGCCATTGCGATGAGCGTTTCCGATTATTGTACAGGATCCACTTTTCATCACAGGTAATGAATCGAATGAAAATCCCTTCATTATTGTGCCGGTTGAGTAATGTAACGCAGCAGTCGACGGCGTTTGTCGGTTTGTTGCACTCAATTCATGAGGTACCCACGTTTCAAGCTTTTTCACCTTCCCAATTTGCTTCAAGTAGATTAAAACAGTTTTATCACTAACACCGCAGCCTGCAGCTAACTCGGACGTGTTTTGCGATGGATCCGCTTCCACAATAGCCTTCAATTCTTCATTATCAACTTTGGTCTCCGGCCGTCCACGGGACTTGTTCTGCAGGTCGAAATATCCAGAACGAAAACGTTGGAACCAAAAACGCACTGTTTTCTTTTGCGACACCGTCGCCATACACATCATTAATCCTTCGAGCCGTTTCTGCAGCACTGGTGCCACGATGGAACTCGTACTCGTAAATAACGCGATATTGCAAGATTTCCATTTTGTAAACTGACTGGCGCAAAGAAAAAACCAAAAGAGGAAAAAACAAATGAATTGCGGTTTCTCAAACACAAAAGCATTAGTAAATAGCTGTATAAATTCATAATTGGAATTCCAAACCAAAAAGGAAATATTTGAGATCAAAGTCGACAAAACGCCAATTTCATAGGTAAGGACCCAATATTATACACGACTATAACAGAGACCACTTTTTTTTAAATCGGCTAAAAAGTTTTTATGTTCAAATTAAAATACTACTGGCTGTTGCTAAATCTGTAACTAGCGACACTACTTTTTTAACAAAATAATGACAGTATAAAAAAAACAGAACCAAAAGACGTTCTGGATGATTTATTTTTTGTACATTTATATTTTAGATCAAAAATCTTTTGAAATTTTGTAATATGAAATTTAAAACTAAATCCAAGAACCCTTTTTAGAATAAGGTTAGTAAGTTTTATATTTTTCGTCAGGTAGACAAACCTTGGCCGATTGCCTCATCAGATCATAGCCCGTTTCAATTATTGTACTCATGCACTACTTCAAGTCCTGGGGCCTTACCATGACGTATCTAAACTATCATGGTTCCACATAGAGACGGAACTATACAAGACAAATAGCACAACCCCTTTTTCACAGTGTAATCCAATGATGTTATATATAAACTGAGGTAGATACGTTTTACCGACGTCTGCGCGGCAATACAAACACAAGCTAATCAGCTTGAGTGAACTCAGTCCGTCTTGCGTCTGGCCGCGACACGGACGTACGTTTGAACAGTATGTTTATCCCTTTCAGACAATGGGGTCCTATTTATATCTCTGTAATCTTTTAAAATACTCAGTGATAGAAATAAAGTTCCAAATTCCATAGGTCCTATGTAGGTAGCTATAGTAAAATTTCGCCATGTTTTTATTTCTTTATAATGAGTATGACGTCTCTATTGGTAAAAGCTCATTGGTGGAATCACGATAATTCTGTCACGTCAAAATACGGCTCTTGGCCACGACTTGGGTAGTGAGTGCCAACTTTGCCCGAAGACTGGCGCATATTGATATCTATTGACCTCACGTTCATACTAAATTATACTAAGTTTGGTTACAATCACAACTAACTATCATAAAGCGCTGTCCACACATTTCCTGGTCAGGGCTATCCGAGTTCCGAGTTGTTCGTTTGTGTTCCCGTCAGGAACGAGCCATCCGTCACCCGTGTTCACACATCAGGGAAATCGGTATCTGATACGCACACAACCCGATTCAAATAATGTGGATTAGAACGGTCGTAAAGTATATTACGCGTATTCTGTCGTACAAGTTCTATCAACCTTCCTGTGTTCATGTTGCACTTGCTCTTGCACAAAATGTCCTCCACGGAGATAAAAATCGGATAGCACTGTCAGGGCGTCCGTGCGTTCCGGGACACTGACAAGCCGGATCCTCCTGACACGGAGATGTGTGAATAAGTTCGTACAAATCGTATGTAACCGATTTTTCTCCGTCCCTGCCGAGTTTCGTCAGGGATGGGAACCCGGAAATATGTGGACAGCCCTTAAAGTCGGAGGGCCGGAGCTTCTGAGGCTAAGAATTTTGTGTTCATTATATTTTCCTCTGTTGCATCACAAAGTACTTTTGGCGAAATTTTATTTCAACTTCTCTGTCTAACCCATCGGTGAATACAGGCGTGATGTGATATGATATGGGCTATTCTGCTTAATTTCAGATTACAATGTCTTTGGCACGATCTTTATTGAGATCTTCACACAAATATAAGTTGGTTTGCAATCCGGTGGTGAGTTCAAACATTTTCTTAATTCGTTTTTTATTCCCAAATAGGATAAAATAAAACAGTATTAATACTAGATGGGAGAAAAAGCTTTTATTAGTGTGAAAGTAAGTATAAATTTTAATGATTATGTTAAAAAATCACATTAGCCCTAGAACTGTGTAGGTATTAAAAGCATGGACGCGTTTAGTAGGACGTCTCTCTGCCCTGGATGATATTCAAACATCCATCATCATCTTCCTGCCCTTATCCCGTGTTACTTGGGGTCAGCACAACACGTTTTCTTCTTCCATACCGTCCTGTCCCTGTCACGCTATCACTGACTCCCTTTTCTTTCATATTACTCCTCACACAGTCCATCCATCTTTTGTTTGGCCTTCCTCTCCCTCTCCATCCATCCACATTTATTTTTATAACTCTTTTAGTCATATCTGTTTGATCCCTCCTCATCACATAACCATACCAAAATAAACGGTTTCCCTGCAACTTTTCTGTCACTGGCACCATTTTCAAACTGCCTCTAATAAACTCATTTCTCACTTTAATGATATTCAAACATCCATTAATATTAATGATAATTTTTATCCGTGGTGCTAGGCAACTGAACTTATCTCAGTTGTATATGACCGTTTATGCCTATTGGCCTTATTTGTTCTGTTTCCTGCTTGATATGGAGGGAAGTGGAATTTACGTTTATTTCCCTACTCCACCGTTAATATTTTCTGATTAATTTTGTTGCGGGATCAAAGATAGCCGTTCTTGCTTTTCTGGTAGTCGCCACTTTTGATTCTGGCTTTCAGGAGTTGCAGTGGTTTGCGAATAGTGCGGTGGGATCCACCTCGGAGACCTTGACATTCCAACATTACTAAATGGTAGAAGTAATAATAAGGCTTATCATTAGTGGCGGCTTCAGGGAGTGGCGAGCTGGGCAATCCACCGGAGCCTCGCTCTTACAGGGGTCTTACGCGACAACGACAACCTTGCAATTGCAACTTTTTATACTATCCTTTATCCTTAACAAAATAAGATTAAGGTAGTTAACCTCCAGTTTACCAGCTCGCGTTATCTGATGTGATTGGCTGTTGAAAATTTATTCAACCAATCACAGCAGATAACGCGTGCTTGACAATTTGACACATTAATTCTGCGAAAATGTTGAGCTGGGAAACTGGGGGTAAGTATTTCATCTCACTAAAATTATAAAGGCGAAAGTTTATGACTGTGTGTGTGTATGTGTGTTTGTATGTTTATTACTTCTTTACGCTCAAACGACTGGACGGATCTGGATGAAATTTGTCACATAGATAGATTATAGTCAGGAATAGCACATAGGATACTTTTTATCGCGGGAATATGTTCCTTCGGGCTAATATTCGAAATTCACGAGGGCGAAGCCGCTGGTAGAAGCTAGTAATACATAATGCCAAGATTTGCATTCCTCGTCTATTAATATTTCATTCAACACAATGCAACAGGACAAGTGTCTCATAAATATCTGCCACCAGCCCGGAGCTTGGCAGTGGTTATGGCCGCCCCTGCTAATAATGTAAAATGTTTCAGTATCAGCTGCTACAACAACAGGATCTATCTTCAACAGCAGAATCGTTCCTTTGCGGTGCGAACGCTAATTTTCTCGAGGCACAGTATCTGGACTGGTCAAAATCTAAGGGATCAGTAGATTCAGTAAGTTAATCTTATAATTTATGACATAGGACCACAGTTAAGTAGACCAGTGAGTTATCTTTTCTGGTTGAGGTGTTGCTTTGGCCACATTCCGGCACCATCATGAGAGCAACTCCATACTTCAATGTATCCAATGGTCCGCTTAACGCAATGACGGGTCCAATTTGGCGGCACTTGGGGAAGGCCTATGTTATGCAATGGACATCTTTCGGCTGAAATGATAATGATCCAAAATTCTATAAGGACACTAAGTTCCGTAAATATTCATAGTGGTGTTCAGAGGATAACCGTGGTCGAATGCCACCTACCGCAACAAAGCAGCAATCACATCACATATCATCAGGCCTCCTCTCTGTGAGAGGGAATGGGCCGCAATCCACCACGCGGGCCAAGTGCGGTTTGGTGGATGTCACATGTCTTCGAATTTTTGGTTCTCGGACATGCCGGTTTCCTCACGATGTTTTCCTGCACCGTCTCACTATGGGAAAGCCCCATACAAGGCCTTCTCAAAACCGTTTCACGTGAAAGTCGTTGTTATGGAGTAAAACTAATTAATTAATTTAGTCTTATAAATAAGCTTTCTTTTCTATATTTTTTTAATTATTTTTGCTAACCATAATGTATATAAAAAGGCATCAAAGCTAACTCATGTTCAATGATGTGATTTTGGCACAATACATTACTACAATTCAACGCCACATTACTCGAAAGTTTTTGATATAAATGTATAAGTATTATACATTTTTGATATGCTTATAATCTCCTCATAATGTTTCTTAAATAATAGTATGTATAATAAATAAATAAATTAAAATTAACCAATATAGTTTCAGATGGTATAATTTTCGGGTTACTTTTTTTAACGAGACTGTTACCCGTTGCCGCTGTTTGCCGATGTCGAGATATTTGTTGTATTACGATCTTTATACATTAGTTTACACAAGGAGAAAAAAAAAAGTTGCGCATACTTGCGCCTTTTCTGACACGGTACCAAAACATATCGCGAGATAAATAAATATTTTTTTCCAATATCTTTTTACTTCTCACATATCATCTGTTATCTATTAAGGTCAAATTGATGAAATGGTCATTACAGTGATGAGTATTATTAATAGTTATTTGTGGTTTTGATATAGTTTTGATCACCTTATTTGATAAAATATGGTCACTTTATCTATTACGGTCAAATTAAAAACAGGTTGGTTATGGGAAGAGTGCAAATATTAGTTTCTTATCTTTTTGCACATAGCACTATTTCATTGGCCTATAAAAGAAAGGCGAACCCTGAAACATCCACAGTTGTTCGTCAGAAATTCAGTTGCCTTAAAAAAGCATACCTATTTTCAAATATTGACAGAAGTTATCTGATTTGGAAATTGTGTTTAAATGTTTGTAGTAAACGAGAGTTGTGCAATTTGTTGATAAATGGGAATAATATAGAAGACTACTTGCAAGAAAATTTCAATTTGCCACCAGAGGATATGGCTACTGTGGTCTCCTACATTCAAAGAAACTTGGTATCTAAACGTAACGAACGCTGGAGAAATGCATCCCGGATAAAAAGAACACTTTGAAAGTAAGAACGTCGACTGGTTAAATGGCGAATTTCGTATTCCACTGGGGTGTCGAGTCACAGTTAATGACCCTAATACGTCTGGAAGCATTGCAGGTGGCAGACCATCGAAACCATACGAAGCATCTTTAGAAAAAACAAAGAAACGAAAAAACATGGAATTAATACAAGAGTACGGATTGGACTGTGTGCTCAATGCATATGCTCAGGAGTTGCGGTCTATGGGTGAGACGGAGGAGGCCACAATTGTTAATATTATACGAACTGCGTCAAAAAATGATAAGAAAAAGTTTCTTAAATTCATAACTGAGAACCCTGAAGACGTTACACCTTTTACAAAGGAAGAAGCACTACGGATATTTATTGACTTAGACCTTAACAAAGAACAGTATGGGAAACTTCGAATTTTTTGGCGGACAAAAACTGCTCAGTGTTTCCTTCTTATCCAACTTTAGCCGAAGCGAAGAAGATGTGTTACCCACCAGATTCGAGCATAACCATTACTAACATACGTGCAAAAGTCAATCTGCAGGACTTATTGGATCATACTGTGGCAAGTATATTACTAATTGGTTCAGTTTACAAAAACGGTTTAAGACAGTTGAAACTATTCTGCAAATGGGGTTGTGACGGGTCATCAGGGCAAAGTGAATACAAGCAAGTTTTGCCCGAAGAAAGCGATTTCATATCAGATGCGAACCTTTTTATTGCTTCACTTGTACCCATTAAACTCATAGATGAGACAACTAATATTGTTATTTGGAAAAATGAAACTTGCTCATCCGTAAGATATTGCAGACCAATATTGATAGAATTTGCCAAAGAAACTCCTGAAAAAAACCGCGTCTGTTGTGGCTGATATCAAAAATCAAATTAAAAACCTGTCTCCTTCCGTGATAAATAAGAATGGTGAAGTAATTAAAATTACTCATAACCTTTTTTTAACCATGATTGATGGTAAAGTAGCACAAGTTTTAACTTCTCTCTCGCGCTTCTTGTACAATTTGTGGTGCTACTCCTCGGCAAATGAATAACCTAGAGGCAGTTAGGACACGAGATGTGAATGAAAGTTCATTTCAATATGAACTGTCAACACTACACGCTTGGATTAGAAGTATGGAGATGATTTTACACATTTCCTATAACTTGTCTTTCCAAAAGTGGTCAGCCACTACACCAGAAAATAAAAAAAACAAAGACGAAAAGAAAAAACTGGTACAAAAGCGGTTTAGGGAGGAAATGGGACTGCATATCGATAAACCTCGACAAGGCACTGGAAATAGTAATGACGGAAACACAGCTCGGAAGTTTTTTCAGAATTACTCTTGCTCTGCAGACATTACAGGTGAAGGCGTAGAACTTATAAAACGGATGTACATTATACTACAAACTATGTCATCTGGAATGGCTATTGATTCAAAAAAGTTCGGTGAATACGCATATAGTACCGCCCAACTGTACGTAAATATTTATAATTGGTATTATATGCCTTCCTCCGTACATAAAATACTTATTCATGGAGAAAAATCATTGAGTACTATGCTATTTTACCTATCGGACAATTGTCCGAAGATGCTCAAGAATCCCGCAACAAGGATTACAAAAAGTTTAGACTTCATCATTCTAGAAAGTGTTCAAGAGCGGCTACCAATACAGACGTGTGCCATACCTTATTGTACACTTCTGATCCATATATATCAAGTTTGAGAAATACCTCAGAAACAATATCGAAAGAACTTTTCGATGAAGCCAAGTCCCTTCTTGCTGTCAACGAAAATCTGTAGGAGCTTGTTGAATTTTGTACATTATTTTTTTCCCGTTAGACGCTGTTTATACAATGATATTAAATTCTATGTTATGTAAGTAAATAACAAAAAAAAGTATTTTTTCTTATAAATGCATGTATTTTTTTAAGTTTTATTTTTTAAATAAAATAATAAACATAATTTTCAAAATCATTATTTTTTCTATTAAACCTTATACTTTCACGTATATGTGTGCAAAATTACAGATCATTTAGTTTTGAAATAACTGAGATACGGAGTTTTGAGACGAAACATACGTGATTTTCCCATATTGGCGTCTTGAGAGCAGTGGTGATGAAATAATTTACACGAGTAAAGCGCTTGCCTGGGCTTGAACCCACGACCTACAACTTGTAAGTCGCGGCCGATACCACTGAGCCACCACTGCTCTCACAAAACAGCAATACATAATAATAATGCGTAATACATTCAACAAAAAAACTTTTTACAAAAAAATACTACCGACTTCCAAATAAGAAAACTTCAAAGTGAAAAATAACTTGCTTTTTGGAAGTCGATGTCTTTGGTAGGTACCAATTTTTTGCGTTATGGACACCGACTTACAAAAATAAAGTTATTTTCACTTTGTAGTTTTCTTATTTGGAAGTTGGTAGTATTTTCTTGTAAAAAAGTTTTTTATTGTTCACTTTTTAACCGACTTACCAAAAAGGAGGAGGTTCTATGTTCGACTTCATGTATGTTTTTTTTTTATGTTTGTTCACCGATATCTCCGTCAAGTCAATTGTGGACCGATTTTGAAAATTCTTTTTTTTTGTACCTACCTAATAGGCAAGTTGTTTAGTAAATTACCTTAACACCAGAATAGATAACCCGAATGCCATGAAACTTGAACATAACCGGTGAAATGAGAGATCTGCGTATCCCTTAAGTATCGGCGTGATGTTATGTTATGAAATGGTGTAAACAATAAACAGACATGCGATTGCAACATCCCGAGAGATTTGCCGTTATTTATTGAAGAGTTATGTCGTATATCTTCGAAGTTCTTCATCAGATCATCACCAAATTAAATTATGACCAATTTCGAAACAAACTCATTCAAACAAAAAAAAAAATCAAAGTCGGCCCACAATTGATGGAGATATCGGTGAACATAAACATTAAAAAAAAAATTAAGCCGAACATAGAACCTCCCCTTTTTGTTAAGTCGGTTAAAAATAGCATACGACCACTCTACTCTGAACACCACTATGAATATTTATGAAATACAATAAAATATTTATTACATGTAATTTTTTTATTTAATACCCGATACATATCGAATAGTTTTTATATAGGTATTCATAATATTTTCAGATGACAATATTTTCTTGTTTTATACTTTTTAGAGCGTTATTTTTCGTAAGTCAATTATCAATAAATTACATATTACCTTTAGGGGTGGATATTATTTTTGAAATTTAAATGGTACCAACTTTGAGGTATATATATGTTATAGGAAATGTATGAAATCAGGAGTTCTATACAATTCCTAGGAATCTATCTGGAAAGTATGAAATAAATTGTTTTTAACACATTCCCTAGGAATTGAATAAAATTCAAAACGGCAATAGGAAATCTGTTAAAAACAGGGTATCGGCACGTTATGGGGTAAACGAGAGTGCGCGGGGTATTGGGTATTCAAATGCTCGCGTGATCGCATGGGCCAATCACAGCTCAGGGAGTGCATGCGTCGTGCGAAACGGTTTGGTTCATTATGGCACCCGAATCTCGCTCACCAAGTTCTGAAGAAAAAACTTATTTTTAATTTTCAAACTGTTGATTGTGTTCTGTTTGAGGAGCTCGTGGCTAAATTATAACAGTCGCACGGGTGGATTTCGCGGGTCCGTGGATAGGTGACCATCTTCACATAGCGTGTTTCTGCCGTGCCTAGGCAAGCACGTTAAGCCGTTGGTCCTGGCTGTCATTTGAAGATCTTTGACAGTCTTTACAGATAGTCAGCCAGGCCAGGAAATCTGACACCAGTTTTTCCAAGGGGGTACCACTAGTTACTGGGTAACGGAGGTCAGATAGACAGTCGCATCATGTAAAATACTGATAATTGGATGCATCCGGTAAGACTGGCAGCCGACCCCAATGTTGTTGGAAAAAGGCTCGGCGTGTAGCGGCACCAAAAGGATGGCACAGGGTGGAAAGTCCCGAAAACCACAGCCGGAAAGGGAGGAACCTGCGACCAGACGGGTGTTGTCTGGTCCGGGCAACTGCCCAACGGTTATTGTCGGACTGTTGTGTATGTGTTCAAATCGCGCCGAAAACTACAGGCTACAGGCGGCGGATTGATTGCTTGATAGAATATTTTTTTATTTTAAGATCTAATGTTTTACAATGTGTGACCAATTATTTATTTTTAGGGTTTCATAATAGGATTGAAAATATTGTACTGAGAATCTTAATAAAAACATGTTTTGCATATTGATATATTATTGAATGAATTCTTTTAACAGATTTCCTTGAACCATTTAGGAATTGTATATAAATGCAGTATATGTCCAAAATATATGTATACATTTTTTTTTATTTGTGTTATATGTTTGAATTAGCATTACACACATTACCTAAATAAGATTGCCTAGGAATTTTATATAATTCCAGGTTTTCACAGATTTTCTATAACAATATATAGGTCTCTTTACAATAAAAAAATTTTTTTTTTTAATCGGACCACTTATAAAAAGCTATGCGTGGTCAAACATAAAAAAATAATCATATCGAATTGAGAACTTTATAATAATTGAGAACTAATTTACTGGGGTCCTAATGTGAGTAATTATACTTACTCGATCGCGTTAACGTAAACGTTCTCGTTTATTTCAAATTGTGATTAATAACAAATCGAGTAAGTATAAAAACTCGCACTCTTCTTCGTTGCGTTCTTTACATTACCTTTTTTTTTTCTGTGTAGTCATGGGACGGATTCTACGACAGCATCTGCAGCCCAGCGTTAAAGATTGAAGAAATGCAAAATGAGTTTAGTCCTAAAACAGTTCGTAAGTGGAATAACTTTAGTCATTCATTGTAACTTTGTTTGTAAAGCATTGCTCGTTTGGCTGTCATAAATCTTCTTCGCTTGCACGACTGTCATTCTAATTTGTTTGACCCAAAACTTGGCCACTTCCACGGCATCGTTGGTTGGCAGCTGCGCATAGATCATCATTTTTTTTGGGATGTCGTCCAATGACTTCTCCCGCCCGTGAAGCGGGAGCGGGCGTGTTAGACTTTTACTGACTAAAACCCACCCCTTTTCCTTCACTTTCTTGATCCAGGGCCAAGGGCATGATATAGATCTCCCTGGCTGCATGTTTAGGGGCACAGAGGGCAGGGCAGGAGGTGGAACATGGTTAGCGACTCGACACCACATGCACACTCTGCTGCTGTTTCGTCCCCATGTAGCCAATTTTGAGCAATGTGTTAAAGTAGTTACAAATATTTACAGAACCGGTGGCTGGTGGCACCGCCGACAAATCTCAAGACGCCTTAAGAACCAAAGTTAAACTTAATATGGCAGTCGCGAGCTTAATTCGAAGCTACCAGGTAAGTGGGGAATGAAAGTAGGTGTGATATCGAAATGCCATTATTATAATTGACTGGCGCGAGTTTCAAGTCGCTTGTCTGGCACGTATGTTCTATTTAAGTTGTTGCAGTTGTACCTGCACTGACCCTAAGTCAAGGCATATTGACGAAGAGCCAAAGAAAAAAAAATGAGTGGGTACCTACATCACATATTGACCCCTATCTCCACAACGACACACAATTTCTCTGGTATAAAAAAAAATCGCGCGCATTCGATAGTTACTATGCTATGTAAATTTTCAACATGAATTTAATAACATACGCGGGCCCAGAATTGACTGAATTCACGGATGTATCAACGCACCGCGAATTTTGCGATAGGCTGGTCTGACAGAAAGGAATGGCAGGTCTGAATACTGACGGCACGCGGCCCCCACCTTCTGCTGTTCGATGTGAGACGAGTATGTCGCATCCATCAGAGCGAGGTCTGTAGGGTGCTGCGTGACCGTGACGTGAACAAGGCTAGTGGTCCGGACAGGGTCCCGGCAATTGTCCTTAAAACTTGTGCACCTGAATTGTCTCCAATCTTGACACGCCTATATCGCCTTTCGTTTGTGACTGGAAAAGTACCGAAGGCTTGGAAGCAAGCTAACGTTTAGCCCGTGCCCAAGAAGGGTAGTCGAGCTGACCCGGCCAACTACAGACCCATATCAGTAATGTCCATCCTCTGTAAGAGTATGGAACGTGTATTGAATAATAAGCTCCTGGCATACCTAGAAAGCAACGACCTTTCTTAGTGACCGCCAATACGGCTTCCGCTGAAACCGGTCAACTGGGGATCTTCTAGCGTATGCCATTCACATCTGGAGTGATGCCATCGAGAACCATGGGGAGGCGCTTGCTGTCTCCCTTGACATATCGAAGGCCTTTGACAGGGTCTGGCACGAGAGCCTTATTGGTAAGCTTCCTTCCTTCGGTCTGCCTAGTGGTCTGTGTGACTGGATTGCAGACTTCCTGAGGGATCGGTCTATCCGAGTGGTTATCGATGGCTGCTCGTCCGGTCAGTTAGGTATTAACGCCGAAGTCCCTCAGGGGTCAGTGCTCTCGGCAACATTGTTCTTGCTGCACATTAATGACCTGCAAAAACCCGGAACCTTTGGGTATGCAGACGACAGCACTGTTGCTGAGAGATACGTGTCTGGTGCACGGGCTACTGGGCCTCAAGTCCGGTCTCTTCGGGAGGCCATGGTTGAGCGCTTTAACCTGTCTTTGGAGTCAGTCTCCGAATGGGGCAATGCCAATCTAGTCAGATTCAATGCTGCTTAGACCCAGGCGTGTCTTTTTTCCGCAAAAAAGAGCCAAATCCACCCGGCTCCATCCTTCCGTAGTGTAACCGTGCCGATAACGGACCATCTCGACCTTCTTTGTGTTACGTTGACATCGATCATCAAATTTGGTCCATTTATTGAGGCAAAGGCTCAATTGGCTGCAAAAAAGTTGGGGATCCTTGCGAAGGTGAGACGGTACTTCACGCCTGAACAGCTGCTCAACTTGTATAAAGCGCAAGTTCGGTCGTACTGCTCTCACCTCTGGGACGGATCTGCCAGGTACCAACTTGATGCACTTGAGTCGATTGACAGACGGGCCAAGAGACTTATCGGCAATGATGCGCTGGTCGACTCAAAGCTCAAGAGCCTTGAACACCGACGACGAGTTGCCAGCCTGTCGGTTATCTATCGGTTACATTTCGGGGAGTGTGCGATGGAACTGCACAATTTGATTTCGCCTAGCCCTTTCCATCATCGGACTACAAGACGTACGGCAATACGCCATCGGTACATGATTGATATCCCACCCATACGCACAAAGCGTTTTGAAAATACTTTCATTGTGCGTACAGCTAAGGAGTGGAATTCCCTGCCGGTGTCTTTGTTTCCTGATAGCTACAACCTAGGGGTCTTCAAGTCAAGAGTGAATAGGTTACTTCTAGGCAAGCGTGCTTCACCTTCGACCACCTCATCACTTAACATCAGGCCAGATATTGGTCAAACGCGAGCCTATAACAAATAAAAAAATAAATAAAAAAATGCAGGCGACTGTGGACGAAATAGATTACGGCTCGCTTACACTAAGGTTAAGGAGTTGCACAGTACCTGGCGTTTGGGTGAAGACCACCTGGCGACGAATCCATTTGAATAAAGAGTACAGCAACTAGCGAACTCACTGTCTTCCCACGAATTACACGCGCTAATACGAATTAGGCGCGGTGTCTTCGACTTTTCGACGCGACGACGGTTCGACGAGCAACAGCAGGGTAGAATACGGACTTCACACGGATCGCACTTGTCTTCTACATTAATGAGGATCGCGACGACGATTTGTACAGCAGTGAGATGAGCAGGAACGATCGCTACACAAAGCCTTTAGGTCTCGCTACCCTCAACCTCAAAATATGGGTGAAATGTGGCTTTCTTCCTCAAACTCTTGTGATGGCAGTGTGCGGGCGAGGCAGGGACATAACGAGTTGAAACCAGCTTATTACAAATTTCCCTCCACTCGCACACCACAACTACAACCAAATTGGCGCAAAAATTTCCCCGGGCTTGAAGGGGGGTGCCTCCAAAATAAAATTTATCAATTGAATATAAACAAAATTAAACCTAATCCAAATAGTAAGAAATCAAACTAAACCCTAAACCTAAATAATTGGCTCGATCGGCGTATTCCGTTTGCGACACGACTATGTATATAGTGTGAAGGTGGCCCGTCCTCCTTCGTTTTTGATATTGGCATCCCAACTCCTATTGAAACGGCTAGCAGCCGGGACATTGCGGATCCAAACCTTATGATTTCAGCCAATCTGTGACCAAATAGGGATGTTATCTGAAAATTTGTTTATTGTCAGTCAGGTAGATTAATAAAAAATATTTGACACGTATTTTTTTTCTTTTGACACGTAAACATAAAGTAACGACGATATAATGCGCTGAAATATCGTGTGACATCAAGCCCCCATTCATGAACTTTGATGTGCTTTGTTTGTCAATTTTTATTGATTTGGTAAAGCAAAAAATGTTTCCAATATTATTTGATAATCTCACTGACGGACTAAATAGAATTATTATCATTTTTTTACCCAGGAAACATCCCTATTACGTACCATGATGTTTCGAACACAACGACTCATGGAGGTCCAAAAACACGTTCAGCACCGATGCAATTGGTTCCATTGTCAGAGTAAAGCCTACCAACGGAATCGCGTCTCGACAGAAACCGCTTGAAAGCTCCCATAAAGCTGGCTGTGCTCAGATCACCAGCCAGTTCTATGTGCACGGCACGCGTGGTCATACAAAAAAATAGGCGTACAATAAGCCTTTGTTTGTGTAGTCAATTGAAAAAATATATATAAGAAGACACAATGACGAAGACTATGATACTCGTAAATATTTATACCAGATTTCTATATTTTGTAACAATGTAGGTATCTAAATTATGAGGAACAATGGCTGCGCGTCTGTGGTTACTGAACAACTGAGCTTCACCGCGAATGTGAAAAATGTGCATCAGCGTTTGACTACAATAGTAAAGCACTGAACATTGTCGCTCCAGGCTCGTGGTCACCTGCTTGCGAAGACAGACCCTCTGAACCTGACGCTGCCAGCCAGGCTCCTCGCCAAACACAAGAAACTTCCACTGGATACCAAGGGAATTCAGGGCCAAATAGTAGCCCGAGAACTGTGCTTAGAATTGGGTAAGGATCATCAATATTTACACATTATTGCCTGATTTTTTTCCTGAATGTAAACTATCTGCAAGTTATGTTGCGATTCTACAGGAGGAGCTAATTACCGTTATTCAGGCATTGTGTAGGCCTTTTTTCTGGGGTGGGAAACCATCCAATGACTTCGCCCGCTCTGAGTGACGCGGGAGGGCGTGTCAGACTTTTACTGACTAAAACCCACCCACATTCCTTCAGTTGCTTGTGCCAGGGCTGCGGTAACTCTTTCAAATTTATCCGCGACCCAGACAGGCATCGGCCCTATCGGGCCCCGTCACTTTTGCTGACATCTCTTTGAGGCTTGCGTGGAACACTACGCGCTGTAAACTCGGGCTTGGTCCTTATCGGACGGCGAGATACCCATTACTTGCCATCCGCAAGCCCGCGTCGTCGTGGGCTGTGTGGTTCGCATTGGGCACCGCAGGAGGCGGAACCATGGGCGGGAGAGTATGTTCCTCGCGAGAGGGCCGGCCTCTTGGAGCCCGGTCAGGTCCGCTCGGAGCTTCTCGTTCTCCTTTTGCAGAAGTTCCATGTCGGCTTTCAAGCAGGCGACCTCCGCCCACATCTCGGACATTGAATCCGACGGAAACCACGCGATTAGCCTCCGCTGCTGCCATAATGGAGGCCGTGGCCGCCGATATGGCCTTGTCTTTAGAGGACTCCGACCCTGCATCACTCCTCACCTCTTCGTCGATTATATTTTTATTTATTGTGTCCATTTTTGTTCCCACGAGTAGTATAGAAATTAACGTCCACCTGGGCAGAGCCTTTTACCCAGGTAAGCCTACATACTGCAGCGTGCGGCAGGTGCTCTACAGGTGAAGCGCTAAAGACTGAAGTCCCTCCAGCCATTCATCCTCTCGCCGCGCCTCAAGCCTAGGATTAGGTGTTTTTTATCTTAGAGGTGTCCTTCCTCTGGGCCAGGTGGTTGAGCCAAGCCCCCTGACGGCGGCATTAAACATGCCTCCGTCAGGGGGCTTGGCTCAACTTTTTTCTCAAAATTAATTTATTTTAGAAATGCTGCAATTAACCACTCGAGTGACTAAATAGTGGATCCACGCGAGAAGCAATGGCGTTTTAATTGTATCGGTTATTACGGCACACAACCGGTTGCTGCCTTAAACGCTCCTTTAGCTCTACCACCTATATAAAATGACTTATACATTTTTTCTTAGCTGATGAAAAACATATGGACCAAGTATTCGAACTGCCTGAAAGAACTGAAATTGGCGGTAAAGAAACCTCATTAACACTCAGGTAAGGCGAAAAAGCTATGTAGCAAAATATCAGCACCAGTATCAGCGGATGTGAAAAAAATGTGCATCAGCAACAAACCCGATACATATTTATACATAGCCTGATAAATACATACAGTACAAACATTTTCTTAATGTCCCTCAGCAAACTCCGTGTTTCGTCTCTCAATCAACTTGAAAGTATAAAGAGTTGTTAATACTTTTTTAACTTAATGTAATTTATTTTAAAAATGGGAGGAAAGCTATTAAAAGCTGCTATTTTTACAACTATATATTTCACACGGATATCAAAACAAAACAACAATAATGTACTTAGTTCTGAATTCAAATCATCATACACTATAAATCTAATAACTGTTGGACATGGAAATTAACATTCGTTTGTATTCAGAAATGCGATGATTGCCGAGGGACATTAAGAAAATAGTTGTATTGTACCTATGTATTTGAATTACTGATTGTATGGATTGAGACTTAGACCTCCTTAGTTTGTGTCGGTGTTTCTTCGGAGTAGTCAGGAAACACCGACCGCATCTAATTTTAAATTTACAAAAATATTGCTTTTAAAAGTGTTATTTGAATATATTTGTACGAGTTAAATAAATGATCATTATCATTATATGAATTATCATATATTTCACATTTAATGATCTAAAGCGAGATGAAAGATTTTAAACAGCGTGCCCCGAAACTTAACGTAAAGCGGGTACGTGGCGATGACACCGTATCAAAATGTCCTATTCGCAAAACGACAATTATGAGCAGATCATCCTATTCTTAAAATGACAAAAAAGGTCCTTTAAACAAAAGAATGGGAATGGTACAGTCATACCCACAGAACAGGAAAAACAGTAGAAGTCTCTTATCGCTTCATTAGTAGCGGAACCAGCGTACCTAAACTCACACATATACAGGTTAATTGTATTTCATAATAGGTTATTAATTGGAGGTACCTACCAAAACTAAAAAAGAGCAAAATAAAAAACTTTTTAATAAAAAATCAAACCGACTTCCAAAACCAAATACTACAAAGCGAAAAAGACTTTCTTTTCCGAAGTCGGTGTCGAATAACGGAAAACAATGGGTAGGTACAAAAGACACTGACTTTAGCAATTTAGCAAATAGCAATATTTGAGTGTGCAGAAAAGTTTAATTCACAAAAACATATTGAACTATAGCTAATATATTGCAATAAGCCATAAGAAATTGATATAAAAGAAACCCCGAGTTTCTCAGCTCAAAATTATCGCAGAGTTAATGTGACAAATTGTCAAGCACGTGTTATCTGTTGTGATGGGCTGTTGAAAATTCATTCAACCAGTAAAAGAAACTCTTTCTAATTTATTCCATACAGGTCTAGATAATGATGAGACAAATTGATATCTTTTTATTTCGAACGTACATCGTCAAACAGTGGAGTAATCGCCAGACTACGTTTGTATGGAAGAATAATCGACTAGTATAAACTTAAACTCGTTTATGCCCGATATGCCAAGTTTATGCCCATTTTGTTCATTTTTTTTCGCCCTCGATCCTTCTCCACGCCTGATTTATAATCCCGTGGCAACGAGTTGAACGCCAACAGCCGGTCTAACCCACTGCATTGTTCCACATCAAAATCAATGCCACTTGATAAACTGATAATAGGAATATTTAAGAAAATGTTAAAAATCGATACCCTACACCACTTCTTTAGATACTGTGTACACAAATTGCCCAATTTTGCAGTTTATATTTTTTATGTAATCATCAATACAAATCCCTCAAAATCATGACAAAAAAAACATCTTTCCAGATGGTAAAGTGCTAAATAGCCATACACACTACAGTATTTCTTTTAGTGCAATTTTTTCCAACAAACTTAAGTGTACCTACTGATTATTTTTATCCATTTTTTAGGGAAATAATTAGTCGTCTCGAGAACATATATTGTAAGTCCATTGGCATAGAGTACATGCACGTGTATGACATCGACCAAGTACAGTACCTCAGGAAAAAGATGGAGACGCCGGGAGCGTTCGACTTGACCAACGAGGAGAAGAGACTGATCATGCGACGGCTCACCAAGGGTGTGTTGTAAGTATGCTGTAACGACTAGGGACCTTACCTATTTATCTATGTAAGTTTGTTGTTGTTTATTACGTATTATTTATTTATTTATTTATTTATTTAAACTTCATGTACAATGGTGATACATAGGCGGACTTAATGCAGCAAGGCATTCTCTACCAGCAATCAGACTACTTATGACCTAGTAATTTTCTACAGGGTACCTACGCACTATGCGGTTAACTGAAACGCGAATGGCTGACCGCAATCAAAAATATGTACGGGAGAGTACTTTTTATCCGCTCTGCGATGTGGCAGCCACCGGTTGCGGTTGCTGCCGGACGGTTGACCGCATTTCGGTTAACAGCATAGTGCGTGGGAGGCCTTAAAGATCTCTCCTATTCGACATGAGGCTATCATAATAATCACAATCTACAGTCTAGTTGTAACTTTGCATATAATCTTTCTGGGCATGTCTTTGAACTTACTCTACGCTTCAATGACGCTGAGATTGATTCATCACTTTCTACACGCAAGAATGAACTCGTAAGGGTTTTTACTATAAATTCTGATGTAGCTTGGAGAAATTTTTCGCGACAAAATGGCCTGCTGAGAAGAGGTTTGGGCTGGAAGGCGGGGAGAGCATGATCGTGATGCTGGAGGAGATCGTGGACACAAGCACCCGACTGGGCGTGAAATCCATCATAATTGGCATGCAGCACAGAGGTGACTTTACACATTACAATTATTGTGTTGGTTCTACATTGTAGGTATGAATCACAGAAATATAAATAGATAGTAACTCAGTAGATATCGACACAAAAAAGACTAAAATGGCAAAGCATGTTGTAACTACTCAGCTCTGATTTATTGGTAATGTTGTATGGCTGATCCATACAACATTACCAATAAATCAGAACTTAGGGGAGTGTGAATCTAAACTTGCAACTTCGGAAAACTCATAGATATAGTATGTACAAGATAAACAGAATCAGATGAAAAGCGAAACCAAAAAAATAAAATCTATGTGTGAGGGAAATTGTCCATGTGTTAGTTAAAAAAGTGTTGTTAAAAAGTCCATGTTCAGTATCGATATCGATACTTGGTGAACACAATAAGAAACAAGATTAAAGGGTTGTTGCCGTTGTTGTTTATATTGAACTGTTATATAAAATGGGCAAAATACATGCTTGCTTATACAGAATACTATCTAGGTTAGCCACTAACTAACCATACGATAGGAAGTGTCATTCTTACAGGCACAAATAAATTAGGTATAGATTCTTTCATTAGGATTCGTCGATGTTTTCTTAGTTTGCAGTAGATATTTCAATATGAAATGTTTACTACATATTGTAGAGACCATCCATCTCTGTTTAAAATTCGAATCCATTTTCTCTTAATACAGAATTATTTGGGAATCTGTAGGTACATAAACATTACAAATTATTATTTACACAACAGAACAATTTGCTGGTGAGCAGAGCACTCATGTATTCAAGACACTGTAAAACCAATAAATGCAAACAATATGACATTCTTAAACCTACTCAAAGTAATAAAACATCAAAACTCTTCGAAACATTTTGAAAAACAAAGGCTAACATAGTTAATCCTAACTTCAATCTATTTAAACAAAACTTGACTAAATAAGTTTGTATTCATGCCATGATGTCACTATAAAAAAATTAAGTTTTTATCGATACTCCTGACGTCACCGCTTTGTCAAGCCCTAGCGTAAACAAACAATTTTCTCTTTTACATTATATTTTAGCAAATTCTGTTTAAATATACGAAATATACTTTTATTAAACAATTGAAATCAATATACTATTGTAAGAATATTTTTCTGAGCCGATTACTAGCAGAAATTTGTCAAAATATGGTTCGAAACAATCCAAGGACAAAATTGTATTTACCTATGAAACATGTATTTATTGGGGTTATTTCGTCTTGTAACGTCACATTCACTCACAAAATAAGCCAACATAGTTGCATAATTAATATTATCAATTTAAATCTAAAGATTATTATTTAAATGCAAGAAATTCACCGCTGTGTAAAACAGAAGGGACGCTATGGACCCCTTCTCGCGAAAAAAATGACATATTGGTACTTCATTCACTCTCTCTTTTTCTCTTGGGCGTTTAGTACTTGATTAGGTTTTCTCGCTCGCACCCTTCGTGTATCTTTTTGCGTAGCAAAAAAATTCTAAATCTATGGGAAAACTTGTGCTAGCTGGCGCATCAAGCAAAATACTACGAAATTTTGAGACTTTTTCACTTTTTGTTCTAAAAGTCATATACTATGCGTTTTTCGACAAATAAAATGCCATACTTTTTTAAAGTTCATTAAATTTGCAACAATACTCTATAAAACTTATAAGGACCAAGCTATGACCTTCTCAAAATCATAGCCTGATAATGTAAGAAGGGATGCAGGGAGGCCTTGTACTTCATATCAAATCAAAACAGTTTATTCGCAATAGGTGTCGGTACAATTTTGGTCTTAAGGCGCTGTACTTAGTCAAAATAGGCTTCACTAAACAGTTTTTTAGCCAAATGTATACATATTAGAGCAGCTAAAAAAATATATGTTAATCTTGATCATATTTATGGGTGGACCATTGTGTTCAAAACACGTTTTCGGTAAATTTTCTCGATAAAAAAAATACATAAAATAACCATTTAAATTTAAATTGTAGCAATTGTAACTGTATTATTTATAAACAAATCTTGATATTAATAATAACAGTGATGTAATATATAATAATAAAGGGAACTGTTGTTTTTATTTATCGATTGGAATAAGATATTTGTTATTAATGTATTTAATGATAAATAACTCGAACGAGTCGAGCGAAACGTCGCGCCATCGCGGCGTCTTTTCGCTTCTCTTTCATTTCTACGCGGAGTCGTCTATTCACCGCGCCTTAAGGCGTTATATACGCCCCAATGTAAACGCAGTACTGGCCGTGCGCCCGCTCGGAGCCAAAATATCAATATTGAACCTCCTTTTGAACAGTTTTGTTTGCAAAATGTTATTTGATTTACATATGCTATGTCAGTTATGAAGAAAATCCAGCTTTCAATTTTTCTGACTAAAAAATGTTTAAACATCCAAGTCGTTTTGGAGGAGTATCCAAAAGTTGCGAAAAACTTTCGTGTTACTAATTATTTTTTTAAAGCAAAACTATTTGTTATACGAAAAAACCATGTTTAAAAAAAATTAAATATAAAAACTTTTTTATAAAAATTACAACCGACTTCCAAACAAAAACACTACAAAGTGAAAAATAACTTCATTTTCGGAAGTCGGTGTTCCTGTTTACATTTCTTCCTTTTTTGACACCGACTTCCAAAATTGAAGTTATTTTTCACTTTGTAGTGTTTTTGTTTGGAAGTCGGTAGTAATTTTTGTAAAAAAGTTTTTTATATTTCACTTTTTAGTTGTGGTACATAATGTACTTGTTTTGTTCTTTAGGCTAGGTACCTACGCGTATAGTGCCCAAAATGGAGCCAGAATAGATGAACCCAATAACATGAAACTTAAACAAAACCGGTGCAATGAGAGTATACCTGGGTGAACTGTTCACACCTGCGAACACCTTTAGAGCGTACCAGTTTGATGTTATGTTATGAAATGGGGAAAAAAAAAACATGCGCTTGCATCTATCCCGAGTGTTTTACCGTCATTTATTGAAGAGTTCTGAAGTATATAGGTCCTAGGTATTAGTGACAAAACTATTCTATTCTTGTGCCCATTACTTTTTGGATACAATTCATGAGCTTTTTTATATAATGCCGGGTGAATTTTAACAAATTTAGCTCATTCAAAGATATACAGGCTTGGTAGGGTTAGTATCTTCAACTTTTTGAAAATGGGTTTGCAAGATTCCCATGAGCGTATTCCCGCTATGGCGCGGATGCATTTTTCTCAGCAATGAACACTCTTTCTGTTGAGCAACCCCAGGCAAAATAAGACCATATCTCAACACAGAATCAACGTAGCCATAGTACAGTTTTTGATGTTGATGTTTTTGGGAGTTTGTATAAAGGAGCACGAATTTATTTACTTTGTTGCATACTTTATTGACGTGGGCTTTCCAATTGCAGTGTTTATCAATCGTGATACTGAGAAATACCGTTTCGTTTACTTCTTTTAATTTAAGTCCTCTATAATTGATGTCCAAAGACTTATTTTCTCGTCCATATGTACTAAATTGAATAAAATTAGTTTATACCATTCCTCCTCTAAAAAGGTTATTTTATTCACTGAAAACAGTGAATAAAAAGCACTTTTAATCACTGTTTTGGTGTTTGAATTTAGAACACACCAATATATATTTGACCTCCATCTCAATGCAATACAACCTATTTGCGCATAAATTACTCGATACAAAATTCTTGTGCAAAGAATATTCGAATTTCAAAATCCTTCGTCGATTTAATTTTGAGTTTGTTTATATTTAGGATTTTGATAATGATTTTGGTCTAAAATGTTTAGTGAATACTTATTTGGATTGTAATTCTATTAAATGTGTTAATTGTTATTAAGAAATTAATATTAATTGCATTGGTGTTTTATTAATTATAATTATGTAACGTATGTACGGAGGTAGTCACTGGCCCCTGAAACACAGGTGCTGTTACCTAGCTCAGCTTCAATTTACAAAAAGTGTGAATCCCTGAGGTTACTCATTTTTTGTAAATTTTTAAGGTAATAAACCTTTTATTTATTTATTATTATTCCTTGTGCTATTGGCTTAAATCCTTCTTTTTCTCGTAGTCATGGTATAAAATATAGTATGCAACTCTTGAATAAAACGGATTTATATCGAGGGCCACGAATCACTCACGACGCTCAGGATTCTAACACTTGAATCACTCGCTATGCTCGTGATTCAATCATCATGGATCACTCCGTACGGTCGTGATTCAGTTGTTAGAAACCTTCACTTGTTCGTGATTCATCTATGGCCCTCGCTTTAAAACCGTCCTTTATTCACTAGTTGCATAATATACTATTTTGTTCGGTTTAAACGTAGATTATTTTCGTCTAGCCATGTTATTATCGATTCAACTGTATTATTTATGTCAGATGTATATTTATTAATGTCAGTATTATTCGATGTCATTATTAACGAATGTCATCAGCGAACAGATAACAGGGGTGATAAGTAACTTCAGGAAGGTCATTTATATATAGTAAGAACAATAGGGAGCTAAGCACACCCCCTTGGGGCACACCAGACCTGTTATGTTTATAGTTTGATCTGTAATTCTAGTTTTTTTAGATCTGTTATTTTATTTCTAGTTTACTATTAACTTTTTCGATTTCTACACACTGCATTCTGTTATTTAAATAACTATCCATCTATCCATTGAAGAGCTGAGCCCCGTATTTCAATTTTGTCTATTAGCAAAAAATATGCCTGTTGTCTTAAGTCGCTTATCTAAATTGGTAATGATTGTGTGTATTAGGTTAAAACATGCTAATGTTGTGGACCTTCCTTTTTGAAAACCGTATTGTTCTTCCCTTAGGATACTATGCTTGTCGATGAATTGAGTAAGGTGTTTATGCATATCAGTTTCAAAGATTGTTGATATAATCGCTATGAAAGTAATTGGTCTGTAGTTGTCGATCTTCCTTGTTACCTTTTTTGTGGAAGGGTACTTGCCTGAGAGCTGGCCTTAAATGCCTTTTTACATGATTTTATGCCTTCTTAACACGCTTTTATTTGCTTGGTATTTATGTCTATGTAACGGAATCTTTGAACGTGATTTTCACCACTTTCAAAACGTCGGATTAATTTGAAACTTTGCACTCATAACAAGGATCGATGACAATGCAATAATTTAAATAGTTTGTCCCATTATCCTTACCAGGATCTTCTGGAATTAGCGGTATTATATCCGATACCCCGGTAGTACCTATATTTGTGCCAAGTACCAAGGCGCATGCTACATGCGCATGGCTTAGCTTTTATTTTTATACGAAGACACAGTAGTGCCAAGTGCGCCAAGTACACGTATTAAATAAATGATTCGCTCTGGAAACCCCATAGGGTTGGACTTTAATTGTTGCAAATTTAAAAAATTGACGTTTCTTTGTATGTCTAAAAACACATAGTTTATGACTTTAAGCGGAAAAAGTTTTTCCAAGTTGCAAATTTAGATTAACACTATTCTAACTGGTCCATACAATATACCTACTAAAAAACCAGAACTACATGAAGCTTTGCGATTTTAATGTCGATTTCTACAGGGCTGTAAATTCATGATATTCGATCACTGGGCCATTCTCAACGAAAGTAAGTGTGTGTGCGAACGAAGATCTGTTCACTCTTTCTACACTCCACTCCCGTAGTCTGAAGAGGACGGCAATCCGTTACGTCTGAAGAGAGATCAAAGGCAGGAACACATGCTTACGTACCTACTTTCCAAGGCATATGGAAGTGTCAGTTCCCAAATTCGAGCGACTGCGTTTAACTGACGACAGTTGATATCGATAAATATCAGAGCTGCGGCGTTCCACTAGCTAGTTTAAGTCAGCTTATTTATCTAGGTACATAATTATATCGTCCAAAAACTTCAAAATAATCTCTCGTCCGCCACTTTCTAATCTTCTAAGTGGGGCGTGATAAAAAAGGGAAAACACATTACGCCACATTAATACGTATAATTTTGTTTTAAAGTAAAAATACGCCGAAAATGTACAAAAGAAAACAAAAAGGTAAAAGACATAATAAAAATACAGGAAAACCACACTCAGCAATACCGCTCCAATACTGGATTACGAGCTAAGAAAGCGCCGCAGTTCTCGAATCAAAACTTAGGCCATTAAAAAATATGTACGGAACCCATTGATAGATGTACGGAATCACGAAGACTGCAGGCATCAGACGAGGGTTCAAGCGCCCCGCCCGAAGGGTGGGACCAATTTCAGCTTCTATCAACTGATATAAATTTTCACAAAATAACCCTTAGCAGGTCACCAGCTTTCTTTATACGAGAGGCCGAACCCACCTCAGACCGGTGTCATGTCCAATAGGTACCTATCCGACCATGCCACTCGCGATCTCCAATAACATTCGACGCTTTTAACAGCGGGGTATTAATATTCGCGGGACGACAAGATCGCACCCAAGAAGTAAAAAATTTGGCTTAAAAATTCACCATAGAAAAATTAATTGACCATTCTACAACGACTTCTCTTCTTTTAAAAGTGACGTTTTGTCAGTCAGAAATTTTCAGAAGTTTTTATATTAGAAGAAATTTGAAAATTCAAAAAGGTTTAACCGGCCAGTATGGAATTAAAAAATCCTTCATCGCAAAACGGCTTGGAGCGGATACGCTACATTAGTAAGTATCTTACACGTGAATTTCTTGCAGGTCGTCTAAATATGCTAGTGAATGTGTGTCGCAAGCAGCTTAGTGACATTTTCGCACAGTTCAAACCAATGGAGCCGAAGGAAAATGTGAGTATCTATCTAGTACTATCATTATGCAGATTTCCAGAATATGCCTCGATTTCTGAATTATGAATTTGAAGTTGAGCATTTGGCAAAATCTACTTTAAGTCTGTAAAAAATAGCCAATAAAGTAAGATTTAACACGTTCTTAACTCCAAATACTTAATTCAGACATTGGCCTTAAGTCTATAGAACAAGCTTAGGTACACATTTCAACAGGTTGACCCTACTGAGAATTTACTAAACATTGTTTGAATCTCTTAGGCCACCTAAGAGATTCAAACCCATCCCAATGATTTGATCCAGTAAAATGTTTTGTGTATTAATACATTTTTTTTCGACCCAGGTTTCCGGGGACGTGAAGTATCATTTGGGCACTAATATCCACCGATTCATCCGGCGGACCAACAAGTATATAAAAGTAGTGATGAGCGCCAACCCCTCCCACTTGGAAGTCGTGTCACCCGTCGTGCTAGGCAAGGCGAAGGCTGAGCAGTTCTGGTTGGGTGATTCTAACGGAGACCAGGTAATTTTACGGTTCTATACCCGAAGGGTCCAAACGGAGCCCTATTGCCGTCATGTATCTGTCTGTCCGTCTGTCTGGCCGCCGTCTATCACACAATTTTGTTCCGAAGACTTTTAAATTCCCATTGACCTACGAACTTGTAATTTGGTGATAATGTTTATTATTACGCTTACTTTACTAACAAATACCAATAAATTGATAAAAAAATATCTTTGGTACGGAACCCTAAATGTGCAAAGTCCGACACGCACTTGGCCGGTTTTTTTTGTGGTATTTGTATGTATGACCATGGGTTACAAGCGTTATGACTACCTCTCGATAAGACTAAATAGCAGACATGACTAGTTCGCTATCGGACTTAATCTCGATATGACTAGATCGCTGTAAACCTAATTATCTGTTTGACCATGTATGGGTGCATACGTCCTGTTATCAAAATGACTTATTATTGATATGACGTACAATCGTGCCTAAAAGTGGCATTAGTATTTGAACTTCATGGAGTACCGTGTTTCGTCCCGAAGCAATGTGTGCCGAAGCTTCTGCGAAGCTTCGTACGTTTTGACACTAAAAGTTATCGCGATAAAAGCTATGGTCATATTAGTGGCTTCGATATTTTGCATAAACTATCGTGCAATAATCCAAGATGGCCGAAACCATTTTTTTTTTTTAATCTTTATTTATTTACAGGGTTTTTTCTATAAAGAAAACGACACCCCAAACCATTTTGAAACGTTTAACTATGGACAACGACTTCCTTTACTTCTACATGTGTGCTAACAATTACATAATGCATTTATTAAAATCTAAAATTAAGATTTTTTTGTATCTCAGGTTTATGGAATCCGCGAGTTGAATTCCTACGGATTCCACAATCTGCCCTCGCTTTACATGCATGACCGCACATTTTTCCACACCAAACTCCATCCTGATGACGCTATTAAAAGTTTCAGTTACCTTCAGTAGCTCCATCAGCTGAAAATTGCTGGGGGCCAAGAGCTTCAGGTCATCTAACATGTGGATGGTCATGCAACTGCTAGACCATTATAAATTCAAACTAAAAAGAAAAGGATGATCCACATAGTCTTCACATTCACAATAATCGAAATAATATGATACTTTAAAAAGAAAAAATTCTGGTCATTGCAAGACAACAAAAAAAATAAATATAAAAAAACAATTCAGGATGCAAAATATAAAAAATTATAATTGGAGCAGCTCAATTCCAAGCCTTTTTGCCCTCAACATAATCTTCAATTGTATAAAACGCTTTCTGGCACAACTTACGTTTAATTAATGATTTGAATTTATTAAGATTTAAATCTTGTACGTGGCTTGGAAGCTTATTATAAAAGCGACATTGACATCTAAACAAGCCACCTATTTTCTTGAGCCTTGTTGTAGGTAATACAAGTTTGTGTTTGTTCCTAGTATTTATATTATGGATATCACTGTATGTTTTAAATTATTTTATATTTTTATGGGCTTATAAATGTTTTCATAAATATACTGAGAAGGCACAGTCATAACAATAATCTCCTTAAATTTCTCTCTGAAAGAGCGTCTCGGGCTTAATTTATAAATTGATCGAACAGCTCTTTTCTGCAAAACAAAGATAGTCTGAATGTCGGCGGCATTTCCCCACAACACATTACACTATGAAAATAGCTAAAGTACACTGAACGAGCTGTCTCTATTTTTATATCAGCATATGCCGCGGTGCTTAGCTTTTTTGACAATTTATCTATGTGTAGGCCCCACTGAAGCTTAGCATCCAAAGTGAGCCTAAGAATACTGTGCTATTTTCAGGATTCAATTTTGCGCCCTTTATCAACACCTCAGTTTTCACCTGCCTAACGCGAGGTAGGGTAAACGTAATGTATTTGGTTTTTTTTTTCATTAAGAAGTAAATTGTTAATATTGAACTAGTGAACTACTTTTGAGATCGCGCTATTTACATCGTCAGTAAGTCAGCTACTGACGTTTAAGTTTAAACAAAAGTGAAGTATCATCCGCAAACCATGGTTATCCTTTATGAGGTAAGGCAAATCATTAATGTAAAAAAAACAAATCACAAAAGATTCCCAAGGCATCGCGCTTATCTTACCGTGCATTATTATGTCCTAAAAGCTCAACACGAATCAGTAGTTGAACGACCCCTGTAAAACCGAACTGTTTGCTATGCTATAATTTATGTGTATTAAAAAATCTTTGCATTTGCCAAATATTTTACTAAACGTAGGTAGTACTGAAATAGGTCCATAATTTGTAGGATCTGATGTACTATCTGATTTAAACAAAGTCTTATTATTTTACTATTTTTCATTAGGTCAGGAAACTTCCTACAGTCGATACAATTATTAAAGATGAGAAAGCTAAACTAGGTGCGACAATGTCAATAATAGACTTAGCAACTTCTACAGAATGACCCCGCAGATCTGCAGTCTTTTTAACATTTTAAGTGTGAAAGGTTTTAATTACGTGTTCAAAGAGAAATTCCGAATCGCAAACATTAACATTTTCTTTTAGCAAAGACTCAGCAACAAAAGGTGATGAGTTTAGAGATTTAGTAGTTGAAATGGAAATATCTGAAAAGAAATTTTCAAAGTCCACTGCGACTTGTGAGTCTGATTACTGTTACACTGTTTATTAAGACAGGCTGTAGTCAATATTTCGGTTACCAGATCTGCCCGTTTCACTATTAATAATATTCCAAGTTGTTTTAATAACATTAGGTACTACTGTTTTTAATCTTCGAACTCAAATAACGCGACTTGGTCAAACAATAAACTTTTTTAAATAATTTTGAATAATTTCTAACATATAAATTAAATTCAGCAGTGTTTACATAAGTCCTATAATTGTACAGCTCATAAAGCAGTCTTCTACTTTTATGAATACTCGTACTCGTTGGTAGCCCAATCACTGAACGATGCGTTACTTTTAACCGAGATAGTCTTGGGAATAAAGGTGGAATTAAATTGTTTACAGCATATATTAATAAAATCATCATATAGATGGTTTGGTTCAGCATGAATTGATAAAATTGGTAATTTAATAATGAGTTTAACTTTAAAAGCTGCCAAGCGACTTGCAGATTTCGGGTTAACAGTGATATCCTTTTTAGCCACTTTGTTGTTTTGGTTTGGTATAGTAGGGGAGACCGGGGATGGTTGACTATAGGGGCAGGTAGACTAAGCAATAATAACTCGCCACTATCGCGTGGTTTTCATCAACCAATCACGAGCGACGATGCCTCTCCAGGCCCCACTAACTTGTGCAAAGTGAGCCACTCCAGTCGCACGGCGTTCGTGAGTGGGATTACATGTTGTGTTTTTGGTCTCGGTAAGTTATTTTTTTCGTTCGTACTTTTTTTGTTATTGTGCCTATGGATCTGTTAGAAACATTATTGTTGTTATGCAAAAAGTAAATATGATAGATTTATTCTATATTACACAGTATTGCTTCCATGTTAGTGCTAGAGTTTGCACGTGATACGCCGGTAAAATTCAAAATGGCGTCAGGGGTTGGTTGACAAATTTTGTTCGGGGTAGGTAGACTACTTAGTCAACCAACCCCTTTAAAATAAATATAACATTTAATACTTATTTTTGATCTTACTTACTAGATTTGTGCGGGCAGGTTAATGTGCACATCAATGCAAACACTATATGGTCTTCTCTCACATACTAAATTACAGTAATTGTACTTTTACAGAAAATGAGGACGTACAAAAGAAAATCTGAAAGGGGTGATGTACCAAAAGATATTTTAGAAAGAGCTTGCCATGAAGTTATTTTCGATAATAACAGCATAAACGCCACATCAAAGAAATATCAAATTCCATATAAGCAAATACGGAAGAATACTATAAAAAAGATGAAAAAAGAAAAAACTACCCCCAAAACAAAAGGAAAAAACAAGGGAACAGGCAAAGGAAAGGGGAAGGGAAAGAAAACTAAGAATAACGATGATCTTTTAGATACAAGCGACGACGATGACGCAATTTGTCTGGAATGCACCGAACTCTATTCAGCCAGCGAACCTGGTGAAGAGTGGATTCAGTGCATTACATGTAAGTTATGGGCTCATTCTAGATGTGCAAAAGGCAATTTACTAATGTACGAATGTAAGAATTGTGATACAGATTTAGATGACTAATATGACGGTCTGATTTTAGGTAGTTCTTTACTAAAACTAGATAACATGTGACTGGTTTTGTTCATAGTTAGATTTAGTTTTAGAAAGGAAAACTTTTGTTTTGGTAAAAGATTAAAGTGGTTTATAATAATCAAAGATGATAATATTTTGTTAGGAGATATACTTAAAAACTTGACTGATTGATTGTTATATTTTCATAAATAAGTTAATTTAATAAAAATAAGTTTTCTGTTGTAATAGTTTATAATATTAGATACTCACAAATTTATGTATGTTGATAATATTTTCATAAAAGCTATTTGTTGATCTTTGATTAGCGATTTATTAAAATAATTAAAGTTATAATTAAGGTTGAAACACAAAGTACAAAAATTAATCTTACTTATTATTATGTTTTTTTTTTATAGTTTAAAAAGAGACTGTTACCTTTATTAAAGTTCTTTATTAACCGAGAATGGACCAAAAATTTAAGTTTGTTTATAATTAAATAAAAAGATTCTATCATTTAATACATTTTAATGTTTTATTTTATACTATAATCTTCTTTATTTACACTAATTACTGCCTAGGTCAACCTACCCCATGTTTATGGCCAACTTACCCCGAACATGGGGTAGGTTGACCAAGCGTCAGGGGTTTAGAAAATTGACTAAATAAGTATTATAATGATAAATATACAGGTTATAGATTACTATTTTAGGTGCCTGAATATTTCTTCTATCTGTATCAACTGTTGCTTTTGTTATATTAAGTTGAACATCAGAGTTAGACGAGCTTGAGTCAAAAGTTAGTCAACCATCCCCGGTCTCCCCTAATCCTCTGCCCGCAATGATCAGTGTAGAATTTAGTACTAAACTCTGAGTTGGTTGATTTGGTTGAATTTATATTTAGAATGGTAATGTTTTGGTTATTGGTTTACGACCACTGGTTTAATTATACGCAATAATAGTTTTAAAGAATATATTGTATACTAGTTAATTATTAAACGGTAACTGGTTAATCTAAACTAAAGTAGCACTAAAACGGTTTGATTCGAGTTACGCGATTGGTATCCGAACAAACAAACACAAACTGACGCTAGTTGCGATACACGCATTTATGGAAATGCACGCAGCCAGTAGTGCTGAGTTGTTCGGTTGCAAATATTGCACCGAACAATCAGAATCTAGTAAATTGAGAATTTCTTTGTGGACTGGTATAACATAATAATTAATTAAATTAAATAATTAATATAACAACACTAGTAGGGGTTATTCTTTTGGGCTCCAAAAATAGGTTTACAAGATTGTAGGACTGAAACAGACTTATCATTTTACTACAAGAACCTGAGTTTTCTAATAAATTAACATTAAAATCACCACAAGTGATAATGGATTTATTCGAGTTACAAATCTTCTGTTACATTACCTTTTCAAATCAGCGATTTAATCCTGAAGGGGTTCTGTACACACTTAATACAATAAACTGCTACAATTCTATATAAGCTATTTCGACTGTACGCTCAACAGATAGGCTCACAATATCCTTACGGGCTTTAAATTTAAGCTGGTTACTTAATAAAATCAATGAGCCACCATGTATAGCATTAACTCTACTGAATTAACTACCAACCTGGTGATTATTAAAATTAAACAATAACTGGTGGCTTTTAAGCCAATGTTCTGTTATACAAAGAATATCAATATTGTTAAAATTCATAAATAATTCTACTTCTAAATCTTTGTTCATAAATCCTTGAATATTTTGATGCACCAGGTTAATACTATTTACTGATTTTAAACTTTTATTAGATTTTATTTTGCATCTTTCACTTTGTACACTTTTGCAAGAGGTTGCCTCTATTAATTTCTAGTTTAAATTATTATCAATATCAATTTCTTATACCAAATGATTGGCTGTATTATATGTCTTGGCATTGCTCAATAGAAGCAAGTTGTTTAGCCAAATTCTTGGCTGTAATAGAAAAATAATATGATAGCGACACTGCTATCTGTCGTTTACAATACTTTGAAAGAATCCATCCATGAAAAATCTATCTTTTGTCAAATAAAAGTGATTACCAACATAATTGTTAGTGTCAATTAAATGGAATAAATTACTACTATATAATTATGTAATGTTGTATTCAATTCAATTCTAAGATTGTTTTCTTCCTGTGGCAAACTTGGCTGTATGGGAATGTGAACTAGGTAGATTATATAGTTCAAAAAGAATGAAATAAAAAAATATCAGTGATTTCGGAAATTTTTATTTTACTTCCTATTGTTAACTAAACTAATAAAGTAACAGACTAATTATATTTAATAATTTTACTGACCCAATTAAATTGCCATTTAAAGTGATGGCCTGAAACATAGGTTTAAAAGAACCTAAATCGGCCAGGTCGGCTACCAAACATTGAAATATCTGTTTATCATTACTTGCAGTTGTAATAAAATATTTTAACTATAGTTTACATATACGCGAACGTGAACGTTCTTACTTTTTAGTAAACTATTCTAACCCTTAAATTATTCCTTTTATTATAGACATCAGCTACTACAACACCAGTTTATATGATGTAGTGTATGACGGACGTCCATGGCAAAGCGTAGCGGGTCTATGTCGTAGCGTACCTGGTGTCGCTGGCTACGCGAAATTGTTTGATTTTGGCTGCGAACTGCGACTGATTTCGAACATTCTTATTTCAAGGTGATGGCGATTGTAATGCACGGTGACGCGGCGGTGTGCGGGCAGGGCGTGGTGTACGAGTCGTTCACGCTCAGCAACTTGCCGAACTTCACCACGCACGGTGCCGTCCACATAGTCTGCAACAACCAGATCGGCTACACCACGGACCCGCGCTTCTCCAGGAGCTCGCCGTATTGCTCGGGTACGATGCCCTCGCCACATCACTGAACGTCGTATACGTAAAACAATGCAGATTGCGTTCGACGTTACTGTCCGAATCGGATCGACTATTTTAAGTTTTTTTGCGTTCTTTCTGATCCAGATATAGCAAAAGCCATCGACGCACCGATTTTACACGTGAACGGTGACGACGCGGAAGCTGTAGCATATGTGGCACGCGTGGCCATCAACTTCCGATGCAAGTTCCATAAGGATATAGTTCTGGACCTGGTCTGCTACCGGCGACACGGCCACAGTGAGGAGGATGAGCCCATGTTCACACAGCCCTTCATGTACAAGAAGATAAGGACTTTGAAGACTGGTCTGTTCATCAGTTCCTTTTCTCCGACATCTTTTTGGCCTATATCTAGGTGTAACTCGGGGTACGCCTCATCAAGAAAGTGCCATTTTATCTTTTAGCTGATGAGGCCCGACAGACATCAAACACACATCGAGCCATTACCGCCGACTTAGCGTAACCGACATAAACCAAATTTTACAGGAGAAGGTATTTTTTAAATATTTTTATAAATAATTGCGCTATTAAATTGAAATTTGACATATAATAATGATTTTTGAAACCTTATATGTAACGCTTAAAATTTTCAAAAAAACAGTAGGTTTTGAGGCTATTTTGGCGTTTACAATAATTTTGCTGTCTCAAAGAAACGACTTCTTATGTTTCCGGGCGTTTGAGATAACACTTGCGATAAAAAGTAACCTGGTTAAAGTCATAACGCAAGCGACAATAAGCCATTTCAACTATGAATTTATTTTCATAAAAAAACGGGTACTTAATAAATTAAACACGAATTAAAATATATAAATATATATTTCTCATTATTTTATAAATATTTGTTCAAATTACTGAACATTGAGTGTTGAGAGTGAATATATTAAACTTAAAATAGAATTATTAAACTTTTATTAAGAGAATAAAAATAAAATACCTACATTCGTTTCAGTTAACATTAATTGTCATTAATTTAACATTCAAAAAACACTGAGATCAACCCAATTTAAACTAAATAAAACCTTTAATTCTCCTTATCACTATCATCTGCATCAGTTTCAGGTAACACGTCAGGAACTGATCCATCATGCTTCACATTCATATACTCTTCGTGGTACCTGAATGGAATAATATTTTTATCACACAAATCCACAAGATCTTTGAACTTGGCAGCTGAAATGTTTAGTTCCGAATGGTATAAATGTGCTGGTCCATTAATTATAGCTGCAGTATTGCCTCTTGATCTAATAATCAGGTCCATATTCAACTCCTGTTTATTGCTTTCATCGAAAAATCCGTATTGCAGAGTAATTACAGGATTGTTCTTTTTAAAATGTACCATTCTTAATGTTTTGAAGGCTATTTTAAATTTGGCTGGCAATAAAGCTTGCGAAAAAGACTTCCAATCCATGAAATCAGTGTAATTTAAAACATGTACAAAATAACCCGTTGGATCAGATCTAGAATTGGTAATCATAGTTGGCCACTCAAAAGGAGCCCACACTGTTTTATTGCGGATAAAACTTTCAATTGTACTGTGAATAGAGTCAACAGGCATCATAGTGTGTCCAGGTAAGAGGTAAGTTACTTTAATTGTAGTAATCGTAGTTGTTGTCTTCAAAAAATGAATTAACATGAATATCATAGCACGGTTTCTATTTTGCCCAGCACAACTATCTGCATACAGATTTATGACGCTATGAGTACCTTTACTGTCTATAAGAGTTAAATATTTAAATAGGACAGTAACAATTTCGTTACAACCTCTTTTTCCTTGGCATTCGCCCCACACGTAACAATACCCAGCCCTCGTACCGCTTTCGTAATACTTTCCTTATAAAATGCGTATTTTCGTGAGTAATATAGGGTAACGCTTTAACCATGTGGAGTATTGAGGACTTTTTGTAAGTCAAAGCTTACACAAAGAGAGGTAGAATTAGAAGCTTTGCCAATATTTTGATCTTCTAAAAACAGATTTTTGCATTTGTCTTTATCTAGAATGTGATTTTTATATTCTGTAGTTTGTTCAAAAACAGTTTTGCTTTCTGGCGGTAAATTTTTGTGCTTCTCACAAAAGATACACTTATCTTTTTTGGGCAAATGGAATCCTATATTAAAATCGGTTTTGAAAATACTACGAAAAACTCTTTTAGATAATATTGATGAATCTAGGTTCCTTTCTTTTAAATCATCAATATACAATTTGTACAAGTTTGTTACGTTCTGTAGTTCTTGCGGTTAATATAATTTGGTACTTTTGTTGCGACAATAGTGAGATGGCACAGCAGGCAACATCTCAATGAAAGATTTATTTTTTTAAACTTATTAAAACACAATTTTATCACGTAATAACCGGGTAATTATAATTTAACACTAAATACAGTGCAGAGATAGTTATTGCATCACAATCTTCCCTGGAATGAACTCGTTGCAACACGTTTTTTGCCACTTTGTTTATAGTAAACGACAAAATTTTGATGTACTGTGTCGGTTGCGATAACAAGTAGGGTCGCTTACGCTGCAATTCTTAGAAAATTACGCCACTTACGATATATTTTGATTATGTCGGTTACTGTAAAATATAGAAAACTGTTGTGCTAACGATAAACTTAGCATTTGCTATAACTTTCTAATTGGTTGTGTTTTGGCGGGAAATGTCGACGAACCGTGTCCGTTATAAGTTTAATTGTCGTCTGCGATAAAAAACGCTGTTTAGGTAAAAATGTCGCTTACGATAAGACGGCGGTAACGGCTCGACATAGTCTCATCTTAGGAAGCTGAGCTGACCTGTACTTTCGTGACTATGCCCTAGCCACATCTGCAAATTATCTGCATGTGCCTACACATAAGAATAAGAATCTTTATTTGTAAACGTCATTTATTTGTTTGTATCTTTATTTCGATTCTCTGTTTTGCCCTGAAGCGTACAAATATCACATTTAATTTCATTAATTTACAAAAAAATAAAATCAGCCAGTAGTCATTTTCAATTGTAAGAAGAGCTTTAGAGTACTATTAACATTTGTTTAGAAAAACATTAAATGCTAATATAAATTGTCAATAAATCAAAGAAACATTAAAAATTAGACATCAATTAATGAATTATCTATTAATTAAAACAAATAATAATATAATTAAAAATGTTAATAATGCAATTTAAAGATTAGATGTCAAGTAATACTGAATAAGTAGTATCATTAGGTACACAACTGGATGTCGAATTCATAAAAATATCACAAAAGTTAGATGATAAATAATAAAATTATCAAAGAATTATCGCAAAAATTAATAGCATTAAAAGCTTTGATGTCAAGTAATAAAGTAAACAAAGGTCAATAAAATAAAATAACAAATATTAAAAAAGTGTCAAAGATGCAATCTTATTTTGTCAATATAGATAAAGAAGATGTCAAATCAATAATACAATTAAACAGACATGTCAATAATTAAGAAGTTACCGTGATATTTTATCCTTCAGAAACTCAGTTATATTATAAAAAAATCTACTTACAAGAAAGTTCTTTAAATGTTTTTGAATAGGTGAATATTTAACATTTTATTTGACTCCGGTATATCAATGGTCATTCTGGTCATAAATAGTTGGTGCCATACAAAAAACACCATTGTGCATAAGTGCTGTCTTGGAATGTCTCGAACACAACATATTGACGTATCGTCGACTCCGGTTATTTTTTATACCTATAGGAAATCGATTTGGGTTGGTCTGCACAAATACTGCAACTTCGTAAATGTACAAACACATGCACAAATAAGTATCATGTACACAGTATAAATTTAGTTACATTCAGTTCATATATTATAGCAGGGGCCATGACCAGGAACCCTGTAGTGAACACAAATACTCGCTTGAAACTAAAAAACTGGCCAAGTGCGAGTCGGACTCTCGCACTGAGGGTTCCGTACAAACAGCTTCACCAAAATAATTAAATAACATTACTGAAGTTCATAAGCAATGAGGGCACCAAACATTGCTCTAACGATAAGATAAACAGAATTGAGGGACAGAATAACTTTTGCCTTTGGAAAACCGTAGTACCAACTACAAATAAGTTCATATTTTTTTTTATATGTAGGTTAAAATTTACGGTTTTCGCATTTTTTTCCTTTACTTGTGCTATAAGACATTGGTTATTGCCAAATTTCATAATTCCTAGATCAACGAGAAGTAAACTGTAGGCTTTGATTCCCTTGCGAGTGTAAAATGCGTCATTAGCGGCTGTATCTCTTGACTGTGTTGATCTAGTTTCATTTTTTCGCAGCTGCAAGGGTTTGCAAACTTAATTATACGATATTGATTTCAGCTTGATAACTTTACGCGTTCCCGAGATAAAGGGTCTTGACAGAAAGACGGACAGATAGACAGATGGGCAACAAAGTGATCCCATAAGGGTTTCGTATATTCCTTTTGAAGTACGGAACCATAAAAACAGTATTATCTGATTGCAGTGGATTTATTGTACGCAGAGAAGTTAAAAGCGGAAGGTGTCGCTACCGATGCCGACATTAAAGGATGGGAGAAAGAGTACTTGGACACGCTCAACACTCACTTTGAGCTCGCCAAGAAAATAACCAAGCTGAGTATCAGGGAGTGGATCGATACGCCCTGGACCGGCTTCTTTGAGGCTACAGACCCTAATAAGGTACGAAACTCTGATACTTTGCTGATTGACCACAATCATTCTCAAACCTAAAATTGCAGAGTACTGAACCAACTGGGTCGTACTCGTAGTAGATGATTGATAGTTATAAAATGAAGTAAATTATTTAAAAAATCTTTACGAAATATTTAAAAATAATGTCTGTCAGTCATGCTGCAGGTGTGCTTAAAATATTTGTTTCATTAGCCACCATCCAACAAGGTATAGGTTTATTACTATTTCTTCAGAAAGTCTACGATTACAACTGAGGTTCCACGTGTCTGCCTCTGTTTCGCACACATACTCTCATTCTGTGTCTTAAGGATTTAACAATTATTTCAGTAGTAACGAGTGGATTACTACTGAAATAATTGTTAAATCCTTTCTTATTTCATTTGCCGCATCGATTATTCTCCGTCTCAAAACATCAACAGATGTGAATGGCTAGATACAAATTATCCTAGTAAGTGGATTGGAATTGGTGAATCTTTATCGTGGGCCAGCTAGAAGTCCAGACCTGACCCCCATTGATTTATTACCGTTACCGTTATTTTTCATAACTACCTTGGAGCCTTTCATCTAAGTTTTTTCCAAGAATTCTGATAATACCATAGCTGTGTTATACCTTGTTGGATAGCTAATGAAAGGTAGATATTTTAAAGCACAGCTGCAGCATGACTGTAATAGACATTTTTTTAAATATTTCTGAATGAAAAATATATTTTTTACGAATTTATTTCATTTTCTAACTATCAATCGTCGACTACGACCCCTGTAATTTTGTGTTGAGAATAATAAAGCAACTTATTTACTATACAAAAATTGCAAACATAAATAAAATAGACGCAAAAAGGCAAAAACTAATATGCTAGTAGACAAAATAACTGCAATTAAAAAAAAACTTCAGTGTCCAATATCTTGAAAACGGTTAACTTTGGGGTACGGTGTTTCATAGCCAAATAAGTCAGGTATGATGGAAACTACAACCTCTTAAAGGATCTAAAGATACGGTCTGTTCCCGGCACTTTTCCCTGTAGCGCTGGATAAGTGATAGTCTTGTATGAAAGAAAGAATGAAAGAAACAAATGGCTTTATTATTATTATCTCTCAACTTAAGGAATAGTGCAAGTGTCGCCAATATCGGTTCAGCATATTTCAAGATATGAAACACATAGCGGAACTCATTACAACAAACAGCACGACTGTGTAAATTGTGTTATTATGGGTATTGACAGAATTTACTTTTACATTCTTTTTACATTCTTGAGCAAGTTATATTGTAAGGTAACTAAAGGATTCAAAAAGATTGCCTTTAGTTACCTTACAATAGAACTTGCTCACTTTTTAGTGAAGGAAGAAGCTCAAATGAAAACTTTTTCTCACAAATAAATAAACCGACTTCCAAACTAAAAACATAACTTTCGCTTTGAAAGTTTTGTTTTGTTGTATCGCAAAACGAAAATAACAGCCGAAACAAAAGTTGTTTTTCACGTTTTAGTATTTACTTTGGAAGCCGTTTTTTTTTTTTTCTAAATGGTAATTTAATAACATAATGCCGCCTTTTTCAGATTAACGAAACGGGGATAAGTCAGCAAACAATAAACACTATAGCGAAACATTTCTCTACGCCTCCAGAACCGTGGGCCTTCGAAGTTCATAAGGGTATTACGAGAATGTTGAAACTGCGAGAAAAAATGGTTTGTTTTACATACCGTTACATACACAGTTACATTTTGGTCATTTTAATCTCTTATTTGGATCCGGTGCATGAAATAGTATTGATTTGTAAAGATAAAATAAAAAATAACCGACTTCCAAAGCAAAAAAAAAACACTAATAACTACAAAAATAACTTCGTTTCGGAAGTCGGTATCTTTGGTATCACTTTTTTATCATTTTGCGGGATTAAAACGACTATATTTGAAAAACGACCCTGGTGAGGTTAACAGGAATCGACTGTATCAGGAGGGATGCGCTTGATTTGCTCACCAATATGTTGGGTTACTTTCCATCCGGATATGTCCGGACATGTCCGAACATGTCATGGCTAAATGGCCTCCTGTCTGGACTTTGCCCGGCGTTCTAACTTGTCCGGATTTTTCGCTTGGATGCCATTTCTTTTTCATACGACAAAAATGAATAGTTAAGAATATTTTCTTGTATCATAGCCGAAGTCGAACTCCATTTTATCCATGTTAATAACTGGATACGTACACTAATTATTAATCTCCTCGTAAAATTCTCTAACATTTTAAATTTGAAATTGTTTGATTCTGATGATATAATCTTGGTATTCGGTTTTGATTTCTGAAGCAAAAAAAATAAGTTCAATAACTAAAAAGTTGTTTATTTAATACCCGATACATAATTATGGAATAGTTTGTAAAAAACAATTTCAGATTAGAATATTTTCTTCTTTCATACTTTTTAGAGCGTCATTTTCAGTTTCGGGTTTTAGTTTTTGAACGGATTTATTGAATACTTCAAAATGATTACCCGTGTGTTGTGTAGGTGGAGGACGGCATTGCGGACTGGCCGATGGGCGAAGCGCTGGCGTACGGCTCGCTGCTGCGCGACAAAATACACATCCGCTTCACGGGCGAGGATGTGGAGCGCGGCACTATGGCGCACAGGTACTCCTACTACCTAACCAGGGAACTTTCCATTGATATAATACCTCCGGTTCCGACACTTTAAAACTAAGGTTTTAATCGGTGGGCGGATAGCAGTAAGCAGCCAGTTGTACGCGCCCGGTGGCTGCGGTTATTTTTTTGGTCAACAGTTATAGGAGACAGTATCCCAATTGACCCATAAATCGATACGAACAAACTGTATGCCAATCGATTGCTTAGAACGAGCGAAATAACCCCACATAAGTCAAATACCCCAAATCCATGGGATATCGAAGCCATAAGCTGAGAAAGTATGCATGAAAAATCATTATTTACTAAGGATTTTCTTCAGTCATGCTGTCGACTGTACCGACACATAGAAGATAATGACGGGACGATGACACTAGAGTGACTATTGACTGTAGGTAAATACACAAAAAATAAAATATTTATTGTCGTCTCTCTTCTCGTTGATTATGTTGTAATTATATGTATTTGTTATTGATGATGATGATATATTAATATGACCAACAGCTTTACGTGCTTGCCGAGGCACGGTGGAATCTCGCTGTGTAAAGATGGTCACCATCCACAGGCAGATCACGAAAAGCATTCCTTAAGCTTGAAGATCGAACCGTGCGGCTGTTATAATTTATCCACGAGGTCCACCTTTCTTTTTATTTAGTAAATGGTCTAAAATAAACCAAAATTACTATTGACCGCAGCTTGCTTGCCAGACATCGTCGATATATTATTGTCCGTATCTTCTTGTGAACCGAGTTCCTTTTTAAGGTTCCGTAGTCAACAAGGAACTTTACTGGCTTCGGCCGAAGGCTTGCGACCATCCACCGGACAAAGAAATACCGCCAATCGGCCTAGCCGTGTTCCGGTGTGATGCTCGGCTGTCCTCGCAATCGCCAGACTAGTCCCCCAACGATGGCGTCCTTTCAGTGCGTGTCTGTAGGTTAGCAGCGTGGAACCGCATCTCACTGCCTTCTTTTCACCTTACGTATCTTGCATAACAAACAATGAAAAAGAGAAAAAAGTTCATAGTTGAACAGCGGCTGCTCGCCCTCCCAATCAAAGTGCATCTCACTAATATCAGAGGTCTGCGCTCCAAACCTCAAAGCAGTCCATCATCACCTAGAGCCTGAAAAGCAAGCTCCCTTTTTCCTTTCGGAGACACAGATCAGATGTCCGTCAGAAGTATCGTACCTAAAATACCCAGAGTATACCCTGGAGCCCAATTTTAAGCAACGCGCGAGTGTATGCATGTACGCCCAACATCTGTTATCAAGTTCTCTAGGCTGTGGGCGACACGGGCCTTGAAAAAATTGTCTACGCGTGTGACTACCGCTCGCACAGCTGAGATCAGGAGACAACCAGGCTCACAGGTTACCTTAGTGAGGCGGCTGATACGGTACAGCAGCGGTACCCATCCGCCCAATTAGTGTTACTGGAGGACTTCAACGCCCACCACCAAGAGTGGCTTTTCCCGTACCAGTGCACTGATCATGCTGGGCGAGAGACGAGAAAGCTTGCGCTTGCGTTAAATCTCGCCCAGCTGGTTCAGAGAGCGTGCTGAATGTTGATTCGCACACAGCCAATTGCTTGAACCTTCTGCTGACAAGAGATCCAGACCTCTACTTGGTGTCGGTACCTTTGGGTACTTCTGACCATTGTCTTTGCTATGTAAGTTTTTAAACTGTCATGGTCACTAACACTAATGTACTGTCGAGGGCGTGGAATCCAGTGGTTCAGCTGTGTAAAACCCGTAAAAGTGCCGAAAAAAGTTCACGAGCGTTTCGTGTGTTGGGAACAGAATCGAGTTGTGAGTGACAGTGGTAGCGGTACTGAGTGCAAAAAACGAACAAGAAAGAGGGTAGACCGATGTATCTCCTCATAAACACCCACCCGCAGTAACTTCAATTTATCCGTGATCATGGAGCTTGCAACAGCACCGAAATATCGGAAACTCGCAACAAACAGTAAACATGGTAAATATCCCGCTTCTAATGTTAATGTTAGTATTATTCTTGCTACACATTAACGATCTGCTAAAACCGTGCTCACTGTTGCTGAGAGATACGTGTCCGACGCTCGCGCTACTGGACCTTAAATCCGGTCTCTCCGGGAGGCCATGGTTGGGTGCTTGAATCTGTCCTTGAAGCAGTCTCCGAATGGGGCGATGCCAATCTATTCAATGCTGTAAGACCAGGGGGCCTAGACAAAATCCCTTTTCTGTAAGCGTTAACGCCAACAGAAAAATCAAATTGTATGGAATTGACATTTGCTAACCAGACGTCACGTGACTGCCGCTAAATTGGTAGACAAAGTCATTATTCCTTATGCGGAAAGGAAACTTGAAGTGAGCGTGAAACGTAAACGCTAAAAATGTTCATATAAATGGTAGACAAGTGGCACTTTTGACAGGCGCTAGTGATATTTTGACGTTTCCGCGACACGCTATAATAACGGGAGATCGGACCCTGACGCTAACCATAAGAAGGAGTAAACAGTGAACTTTTTGAGTGTGTTTTAGTTATATTCTTTAGTGAAAATGCATTCTTTGAGGTTTGGAATGAAGTTTATCTTTATTGGAATAACAAATGTAAGAGCCACAATCATATAAGTGCACCGTTGTGGGGTTGTTTACATTACGCATTCCATAATCTCAAGTAGGTCCAATACTAGTTAAAATGGGAATAGAAATTTGGAATAAATGAAAAAATATCGGAAAAAACCTCCCTTTCCATAAATTCTATTAGCAAACTAAATTGCTCGGGACTCGCACGAAGTCTAGATTCCATCTGAAATTTAAAAAATAATGTATTGAATACTCATCGCAATAAAAGTTGTTACTTTTACTTGAAATATTATTTAAAGCTGTTTACTTACTTTCTTTGTAATAAAACACTCTTCAGTCACTTCCAACAGTTCAACACACACAACACTTTTGAATAATTTTGTTATCGCGCGTATGCTGCGTTTGACATTGACAGCGACACTTAAACGCAATAATGTCACTGTGACATTTACTATACACTATTCTATTCCATAGGCTAATTATAGAGTGTTTCGGGTAACGCTGCGGAATGAGCGTTTGGCGTTCCATTTGTAACTTGTCTACCATTTTCGGCACGCTAACGTTAAGTCCTTAGCGTGAACGGAAAACGCTCGTGCGGAAAACGCTCGGATTTTGTCTAGGCCCGCAGGCGCGTCTATTTTCCGCTAAAAGGAGTCAAATCCACCCGTCTCCTTCTTTCCTCACACCGTGCCGATAACTGATCATCTTGAGGTTCTTCTACGTTAACATCGACGCTCAATTTTCAATCCATTCATTGAGGCAAAAGCTGCAAGGCTGCCAAAAAATCGTTTATTTTTTGGTTTATCCTACCGCACTATTCCCAAACCACTGCAACTCCTGAGAGCCAGAATCAACAGTGGCGCCCACTAGAAAAGCGCCAAGTAAATGAAGCTTGACGAAGTCAAGAATGAATTAAACTGTCTTGGATTCCGCAACGAAATCAATCAGAAAAGAATAACAGAGGAGTCGGAAAAATGGTGGGTGCGTTAGAATTGCATGAAACTCCTATTCCTCCTAGCCCGTTCCATCATCAGACTGCAAGACGTACGACGATGCGTCATCGGTACATACATAGTGGACATCCCACCCATACGCACTAAACGTTTTGGGAATACTTTTATTAGGCAAGCGTGCTACATCGTCGATCACATCTGCGAAAATTATTTTTCGATTCAGGGTTTTTGATTTTTCGATCAGTTTGCGTAAAAGTAAGTTATTAGTAGCAATGTGAAGAAATTAAAGGCAGAGTTTGTGCCAAATAATTATTATTTATTATAATATCTCAAGGAAAGTAACAAACAAGTAAAGTGCGCATTGTTTTCGTCAACCATATAGCTCCCTGGTAATTTTTTTTTTTTCTATTCTTTAGAGCAATATTCGGTACTTTCATTGTTTATTTATGAACGTCAGTAATGTTACCTATTTATGGTGGTGAGCTGTATATTCGGAACCCTCTGTGCGCCAGTCGGACTCGCACTTGGCCGGTTTTTTTTGTGGTAACTTTTTTATTTTATTTTAACACAGTACATACTTGCAGTACAATCGACTGCATGACTGATTTTGTTACTAGAGTTAAGAAAATCCTTAGGGTTTTTTAATATATCAATGTTAGCAGATTTAGCAGATAATGATTTTTATCTACACTCACAACGTAATGTTCCAAATATGATCTCAAAAAATATTGTATAAAAACGTACTTAGTTTTATATTCTTGGATTGGTAAAATTAAAAAAATAAGCATTACAGTGCAACATTTTGCTTCGATTTAACTTTTTAATTTTTATAGAACACTTTTACTTTTTAATTTATTGGCGCGTATGGGTTCATTGACTTAATGCAGAAAAGTAGTGTCATAGTCTATGGATGCTAGCGCTGCGCAGTCATGCGCAGTAAGAATCTAAACTGCCCGCCATACCACACTATTTTTCCGTTTCCACTTTTGTTTTATTGAAGATAAAATTGTGTATGCAACGGCATATAATTATGTATTAAAACACTCGCATGTTATTATTATCACATTCGGCTTTGCCTCATGGGATAAACCCACGCTCGTGTTTTAATAACCCTATTATATGACTATTGCATTAACCACTATTCATGCATACTTTGTCAGCCGATATTCCATGGATTTGGGATCTTCAACTTAGGTAGGGTTTTTTCGCTCGTCATAAACAATCGATATGCATACAGTTAGTTCGTATCGATTTCTGGGTTTTTGGTCCATATAATTTGGATCACCTCCTTAGGTCTTTTTTTATTGAGATTAAAGATGCTGATTGAATAACGTTTATACTATTTTAGTTCATGAGGCCTGCTCTTAACACATCGCTCTTCTGCCATCACCTCCGATTCCGGCTCCATCTCCGACACACCAAACTTAAAACTCCGGTTCCCATAAAATCACCTCCTAACTTCCACTCTGTGCACCCAACCATATGGAGCACAGGTAGACATTAGCTCGTGACTAGAACACCTGGTCCATTTGTTACAGACACCACGTTTACCATCACCAGGGCGTGGATGGCTGCACTTATCGCGTGCTGGACACCCTGTATCCCGACCAGGCTCGCTACGGGCTTTACAACAGCTCGCTCTCTGAATTTGGTAAGTCATATTGACTTCCTACGAGTTTTGGTTGACACGCGGGGTACAATGTGCGGTCATGGTGCGACTAACTGTGAAAAAAGGTTAGAGCTATTTGTCTTGCATAGCTCTGTCTATCTCTCACAGCAGAACCATGATTGTTTTGACACGTCATGATAAGGCCCCTGACGTCACCCCAAACGTGAACTCTGCGCTATTTGTCTGTTGCTAGTTCAGGTTTAATTGACTTAATCCCGCAGGCTCACCTATCACACATCACACTCCTACTCCAATACTTACCATCACCTCTCTCACATACCCTGATTTATTCGTAACTAGCTGTGCCCGCGGCTTCGCTCCCGTCAACTGCCTACCCTACCTACCTAGACCCTATGGTCCTAGGGTCCTTCTTCCGCGGAGAAACTTAACACCGCCATTCAAAAAATGACATCAAATGCCAACTATCGAACGCCATCTATCGAATATGGATTTCAATTGTCCGAGTATATGAATTGCGTGTGTAGTGATATATTTTACTTCTTGAACACTTTAAATTCATCTAACTTTTTATAGAGTGAACCGATTGCGATGAAAAAAAAATTAAGTAATACTTCATGTTACGCACAATTTTTGTGTATAAATGTTATCTTCATTGTTTTTGTACATTTTACGTGATGCGCGCACAAACACACAGACCAGTCAAAAATGCCAAAAATGCCAGAAATGGATTCTGTTGGATCCTTTAACACCCTGGCTATTTTTATTGGAAAACTAGTAGCATTCCGTTCGCATGATTTAAAAAATAAGCAATTGTTTAAATCTATACTAATATTATAAAGAGGAAAGATTTGATTGTTTGGTTGTTTGTTTGTTTGTTTGTTTGTTTGTTTGTTTGTTTGTTTGCATTGAATAGGCTCCGAAACTAAACAACCGATTTGAAAAATTCTTTCACTGTTGGGAAGCTATACTATCTCCGGGTGACATAGGCTATATTACATTTTCAAAAATATTAGGGATCCTTACTGAACTCCAATAATGTAACCCAAGGTGTAAAAAAAATACCTAAAAAATTCCTAAAATCGCGTGTGCTGCGAAAACTAATGATGATAGAATAAAATAATGTTCTACGACTTTGCAGAACACATCATTATTTACAAAAAGTGTAGCGAAAGCATATGTCTAACTAATATAGTTTTGCTACAATAAGTGTTCTTATATTTTAAAATTTTAATTGATATGTCGTCGCTAGAAAAGGCTCTTTATTTGTATCTTGGTATTAAAATTATCAAAAAATTACTTCATATTCAAGACTGCTTCAATACCTTTAAATTTATGCATTTATTGGTTTTTGGAAATTCTACCACTAAAAGGGTAAAAAAGGGGTTTAAAGTTTGTAAGAAATTTTTATAGTTTGTAAATAGGACACATGAAATTTTTGATTTACGCTCTTGGTTGATAAAAAGAATTCATGTATTTATTGGGTTTTGAAAATTCTAATCATAGGGGATAAAATAGGGGTTGAAACTTTATGTGAAATTTCTTCGATTTGGAAGGTAAAACAGCAGAAATTGTTGTTTTACGCTCTTGGTTATCAATGGGTTTTTTTTGCGGATGTTCTAGCCCTAAGGGAGTAAAAAGTCGGTTGAAAGTTTGTGTGAAACTTCTACGTTTTAAAGTGTGACACGTGAAATTAATTGTTGAAATTAATGTAATTCTTTAATTCGTGTATTTATTGGTTTTTGGCAATTGTACCACTAAGGAGGGGAGAAGGTGAAAATTTGTTGGGCTTATATAATTGAAACTTGGCATAAATACTAACCTAAGTAAATAGTAAAGGTTTTCATTATTAGGTTTTCAAAACTACTCCTAAAAGACGATTTAGGGGGTGTTAAAGATTTTTAATGAATTTTACTATACAGGGCTTCTTTTTATAATGTAGGGGAGTACTAAGAAGGGATTTTTGGAAATTCAATCTTTAAGGGGGTAAAACTAAAAAGTCATCTATAGGATAAAACATGGATCACGCGAACGAAGTCGCGGGCGAAGTACTAGTCGATAATAAATGGGATATCGTAGATATATCGGTTTAAGTAAGGATTTACGAAACTTTAATGACTTGTCCGATAAGTTTTAGTTAAATAAAGGGCTCGTGGGTAAATAACAGTCACACCGGTCATTCGATCAAAACCTCAGACATGAGACAGTGCAGTGGACCTTCCGCACGAGTCTTACGATAAATATGGATAAAATTAAGTTCATTTTAAATACCCATGTAGCACCCATTCTCATGAAAATCGGCGACTTTACAGAAGGTATTCATCGAATCCTACTCGGAAATACGGATAGGAAAACTGAGGCAACCGACATAGACCCAAGAATGAACAAACTTTGGTTGCATTAAGCAGACCAGATTGTTCGCTGAACAGATGGCCCATGTGAAGGTTTTGGAGTGGCGTGTTCGTTGCTGGAAGATGCAACATTGCAAGGCCTCGCACAAGCTGGACTGTCCTGGCTAGGGCCGCAAGTCTTCTGAATCCAGAAGAAGAAGCAGAAGACTGGTAAATGTCGCATAATTTCGGGTGGAGCTCACTCACTCACTCACAACTCATAAAATTACCTACGTTTGTTTGGCCTTACATTTTTTGTTGACTTTTTGTTGTTTTGTTTGTTTGGCCCGAGACAAACGGTCCAGTTAGTGGGTTCCAAATCGAGGTAGAGGACGTCTTAGTGCCATAAGATTCTTCGGAAAACCGTTGATTACCCTAAATCATCTTCTGGGGCTAATTCTTACAAACTAATAATAGCAATTTATTATTTGCCCAAGGAATAAGATTTTTCATGCAAATGACTCCCTTTTAACCTCTTTAAAGGTTGAATTTCTAAAAATCCCTGCTTAGTGTTCTCCTACATCATAAAGAGAAGCCTTGTACAGTAAAATTCTTCATAAATCTTTAACACCCCCTAAATCATATTTTAGGAGTATTTTTGATAAACTTGTTATGACAACCTTTACTAATTGCTGTTAGCATTTATGCCAAGTTTCAAATATAAAAGCCCAACAAATTGCCTCCTTTAACCCCGTTATAGGTAGAATTTCCGACAAGCAATAAACTCGGTAGTTTTTTTTATTAATCAAGAGCGTGTATACCTACAATTTCAGATGTTTTATCTTCCAAACCGAAGAAGTTTCATATAAAGTTTCAACCCCTATTTTATCTCCTTAGGGGTAGAATTGCCAGAACCTAATAAATACATGAATTCTTTTTATTAACCGAAAGCTTAAATCTAATATTTGACGTGTCCAACTTAACAAATTGTAGAAATTACATACAAATTTTCAAACCCCTTTTTACCCCCTTAGGGGTGGAAATGCCAAAAATTCTTTCTTAGTGCTCACTTACGTCACTTGAGGAACCTTTCTGCCAAATTTCATGCTTCTAAGCCTAGCGGTTTTGGCTGTGCGTTGATCGATCAGTCAGTCAGTCAGTTTCTTCTTATATATATATAAGAAGAAACTGACATATTCGATGACTGATATATATACGATTTACAAAAAGACTTTTCCACAGATTTATTATAATAATATGTACACTTTTATACACTTGCTTTTATGATTTTAGTCCTGTGTATATATTTTTGTGGTGTATAATAAATAAATAAATATGTATTGATTTTGCTTTACTTTTTTATTTTCTGTTCTGTTTCTATTTCTGCTTGATTACCTTCAGAAATGATCATCGGTACTATATTTACATTAACATGTTTTCAATTGCTGGGGGTGGAATTCTGGTGATCTCTAATATACTGGTTTTCATTAGGTACCTACCACAGGCACTACCAGCGTTCCTACGTTGCTTTTGTGTCGGTACTTAGTTGTATACCAATAAATAAATTAGATAATTTATAATTAATTTCGTCCACAGGCATTTTAGGTTTCGAGAACGGTTATTCGTACTCAAGTCCATATGTCCTCTCTATGTGGGAGGCACAGTACGGTGATTTCGCGGACACGGGCCAGGCTATGATTGATACGTTCATCGCGAATGGCGAGAGCAAGTGGGTGGGCCAGTCCGGGCTGGTGGTGCAACTGCCACACGGCATCGACGGTGCCGTGAGTATTCCTTAAATAACTTAAGTCCATTATTCTTTTTTAAATCTGGTACCGATTTGAAGGCTTCGTATAAGTTTAATTTTATGATGCAACGACAACAAAGCTTATAATTAGAGATAATTTTGTTTTTATAACTATCGTTTTTATTGGACTAAAGGCTACGAAATGTTACATCTTTTGCCAATACATACTTATATACGAGACAAAATTAAATAAATAAATAAATTCATTTATTTCAGACAAAAAACTCCATAGACAAAGCATGGTTTTTAGTAAAAAGAATTGTATCACTACGTTAGTAATTAATAAGGGTTGTTGACTACGGAACTCTAAAATAATCAAATATAAGAAGAAACTAGGCTTACCGTCTAATAGGCTAGGCACAGTAGGCTCATCGGTCTCGCAACACATGTCAACACAGTCCAATGAACCTACTGAGCAGAACAGTATCGGTTCTCTCGCCAATCATCCTTAGGACGCTATTCGGGCTCCCCCGTACTCGACGCACCACGGACGCAACTTTTTTACGCATGTTTGCGTAGAAATCATCTACGCTGGCGTCAGCAAACATGCACGGATGCACTGCAATATCGAGGGAGTCTAAACAGAGCCCTGAACACATTATTATACTGGACGCGCAAGACGTTGTAGGCTTTTCGCGTAAAGTTTGCTCACAGGCCGCTCGTGTAGAACGTCTGACAGAATACCCTGAAAATTGTTATTTTAACAGGAGCAGTACATCGAGCGAACCTGTGTGCCAACATATTACCGCGCACCGACAATGCCCTGCGCTCCCTTTCAATGTCTAATTCGTCACTTAAATTTTCAGTTACAATGTGTCCCAGATATTTAAACTGTGCAACATGGCTTAGAGGAACACCATTAAGTAATTATAGGTGGTATAAAGATATTGTTTTTTTTTGTTTTTATATTTAAATAACATGAACTCACTTTTACTTTCGTTGTGCCTCAGGCCATGTTCCGCAGCATAAACTTCACACACGTTTAACAGCTGTCTGAGAAACCTAATTAAGGGCCTCAGCAGCATTATATTATCATCGGCATAACTTAAATTATTGACACAAATGTCATCAATATGGCATCCAACATGCATGCTGCTGAGCTCATCAATCAGCTGGTTAACATACATATTAAAGAACTGAGGCGAAGTCAGCACGCCCTGCCTGACGCAACACTAAAGAATATTCATCTGAGTATACATTTCCCCACCTTACTATTAAGCTACTTATTGTACAAGTAGGAGAGGATATTCACAAGATCGGCTGGGACAACATAATTCTTAATTTTGTCCAAAACTTATTATATGACACCAGATCAAAAACTTTGGACAAATCCAAGAATCATGCATATACTAGAGTTTTCCTTTTTACATAATTATCAACAGTGTATTTCAGAGACAGTATTGCATTTTCAGTTGACAACCCCTCTCTGGAACCGAACTGTCTATCCTGTAATGTTACAAAACGATCAAGTTTTCTATCCAATCAACCATCAAACACTTTTGCAATTATAGTAGCTAAAGAAATCTGCCTGTAGTTATTTCTATCAGAGATATCAGCAGTGACGTTTTTCACTATTAGCACAACCACTGTTCTCATTATTAGATGGTAAATATGACTGCCGTATGCAAAAAGTGTAAAACATGGCTAACACCCTATACAGCTGAACTCCCCCATGCTGCAAGTGCTCGACACTGAGTCCCTCATGTCCAGGTGACTTCCCTCTTTTCTTATGTTTAATAATGTCAGCCACATCCTTACTTGAAAACCCAATAGGCTTTTCTACTGGGCAACGTTCAGTATCAGACACCGACAGCAAGAAAGATCTCACCTGAAAATGTTCCCACTGATGCCATCAACGCACTCGGGCAGACTAGCCTTACCATTTAAACGCTTAGTGCCCTTCCAGAACTTATTAAACTTTTTAGCAGAATGTTGTGAGGCAAGTACATCCATTTTTATCTGATCCTGATTGTTCTGACAGTACTTTAAGCGTGACTTGATAGCTCGTCGACTTTCACACATAATTGATGGTCCAGTCTAGCCTGCCCGTGGGCTTCTCTGACATGCTTGTTCCAATCATGGACACACTTAACATTAGTAGGCTTCCTAGGTAAGAGACTGCGACTGGTTGCCGAAGCCTGAATTAATATATTAACTGAATGAATAGGTATATTAACAGTATTGTTTATATAAGTTGTCAATTACAAATCTGTGTTGTATGTTCTGTTCGTACACATACTATCAGCACATTTATGAAGTTCATTAGGAAAAATAATTTGTCTGTAGTTATTACTTCAAATTTCATGATATTTCTGAATTTCTTTTTCGGTGCGAGGAAGATAGTCCCATTTACACATGCTCGATAGTGAGACGACGGCGACGGCGACGCCTTGTGCTCGTACCGTCCCGACGATTTTGTCGTAGTGTCGGTATTTGATAAGTCATGTGACAGACCTACCGGCTCACTCTCCGAAAAATATGCACCTCTTTTTCCTTGCTAATATTTGGGTAAATAACCAAAGAAGTTAGTTTGAGATTGTCTAGGCCTTTCCCTACTGTTTCCACCACGCCTACGGCTGCATAGTTTTCCTTAATTGTTTGTATCTCACTTCGAAGTAGCATGATGTCCTTCAGTAACGTCTTAACATCAATGTGATCAAACGATATCGGAGGCAATTTTTGTAAGTCCCGTGCGACGATGGTGGGAATCACATCCGGATCGATTTCCTTAAAGAGACAGATAATGTCCTCTAAGTCTCTTTGCATTTTGGCATCTCTCCTTCTTGATTTTCTCTTCTGAGAAGTCTGTTACAGATTCAAAAAACAAAATTGCATTTCGCCTCGTCGATATCTGGTTCAGAGAAGGCATCTAGGCACACACGAACTATAGCCATTATCCATCACTTTATGTTTATTTTGAATGTTTGCTAGTACTTCACTTATAATTATATTGCAATTACAACACTTCAAATATGGTGCATGATGCTATCTTGTCCGGTTGAAGACGTGCTATGACCACCTTCCGGCTCCATCATGATACCAGCCTAGTAATGCTATTATAAAAGGATACTGCCTGTAGTGCAGTGCTGCGGCAGCAACGCAACTACTAGATTCGTCGCTGCCGCAGCGCTGCGCTCAAGGCTATTCTATTAGGAAATAGCACTATAGCTCCATAGCACCTACCTTATTATTTCAACGTTTTCAAATTACATAAATACGACAAGTTTCAGCTTCGGATCAGATGCCAAGAAGCGTTTGAAAAATTGATTACTAGTTTTCAGATACACATACGACAACAAAGTAAAGCTTGAAAAAATATGGACTGTTGTGATGCATCATAATATATTTAAGATTTATTTAGCACCTGTTTGGACTATACTACACACTACGTGACACTATTGTCCATTTCCACAATATTAGCTACCTCCCGCAACTGCACCCGTTGCTAAAAGAAGTCTCTGCGTCCTCTAGTAAGTACCTGATACGTGGTGGAGACCTATATCAAGAAACAAATCTAAATACTTATAGCAACTGCAGTTTTTTTTATTTGAGCAACGAAAACAATTCGTCCATGTATAACAGATTTATCTCCATAATCCAAGACACGATGGCATTTGTATTTCAGGGTCCAGAGCACTCATCAGGACGCGTTGAAAGATACCTGCAACAAAGCGACGACGACGAGGATATTATACCGAATATGGACGACAAGCAGTTCGTGTGTAAGTCTTGTAACATAGATACATTTATCTTATTACCAGCTTCTGGCAGCGGCTTCGAGAGTTTTCTTATCCCAAGGGAAAATTATATCGAGATGAAAATAAGCCTTTTCTATTCCAGACTGTAATGTATCTCTGTGCCAAATTTCATACCGATCCGTTCAGCCATTCTGGTGATTGACTCACATCCAAACTTTCGCATTTATATTATTGTTACGTATAGTAGTTATATAGTGGTAGATTAATAGATAGATAAAACATAGTACACAAACATATATGACTGCAAATACCGATGTACTGAGCACTTTTTCATTCTCACAGCCCTATGGGACGGCAAACAGACACGATCGGGGAGAGTTCAGGTACGAAGCTGTTCCAAGCCCATTACTGGGCGTGGGATCCTTAAGTTCGACTCTGGTGGTGAGACCACTCCATGCCTCAGGATCCATGCACATAACTTTACATCATTTCCATCTTCTAGAGCAGAGTATGTTCAAACCTATAGGTACACGGGCCAATATCAAGGTACAATGTATACTAACAAACCACTGACAGCTCCTGACAGCTCAAGCAGTTGACAGCTGGGGTGAAAATCATTAAATTTTTATGTTTGCTCTAATCTAATCTTCTAGTATAATCTCTCATCTGTACTTGCTCGGTTAAATCGATGTACAACAAACGCAACATTATATATCGAATTTCTTTTATTACTTCAAAACATTTGTTGTTGAGGGAGATATTTGTCTGTTTGCCTGTTTGTCTGTTTGTCTGTTTGTCTGTCTGTTTGTCTGTTTGTCTGTTTGTATATTTGTCTGTTTGTGTCTGTTTGTCTGTTTGTCTGTTTGTTTGTCTGTTTGTCTGTTTGTCTGTCTGTCTGTCTGTTTGTCTGTTTGTCTGTTTGTCTGTTTGTATGTTTGTCTGTTTGTGTCTGTTTGTCTGTTTGTCTGTTTGTCTGTTTGTCTGTTTGTCCGTTTGTCCGTTTGTCCGTTTGTTCGTTTGTCTGTTTGTCTGTTTGTCTGTTTCTGTTTGCCTGTTTGTCTGTTTGTCTGTTCGTCTGTTTGTCTGTTTGTCTGTTTGTCTGTTTGACTGTTTGTCTGTTTGTCTGTTTGTCTGTTTGTCCGTTTGTCTGTTTGTTCGTTTGTTCGTTTGTTCGTTTGTTCGTTTGTTCGTTTGTTCGTTTGTCTGTTTGTCTGTTTGTCTGTTTGTCTGTTTGTCTGTTTGTCTGTTTGTCTGTTTGTCTGTTTGTCTGTTTGTCTGTTTGTCTGTTTGTCTGTTTGTCTGTTTGTCTGTTTGTCTGTTTGTCTGTTTGTCTGTTTGTCTGTTTGTCTGTTTGTCTGTTTGTCTGTTTGTCTGTTTGTCTGTTTGTCTGTTTGTCTGTTTGTCTGTTTGTCTGTTTGTCTGTTTGTCTGTTTGTCTGTTTGTCTGTTTGTCTGTTTGTCTGTTTGTCTGTTTGTCTGTTTGTCTGTTTGTCTGTTTGTCTGTTTGTCTGTTTGTCTGTTTGTCTGTTTGTCTGTTTGTCTGTTTGTCTGTTTGTCTGTTTGTCTGTTTGTCTGTTTGTCTGTTTGTCTGTTTGTCTGTTTGTCTGTTTGTCTGTTTGTCTGTTTGTCTGTTTGTCTGTTTGTCTGTTTGTCTGTTTGTCTGTTTGTCTGTTTGTCTGTTTGTCTGTTTGTCTGTTTGTCTGTTTGTCTGTTTGTCTGTTTGTCTGTTTGTCTGTTTGTCTGTTTGTCTGTTAGTCCGCTTGTCCGTTTGTCCGTTTGTCTGTTCGATGAATTTAAAGTTTAATGTTCACGAAGTAAAATATCGCAACAAAGGCAATTCAGATACTCGGACTGTTGAACTCCATATGCAATAGATGGCGTTGTTCATTTGGCATCATTTTCTGAATCGCGGTGTAAAGATTTTCCGTGGAAGACTAACCCCGGTAAAAAAGTTATATGTAGGTAGGGAGGGTGTCCACAACCTGCCCGACGTATCCTTTGCGGCGACGCAGCGAACCAGGGGGGTTAACCCTCTATGTCGAATCAACGATATACCTTCAAGGGCCATTTCAAGTGTAGCTAGAGTTAAAATAATAATTCGGCATGAGACTAAAATTTACGTTTTATTTATGAGGTTTTAGGTCTCTAATCATACTACTACTAATGTCAATATTGACGTTGACGTGTGTGCAATGTGGTTCGTAATTTCACCACTGCTACTGCCCGTCTGAATAGCCTATTGATAAACACGGTGGCCTACTACGCTCAAGGTTGCGAGATCGAGTCCCAGCTATGGTTAGGTGTATTTTTTTGTTTTTGTTTCGTCGTGGTGTTCTAGAGTGCTACTAGATGGCGCGCAGAAAATCTGTCCTTTTTAGGGTTCCGTACCCAAAGGGTAAAAACGGAACCCTTTTACTAAGACTCTACGATCCGTCTGTCTGTGTGTCTGTCTGGTTGTCCGTCTGTCACCATGCTGTCTCATGAACCGTGATAGCTACACAGATGGTATATTTCTGTTGCCGCTATAACAACAAATACCAAAAGCAGAATAAAATAAATGTTTAAGTTGGGCTCCCATACAATAAACGTGTTGACGAAATGACGATTAGAAATGAAAATTATGACAATCTGATAGGATTTATAGGTAAAATCATTACATGATGATAGCCCTAAAAAATCAGCTGTTTTCATTTATTTCACATTGATAAAGGTGAAATACGTAATTGTGATCCGAAATTTTGCCTCTTTGGTAGTGAATCAACTGCGGGCAGCCAACTGGTTCGTGTGCAACGTGACCAACCCAGCTAACTACTTCCACATGATCAGAAGACAGATCGCCTTGCCTTTCCGCAAGCCGCTCATCATCATGACGCCTAAAATCGGCCTCAAACACCCGTATTACCGGTCCCCATTCAAAGACTTCCTACTTGGAACGAGTTTCAGAAGGTGAGCTCAAAAATTATATTCAAATTACAATAAATAACTTGAAACGGTATAGTTACAAGTAATTGCGTTTATTTTGGACAGAGTGATCCCAGAAGAAGGGCCAGCCAGCAAAAATCCCAAAGGTGTCAAGAAGCTAATCTTCTGTACTGGCAACGTAATAGTCAAGATTTACGACGTCATAAAAGAGAAGAAACTAGAGTCAAAAATTGCCGTGTGTCGTATCGAACAATTGTACCCATTCCCTTACGACCTGGTCCTCAAGGAGTTCTGCAAATACGAGAAGGCAGTGACGGCCTGGTGTCAGGAGGAGCACAAGAACCAGGGTCCTTGGCTCTACGTCAGAGTTCGCATGGAAAACCTCCTTCAAAAGAAAATAATGTAAGTATTATACTATATTCCCGTATGCAAAATACGCGCTTGGTCGTGGAGTTGCGGATACCAGCCCGTTTTAACCTAACCTAACCTAACCTACATTATATTCATGATACTTCAAAAGCAGTTATAGTAGATCTATGCGCCATTGTAGCCTGAAATAAATATTTTATTGTTAAGAGTATTTAAAAGCTAGTTATTTGGCTATGCCATGATAGACCTTCGAGTACCGGAGTAGGGGCTCAGCCTGCGAGCACGAAATGAGCGACAGGCAGATTCAGTCTGATAAACCCCTTTGCCATCCCGGGGCGGAGAATATCCATTTGGATTTCGGTGGCTGGTCAAATTTGTAAAGGGTATTGAGCGACAACCTCCGCACTCATAGCCACATTGCCAGTCTGTTGTTTGGTATACTGACCCTTGTCGACCGACTTCGATTACGTGGCTATTGAAGCGTACTAAATAAATGTACATTAATGATGACAACACCAAGCAGCAACAGCGATCTCTACGCAATACTCTTTGCCGTATACAAACCAACTTATCTGTTTGTCTGCAGATGCATATCAAGACCAGCAAGTGCAGCATCGGCGACGGGTATCAAATGGATGCACTTGAAAGAATTAAAAGAGCTAAAAGCAAAAATTGTATCGGGCTGCTGATGATGCTCCACGTATTAATTAACCTGATTAGGAATTTATTGCAGATTTATGGCTTTAGCATTTAAAAATGCTAAATCGTTTTTTAGACAATTTGTTTTTATGTATTCGTTATACGTCATATGTTTGCGTTTTTGTAAAATCCTACTGTATTAGAGGATTAATTGGCATTGTCCATTAATAAAATTTGTAAGTTGTGCTTACTTAATTAGTTTTTTTTCTCCGTGATTGGCTTCCTATTTGTGTAACAAGGTAGAGTTGCTCTGCACAGGGTTTTCTTGAATAACTTAAAAGGATGATTTGAATGGCACAATCATACATACGTACAGTACAACTATTTTCTTAATGTCGTTCGGCAAACTTCGTGTTTCGTAAGTCTTTGGATTTCTATCTATCAGTTGCCCTTTGCACTTGGTGCAGACCGGACGCTCTTAATCAACTTGGAAGTATATAGAGTTGATAATACACTTAACATTATGTAATTTATTTTAAAAATAGGAGTTGTTAATACTTTTTTAACATAATGTAAGAAAAATATACAAAAAATTCTTAGACGTATTTTATTACTTTATATTTAAGGCTAAATACCTCATTTCATTATTTTCAAATTGTTGTGTTTCGGTAATTGTTTCATACATTTTTAATTTCAGTTTACACTTGTACCTCCTTGTCCTCTATCTCATTCCCTCATGCACTTTGTATATCGCTATCTCAGTCGCGCAATGCTATAGAAGTCGCGAGTGTATTTTTTTTATACTATGAACGTGCGTGAAGTGACAGTTTAGTTCAACGTCTTTAAGAAAAGCCACAGCCGCATGCGCAAGAAAAATACCGTGATAATCGAGCACCGCAAACCAGCTCTAGGAGACGAGATCAGCAACGCCAAGTAAGTACATGTGATCCCATCCTTCCAGGCAGCTGCCGCCCATTTTTTCTATTTTTCCTCAAGCAGTTGTCTATCCTAACCTTAATGTACAAGTAACCATACATACAGTCCACTCTCCAAAAAGTTGTTTATTTCAAGGAGTAATTTCTATAAATTACCAAACATTTTTGGTCACTTCGGCCGGATAAGAATCTTTATTTTATTCTAATACGATTCATTTTGTCTACCGTCAAAAAAGGTTATTCTTAACCACCGCTTACAACTTACGTATAACATAACGTACCAAGATTGAAGTAAGTATCCCTATTTAAGTCATATTCTTATGCACACCGCATCGATAATTATTTCATTCTATTGCAAACCGCTTTATCATATTGTAATAGTCTTATTCTAAAAATATAATTTTATTATTTTGGTTGAAGGTAGGCGATTGCAAGCGGATCGGTTAGTCTCCGTGTAGGCAGGGCCTGCAGTCTCGACTTAGATAGCGACACCGTCGCAAAGTAACGATCGTTAAATATTAACGAAAAAATTCGCTTGCCGTAACGACGCTATCGATAAATGCAAGTCTCGACAGCCGAGATAGCGAGCAAAATCGGTCACAATCTTGACTTTGCGATTTCGGTACGCTAACGAAGTTCGTATTCATAGTGCGGTGATTTTATTGTAAAATAATGGCAGTTGAAAAAAATTCTTGTATTATAGGGAAAAATGTTGGACAAGATATGATCAAATAACTATTATTCTTTGAAAATTGTACAGAAGATAGGTATACCTTACCATGTTAACACTTATTTGCATTGAAACGTGTAAGTAGCTTATACTGTTTTTAAGAATACGCTTAACAAAGAAGAAAATAGTTTGCTTCCTAGCAACACAGACGTTGAACATGGGAAACAAACTGTCAATGTCAAGTTTGTTTGTAAACAAGATGCGACAATAAGATAGAATTGGAATTGAAAAAACTGGAAAAGAACCGTATTTCTATGGTGGAAAACAGTGACACAGGCGCATGCCCTAGCCCGAGTGCCAGCAGCGTGAGTATCAGGTAATTACAACCTACATCAATTTTCGATTACTATTTTTGATACTAAATTGAATACTTTGCGTATGTCCGAAGTAGTTTGTGTTTACTCAATGAATATCTTAAATGTTTTAGGCGTACTTCGGTGCAGATTGATGAGCTTTTGGCGACTTTAGAAGCCAAACCATATCTACAAACGGACAAATTTTGAAACAGGCTGGAAGAAGGTTGCCGAGGAGCTAACAAACTCCCAAACGGATCCATCAAGTTGCCCAATCAGTGCATGATGTCAAATCTCAAGTTGGTTTTGAAATGTAAGTACAAGCCTCGTCAGTTTTGTTTATATTTAGTGGAATACATTAGGTATCCTAATTACAGGTTTGGAGATACTTAAAAAGCCACGCCTGCATAAAGGTGGAAAAATATAAAAAGAAATCATTCAAAATGGCAACCTAGGCGGCTTCACTGCTCTTTTGACTGAGGCGGTGAGACGCAATAACATCCTTAATTAGTGTAGATTACACATTTGACACTAACTTCCCGGACGCTATGCCATTTCCTTTTTTATTGTTAGAATCACTAGCACGCTAGAGCATTAAGAGGCATTTTTAGTAAATCTAACTTTTTTTACAGTTGCTGGCAGCTGCAACTCAAGTGCAAGCAGACGCTGCCAAGATGCAGGCTGAGGTATCCAAGGTACAAGCCGAGGCATGGGTGCTATTTGCGTAGACTGCAAATAAAATAGCTGATGCTTTTACAAATAAAAATAATAAATGATATAATATGTTTTTTATTTAAATCACAGAGGGTCAATAAAATAAAATTATGTAAAACTAGTATTAATGAGTCTTCTTATGCGCTCTGCAACAGCTAGACCAGTGCACGATACAAGTCCTGTATAACAAAAACAAGATTTTAGGATTATTCATACAATGGTGTTACATAAGTCGGACTTGATGCTATAAGCCATTGTGTATCATCTTTGGGTCAAATAAATGGAGATGCCAATGAAATAGGTATAAAGATCTGGGGAAAATTATATCTACTGCAAATATATTATAATAAAACATTAAATGAATACCTTAAAATAAATCATTTGATTAGGTACCTGTAACTCGGTGGCCTCTGGTTCATGTAATTTATATTTTATATATGTGTTTTCATGCATTGGTGGGAAAGACACCGAAAAACAGACTTCAGCACACCAAAGCATCTTTCAACAACGTTCCTGGCTGAACAATGAACATTTGTGTATTGATACTTCGGTGTCGAATAACGATCGTAACGAAAACTTAGCGGGCTGTCAAAAATGCTCGCTAGGAAAGTCGATAACATACCGATAAATCGTTAACTTAGCGACAATATTCGTTAAGTTTGCGATGACAAACGATAGCTTTGACAGTCGAGACTACCAAAAATCGTTATCTTCCGATCGTTAGGACTTACCGACCGATCGGTAGGAGTTAGCGATCGCTAACTATGTAGAGACTGCAGGCCCAGGTCGGTAACGCTCGATCGGATCCGTACGTTCGGAAATATTCCGTATATTCATATTCATTCCATATAAATTAAAGTTATTTTTTTATAAATTTCTCAACGTTTTATATTATTGTGACTTGAAATAAGCAATATAAAATTCTTTAATATTAAATTATAAATAATGGGAAAAGGTAAAAAGTTAGATACCTACTGAAGACGAATTTGAAATGTCTAGTGAGGATTATGTTCAGTTGACTATGTCACAGGCTAAACACGATGCATTATTTGCTAGGTTGCAGTCTATATACGATTTATCTAAATCAGCTGTAGCCAATGAATCACAACGTGAAATATTTCTATCTAATGTTTGTAATATTGATATTTTACGTAGTGAGTTTGAACAGGCGTTAGACAAATACAATACAATACGATTACAAAAACCCTCCCAAGAAAATCGATTAGGTATCAGGCTTGGATTTCGTTTGAAGAGATGTATTGTTTTATAAAACGGGTTGTGTCTCAAATTGATGTCAGCGGCAATAGCAATACAAATAATGTCCATATGCAAGACATGTCTTCTATTACGAAATTGAAGCCAGAGCGCAGGAGGTAACTTATTACCTCCTATTGAGTTAATGTCGTTTAATGGCAATATCCGAAATTGGCCCCTGTTTTACCAACAGTTTAAAAGTGTTGTTCACGATAATTGTACGTTAAGGGAAAGTGAGCGTGTTTACTATTTAGTTGGTAAGTTAACCGATAGCGGGAAATCTGTGTGCTCCGGTTTACCGCCCACCGCCGAGAATAAAAATATCATATGGAATGCACTCATTGATAAATATGATGATCCTCGAGTGTTAGCAAGTAGTTATTTAAATCAGCTGTTGGAGTTTAAGCCGTTGATCAATAATACGCCGTGCCGCAGATTTTGAATATTTTATAAGTAAATAATTTTAATTCTAATGTTGAAGCACTTAAACAGTTAAAACTTTTAGATACATCAGATTTTATATTCTTACACATTGCGTTAGGTACGAAAACTAGATTTGGACACAAAACTATTTGAGACGATGTACCGTAAAGAAAAAAATCCACAATATTCTAGTCTTATTGAATTTGTAAAGGAACAAAGTAAGGTTATGTCTCGTTCTTTTAGTCAAAGGCCAGATACATCTAATAATTCCCGTAGTAATAAAATTCCAATTCCAAAACCTACGAAATCTTTTATGAACACGGATATGAAAAATACACAAAAGGTTAATAAAGGCCTTGCTTGTTCTTTGTGTAAAATTAAATCACATGAACATTTATATCAATGTCCAAAATTGAGTGAGAACATAAAAAATAACATTATCTCAATAATTAAAAATGATTTATAAATAATTTGATTTCAAAAATTTGTGTCAAACGTAAAATTCAGTAATTATTATAAAAAAAATCAATAATGCTACATATTACAATAGAATATTTAAATACAATAATAATTTAATTTCCATTTTAAATTCATCCAGTCGAATAAATAAACAAAATCAATGTCAAAAATAAAATTGAAACAAATTTAAAAAAAAAACATATTGTCTCACTTATGACAAAAAATAATAATAATGATAATAATCCAAAATCTTTCTAAATCCCTCCCATCAAAATAAAATTAAAGAAAAACAATTACAAAAATATAATTCATTGACAATATAAATAAAAAAATAAGAATAGTAAATGTCGCATATACAAACTAATAATAAAATTATTCAAATTCAAAATCATAAAGGTCAAAAATAAAAATAATCAGAAAAAATGTCAAAAATAAAATTCAATAGTAATTTATAAGTAGAACAATGTCACGTATCCACCAAAAAAATATAATAGGTACTCCATAACAAGTGCATATGTAAAAAAAAAAAACTAAATGTCAAAAAATAAAATTCATTAATAAATACAAAAAGATCAATAATGTCACATAAACACAACAAAAACAATAATGGTATCCATATTCCCAATAATTCAACAACATTATATGTACAGTGTGTACACTTGCAGAGTTGTTGGTTGGACTACGCAGAGAAAAGATCACTTGTTTCCCACTATGTTTATTATGTTAATACGTTACAAAAGTAGTACTGTTTGGCGATTCCGTTCTCTAATGTTGGTCACCGCGTTGCGGTGATTGCACTCAGTGATTTTATGTAAGTTATGTAGTTTTATAGTAATGAAATGACGCACGTAAGGTGCGAGGCACCGCGTCAGCAAAACGTGTACAGTGTAAGACTGTACATCTTGGCAACCCCAAAAGGGGAAAGAAACAAGAAGAAAAAGGAAAAGCCATCACAAAATAATAAAGTAAATGATAAAGTAATAGAGTAAATGATTAATCAAATTGAAAGGCGACGTTCCTCCTTCCAAGTTGAGGTTCCAGCCGCATGAAGTCCTGTGTTGGTTGTGTTGCAACTGCTTCTTGCTGTTGTTCTCGTTTACTCATAGTTTGGAGTTCGATGTTTTCACATGGTTGAGTAGGAGTTTTGTTGTTGGCGTTGTTAGTGCAGTAGTGCTGACAATGTTTCCTCCCAACCACAACGAGCGCAGTTATGATGGCGACCGCCAGCAACAAGTAAATGACGGCGTATTGATGAACGTCATGACTTGATATGGTTGGCAGTGATGCTTCATTACTCCTTTGAGTGGCAATTTTCTGTTCAATTGCCGCAATGTCTTGATTAGTAGCCTTTGACTGCAGGATGCTTGGTGCGTAGCGGTATGTCAAATTCACTATTTTGTTAATGGACGTGTCAAACGTTGGAGCTGTGAACCCATAATCCATCGTCATACGACTACTGTATTGGCGTTGTGCGGTGATGGTCAAGTCAGCGGATTGCAATACACAGCCTGGTGGTAACGTCACTATGCTCGATGATGAGATGGTTTGTGATGTGACGTCATTGCTGCATATGCTTCGTGAAGTACATGTTTCGCAGCAAACCGCGAGCCAGCTGTTTTTTGTTTGTAATGGTATCCAGGCGTCCTTGCAAAACGCGCGTTCGGCGTCGCACGGTCTGGTGTTTTGATGTGACAGCAGTTTTGCCTCACACGGTGCGCTATTGCCGTGTAGATCAAATGATGGCAGGTTTTTGTTGCACAAAAAAAGTTTCACATTTTGTTGTAAGCAGTGTTTCAAGTCATCTTCTGACAAAGATATATAAATGTTCTTCTTGAGGTTGACAGCGATGTACTTGTTTGATAACCGCACATATGTGGCCCCCTCCGCGATGACAACTGGTAAAGGTATTGGTTTGTACATGACAAAGTCGTCGTTGGCCACGAGTGGAATATGTGCTTCGAATAAAAAGTAATTTTCTGTGACTCGTGCTTTCACATTGATAAGCTTGTAAATATCTCTAATGTTTTCTTTGTAGTTTTCCACTGGCAGAGACAGAGTTTTTGGAAGGCTTCCGGATATTTCCGTAAGTTTTTGAATCAGACGAACCGGAGTGATCAGATGTACGTCTACATGTCCTTGGTAGACGTTAGTTAGAGTGTTGAACAGCGTTTGCTGAAAAGTCTTCAAGCTGTTGATCAATAGGTACGTTGTTAACGAAGCAGAATTGATGTAGGTCGTTGCAGAAAGTATTCCCATTTCCGTTTCGATGGTAGCTATGTTAATGTTGGTTTGATTCATGAAGTTGTCAATAGAGTTGAATTGACGCTGAATGTTGTCCTCACTTTGTTTCAGTACTTGATTCTCAAGCTCCACATTAGTTGTTTGATTCTTGATTAACTCCAGTAGGTAGTTTTCGTTGGTCTGAAGAGATTGTATATCGTTTTGATATTTTTTAGCGAATTGTTGGTCCAATATTCCGAACAAACTGTTGGCTATGTAACCGACTCCATCCACTAGCCCCCTTTTCTTTCTGTTGCTTAAGTGTTTGTGTGGGTTTATGAGAATGGTGTTGTAGTAGTTCAAAAGTTCCATTTCATGCCTTAATTGTTCCATAGTTGGTAAGCAGTGTTGTAGTTGCGTTTTGTAGTATAAGTTCTGGATGTTCTCAAAGTAAGTTTGAGTGCGATGAGTTCCTTCCCAATAGCTTGTTAGATTATAGTACATCATCAGTATCCATTCGTCATGCACCACTTGCATTTTGCCGACGGTGTCATAGTATATGGGCCGCTCGCGTTCCAAGTTTGTAATCTGAACGGTTGACCCCGGCGATGCGCGCGTGCCGTCAATAGCGCTATAAGATCCTGTTACAAATGTAAACAAAGATAACGAATGTTATTAGTAACGTTGAGTTAATAGGTTTCTTTGACCTCTTCCGCTGTATATTTTTCGAACTCTGTTGAGGCTTCTCTTCTATGTTGTTGGTCTCGGCATCCTCAATTTCAAAGCTTAATGGTAATGGCGATAGTTTTGTAATTGGACGCTTGATTATTCCTGCTTGAGGTTTGACGGTGGTCACCCGAACATATCCATCAGGTCCTGGATGAGTCTCCAGTATACGACCCAATGCCCATTTTCCCGGCGGTAGATTGTTTTCTTTCACCAGTACTATATCGCCTTCTTTGACGTTTCTAGAAGGTTTGTTCCATTTACTACGTGTTTGTAGTGTTGTCAGGTAATCGTTTGACCAGTTTTTCCAGTATTGTTGAAACATGTGCTCGGTAAGCTGCCACCTGCGACGTAAGTCAATGTTGTTTACGTCATTGTAATCCGAGAGTGGCATGGACAATATTGAACTTCCTGTGAGGAAGTGTCCAGGAGTAAGGCAGTTGTAAAACTCTTCTGGATCTTCAGTTAGCGGGCACAGCGGTCGTGCATTCAAGCAGGCTTCTATTTTTGGTTAAAATTGTTATGAACTCTTCGTATGTCAGTTTTTGGTCCCCCAGTACTCGTCGCAGATGGTACTTCATCGACTTAACGGCGGCCTCCCATAGACCACCAGCAGTAGGCCAGGTGGGAGCGTTAAAATGCCATTCCACCTCCAATTTGGCCAGTTCGTTGAAGAGCTCTGGTTTCAGTAGTTGTTTGAACTCTTCGAATTCTTGACGAAGCGTCTTTGCGGCGCCGATGAAGTTTGTACCACAGTCAGAGTACATGTGCTTGGGAGTTCCGCGCCTCGCACACAGTCTATGGAAAGCCGCAATAAACGTTTCCGTGCTAAGATCTGACACGAGTTCAATATGAACGGCTTTCGTTACCATACATATAAATATTGCTATGTATCCTTTTGAAGTCTTCACGCCTCTGCCCTTGTTGTGTTTGACGTCGACGTGACCGGTAAACTCAACTCCTGTGTGCGTGAAAGGCCGGCACGGAGTAATTCTTTGTTGTAGTAGGTCACCCATTAGTTGGTGACTATCTGTTTTGTTGAAGCGATGACAGCGTACACATTTTTTAAGTTGCATTTTGACGGCCCGGTTACCTCCAACGATCCAGTAACGCTGTCTAATGTAAGTTAGCGTCAGCCGAGCTCCTCCATGTACAGTGTTTGAATGAGCTTGTTCTATTAGAAGTTGTGTGAATCGTCCCTTATGTGGTATGATGATTGGATTCTTCATCTCTCCAGGTAGGCTTGAATGCTTAAGACGACCTCCGACACACATAATTCCTGTTTTGTTAATGTATGGATTCAGCTTGTAGATTGCGCTCCTTGTAGATATTATTTGATTATGTAGAAGTTGTTTGTATTCGGAATTGAACTGCAATCGCTGCACTTCAATTATGATACTTTTACGCGCTGCGCTTAGTTCGCTTGTTTTTAGGTACGTAGTTTCAGATTTCGTCTTATTGCGCATATTTGTTATGAAGCGTCGTATCCATGCGATGACCCTGTTTACGTATGTTAATGAACTGCATTTGTTTAATAGTTTTGTTATAATGTTATGCTCGTTATTTTCTTGTGTTTCGTCAACTTGAACATGATGCATGCAGCCCAAATTTGTTTGGAAAGCGCAAGGAATATCGTCCGACGAATCTTGTTTTGTCAAAAATGCGGGGCCTTGCCACCATAGATCGAATTTCTTCAGTTTGTTTGGCAAAATTCCCCTTGATGCGCAGTCTGCGGGATTTTGTTCTGATTTGACATAATGCCATTGAGCTGCAGGAATGACGGTTTTGATCTTTGTAACTCTGTTGGCTACGTACGTCTCCCATCTTGATGTTTCTCCTTGAATCCACGCCAGAACTACTTGAGAATCCGACCATGCCCGGGTGGTTATGTTATATCCACTGAAAGCTTGCTTGCTTTTCTCCATCAAGTCAGCTAGTAGCTGAGCGCCACATAGCTCCAGCCTCGGTAATGTGGTTTTCTGTGTCAGTGGAGCCACCCTAGTTCGAGCAGCTAGTAGAGTTACAATGGGTTCGTCATTTTCTTTAGAGACTCTGCTATAAATGACGCAAGCGTATGCCTTTTCACTTGCGTCACAGAAGCCTAATAGCTCGACACATTTTTTTGTATCGCCAATCCATCTGTTTATTGTTATTTCCTTTATGCACGGCAGTTCTGCTTTTAGGTTCAGCCACTCAGATTCGATGTTGCTGGGCACTGCGTCGTCCCAGCTGAGTTTGCTCATCCAGAGTTTCTGGAATATTAGTTTGGCTTTGACCATCACTGGGGAGAGCCAACCCAGTGGGTCGTAGAATCTCGATATAGCTGAGAGTAGAGATCTCTTAGTTAGCCGTTTTGAGTTTTCTACAAGCCAGTTGAAGTGGAAGGTGTCGTTGTTTGGGTTCCACCCAAGTCCCAATGTTTTGGTTGATCCTTCACCTTTAAAATCAAACATGTTTTGATTTGAAATTTGATCCTCGTGTAAGCCGTCTAGTATAGCTCGGTGATTGCCTGTCCATTTTCGTAAATTCATGCCCCCTCCTCTTAACAGTTGAATTAAGGATTGTTGCAGATTTTTCGCTTCTGTGAGATTGTTATGACCGCTAATGACATCATCTACGTAGCATTCCTCTTCAAGTATATTAGCGGCCTTCGGATGTTTGTTGCCATCATCAATGGCTAGTTGCTTTAAAGTTCGCATGGCTAGCCATGGTGCGCATTTGGTACCATAGGTTACGGTGCAAAGCTGGTAATCACACAGACGTTGATCTCGTGAGTCTCGCCAGACAATTCTTTGCAGATGTTGTTGTTCTTCGGAAATCCAAATGCAGCGGTACATCTTTTCAATGTCGGCCGTGAATGCGTAGCGATAAGTTCGCCATTTGAGGATAAGAGCCTGAATGTCTTTTTGTAAATTAACGCCTTTATCCATGACATTATTCAGACTGTAGCCACTCGATGTTTGTTGAGAAGCGTTGAATACTACTCTCAGCTTTGTTGTTGTCGAGTCTTCCCTCAAGACACCGTGATGTGGTAAAAAGTAGACGTCAGTTGATATCGGTGTCGCAGGTTTCATGTGCCCTAGATCTGCATATTCTTCCATGAATTTTTTGTACATTGATGAAAGTCTTTCGTTTTTCTCCAGCCGTTTTTCTAGCTGTAGAAACTGTGAAACAGCAATGGTTTTAGATTTTCCCAGTTTTTCTTCGTAGTCGGGAACTAAAGGCATTTTGACGATATACTTTCCGTCATGCGATCTTCTTACAGTTTCTTTGTAATACTGCTCACACTGGTCGTCCTTTGGGATATCTCTAGTGGTTTGAATGTCTTCATTTTCCCAGAATCTTGTGAGATCCTCTAAGTTGACTAAAGTTACATGGCAGTTAAAGGTTTGTTTCATCTTCCCGCATAAAATCCATCCAATTTGCGTGTGTTGTGCAACGGGAGAGCTGTTATTACTTTTCAGTACACCGTCGAGGATAATTTCTGAGTATACGTCGGCTCCAAGTAGTAGGTCGATTTGCCGAGAGACGTTGAAGGCAGGGTCCGCAAGTTTCAGGTTTTCTAAGTGCGTCCAGTCACCTTTCTCAAACGTTCTCGTAGGTAACTTGTTAGTTAGCTTTGTCATCCTTGAAATAGTTTATACTTTTATCTTCTAGTTCCACCAACAGTTGTTGATGTCTGCTTTCGAAGTCTTGCCATTGGTTTTCTAGCGAAGACAAGCGTTTGTTTAGGTATTCCACAGTTTTTCGTGATGAGGAATCCTTGCGATAGTTCTCACACAATGTTTTAATGTTCTCGAAGCATGTTGACTGCAGTTCCAGTTTTTCCATGTTGATGCTTCTAGTTGTTATTGTTGAAAGTTGGCTCTATAGTTCTGGCACGTCGTTGACGATGACAGGAGAGCTGGCGATGTGTTGCGAAGACTACTGCGTTGCTTGTAGTCTTCTCCGTTTCAAATCTTGAAAGCGTTTTCTTCCTTGATATGAAATGGTCAGTGGAACTCAGCACCCTTGCGCCTTGAGTACGGTATTATAAGACTTCTCAATCTAACTGGGGCGACCCGCTTCTGGGAGACCAGCTAAACCGATCCGCTACCGTAACGAGACACAAAAGCGCCAAATATCCGGCTCGAAGGACCAAAAAATGTACAGTGTGTACACTTGCAGAGTTGTTGGTTGGAGTACGCAGAGAAAAGATCACTTGTTTCCCACTATGTTTATTATGTTAATACGTTACAAAAGTAGTACTGTTTGGCGATTCCGTTCTCTAATGTTGGTCACCGCGTTGCGGTGATTGCACTCAGTGATTTTATTTAAGTTTTGTAGTTTTATAGTAATGAAATGACGCACGTAAAGTGCGTGGCACCGCGTCAGCAAAACGTGTACAGTGTAAGACTGTACATTATAATTGTTTGTTCTCTAGAAACTCATCAACAGTGTAGTAGCCCTTCCTCAATAAGTATGTCTTGAATTTGTTGTTAAATAAGTTCGCACTATAATTGCTTTTATACTCTACGGGTAACTTGTTGTATAGAAGGACTGACTGATATCTGGGACTATGTTTAACCACGTTCAATTTCGGTTGGATTGCGTCAGGACCCTCAATGGGGCAAAAAGGAGGGGTTGCTAAGTTTTTAAGGAGGATTTTACTTTGTGACGGTAAATTGTATTATTCTTAAAGTCAAAATATCGAATCGTACCAAACTAATAAATCGTAGATACCTACAATACCCCATTTTTAATCACGCGATCGAAGTCACAGGCGGAGTGCTAGTCTTTAAATAAATATATTCAAAGTCTGCCGAAGTTATTGCTGCCTGTTATATAGGTATTATAACTAAACTATAAAACTAAAAAATCGAATTCGAGATCAAAAACGTAAACAAAGGTGTTGCCAATTTTAATACCTAACCTCAATTGTGCAGTTTGGCGAAAATTACTACAACATAGTGCTAAAATTGTAGGCATATCTTAAACAGTTAAAATATAAGATTGCACACAGTGACGTAAACTAGGATAGAGGAATAAAATATAACTGTTTGAAATAAAATTGTGCAAATTATTTTTTGCTACTGGCAATAAGGCATTGGCCTTAAACATTTTGGACTTCATTTAGTGTTTTCAACTGGTGAAACACCTCGGCTTCGCAAGGGTGCCTTTTACTAATGAAATAATTGAGTTTTTTTTTTAAACACAAGGTAAGTCCTAATATTATATAAATCCTAATTTCAAATAAACATGACCAACTTGTTCTTAAAAATATAAATCTTTTATTTTCATTTCGCTTACCTTAACTATAATATTAGGACTTACCTAAGGTTAACATATTTTTAATTATGAGACGCTGCTTTAGCGTTCTTCCAAAAACACTAAATTAAAAAAAGAAACATAATTTGAATTACTAGGGAAATGTTGATTACCCCTAAACTGTCACTTTAACAAAGACAGTCCTTTTTTTACATTTTTGATCTCGAACGTAGACATATTAATTAGTATGGACTGGAAATTCCTACAAAAAAAGGTGCCTACCTAAACATTAAAATGTCACTTAAAATGGCTGCCGATGCTAGGGTTGTGTGAATCAAGAAATCAAAATAATACAAATAATATATATAATAATAATACACACAAAAATATCAATAATACAAAAAGTAAACAACCATTTGACAGCAGGCCGCGAGGTGTGCAGCCTCAGAGAATATCTTTTAGAAGCTGAAGTGGGTATGCACCGGGATGTGGTCACAGTGGACAAGGTACTCACCCCGTTGTCCATTGCTAAAGAGAACTGGCGCAAACCTGTATTACTTACTAATGATGAACGCAAAGAGGTATGGCAAGGCGAGGAGTTTCACGGGCGCTTCTATCGGGCTCTCCATGGGCCCGATGTAGATTTTTCAGCGTCCGACTTTTCGGGGAAACTGAAGGTTTTGTCTGTGCATTTATGGGCGAAGTTATCCTAATTAATAACTACCGGAGACATATAATGAAGAACGAGACAATTGTCGGGCATGCCACAGCCCAGGAGAATCCATCAGACATATTATCTGTTTGTTCTCGTCTGGCTAACGGCGAGCACTTACACAGACATAACCAAATGGCCAGGATTATTCACCAGCAACTTGCTTTGAAATACGATCCAGTGGATTCTGAGGTACCATATTAAAAGTATGTGCCCGATCCAGTTCTCGAAAATTACCATGTCTTGTTGTACGAGTACTGGGATCGGTCTTTCATCACTGATAGGCCTATTTTTGCCAATAAGCCGGATATAGTGGTGATAGACCGATGAGCGCGCCGCCCAATGGTAATCGATGTCAACATCCCACATGACGAGAACCTCGTGAAAGCTGAGAAAGAGAAACAAATCATGTGCGTGTAATAAATAAATAACAATAAATCAAGCACACGAGTTTGTCGACATGTGGAATGTGGACTCGGCGATCATTGTGCCATTACGGCCAACGGCCTGATGGCCAATAGCCTTGATGACCATCTGTCGAGGCGTGGTTGGATCAAGGGCCTGATACAGAAGGCAGTACTCCTTTATACGGCTAGCTTGGACCCTGTTCCCGATACCGGTGGGCCTCTATCTTTTTTATATATTTGAATGTTTTTTTAAGTTTTAATTTTTAAATATTTAAAAATGTATTTATGAATGAAAATAAATAAAGGATAAAATTTAAGAACTTCCACGCAGATAGGTAAGATTTTCATTTACTTTTCATACCGACAGCTACAAAAGTTGACAAAAAGCTACCTAATGATATTTTGGAACGAAAATTTTAGCTCCAGATAGGTTAAATTTTCTTTTAAGTTCGAACTGATGCATCTATACAAAAATGCAATATACACGATATCGATTTTTTTTTAAAGTCGTGTTGCTAACTATTTTATTTAGATTCCGAAGACGGCAGCATTTCTCGCTAGTTAAATTTGGAGTTTGCTGATTGGGGCTCGAGGGCCCCCTGAGCTTAGGAGCCCTGGTCCACAGCACCTTCTAGCCCTCGGGTAGCTACGCCCCTGCAGGCTCTAAATGTGGAGAATTTTTATTTTTTTAATGTATCTTTAACCGCTAATAGCATCGGGTTATGATTTAATATGATAACGTACATTGCTACGGTACGCATTTCACACTCAGAAAGTTGGTAATATGTTCAGATTTTGAATACCGGGTGTATTCAAAATCTGAACCATTCTGAAATCAGGTTGGTGGCTCACATCATCATCATCATTTCAGCCGAAAGACGTCCACTGCTGGACATAGGCCTCCCACACAAGCGTCGCCACACTGATCGGTCCTGTGCGTTTCGCAACCACCGGACTTCTGCAACCTTGACCAGGTCATCGCTCCACCTAGAAGGAGGCCTTCCAACGCTGCATCTACCGGTATGCGGTCGCCACTCCAGAACTTTTCGGCCCCATCGGCCATCCGTTCTGCGAGCAATGTGCCCTGCCCACTGCCACTTAAGTTCGCAAATGTCGGTAACCTTGGTTCTCTGGTTCTCTTGCGGATGTCTTAATTTCTGATTCGATCACGCAAGGAAACGCCGAGCATAGCTCTCTCCTCTCTCTCTCTCTGCCCTTTGGGTGACTTTAAGCTTTCTATGACGGCTCACATACTTTAAAAAAACTGGGGTTTTAAAATAATACACTGCTTCAATTTTTACGTACATTTGGTAGTCTTCATTTCCGATTCGGTCACGCAAGGAAACTCCGAGCATAGCTCTCTCCATTGCCCTTTGATTGACTTTAATTAAGCCTTCTATGGCGGCTCACATACTTTTTAAAAAAACTGGGGTTTTAAAATAGTACACTGCTTCAAATTTTACGTACATTTGGTACCTAGTCTTCATTTCTGATTCGATCACGCAAGGAAACTCTGAGCATAGCTCTCTCCATTGATCTTTGATTGACTTTAATTATGCCTTTTATGGCGGCTCACATACTTTTTTTAAAAACTGGGGTTTTAAAATAGTACATTGCTGCAAATATAACGTACATTTGGTAAATTGCACTCACGCATATCAAGCAACTTTTTCACTGAAAGAGCGTATTCGATCTTTAGGCATATAACATGGTAATTAATTTCAACAAAAATGTCACGGCGAATAAATAAAACACTAGTAATAACTTAACTATTTATTTTATAAAAACTCAACTATTTATTTATAATTTACTAAAATTATTTTTTTCAGGCGCGGGTCCTGGATTTCGCTCAAGGGAGGCAAATGTCTTTCTGAAGGGGGAGGGGGTCATTGAAAATAAATGCTGTTTCTGCATTTTGGGTTTCGGTTTTTGAAATTAAAGCTCGTCCATCGTGCACAAGAGCGAGCGAGATCGAAAACTTTAGGAGTTCATAAGTTTTGACTATTTTATAGAAACCTGATAAGTTTAATGAATTATGCTGAAAAGTATCAGGATGAAGATATTATGGTTGAAAGGGCGAGCGAAGCGAACTCGAGAATTTTACCTAAGTAAGCTCGAAGACTAGTAGTGCTAGTAGAAAGCTATGGCTCTTATTTATTAAGGCTACAGGGTAAATATTATGCCTAAGTGCCACGAGTGGAGAAAATTTTAAAATTTGCCGACCTTTGAAATCTATTTTCCATAAAATCAAGAATACGTCCCCCTCTTCCAAGGATGACGACAATTTATCGTTAATAAATTGTCGTGTCATCGATGAATTTTTATATTGCTTAGATATTGATATTTTGATAAATTATTAATATCAAAGCAATATTAAAATTGATATAAAAATTTAAATATAATAATAATATATTAAACTTTGTGTCTAATTTGGAGTTTCAGACTCAACTTGGTCGAGGCCCAGGGGGCCAATGTCAATTGCCCCCCGTGTATCCGCGCCTGGTTTTTTTATCGTTTCCTCTTGTTGCCGCCATGCTTGACCTGGTGGCTGGGCTTGCCCTTGAGGCGCCTGCGCACGCCGGTCGCTTCCTCCGTGTCGTCATCGGAGTCAGCACCGCGCTTCTTGCCTTTGATGTTCTTTTTGTTTTCCAACTCTTTCAATTCCTGTGGACAATGTGAAGAGAAAATGGATCATCTATCATGTTGTTATCAAATAAAATTGGTAAGATGGATGGACTGCGTGCGGAGTGCTATGTAAGAAAAGGGAGTCAGTGAAAGCCTGACGGGGGACAGGACAGTATGGAAGAAGAAAACGTGTTGCGCCGACCACAAGTAACATGAGACATGGGCAGGAAGATGATGATGTATGTTAAGAATGGGTGACTGAATAAGAGTTACCGAGAATCGAGATGAAAGGCGTGCTATTGAAGTAGGCTAGGTTTAGCAGTGCTGTAGCAGTGGGTTGGCGATGATGACTGGGACGTTAGACGTTCTATTCAAGAATAATAATATTATAAGAGCAGTATTGACTATTCAACATGAACGTGGGGCAGCAATACTTTCTCTGGCTGGAACTTATACTACATAATCGCTGAATGCCTAGCACGGACAAGGATCGGATTTAGTAAATGCCCTAAAGTTGTCTAAACACCAAAGCCAGCGGCTCAACCCGCCGGGCGGCCTCATTTTGAAACAAGCTCAAACCAATGAAGCTTTGGTGTGTAGACATCTTCAGGGAGCGACTTATACAACGGCATGTACAAATATACGTACGATTTTAGTGCGCCGCTGAGCTTCCGAGACCCTCTCCTGCAGCACCATGACGTCGCTCTCCTCTGTCTTGTACAGCGGCAGCTTCTTGCCAATCAGCTGCTCGATGCGTTGGTACAGTTCCACGTCGTACTGAAACCATACACAGACGATTGTAGAAAGCATTAAAGAAAGGAATAAAAGGTGTTTATTGTCATGGAAACTCTAAGTAGAGAGGCCGCGAATACTTGCCATTATTCGGTATTCGGAATTACCCGACATTTTTGTTATTCGTCAAATACCGAATAATAGTGTATATTATTCGACATTCGGCGAATAGTTGTCTAAATAAAAATATACTTTTAATTAATAGAAAAACTAGACTTGCAAATAATTAAGCATTATAAACAAAACACATTTTAATATTATTTATCAATAATATAAAAAAATTGCCTAAAATCGGGTCATTTTGAAGTTAATTTGTTAGGTTTTTTAATTAAATAAACAATTTTTAATTCTTCTTTTTTTATGTCGAGTAATAATGGTGAGTATTCGACTATTCGTATTACAGTAGACAAAAAATAGTATAATATGCAACTAGTGAATAAAGGACGGTTTTAAAGGGAGGGCCATAGATGAATCACGAACAAGTGAAAGTTTCTAACAACTGAATCACGACCGTAGGGAGTGATTCATGTAGATTGAATCACGAGCATAGCGAGTGATTCAAGTGTTAGAATCCTGAGCGTCGTGAGTGATTCATGGCCCTCGATATAAATCCGTTTTATTCAAGAGTTGCATACTATATTTTATACCATGACTACGAGAAAAAGAAGGATTTAAGCCAATAGCACAAGGAATAATAATAAATAAATAAAAGGTTTATTACCTTAAAATTTACAAAAAATGAGAAACCTCAGGGATTCACACTTTTTGTAAATTGAACCTGAGCTAGGTAACAGCACCTGTGTTTCAGGGGCCAGTGACCACCTCCGTACATACGTTACATAATTATAATTAATGAAACACCAATGCAATTAATATTAATTTCTTAATAACAATTAACACATTTAATAGAATTACAATCCAAATAAGTTTCACTAAACATTTTAGACCAAAATCAAAATCATTATCAAAATCCTAAATATGAACAAACTCAAAATTAAATCGACGAAGGAGTTTGAAATTTGAATATTCTTTGCACAAGAATTTTGTATAGAGTAATTTATGCGCAAATAGGTTGTATTGCATTGAGATGGAGGTAATAAAATAACCTTTTTAGAGGAGGAATGGTATAAATAAATAATAATAACGAAAAAAAAATGAATACTATTGTGATGAAAGTGATTGATGGTAGTGAATGGTCAAATAATCACACAATTAATAGCCCAGTATACATTGGTAAAAAAAAAATGCGCAGTATTGTTGCCAACTTTGTTTCCAATGATTATGGGGCTATAGTTTTATAAAACAAATGGCAAGGTTGGTAAATACAAAGTTGCGCAGTATTGTTGCCAATTTTGTTTCCAATGATTATGGGGCTTTAGTTATATAAAAACAAAGGAAAAGGTTGGGAACACAAAGTAGCGCGGTATTGTTGCCAAATTTGTTTCCAATGTTTATGGGTCTTTAGTTTTATAAAAACAAAGGAAAAGGTTGGAAACACAAAGTTGCGCGGTATTATTGCCAACTTTGTTTCCAATGATTATGGGACTTTAATTTTATAAAACAAAGGCCAATGTTTTATAAAAGAAATTCGGGTTAAGTGTCTGTTGCCACAGTTCCAAAAAAATGCATTTTGATGCAGTTTCAACAATCATTCGGAGAAAGAATTACGGAAGGTTGTTTGTGTAAGTATTTCTCGAATTTTGACGTGCTCCGCCAGTTACCACCCTATTAGAAACACCGAAAAGTGTTTATACAACATACCTGTGACACAAAGGTGATGGCCTTGCCGGCACGCCCCGCTCTCGCCGTGCGTCCCACGCGATGGATATAGTCCTTACTGTGCTGCGGTATGTCCAGGTTTATCACCACGTCCACGTGCGGAATATCCAGACCTCTGTGGATGAAATAAATTGCTTATATTACAACAGTAAAACATGAATATATGGTAAGGTTGAACACAATAGGAATAAGTTGCACTAAATGAATCTGTACTGAAACGATTTTAGTCACCGACCCGGTGAGAAAGGAGAGACAAGCCATAGGGATTTTTTTTCGTTTTTCTTTTTCAAAAAAGATGACAAAAATTGTACACTTCGATATCTAAGCGTTTCGACTTTGCCACGGCACCGCACGGCACTTTTCAGCATTCAATCATTCGGCCGCTAGCTGTCGCGGCATTCGTAAAGAAATAAAGGAATTTCGGCGCTAAAGTCATTGTAATAAGGTCTAAAATCAACTGCCCACGAAAAAATCTTTGCCGTGCCATGCCGTCAGTGAGCGCTGTTCGAGAAACGGTGGCGCAATATAGAAGAATGTAGCTCCAGAGTGGATTCAGTAGATTCCTGAGTTCTAAGCACATATGAATGACTTTCCTTCGTCATTATTGTCTTCTGACAAACCTAAACTATTACTAAGCCAGGTATGTTAGTAGTGCATACAAAACGGTATATACGAGTATCGTTATTGCAATTTAGCGAAATTTGCGCTGTTTTTCAGTACCACAAAAGCGAGATTAGAAATGCGAATTTCGCGGTATTAAAAACGAACCGTGTTAGGGAAATCAATTTTTTTTTTTTTGTTATAGCCTCGCGTTTGACCACCATCTCGCCTGATGTTAAGTGATGATGTGGTCGAAGGTGAAGCACGCTTGCCTAGAAGTAACCTATTCACTCTTGACTTGAAGACCCCTAGGTTGTAGCTATCAGGAAACAAAGACGCCGGCAGGGAATTCCACTCCTTAGCTGTACGCACAATGAAAGTATTTTCAAAACGCTTTGTGCGTATGGGTGGGATATAAACCATGTACCGATGGCGCATTGCCGTACGTCTTGTAGTCCGATGATGGAAAGGGCTAGGCGGAATCAAATTGTGCAGTTCCATCGCACACTCACCGAAATGTAACCGATAGAAAACCGACAGGCTGGCAACTCGTCGTCGGTATTCAAGGCTCTGGAGCTTTGAGTCGACCAGCGCATCATTGCCGATAAGTCTCCTGGCCCGTCTGTCAATCGACTCAAGTGCATCAAGTTGGTACCTGGCAGATCCGTCCCAGAGGTGAGAGCAGTACTCCATGCATGACCGAACTTGCGCTTTAGTGGAAGCTGTTCAGGCGTGAAGTACCGTCTCACCTTCGCAAGGATTCCCAACTTTTTTGCAGCTAATTGAGCCTTTGCCTCAAAAATCTCCACTACGAATCGTCGCATGTTAGTCGGACGGTCGGGATACACTCTTGGTAACTCACAATGCGTCGGGGAATGCCCGAATTCCCTACAGCGAACTATATTAGTCACAGCTGATTTTTGTGTCTCTGAAGTTGGCTCTGCCAACAATTGCGCAAGAAACAGTTTGTCATCGAGTATACTGCATAGAGTAAGCGAGATAGAACGTTGCGACAAACGTTAGCGAGTGAAAGAAACAGTTATACAATGCTATCTTCATGCTGTTGTGAGCATTATAACGTTGGTTTGTAGTCTTACACAGTCTCACTCGCAAGTACCAACGAGTGTAGAAGCTGAGAGAGCATTTTCGGCTGCTGGATACATTTTTTGTAATAAAATTAGAAGTTCTTTAAATGATTATACAATTGAGATTTTATGCTTTTTCGTAAATATTTTCAAATAAAAATTGAAGATTAGCGTTGTGTGTGATTAATTATAACTCATGGGTTTTATTATAACCCCCATTTAACGATTTACTAATTTCGCAATATCGCAAATTTTGCGGTAATACATATCAGATACCGCAACATCGCGGTATTGAATATACACTGCGGTATTGCATGCTCTAAAGCCGGGCATGACTGACTATCATAATCCTGGCAAATTCAACCGAAGACAATATTTTAAAACTAATTAAATACAACTTCCCAATTGACCCGTGAAGTTGAAATTTGTTGATAATGTTTATTTTTACTTATATTATAGTAACAAATACCAATATTTTGAAAAATCTGATTTTTTCTTTGGTACGGAATCCTAAATGTGCGAAGTCCGACACTTACTAGGCCGGTTTCTTTTTAACCCTATTGTTCTTCATCTTTGTGTCTTCAAATTTGTTTGGTGCAGAAACTTCGCCATTTCCAAGGCATTATCGCTACCACCGAATCGGTGGAAGCGCATATATTACTTTGTCTGCATGTTTTGGGGCACAGTAGGTGGAGCATTTTGTTATTGAAGTCTTGTTAAAAATAGGTAAACGCTAACTCACCTCGAAGCCACATCAGTACAAATCAATATAGAGCGGGTCTTATTCTTAAACTTGTTGAGCGCGGCGAGGCGCTTGGTCTGCGCCATCTGACCGTGCAGCGGGACGGCCGCCAGCCCCAGGTTGCGCAGGAGCAGCGCGGTGCGCAGGGCGCCCGCGCATGTCGCCACGAACACGATGAACGTGTTGCCCGACAGCTCGTTGAGGACGTGTACGAGATATAATTCCTGTGAAGTAATAGGGTTTTGATGAAATTCGTCAAGAAATAATTTTACTGTATTCTGCTATAGTATAAAAAATATATAATATTTTTTTTTTTCATTTATTTATCTTACACACACTATCTTTACAGGATAACCCCAATACAATAGTGCAAACACACACCAAACAAATTGAAAAATAAACTTACGGCTAATACTTAAAAATCTATCTAAATACAAAATCAGACATAACACAGAATATAAAAATATAACTAATATTTAAATATAACTAACATAATTCAACAAAACTTTTGCGAATTCACTCAGATTGCACGAAAATATGTCAAAATGTCATTTATAGCCAGAGTACATCTTATTTCAATTCCAATAAGCCCAAACCAAGTAGGATACATTGTTTTACTACGGAGTTCCAGTGCCAGCTTATCCAGCTTATCCAGCTTCATCATCAGATCCGTTTGATGGTACGATTTTCATCAGTACCATTTATTTATATGTATTTGTTTCATCATAGTCGCTTAACTATTCGAGATTTCTTATACCCATGACATACTTATTAAGGTGTACCATCTGTGGTCTTTTTCATCAGTTCCACTTCACCAAATGATACTTTTTGAGTAGAAATACTTGCCATGTTATTGAAAATACCTAAATCGCAATATGTCTGCCTATAATGTTTGAGGAGTCCCCTCGATGGCCATGGGATCCCATCATCAGATTCTGATTTGGTGACAATGAACCAGGAGAGTATATACTTAAACACAAAAAAAGTGTCAGAGATGATGATGATGTCGGAGAGGTATGCCTGAACATACTTGAAATTTAAAACATCCGAATTGTGAACCTCCTCCTTTTTGGGCCGTCGGTTAAAACAGTATTTTTCTTCGATAATATAATCTCTTGATGTACAAATCGGCTTTTTAAGGTAACAGCCACAGATAGAAAAATCTACCCCTGACTGCCATTGAAATAATTGAAATAAAGAATTTGACTAAAAATAAATGATTATGATACGGACACTATGATGGTATTTTAGCGAGGGGTAATCTTTAGCTTTTGAAATGATAATGATTCATAATGGTTAATTAATAAAGCATCATCAACGTACTAAAAAACCCTGTTTCAAATAGTAAACCGCTGGCTGAGGCTGAATCGCTTTTCACCAGACATACCTAAAAACACTCTCGACAAAATCATTTCAAACAACAAAAACTAAATCAAAATCGGTTCACTTGTTTAGGAGCCGCAGACAGACCCAAAGATACACACGTCAAACTTATCCCATCTCTTTTTTCGACGGAGGTTGTAAAGAAAATTAAAATTAAAGCTCACTCACCTTATACTTAACAGGCATAAACAGATAGTACTGCAGCAGTTTTTCAACCGTCTGATACTTGGTGGACACCTCGACCTTCACGGGGTCTTGCAGGGAGGCGCGCTGCAGCTTCTGCACCTTTTTGGTCATGGTGGCCGAGAACAGGTAGGTGCTCCGGTCGCGGGGAACGACCCGGAGGATCTTGTCGACTTCCACCTCGAAGTCCATGTTGAGAATGCGGTCAGCTTCGTCCATCACCTTTTGGAACAAATGTTTGTTTTATGAAGAATTCGAAAGCAAGTTTGCTAATTTACTTTAATTTCCTAGAATTTTAACCAATCAAGCAATCATCAAGACTAGGTCTAGAAGCATGAAATTTGACAGAAAGGTTCCTCAAGTGACGTAAGTGAGCACTAAGAAAGGATTTTTGGAATGTGTAATTTCTACGGTTTCTAAGTTGGACACAAAGAGAATATAACCACTAGAGAGCTTATAGGCCGATTTCTTCGAAGCACACGACTCACTACCGCGGGCCGGGAGACGAGGAAGAACGCGCGGCTGCAATTGGTCAGTTCAAAGTAAGTTGCGTAGGTATGGCTATCGTTAGGGTTGATCAACTCGATTAAGGGAAAATTGTCGATATCGATAAAATGGATTTTAACATTATTAAAAATACTCAATTAAAATCATATAAATATTATTTAATAAAAATCAATCAATTACAATATAAATATGTGTGTCGGGGACATAGAGAAACAAAAAGTATTTTTCCAAATCGGTCAAGCCAACGAGTAATCCGGGAACATAATACATAAGAAAATTCGACGAACTGAGAACACCCTCCTTTTTTTAAGTCGGTTAAAAGTAGATAGATATTTTTCATACATTTTTTATTAAGTTTAATTTTATTATTATCGATATCGACTTCAGCTATTAAAAGTAACAACACAGATATTTACGATAAAAATACAAAGGGAGAGAAAGGGATAGAAGCATTAGAATTGTCTAGTGAAAGAGCGAGACTTTTCCAAAAGACATCAACGCGGGACTCAAAATTGTGCTCGTTTACCCCATCCACCATTTTAACTAGATCCCTGCGGTGTCTCATAATCTGATTAAATTAAAAATAATTTTCGTACTGTTTGCTTACCGATGAAAAGTTATGCCATCCTTTTTGTAACTAGATGTCTTGGCATGTTTCCCATACCCCTTTACGGCGCATGAGGGCATTTTTATGCGTTATAATTGCAATAAAAAGATAAAACAATTTGTATTTATTTAGCGTGCATACAGGTCTAATAACTGGACACAACTAAAATGGTTACTATACTCCATTTGTTTAGGTAGTTAACTAAATGTAAACAATCTTAACATGTCTTTTATCTAAAAACATGTCTAAAAATTGAATCTAAAAATGTTTACAATTAGGTATTTACTTAAACCGATGTTAGGTAAGTAACTAAATTTAAATAATATTTGTTGGTCTTTTATACGATTTATTTTATATAAAAAGACATATCAAGATTGTTTACCTTTAGTTAACTACCTAAACAAATGGAGTATAGTACCGAAGCCTTTACATAGGCGACAAAATACTAATAGTTTTCGAGCGTCGGGGCACTGTATGCGCCGTCAAGTGGTTATATCGTCGTTGGTTGGACACGTGAAATTTTAGATTTACGCTCTTGTGTTATAAAAAGAATTAATGTGTTTATTGGTTTTTAGAAATTCGTCCCTCAAAAGGGGTAAAAAGGGTGTTGAAATTTTGTGTGGAAATTTTAGTTTGTAAATTGGACACATGAAATTTTATATTTACGCTCTTGGTTGATAAAAAGAAATCAAGCACTTTTTGGTTTTTGGAAATTTCACCCCTAAGAGGGTAAAAAGGGGGTTGAGAGTTTGTATGTAATTTCTACAGTTTATAAGTTGGACACGTGAAATTTTAGACTTACGTTCTTCGTTGATATAAAGAATTAATGTATTCATTAGTTTTTAAAAATTCCACCTCTGAGGGGGTAAAAAGGGGGCTGAAAGTTTGTTTGTAATTTCTATAGTTTGTAAGTTGGACACGTGAAATTTTAGATTTAAGCTATTGGTTGATAAAAAAAAATTCATGAATTTATTAGATTTTGGAAATTCTACCCCTAATAGGGGATAAAATAGGGGTTGAAACTTTATAAGAAATGTCTTCAATTTAGAAGGTAAAACATCTCAAATTGTAGGTTTATGCTCTTGATATTAATAAAAAAACAATGAGTTTAATTATTTCCCGAAATACCACCTCTATATCTGTGCGAGGCCTTGCAATGTTGCATCGTCCAGTAACAATGGGTATTTAAAATGCCCTTAGTTTTATCCATATTTATCGTAAGACTCGCGCGGAAGCTCCACTGCACTGTCTTCATCATAGTATTAGATGGTGAGTGGTGTACTCTCTATGGATCTTATTGTAAAGCCTCTTGACTGAGGTTTTGATCGAATAACCGGTGTGACTGTTATTTACCCACGAGCCCTTTATTTAGCTAAAACCTATCTTATATAATTATTAATATTGTGCAGCAACCTGCAGCCTTGTTGCGTAATGAATTCGGCAGGGAAAGAGTATGATAAATAGACCAATCACATGCAAGATGAAAGATACGATGAGCATTTCCATCCATGTGATTGTTTGATCTTTCGTACTTTTTGCCCTTAGCCTTGCCAAATTCATTACGCAATAAGACTTTATAATTTGTTTGTTATAAGTTGATGTTCTATTGGTGCTGCATTGTTGTAATTGCTGCAAGATGTTCCAATTTAAAGACAAACAAATAAGTAACCTATAAGTAATAATGTATTCACCAGTTATGTTTTACTATGAAATACTAGTAATTATGCTCAAATATACAAACTAATTAAACCTAAGGATTTTATGTCTTAAATGAACTTACTCACCAGAAATTTCAGAGCACTCAAATTAAATCCTTTGGTATTCTCCAAGTGGTCCACAAGTCTTCCAGGAGTAGCAATGATGATATGTGGCTTCTTGGCCAGCATGAGAGACTGTTCCACCATGTCCATACCACCCACAATTACTGCACATTTCACTCCTATGCTGGCACCTGAAAGTTAAGTGACATTTAGATTTCTAAATAAGATTATGAAAGACGTAGTCAGGGAAGGAGCAAAGGCCATTAACCAGCAAGATATAGACCATTCAGTAAAGAAAATGTTATAGAATTCTGATAAAAGCCTAGAAGGAGAAAAAGGAATCCTATGACCAGCAGTGGGATACGAAATGAAACATTACTTCTATAATTATGATGGATTCCGTGAGGAACCATATAAATGAATGACTGTCATAATTGTTAGGAATTTATACAGGCCTTATTAGTGCCAAATAAATAAAAGCTGAAAATGAGAATGGAAGAAGAAAGCATTTTACAATGACAAGTAACAAGCTGCGATAATTGAATATGTTGACAGTCCCGTATATAAGGGATGTATGGCAACCCTACATATAAAAGAAAAGCCTGTAAATGATGCATTATGGTTGACAGAAGAGAATGAAAGAAGAAAGCGTTATACAATGACAATGGTCCTCACTACGAACTGAAATCAAATGCCTAAAGAAAAAGTAACATGGGACAAGAAAATTATGATTAACAAAACTGATTCAAGGTGGTCTGTCTTCTACCTAAGTCAGCCTGGCCTTCTTTTCCTGTAAAAAGAATGCCGGGAAATGCTTTGGGCCTCCCCAGTTATTGTTACCCTAAAGAGGGTACTCACAAACCAAAAAAAAGATATTTGGTTCAGAAACTTACCAAGTGCCTCAAACTGTTCTGATATCTGGAAAGCCAATTCTCTTGTCGGGGTCAATATAAGTGCAAAATTACGTTGTGGGTTCTCCAATAGTGCTTGTAAGATTGGAAGGGCAAAGGCACCAGTTTTGCCCGACCCTGTCTCAGCCAAGCCTATGATGTCTCTGCCTTGCAATGCCACAGGTATTGATTCCTTCTGGATTTTGGACGGTTTCTTCCATTTTAATTCTTCGCAAGCTTCGCATAATACGTCTACAACTCCCTGAAAATAGAAGGGTGTGATTAAACAACATAACCTCAATATAGAACATTTTTATTACATTACTTTTATTTACAATGCTAGTAGAAGGATAGGTGAAGAGAATTATTAACTTTAGATAGTTCAAATTTCAGATCATTTTAAGGTTTTAAGTGTGTTGCAAATACTTAACATACGCCAATCTTACCAAATCTTTGAACGTCGTGTTAACTTCCTCTTCAATGTCTTCCTCTCCCAGTACCGCTGATTTCTCTTCTTTTTCTGCATTCTTAGATTGCTGACTATCATCATCGCTACTTGCACTCTCCACGTCCGTAGTCATTTTTGTAATTTGCACGACACTTCACGCCCACGGCAGTAGAATTAATTGATTGCAAAGATTACTATATTGATTGTGAACCACAATCACAATGCCAAACAATAACAATCACAGATAACTAGATAACAATGCCTACTGAACCACAGATTAGAAGAAAAGAACTGTAATATAAAGGCGGAACCACATTTGCGTGGCGTGTCGTGGCGTGGCGCATACTGGCGTGGCGCTGAGTGTGCACAATAAGCTGGCGTGTCAAGGCGCGCTCTGGCGCCATTTCTGAATTAGTAATATAGTATACATCGAACCTTTGCAACGTATAGGCGTACATAATATTTACTTCGGAGTTGGATGATGATTTCGATGAAGGCTTTAAATTTATTTGTATGCACCTGCTGAGTCACCCACGTCCGTAGGAATGTACCCTTTAATTCCCTACACGTGGTCCCCGGGTGGTGCAAATCAGGTGACATCTGGTAGTAGGCTTCGGCCGACGGCTTGCGACCATCCACCGGGCAAATACGTACCGCCAAGCGGCCTAGCCGTGTTCCGATACGATGCTCGGTGTAGCCACTAGAGGAGTTGGGTCGAGACAGCTGTTCCACTGCAGGCTGACCAGCCTAGCGCGCACTGTTATGGACGTATAGGGAGATTAGTCGCGGAGGGTAGCGGGATCCAAGGCACGGTGCGCCGCTGGCCGACCGCAAGTGGTCGGGGGCCTAAGTAGTGTGCCAGCCACACACGAAAGGCTGCCCCGACAACTGTCGAAAAATCCCGGCATGCACCACATCGTGCTGGTTGGCGACCAGATGCGGAGGGCCCGATGGACATTCCGGAGGGGGCCGGGCGTCCCCGCATTCTCCAGACTAGTGCCCCAATAATGGCGGCCTTTCAGTGCGTGTCTGTAGGTTACCAGCGTGGAACCTCGTCTCACTACATTCTCCTCCCATCCATTCACTCTTCAATAAGGAAAATGAAAAGCAAAAAGAATACTTGATCTAAACAGCGGCTGCACCCCCTCCCCCACACAGTACACCTCACCAACATTAGAGGTCTGCACTCAAATCTCTCTGCAGTCCACTACCACCTGGAGGCTGATAAACCAGCGCTGTTTTTTCTTACGGAGACGCAGATAGCGAGTCCTTCAGACGTGTCGTACTTATCATACCCAGTGTTCAACCTGGAGCACAATATTAATACACGCGCGGGTATGTGTATGTACGCCCGTGACGACACTTGCTATCGGCGTCTCCGTAACCTTGAGGACTCCAGATTCTCAGCGCTGTGGGCTCTCGTGGACACAGGTCTGGATAAAATTATCTACGCCTGTGTCTACCGATCTCACAGAGGAGATCAGGAGACAACCAGGCTCACAGAGTACCTTAGTGAGGCGGTTGATGCAGCACAACAACGGTACCCTTCCGCCCAATTAGTGTTACTGGGGGACTTCAATGCCCCCACCGGGAGTGGCTCTTCCCATACCAGTGCACTGACCATGCTGGACGGGAAATGCGTAAGCATTCGCTTGCGCACGCGTTATCGGCTGTGATTGGCTGATGAAAATTCATTCAAACAATCACAGCAGACAGCACGTGCTTGACAATTTGTCACATTAATTCTGCGATAATTTAGAGCTGAGAAACTCGGGGATAGTCGGCCAACTTATAGAATGTACTTGGAACAAAGGAAAAATTACCTAAATAACGTAACTATTTGTGATTGTTTGTTACGCTTTCACGCAAAAACTACTGAACCGGTCATCATGAAACTTTGTACATATATTCTTGGAGGTATTAGAAGTAACATAGGATACTTTTTATTATTAAAAAAAAAAAAACATATTTTTTTATGGCTTCACTGCGAGCGAAGCCGCGGGTAAAAGCTAGTAGTAAATAGTTAAGTTTATGAACCATGTAAAAATATACAAAAATAAAATCATAACATCATTATCTATAATAATTTCTAGATTAATAATGTTTTGCTAAGATTAATAAAATAAAAATAAAATAAATAATTTCTAGATTAATAATGTTTAAGGTTCCCCTAGTCAACGGCACGAACTATTTTGTGGGCGAGGTTAAAATGCATGCTAACTCATCCGGCAACACGTGCGAAAGAGAAAGATGCTGTGATGAGCAGTAAGAAGCTAGTTCGCGTACGAATTAGCACTTTTGCAAATTTGTATCGAAATGGATGATGATTTAGGACGAAAACGAGCGCGCGAAATTTTACAAACAGGCCTTTGGGAGTCTAGTTAACAGAAAAAACGACTAAATAATATATATTTTCAAAATAAATTTACTTGCGTTGTTGAATTACCAGTCTATCCCTGTATGGAGGCCGTTTTACAATTTTCCTTCTTCTTACGGTATTTATTTCCGCCCAAAGATGCGTTAAAATAAGTGTTGAATTATGGAACTTTCGACGCTCATAACTTTCAAATATATTTTTTTTCTTTTTTGTTTCAGTACAGAGCTAGATAATGATGAGACAAATTGATTTATTTTTTTATTTTGAACGTACATCGTCAAACAGTGGAGTAAACGTCAGACTACGTTTATATGGAAGAATGATCGACTAGTGTAACCTTAAGCTCGAAAAGCGCATTGGAGTGGGCGAAGTCGTTGGCAGTACCAAAGAGTATGTAACACTATGTTTAGCAGTACTGGTCCGTACGGCACATGCGCACCCCGTGCGGTCTATTTTGTGTTAGTGCAGAAGTATTTTCGACGTTTTGTAATCTAAAGTTAAACTAGATTCGATTGCCAATCAATTTCCACTATCCGGCCATAGATGGTGGTATTGACATTGACATTCGTGTCATAGGTCGATATTTATTAGTAGAGAGGAGTAGAGATATTGAGTTGTAGACTCAACCAAGTTCACATTAGTACAGTATAACACATTGCATTTTTACCCGACTGCCGAAGGAGAGTAATGTGTTTATCAGTCTATGTATGCATGTATGTATGTTTGTTCCTATGTGGCGTTCTAGAGAACAAACGCGTTGGCCGATTTTGATGATTCTTACCTCAATCGATTCGTCTTAACCCTGCGAGTGTCACTGGCTACATTAAGATTGGATAATAGAACAATGGCGGATTTTGGGCGCCATATTGTGGGGGATCAAATTTTTTTTTCATCCAATCCTATTGGGTGGTGCGTCAAAGTAAAGGGTTTTAAGAGGAGATTTCAAAAGTATGTAACACTTATATGTTTACATGTATCTAATTCTAAAAAAAGAACTAAAAAGTTGTAAATAACAAAAACGCTTCGCTTTTGAAGCAGTCGGGTTTTTAGATTTTTTAATTAACTTATTTTAATTACATTGTCGATATCGATAGACACCCGTTTGCTTAATTCCTTAGATAAATTACCTACTTAATTCGAAAAATAAGACCCGTTTTTTTTATTTGATGGCATTAATAAGTATTTTTTATAAATAAAATCAATTTGAAATTATGTACTTATTTCATTATGCTCATTGAGGCGGGCAGGCCTCTTTATAATATTATCTTATAGAAATATTAAATTATTTATTTTCTTTTGTCGATATCCATTTATAAATTGCTAAATACTTGCCCTGTCTTTGAGATTTGACATCGGAGTCATACAATCAACTGAAAAAAATGCAAGAGATATGTTTTTTTAAAGTATGTTCTTTTACTTTAAAAGGTACCTATATTAAATAAATTAGCTTCTGCCAGCGGCTTAACCTGCGTGAAAAGTGTTTTCTTTTCCCAAGGGAAAATTATACCGGGATGAAAATCCCTAAGCCTATTTACTATTCCAGACTAAGTCTAACTCTGTGACAAATTTCATCCTGATCCGTTAAGCCATTTTAGCTTGATTGAGCAACAACCATACACACATCCATACAAACTTTCGCATTTGTAATATTAGTAAGAAGATAGTAAGTTTAGAGTTTAGTTTTTAAAGTTTATCAGTATATTCTTTTTGTAATTCAGATATGCAAGGCGCCTTGATGTCGCTGTAATTTACGTACGGTACAAGCATAAAAACATCCTTTCTGCGCAGCGTTCCAAACATACCGAGGTTTGGAGCTTGTTTTAAACCGTGTAGCCGTAATCGCCCAACTGTTTAAACCAAGCAAGGTGACCTTGGTTTTTAACTTTTTTATTTTTTATTATTGATAGGCTCGCGCTTGACCACTATCTATATCTTGTTTTTAAACCGTGTAGCACAGGCTTTTAGATTATTAATTTTGATCGAGGGTAGTTCCCAGTTTGTAGTCTTTAGCTGTTGCCAGTCTAAAATAGTAATCTTTGGCTGTTGCTCCGTGACACTGACAGGAGTTACATGACAGGTGATCTGTCTGTCAGTATTAAATTAAAATCTCCAATTATTCTCCAAAGACAGTTTTCTCCGCTTTACGGAGGAGCGAGCTGATATTGTTTTCTGTTGGTGGCGCAAGATTAGTCTAAATGCGTTTTATGAAGCTGTTATGATGTCTTCCTACTTCGATTTCTTTTGTAAGAACATAGAAAGTGAAGATGCACAGAATAAAGTCCGCATTACAGGCACCTGTAACTCGATGTGTCCTGAAGATGAAGTCAAACTGTACGTATTACTATGATGTCTGCACGCATTCTTGTTGTTTATGCATTTTCATAACAAATTAACAACTTATTATTTTCTAAATTAGGTTATTCTTTTTAGTATATCGATGGCAAATATAGTCTTTAAAACTTTTCTAATCGGCCCAACTAGTTTTTTGTACTGTATACTAGGTTTAAACTGCTGTTTTAATTAACATTATCTCAATTTGTCTAGGCGCGAAAAGGAGCTTCTAGTCCATGTGTTAGAAGTGTGGGGCAGTGAAAGGAAGCTGGTGAAAAGTTACAGCCGCTCTGCAGCAGACTCTAACATGGCTGTTCCCCATCTGTTACGGCCGTACTGTGTGCTCACCAATACCGTACAGTATCTGATCCTGGAGTAAGTTTGTTTGCATTTTTTTCTTGGTCTTATCAATCGATCTGCCTATTCTTTTCCAATTGTCTTTGACTTTACTTTGTTCAGTTTTACAGCATAATGTTTTTTTGTAAAACAGTCATGTTTTTTTGTAAAACAGTCATGTTTTTTGTAAAACAGTCATGTTTTTTGTAAAACAGTCATGTTTTTTGTAAAGCAGTAATGTTTTTTTTGTAAAACAGTAATGTTTTTAGATACACATACATACTCATAAGTTCATAATCATCTAAAATGCTTGCTCAAATTCTATGAATGATTTAAACATTATTATAGTCATAGTAATATTGTCTTATCAGCTTGAGTCTATTATACTAACATTTCTTCCTATCCCTTTGGGCAACAGGTATGATATTATGTTTGTGTGTAAATAAAAATAAAATGGGATAAGATCATGAAAATAATGAAGTATGTAAAATAGATGAAAATTTTGCCAAACAGCAGAAATGTGTTCCAAATACAATGCTTCAGAAGACTAGAATTCTTTATTGGTATTTAAAGTAATAATTCAATTTATAATATTCTAGTATCACAAGAAGAGTAGATGTTCCTACCTCGGTGGTGTATGACTATGTGAATGACCGCCTGAGAGCTGTGAGACAGGACGCCACCATACAACGACTGCCTCCAGAGCAGTGCGCTTGTCTTCTAGAGCCTATGATCAGGTTTTATGTGTATTATGGCTATAAGTAAGTTTTTAAATCCTGAATTGAGCTCAATAAATGCTGAAATTATGTTTTAAGAACTTATTGAACAATGCAACACTAAAGATTTTTTATGTAAGTTTGTTTAGTTTTCTTGTTTTTCCTGTTTTTTAGGGTTCCATACCCAAAGGGTAAAAATGGGACCCTATTACTGTCTGTCACCATGCTGTCACTATAACAACAAATACTATAAACAGTATAAAATAAATATTTAAGTGGGGCTCCCATTCAACAATCGTGATTTTTTTGTCTTTTTTTTCGATAATGGTACGGAATCCTTCGTGCGCGAGTCCGACTCGCACTTGGCCGGTTTTTTATTTTATATTAAGACAGGCCTTTGCCCAGTAGAAGAACAAAATAAAAAAAAAGGATCATTTAAACTAACCTATTTATAAAAATCTGTAATATTTCTTTATAAATGAAAACAATTACAACATGCATGTCTCTTTCAGGTTGTCAAATCTGCCCATAAAGGACTTTGACCCAGTCCTCAACAAAAAGTACCTACTGGAATGTACAAAATGGTACCTCTCATGCTGTGACACAGCCAAAACACGAGCGAAGATAGATAACCTAACGGGTTTGATCTCAAACCTAGATTTGAATGGCAAGGATAAGAAAAATAAACTTGCCAATGACAAAGTCCTGATAGAAAGCCTGTATATATTAAGCAATCTAGACAATTTACATCCGCTATTCAGATATGTCAATTTATCCAAAGACATAAAGAGGTAAGCAAGCAACAATTTCAGTTTTGTTTTATTTGTTTATTATGGGCAAACAATCTGCAGCCCACTTGATAGCAGGTGATATTTGTGGCCTCTGAATGTCTGCAATACTAGTAGGATAAGGATTGCAGGTACAGTAGCTGGCACGTAACTTTGCAAGAGTCGTTAGATGCGCAGAAGTCGTTTTTTGGGTTATCAAGCGGGACGCGGGGAACGAGGAACCACCGTTCCGGGCGCGCGATTGGTTGGTTAATGACCCAAGGATCGTCAGTTCGCGCACCATGCGCGAACTTACGCCAAAATCTTGCCAAGCTACGTGCTGGGGACCGTATATTTTATTTTATTTATTTGGGAAAACAAATGGTTACACATTAAGGTGAGTATAGACTAGAGCTTTTACTTGTAACAGAACATCAAGCATTCGCTGTTTTAAAATTAACTCGAAGCACTCTTCGAACATGAAGCTCGATGTTTTGTTACAACCTGATTTTAAAAACCAACGCGCGTTTTGGTGTAACATTTTATCGAGCAAAAAAATCGGTTGTCTGTAAAGTCGGTTTACTGACGATAGTTGAACGTGACAACGTCATAAGAAAATACTGATGGAATGGTTACATTTTTTTAAAGAAAATTTTAATTTTATTTGTTTGATAGATATTTTGTATGGATATAGAGAAGGAGGTAAATGGATTTTTTTTTACAATGTACAAAGTTTTTACAAGTATCACTGAACAATATATCACTGAACATATATTTAATATCGAAAGAATCATTACCTTTATCGCCGCAATTATCGTTGCTATAAACAATTGACACCACATTCACTTTTCACTGCACTTCATACTTGACGAAAACATGTAAATGTATTATTGTATAGCAGCTGTCCACGCGGACGCATCGCTCACTCAAGTAGGAGAGAGACAGATGTCGAACGCTGCCGAACGCGGAGGCCGATTGTGCCTCTTTGTCGCTCGTTCCGCGCTCTCGCTTGCACTTCAACCCTTAAATGGAACGCCTCAGAGGTAACGCCGCATGAGTCATGTTTTTTCGTGCATGCAGCCAGCTCCATCGAATTATAAGACGTTGTCACGTCAAAAACACGAGCGCGGGTGACTTGTAGTGAGGTCAATAATGAACGCAAGTTACAAAGAAATGTTACAGGTAATGGTCACTTGCCATGAGCATTACGTCGAACGTAGCGTCGAACATTCGCAAAAACGTTACATCACATGGAAATGGTTTAAGAAACTGAGCATTAGTCTGTATTATACCAATCGTAAGAACGTTACATTACATTGTAATATTCGCGAAAATGCTCTAGTGTATACTCACCTTTACAGTAATAAAATAAAACTTGAACAACTGAGCGTGACAAATGTACAACCAATGACATTTATATGTATTGTTATTGCTTCAGACATTTTGGTTTTTCCCTAAAAATCTCATGAGAGTGAGCTATAGCCTACGGCATGTAACTTGGCAATGTTCTGGCGTAGTATAGTAATTACCATATAGAGCGAACAGAACGTGACGCGACGCGATTGGTCAGTCGCTCATTGTGTTAACTACCAACCAATCGCGCGCTCGGAAGGGTGCTAAACTTTCCCCGCGTCCCTTTTGGTATCCAAAGAGACCGACAAAACGACTTGTGCGCATCTAACGACTCTTGCCAAGTTACGTGCCGTATACTTCTATTTTTAATTTGATTTTTTCTTTTTTTAACAGGCACTCGAAACTCCAACTGGCTTACGATATAGCTATAGCAAATCTACAGGGTAACTACATCAGAGTATTTAGACTGTCGAACGAGTTGTGCCCTCTCTCATACTGTGCCTTGTTTACCTACTCACCTATACTTCAACGGTAAATAATGCCACAATTAACCAGATTTTTAAATTGCCCTAAAAAAAACAAACATAGGTCTCCCCCAAGTCCACATTGCCCTGTCCCCTGCATCTCTAGCTATAATCTGATAAAGTGTTAAAATTGTTTGTTTGACTGGAGGAGAAAGTGTTAAAATTATTTGTTTGACTGGAGAAGCTTATCACTGCAAGTAGTGAAAAAAGCGTGATGACTAAATGTATGAACGTGAGTGAAGCAAAAGAAGTATGTAAAGATCGTAGCAGGTGTCGTTCTATAGTTTCTGCCTACCCCCATGAGATAAAGGCGTGAATTTATCAAATTCAAATAATTTATTGTGGTATAGGTACATAAGATGTTGTGTTAGTTACAGGTAGTTCTGCTATGACCCGCCATTGAGGCACACAAAATTCATAATATCAGTATATTTAAAATACAAAACATCAAATTATCATTCAATACATATAAAAATTAAATAAGTATAAAATGCAATGTCAAATTATCAATTCGTAATGCAGCAAAATAGTAAAAACAATTGAATAGTGTCACTTCATAATTCGCGAGTAATAGTTTACAAATTCATGCTTATGCACCCATTGGTTTGTTGTAATAAACCGGCTATTACAGTGTCTTGTCATTTAGAAATTCTATTATAGAGTAATAACATTTGCTTATAAATAATTCGTGGAGTTTTTTTTAAAGGCTTTAATATTGCATTCATAGTACTGAAAAACGGCGGCAGATTATTATAGATACTATTATCTATAATAATCTACCGCCCGAATATATATTTATGTATGTATATAGTGAAAATGAATGTATGTATGTGTAATGTATTTAGGGAGATGGAATAAAACCAGGCGTTCTACGATACGACTATAATTGAACTGCCATTACATACAGGATCTTAACCTACCTACATATTCTAAATATTACTTAAACATTAATACAACTACCTACAGTACACTCCTCCCTGTTAAATTAAGGGCTACAATATATAAACTTAACTTACATGGGTACATACAATCTAAACCTTATAATTAATATTCTTAAGTCTACATTGTCTAAGCGCGCGCTGTGGAGAAAGTATCACTTGAGGCAAGGCGACCGGAGCTTCTGTTACAGCTTGTGAATCGATTGCTGTATCATTTAAGGGCTGGACCGGCGCCGCTGGCAGCTCGCTCGACTCCCGTTCCGGTGACCTCTCCGACTGAGGTGGTTTACCACTCCCACCAGTGTCCCTTGCCAGTGACCCCTGAGAATCTGTGTCTGTCCGCTCTATAGTGCTAGGACCACTGGATACCAAGGATGGCCTACCTCCTGTTCTCCTACGTAATTGATCAATGTGCCTGTGCACCGTTTCCCCACTTTGACCTTTGACCCGGTAGTTGCTAGGTCCTAGACATTCCACTATTTGACCAGGAACCCATCTCTCGCCTTTTAGGAATTGTCGATACCATATATCCGTTCCCTCTCCTCCTATACTCCTGTTCGCCCCTCCTACCGCTTCCACCTGTCGCTGCTGAGCTAGGACCACCTTGTTTTGTCTATCTGGTTTGATTATGTCTAGCTTAGTTCGTAGGCGCCTACCTAAAAATATTGTAGCTGGGCTATCCCCTGTTGTAGAATGTTCTACGTTTCTATAATACATTAGATATGTCCATATTGCCCTATCTATGTTTTGTTTTTCTAAAATTGCCTTTTTAATTACCCTTTTTACAAGCCTAACTGCATTTTCCGCTAAACCGTTTGATGAAGGATGGTAAGGGGCTGTAAAAATGTGTTCAATTCCGTTTGCTTTTGTAAAATCCTGAAACTCCCTTGATGTAAACTGAGTACCGTTATCGCTAACTATTTGTTTGGGTAGCCCCCATCTACTAAATAGTTCTGCTAATCTATCTATCAAATTAAACGCGGTTGTGCTTGATACATTAAATACTTCCAACCATTTAGAGGTGGCATCCACTACCACTAGATATGTTCTGCCGTTAATTGGTCCCAAGTAGTCGATATGGATCCGGCTCCAAGGCCGACTAGGCCAGGCCCACATGCGCGGCGACTGTTGTGGTGGTGCATCCGCCTGAGCTGCACACACCCCGCATCCGCGGCACATGTGCTCCACTGCCTCATCGACCCCGGGCCACCATACGTAGCTTCGGGCTAAGGATTTAGACTTCACTATGCCCATGTGAGGTTCATGCAACATCGATAACACCCTATCCCTACACGCTTGCGGCACCACCAGCCTATGACCCCACATTACGCATCCTAGTTCTTCATAAAGTTCTGACTTCCTATTAAAATATGGCTTTAAGTTTTGAAGCTCGCATTCATTTGGCCAACCATCTCTCAAATAACTTAGTATTTTTGATAGTTCTACGTCCCGCCCTGTTTGACGTTTTACATCATTATAATCTAGCAATAATGATTGTTGTACAAAGTGCAAATGCGTTTGCTCCGGCTGCCCGGTTGCAATTGTTTGTTTACTCGTTAGCGGTAACCTTGAAAAACCATCCGCTCCGTTGTGATCGGTGCGAACGTACTCAATAGTAAATGTATAAGCCGATAAAATAATTGCCCATCTCTGCATACGGCTCGCGATCATTGTCGGTATACCAGTATGCGGACCAAATATGGATACCAGTGGTTTATGATCTGTGCGCAAAGTAAAATTCCGGCCATATAAATATTGGTGGAATTTACTTACACAGAATATTATTGCTAACGCTTCACGATGTATTTGTGAGTAGTTCTTTTCTGCATCGGTAAGCGTGCGAGACGCGTAGGCCACCGGCCGCTCGCCCCGCTCGCCGCCGCCGGGCTGCGAAAGTACCCCCCCTATACCCCGCGCGCTCGCGTCACACGTCAATATTAACGGCTTATCAGGTTCGTAATGCGCCAATACTTCCGTGCCTGCTAATACATTTTTAATTTCTATAAAAGATTTTTCACATTCCGTGGTCCAACTCCATTGTTTACCTTTCTTTAATAACTCGTAAAGCGGTACTAGTCTACTACTCATGTTCTTAACAAATTTTCCATAGAAATTTATGATTCCTAGGAATGATCTTAACTCCGATACATTCGCGGGTCGCGGAATACTAACTATAGCTTCGACCTTCGCCGGATCTGTTTTAATTCCATCTTGATTAATGGTGTATCCCAAATATTTTACCTCTTTTACTAAAAATACACACTTTTCCTTTTTTAGTTTAAGACCAGACTGACGTAATCTACTAAAAACTTCTTCTAATGCCTGTAAATGTTCTCGTTTGTTTTTACCCCCTATAATTATATCATCAAGAAATATTTCTACATTTGGAATACCTTTCAATAAATTGCACATAATTCGTTGAAATATGCCTGGGCTTGAAGACAATCCATAAACTAACCTATTATACCTGTATAGGCCCCTATGTGTATTTATGACGGTATATTCCTTTGTATCATCTAGCTCAATCTGATTATAGGCCTGCGTTAAATCTATTTTCGAGAAATACGTAGCTCCACTAAGGTTAACCATTAAGTCCTCTATTCTAGGTAATGGATAGCGGTCAGTAAGTAATACAGGATTCACCGTCGCTTTGTAATCAGCACAGATTCTCAGTGAGCCGTCAGGTTTATTTACCGGCACCAGTGGTGAGGCCCAGTCAGAGCAGTCCACCGGCTCGATGATACCGTCGCGCAGCATGGCGTCGAGCGCGTCGTCGAGCCGGCCCAGCAGTGCGTACGGCACGGGCCGCGCGCGGTGGAACACCGGCCTTACTCCGTCGCGCACGCGCAGCGTAGCCTTGCCTCCAGTGTACCGCCCCAAACCGCCGCTGAATAGTTCTTTAAACCTGTTTAACAATCCGTTAATATCGTTAGTTAAATTAACATTTTTACACCTAACATTATAACAGTTATTAAATACTGGTATTTTAATTTTTAACTCTGTTAACCATTGACGGCCGAGCAGAGATGTGGTACCCCCACCTATGACAAATAATTCTAATTGTTTCTTACAGCTTTCATACTTTACTATGGGCTTAAACATTCCAAGGGGTTTAATTTTTGTGCCGTCATAAAAATTCAATATAATATCACTGGTTTGTAATTCATGATTTCCAAAAAACTTTCTGTACGTTTCTTCACTGATACACGATATCGCTGTACCCGTATCTACCTCCATAGGTATTTTGAAATTGTCTATATATATAGGCAAGCTTACCGCTCTATAGTCGTTTAAGCAAAGATGGTGGAAGTCTTGTTCCGATGGCACCTCAATATCGTGGGAACTTGAACTAGGCTCCCCGAAATATATAGGTGAACGCTGGGAACCCGTCCCACCAGGCGCGTTGGCCTCCCTCTCTGGACATACCCGCCGCAAGTGTCCTGGGCGTCTGCAATTACTACATACGTAGTTACGGAACCGACAACCCGCATATGTATGCTCTGTGGCTCCGCAACCCGCACAATTTGTTGAGCGTTCCGCCTTGCTACCGCCGCTCCCGCCAACATGCTGTCTCGTGGTGCCAGCCGTGCGCGGCCGCCCCGCCGGCGCTGCTCCCCGCGCTCCCCCGCGTGCCGCGCGCGCTCCCCTCTGCGCCCGTGGCTGCGCGCCGCCGCCGTCCCGTCCGCTGAACAGCGCGTGCACCGCTTGTTCCGCTGTGTCACCCCTGTTGCCCATCGTCGCCATGGACTCCACCGCGGCTGCGTCCCGCTCCGCCGCTTCCAGTGAACATGCTAGCCTCACAGCATCCGTGAATGATATAGTGTCGGCCTCCGCAAATAGTCGTTGCCGAATTATGTCGCTCCGCAGACCGCAGACAAATTGATCGCGTAAATTCTCGTTCAAGGTTTCTTTGAACTTGCAATGTCGGGCAAGTTTCTTGAGCTCGGCTACATACGCTGCTACCTTCTCATCGCTGGTTTGTCTCCGCTGTCTGAACCGGTAACGTTCGGCGAGCACCGAGGGCGCTGGTTCTAAATGCTGATGTAGCAATTCAACCACTTTAACGTATGTTAATTCTGCTGGCTTGTGTGGACTTGCCAGATTACACAGAAGTTCGTACGCCTCATCTCCCATAACGGCTATAAGCGTCGGCAATTTAGTGTCGTCGTCTATTTTATTTGCTTTGAAGTACATTGCTACGCGGTCTATGTACACTGACCACGTGCCGGTTTTTACATCGAACTCCTTTATTTTTCCGATCGACATAATTTTTGAGTTTTATATACTCGACAGTCACAAACACTCGACAATCCGTATTATCACACGCGAAATTGTTCGGATTTTGTCCAACTCGTCGCCACTGTAATGTATTTAGGGAGATGGAATAAAACCAGGCGTTCTACGATACGACTATAATTGAACTGCCATTACATACAGGATCTTAACCTACCTACATATTCTAAATATTACTTAAACATTAATACAACTACCTACAGTACAAGCTACACTATACCTGATTGTCCTATGCTTTTTATCTCAGGAAAATAATTTTTTAGATGGGCCGATGACCTGGTTAAGGTTGCGGGAATCCGCTAGATGCGAGACGCTCGGGATCGGTCAATCTGGCGACACTTAGGGGAGGCTTGTGTTCAGCAGTGGACGTCTTTCGGCTGATATGTCGATGAACAACCAATTTTTTCACGCTCAAAACAATGTTTAGTTCTAAGTAACTAACCTAATATGTAAACTGTTTCAGAAAGGCCCTCCAAGTGTTGAGCCACGCATTCAACAACAAGCGCCTCACAGTGCCCGTGGCGAGTGTCGCGCGCTGGCTGTGCTTCAGCTCGGAGCGCGACGCGGCGGCAGCGTGTGCGCACTACGGGTTCAACGTACAGGGCGCCGACGTGCGCTTTGAGAAGACCGACTTCAAAGCGGATGCTGCTTTGGTAAGTTTTTTTTTTCTTTTCATCATCATAATAATTTCATCGAAAGATACCCCCACTGCTGGACATAAACCTACCCCATGTTTTTCTTTTGCCTCCTATAATTTAAATATGCTTTATACACGGTCAAATTAAATTAAACTTTTGAGCGCCAAGCGATACCGAACGCGATATGTCTCCCAGCGTCAAGCTATAAATGTATAACGAGATGAGGGTAATTGTAGTATCGATAAATGTTACTTACATGTTTTTTTTTTATAAATATACCAGATAAATAAAATTAATGACGTATTTCGATATCTCGATAAATAAAATAATGAAATATTGCGATATCGTGTTTTATTAACGATACTCGTAGTTGTGATAAAAATAAAAAAAGTTAATTCAAAAAATCTAAAAACCCGACTGCTTAAAAAGTAAACTAAAAAGACGTAAACAAGAAGAAAAGCATGCTGTGCAGTCGGAGGATACATATTCGCGATCTGGCTGACCAAAACCAGATGTATCCTCCGACGGTTAATGCTTTTAATACTTTATGCCTGTACGTAGTATAGTGTGTAGTGCTATTCTGGGTGCATCGTCCTCACATATATGAATTTATGATTGTATTTACTTATGTAAATATTGTAAAAGACTTTTTTTTAAATTATTAAGTATGGGGTTTTTTGTGCGTTCTTCTCCATAACAAGCTACTTTTCCGAATGCAAGGTAGAATCAATTTTTATTAATTGTAAATTTGAATTCTTTGACGTTCAAAAGCGCCGCTTTTGGCCTAGTTGAATAAATATATTTGACTTTGACTGCACAGCATGCCTTTCTTATTGTTTACGTCTTTTTAGTTCACTTTTTAAGCAGACGGGTTTTTAGATTTTTTGAATTAACTTTTTTTATTTACAACTTTTTTTTTTTAATTAGGTATATTTAAACATTAAAGTATTATATATTTTTGAAATCACCTTTTACTTACACGATAGGTATGGAAGAAAAAAAAATTTGGTCCCCCACAATATGGCGCCCAAAATCCGCCATTTTTTTATTATCCAATTTTAATGCAGCCAGTGACACTCGCAGGGTTAAGACGAATCGATTGACTTAAGAATCATCAAAATCGGCCAACGCGTTTGGTCTCTAGAACACCACATAGGAACAAACGTACATGCATGCATACACAGACTGATAAATACATTACCCTCCTTCGGCAGTCGGGTAAAAAGCAGAATACACTTTAGGTAATGACCAAACAGATACATAACTCAATTCTGCTATAAGAAGTTGGTTACGTCCCTATTGTCTTTTGACGTCATCCAGTTGTCTTCATAACAAGACCGTGGCGCCCGTAGCACGTAAAATTTCAATTGTTATGAGCGACGTACACGTTCAATTTTCTTATATTTATTTTTGTATATTCATATTTTTGCTAAACACACATTAATATTATTATCATCGATTTTGCTTGGCACACACATTATGCGCTTCTGGAAACGGCGTATCGCATTCAAAGTAAGAACGCAATTTTTGGTATGTTCTGTATTCTGAGATATCATACTAATTTCGAATGTAGGCACCTACTTACGCCAATCTAATTAGGTTATTGAGCGAAAATATTTATTTAAATTTTTCTTACCGTTATATAAATTACACTAACCTCAAAATCTTCGTCTGATGTACTCTCGTATTTATCGATTTCAGCGTCCTAATCCACACCTTGTAGGATTATTAAAAGTTCTTCAGAACTTAATTAGTTAGCTTCACTCATTTTATAATTTTTGTTATAACGATTACAATCCACAACAGCGCTGCACTAGCTACCACTGATCTTGATGCACTTACATCTATTCTATTAATGTCTGTGGCGCACGGGGCACTGATATCTATTAGTTTCGTAGTGACGGGATCTTTCAATATCGATATCAGTATTAACCAAAGTACGTCACTTTGTGTGTATTAAAAGATTCAAGTAAATACATGTGTAAAAACTAGCAAAATTACGTACATTCCTTTTAAGGATCACATCTTTTTCAAAACTCAACATTTCGATTCGAAATAAGTATTTTTTAACTTTTGTGTATATCGACACTTTAGAAACTTAATCAAGTAACCTCAGCACTCGACGTCTTCCTATAAAGACTACGGCGCTTGGGACACTACAAAAATTTTGGCTAGTATTATTATTTTTTGTTTTGAAAATAAACGAGACCCCTATTGAAGTAAAAATTAAAGTTTAGGGTTTTAGGCAATAGCAAAAATACGCACAAAGCATTTGTTCATGTATTTTAATGTAATAAACGTTATGATTATATATTGTCTTCTAATAAAGACGTAGCATGGAGGGCGCGGAAACGATTGTCTTCTATAGAAGACCGTGGCGCTCAAAAGGTTAACTAGCGAAACTTCATTGACGTGAGACACTCAATATTGATTTTCTCATTTAATTGATAGGTGACAAAGAGTGCAGTCTACGATAACCATCACCACTGCGAAGTTTCGATGACTAATTAAATTCGACCCTGTATACTTTTGCTGTTGTGGTTTCTACAACAAGTGATATATAACGTTTTTTGACCTGTTTTTATTTGGCGCTTTCAGGACACACCAAAACCACAGGACATAAGGGAAAAATTCGATTTAAGTATAATAGATATCTTTACCTATACCACTCCAAGATAGCAATTTCTTTTTTATTTAGACATGTACTTTGGGTACCTACTTAATATTGACATTATGGTACAAAAGTCAATAGACTGATTATTACAAAGAAATTATTTCTACAAATAAAACGATTATTTATAAAGGAATCCTTTATTTGTTTTATTTACATAAGAAAATTCTCCTAATTATGCAATAACTAATTACAATGGACAACAAAATCTATCTAATATCAAATGGTTGCATGGCTCCCAATGTCCAAATTCATTTCATAGTATGCTGTGTACCTTCCTATCTGATAATAGAATGAGGACGTCACCGGGTGACGCCAATTCATTTATTTATACTATACAATAACAATACATAATATGATAAAATAGCCAAAATGTTAGAAAATATTACACTGTCAAAGAAGTGAGGGATTCCAAATCTAGGTTCCATTAACTTTATTCGCAATAATTGAGACCTAATTTATTTACTCTATAGTTCTTTCTCTTAATTATTGGTATAGAAAAATATGAAGCCATTTCTCTGACAATGTAATAAAGGTATTGAGGTACCGCGAAATATTCAAACAGCTTTGCCTACATCATTAATTATTATAACAACAGCCGAGAACCACACTCCACGTCGCGTCCCTACTACATCATAAATAAATTAATCCTTATATTGAAACAATTTAATAGTAATCCGCAATGTTGACCATGCTAAACTTTTAATCAGATTTTTTCGCTTATACATGAGTTTCCGATACACATAATAAATGCTCCATTTTCAAATACACTGTGGGTGCCTGTGCAGTGTGCCAATGGATAAAACAATTTTGAAACAAAGATGAATAATATCACAGATCATAAAATCATGAGGGCGGCCGCACAGTCGATATTGCGGAGTTTCGATGCGGAGAATGTCGTTAATGGTAACTAATCAGTAAGGTGACGCCATCGATTCGCAGATTTAATTTATTTTTAATGAGTACCCAATAACTATGTTAACAATCGCATTATAAATAACCAACACGTTTCAGAACTTGTCAAAGCGATGATTAACACACGAATAGTAAATATTTCATAAGATATTCTCCATGTAGAATTTATCAGTAATAACAATTTCATATAACATGTTTGTACAAACATTAAGTTTGTTCGATTTAGACTTTAATACATCCGTTTGGTAGCACCTAGATGTTCATCTTATAAAGAGAAGGTAAACATTAAAAGTAAATTATAAATCGTCAGGAACCATGTAAGAACTAAAATAAATTTAATACAACAAATGAATGTCATAATAACGTTTTAGACGCTCGTCTAGCGTGATTTCATTGCGATACAAGACATAAAAACTGATAAATAACTTTAAAACAACAACAAAAGCTCTAATGTACAATAATAGAGGTATATCATTGAACTATACATTGACATGAAACATGTTTACCTTCCTAGAGGTCGGTCGTGACGGACCTGAGTAGTTATCATGTCATGAGGGCCAGTGCGAGCGTCGGGGCAGTGGCGGCGGAGTGGTTCGCGAACATTCTATAGGGGAACGTTAGACAAATTCATTTAATACACTAGACACGTTGAGACAACACTGAACTGGCTACAGTCGTGACGCCGGCGCCACTGCCGCACTCTCTCTCGATAAATACTCGCAGCTCACGCACACAGCTCGCAGCTGACCCTCGCACGCAGATGTCGTAGTGAGCGCTCGGAGGCCTGCCGAGCGGCGGGAGACTTCTTAAACCTTCCACTGAAAAAACCAAACAAGCAGACAAGATAAATAGCAGTCCTGTCAGACTTCGGTAGGATGATGATTTTGATAGTTTTTAATACTAATTCGATCCTAAGTTGTATGTAGCCAATGTCATATGCAATGCCAGTGCTTACTGGACAGATCTACTCAAATCTATATGGTTTTATCCTCAAAAGACCATCTCAGACGCTAGCATGGTCCTCATATGATGTGGTCAAGGTAGTGTCTGACCTTTAAATAAGACTGTAACCACTGAGCTTGTTTCGGAATTTCTTCTCTGAATTCTCAGATAGGAAAAACATCTAGACATGATAACACATCGACCTCCGCATGATAACACATCGACTAGACAAGTAACATGTAAGGGTCGGCCCTCACTTGAGTGCCATACTCGAAATGCTTGAGAGACGACATCTGGTAATGGCATAAATGATTTGGGAAATTACAGAAAACAATAACTTATTTTTTTTTTATTTGCACAAAGTGCCTGCCTGGGTTCGAACCCACGACCCGTAAGTCGGGGCCGTTAACACTTGGGCCACCACTGCTCAATATTGAGAATTATTTCATCACCACTGCTCTAAAAACGGTGAAGGAAAACATCGGCATGACCTAGAACCAAAAATTTAAGACTTGTGACATCCACCAACCCGCACTACTCCGCGTGGTGGATTATCGCCCATTCCTTCTTACAGAGAAGAGGCCTATGTCCCAGCAGTGGGAACGTTAAAAGGCTGATGATGTTGATTTTTTAACCAACTTCAAAAAGTCAAGCTTTCATAATTAAAAAACCGGCCAAGTGCGAGTCGGACTCGCGTACGAAGGGTTCCGTACCCACCCAGGATGGCGTCATGTGTATGTATGTATAATTTAATTTACAGCCATTAAATTTCAACATTTTTTATTTTTTGGAATGTATTTTTTATTTTTGCTGTAAGATCTTTTTGCCAAATTTCGTGATTCTAGGCCAACGGGAAATAACATAAATAGGTTTTCGACCCAAAACCTATAGGGTACTTCCGGTTGACCTAGAATTGTCAATTTTGGTTAAAAGCAAGGTAAAGGGCAAATTCAGAAAAATAAAAAAAGTTGAAAATTAAGGTAAATTTTAGTACTTTCAAGTTTTCGCGAAAATCTAAATTTGCTCATATCTCTTTATCGTGTTGTCTCAGGACTGATTTTTACACCTAACAGGGACTATATAGACCTCAGTATCTGGTATAAACTTCAACTTGCTAGGTCCACCCGTTCCTGAGAAAATCGGTGGTGACACACGGACAAGAGAGTGATTTTATAAGGATTCCTTTTTTTTATCTGAGTTACGGAACCCAAAAAATGCATTGTCACAGGAAGGAAGAGTGCAAAATTTCAGCTCAAATCAACACCAGGATGTGTGTGAAAATTAACTTGAATGTTTTGATTACAGACACCAGGATAGGTGAAATTAAATAAAAGCTTGTAAAAATATTTACCTCAAGTTCCGTACCCTAGTTGCTCTTGAGGAAGGCGTCGTCGAAGAGCTCGAGCTCGTGCGACAGGTAGTTGGCCTTGTTGCGCAGCTTCTTGGCGGACGTGGAGGCGTGCTCCAGCATCTTGGTGGCCTCCTTCACCTCGCTCAGCTCGGCGTCCATCTCCGTCGTGGCCTCGTCGATCAGCCGGCATAGGCGCGCGAACATTGTGGATAGCTCCCTGATACAGACGTGCACGTTTTAATTACGGAATACTTCATTTTGGCTAAGTAGAAAAACCTCTTGACAAAGTGTTACTGATAACATTGGGCACTTGTCCCACCGCAGACGATCAGCGAGTAGCGCGTAAAGCTTGAAACTAAAAACGAGTATGTAGTTCCCATAGTTTTTTCGCTCGGCTAAAAGCGAGTGCTTTTGTGCGACGGGCGATTACTCGCACCACTCGCCGGGCTAGCCGCACTATAGGTAAAAATGACCGCTGATTACGCATTGGCACCAAGCGAGCATGGGAGCATCGCTGAGCGAGTATAACTTTGATAACTCTTGTCGCTGCAACAAACTTGTGTTAGAGAGTTTTCGCCAGCAGTGTGAACAGCCAACGATCAACTAATACTATATGAGAATTTTTTATTGACACGGGATCTTATATCTTTCGTACGTTTCTTCAGCGAAAAAATAGTCAAAAGCTAATCACTTACTCGTCGGCGGTGGGACAAGTGTCTTAGTAGGAATATACAAATTGTAACGTGGTCAATCCCCATCACCATAGCTGATTTCCTTTTATATTTTTTTTATTGATAGGCTCTCGCTTGACCACTATCAAATTTGACGGTAAGCGATGACGTGGTGGACGGTAAAGCACACTTGCCTAGAAGTAAGCTATTCGCTTGACTTAAAGACCGCTAGATAGCAGTATCGGGAAACAAAGACTCCGGTAGGGAATTATATACCACTCTTTAGCTACGCACAATTAAAGTATTCCCAAAACGTTTAGTGCGTATGGGTTGGGTTGGGATGTCTACCATGTAATGTGTAATGGCGCATCGCCGTACATCTTGTAGTCCGATGATGGAACGGGCTAGGAGGAATTAGATCATGAAATTCCATCGCACACTCGCCGAAATGTAAGATTCCCTGGCACACTTTTACTTACTGCTGCACTTGGTGGCTGCAATTGGCGGAGGTGAGGTCGACGATGAGGCGCAGCTTCTTGCTGGCGCGCGCCACGTACTGCTGCTTGAACAAGCTAGTCCGGTATACTTACTGCTGCACTTGGTGGCTGCAGTTTGCGGAGGTGAGGTCGACGATGAGGCGCAGCTTCTTGCTGGCGTGCGCCACGTACTGCTGCTTGAACAAGCTAGTCCGGCACACTTACTGCTGCACTTGGTGGCTGCAGTTGGCGGAGGTGAGGTCGACGATGAGGCGCAGCTTCTTGCTGGCGTGCGCCACGTACTGCTGCTTGAACAAGCTAGTCCGGCACACTTACTGCTGCACTTGCTGGCTGCAGTTGGTGGAGGTGAGGTCGACGATGAGGCGCAGCTTCTTGCTGGCGTGCGCCACGTACTGCTGCTTGAACAAGCTAGTCCGGTACACTTACTGCTGCACTTGGTGGCTGCAGTTGGCGGAGGTGAGGTCGACGATGAGGCGCAGCTTCTTGCTGGCGTGCGCCACGTACTGCTGCTTGAACAAGCTAGTCCGGTACACTTACTGCTGCACTTGGTGGCTGCAGTTGGCGGAGGTGAGGTCGACGATGAGGCGCAGCTTCTTGCTGGCGTGCGCCACGTACTGCTGCTTGAACAAGCTAGTCCGGTACACTTACTGCTGCACTTGGTGGCTGCAGTTGGCGGAGGTGAGGTCGACGATGAGGCGCAGCTTCTTGCTGGCGTGCGCCACGTACTGCTGCTTGAACAAGCTAGTCCGGTACACTTACTGCTGCACTTGGTGGCTGCAGTTGGCGGAGGTGAGGTCGACGATGAGGCGCAGCTTCTTGCTGGCGTGCGCCACGTACTGCTGCTTGAACAAGCCAGTCCGGTACACTTACTGCTGTACTTGGTGGCTGCAGTTGGCGGAGGTGAGGTCGACGATGAGGCGCAGCTTCTTGCTGGCGTGCGCCACGTACTGCTGCTTGAACACTCGCTGCTGCGCGCGCGCAGTCCACGTCAGCCGCTCGTACGCGTACAGCGCGCCGTACAGGGCGCCCGTCACCACGACGAAGCGCCAGCCCACTGTCTTCAGTAGCTGCGAATAGATTACATTACAACAGTTACAAGTTGAAAAGACTGTCTGTGGAGTTTCTTGCATGTTCTACACACAGATCTCCATATGCTTTGAAACATTCAACTAGCTTCATATTTTTGACTGACCGACCTTGGCAATATTCAAAAGTCCCTTTAAATAGTTTAGTTAAAATAAATGCTTCGAGATTAGTCGGTTGCTGATGTTGTTGCGATTTGGCACTGCATTTAAGTCGTGAATTGACTCTTATTGAGGTCCTCAACATTTTTACATGATAGAAAAACGATACAAAGGGAAATAAATAGTAAACATGTTAAAAACAGACGGCATATTTTAATTAGAGAGGCATTAAATGCGGTAAGAGTTTGAAAAATTATAGAGGCATAACTCGACGAAATGTAGGAAACAACCTTTTTTGCTGCTTTCAGAGATGATATGTATGGTAAGTTTATCTTTTTCATGAGTATAGGCGAGAATACTCACCAGACCAGACAGCAGCAGGCCGCCCATGGTGCCCTGCGAGGTGAGCGCCCCCATCGCGAACTTGGACACCAGCCCCCACTCCTCAGCAGAGAGCCCCACGTGGCTGCTCAGCGACGGGCCGTTACTGCGCGCCACCTCCATGGAAGATGGCACCGAGCTCACGGATGGCGGAATCTGAAATTTTAGGCGTACTTTTAGGTTTTCTAGAGGCGCAGATGTGTTGCTATAAAACAACGATAGACTCGACAGAACGTTACATAGTTAGTCTTATGAAACTTTCAAAATATGCAAAATTAAATAGAATAATTAGAAATTGTAACATTTCGAAATTTCATAGTTACGAAATTTCGGACCATATTTGCATGTTTGTTAATTTCGAAATTGACACCCCTTAAATTCGAAATATCAAAACTATAATTCATTTAAATTGAAAACAAAAAGAGGATCCAATGAGAACGCTGTGATACTTATGGGTTCATCTGCTAACATTACGATAAAAGAAAGCCTAACCATGGTGTTGAATAAAAAAGAGCATTGAAAGAAACTATTACCATTACACGAAACAGTCTCGAAAACTTATCACACGTGGCAATTGTGCTCTATAAGAATGGTCGTAAGCGAGGGAAATACCTAGAAAAGGCCTACAATCGGGTATTCCACCTTTTTTTTGCTATCGGAGAGAAACTTTCAGTGTCTTTTGGGTAAAAAACAAGGGAGTATGGGATTTTTGCCATATTTAAAATTTTAAACCAACCCGGCGATCACTATCAGCAGACCCTGTTACTTCTTAAAAGACCACCTCGGAACCCCTCTGTGCAACGCCTGGTTAGGCACATCTATAATGGAGTCTCCCCAGTGCCTTGCTGTGCACGGCAGCACGTGATCACTGAGCCATCGTCTTTCCTGAGGGCAGTCGGTGGACGAACAGAGTCCCCACTCCGGACGCCCGAAACGTTGGAGTCCTACTAGCCTTAAATAAAGGTTCACAGACTCAGGTACAGACTCTACGATGCCTTTTTCTCCGAGAGGTATCGGCCCTCTCACGATCCCACTTGGCGACCTCCTTCTGGAACATCACGGTCTCATAATAGACGGTGGCCATTTCCCTCCAGTTGTCTGTCTCCGTCAGCATAGCCCTCACTAATTCTGGCAGAGACAGGTTTCGCCCGATTCTGGCGACCAAAACCCGTCGCTCAGAGGGACACTCAGGAAACTCCTCGATCGTGTGCTGTGCGGAATCCAGATCGCATCCACAATGGTGGCAATTTGCCGTGGCTCTTCGCCCATTCCTGTTCAGGTACTTACTAAAGCAACCGTGCCCGGTTAGTACCTGATGTACTTCCCTCTTTTCAGCCAGCCACGTGCGAGTCGTGCGGCGTCGTCTGGACGTCTGTTTGACCAAAGGCGCTTCATAAAGTACCATCGATCCCATTACAACCGCGTAGAGGCAGCAAACTTCGTCCGAGATCCGCAGAGATTTGGCAGCAATCTATGCAAATGCGGGGAACTAGGCGCTTGAATGCTCTTGGAAGCCCCGTCGTCTGGGATTAGGCCAAGATATTGGACTTGCGAATCTCCAATTGTACAGTTGATGTAACCAGAGCGCCTCGGTTGTAGGAGGTGGTATCCGTAAACCAAGCTCACGGAGCGACGCCGAACGGACGACTTTTGGCACTCCGACCTCGGAAAGCTGGATGGAATCTTCGAAGGTGTCCCCCGCAGAGGAGTATTTGTAATAGTAGTCTAATATGCCATTACTTGTACCAGCCATTTAGTGTAGTTTTTAAAAAAGGCGATCAACTTTGTTAGATTTTTTTTTGGCACTTAAGTACCTATCCAAACTAAAAATTTTACACTTTCAGTTAACGTTTTAGTATTTTTCTGATTTCCCATTATATTTGGCTCTTTAGTTCCGAATTTCGAAACTGACGAGGTCAATTTCGTAAGCTCAATGAGGGTTTTTAAGAAAATTCACGCCACTAGTTGGCGCCACATTGGTGAGAGGTCTTTTACTTGGAAAATTTAACTTATGACATCAACTTGCTTGACGTCAATTTGACTAATGTCAAAAAACATAAGCATTTGACAGCAGCTTGGACCTCACGTCTCAGTGATGCCACCTAGTGTACATGATTTCAGAATACCCTCATTCGAAATTGAAAATTTACGAAATTGCATACTCGTCAGGCTTTACCAGGGGGGGTCGACTCATTGGGTAAATCTTGGCATACCTACGGGGGCTAGACCTGTGTTGCCAACCTCTACTCTATTATGTGAGACCTAAAGATTTCGGTCTCTAATAATGACGTTTTCTACGATGGCAACATAGGTAAAACTGAAAAGTTGCTTATATGTTAAAAAGCTACCATCTGGTAGTTTTAACAACATTTTTGTTTAAATTTTTAATCAACAAATTTGCAGCTATAATGTTTCCGCTAATTAATTGAATGTTAATATTATTGAAATTGAATAAATTTAATATAATTCATGCAGACTTTAATAGATATACGCTCGCATAGCATGGGTTTTAACAATAAATAAACAAAAGGGTTAGCAATTAAGCCGATGAATAAATAATTCTTTTAATTTACTGAAACGCGATCATACAGAGGCTACTTAATTTCAAAAATTATTATTTTTTCAAAATTATTTGAGTAGGCTTTTGTTTAATGCACTTGGCAACCCCACTTTACAAGAAATTTGATTGCCGGCCTATGAGCATGTTATTTGAAATTTTGAATTTCTGTTTTCTTGTGAATTAACTTGTCCTAATTTCTGTGTGTTATCCTTGCCATTATCGACGTTGAGTAGAGCCTAAGTTCCTCCGACTGTTGTGTGCTGAAACACTTGTGTTGTGTACGAGATAGTGACTGACTAGTTTGTGTTTTCAAATACGAAAGAAAATAAAAGAAAATGTTTTAAGTGTGGTTCTTCGCCTGTCAATGACCCCGAAACCACATTATTTAGGTTTCCAAAACCTGGTTCTACGAATATTCTCCGGTAAGTGCCGCCTCTAATACTGGAAATCCTGCAACGCGATTTTTATTCGCGCGTTTTTTTCGCCCATTCTGCGACCTATGGAATATATGTTTATCTTGTTAATTTTTTTTTTTTTTTTTTTTATTGATTATAGGCTTGCGCTTGACCACTATCTCACCTGATGGTAAGCGATGATGTAATTATGCCGCCTCATCCAGATTTGTGATTGGACTAGTGATCCATAATATAATTTTAGTGTACGTACTTAATTTACTTTATTCTTTTCATTTCAGTTGTGAATTGTGGGCAAAATATTGCTGTCCGGACAAGTCCTGGTCAAGTAAGGAATTTCAGTTGAAACTGCACACTGAACACATTCAGAGAATGCTATGTCATCAGCATTTTAGTGAATCAGCATTTGTGGATTTCCCATCAAAGAGATTGCGACGTTTTGCTTCACCAGATGTCAGGTCAGCTAATCCCAATGAGAACGAAATTTAAAGTAAAAATGGTGTGAAGTGTCGTGGGTTACCAGACAGAAGAGGAGCTTCTCTTGTGCATTCTATATAATATATAACATCTATTAAAGCTAAACATAGTTTGTATTGGATAAAATCAAAAGCAAATTAACTGATTTTGAAAATTCTTTAACCAGTAGAAAGCTACATTCTTCCTGAGTAACATAAGCTTTTCTTTTATCCCGAAAACGGGACCTGGGCTGAGAGCTGATAGACATTTATGCCAACTCAAAATAAAAATCTCTACTAATACATTAGAATTTTATATATAACTAATGCTATACTTTCTTTGCAGGATATAATCTTGCCGTTTTTAGAAGATTTTATTATTAGAGAACCTGTAGCTGGTCCATCACGGCCTCTTGTGGATATATCTAATAGATGTTACCCTTCCAAAGTTATTCTGCCTGGTCAATCTGAAATTAGTTCCAAAATTCCCGATGAAAACAAAAATTTTATGAAATGCAAGAAATATTTGCGAATAGTTTGCCTATTGAAAAAGCAATTGAAGCAGATGAAAATTAAGAAATATCTGCAAAAATTAAGCACCAGTGATGCTGTGATGAAACTCAGTAATAAAATAAGCCCGAATTTTGCTTTATTATTGCAAGCACAAATTAGAAATTTTAAGAAGAGTGCTAAGGGGCGTAGATGGATTGCTGAAGATAAAATTACTGCATTAAGGCTATATAAAAGGTCTCCCACGTGCTACAGATTACTAAGGCGAATGTTTTGCCTTCCGGCTCAATCAACTTTAAAAGTACTATTACAAAAATGTAAACTTAATGTTGGCATCAACAAAGAGCTCTTTAGAATTGTTGGGAAGTTTTCATCAGCCCAAGAAGCGGTTAATAATGAATATGTTTTAATGTTTGATGAAATAGCATTAAAAAAACATTTGCAATATAATGTGAAACAAGATAGCATTGAAGGCTTTCAAGACCATGGTGTGCAGGGTAGAACAGCACAACTAGTGTCTTATGCACTAGTATTCATGGTTGCTGGGATTCGAAAGAAAATAAAACAACCCATGGCCTATTATTTATCGGGTTCTTCAGTCACTGCTGATAGATTAGCAGTCCTAATAAAAGAGGTAATTACGGTCACTGTATGAATTTATAATGTTATAAATTTACTCTATATTGCAGTTGCCTTGCCTAAACTTACCCAATATAGCTGACAATTTTTTATTTTTTATTTACAAGTGCTTGAACAATGTCATGAACATGGCATTAATATAGCGGCCAGTGTGTGTGACATGGATGGAGTTAACAGAAGGGCATTAAGCATTTTAGGGGCAACTGCTACCTGTCCAAGTTTTAAAATAAATAATAAATATATTGTTGCACTTTTTGATACACCTCATTTATTAAAGTGCTTCAGAAATTTATTTTTAAAGTATGACATACAATGCTCAACAAATATAACATCAGCTGATGGAAACCAGGGAACAGGTAAACATTACATTTTATAGATAACTGACAGTTTTTGATTCAAGAAGAAACCTATTCAATGTGACAATGTATTTAAACTGGACATGTATAAATTGTTTCAGGTGTAGCCAAATGGCGTCACATTGTCGAATTCTACGAACTGGACAACTCAAATCCAAACTTTGTGTTTGTACCCTGTCTCAGACAAGAACATCTGAATCCCAATACTAAACAAAAGATGAAGATGAGGGTAAAACTAGCTGTTCAAGTGCTGAGCCACACAGTTGCTGCTGGCATGTTTGCTAAAATATCACAAGGTAACTTGGTTTATTGATATTTATGCATTTAAGGGATTCTTAGATAAGATTTAGAATTCTGTGACTCTAAACGACATAAATGGAACCCTATAATTTCTCACTGTTCATCTCTCCGTAAGTCACAGCCATTTTGCTTTGAGATTTTGGGCACTAAATAATTTGAAAAGCTATTTGTTCTAAAAACCTACTACGTATAATAGTGCAAATGTGAACGTAGCTCAGTCTCTGGATCTATCTGACTGTTTATTACATTTTCTATAATTCTGTAAGCAAAAACCCACCAAACCAAATTTGTTTTTGGTATGGACATAAATTGAACCCCGGGGAATGACATAGGGTTGTATTCAGCCACGGGCGGAAGGCAGTAGTAATTAAATTGATATATTCTTATATGTTAAATCATCATAATAAAATGCAATATTATGTTCTATTACAGGTCAAATAACTGCTGACGCGGCTGTGACGGCGGATGTTATATCCAGAATGGTAGTTCACACACTGTATTGCTAATTGTGGTGGCTTTAATTACCTCACAGTTATTTCTGTATTGATAGATGTAAGCAACTCAAACACAATAAAATAAAATAATTATTGATGCTAAATTACTGTTGTATTGGTAACTAATTGACCTGTTTGCTAATGTTATTGTTTAGCATTGGTATATTATGTTAAATTTTTGTGGGTATTTTGGGCACTCTTAAGCACAGTAAAGGAGGAATTTTTAAACATCACTCATATTTACTTATGTTATGTTGTTGTTTGTTAGATATACATTCGGCTGCCCATTTATAGTTTCTATGTCTGTGATACCTATTGCGTAATTTATAATAAAGTTCTTCTGAAATAAACACTACTGTATTTATTATAAAAATACTAGTAAGAAGCTTTAACTTTTACGTATAAACCACAAACTTGTGATTTTTGTTAAAATTCAAAGTTTTCTATAAGCAAGAATTGTCTCCTATTCACTTTATAATAAGGCTGCTTGACCACCAAAGCGAAGCTGGGAAATTTTAACCACTGAAATTGCACAATACTGCACACGAAAGCAGAACTGGGCAACTGTAACCGATGTTAAATTGGTTGCAGTTTCCCAGTTCTGCTTTCGTGGGCAAATCTTTAAATAATTATCTGGAAGAATTCCGATTTTGAATTTCCCGCTTCCGCGAGTTTTCGGGGGCATCCACCAGGTGGCGCCAAAACCGTGCCATTTTTTTTGTACGTACTTGACATTCTTCTCGCTAGAGTAATTTTTTTTCTATGGCTAGAACTGTGTTGCCAACCTCTACTCTATTATGTGAGACCTAAAGATTTCGGTCTCTAATAATGACGTTTTCTACGATGGCAACATAGGTAAAACTGAAAAGTTGCTTATATGTTAAAAAGCTACCATCTGGTAGTTTTAAGAACATTTTTGTTTAAATTTTTAATCAACAAATTTGCAGCTATAATGTTTCCGCTAATTAATTTAATGTTAATATTATTGAAATTGAATAAATTTAATATAATTCATGCAGACTATAATAGATATACGCTCGCATAGCATAGGTTTTAACAATAAATAAACAAAAGGGTTAGCAATTAAGCCGATGAATAAATAATTCTTTTAATTTACTGAAACGCGATCATACAGAGGCTACTTAATTTCAAAAATTATTACTTTTTCAAAATTATTTGAGTAGGCTTTTGTTTAATGCACTTGGCAACCCCACTTCACAAGAAATTTGATTGCCGGCTTATGAGCATGTTATTTGAAATTTTGAATTTCTGTTTTCTTGTGAATTAACTTGTCCTAATTTCTGTGTGTTATCCTTGCCATTATCGACGTTGAGTAGAGCCTAAGTTCCTCCGTCTGTTGTGTGCTGAAACACTTGTGTTGTGTACGAGATAGTGACTGACTAGTTTGTGTATTCAAATATGAAAGAAAATAAAAGAAAATGTTTTAAGTGTGGTTCTTCGCCTGTCAATGACCCCGAAACCACATTATTTAGGTTTCCAAAACCTGGTTCTACGAATATTCTCCGGTAAGTGCCGCCTCTAATACTGGAAATCCTGCAACGCGATTTTTATTCGCGCGTTTTTTTCGCCCATTCTGCGACCTATGGAATATATGTTTATCTTGTTAATTATGCCGCCTCATCCAGATTTGTGATTGGACTAGTGATCCATAATATAATTTTAGTGTACGTACTTAATTTACTTTATTATTTTCATTTCAGTTGTGAATTGTGGGCAAAATATTGCTGTCCGGACAAGTCCTGGTCAAGTAAGGAATTTCAGTTGAAACTGCACACTGAACACAGAATGCTATGTCATCGGCATTTTAGTGAATCAGCATTTGTGGATTTCCCATCAAAGAGATTGCGACGTTTTGCTTCACCAGATGTGGAGGTCAGCTAATCCCAATGAGAACGAAATTTAAAGTAAAAATGGTGTGAAGTGTCGTGGGTTACCAGACAGAAGAGTAGCTTCTCTTGTGCATTCTATATAATATATAACATCTATTAAAGCTAATAGATAAAAAAAATAACTAAAATAATAGCTCTCTAACAAATATAACATCAGCTGATGGAAACCAGGGAACAGGTAAACATTTCATTTTATAGATAACTGACAGTTTTTGATTCAAGAAGAAACATATTCAATGTGACAATGTATTTAAACTGGACATGTATAAATTGTTTCAGGTGTAGCCAAATGGCGTCACATTGTCGAATTCTACGAACTGGACAACTCAAATCCGAACTTTGTGTTTGCACCCTGTCTCAGACAAGAACATCTGAATCCCAATACTAAACAAAAGATGAGGGTAAAACTAGCTGTTCAAGTGCTGAGCCACACAGTTGCTGCTGGCATGTTTGCTAAAATATCACAAGGTAACTTGGTTTATTGATATTTATGCATTTAAGGGATTCTTAGATAAGATTTAGAATTCTGTGACTCTAAACGACATAAATGGAACCCTATAATTTGTCACTGTTCATCTCTCCGTAAGTCACAGCCATTTTCCTTTGAGATTTTGGGCACTAAATAATTTGAAAAGCTATTTGTTCTAAGAACTATTTGTGCAAATGTGAACATAGCTCAGTCTCTCTATCTATCTGACTGTTTATTACATTTTCTATAATTCTGTAAGCAAAAACCCACCGAACCAAATTTGTTTTTGGTATGGACATAAATTGAACCCCGGGGAATGACATAGGGTTGTATTCAGCCACGGGCGGAAGGCAGTAGTAAGTAAATTGATATATTCTTATATGTTAAATCATCATAATAAAATGCAATATTATGTTCTATTACAGGTCAATTAACTGCTGACGCGGCTGTGACGGCGGATGTTATATCCAGAATGGACAAGCTGTTCGACACTCTGAACAGCGACACGGTAGATCTGAGAAGAGGAAAACCTTTCGCGACCAATTTAAAAATTTCATCACCTCATCTAAAATTTATAAGTGAAATGAAATCATTTTTACAGTCACTCAAATTTATAGGCTCAAAATGCACACCACCATCGCAAAAAGGTTGGCTGTGGACGCTTAATGGAGTTGAAATGTTGTGGGAGAGTTTGCGCCAAAAACACAAATCTATAAAAAGTTTAGCAACTTGAAGGCTACAACAAGATCCATTAGTAAATTTATTTGGGTGCATTCGAGGAAATTGTGGTTCCAACTACAGTCCTACGACTGGACAGTTTGTCGCAGGCTTAAAAACGGCTATTTTGAGTAACCTTTCTCACATTGGTGGTGGAAACTGTGAGCTCGACAGCAATGAGGTTATTATTGATAATTTTAAAATGTTTTTTGGGGATAATAAAAATAATAATCGCCCTGAACACCATACTGAAGAAACCTCAACATCATGTTCAGTATGGAGACCAATTGACGACTACTTTCACCAGGAAGTATTCGAGGAGAATGGAGAATCACAAGCATGTGCTTATGTGTGTGGTTTTTTGATAAAAAATTATAAAAATGACTGCGAGGAATGTAACACTATATTTACGACATCAAACCGAACAGTTATGCATTCTTTTATACAGTTCAAAGAATATAATGATTATAAAGAATCGCTAAAATATGCAAATAAAAACTTTGTTCTCTGTGTGGAATTTTGTGCTACCTATATAAATAATTATTTGTCAACTAATGCACATAAAAAAGCATTAATGCATGAATTGTGTAATATTTTAAAAGATGTCGTTAATTTTAACTTTTTGAACGATTGCATGGAGCACAAAGAACATAATATAAATCATATAATTAAATGTGTATTTCATATTACAGTAAAAAGATTTTGTACAAAAAAAAATAGATCCTTTTCTCAAGAATCCGCCGCAATAGCACTTAAGAAAAAAATTAATTTATTGAAACATGTATAATGCCATTTTTTTTTATTTGGAATTTTGTTGTGCACTTGGATCACTGTCCTCATACGCAAATTTCCTATAACAACTTGGTTTGCTGTTAGAGAACCCAATTATGGGTTAAGCTCGCCTTTGTACATAAGCTGTCCATTGTATTTATATCTTCATTTTATGTTTTGTGTGCAATAAAGAATAAGAATGAGTAGCATGGTTGGTTAGAGCTATTTAAACTATGCTGTATTGTAAAACCAAACAAGTCGATTGACCAATTTTACCAATTGTATTGTAAGAGTTATGCATAATTAATAGTTCGTCAATTTCAAAAGCCTTTACAACTACACTGTATTGCTAATTGTGGTGGCTTTAATTACCTCACAGTTATTTCTGTATTGATAGATGTAAGCAACTCAAACACAATAAAATAAAATAATTATTGATGCTAAATTACTGTTGTATTGGTAACTAATTGACCTGTTTGCTAATGTTATTGTTTAGCATTGGTATATTATGTTAAATTTTTGTGGGTATTTTGGGCACTCTTAAGCACAGTAAAGGAGGAATTTTTAAACATCACTTTTATTTACTTATGTTATGTTGTTGTTTGTTAGATATACATTCGGCTGCCCATTTATAGTTTCTATGTCTGTGATACCTATTGCGTAATTTATAATAAAGTTCTTCTGTAACAAACACTACTGTTTTTATTATAAAAATACTAGTAAGAAGCTTTAACTTTTACGTATAAACCACAAACTTGTGATTTTTGTTAAAATTCAAAGTTTTCTATAAGCAAGAATTGTCTCCTATTCACTTTATAATAAGGCTGCTTGACCACCAAAGCGAAGCTGGGAAATTTTAACCACTGAAATTGCACACGAAAGCAGAACTGGGCAACTGTAAACGATGTTAAATTGGTTGCAGTTTCCCAGTTCTGCTTTCGTGGGCAAATCTTTAAATAATTATCTGGAAGAATTCCGATTTTGAATTGCCCGCTTCCGCGAGTTTTCGGGGGCATCCACCAGGTGGCGCCAAAACCGTGACATTTTTTTGTACGTACTTGACATTCTTCTCGCTAGAGTAATTTTTATTCTATGGGCTTTACGACATTAGTTTTTAAAGCTTGCCCTAGGCACTTGTTTTGAAAATGCGGGTTAGTTTATATCAAGAAAACTGAATCTTAGACAACCAACAAGGTGGGTTTGACATTGATGATTATTTTCTTCTAATTTAAAATTAAGGACAAGTTTCAATGGACAGAATCATTGATAATAGTTTGAGCTGTATTTGAAATACCTGAGTGTACTGCGGCGGGTTCTTGAGCGCGATCTTGTTGGCGTGCTTGCCCTGGAAGCGCTGGATGAGCGCGGTGATGCCGTACGAGAAGCGGAACGACAGGTCCTCGGTGAAGTCTGCGCACAGGTTGTCGCAGTTGAGGCGGTACAGCACCTCGAAGGGTTGCTGGTGGGGGATGATGTAGCTGGCGGCCGCGGCGCGCTTGTGTATGGGCAGGATGTTGTACATGCGGTCTGGAATACAGTTATACAGGTATCAAAGTCAGCAGTAGCTGTAGAGACCATAGACTTTCTGATATATCACACAGGTGCGGAAAAATTATGGTCCTATATTAAAAGGCCTCATCTAAAAATAGAGGCAGTCAATGCCCATTGCCCAAGTTGCAGGTGGATAAGCAACTCCCGTGGCAGCTAGCTGCTCAATATAAGCATAACTGGTGCTCTAAACGCGTTGAATATTCGCGTTATTATGCTAGCTTCGAGTGGAGGATATGCTCAGATTTGCTTCAAAAAAACTTAACAAGGCATCAGTATTTTTTTACATGAGATATAATAATCAGCCAGTCAGCAATGGCTTAATAGTCACGAGCCTCGAACAACACTTAGGAGGCTCTCGTTAAGCGGTTGGGTCATGGGCTTGATTCAGAAAGAAGTACTTCTGGATACGGCTCATATTATTAAAAGGTTCCTCTCTTTGGAGCCCTGACTACTGGTTGATAGAACCCTGATACCAGAGGGCTTCAATTTTATATTTTTAAATGTTTTTAAGTTATTTTTTTAAATATCTAAAAGTGTACTAAATAAGAATCAAGTTAAACAATAATAATAGGTTTGTGATTAGACAAGAAGAGTAACCTACCAGCCATCTCCTTTTGCGCCTGATCCATTTCGTTTCCAATATCGGCGGACAGTCTCTTCTTGAGTCTTGAGCCGAGGCCGGCCTCCACGTGCCGGTGCAGCGCGCGCTTGTACTGCTCCAGGTGCGCGCGCTCCGTGCGGAACGGAGTGTCGTACTCGTCCACTAAGGCGGACAGGCGACGGATCTCTTGGCTTAGGGTTAGCGATACCTGGAAAGAGAGTTAAGCGAGGTTATTATACTTAATGTTTCTGGAACGAAAACTATCGCAATATTAATGTGACATCTGTGTGTAATAGTTGCTGTCGTTGAATTTTAACAACTATTCGCATCACTTTACTTGCGTTTAATTTATGACTCTTTGATAAATAAATAAAAACCAGAAACCGGACAAAAATTAATATAACGCCTATTTATGCTCCTACAGAGTTGGACACAGATTCAAGTTTTTTCCATTACACCCCTATAACGCCAGTTATGTTGTGAAAGAAGGTCGAAACTATAGCTAGAATGGGGATTGGGTGAGTGCAACATTCCAGCCTACATTTGTTCAGGATACGTAATACCTTGAAATCAAATCATCGGTTTTGAATTTGGAGTCGCAACAAATTCAGCTACTTTATGGTCATTCGACAGTAGTATGAAAAAAATTGCTGTGAATTCAAATAAAACTAAGCCTTGATGTGATTCTTCTTTAATTAAGCCTTGATGTGATTCTTCCGTGTCTACAAAATATACTACTGATTTGTAATATAAATGATGATCGTACAAGCCGTATCGGAGGGTCGTACTCGTCTACTATTGTGGATAGCTCACGGATCTCTTCACATACTATTATCGATACCTGAATGGAAGTTGATTTAAAGTGAGATTAAGGGATTTAAACGGATCTTTTTGTATGATGGACTAAGGTGGGGAAGGGTAGGTAGGTAAGTAGCAAGACTGGCCGTATCATAATAACGCTTCGCGCGAGACTTTTGACTGGATTTGTAATTGTGAATGATTTTGAGCTGAATCAACTAGGCCAATCACAGCAACACTGTACTGCCATGCGTTATACATACTGCTTTGAATGCCAGTGTCGCAACCGCTTTAAGGGATGGCAAGTGAATTATATTTCGAAATATCATCAATTTTCCAATGATTATTCATACATATTCCCAAAGCATTCAAAATTCGTAAAAAGAATAGACATGAAGAAAATTGTATTTTTTATTAATGCACGACCGATAGAGTTAACGATGCGCGAGGAGCATGCAAGGAGTATCTAGTAACATTAAAACGAAACCAGTTGCGTTAAAAAAAAGAAATTGTTACGAATTAGATACTCTAAAATCGATATATCGCGATTAAAACTATTGGCGATATATATCTATTATTGAATGGAAATATATCGATATTTTTTGCCCATGCCTAACCGCTTTTGTACATAGCCATCATCATTCGAAACACGTGTTCTACTGGGCGTAGGCCACCCCGCACCGCGGCTTTCGGTCCGCCTAGTGGACTATGGGAAGAGATAAGGATAAACGGGCTGGTGTCCGCAACTCCACGTCTAATCGGATATTTTGCATACGGGTGGGATAATCGATCATCGGTCCACCCTAACTCCTCAAGGAAGGCCAGCAGCGCCTTGGTGTTGCTGACTATCTCTTGTAGGGTCAGCTTAGGAGCAGACATGCTGCTGTCTTGTCCTCCTCCATGCATGCTCTACAGAGTGGGAGTATATGAAGAGGTTGGTTGCTATTATTGTTACCTTATGTTCAACGCTCTCCACCATACGGTTAATCTTGTCCTTCATCTGGCGCGTGATGGTGGTGAGCTGCTCCTCGATGGCAGACAGCTGTTCGTGTAGGATGCGTTGTTTCTCCACCTTCGCTGCCTTTTGGTCCGATGCCGTGTTGTATACCTGCAGCATTAATTGTTAGCTCACTTAAACTGTATGTGCTATGCTACCTAGACATGCTACTTTAACTTTTGACATTTACCTAGAGCCGAACCTCACAATAACAGCCCAAGGATTTGAAGACAAGAAGCAGGTAAAATAAGTCACATATCGCTCCAGGAAGTATAGAAATGGAACATGGGCATCGTACACTTTTATTTAGCTTTTAATAGTGATAGACTAACTAAACTGATAGTGGTAAAGTCGTTCGTTTGTTAAAGATAATCTCTGGAAGTAGGTTCTGATCAAATTTCGAAAATTCTTCCTACATTTTTAGCGTGGCAAAAGTCATTTTATTTTATGTTATAGTCAAGGAATTATCAAATGGCGGACCGCGGTCCGGATCCGAACCGCCAACCTATTTTGTGTGGACCTTAAGAAAACAGTACAATATGATTTACTAGTGTTACGTACTTAAGTACGTAATTTAAAATTATCCCGCGCTTTGTCTTGTCGTCGATTCGACAACGGACGAATCATCAAATAAATAATATTTAAGTTTCTTATTTCAATTTAAAAAAAGTAAATGCGCGTGGAGGGGGGAGATGGCTATAAACCTTACGGACTGCGACGGTCATATTATTTAAAAAAACGGACCTCAAATGAAATTTACGAATTAAATTCACGGGAACGGAGTACTGTTATATATGTTCAAATCGCGCAATAAATACTGCTTGCGCGATACAAGGTAGTTCGTATGTGTCGTCACAGATGTCGCTGCGTGACGTCAGGTCTATAGTGATAACGTCGACGCCCTCACCAGTTCCAGCGCCGCCATGACCTCTGCGGCGATGTTCTTCCCGCGGCGCGAGTGCTGCGCGAACTTGGTGCGCACGGCAGACTTGCTGATGCACTCCTCGAACTTGCGCTCGAAGTCCACAAACTCGAAGTAGCGCACCTGGTGACCTTCCGCTAGGATCGGCGCTGGAAATAGAAGTACAAATTGAGTAACATATACTATGTCACCGAGACACTTCTCTACCGATCTAGAACAGGCATATACATCTAGACTGGTGCATCAATTGAATTAAAATGAACTATTGGTTCATTATTCATATAGTTGGTTTATATATTGATACAAATGTCTGCAAGTCCAAAAAGATCGAGTGGTACCGAATTATAGGATTGTGTTTCAGCACAGCAGTAGCGGTTATTTATAAACAGATTCAAACACTTATCACTTCAAAGCGCAAATCTATTGAAAGTCTAAATCGTGTGCATCAAAATTATAAATGAGACAGTTTAGATGGATGAATAGATGGATGTTTGTTACTTAATCACGTCTGGTCGAACGGCTGAATGGATATGGATGAAATTTGGCACAGAGAAAGAATATATCTATATGTTCCCGTGGAATAATTTCCTATAGCGGCGCAGACGAAGCTGCTAGCAAAAACTAGTATAACATAAAAAGGGCAATGACTGCTATTGCTTTGCTAATAAGCTCCAAAAGTTACAGTATGTACTGACAGGAGACGGGCTTCTCTCTCTCGCGCATGCGCGTGAGCAGCGCCTCCTTGGCGGAGATGAAGAAGATGCGCTCCTCAGCCTCCTTGGGCGAGCACACGCGCAGCTCGCGGGACAAGAAGTCTACGCAGCGGTTGGCATGCTGGGTGCGGACCTGTTATAGAGAAACACGTCATATAGAACAACAAACTGTCACCTCGTAGTGGAAACATTACAGCCCTATTTGGATATACCCAACAAGTGAAGGTTCTTTTTGATTACCCCATTCTAAAAACAAAAATCTCAAAATAAAAAAATCGTCTTATCCCCGACAATTTTATTGATCTTTGACGGGAAAGTTAGCTTAAAGTGATTGTGTGTCATTACGGCGAAACAGTAAAATATTTTGATGTACAATAAATCTATATTATATAAAAATTAAACCCTATTTCTCCTGGAACTTGAGAACGGTTTTACCGATTTCGCTAATTCTTTTTTTGTTGTGTTTTATATTGTTAGGAAGTTCTTAGATAGAAAAGTTAAGAAAAAAATATAGTAGAGTAGGTAGCTAGGCTATGTATGTAGGTAGGGTGGATGGGTAGGGTAGGGTAGAGACGGATAGGATAGGTAGGTTGATAGGTAGGGTAGAGTGAGATAGGGTAGGGTAGGTAGGATAGGGTAGATAGGATAAGGGGCACAGCTAGTACTTAAATATATATTTGTCATTGATATGCTTGAATGACTGAATGGCTTAAGACTAAAACCTTTGACGACATTGAGACCATGGTAACATCGCTTCCTTTTATCTGTCCAATAACAAATAAGTCCTCAGTAACGAAATTTTAAGTGGAGGAAGCTGTTCCTGGCTCCCTCCGATCTCAAGACACTTTCGCAGGGCTAACCTAAGCCTAGACCTTAACCTAACTAAAACCTAAACTTATATCTATATGCAGGCAAACGAATTTAACTTATACACAATCTACACTCACACTATTATACACACTCACGCTTGCATACACTCACACTATTACACACACACTCAAAACCTACTCGCACAAATCGCACAAGCACGCTCCTTTTCTTTTATTATTTTGAGTATTTCTTTTTTATTTTGTTATTGTTTACAATTGCATACACTGTATTATGATAAGTGGAAGAGAGGAATCACCTTTCACAAGCATCTTCTTGCTTAAAAGGTGATCTCCATATCATGACTGTATGTTAATGCTTTATGTAATTGAAATAAACATTGTATTTTATTATGCTTAAAAAGTATACTAACTTGATCCAAATACTCGGGTTCAGAAGCAGATGCATCCCATCGATTGTTCAGTATGAATATGTTCGGTTGCGATATTTTCGTTGATACTTTGTGAAAGAAGTTCTTCTCCTGGAAAAGCAAAAAATAACTTTGTAGTAATATTTTAACACAACTTCAGAACATCAATCTTAATTAAATAGGTTTTGGTGTCGTCTCGCCCAGGTTTGGTCAAGTGACACGTTGCACGTTACATGTTACACAGTACTCACGGTGACCATGAGGGTGGACTCTGCGTTGGCGACGAGCACGAACACGTCGGCGTCGATGCAGTACTTGTCGATTCACTCGTCCAGGTTGTGTCACGTTGCATGTTACAAGTTACACGGTACTCACGGCGACCATGAGGGTGGACTCTGCGTTGGCGACGAGCACGAACACGTCGGCGTCGATGCAGTACTTGTCGATTCACTCGTCCAGGTTGTGTCACGTTGCATGTTACAAGTTACACGGTACTCACGGCGACCATGAGGGTGGACTCTGCGTTGGCGACGAGCACGAACACGTCGGCGTCGATGCAGTACTTGTCGATTCACTCGTCCAGGTTGTGTCACGTTGCATGTTACAAGTTACACGGTACTCACGGCGACCATGAGGGTGGACTCTGCGTTGGCGACGAGCACGAACACGTCGGCGTCGATGCAGTACTTGTCGATTCACTCGTCCAGGTTGTGTCACGTTGCATGTTACAAGTTACACGGTACTCACGGCGACCATGAGGGTCGACTCTGCGTTGGCGACGAGCACGAACACGTCGGCGTCGATGCAGTACTTGTCGATTCACTCGTCCAGGTTGTGTCACGTTGCATGTTACAAGTTACACGGTACTCACGGCGACCATGAGGGTGGACTCTGCGTTGGCGACGAGCACGAACACGTCGGCGTCGATGCAGTACTTGTTGATTCACTCGTCCAGGTTGTGTCACGTTGCATGTTACAAGTTACACGGTACTCACGGCGACCATGAGGGTGGACTCTGCGTTGGCGACGAGCACGAACACGTCGGCGTCGATGCAGTACTTGTCGATTCACTCGTCCAGGTTGTGTCACGTTGCATGTTACAAGTTACACGGTACTCACGGCGACCATGAGGGTCGACTCTGCGTTGGCGACGAGCACGAACACGTCGGCGTCGATGCAGTACTTGTCGATTCACTCGTCCAGGTTGTGTCACGTTGCATGTTACAAGTTACACGGTACTCACGGCGACCATGAGGGTGGACTCTGCGTTGGCGACGAGCACGAACACGTCGGCGTCGATGCAGTACTTGTCGATTCACTCGTCCAGGTTGTGTCACGTGATACGTTGCATGTTACACGGTACTCACGGTGACCATGAGGGTGGACTCTGCGTTGGCGACGAGCACGAACACGTCGGCGTCGAGGCAGTACTTGTCAATCCACTCGTCGAGATTGGGCGTAACGTCGACGCCGGGGCTGTCCACCAGCACGACGTCATCTCGGAGGAGTGCGCACAGCTCGCGTGGCCAGTACACGTGCACTAGAGAGCACTCTTGAAGCCGCGTTGCGCATAGTGCGTGTCCTAACTGGCTTACAGACTGTGGAACAGACAAAAAAACATTTTATTATTTGTATTGCTGAGGAGTTTGTTGCATAACTTCTTCCTAGTTAAAACACTAGATGCCGGAAGCGTTGTGACGGTTGGGTATTAGGGGGACCATCTTTGTAAATTTTGACGTCCAAAAAGTGCTGATTATAATTTGAAAAACTGACTTTTAATTAGATTTAGGAATTCGGAACACAGCAGTTAAAAACGAGAATACGCATAAGGGACAAAATATATCCAGTCATTCATTGCCAAATAGAGGGACGAGCTTCTTAGTTAATCAGTTTAATACTAAACCAATTTCCGTAGCCATCGACGCGTAAAAAGGCTCATCAATATAACAGTTCTATACCACACACAATATTCAACCTTCTCGATATACATATAGAATCCACAATCACCTGCACGTTGAGCTTTTCCTCGGAGCCCTCAGTCCTCAAGAAGGATTCATCAGTATCCGAGCCCTCCACTTGGAGGAAGCAGTTGGTGGTGTGGCCGATACCGCTCGGCAGGATTTTGTCGTGCAACATCGCGTTGATCACTGTGCTTTTACCATTGCTTGTCCTGGAGAGAAAACACATAAAGGAAAGGATATATCTTCGAATCACGCTTTTTTTAAGGACTGATTTTACTATAGACAAACCGCTTAACCTGAGACAGTTCTTAAGGGAGCAAGAGAGAAGTTGACACCCATCAGCGAACTATCGAGTGACAGGTCACTCCACTCTCTCACACCTGTGGCGACACAAAGTCCGCCTATGTACTTTTATGTTGCATAAAGTTTTAATAAATACACCCCCTTCCGTACCGCGCAGCTACTTCAGAATGGTCTCAGTTAAGCGGTCGGTCTATAACCTCTATTTTTATCCAAGGATTAATTTGATTTTTTAACCGACTTCCCAAAAAGGAGGAGGTTTTTCAATTCGACCGTATATATTTTTTTATGTGTATTCGCGGATAACTTCGTCGCTTATGAACCGATTTTGTTGATTCTTTTTTTGTTGGAATGGAGATATCCCAAGGGAGGTACCATGATAACGAAACCAGGATCTGATGATGGCATCACAGAGAAATCGAGGGATCTCCTCGAATATTATAGGCATACGTATAGCGATTTTGGTATTTTCAACAATAATATGCATTATTGATTATTATTGATTCATTTGCACTCAGAAAGTATAATTTGGTGAAGTGGAACTGATGAAGAAGATCACAATGGCCACTGGAACTCAGAAATAAAACAATGTATCCTAGTCGTATTGGAATTGGAATCGTCATGAGATGTACTTTGGCTACAAATAATTTTCATTTTAATTGGAGGTACCTACCAAAACTAAAAAGATGAAAATAAAAAACATTTTTAACAAAAAATCAAACCAAAAAAAAAATCGACCTTAAAAGGAATAGTTCGAGTTGGTCCGAGCGATGTACAGTCGATGCAGTACCCAAGTCCGATCTACAGTGGGAACTACTGGCAGCTTCAGTGTGGCAGTCGGCTTGCACCAAGGGTCGGCTCTCAGTCCTTACCTCTTCCTGATGATAATGGACGCGCTGACGTCGGACATACAGGAAGAGGCACCATGGTGTATGCTGTTTGCCGATGACATTGTGCTGGTTGCCGAGAGTGGCCTAGAGGTCCAGAGTAGATTGGAGATGTGGTGGCACAGACTGGAGAGTGTTGGCCTGAAATTGAGCAGATCTAAAACCGAATACTTGTTCTGCGATTTTGGCGGTCTCTCCAGTTCCGTGCCTCTAGCCCTCGCTGGAACACAAATACCGATGTGCTCCGACTTCCGGTACCTAGGGTCGCTTATCCAAGGGGATGGCGAAATAGACCGAGACGTAACGCACCGGATCAACTCGGGATGGATGAAATGGCGACAGGTCACTGGAACAACTTGCGACCCACGGATGCCCCTAAAGTTAAAGGGGAAAATCTACAAGTCCGTGATTAGACCTGTCGTACTGTATGGATCAGAATGTTGGGCTGTGAAAAAGATGGATGAAAAGAGATTGCATGTAGCAGAGATGAGAATGTTGAGAAGGATGTGTGGAGTGACGAGAATGGATAAAGTGAGAAATGAGTATATTAGAGGAAGTTTGAAAGTGGCGCCAGTGACAGAAAAGTTGAAAGGAAACCGTTTGTCCTGGTATGGTCATATGATGAGGAGGGATGAAACGCACGTTACTAAAAGAGTTATGAATATTAATGTGGATGGATGGAGAGGGAGGGGACGGCCAAAGAAAAGATGGATGGACTGTGTGAGGAGTGATATGAAAGAAAAGGGAGTCAGTGATAGCGTGACGGGGGACAGGACGGTATGGAAGAAGAAAACGTGTTGCGCCGACCCCAAGTAACATGGGACAAGGGCAGGAAGAAGAAGAAAAGGAATAGTTCGAGTGTTAGTTTTGAGAGTATTTTTTAAAACTTTAATTAAAGATGGAGAAATATGCTTACCGACCGAAGAAGGCGACTTTCATGTGATCTCGCTTGAGCACTTCACGTATGGCCTGCACCTTGGACACATAGGCCTCCACATTGGCCATGTCCTGGGGCGTGGCGATCCCATTTTCGCCCGTAACCGCTGCAACAGTAATACCAAGTTTTTAAACTTAGTTCAAAACTTGCGATCTTGTTCGAAAAAGGTTGTTAGAATGACAGTTACATCTGTCAGCGACTTGTGATTAGGTTGTTTATTAATAACATGTTAACGAATATGGACAATGGGTACATAAATAAAGGTAGCAAGGCGACAGTAACACAACGAAATTAATTAACTTTTAGATGTATTTCTCTCTACAGATAATCAATATATTTCTAACTACTTGTATCAACATTAAAATATGTGGAGTTATTACAAATACAGCACAAAGCGCCATCCGCGACGTTGTTGCCAATGACAACGGACAATGCATCAATCATTATCTAATATATAAAATTCTCGTGTCACAGTTTTCGTTGCCATACTCCTCCGAAACGGCTTGACCGATTTTGATGAAATTTTTTGTGCTTATCCGGTATCTATGAGAATCGGCCAACATCTGTTTTTCATCCCCCTAAATGTTAGGGGTAGTCCACCCCAAAATTTTTATTTTATTTTTTAGACAAATTTTTTAATTTCTATTTTTTTATGATACAACATACAAAAATACATACAATCCTCAATTTTCACCCTTTTATCACCAACCCCTAATTTTTAATAGCCATTTTAGTAATTTAATCACTTTTCGCGAGGGGGATCGCGAGAGACTAGGTAGGGTTGGTAGGGTTGGTATGGTTAGTAGGGTTGGTAGGGTTAGTAGGGTAGGTAGGGTAGGTAGGGTAGGTAGGGTAGGTAGGTAGCGTCTTTTTATGGCAAAACAAAGTTTGGCGGGTCAGCTAGTATTACAATAAAATTATGTATTTCTTATCATATAGGTGACTTATTTCTGATAATTCAGTACTTATCTACAGTCAGATCAGTCACCCTTGTATAAATACTACGTTTATGATTTACGAAATTACAACTGAAATTATTTGAACCTTCAAAGTTACTTTCATAACAACAAAAATGTTCATCATCCAAGTATTAAACTTCCGAAATCGTTTATTGCCTTAGAGCTTAATATATTTTTCATGCTTGGGGAACATAGGACTCAATGAAATGAAATGCATACTGGGCTGAGGAATCACTCAGCAGATAAAAAAAATACAGGTTGTATTAGGGTACTCGTACAGCGCAGCGTTCTGTTGCAAAAATGGAGTAGGGCTATTCGCCCTATATAGTTATGTCTCTTTTCCACACTGGAACAATAACGGCTTTAACACGTCATCGTAAGGCCCCTTGTCCGTAACATAAAACGGTTGGTTCCGCCTGGCGTCCGTTTATGCTGATGATTCAGTAACTCAGTACAAACACATTATACGTTGTTATGCAACTATGTAATATACAAACAAGTGGTAGTTTAGTTGGAAATACGCCAACACAACAATCAACTCTCAAAAATGAAATATCATGTTCCTAGATAAATTGACCGCATTTGTACACGTGGCGGATCTAATATTTTAGGGCAAGCGGCAAAACATGCCTAGTTTATAACTAGTTTCCGAGACAGTGCGATGAAGTACCGGCTCATATCATTATTTTGATAAGTTCTAAATAAATAAATATGTATAAAATCAAGAGCACTGTAAATAAAAATTTTAACAAAGACTTTGCAGTCTTGGTCTTCTGATCGATAGAAATTAAAAACGCATTCAAAATTTAACAGTTGTTTGCTTTCATCAAGTAGCGTTTAGTGTGTGGAGCTCATATTGAGTAAAGCCGTCATTCCACTAAGTTGTTACGAATTTGATAAGAAACACGAGAATCCATACTAATATTGTAAATATTAATTGACTCTGTCTGTCTGTCTGTAACCTTTTCACGCCTAAACCACTGAACGGATTTCAATGAAATTTGGCAAGAAGACAGATGGCATCCTGGGGAAGGACATAGGCTACTTTTTGCCAAAAAAAAAACAAAAATATGTAGGAGAGAGCCTGGTAGGGTAGTCGTACGTCAAATGCGTAAATCAATAATCGATATTGATTAATTTCATGTCAACAAACAGAATTTTCAAAATACATAGAATATATCAAACGTAAATATCAGCAGAGTATTGTTTACAATTAAAACAGTGTGTTGCAGACAAAATGCCACACTTTCTCAAGTGTATGATAAAGAGATTAAAGTATTATCAGGGATTAGGTGGTAAGTTCCAATACTATCCTATTGGCTATCACTGGTTGTGCCAAGTTTCAAGGTCAGACGGCATTTTCGCCATTAGACATACACTTGGACATCATACTTGAAAAGTCAAGGGTAAAAAGACAACTAACTGGGTCAAGGACTAATTTAATATGAACGCTATTATTTATGCCACGCTATTATTAATGACGAAGAATATAAAAGGCCGTATATTAATTATGGCACCGCTTATACTCGTATAGCAAACGCGCGCTAGTTTAAGGCGCATAGTACTCTAGAGTCCCATTAAATATTAAATGATTATGACCTTTATCCAAATAAGCCGTGCATTGGCACGCGACCTTAACAAGGTTCGTAGATCGATCGTAGATATAACATTCTACAGATAAAATAGATATGATTTGTCAAAAAGATTAGTTACTCTTACTACAGTATCGCTTATCATTTGCGAATATTTTATTTTTACGAGTATAATATTATGTCATTCACATTTTTAGGGCTCCATACCCGAGCCAAACGGAGCCCTATTGCTTTCATTAATGTGTCCGTCTGTCTGTCCTTCGTTTGTCACACGGGTTTTACAGCTCTTGTGTCCGTTTCTCTGTCTGTCGTCTGTCACATGTGTTTTACAGCCAAACGGTTAGAGCTACAGTGTTCAATTTTTCATAGTATAATCATGAATTGACCCAAAGCCATACAAATTGACAAAAAAATATTTTAAGGGGGGCTCCCATACAGCCAAAGGGGATGTGAAAATATTTTTAATCTTCCCCATCAAGTGGAGTACTGTTGTTTAGAGCGCGTGAGTAAATAAATACTAATGGCGCATCCACACATGCCCGGCGGCACGGACGGCGGCCAAACCGGCGGCCAGGCAGGCGGCATGGCCGGCGGCACATGCATCTTTTACCTGCGGCACGCGCGAAAATTGCAACCGCATCCGCAGGCCGCCGGTAAAGCCGGCGGCATAAGCGGCATAATGTGTGGATACACCATAACATATTTCGCTTTCAAAAAAATTGGAAATCAAAAGAATGAGAAGCCACTGAAGTCAGCTTTTTTTCTTAAATTTTGTTCCCTTTAATTTTTTAACATCCCATTGACCATTTTTTTTTTGAACTTGAAATTTGGTGATAATGTTTATTATTACATTTTATGTTTTACAAACAAATACCAATATATTGATAACAAAGTATTTTTTTAAATCCCTAATTTTTCCTTTTACAACCAACTTAATTTAGCAGTTTGATACGGAACCCTAAATGTCCGACACGCACTTGGCCAGTTTTTTTGTTATCTACATATAATATTTACTGGTACAACAGTAGTCTAGCTGGCTTTTAAATGTCAAAGTCAGACTTTGACTGTAGAATTTTGAAACATTTTATTTTTCTGGACACAACTTTACTGCCTAATTTATTAAGTTCTGGAAATCTGGAGTTCTGAAATTCTGGGACATGAAATGGGGTCTCCAACACATTTTTAAGTTAGTGTCTCCAAGTTTGGATGGTTTTGCCTTGTTTAACTTATAAAACTAATTGACTTTTGTCCTGCGGTGGGTCAGTATTTATATAAGAGAATTTTGCCTATTCCCAAGAGAAAAGGAGTAAGTTTACGGATTTAGTATGGACTACCACCCCCTTTATTAGGCAATGCTTATCATTGATGAAGATTCAACAAATTACAATAAGATATTACAGTAATCTGGTTAATTACGCAGACGACTTTCAGCACATTACAAACATACCAATACAATAAGTAACATCGTGTCTGTGTCAGTTGTACACCCACTACCTATTGCCAAACTGCTGACAATTAGCAAAAAGCAACAGTCTTCTTTCTATATTTTTAAGATATTTTATTGTAAAATATGCCTTGTATTGTAAACAACATTAGTACGTCCATTATTTATCAGTTTTCTTATTTTGTTCATTTTTAATTGTAAAAAATAGAGGCTCACCGGTATCAGGAACAGGGTCAAAGCTACCAGCGGTCAGGGCTCCAGAGAGCTCCTAAAAATACGAGCCGTGTCCAGCAGTGCTGTTTTCTGGATCAGGCCCTTGACCCAGCCGCCTAACGAGAGCCTCCTAAAGTGTTGGTCGTGGCGATTAAGCCATTGCCTGACACGACTATCGGTACAATGATCGCTGACTCCACATCCCACATTTTGACAACCTCGTGAGCCAAGTCAAGATAATTGACTGCTTATCTTTCTCGGCTTTCACGATGTTCCCGTGATGCGGGAAGGTAATGTCAACAATCATGGCACGCCTCTCAATTCTGTCCACCACCACAATATCAGGCTTATTGGCTACAATAGTCCTATCAGTTATGATGGACCGATCCCAGTACAAGGTTTATTGCCATTTTCGAGAACAGGGTCGGGGTCATACCTGTAATACGGTACCTCCGCCACAAGATTGTATTTCAGAGCAAGTTGTTGATGTATAATCCTGGCTACAAGGTTGTGCTTATGCAAGTTCTCTTCATTAGCTAGCAGAGAACAACCAGAGATAATGGGTGGATTGATTCACACGGGTGGTGACATACATGATAGATGTCAACCGTGCCATCCTTTACAATATATATTATTATTATAATCATATTATTTCCACAGAATTATATGCAGTGTCAGCAATAACAAGCTATTATGGCTGTTACAATAGCTTTTAAATGTAGTCTTACGTGCTAAAAAGAAACAAACAATGTTATTTGCTTACCATGCATGAAAGTGACAGCATCCTTGACATAATCATCAATCTCAACAAAAATATCATTGATCTTCTTCTTGGCCCTCACAAATATCTGTAGCGGCGAGTCCACATTTGACATGTTCACGCGGACAGCGCCATTGTTCAGCATTGCAACGTTGTGGGGCCCGTCGCCAGCCATCATTGATATCGTACGGTTAACATACGCAGCCATACGGGAAGGAAATATTCACGGTTGTCGTTAGGTGGACCTTATGCCGGACAAGCCAACAATATAGTCACTGTATCACTTCTACAGTTTTAACAATACATGCACGGTAAAACTGCAACAAAAACATAACAAGGCGTAAACAAGTGCAACGAAAAGAAAAAACATGGGACAGTGCTACATAGAATTGTAAAACAGCTTTCTGTACACAAAGCCTGGGAAAAACTAGAGAAAAGAAGCTTTAAACATTTACTTGTTGTGCCTATATCTACATTTATTAAGACAAGCAACTAAGCACTACTTGTTTATTAGACCATGGATAACTTTATTTTTCTTGTTCCACTAGCATTGAAATAAACAACTTATGTCAATAACTGTACAGAGTTTAGTTATAATTTGATCATCTAATAACCATTAGCAATAATTGGTGATGAGTCTGTTCCAAATTTTCAATTTAATCAGAAAAAATTGCATGATTGTGACATTAGATAAGCATTTTGTGTTTTAGTGCAGATCAGTTCTAGCATTGTCGTTGACAGCATGCAGCACAAGTTGATCGCAGCAAGCACTGGTGCTCGAGTATCAAGTAGCTACTCGTATTGAGGTTATGTTTGTGATCAAACTAACTAAAACAAACACATTTATGGACGAAACACTGCAAGTGAAAAAGAAGAAGTGCGAAAAAGCAAGACACCAATAAAAAACTATTAAATGCATGTAATTTGCACCTTATCATCTCGTTGCATCATCGCAATCGATGCACATCCCTGTAGTCCAAGCCGCGTGAAAATGTATACACACTTTAACGATCTTTAGAAATTTAAATAATTATGCACGAAATGATGAACGATGAGACGTAAAACAACTGACAGCCGCTAAATATAAGTCAAAATTGATTCATGATAAAATTCACAAATACAGCCCATCGTCTAAATAATAAACCTTTATATAGCGAGAGAATCAATATCACAACTCACCTATGTATCAAAGCATATTACTGGACATGTTACTCCTTATTTAAAATTATTTTCGGCAAATTTTTACCAATAATTTTTTTTCGTGAATTTATTTCCCTGTTTTCAATTTTCGATTTTTCTTGTCCTCTGACTTGTAGCGTTTCCTATTTCTTTTTCTTGGTATTTTATTTTTTCAGCCACCAATCAACTAGTTTAGTTAAAACATTATAACCAATGAAAAGCAAGTATGATTAAGCAAACGAAAGACGTTTAGTAATTGCTGCTTTGGTTCCAATAAATGATTTAAAAAGAAATATATTAGAAGAAGAGAGGACGTCTAATTTTTTTCTTATTTCCGAATTTACTATCGATCAGTTTGAATTGAAAACCAGACATGAACAATGCCGTAATGTAAAATTTTATCTTTATAAGTTTAATGATTTCAACCAAATTGTGCAGAAACGAGACGTGCAAACTAGTTTTTTCAAATACGTTTTATTATTTTCAGTGGCACTGTGTAAATAAAACGTTGGTATTTATTTTGATTTTTAAAACTATATAAAATCAACTTTATCTTTTGAAAAGATTTAAAATAAACTCGAAAAATATATTATTTTTCTTTAAAACTGATAAATTTTACAGTGAATGATTTCTTCACAAAAAAGTGCAACTAAACGTATGATTTTCTAAATGTCAAATTTTACAATGTATTTAGTAAGTCAATGGCGGATGAATGAAATGAGGAAGAAAGAAGCCGCTTGTCGAGGCGAACTCTCTTCAGTGCAGTTCAGTATTCATAAACAAAAATTTTGTTCTATCAAAGAGAGTTGTTTCAGATTTATTTTAATAAAAGCGCATCTTATTAAGAAGCAAAATGTCTCGTTCTGTCCGCGCAGAAACTAGGAATCGTGTTAAAGATGATATCAAAAGAGTCATGCAAGCTGTGGAAAAAGTTCGCCATTGGTAAGTTCGACATTCGTACTTGGGAAACATTTTCTGTAATTTTGTGAAAGTCTATGAAATAATACCGGCTCCATTTATAGGGAGAAAAAATGGGTAACAATTGGTGAAACGACTATGAAAATTTATAAATGGGTTCCGATATCTACGAACGAGCAAAAGAAAAAACACGCGGCTAAACGTGAGAATAAGGAGAACACATTGACGCCGAAGAAGGTGCACGACTCCTCCAACTCCAACTTCGGCATGGCTGAAGATTCCAACACATGTGAGCAAACAATATTCATTCATGACTATTAAAATAAAAGCAATACTCCAGATTTTATTGTTAAAAAAAAATATTGTACCTAATGGATTCACATTTTTAAGATGGTGGATATTCGTCTTTAAGCAAGTAGGTCAGGGTTTATTTCTCTTGTTATGAAATCTGCAGCATAACAGAACTTAAATTGGATTCTGTAAGTTTGAAATAAATTACATGGTTCTGTTTAAAAAACAAACATTTATTTAATTGAAATCTAAAACAAAATACAGCTGACCACAGCAAATAAAGTCTTTATTTTTTCAGGTTTTTCAACAGTGAGCGACTCCCAAGGGCCCACAGAATTCACCTCCACAGGAATGAATTTCTCTGAAGACTCAAACTCTCAAAGTAGTGGCACCACAACGCCTGCCAAACGGTTAAAAACTGATTGAGGCTTTCTCAACACGTAAAGTCTGCAACACTTAGGAGACTGTGCTTACAATGAACAAACATTGAGAACTTGTTGGTATGTGCTGTGAGTTGTTTTCATAAGTGTGCATTCAAGGAGTTAGTATCAATTCACCACTAATCGCTACAAAAGCGTTAGTGTTTTTAGTTTTATACTTTTAGACAAGTTATGACCATTTATTACAAGAATGTGTTCTTAATTAATTTTGGTCACTATGACCTGAAGTGATTTAATTTTATTTGAATTTAGTATTTTAATTTTACTTTGCTGGGTCAAGGTCTATCTATTGTAAATATAATTTTAGTTTCATAAAATGTGACTTAATTTTATAAATTCTAGCAATACAACTAAATTAATATTATTTGTTTTAAGTTTAAAATAAGGATTGATGTTTGCATAATGTGTTACTATTTATCACATAAAGTTGTACTTGCATGTTGAAGAGCATAAATAATTTTTGTACAACACTTTCTGATTCAGTACAAAACTCTGTAGTGGATTGTGAATAAACAATTCTGCTTATTACTGTTTAACTCTCACGCATAGGTGGATTTTCTTTCATTTCTGATAAAAAATTACATTTACTGCCGCACTCAAAGCCGTTAATGGTTACTTAAGGCGTTACTTAGTATTGATTTTTTTTTGTACTAAATCTATACTAAAGAGCGGTTTAAGTAACTGTAAAATGTTTCTGAGTGCGGTAGTTAGTTGTGCTGAATAAATTCTAAAAAGCCTAGATCAATTTTTTTCTCTCACAAATTACGAGAATATTGAAACTTATTATTAATAATTTATTGATAATAATTTGAGAATTTCCATCATGTAACTACTATGTTCAAACTGTATTTTCACCATTATTTTTTCGTAGTCATTAATTTTGCTGTGTGAGGTTGATGCCATTTATGTTTTAATTATTATTGTGTTTCTGTTCATAAATCACCAATAACTAGATAATAGAATTCTGAATGTTTAGTTTCTATTAAATAATGCGACAAATTATTGTAATTGTAAATTTAATGTATTATATATTAATGTAATATAATATGATAGTAAATAATAAGATAAAAATAAAGATATATAACTTATTAATTTAATCTTTCATCAGAATCCAGAGACATGATAGTAAGTGAGGAAGCCATTGATTCCACATCAGATGGGACAGACACATTATCTATTTCTTGTATGCCAATTATTTCAGTTATGAAGTGGCTGAAGTTAATGACCTGTAAAGAAAACGTTGCAATTAGTAAAGTCAAAAATAATAAAATGGTTTCTTATCTATAGGACCCTGTTCCTTGCCGAAAAACAACCTCAAATTCTATTCTATTCTATATTTTTTATGGCAAGCAAAGTTTATTCCAATTTCGTTTATTCTGCTAATGTCTAAAGTTAAAAGGAAGAGCAAAAATGTTTTATTAAAAATTTAGAAACATGAACTGTAGATATAAACGAAATACTTCAATTTAATACAGTTGACACTTGTTGGGTTATTAAGGGACTGAAACAAACAAAAATAAAAATACATAAATAGTATTATAATTGTTAACACATTAAAGATATGTTGTATGCCACATCCAAATAGGAGGTAATTTAAAGTTTTGTGAGACTCAATTTCATATTGTTGTGATGGATGAAAATCATCAGTGCCACAAGGAGTGGGAAGAATAAATCAGAAAAGAGGGGAAATTTATTGGGAGATTGATCTTAAATTTAGGAAGACGGCGGTACAAATCAAGTGAGGGGATGTTGTTTGAACATTAAAAAAAAATGTGATTCAAAGTACCCTCGCCTAAACCGCACTCGCAGGGCGAGGAGTCGCGTACACGGATTTTATGGAGGAAGACGGGGGTGCAGCAAAAACCTAATCGGATTCTACAAAGGACAGAAAAAGCAGTTTTGGAAACCTTTCTGAAACCAAAGAATTTGTATTTATGACCGGTTGGACATCATGGAAAAACTTGCCTAGAATAGGAAGCAAGGAAGCATTTCTTGGGCATAAATTCTTCGTTAAATACGCCTAGTGACCGTTCATTCGGACGGACACTTTCTTTTTTCTGCTAGAGATATTCCAATATTCCTGCCATAAACCCTGGAGATTCAATTTGGGAAGGGGCAGCAAGTCATAACTCAGGTGAGTATTATGTGAGAGATCAGCCGTTACAGATGAACACGCATCTTTAGCCTTATTTTCTTTCATCTTTCGTTACCCTTGATGCCACAATGACTAGGTATCCCAACTAACTGAACATCTCTTTGACTGCTAGCAATTTTTAAGATTAAAATCCTATGTAGTCAGAAGACTCTTTCGGACATTTAAATTGTAAGATAATTCTGGAGCTTTGGTAGTAAACAGCGGCAATAGTGTTTTCAATATCATTTAATTTTGAGGCGTCAGTAAAAAATAATTGAAACCCATCCCATCGCTCGCCCACCACCGCATTCAAGGCCGAATTCGCCGATGGAGATGTTTTTGATATGCCAATATCATAGAAGATTTTGGGGGTAAAACAAATAACTACATATGCGAAGTTAAAAAGGGGGAGTCTGGGATACTGGGAAATCAGACACGCTAAATTTTGCATAGTTCGGAAGGCTCTAAGGATTAAGGGAATTTCTTTGTTTCTACAAAAACTTGAGCTTCTGCATAAGGCATTAAGCTCATTCAATCTCGCTAAGAGGGGGTGGGAAACAACCTCACATAATGTGGTGCATGCAGTTCCTAAAATATTAATCGAGGTCTATCCTAGATTTAAGTCTGTTTGACCCAGAGATAATAATTTTGATCCCAATAGTTCCAAAGATGATAATATTGACCACCAATAGCCTCCAAGATGATAATGTTGATCCCAGTTACCAAAAGTCTCAAACATGCAAATTCTGGCCCCAATAGACCCGAAGAAGATAATGTTGACCCAATAGTCTCAAATATGATAACTTGACGCCCAATAGTCCCAACGATGATTATGTTGGCCACCAATAGTCTCAAAGATTATAATGTTGACCTTAGTAGTCTTTAAGGTACCTACTATACTATAATATTGTCGTTCAATTGTCCCAAAGATGATTATGTTGATCTCCAATAGTCCGAATGATGATAATGTAGTCAACATTATCAATATCATCATTGGGACTAACCTAATAATTTTGAAGATGATAGATAATATTGAAGCCCAAAAGTCTGAAATATTATTATAATAGTCCCAAATATATTATTTTGACCACAAATAGTTCCAATCCAGCATTCCAAAAGATGATAATGTTGACTCCAATAGACTCAAAGATAATAATGTTGATCCTCAATAGATTTACTAAATGATTGGGACGTGACAATTACCTCTGGTAAAAAAGAGAAGTCGTCTTCAGACATAAGTGCTCTATCTTCGAAGCTGTGGCCGGCGAGTATAGTCAGGAGGTACCAGCACAATTCGCGAGAGAAGAATTCTCCTGTAGAAAAATATAAGCGGTAGTTTGATACCAATGAAAGATTTTTTTGTATTCAAGGCCGTAGTATAAAGTGTCAACGCTATCCCGATTCCTGTATAGCTCCGTCCTTTCACAGAAGAAGCATGACAGTACCTACCTATTGACACGTCAGAATACTGACCCTGAGCTGTTCTTCCAGAGGTTGGGTATCTTTTACAGACATACGAATAACTTAACTTTTTAAATGGCATTATAGTCTTACCGTTGTTAGAAAGCATCTCGATGAAGTCCTCTCGTCTTATGAAGAATTCATCGTCTTGAGTATCAGGAACGTTAGCGAAGGTGCGGAAGGCGGCGCGCAGGCGCTTGAAGTTCTCGCCGAATACCGGCCGGTGGTTCAGATACAGCTTCACGAACTCCTCGAAGTCTATCTCGGTCACCGGCGTTTTCAGATATACCTTGTATTTCGCTTCGACTATCAGATTTTCAACCTGAAGATATTAGTGTTGGCGTTAACTTACCTATGTACAAATAGCTGCATTATTTGAGTATTCCTCACGCATTAGATGTTCTCTTAATTAATTGGCTTTCGATTTTGCGAATTAACGACGCGATTTCGTTGCGCGATGAATACTTAGAATTGTGTGTTTATCTATTCGAGCGACGAAATAGCACCGTTTGCTGATGCGAACGTAACCAATTAATTAATAATAATTGTCAAGAACTCTAGTGGGAAAATATTGGACCTAGCTATCAGTAACAATGAATGCTCCATTTTCCCTCCCACAGACTACTTACTGCAAATAGATAACTACCACCCACCATTCTGTCTATTGATACCATCTAAACACCACCATAAAAATAGGATTCAAAGGTTAGAAGAGGTTCAAATGTTATAAGGCACGAGAAGATAAATGAGGAATTGTGCGAAATCAACTGCGGAATGAGTTAATTGGTATGGAGCAATCCGTAGATATAGCAGTGAGTAGGTAAATTCTATGAAAATATTTTTGGTATAATTAAGTTTCATGTTCCACTCAAAGTCTCCGAGGTTTCCGGTATGGTTATCACCTTCCCTGATACATATTTATAAAAACAAAGCAAAGGCCTGGTTTAAATGGAAGATGTAGGTACGACAATCTCCGATTATGAAAAATTCTCTCTATACAGATCTAGATTACATACTGAATGCAAATCTTGCTAGAGCGCAGCGAGGGATTCAAAGTACATCGCCCGAGGGCAAAATAATTTGCTCTCGAGTCATATACTCTACTTGCATCCCCTCTATGAGAAAATAAATAAAGACTGTTTTATGTAATTAATGAATATATTTAATTAAAAAAAGACATGTGAATATAGGTAAAAACAATTACAAATTTATATTTTTAATTGATAGGTACACTAGCGCAATTTTGAAAAGTTATTGTCACTGTTTTATTTGGGATCGATATTGTTGAAAATTCATTTACATTTTGAGTATTAGTAATCTTAGTATCTGACTGGTGCTCAAGAATAGGTACAGAATCCTTTGATGTAGAAGGACGTGGCGACAATGGCATGGGCGAATTGTTTTTTGGTCTTAATTTAATATTTTCTACAATGCGGGTGCTAGTTTTTTCCTTATTTCGAATGGAATCTTCGATGTAACCTTCTGCTACAGAGCTGGATTTCCACCCTCCGTGCCGCTTTAAAACAGTAAGATCCGCTCCAGGATCTGCCAATAGTGTAGCGGACGTTCGGCGAAAACAATGCCCCGAATATAGCTGGTATAGCTTGCAATCGGGCAACTTCAAGTATGTAGCCATTTCTAGGGGCATTGAAGATACTCTATTTTTGCCTATAACCTGTTTAAAGCACATTCCATTTTGATGGCTAATAAAAAAAATATTAGATGTGAGGTATATGAGAAGGACGCAGGCTCTGATATTTTTCATTTTCTACTACTCGTTTGTACTGGCCACGAATGACCGATTAATTTCGTCGGTTAAATTCACTAAAAGTACTTAATTCATCTGAGTGTTTTTTGACATCATCGATTGTTATTTTTTAAGCTCGTTACTTCGATAAGCTCCATGTATGCCGATTATTAAATCCACCTGTAACAAAACTGAAAGGAAATCAGACAAGTAGGTACAATACGTAGGTACTTACACGTTTTAAAACACTGTTTATAGATTACAATGAAAAAACTAAAAGATACGTAGAATGGGGTTACATTGAGATCTGGGGCAACTTTGATGATAACTTTATTTTTTTAGGTTTTTAAAGCTAACTCAGTGAAAACGGAATGCATCTCAATTTTCTTTTTAAAATTTGCAACTCTGTCAAATGTCAGCCATGTTTGCATCAACCTCAGCGCAAGAATACGATTAATTGATGCAGAAAAAATATATTAAATTGTACAGTGTGAATTCAATAAAAATAAATTGTAAATTGGGGTTACTTTATATTGCTATGAAAAACAATGGGGTATCAAAGTAACCCCATTTTTATTTTAACGTTCATAGGCTCGTTTTTTTTTTATTTTATCCCAAACTATGGAAGAAATTTATTTTTTATTTTTGTTTATAAAATTTTTTGTAAAGTCGCCAACACTGCATTTATTTCATATTTTTCAAAATACAATTGAAGTAGTTATGTCAATTTTAATTTTAAAATTAATCAATTTAACCTCGTATTACCGGTACATACTTTTGTTGAGAGAAATTCCATAACAGGCGCGTCATTTAAAAAAAAATGGTTGCCTGTAAAGTCGGTTTTACGGGCTAAGATTTTACGTGACAACGTATTTTTCTCGGTAGAATATTTATTGATATGAATATAATTAAATTGTACTGATTTTACGTTCATCCGATCGATTTCCACCAGACCGATCATAGTTGAGTGGGAGAGAGACGCAAGGCATTCGGCGGGCCTCTCTCTCGTTCGGTGACTCATCGTAACGTTACCGAGCGTTACACTTTTTCATAAGTGCCTCCCAGCCACAACCTAATTTAAGACGTTGTCACGTCAAAAGTCTCAACGTTTTGATGAGAAAATACTTTAATTTCTTTTGTTTGTGTCCTTCGGATAGTCTCTTCAGAAAAGCTACTAATTTTGAGTAGCTATCAATTTTAATATTTTTATAGGTATTTACTGTAGATTTAAGCATTGAGTTTATACTCCAAAGGTTAGAAGGTAGCTTAATTGCTTGGCCAATTCATGAAAATAGGCCAAAAACACATTTTCCGAAAATGTTTTCGCTCCTTTTCTGTTAATCCATAGAATGAAATTATCATAGGCCCTTAAATTTTCGCCCGGGATTTCATGGGTAACGACGTTGTTAGTTTATATAGTTATTGTTTCAGGAGTTAAGGCATTGTCACTTTCATCGACGTAGAACTCATTATTTTTGCAAAATACAATAAAATATGTACTGATCAGTTCTTGTAAAACAGAGACTTAATTCGCGCGCCTTTGTTTTTTTTTTGTTTTATTAAGCGCGTATCTTTTCTAGAAGAAAAGCGCTCGTTCGTCTTAGTTCTTCGCATTTAGATTCTATGTGGCCAACTTGACTTAACGGATCTTTCATTATTTTTTCTCGTTTTTACTTAAATTATAAGCGCCGGTCCCGGGTCCCCGCGCCGTGCAGCCATCACGTACCAGCCAGTAATTCATACAATTTGCGTTCGATTTCTATGAATGATATAAGTTCTAAATTCAAACCTCATTTCCGCCCGCTAAAAAGTTCCTATCGGAAAAGAGCTATTTTGCTCCCACAAACCTATATACACAAAGCGACAGTTTTCGAATGGGATGAAAAATAATTTTGGACATACGTAGCTAATCGGAAATCCACTGGCATACCTTCTAATATGAAATACAAGGACAGAACCACCAATGACCCCGAAGAAATTTGTAACTTTTTTTTAGACCTCTTTCAGTTTATGAACAATTATCCGGACAAGATATTGAGTGCTCTCAATTCTTCAGACTCAACAAAAGATCCAAGTCCTGACGGTGTCCCAGTCGCTTTTCTGAAGGCTACCGCAAAGAATATTTGCGCTCCTATACATATTCTCTTTAATAAATCACTGGCACAGGGCATTTTCCCCGAAGTATGGAAGAGCGCGAATATAACTCCAGTTTATAAATCTGGGTCTAAGCAGGATGTTGACAACTATCGCCCAATATATCCATTACTCTACCGAAGCTTTTTGACAGATTAATCCATGATGTAGTGTATCCTGTCCTTCATCATGCTATAATTCAGCAATAACACGATTCTTAAAGAAATTTGGTGACGTTTATGGACTATTTGTTCAACAATATGGATTCTCGCGTTCAGGTGGACGCCGTTTATGCTGACTTTCGAAAGGCATTCAACAAGTTTGATCATGAGTTGACCTTGAAAAAAAAAAAAATGGAAAAAAAGCACATTTGGTGGCATTATTTTATAATTATTTTCCCTTCAAAATAAATAAATAAATTAGGACAGCGCCTTAAGGGCCTACATCCGCTTTAGTGCCGTAAAACGATAAATTTCTAAAGCATACTTCACAGTAACGGCTAGGGTAAAAGGTTTGAAAAAAATATATATTTATTATTGTTTCATGTACATTATTTTTTAAACATGGTTTTTTCGTATAACAAATAGTTTTGCTTTAAAAAAATAATTAGCAAAACAATATTTTACGCAACTTTTGGATACTCCTGCGAAACGAATTGGATGTTAAGTTAAATATTTTTACACAGAAAAATTGGTGGCTGGAATTTCTTCATAACTGAAATAACTATAAATCCAATAATATTTTGCATACAAAACTGTTCAAAAGGAGGTTCAATATTGATATTCTGGCTCCGAGCGGGCGCACGGCCACTACTTAGGTACTGCGTTAACATTGGGGCGTATATATCGCCTTAAAATACTATTGTTTAACCAGTTTATGACGTCGCCCGCAGGTACTTACCTAATTATTAAAAAATTAGTACCTAATAGTAAAGTTATTTCGAGGCTGGCCTTAAATTAAAAAAGTCGTAAGATATAACAAAGCTTTAGATGTAGGGCCGACGTGCCGCAACCAGTGTGGTCGGGCAACTTATGACTTCAAAATTCCTCACCTCATATTCCGACGGGAAGAATCCCAAAGCCCTCATCAGATCAGGCAGCGAATCTATCGGTATGTAATCCTTGACCTGCCTCCTGGCTGGGGAGAAGGTCCCTTGGCAGAGGATCTGGATGTAGTAGAACAGGTCGCGTATTTCCTGGAATAGCCAGCCGGGGCGTCCATCTTCCACGAGGCAGTAGTAAGGATCCAGTTCGATTCCACCACGTTTCGCTGTTGTTTCTACAGATCTGGGGATTACATCGCAGATAAAAGAATATTTTTGACGATTTCGTATGGAAGACATCTCCGATTTCTGAATAGTGTATTATAAGCTGAGTATTTATCAAACTACTTTAGCCTGAAAATCTGTGGAACTTTAGGCATTAAAGTAAATAGGGTTTGGCACGTTCTTAACTCTAAATATTAGGTACCTACACCTACCTAAACACGTACTTTCTAATGACTGGCTGGATAATTATCAATAATCTTACAATGGGTCCAGAGTTCATTGTAAACACTCTTTTCCCTAGTTGTAACGCAAAGTGTTTAGATAAGTGTTTTCATATACAATTGAAGTTAATAAAATACTATACTTCATAAAAGATAGCTTGATCTCTGCGACAACTGTCAGTAACAATAGCGCTTGACAGGCTAACAATAACGTTTATGTCAGTTTGATATATTTCGCAGAGACCAAGCTATCTTTTAAGAAGAATAGTTTTTTTTTTTATTCATTCCGAAATTAAAAAATACTAGGTACCTACCTAGAATTAAAATGAATATACAAACAGATATGTAGAGGTACCTAATGTCTGGAACCACTTCACTATTTGAGAAAATCTTTCACCATTTGAAAGGTATAATATTCCGGATGGTTATAAGCATGTTATAAGCTATAAATTATTATGGCACAGGCAAAGCTGGGGCGGGTCACTAGTTACGAAATAAACTACAGTATGCTAAGTAAGACCCTAAGGAAGTAAGCATAGTATAAGTTCTTTAACGAGAGAAATGTTACACACTTGTATTGAACTTCCCATTGCGAGAGAATGGTGTCTTTCGCACCAATTGTGAACAGAATCCCAAGGTCTTCGCGGAAATACATTTGTAAAACCTGAAAATTACATTTGTTTGTTGTAATATAGGCATAAACGGTGAAGGAAAACATCGTGAGGAAACCTAGATGTCCTAGAACCAAACATTCGAAGACATGTGACATCCACCAATCCGCACAGGACCCTCGTGGTGGATTAAAGCCCATTCCCTCTCATAACATGAAAGTAGAGGTTGGCTGAACGGTTCCAGTTTATATATTATTTAATAATGATACAACACAGATTCGTGTTGTTTCCAAAGCAGTTAAATAAGAGAACAAAATGAGAACTCCTTCAGGAAGGTACTACCGTACCAAAATCCAGATCCAACGGATTATTGCTCCTTAGAAAGGAATAAAGTGAACTTTTAGTAGCAAGTATTGTCCGTAGGGAACATATGAAAATTACGAATAATGTAAGAAGTTCCACCAACTCGCAAACCAAAAGACTTCTTCTCTTTAAGTACCTAAAGGCAGTTAAATAAAAACCTGTAGCTACCTTAGTTGGATGTGCCAGCAGACCAACTTGCTTCCAGGGATTACCGTCGAGAGGCATCTTCTGCAAGCCGACGACATCCTTGCAAGCAAACAGAAGGTACTTGTTGGTCTGCTCGTTCTCCTTCCTGGTGATGAGCTGCATCTTGCAGACAGGGTAATCGTAGCGAGGACCCAGCACTGTCGCCAGGGTCATGGCAGTTGTATAGTTCACTATCTTGTACTTGAACTGTGGAGATTTAAGGGAGATGGTATAGGCGTCAAGCAAAACAATGACCTAAAATTATTTTTTTCACTTCACGCAAAGATTTTACAAGAGCAAAGTTTCACATTGTGTTGAAGTTATAATTTAAATATAGTTAGCGAAATATGCTGTTGTGTTGTGGTGCACAGTTCTAGGCTGCCTGTCCACTTCCGACTTAAAAATCAAACCGACTTCCAAAACAAAACACTACAAAGCGAAAAATAACTTCTTTTCCAATGTCGGTGTCTTTGGTACCTATTGTTTGCCGTTTTTAGACACCGATTTTGAACACCGAATCATCATGAGATTAACTTTGGCTATAAATGATTTTCATAGTAATTGGAGGTGCCTACCAAAACTAAAAAGAGATTAATAAAAACTTTTTAACAAAAAATTCAAACCGACTTCCAAAACAAAACACTACAAAGCGAAAAATAACTTTCTTTTCCGAAGTCGGTGTCTTTGATACCTATTGTTTGCCGTTTTTCGACATCGATTTTGATTTTACCAAAGTCGGTTAATTATTCCTGATACATCTAATATATCTTATACCCGTGACATACTTAGAATTAAGGAGTTTCAGTGGCCATCTGTGGTCTTTTTCATCAGTTCCACTTCACCAAATGATACTATCTGAGTGCAAATGATTGCATTAATGATGAAAATACCAAAATTGCTATAGTTTGCATTTAATATTTGAGCAGTTCCCTCGATTTCTCCAGGATCCCATCATCAGATCCTGACCTGATGACCACGGGACCACCTGGGAAATAAACCCTTTCAAACAAAAGAAGAATTTTCCAAATCGTTCCAGGCGCCTTTGAGTAATCGGGGAAAATACATTTTAAAAGAATTACGAAGAATTGAGAATCTCCTCTTTTTTTTTGAAGTCGGTTAAAAATACCCACAAATAAAAATCAAGTTACCTCATCATTAGCTATAAGTATTGTCGGCAACTTAGTTCGACATTCTTCAGGCAAGTTGTCTGGCATGGGCCACACGATGGAGGTCAGTGGCACCGCAGTTTGGTCGACCCGGTCCAGGCTGGCGATCTCGAGGATCCCATCTCCGCTGGCCCCGATGTCGTACTCCACCATACACCGGTCCATGCCCAGGGACACCAGCTGGTAATCACCGCTGAGGGACTTGGTAGGCAGGAAGTTAATGGAGGTAATCTCCTTGTAGTGCGAACGGTGTTTACCGATAAACAGCCATTGGAATGAGGTACAGTTGTATTTATAAACGCAAACGGTTCTGTCTTCATCCTGCATTTAGAGATTTTTAAGTTTAGCTGTAAGTACGGACTGTTTGTCTATTATCTATGTGATCTATGTTCATTAAATTAAAAACTATATTATGCTTGGATTGTATACTGATATATTTTCAAACAAATATAAACCTTACTGTCTAAAAAATAGGGTAGATATACTTATGAAACGCTAACTTAGCGAAGTAAATTAAAATTGCTAGCTAACTTACAGCAGTAGCCATGTTCTTGGAGTCCTCACTGTAGCTTATGTATTTGATCTGGCCCGCGCAGTCAGCGAAAGGTTTAGGGGTGAGGATCTCGATTGTCGTGGGGTCCAAGAACAGGACCTGGCCCGTGTTCAGACCGCAAGCGAGGTGCAAACCTACGACCAATTTTGTTTACAGCTGAATTAATAGAATAGTCACACACACAATTTTTTGGATAGGTATATAATATTGCAGAACTTTTTTGCTGCTACTAAAGTGCTACGTTCTACCTAGGTTTCTGAGTTTTCCCATTTTTCCAGAAGCAGTTCGGAGTCTGGATTAGTGCCCCTGTGCCCAGTTGGCGGCGATGTATTACGTGATAAGATATATTTATTTGCCCAAACATGTGTAAACATACAACAAGTCGTTACACTTGCATGCAGGATGACAAAAAAAAAACAGAAAGGTTCAGCAAATATTATGAAAAATAAAATTAATGATAATAAATTATTACCCCAATGAATTTAAATAGTATATTATGCGACTATTGAATAAAGGCCGGATTTAAAGCGAAGGCCATAGATGAATCACGACCGTAGGGAGTGATTCATGATGATTGAATCACGAGCATAGCGAGTGATTCAAGTGTTAGAATCCTGAGCGACGCGAGTGATTCATGGTCCTCGATATAAATCCGTTTTATTCAAGAGTTGCATAATATATTTTATACCATGACTACGAGAAAAAGATTACATACATTACATTACTTACTACTACCGCGTTACCCAGTTACTGGGTTGTGAAGGTCAGATAGGCAGTCGCTACACGTAAAACACTAGTGCACAGCTGAATCCGGTAAGACTGGAAGCCGACCCCAATATAGTTGGGAAAAGGCTAGGCAGATTGGTTGACTACGAGAAAAAGAAAGATTTAAGCAAAAAAACACAAGGAATAATAAATAAATAAATGGTTTATTACCTTCAAAATTTACAAAATAATTAGAAATCTCAGGGTTTCACATTTTTTGTAAATTGAAGCTGAGCTAGTTAACAGCACCTGTGTTTCAGGGGCCAATGACCACCTCCGTTACGTTACATAATTATAATTAATTAAACACCAATGCAATTAATATTAGAATAAAAATCCAAATAAGTATTCACTAAACATCCTCGGCCAAAATCAAAATCATTATTAAAATCCTAAATATAAACAAACTCTATATTAAATCGAAGAAGGAGTTTGGAAGTCGAATATTCTTTGCACAAGAAGTTTGTGTCGAGTATTTTATGCGCAAGGAGGCAAGGAGGTTGTTTAGTATTGAGATGGAGGTCGAATATATATTGGTGTGTTCTAAATTCAAACACCAAAACAGTGATTAAAAGTGCTTTTTATTCACTGTTTTCAGTGAATAAAATAAGCTTTTTAGAGGTGGAATGGTATAAAATAAAATAATTCGAAATATCAAAAGTAAAAAAAAAACGACATAGTAACAATATCAAAAATATCAAGCAAGCGTCAAATCTATGTAAAAATAATTCCAAATGTCAACAGTAAAAGAAAAATAAATATTAACATTAACAAAAATATTAAGCAAAAGTCAAATCTATATAAATATAATTTCAAATGTCAACATAAAAAATAAATAATAACAATGTCAAAACGGCCATTCGCCGATTAGCAAGTTTAACGTGTCCGGGCTTGCATAGTCATATCAATTTTCTTCAATAATGCATATATTTTTATATGTTAGCATTCGTATTTAGCTGTAAACAAGAATATTGGCTTCTGTTTTAAGTAGTGAAGACTAAAAAAAAATATCCTCTGTTCAAAGAACCTCTATTCTCTAATTACCGTGGCGTGTCCGCTCACCAACTTAATGTTAAAACCTGCTTGTAATTTTTATAACGAACAGATTTACTTTGATCCATTTAACGATTTAAACGATATTAAGCAACGTGTATCGCATAACAAAATATCGGCTAATAGAACCAGTCTGTAAATAATTATCATTAAGTAACCGCGTGTCCAATCGAAAGTTATAATTGCCGTGACATTTTCTGTTCTCGGGTGCTCACCCCTAAATAACAGTATTTGGCACATCACTACCGTACGCGTCCCGTCTGACACACTGAAGGTGCCGCAGCCTATCAGCAGTTGCATGTCTCTAAAGTTAATGTACCACCAATGAAGCACGTGAGCACTAAATTACCGTAGCCTTGGTTAAAAACTTTTCTAATTACCGTTGTACTTATTTTAATACTTGATTTTTTTAAGTTAGACCATATTTGCATACTGTGTTGGATTCCGAAACTTTAAGAAAAATCTATCGTTTTCTAATTACCTTATACTTATTATCATGAGTTTATATTTACCGTTGTATGAAAAATTAAAACTGTTTGTTTGGCCCTGACTTTACCCCTAAATCTGGCCTTTCTAAAGAACATCACTAATAAGATCTGTGTATCATCATCATTTCAGCCGAAAGACGTCCATAGCTGGACATAGGCATCTCCCAAGCGTCACTACACTGATCTGTGTATAATGTATTGGATGAGGTGTGTGATATTACAAAACAAATCACCTGAAGGCGAGTACATCAGGCAGCTGACAGACAGTTCCGGCACCAAGTACTCATTCTTACAGTTAATGGAGTCGTAGTCCGGGGGAATCACCGTGGTGTACTGGCTGCGCAGGTCCAGCCTCTTGATCAGGTTGTGCTGCTTGAAGTTGAACAGCTCCACCACGCCGTTCTTGTAGCCCACGCACATCAGGAGCCTACGGATTGTGTCATGGTGAGTAGTTTTCTCCAAATAGAGGTGTCGAAATTAAGTTGCGCTTGTACATAATTTAAGGTTATTGATATCGAGGATACTTAGTTCGCACTAAGCCCACAACGCGATCCAGTGTGTCTCACACTGTATCGCGTTAACGTAAACGTCAATCTGTATTGAATCTGGATAAGCGCCGTCTGGTGACGGTAAGAACAGAAAGTGCTTTTTTGGAGATATTGATAAAGGAGATCGTTAACGCGAGTGAGCACGTATAAAAACGCGGAATAAGCCCACTGGGGTTAGATAGTTTGTTACAGACGTGTGCTTACGATGTCCCTAGAGAAGAAAATAAATAGATTTCCTGTTACGTCATCTCTTGCCAAGAAAGTGAAAACCTAAAGATAACATTGAACAATTTGTTTAACATTTTCATCAACCTATAGCAGTAGTGGACTTCTACATAAGGCTCTGGAATCGTACGCCATTATCCCTCGCTATATCATTTGACGTAAATGACTCCGAATAGAAGTTGGAATATTTGGTTTACAGGGACAAACTCGAACGTGAAACCCGCATTGGGAGTTTAAAAATTAAATAACGAAGAGGTCTTACTTCTCCGGGTGTACGGCGAAGGATTTGACGCAAAACCTCTTGTTGTCTATAATCGTCTTGTACTTCTCGGTGACAAAGTCCACAAAGCCCACACCCTGGTTATACGTACCTGTTGACGTTGGAAGAGAGGAAAGCGGTTAGCTCGACTTATATATAAGATTCACAATTATTTTTACAACCACAAACTACCTTATGTAATTCAAAAGAAAAAGTGTCACTCTAAAACTTTTTATATATGTACTAGCTGACCCCCGGGAGTTATTGGCTACTTACCTACCTACACTACCCTACCTACCCTACCCTACCTACCCTACCCTACCTACCCTACCCTACCTACCCTACCCTACCTACCCTACCCTACCTACCCTACCCTACCTACCCTAACCTACCTACCCTACCCTACCTACCCTACCCTGCCTACCCTACCCTACCTACCCTACCCTACCTACCCTACCCTACCTACCCTACCCTACCTACCCTACCCTAACTACCCTGCCCTACCTACCCTACCCTACCTACCCTACCCTACCTACCCTACCCTACCTACCCTACCTACCCTACCTACCCTACCCTACCTACCCTACCCTACCTACCCTACCCTACCTACCCTACCCTACCTACCCTACCCTACCTACCCAACCCTACCTACCCTACCCTACCTACCCTACCCTACCTACCCTACCCTACCTACCCTACCCTACCTACCCTACCCTACCTACCCCACCCTACCTACCCTACCCTACCTACCCTACCCTACCTACCCTACCCTACCTACCCTACCCTACCTACCCTACCCTACCTACCCTACCCTACCTACCCTACCCTACCTACCCTACCCTACCTACCCTACCCTACCTACCCTACCCTACCTACCCTACCCTACCTACCCTACACTACCTACCCTACCCTACCTACCCTACCCTACCTACCCTACCCTACCTACCCTACCCTACCTACCCTACCCTACCTACCCTACCCTACCTACCCTACCCTACCTACCCTACCCTACCTACCCTACCCTACCTACCCTACCCTACCTACCCTACCCTACCTACCCTACCTACCCTACCCTACCTACCCTACCCTACCTACCCTACCCTACCTACCCTACCCTACCTACCCTACCCTACCTACCCTACCCTACCTACCCTACCCTACCTACCCTACCCTACCTACCCTACCCTACCTACCCTATCCTACCTACCCTACCCTACCTACCCTACCCTACCTACCCTACCCTACCTACCCTACCCTACCTACTCTACCCTACCTACCCTACCTACTACCCTAGGGGTATGAAAAATAGATAGTAGCCGATTCTCAGACCTTCTGAATATGCATATAAAATTTGGTAAAAATCAGTAAAGCCGTTTCGGAGGAGTACGGTAACTGACATTGTGACACGAGAATTTTATATATAAGATATATAAAGGGAAAGGTCATTCACTCACTCATCACGAAATATCGAAAACCACTTAAAATTTGGTAAAAATCAGTAAAGCCGTTTCGGAGGAGTACGGTAACTAACATTGTGACACGAGAATTTTATATATAAGATATATAAAGGGAAAGGTCATTCACTCACTCATCACGAAATATCGAAAACCACTTGACGTATAAAAATTTGGCAGGGAGGTTTCTCAAGTGACGTAAGTGCGCACTAAGAAAGGATTAGTGGAAATTCCACCCGTAAGGAGGTTGAAAGTTTGAATGAAATTTCTACAGTTTGTAAATTTGATACGTGAAATTTTATATTTAAGCTCTTGATTGATAAACAGAATTCATGTATTTATTGGTTTTTGGAAATTCCACAAGTAAGGGGGTTGAAAGATTGTATGAAATTTCTATAGTTTGTAAGTTGGACACATGAAATTTCAGATTTACGCTCTTAGTTGATAAAAAGTATTCATGTATTTATTGGTTTTTGGAAATTCCAACCCTAAAGGAGTAAAGAAAGGGTTGAAAGTTTGTATGAAAATTTTATAGTTTGTAAGTTGGACACATAAAATTTTAGATTTAGGTACGCTCTTAGAAGAGAAAAAAAATTATATATTCATTGGTTTTTGGAAATTCTACCCCTAAGGGGATAAAATAGGGGTTGAAAATTTATGTGAAATTTCTTCGGTTTGGAAGGAAAAACATCCGAATTTTTTGGGTTACGCACTTTGTTAATGAAAACCAATGAGTTTTTTTTTTTATTACGGAAATTCTACCCGTAAGGGAGTAAAAGGGGGTTAAAAGTATGTGTAAATTTTCTTCAGTTTGTAAGTTGGACGCCTGAACTTTTAGATTTTTGCTCTTGGTTACTAAAAAAAAACCGGCTAAGTGCGAGTCGGACTCGCACATGAAGGGTTCTGTTCCATTATCGCAAAAAAGGCAAAAAAACACGTTTGTTGTATGGGAGCCCCACTTAACCATTTATCTTATTCTGTTTTTAGTATTTGTTGTTATAGCGGCAACAGAAATACGTCATCTGTGAAACATTTAACTGTCTAGCTATCACAGTTCATGAGATACAGCCTAGTGACAGACAGACAGACGGATCGCGGAGTCTTAGTAATAGGGTCCCGTTTTTACCCTTTGGGTACAGAAACCTAAAAAATCATGTATTTATTGATTTTTGGAAATTGCACCCCACAGGTAAAACGCGGTTGAAAGTTTGTGTGAAATTTATACGCTTTTAAGGTTTTATAAAAAGATTTGGTTAATAAAAAGAATTCATGTACTTAAGTATTGGTTTTTGGAAATTCTAGCCCTAAGTAGATGAAAAGGGAGAAATTTGTTGAAACTTGGCATAAATAGTAACCTTAGTAAATAGTAAAGGTTTTTATTATTAGTTTTTCAAAACTAGGAAGTGTTAATGATTTTTGAAGTATTTTACTGTACAGGGCTTGTTTTCATGATGTAGGGGAGCACTAGCGCGAGGGAGACGCAACGGAGACGCCCTCACACCCCTAGAAAAAAAATCTGTGAGATAAAATACGGATCACGCGAACGAAGTCGCGGGCGAAGTGCTAGTGGTACATATAACATCCACTAAGGGCGGTGTCGTAGCATCCAAAGCGCTGCATAACAAAGAGAGGCGTTGTAGCAAGCAACTAGGGCGTAGCATGGAGATGCATTGTAGTAAGGACATGCGGCGTAGCAAGCAGCTACGGTGTAGCTTAGAGGTACGTTGTAGCAAGGATATGCAGCGTAGCAAGCAGCTACGGCGTAGCATATTGGAGGTGCGTTGTAGCAAGGACATGCGATGTAGCAAGATGCTTTGGCGTAGCATGGAGGTGAGTTGTAGCACAATAATATAAGACTCATCCCATAAAAAGAAACCGTGCCGACGTAACTAGCGTTTTTCGTCTTATTAAGATGATTATTGTTATAAGTATTTCTATCGTTCGGTTACGTTCCACGGCTATAGATGGTGATAGCAGTGACTTGCAAATAAAAGGGTTTTCTCGGTTCGTGACTATTTGTTTCTTTTAATAAAGTGACGATTTATTTTATAGTATTTTTTGCACGTTTTTACAGTTTCATTGTGCCAAAATTGTTACAATACAAATTTTAAAAAGCGAGCGGCATGCCTCAGAAATTTAAAACCGCGCCATCTATTGGAATCAATTTTAAATGATGCGTTCAAATAATCTTTGAAATGTGAATTAAGAGCCCAATATTTCATAATTTTGTGCTTAGGAGAATTGATTAAAAAAAACATACAATTTTTATTGTCAATTCTAGACAATTTTAATTTTACACAATTCAATAACAAATCGATGGATATCGCGCCATCTAGTGACATTTATTTGAGCAAAATTTTGGTTTAATTAGCGCGGGGTCCCAACCCCGTGGTTGTAGCAAGGATATGCAGCTTAGCAAGCAGTTACGGTGTAATATGGAGGTGCGTTGTAGCAAGGACATGCAGCGTAACAAGTAGCTATGGCCTAACCTGGAGATGCGTTGTAGCAAGGACATACGGCCGCGGCGCAGCAAGCTGCTACGACGTAGCAATTTAGCAAGGACATGCGGCGTAGCTAGCAGCTACGGCGTAGCACGGGGAGGTGATGTAGCAAGGATATGCAGCGTAGCATGGAGGTGCATTGTAAAAAAGACATAAGGCCTAGCAAGCAGCTACAGCATAGCATGGAGATGTGTTATAGCAAGGATATGCGGTGTAGCATATGCTACAGCGCAGCACTGTGATGCGTTGTGTAGCAAGGACATGTAGTGTAGCAACCTGCTACGGCGTAGCGCGGTGATTGTTGTAGCAAGGACATGCGGTGTAGCTAGCTACTACAGCGTAGCACGGTAATGCGTTATAGCACAAAGTAGGTACGTAAGCCGCGGCGCGTCGAGAGGGCATTACGGACAAAGCGTCATTTTGCACACACACATTGAGATTTTACAAGGAATCTTGGGCAATATTGGACCGAGCTCAGTCGCAGCTGTCACTGTAATAAGAATAATTTATTAAAAGTAAGTACGTTCACAAAAATGTACATTAGGTGCAATAGTATAAATAGTGCTTATATGTAAACTATGACTAAAATATTTTATTACAACTGCAAGATTTATACAAGAATTTCTATTTTTGTTAGGAACCTGCCCGATTTATGTTCTTTCAAACTTGTGTTTCTCGCCATAACTTTACATAAAGCAATATTGGGTCAGTTAATTATTAAATAATATTAGTCTATTTATTTATTATTTATTATATACTTTATTGTATACCATAAATAACATTTACAAAGGAAACTTAAAACCAAAAATACATACAATGGGCGGCCTTATCGCATTCCGCGATCTCTTCCAGGCAACCAGGCATGGACAATAATTACTGGACACGAAGTGGGGCTGTTAATGGTGTGACAATAACAGTGTCTATTTACAAACTTAAAAATATATATACCAAACACACATATATATATGTACCAAACACAAAAAAAGAAACAAAAAATAGAAGTAAATTAAATATAGTAAGTAGATTTTGTTAGGCAAACTTGAAAAATACGGTATCAGGGAAAATATACTTAAACTGTTAGAATCCTATTTGGTAAATAGAAAACAATATGTAGAAATCACACAAATTTGTACTAATGATGGTTACGAGAAGAAATATCGATCTAAATGTAGGACAGCAAAATACGGCGTACCTCAGGGCAGCGTCCTGGGACCTCCCCTCTTCTTGCTGTACATTAATGACCTTCCTGGACACATAAACCATCCTATGGTACTATTTGCTGACGACAGCACAGTAGTAGTTAAATGTGACGATCCTACGACTTATGAAAATGAAATAAATATGACATTAAATACAATTATATCATGGTTTGACAAAAATAATCTTATTATAAATTTAGAAAAGACTAAAATTATGCATTTTCACCAGAGAGTTCCGAGTAAAATACCTGACATTCATTATTTAGGGACTCAAATAGAGTCAACTACCGTCACCAAATTCCTTGGTATCTTAATAGACAAAAATTTGACCTGGAGACCCCAGACAGACGAAATCTGTAAAAAAATTTGTAAATTCGCATATGTTCTTTACAAACTATCTAAGACTGTCAGCCTGGAATCGGTACTAATGGCATATCACGGTTATGTTGCATCAACACTTAGGTATGGCGTAATGTATTGGGGTAACTCAGTCGATAGAGAACCTGTATTTAGAGCTCAAAAAAAATGTATCGGAGCTATGTGTGGCCTAAATAGCACGGACAGTTGTCAACCGTTCTTTAAAAGCCTAAACATTCTTACTCTACCATCATTGTACATCTATGAAACGAATGTATTTGTCAAAACACACATCTTGCAATACAAAATAGCTTCCAAAAGCTACTATAGAAAGTTACGCGACAAAAATAAGTTAGAGCTCGAAATAATACATGGCAGAACAGCATTAATGAATAAAAGTACTTTTTGTATGGCCACAAAAATATTTAATAAGCTGCCTGAGACATTAAAGTCATTAAATCTGGACAAATTCAAAAGTGTACTTAAGAAAATTTTAATCGATAAATGTTACTACTCAATAAAGGACTATTTGGATGACAGTACTATAATCCCTCCTTCAGATTAAACATTAGGTCAACATATATATATTTTTTTTTTTTTTTTTTTGACATGCCTGAATTTATTGCATATTTACCTAATTGACATCACACTATAAGTTTTTACTGTTGACATTCTGGATATTTCATTAATTTTGTACTAGTTTATTAATTAATTGACATTATCTAATATTTTTTTTTTTTTTTTTGACATTTATATTTGTTTTTGTATTTCTTGGTTTTTTTTTTTTTTTTGTGGACATTCTGAAAGTATTTAATTGATTTATTTTGACATTCTTGTATTGATTTGATTCTGACATTAGCCTATTTTTATTTTTATATTTTTTGTAATTTCTGAGATGTTTCACTATTTTGGTTTTGACATTGCAGTTTTCACTGAAAATTAATTAATTGTCATGAAAATAATAACAATATTGATTTATTCAACACTAATTCTTAACATAATTTTGATATAATATTGTGAAATTAATGATAAAACATTTGTACGCCTAATGGCAAAGCATAGAGAACTTACAAAACTGTAACATCTCACACACCTGTGTATCTGTAACCTATGTTTACAAATAAAGAATCTGAATCTGAATCTGAATCTAGATATGAGGCTATATCATAATCAAACAAAAATTTCTAGAAGTTTTTCTGTGCCGCTGTAGTTGAGTGTCTCTAAATAATCTGATAAGGTAAAGCAAAATTTTTTATAATAGGTAGGGGAAAAAGTTTCTTCGCATTTTTTAAGAAAATTCAAAACATTATTTAACATAGTTTATTTACATTTAACTAAAGTATATAGGTACCATTTTGTTCGATAACTTTTTGCCATCTTGTAGGTAGGGACATGCTCCCATTGCTATAGAAATTTTCGGACTTCTGATCAAAATACCGCGACAAGTGGTTTTGGCAGTCCTCTCGTGATGTTAACCTGACACTGCCTAAAGAATTCTGAAGAGACCGAAACAGGTGGAAATCTGGAGGTGCAAGGTCAGGACTATACGGCGGATGCATAAACACCTCCCAGCCAAACTCTCTTAATTTTTGCTGAGTGGCTAAAGATGTGTGAGGTCTAGCGTTATCATGATGAAAAACCACACCCCTTCTGTTGATTAATTCCGGCTGCACAAAATGATTTTGTTGATAGGTTGCTATGCTACCTAGTTTTTACGGTAGTTATGTACAATCAACCGTCAATCATTTAGATATTCTATCTGAACAAATACACTAGATTCCACCACTGCCACTCTGTATTATTATATTCCTATAGGTAATGTCCCAGACTACGAAATTTTCTGTCGCCAAATTAAACGGATTAGAAGATTATACGTCATGGAAATTCGCAATCAAAATGTTACTAATTCGCGAAAAACGTTTCAAGTACACGTCTTCACTACCGGAGAAAGATGATTCTGCAGAACTAGAAAAGGATCAGGAGGCTTTCACGTTGATATGTCTACACCTGGAGCCGCATCTGTATCCGTATGTGCAAAGTCTTTCTTACGCTAAGGAGGTGTGGGATGCGTTGGCAGCTATTTTCGAAGATAAAGGTATAAACAGACGGATATCTTTAATGAATAATCTCTTAGATGAAAAGCTAGAGAATCACAGGTCTATGCACGAATATGTCGCATCGGTGATGAGTCACGCTCAAAAGCTGAAAGAGATTAATCAGAGCTTTGATGACGATTTGATAGCCGTAGTACTACTGAGAGGTCTACCTGATGAGTATAGACCATTGCGAATGGCACTAGAACACTCAGGTATGAAACTTACGTCTGAAAATGTACGTCAGAAGCTGTTACAAGAGGATTCCGGTCAGAGTTCTTCGAAAGATGCGTTGGATGCGAACTCGGCGTTAGTAGTAACAAGGAAACAAGTTCAGCATTCAGTTTTAAAGCTCAAGTGCTTTAGATGTGGCCAGAAAGGTCACAAGAAGGCAGACTGCTCGAAGCTGGTAAAGGAAGTAGATGGTGAAGGCAAATCAACGGTTTCTACGAAGTCGAAGAAAGTTGCATTTGGCTGTTCAATGTCGGTACACGATTCCTTCAGCCCCTCGGCATTTTATCTGGACAGTGGAGCGTCGAACCACATGAGTTTTCAGAAGCACTGGTTTAGAGACTTTATGATAACTGATAAGAATGTTGTGACATGTGCGAATGATGACAAAATGTCAAGTGAGGGTAAGGGTGACATTATGGTAAGGTTGAAAGGAGTTTTATTACCTATAAAAGATTGTTATTATGTACCCGGCTTGAAAGTTAATCTTTTATCGATTTCGAAGTTGGTGCAGAATGGGTGGAAGGTGATATTTGATTCTGATGGTTGTAGGATGTTTCACCAGTCGATAGGTCAAATTACGGGTAAGCTTGTGGTGACTGCGAGTGAAGTCTCAGGTATCTATAAATTGGATGACTTTTTTCCTGTTGTAGAAGGGGCTTTGGCTACGGTTCAAGCTGAGGACTCGTTGGCGCTTTGGCATCGGAGGCTTGGGCACGTAAATCTGGCTGATTTACAAAAGCTTCCACAGATCGAACTTGGAGGTAAAAGTGTAATGGATCCTTGTGTCGCTTGTATAAGAGGTAAGGCACATAGATTACCTTTTCCAAAGGGTGAAGCAGGGCGAGCTACTGACAAACTCGGCTTATTACACGCCGATTTGTGTGGTCCAATGTCGGAACGTTCTTATGGGGGTGCTCGTTATATGTTTATCATCGTGGATGATGTCACTAGGAAAATGTTTGTTTATTTTCTTAGGGAGAAGTCACAAACTTTGAATTTCTTCAAGGAGTTTGTGAGGCATATGGAGAATGAGACCGGATTGACAGTCAAACGACTGAGAACGGACAATGGGACAGAATTTGTTAGTAAAGATTTTAATGCATTTCTTTCCAGTAAGGGAATAAGGCACCAGTTGACGGTCCCCTACACTGCTGAACAGAACGGAGTCGCGGAGAGGTCGTTGCGCTCTGTAACGGAGATGGCACGTACTATGCTCATGGATAAAGCGCTAAATCAAAAGTTTTGGGCAGAAGCTTGTAACACAGCGGTATACGTGAAAAACAGACTGCCTCATAGCGCTAATAACGGTAAGATTCCGGAGGAGTTGTGGACAGGGAAGGTACAAAAGCTGGATCATATGAGAGTTTTTGGGTCAACGGCGTATGTGCATATTCCAAAGGAGAAGAGGAAGAAATGGGACGCTAAGGCAAATAAATATATCTTCGTCGGTTATTGCGAAGATACGAAGGGTTATCGCTTTGCGGATTTTAGCAATCCTAGACGGATAATAACAGGAAGAGACGTAACATTTATTGAAAGTTCCGATTTAAAGACGTCGGCAACTGGTTCAAATGTAAGGTCGTCATCTCTCTTAAAGACTGTAGAAAAGGAAGACAATGCTGTTGTATGGGAAATCGGTGATTCTTCACGAACGGTTCCTCGTACGTCAATGGCAGAAGATTCTTATTATGAAGATTCGGAAGAGATCGCAGAAACAACAGGTGTACAAGTAGAAGCTAGCGCGGTACCTACTCGTGCAGCTGAGTCTGAAGATCTTAATGAGGCTTCTAGGCAAGAATCTATCATTGAGGATCGTACAGCTGAAAGGACCGGTACAGCTGATGTGCATGAAGCGGTAGGACCTAGGTATTGCAGCATTATCACGCTGCCTATTGATTCGGCTGAATAAAAACTATTCCGTTCGTGTAAGTCGACCTCATTTCTAATTTTTTCTTATTTCGGTTCAAACTTAGAAGTTTGATCATTCCATTGGATGACAGAGAAAATTTTTCTTGTGAATTGGCGACGTATCTACTTGGAAGTAACACGTTTAGTATTTTTTTTAAGAAAATTTCAAGTGCAAATCGTTGGATTTATATCGCATTGCGTCCATGCAAACCAATATGTTGCATTTAGTTCTGCAGCATTATTGGACATTTCTTTCTGAGAGTGTCAATTGTTCACCAGGAATTTAATTTGTTTCCGAGTTACCGGCGCATAAGGCCGTCTGTTACAAAGAACCGGTATGTATTTAAAACATTTTAAATTTTAACTGTTTGGAAGGTTCTGTTTTGAGTATTGTGGTGTTTATTTCCTTTTATTTTCTCACCATAGATTCGCTCAGAATCGGTTCTTGGAATATATAACAAGCTGTGGACTGATGTTCCGAGTTATTTCAACACCGACTGAGTTCGGGAAGCGTGTGCTTGCGGGGGTGACTCCATAATATACGAGTGAAGACCCCGGGAGGACGTCGTGACATCGCTCCGCGTCAAGTGATCCCAAAATTTTGTTCCTATTCACTTTTTATAATTTGTAGCAATAGCGAAGTATTTATTGAATAGTTTTTTATATGTATCACCTATTCGTGTCAAAAGGTCGTGAAATGAACCGTTTTTAATTTTACATTTATGCACGGTTATATTTTAATCGCGCCTAGGGCCGGATAGCGGTTGCAACCCCTTCTCTCCTATAGGCATTATTTTCCAAAATTACAAATTTTATTCTAGACAATCCATTTCCCAACTTTACCGATAGTCTTCCTTTTCGTCGCCATTCCTTTTTTCTTTGTATATTTTTTATGTTGAACAATGTTTGTTTTTATTTTATCTTTTATTCGTCAAAATTAAACGTGACACATGTAGTGACAATTTTTTTTTTTACGCTACAAATTGGCGCCCGAACAGGGACTTCAAACCGATCCCGGCAAACTTGATGCTATTAAAGATTATCCTACTCCCACTTCAGCTAAGTCATTACGCGGTTTCATTGGTATGTGTTCCTATTATAGGCGTTTCGTTAAAGGGTTTTCTTCTATAATTGCTCCGCTTACTGCCCTTATCGGTAAGAGAAAGGGTAATGATCCAATAAGTTGGAATGATGCAGCCGATCAGGCTTTCACTAAGTTGAAACAAGCGCTAATCGATACGCCTGTTATGGCATGTCCTGATTTCTCCAAGCCGTTCATCCTGCAGTGTGATGCATCAGCTGTTGGTCTTGGTTCGGTACTGACACAAAAGATAGACGATGTTGAGCACCCAATCGCCTATTATTCGCGTTTATTCACTCAAACTGAACGCAATTATAGTACTACAGAACGTGAACTCTTGTCAGTTTTGGATTCAATTAAACATTTTCGATGTTATTTAGATGGGATGAAGTTTTCAGTCATAACAGACCATATGGCCCTTAAGTGGCTCCTCACTCTTAACAACCCATCTGGTCGTTTAGCTCGTTGGGCTACTATTATCTCCCAATATACTTTTGATATTGTGCATCGTAAAGGTTCGCAACATATAGTCCCCGATGTTCTATCCAGGATCTATGCTAATCCTGTGTCGTTTGACCAGGGTCCTGAACATACTAATGACCGTTGGTATAAGAAGGTGTATATAGGTGCTCGAGACACGCCACAAATGTTCCCAGCATACGCTATAAATAACGGTATCCTTATGAGACGCATGCCTGTTACTAGTCCTTTATCTTCTGAACCATGGCACGTGGTGTTACCAGCTGAAAAGGTTCCAGACGCTATTTGGGAAATTCACAATAGTTTTCCTTCGATACATCCCGGTGTTACTAAAACGTATCTAAAGCTTAGGGAGTTGTTCTACTGGCCAAATATGTTCCGTGACGTTACTTCGACGTTAAGTCAATGTGAGGTTTGTAAAGCCTATAAAATCTCGAACACGCAACCTCGCGGTCAGATGTGCTACCCTAAAGAGGTTTCCTTGCCCTTACAGATGATTTCTATCGATATAATTGGTCCGTTGCCCTGTGCTTATTATGGTTATAAATATATCCTTTCTATGGTAGATGTTTTTTCCAAATATGTTTGGCTAGTTTCTCTGAAAAGGATTGACGCTCTTTCTGTTATAAAAGCGTTAGAGTCTGAAATTTTCTTTAATTTTGGGGTTCCGCGTACTATTCTTTGCGACAACGCTACAGTTTTTCGTAGTAATCAATTCCTTAATTTTCTCAGATCTTTTCATATTCAATCACCTACTTTTACGCCATATTATACACCCCAAGCAAATACGGTTGAGCGATACAACCAAAGTGTTATTACGTGTTTAGGTATTTTGGTTGGTGAAAACCAAAGAAGTTGGGCTAAAATGTTACCTAAAGTTAAGCTTTACCTCAATTCTTGTGTTAATCTAGCTACTGGCTTTACGCCTAACTTTCTTATGTTTGGTAGAGAGGTCCTTATGGATAGCAGTCGTGTAGATAGTCAGACTCGAAGCTCTAATTTGGCAGACAGTCGGGCTCGTCATGCTTCAAACCTATCCTCTCTCAGCGAAGTTTATGCAAAGGTAGCTGATAATCTTTCTTTAGCTTTCCTCCGTAACTCTCGTGCATATAATTCTAATCGATCAGCTATCACTCTGAATATTGGTGATACTGTATGGAGAAAGAACTTTTCCAAGTCTTCTGGAAATGATTTTTTTTCTGGAAAGCTTGCTCCACGTTTTATTAAGTGCCGTGTAATAAGAGTCATTTCTAGGACCACATATTTGCTCCAGGATTGTGATTCAGTCCACTCCGGACAATATCATATCAAAGATATCTTAAAATAAATTTGATTGAATTCTCTTTGTTCCATTTTAACATTAACATTTGCTTTCTAAACCTTTTTCCTCTTTGGTTTATGGGAATATTTCTTTGCATAAGTTTTTGATTATGTTAAAAACTTCATGAATTATCTGTTAATAATGACATCTATTTATTTCTGTGTTGTGTCAACCTGTGTTCTCAGGTTATTTTATTTCTTTTAGTTTAACACAAATGGTGTGTCATTCTACATTTAATTTGAATTTAAACTTGAGTTTTCTGACTTGAGTTCTCTGATTTGAGTTTTTTTGTCTTGAATTCTTCTTTGACTTAATTGACTTAAGTTTTCTTTCTCAAACTTGTTTTTTTGTTTTTTGTCCAACTTGTCTTTCGTTTCTATAACTAAGGTTGGACTTTACGTGTTGACGTTATTTATTTTTTGGGGATCCCCGGGTTTTTTCTTATTGTTGTTAGGTAATAGTTAAGTCTTATGTTAAGTTAGGCTAGCTTTACTTAGATGTATAGTTCCCTGGTTGTTCTTCATAGTTGTTAGGATGTGGTAGTTGTTGGTGTTTGTCTCTAATTGAACAATATATATTTAGATTTATGAGTTTGTTATTTTCTTTCATATTCTCCATAGATGTAATCGAGATATCGCGAGTTCGCGCGGATAACGTTTAGATGTGGTGGCCACCGTGTTTATTCAGTATCTTTTGCACTTCGATATCGTTTGATTCAGAAATGATTCCTGCTGTTGTCATTGCCTGTTCCAGCTTTATCTTTCTTCTCACTCGTACTTTCGTCCTTTTTTTTCTTAGAAAGGGGGTATTGCAGCATTATCACGCTGCCTATTGATTCGGCTGAATAAAAACTATTCCGTTCGTGTAAGTCGACCTCATTTCTAATTTTTTCTTATTTCGGTTCAAACTTAGAAGTTTGATCATTCCATTGGATGACAGAGAAAATTTTTCTTGTGAATTGGCGACGTATCTACTTGGAAGTAACACGTTTAGTATTTTTTTTAAGAAAATTTCAAGTGCAAATCGTTGGATTTATATCGCATTGCGTCCATGCAAACCAATATGTTGCATTTAGTTCTGCAGCATTATTGGACATTTCTTTCTGAGAGTGTCAATTGTTCACCAGGAATTTAATTTGTTTCCGAGTTACCGGCGCATAAGGCCGTCTGTTACAAAGAACCGGTATGTATTTAAAACATTTTAAATTTTAACTGTTTGGAAGGTTCTGTTTTGAGTATTGTGGTGTTTATTTCCTTTTATTTTCTCACCATAGATTCGCTCAGAATCGGTTCTTGGAATATATAACAAGCTGTGGACTGATGTTCCGAGTTATTTCAACACCGACTGAGTTCGGGAAGCGTGTGCTTGCGGGGGTGACTCCATAATATACGAGTGAAGACCCCGGGAGGACGTCGTGACATCGCTCCGCGTCAAGTGATCCCAAAATTTTGTTCCTATTCACTTTTTATAATTTGTAGCAATAGCGAAGTATTTATTGAATAGTTTTTTATATGTATCACCTATTCGTGTCAAAAGGTCGTGAAATGAACCGTTTTTAATTTTACATTTATGCACGGTTATATTTTAATCGCGCCTAGGGCCGGATAGCGGTTGCAACCCCTTCTCTCCTATAGGCATTATTTTCCAAAATTACAAATTTTATTCTAGACAATCCATTTCCCAACTTTACCGATAGTCTTCCTTTTCGTCGCCATTCCTTTTTTCTTTGTATATTTTTTATGTTGAACAATGTTTGTTTTTATTTTATCTTTTATTCGTCAAAATTAAACGTGACACATGTAGTGACAATTTTTTTTTTACGCTACAGTATCCTCTGAGGAATAGGTTGCGTAACGCACACAGCGGACTGTATTGCTACCATAGTACGCACGAAGTAGAGGAAGAACCACGATCATATAAGGAAGCATTACAAAGGTCTGACAGTCATGAGTGGCAAGCAGCAATGGAACGAGAGTTGGCGTCTATGAAGGCGCACGACGTTTGGAAGGTAGTTGAGAAACCACCAGAAACCAAAATAGTGGGAAACAAATGGATCTACAGGTATAAGTTTGATGCGGACGGAAACCTGACTTACAAAGCCAGACTGGTCGCGAAAGGTTTCACGCAGTCATACGGTGTGGATTATTTTGAAACGTTTTCACCCGTCGTAAGAAGATCAACTCTAAGGTTATTGCTGGCGTTGGCTGCTGAAAATGATTTAAAGGTGCATCATTTCGATGTAAATACTGCGTTTTTAAACGGTGATTTACACGAGAAGGTTTATATGCAATTACCCGAAGGTTTTGACGGAGAAGGTCGAAAACAAAAAGTTTGTTTATTGCAGAAAGCAATATACGGTCTCAAACAAGCAAGTCGCTCATGGAACGAGAAAGTAAATGATGTTTTGCTGTCAATGTCATTTACACGTTCAGAGTTAGATAGTTGTTTATATTATAAAGATGATATTTTTATTTGCTTGTATGTCGATGATTTTATTATATTTTTTGAAAATATGGAAAGTAAGCAGAAGCTATTGACAGGACTGCGGAAATACTTTCAAGTGAAGGATTTAGAGGAAGCTCGGCAGTGTTTAGGCATGAGTTTAGAACGAGGTAAAGAAGGTACGTTTTTCTTACATCAGAAGAAGTTTATTGATATTGTTCTAAAGGATCATGGTATGAATCAATGCAAACCAGCAAAAACTCCGCTGGAACTGGATCTGCATAAGGTTTTGGCAGATGGGGGTGGAGAGGAGTTGAATCGCCAAGAACAATTACGATACCAGTCGTTGGTTGGTGCATTAAATTACCTAGCCTGTAACACGAGGCCCGACATCTCAGCAGCTGTGAGCTTCTTAGCTCAGTATAATTCATGTTGCCGATCGATACACATGAAGGCGGCTAAGCGAGTTCTACGCTATTTACAGAGTACTCGGAACTTAGGCCTTGTGTTTCGGAAATCAGTAGATAAATGTAACGGTAGTCATTATATTACAGGTTACGTAGATGCAGACTGGGGAGGAGACATTAAAGACAGGAAGTCTTATTCGGGATTCATTTTTAAGGTTGGAGCGAATATGATCTCTTGGGAATGCAGAAAACAAAACTGCGTGTCACTTTCGTCAAGTGAGTCTGAATACGTCAGTTTATCTGAAGCATCCAAGGAAGCTGTGTACCTGCAGAGGTTGGTGAGTCATGTGATTAAGAACATGAACTCGAAAATTGTCAAGTTGTTTGTAGACAACCAGAGCGCCATATCGATGGCGAACAATCCTGTTGCTTACCGGCGGACAAAACATATAGACATAAGGTATAATTTTGTTCGTCATTGTGTTAGTGAGGGTTTAATTCGGTTGGAGTACATCCCAACTGAAGACAATTTAGCCGATGCTTTAACCAAGCCATTGCCTCGCGTTAGGTTTGAGAGGTGTGTGTATGGTTTTGGTTTAGCCTTGAGTGCTTGAGCAGAGTTGAGCATGCTGTGGGTGAGTACATGATGGATGGTTGCTTGAGAGGAAGTGTTGATAGGTTGCTATGCTACCTAGTTTTTACGGTAGTTATGTACAATCAACCGTCAATCATTTAGATATTCTATCTGAACAAATACACTAGATTCCACCACTGCCACTCTGTATTATTATATTCCTATAGATTTTCTTCTTGTTTACGTATTTTTCATGTTTTTAGTGGGATCATTATTACACTATTGTTACGTTTTGTTACCCTCCAATCTTCGTCGTACGTGGCGTCGTGATCTATCTACCCTACAAGGCATGTAAGCTTGATATTATGTATGTTTAGACGAATCGATGTTTGTATGTTTGTTTTACACTACCATTCTCCTTTTAAAAATTCAGAATACGAGTACAATACTAGGAACCCAATGAGTACGGCAAGTTTAGCAGTAAATTTTCGAGGATGGCGGGAGTGGTCCTTCTGTATACTTTCTATTTTGTGGTTGTAGCAAGGACATGCGGCGTAGGAAGCAACTAAGGCGTAGCATAGAGATGCGTTGTAGCAAGGACATGTGGCGTAGCAAGGACATGTGGCGTAGGAACCAGGTATGGCGAAGCATGGAGATGCTTTGTAGCAATTACATGCGGTATAGCAAACTGCTTCAGCGTAGCATGGAGATGCGTTGTAGCAAGGACATGTGGCGTAGGAACCAGGTATGGCGAAGCATGGAGATGCTTTGTAGCAATTACATGCGGTATAGCAAACTGCTTCAGCGTAGCATGGAGATGCGTTGTAGCAAGGACATGTGGCGTAGGAACCAGGTATGACGAAGTATGGAGATGCTTTGTAGCAATTACATGCGGTATAGAAAACTGCTTCGGCGTAGCATGGAGATGCATTGTAGCAAGGATATGTGGCGTAGGCAGCAGCTACGGTGTAGCATAGAGATGCGTTGTAACAATTAAATGCGGTATAGAAACTGCTTCGGCGTAGCATGGAGATGCATTGTAGCACGGACATGTGGCGTAGGAAGCAGCTACGGCGTAGCATAGAGATGCGTTGTAGCAATTACATGCGGTATAGCAAACTGCTTCGGTGTAGCATGGAGATGCGTTGTAGCAAGGACATGTGGCGTAGGAACCAGGTATGGTGAAGCATGGAGATGCTTTGTAGCAATTAAATGCGGTATAGCAAACTGCTTTGGTGTAGCATGGAGATGCGTTGTAGCAATTACATGCGGTATAGCAAACTGCTTCAGCGTAGCATGGAGATGCGTTGTAGCAAGGACATGTGGCGTAGGAACCAGATATGGCGAAGCATGGAGATGCTTTGTAGCAAGAAAGAAAAAATATATATATTTATGACCCGCCCAGGAGATACGAAAGAAAAGAAAAAAACAACCCGTTCAGACCAAAAAGCATGCGGTATGCGGTATAGCAAGCTGTTTCTGCGAACCGCATGTCCTTGCTACAACGCATCTCCAAGATGCGTTGTAGCAAGGACATGCGGCGGGGCAGGGACATGCGAATCATGCGATACATCAAGGAAATTCACCGTAGCGAGCAGATACGTCGTGCAGAGAGTTGTCACGTAGAGAGGACATTCGGCGTAGCATATCACTAGTACTGAAAAAAAAAAAAAAAAAAAAAAAAAAAAAGTCAAAAACGTTTATTTCAAATAGACCAATTACAGGCACTTTTGAATTGTCAAATGTCGGTCAGTCAAACTAACAAGTGAAGCTAAGTTGCACATTCCAAGGAGTAGATCTCTATGGAGAAGAACGTGCAAGAAACTCCATGGACACTCTTTTAAATAATATGTGTTACATATAATGTTTGGTTACATAAGTACTTCTTGTTGCTTCTATTATGTGAGCACAATGTAGATAATAATAAAAAAAAATATTAAAAGATAGGAACTGAATTAAGTCACTGGCAGCTAAGAGATGACCAGTCTCATCTGACGGCACCCGTTCACGAGCATGACGCGTGCATCAACCCCACTCAGCTCAACCATTTTGAAGGGAACCGAATGACCCAATAACACGCGCCACCAACAGCGAGACATTTGAGTGAGCATGACAAACTCTCAACTGCCATGCTCGCAATGTCAAAATAAAAAAAATAAAAAGTTGTAACCTAATAAAAATGCTCCATGGTACTTCACATTCACAAATTTGAAAAATAAAAGTGCTTCTACATTATACAATGCTATTATTTCTAAATATAACATGTAAAGAATCCTAAGTCCTATTGAAATAAACAAATGAAATAAAAATAAAACACTGAAAACAACAATACGAAAAGGGCAGCAGCATCTCTTCCAATATAAACTAATTTATAGCTACAAATGTATGTGGCTGTGGAGCAGGACCGGCATTTAGCCAAGCATTTTTATCAAGGAGATAATCTTCCAATTTATAATATGCTTGTCTACATAGTGTGCGTTTAATGCATGTTTTAAATTTTGACTCGTTTAATTGGAGAATTTCTAGTGGAATTTCATTATAAAATTTTACACAGTACCCCATAAAAGAGCTAGCTACTTTAGCTACCCTGAATCGAGGTTGATCTAACTTGTCCTTATTTCTAGTATTAAAATTGTGCCTATCACTTATTTTAGTAAAAAGATGAATATTTTTCCGGACATACATTATATTTTCATAAATGTATTGACAAGGTACCGTCATGATGTTGATATCTTTAAATAATTCCCTAAGAGAATCGCGCCTGCGAAGATTGTATATGGCTCTGATAGCTCTTTTCTGCAGAATAAAAATAGACTCTATGTCTGCAGCCCGTCCCCATAGCAAAATACCGTAAGACATGATACTATGAAAGTAACTAAAATAGACCTATTACTAATGAAATATGTACTTAATTACGTCCTTGGTTAGATTTTTTTCCTAAATAACTTACAAATAACAAAGTCCCTGACGAGGAAGGGCTTGCCACTGACGCTGGCGTCGGTGGGCAGGCGCATCTTGATGAGCTTCTGCTTGGTTTCTCCGGTAACCGGGTCCTTCTCCAGCTTTACCGCCTCCCAGCACGGGCACGGCTTGTTACCTGTGATTATGTCAGACGCACACTAAACATCAGCCCTGTTAACCCGAATGGTAAAGTTTTCAAGCATTGCGGGAGACTCCGGGCTGCAACTGAGAACTAAGGTATTCCTAATGGAGCATTCCACACTATGGATACTCCATAATACTTATCCGAATTTGTAATCGGAGTGAGTCTGTCTCAATCAGCAATCGACCTACAAAGCTTTGTTGTTGAAGGCTGCAGGAGGGACTGTTGGTTAAGACATACAAAGTTTATAGAATACCTAGATCATTATTTAGTTACCTAAAATTACGTCAGCCTGATTTCTGAATCGTTGTCCCTTGCAATCTCTTGTAGCCTTTTTTCGAGAGTATTGTGTTCTAGAAGGCGGTTGCAGGTATAGAACAAGGTGTTCAATTTTGCTCCGAGTTACCACTGTACTACATATGCTGTATCATATGCTTACACTTTGGGTCGAGAATCATGCTGCTCCTCGGAGACACATTGAAGCTGAGCCCCTTGACGCGGTCCACGGTGAAGCCATGCACCCAGTACAGCAGCTTGAGCTGGTCATCATAGAAGTGGATCTCGCCGACACTGTTGCCCGTCACTATAACACTGATCAAGAGAACTGGGTAATAGGTTTCACCATCATCATTCAATCGAATGACGTTAATGCTGGGCCCAGCCTATCAGATCTCCACGGTGTACCGGAAATAACGATCAAGACACTTCCAACGATAACTCATTTAAGTATTAAGTTATGATTAGTAGTTTAGAAGTTATGAAGGAAACGATGAGCAGTCATACATACAAAACAGGTTTAAATCTTAACCCTCCTTTTGACTCCTTTGTTTTCCGCTGTACACTTGCCTGTTCCCTTAATAGTACAGTGGCAGATCCATTTTAACCGCTGTACCCTTGGCCGTGAAACTGGATCAAATTAAATGAACAGGTGTTCAAAATTCAAATATAATTTTAAAATGTTTTATGGCACAGTACGTATATACAGAATTTAGCTCATAACAACATTAACATTAAGTGTGTTCTACAAGTTGTGCACTTTAGATTATAGACGAAATTTTTCTGTACCTATTTTAGAAGTGATATTTAAACTCGTTAATTCAGCCATAACCAGGTAAAAATGTATCTGCCAGATTTCCGTTGTTTATGTTACACTCGGCATAAGCATCTCTATAACGACAGGTTCACTGCCTCCCGCATCAAGGAGTCAATGTTTACCAGGATCTAGACAATTAGAGATAGGTCCACCCACCGATACCGATAAGTTTTGCAACTGTCTGTAATTGTGACTCTGAATTTGGCTTAGTTTTCCTGTGGAGTTTATCTTTTACTAAAAGCTATTTAAAACACACGATAGCTAGAGTATTCAATAGAACACTTGCTTGCTTTGCTTGCTTGCTTGTGGTCTTGCTTGAACTTTTGCTATTCCTTTTCATTTAACACTTAATATTAATTTTAATATTGAAGGTTGTGAGAATCCGCTGGATGCGAGACGCACGAGATCGTTCAATGTGTAGACACAAGGGGGTTGGTCTATGTTCAGCTGTGGACGTCTTTCAGCTAAAATTATGATGATGATAATGATTAATTTCAAAACCAACCCATCAACATTCTTGATGACATGTATCATTTTCCTATTCAACTTCAACATCTTGATATATCTCAGCTTGTCGATATCTTCAGGCCCCACATTCACGTTGTACTCTATGGTGTACCCATACAGTAACACTGCCCCGCGGCTGGTCCCCACTATGATCTGAGATGTACTCTGAACAAACGTGTAACACATCAGCTTCCCGTACTCCGGGGTCACTTTCTCTTGAGCATTTACTTGTAGCTGCCATTGGTCTGTCACTCTTACTAGTCCTCGCTCAATTACAACGATTTTCTGCAATTAATTAAATTATGAGGCATTTATTTCACTTCTATGACTTTTGCATCGGTCATTAACTAGGTGATAAGGACATTTTGTGCCTTGCTAAAAATATTAGTCAATTAAAAAGATGTTAACAGGACTCACTGCCCAGTGTGCACCGGACGAATCGTGAAAAGCTATGATAATGTATTGCTTCACTCAACCAATCAGAGCTCGAGGCTTCTTGTAATCAAATCAAAACTTTGGCAAGCTTTGAATTTAAGCAAAGTATTTCCAAATCTAAGCGTTTTGGGAATACTTACTTTCATTGTGGGCACAATAATAATAATCAGGTAGATTAATAAAAATATTGGACACGTATTTTTCTTTTGACACATACCTAAACATACAGTGACGACGATATAATGCGTTAAATTATCGTGAAACGTCACGCCGCTAGTACACTTTATACTGCCATAGTGACGTAACAAGCCCCCACTCCTGAACTTTGATGCGCTTTAACTTTGTATTTTTTTATTGATTTGGTAAAGCAAAAAATACGTGTCTAATATTAATTGATAATCTCACTGACGGACTAAATAGAATTTTCATGTTTGTACCCAGGAAACATCCCTATTCCTTGGCGGAGTCTGTGTTTCCTGCTAGTCTTTATCTTTAAGTCAAGATCGTGAATAAGTTAGGCACTTCTAGGCAAGCGTGCTTCATCGTCGAAATAAATAATAGTATAAAAAAAAAACGAAGAAACACGCTTTAATAGAAAACCAAAGTAAAAAATATTAATATAATTTTTAATCAATTGAAATTATGAATATATATTTTAAAATGAATACTTTTATTCTAAGATCCGAACCTAAATCGACCTTCACCGAGCTGATAATAGAACGAAACATATTTTATCATGAATTTAGTTTATTAGAAAACATATTAAAAATGGGTTGGCTAAAAAAATCCTGGGCAGACTATATTTAATTATTTTTAATTAAATGTTGCAACATCACGATAATAAAAAAAAAATTGTCCTGACTGAAATTATCAAACGTATAGAATGTGAAGCCGTTGGGTTGTCTACTATTTACCTGGGCGAACTACTGGGTTGTCAGGTATAAACAGGTATATCGATGCCAGTTACTTTCACTGGATTGGATAATTAAAAAAAAAAATATCATCATAAGCGCTGTTTTATTGCGAAAATTCCGGTCCTATTAGGGGTTTGCGAATTTTAAAGATTTTAATTTCAACGCGCGTGGAACTGTGTGACAGAGAGATCCGAGGTAAGTATACTGTGTAATAATAAAGGACCCAACATCGCAGTCGCTTATGATGGGACCCTGAATAGTAGAAAGTGCGCATGCTCGGTGTGTATACTATGGAGGGTAGAGGTACCTCTACTACCCTTCATATAGTAAACAGTGCGTGCTATTTTGGAGCAACTGATATTTAAGTTGCAAAAAAAATAATTAATTAACATGGCCACTCTGAGGGAATCTCGCCCAGGTAAATAGTAGACAACCCAACGGCTGCACATTCTATACGTTTGATACTTTCAGTCAGGACAATTTTTTTTTTATTATCCTGATGTTGCAACATTTAATTAAAATCATTTTTTGAAAAATAATTAAAAATAGTCTGCCCAGGATTTTTTTAGCCAACCCATTTTTAATATGTTTTCTAATATACTAAATTCATGGTAAAATATGTTTCGTTCTATTATCAGCTCGGTGAAGGTCGATGTAGGTTCGGATCTTCTACTATTTTACCAATATCTGTCAATAAAATACTATAACAATTAACATCAAGCAACCCACGCTTTTTTACATTTACATTACACTATTCTTAATGTAAATTTATTGAAAATTATTTTTTACTTTTTAGTTTGGTTTTCTGTTAAAGCGTGACTTTTCGTTTTTTTTTAAGTTTTATTTATTTTCTTTTTAGTTAAATGTACCATTATAGCGTTAGGTTTTTTTCTACCCCTATCGAGGGCAATATTTTCTGTAAAGGTAAGATATAAATCTTGGGCAGGTACTTACGCTCGCGTATCCAAGATAAATATTTCTTCTGGTCAATATCAGAAACTGTTCGGTTTTCGATGGGTTAAAACCGATTTCCACGACGCCATCTCTAGGTATATCGGTCGTTTCCCATATTGCTGAAAAAAACAAAAGTAACTAGACATATAATTTTCTGAATCTGCCTATCAAGTACGGAACGGAACATCATCCTTTAATAGTCACCCAGTTCTGAATTCTGATGCGCTGTATAAGCAAGGAGTAATGTATATGTACGACATATCTTAGTCGCCGTCGGAAAGGCACTAAAAGGGATACAAAGTTAACCTAAGGTAAATCTCCAACTCTGCAATTCTTGCCAATCCTGTGCAGATCTGCGTTAAACTTACCGTGTGGAGTATTCTGCTCATAAGACCATATCCACCAATACAGTATCGTCTTTTCAGAAGGGTAAGCCAAAGTAATCATGTACTTAGCATCAGCGCTAAGGGCCACTTTAGCGATCTTAGCATTCTCATGTGGCGTGAAGAATGTCTTCTGTGGAAAAAGGTCCTTGAAGTCCCAGATGATGAGCACGTTTTCTGGCCCGGAGTCCGCTGTCACCAGCCAGTTTCCCTTTAGATCAGATGCTATGCATGTGATCTTGTGTCGCTGTAAGTTGAATTTTATATGCATGGTATAGATGGAGGTTTTAGGAGCCATATATCATAAAGAGATGGACTTATAATCGAATAGCAGCATCCTGTAGTAGCCTGTGACGCCAAGAATATCTCCTTCTCGATTTTGTTTATTAATACTTCAAGTTTCGTAGATGGCAGGATGATCTCGACCGAAAGGATTGGCCCGCACTAGCAGAAAACAGAATTGTGTGGAAAAGGGAGCCAGTCAACTTCTGTGGTTTAAGTTCTGGTATCAGATATTAACGTTTCGGAGTGTGACGATATTTTTTATCTCTAGTGTACATGTAAGTTTACAGTAATGAGTAATGGGGCTGTCTTGTGCGGACCAGCGTTGTGTTTGTTGAGCCCGCTCCTTTTGCCACACTGATATCCGGTATATTATAACGAATCTTTATTTATTATTATGATTGTATATGCGCAACACTGCGCATTTTTTTTACGTTTCTATAGAAACAAGATTCTCACGTGTCCCTGCAGCAGCCACATTTGATTCGTCGTCCAGTTGTAGAGCACCCCGCAGTTGGAAGCAGAGTAGAACAGAGTGGTGCTGCCCTCAAAATTCAGGTTGATCACTCCTACTTTTTTGTTGTACCCGTTCATCCAGCGCAGTTTCTGTATTACAACGTTTATTTTAAGTGTGTTAATTTTTCAATTCTCTCATAGTTAAGTGTATTTAGTTTAACCGACGGTTTTTACGACTGCCTTGTCTGCAGGGGGAAACCATCAAAAGGCGCCTTGACGATTTTTACCTCAATAAAACCACCGCGGTATTCACCATTAGCACTTGTGAGCTCCTCGCTGTGCACGGCAGCACCGTCTTTCTTTAAGCTACTTGGTGGGTGAACAGAATCTCCAATCTGACCGCCCGTGACCCCGGTGTCCCGCCTACCCATATGATGCAGGCTTTTACGCGTTGAGGCGGTTGCCTCCACGATGCCCTCTTCTCCTCGCCAAGCGAGATCGTGAGAGCGCCGATCCCGCTCGGCGTCCTTCTGGACCATCATGGTCTCACAGAAGGAGGCCATTTCTCTCCTGTTTCCTGTCTCTGCCAGCATGGCCCTTACAATTGCTGGCAGGGACCTACTCTACTAAGCTAACGTTGTGAAGTGATGAGTGCGTTCATTGCACTATTTTAATTGGGGGTTTGTAATTTTATTTTCCACTAGCTGTGCCCTCGGCTTCGCTCCCGTTAACTTCCTATCCTATCCTACTTAGCTACCTACCTGTACCTACCCTACTTATCTAGACCTACCTACCTTACTTACCTTTCTACCTACCTAGATCAATTGTTCACTGCACAGAATACTGTTTACTCTAGGGAGAAGAATATCGACTTCATACAAAAAAGTAAGGACAGATTTGCTGCGCGCCATCTAGTAGCACTCCAGAACACCACACCAAAACGAAAACATAAAAAAAAATTTACTGAATTCCAAATAAAAACACTACAAAGTGAAAAAAAACTTTCTTTTTGGAAGTCGGTGTCCACACGTTGTAGTGTTTTTATTTGGAAGTCAGTAGATTTTTTTTTAAAAAACGTTTTTTTTATTTTTCAATTATTAGTTGTTCCTAATAGGTTTAAGTTCTTTAATTAGTAAAGTACCTATAATGCCAGAATAGATTACCCGAAATATCATGAAACTTGAGCATAACCGGTGAAATGTGGGTGTACCAAGGTGAACTGTACACGTGCTATACTGTGCATTTGCGTACCTACCCCTTTAGAGCGTACTGGCGTGATGTTATATTATATATAAAAAATAAACAGACATGAGATTGCAGCAATTCCGAGAGATTTGCCGTCATTTATTGAAGAGTTCTGTTGTATATCTCCGAAGCTCTTCGTCAGATCTCCACCAAATTAAAATGGGACCAGTTTGGGAACATAATCTTTCAAACAAAAAAAGAATTTTCGAAATCGGTCCACAATTGACGGAGATATCGGTGAATATAAATTCATTCAACAGGCCGAGTATCTGAATTGCATATGTTGCGATATTTTATATCTTGAACACTTTAAATTAATCTAACTTTTGATAGAGTGAACCGATTACGAAAATTAAGTAATACTTCAATTTACGTACAATTTTTGTGTGTAAAAAGTACATTGGTTTCGTACATTTTACGTGATGCGTGCACAAATAAACAGACAAACAGATAAACAGACAAAAATTCCAAAAATGCTGGAAATGGGTTCTGTTGAAAGGAGGACCCTTTTAACACTCTGTCTTTTTTTTTGGAAATATTTTCGATGTACAAAAACGTCTTTTCAACAGATTTATTATATTAGGAACTTCTCAGTAGCTCGGAGACTGAATGTATGCCTGGAAGATGCCATATATAGGATTGCATAGAACTTGAAAGTAACTTTTGAAATGAGGATAAGTTATACCTCTGCTTATCTGAGGAAAGTACAGGTGTAATATTATTTAGGATTCTAGACAGACTGAAATCTTCTTAGAACATAGGTAACTATTGTCACTGTTAGGTGTGGGATGTGATGGCCGAGTGGTAATAGACGCGACGTGTGGGAAGTTGTAGGTCGTAACCAGGACCCAGGCAGGCGCTTTACTTTGTGTAAATTATTTCATCACCACTGCTCTTAAAACGGTGAAGGCAAAACATCGTAAGGAAACCGCGCGGCATGTCCTAGAACCAAACATTCGAAGACATGTGACATCCACCAACCAACATGTACTAGGCCCGCGCGGTATAACGGCCCATTCCCTCTCAATGAGAGGAGGCCTGTGTCCCAGCAGTAGGCACATTAAAAGACTGATGATGTTGATGATGAAATCTTACCATCTTACAATCAGAAGTAGGCTTTACACGTTATTAAAACGAGATAAGTAGTGAATAAAAAATTGTACTTACAAAAGGAGCAGGTTTCTGTAAAACTGGACTAATACCGAATTCCTCTTGGCATCTTAAAAATAACCTGGATGGACTGGCTGCCATGGATATCCCAGTTTCAGAACTAAAACGAGCCACGGACAACATACTTGAAACCCTAAACTTTTCCTTTGATTTAGATGGCCTAGGCAAAGGTAATAATCTGCAACTACTAGACAACATGATTATGTGTTAGTTAACGGTTAGCCTTGGTAAAAACGTGTTCAAATTCAATAAATAATTAATATTAAACTATCAATCAAGAATAACTTGACAACAGCTCGATAACATCGTCTGTCAATAACTGTCATGTTTTCTCAGAAATCTGCGCAATTTTTTTTGAAACTACGAAGGTTTCACTAATGTCTTCTTGTATAAATAAAACCTTCGCACACTTAAAACAAAGGTATTTGCATGCTTTTAGATCAGCTTAAATGTTTTCAGTTCGTTTAAGCACGTGTTTATTCAAGTAATTTACATTTAAGAAGAAAGTGATTTTTTTAAAGTCTTTGAATAGGTACCTTTAGCCTTTCCTAAATGGCAGATTTCATTCCTTATGCTGACCGCATTTTGTTCACCGTCGTCGCGTCGTTTATCTTTTTAACTAGTTATGTAGCCAGACACAGATAAGCCTAAAACCACTGAAGATGGTGGTTTAGTACCTACTACGAATTTTACTGGTCAAGGGGGCCAGTAAAATTCGTAGTCCTAAACTGTAAAGCCGCTTTATTAGGGCCAATTTCCACATGGAGCTTTTTTACGCACTGTTAACACGCTTGAAAAAAAGGTTGCGTGTTTAGACCCCCACAATGAATGAGTGGCCGTCAATAATAATAATAATAAATTGATAAATATATATACAATATTGTGTTCCGTACAAATGAGTAACAGATCTTCCGCCGAAGGTCGTTAACCAGATCACCGCATCTGTAATGATTCATTTTATCTGAAGCCAAAGGTCGCCTCAGTACAGCCCGCTGGGCATTATCGTCGCTCATTCTTCACTAACATGTACGTAAAGAGCGTTTGGTGTTTACTTAGCTTAGTTTGCTACACTGTGACATGCCGAACCATTTATTTAGAACCAAAATTGCCGACTACTGAACAGGTAAGTAACCAAAATTAACATAACCTAACCTTCAATGACTAAACTTTAGGTAAGCGCGTGTTTTCAAAACAAAAATGTGCTTTGGTAGATAAAAATGTGTGTACCTATCTACTTCTTTGTTTTTAAATGAGCAAGGTTTGGTTCAGTGTTGATGTTGGAATGTGTTTTACTTGGAATAATGTAAGTACATGACAGATGATACCATGCTTTATGCTACGTAATTAAATAGGGTTTAGGTAAAAACATGGCTAACTTAGCTGCTGTGACCGTAGGTACCTATTGTAGCAGGAATTCGGTTTAGTGAAACGAAGTTCCTCTTAAAACAAATACTTACTTATGTATGTACCTAACTAAAGACTTTCAAAAGTTATAACCGTACAACTTACGAGTACGGAGATATAGATAATTGAACTATTTTACACAAGGCCAGGGTAGCTTAATTACTAAACGTAACTTGAATATTTAGGTCAGTGTTTTCCAAACTTTTACTATCCTAAAAATAAAGTTTGTGATCTTATTATTTTATCCGTTTGAGCCAAGGTAACATAACAACACTCATTTTTTTTTGTTCTGTGTAGCAAAATTATATCTATAAACAGTGGCGACGCAAGATCTAAATTTGATGTGGGCAAGGTACATTTCGCAAGGCCCTCTGACAACAAAAGAAATCAGATTTTTCGAATAAAAATAAATGGATAAATAGACTTCAAGTAAAATTGATAGCCAATGTACGTTATCCTTCAGTTTCAGTTTCTTTATTTGCATAATTCTGCTTAATTATCCATTGGTGCTTAAGACGATACAGAGACGCAAGAGCGAGCAAAGCGGTCACGAAAAATTTTAGCATCCGGCAGTGGCGAGTTTAACTTTCATTATTTTCTTTTTACTTATGCTGAAAACGCTTAAAAATAAAGATAATTTATTCATGAACTAGTATTAATACAGTACTAGAGGAGGCACATTTGTCGTATCTTTTCTAGAGGCTTAGCTAGGTAACCAATGGCCCTGGTGCAAAAAAGAACTAAGGCCCTAGATGAACTGTTGAATTATAAATATATAGTATACACGCTGCAATAAACGTGGCCATCTACCTACTGCACCCAAATATTTTGATCAAATGAACCATCGAAACGAAAAAGAAAGAAAAAGAAAAGAGAAATAAGTATATAAATACCATAGATTTAGAATTTTTTTGCTACGCAAAAAGATACACGCAGGGTGCGAGCGAGAAAACCTAATCAAGTACTAAACGCCCATGAGAAAAAGAGAGAGTGAATGAAGTACCATTATGTCATTTTTTTCGCGAGAAGGGGTCCATAGCGTCCCTTCTGTTTTACACAGCGGTGAAATAAATACATACTTTAAAGGTGCAAAGCTACTTTATTATCAGCAAGGACCTGATTTAGAGTTTTGATCGACCCAGGTTAACTTTGAATATCCCCCCTTCCCTTCTCCTACCCAGCCCACAATTATACATAAAAAAAAATATAATTCACGTTTTCGCGGATGTCTTCCGACCCCCATATTGTATAATGAGAACGTCAGTCAGACAGTATTACAAAGCAAGTTAGATGCTGTCCTGAAAGAGAGAAAGAGTGTAAGGTAGGCAGGCAGAATCTTACACATTCTCTTTCTTTTCACGACTCTCTCCGTGCGACCAGTTGCAAATTCAAAGATTCAGGTCATACAGTTATTGCACAACATATATACAACTAAAAATGCAGACTAAGCTACATTAACGAAAAAATTAAAAAAAAAAACAGTTGATTGCAAGAGCGAGCTCGAAAATTTTGTCATCACAGATAAAATATGTTGCCGATTTATGCAGAAAAGCTTCAGAATTAAGAGAATTTCCAATGTAAAAGCGCACGAAGCGAGCGTGAAAATTTATGAATCTCGCCTCGGATAGGTAAGATTTTATTTTACCATTCCTATCGACAGATATTGAAGTCAACTTCAGCATAAAAGCGACAGAACAAGAGCAAACGAAGGGAGCTTAAATTGTTACGTTTATCTGTATGATGTATCACAAATATCTATCGCATTTTTTCAAAGTTTTAGATGCAAAATTGATTGGTGTGTAGGTATTGAAACACTGCATGAATACGCAGAAGAACACGAACTCGAAATTTAGGATTGTTTTAAATACTTTTTATTTGACTACGCTCACTTTTACTATAACTATTTAATAATATTATTGACCCTACTGTTAGTACTAGAGATACTTATTATCTATTCGGATTTAGTTTTTTTTAATGCTGTCCAATTCGGACTTGAATTTTGCCAGCACATCCCATGATGCAATTTCCGATTAATAAACACAAATGTTGCAGTTGCGAATAAAATTGACATTCGAAGAAGTTTAAACTTGTTGGGAATTGCCTGTATTCTTTCAAATGAGAGGCTATGATTAACGTCGTTTGCAACCTATTTTATTTGATTCCGAAGATTAAATTTGTGGTCTGGTCTAGTCAGTATCCAAGGACCCCCTGAGCTTGGGGTCTCGGGTATACGGCACCGTCTAAATACGCTTTCACGCAAAAACTACTGAACCGATCATCATGAAACTTTGTACATATATTCTTGGAGGTATTAGAAGTAACCTAGGATACTTTTTATTAAAAAAAAAAAGAAAAAATATGGCTTCACTGCGAGCGAGGCCGCGGGTAAAAGCTAGTAATATTATAAATGTGAAAGTTTGTGAGGATGGATGGATGTATGTTTGTTACTCTTTCACGCAAAAACTACTAAACGGATTTGGATGAAACTTCACAGTATTATAGGTTTATACATCAGAATAACACATAGGCTACAATTTAATGATTTTTTTGTAATTTGGTCATGATACGAAATCTTTATTGGTTTCGAACACTGTTTCATTTCTTTGTTTCAGAGAAATACAGTCAGATTGTTTACTGTCGTGTAGAACCAGCGGTAGAATAATTTTTGGTCATCAATGTCTTCCATGGGACCTGGTGATCTTATAGATTCGTGGCTGATTTAATAATCACCAAAATTTGGAAATATTACGTGCTCGCAACAAATTATAGAAAGAAATAGTGCTCCACTTCGCTATTAAGACAGCACCACGCCCGCCGGTAGAATCATTTTGGGTCATCAATGTCTTCCATGGGACCTCGTGATCTTATAGATTCGTGGCTGATTTAATAATCACCAATATTTGGAAATATTACGTGCTTGCAACAAATTATAGAAAGAGATAGTGCTCCACTTCGCTATTAAGACAGCACCACGCCCGCCGGTAGAATAATTTTGGGTCATCAATGTCTTCCATGGTACCTCATGATCTTATAGATTCGTGGCTGATTTAATAATCACCAAAATTTGGAAATATTACGTGCTTGCAACAAATTATAGAAAGAGATAGTGCTCCACTTCGCTATTAAGACAGCACCACGCCCGCGGTCAACAATACTAACGTGTTAGTGTGTGTGCTAAATAAACTGTTGTTATCATAATTTCTAAGGAAGTCTTTCATACAATGAATAGAATAAGCAGGTACTTTTCACGACCATAACCATTTTTAAAACTACAAATATTTATGAAAAATCTACAAAATAAGTAAAACATCAAAGTATTTAGTGCTATTTTCACTTATATTTTGTAAGTAGTTATGACAGTTTCTGTTAATGTGGTGATGTTATTGTTATAAAATAGAAATATAATATATTTACAAACATATAACATGTTGATTCACTACACTAAACACTTTGTAAAGTAACAGATTACTTACATACTTTAAAAATAAAAATGGGTGTTTTATAAGTAGGTACTATTGAAACGAAGAAATTGTTTTTTGTCGCATTAACAACTTAAATAAAAATAATTCAAGCTTAGTAAGTAGTTTAGTATTCTAACTTCTTTTATATGTTTTAGCTTTATAATATATATATGACAAGTAATTATTTAATATTTATATGAAATAAAATCGTTGTCATAATATTTACTGTTTTTAATTTCTGTTGTTATTTGTATTTAAATAATTAATTAAATTAACTATTTTGATTGAATCTAAACTATATTCTAAATGAAATAAAGAAAAGAAACAATACTATAACTATGAAAATAACTATTATACCATTATATATATTACCATTTATATTATTATACTATTATTAACTATTATACCTATATAAAATTTATTTTAATCAAACCATAGCCGCAAAAACACACATATTTTAAATTTAAAAACAATTGAATATTGTAAACATAAAGTTACAAAAAGGGAAGGTTATTTTGAACTCACAACAATGTTGACATAGGTTCACTGTTGCAACCACTAGACCAAATCGATTTAACAAATATTGTTGAAATAAACAAGTCCATCATGTGACAAAACAGTATTCAAAAGATTATCTATCCAAATGTTTAATGTTTTCAAGATCAAATTAAAATTGCATAGCTGCATTCTACAATATTTGCTTACCTTGAACAAGTCGTTCTAGTTCGTTAAGCTCCTATGTATCAAATAACACTTATCTACTGCTAGTTGCATCAGTTTCAAATTCGTCAAACTTTTAGTGGGTCAGCTAATGGCACTTGGCAGGGTGGGTCAGGTAACAGCTATTACCGATTGTACCTAGTATATAAATGTTTTTGTTAACCTCTAACAATGTTACTTGTATATAGCAAAAAAAAAGTCTTTGTTTCTTGTTGGGAAACACTGCTTTAGGTAACCTTCCGGTCAGGTTGTGATATATATCGAATGTTTTAACTGAGAGTTGTGATAAACATTCAACCTGTGAGTACATTCCTAAGTAGGAGCCATGGAATATAAACATGAATTCTTCACTTATAAAACTTCAAAGCCAAAACTTATACTCATAAACTAAACTTGCAGATCGGCTTTCTGAAGAAATATGGCTACTTGCCGGATGTGCCTCCCGACGCGGACGCGGCCTATACGGTCGGCTCCATCTCCGAAGCCTTGAAGAAGATGCAGGCCTTCGCCGGCCTTCCTGAAACTGGTACCCTTGACGATGATACGAAACAGGTAGGTAGGTTATAATTGGTGAACGATTGGAGAAAAACATTGATAGAAGGCAATTCCCAAAAAAAAATGATTTTCCTTACAGAGGTGTCGTTAACTGACCAAGATTAAGCGAGATATTTTTTTTAGTTTTGTTTATGAGTTCCTTGGAGAAAGTTATTCATAGAGAAGTTATTCATATAAAAGTTAGTGAGTACAATGAGCCCTTTCCCTCTTCCCTTTGTATTTGTATATAGGTTTGTTTTTTTTATATAATATTAAATTTATATATGTTAATATATTTAAAATGATCCATTCAAATAAATACACAAACACTCCAAAAAAAATTATTTACGCACAAAAAAAAATAGGAACCATTTAGTATATTAGTATAGTAAAGTTTTCAAAATATTATGATCATACCTTTTCGTCACACTCTATAAAACAGGGTTTTCGATTCGAGCAGAGAAATGCATGCCTCCATTCGGAATAGTTTCGCTAGTAGATACTGCTATGTAATAAAATAAGGATCGAGTATATTTGCTAATTACCGGATACAAATCTAGAGTCCTTCAGGCGTCTGGATCAAGTCACTTAAACAAATTGTAAATGAAACATATGGCTTCCAGCTCTTCAAGAAAAAGCGGTGTGGAGTGAAAGATATCGAAACGTCCTCGACGTCTGCGAGGAGTCGGAGATACATCTTGCAGCAAGCGTGGAATAAGCAGTACATATCGTACAGGTATGTGCAAGGCAGAAGGCACCTTTTTTGCTATCGGGGGAAACCTTTAAAAGGTGCCTGGACTTTTTAGGGGCTTTTAACCTCACTAAAACCACCCCGGTCATCACCATCAGCACATCGAAGAGACCCCGTGACCTTTTAAAAGACCAACCCGGGACTCCTGTGTAACGCCAAAAGGTGCATACCAGGGGAGACTTTAAAGGAGTCTCCCCTGAGCCTCGCAGTGCACAGCAGCATCACAGTGCTAACGTATTTCCTTGACTCACATGGTGATCGACTCACACGGTCGGGGTCAGATCGCCAATCAGAGCGCCCGAGCCCCGAATTCTCGCCAGCAGTCTTGCTGCGGCGAAATTTCGGCGTTTTAGGCGTCGAGGCGGGTGCCTCCCCGACGCCATAATCACCGAGTAGTATTGGCCCTCGCAAGGTCTTACAGAACGAGGCTACTTCCCTCCAGTTTTCTATCTCTACCAATATAGCCCATATTGTGCAAAGCATCTATAGTACCAGACGTTGTAGGCACATCGAGTTTTAAAGAGACTAGCAGTTAAGAAAATGTTTTTTTACAAAGGCACAAAAGCTCATAATGAGTCTAATCTACTGGCCCAACTCGCTTCTGTGCTATGGCTCTTGTACAATAGCCGATTGTATTATCAATTTAACTAACTAAATTACTGAGGTAGGTACCTACTGTTGTAAATCGTTATTGCGATTGATAAATATAGGATTTATTTCTAGTGATTTACTAGAACTCATCTTTCCCTTGTTATGATGGGAATGATTTCATCCGTCTCTATTATAGTATGGTAACTAATGTTTTAGAATTTTCTAGCGCCTGGCTTCGCGGATGATTTATTTTCAGCCTGTTCTGTCCCACTGAAGTGCAAAGGTTCGAGTGCAAACCTCGGATGTTGCTGAGGTGCACCTTATATGAGAGTGAGTGCTGCCGCTGTCCAGCTTTTTTCTTTTTGTTGCTTGGCATTATATGTGAATGAAAGGAAGGTGAGGAGAAGGAAATGAGATGAGGTTCCACTCTAGCAACCTTAAGACACGCGCCGACAGGACGTCTGGAGTCTGGAGACTACGGGGACGCCCGAGCGCGGGAATGACCATCGGGCACTCTCGTCTTGTCGCCAACCAGCACGATGGCAAATCCCGGGATTTTTCGACAGTTGGCAGGGCAGCCTTTCGTGTGTGGCTGGCACACTACTTGGGCCCCCAATTACCTGAGATCGGCCAGCGGCGCACCGTGCCTCGGATCCCGCTATCCTCCGCAACCAGTCTCCCGATACATCCTTAACAGCGTGCATCAGGCCGGTCTGCCTGCAGTGGAACAGCTATCTCGACCCAACTCGTCTGGCTACACCGAGCATCGTACCGAAAAACGGCTAGGTCGTTTAGCGTTACGTATTTGAGCGGTGGGTGGTCGCAAGCCTTCGGCCAAAGCCTACCACCAGTTAGTGTCACCTGATTTGCACCACCCGGGGACCACGTGTTGGGAATCAACTGGGGTACACACCTACGGACGTGGCTGACTCAGCCCCCAAATTGTGCAATTTTTGTCCAATCTCGTCAATAGGCATCACGCTCGTCTTGCCGTCTTCGCCTGGGTCTACCGCGATGTCACCGAACATTTCCTGGGATCCAATGTGCAGGTTGATTTAGCCCATGAGTTGTTCGCTAATTTGTAGCTCGTGGTGGCTAAATGCTGCTGCTGTGATTGGTTGAATGAATTTTCAACATCCAATCACAACAGATAACGCGTGCTTGTCACATTAATTCTGCGATAATTTTGATCTGAGAAACTCGGGGTTAATGGACTTTAAAACGGCTGAACAAGTAGGTATTTAAAACATAGTATTACAATAAAATCATATAATTTAAATACTAATTCATATTTTCTACTGTGTTCTTATTATGCGAATAGGAATGATTCTTGGCTAAACAAATAATAATTCTATATTAATTATAATATTTTTTAGACTGATTAACAAACGTTTCGTGTCTTCATGTGGTACTTCAGAGACTTGACTTGTGACAGTTGACAGTTGGAGGTCGTTGACGTTCTTCTCATTTGTCATTTGATGATTAACCAGTTTAGTGAGAATAGTTAGAATCTTTGATTTGAAACGCGCTCGTACCCAGTTTAATTTATAAATATAATAAAGTAATCTTTGCTCGACTCGGCGACTACAGTTTTGCAATTTTCAACATACCTATTTAGACAAGAGTTACAACTGAATTTCTTGTTTGAAAGTGTTACATCTCCACACAACTACAATTTGAGGGTTGCTATGGTCAGAGAATCGCTTTGATGCTTGAGACAAAGCGATTAAAAGTTATCATCCATAACACACAGATAATTTTTGAAAAGTTACCAAACATTTGCGAACATGCAGACGATTAAGTGTGTGGTAGTGGGCGACGGTGCCGTCGGTAAAACGTGCCTACTCATCAGCTACACGACGAACAAGTTCCCATCCGAGTATGTGCCCACTGTGTTCGATAACTACGCTGTCACTGTAATGATAGGAGGAGAACCTTATACACTGGGTCTGTTTGACACAGCAGGTCAGGAGGACTACGACAGGCTACGACCGTTAAGTTATCCACAGACGGATGTTTTCCTTGTTTGCTTCAGTGTAGTAAGCCCCAGTTCATTTGAAAATGCTAAGGAAAAATGGGTGCCAGAAATAACTCATCATCAACAAAAGACACCTTTCCTCCTGGTGGGCACTCAGGTAGACTTGCGAGACGACCCGGTCACTATGGAGAAGCTGGCTAAGATAAAACAGAAGCCCGTGTCCCTGGAGCAGGGTGAGAAACTATCGAAGGAACTCAGGGCTGTCAAATATGTCGAGTGCTCAGCTCTCACACAGAAAGGATTGAAGAATGTGTTCGATGAAGCCATACTAGCAGCGCTGGAGCCCCCAGAACCAGCTAGGAAAAAGAAATGTGTGCTTTTGTAAAATTTTGAGGCCACATGAGCCACCTACCCCGTGCTACCACCAAAAATGTTGTAACTCAACCTACAAATAAAAAAAAATTACTGTTATTGCTATAGATATAGGATTTATTCTTACTGAATTACTAACTGCTATAAATATTACAAAAGAAACTCACGTCTACATCTGTTGATGTTATTGCTGTTTTTCCGCTAACTTCTAAAGTTTAGAAAGAATCTAAACCATGCAATGGATTTTATTACTATTTTTACTAATAGAGTGATAAACAAGGAACATGTATGTATATAATTTAACCCAAATGAAGCCGGGGTGGGTCACTAGTCACATTATAATAGACATCACATGGACATAAGCCCTCTGGGCACCTTGACATCATTGACAACCTATTTAAATAAGATTCCAAATACGTATGACACTATAAAAGACCAGCCAGCCAACAAAATTTGATACAAGGTACGTAACATATGCAACCTAAACCAATCTCACTACTTAGATTGGTTTTCAGACACTAAGGTCTCTGCCAGATAAAAAAAAAATAAAGTCTTTGATCTGTTCTGTACCTAACATAACTTGAAAACATGATTTTTTGTTTATTGAGATATTTTGGTCTCAAATTAAAGGTATAAGCATAGAACCATTTTATCCACTTAAATCATCGGTCCATGCGTTTATGAGATGTTTACTGATTACAATTTGAATGCCAAGTGAAAGGGTCACGGACACCCCTTACCGGGATACCTTTGTTTTGATTGCATAAGCAACACTGCCTTAAAATTTTTTTCATTTAGTTTTGAAATATTGGAATATAATGATGGTAGCGAATGACTTATTTTGTAGTTATCTGGGTGACTTAATTCAATTAGCACCAATTACTGTTTAACAACAAAATCATAGCCAGCATAACTCCGTATCAAAAGGTCCTATTTGCAGATCATCCTATTCTCAAAATGACCTATTAGCAAAAAGTCCTATTTGCAGAAAAACCTACTCTCAAAGTACAATCATGCTAAAAAAATAACTATTGATTCTACGTCATGATTTATTTTAAAAGTAAAATTGAAACAATGAAAAAACTTTTTACAATAAACTACACTGACTTCCAAATAAAACAACTACAAAGTGAAAAATAACTTTATTTTTGGAAGTCGGAGTCTTTCGTAGCTACAATTGATTGCGTTATGGACACCGACACCGACCATTTGGAAGTCGGTGGTATTTTTGTAAAAATCTTTTTTATTTTTCTATTTTTATTTGCACCTACCTAATAGGCAACTTGTTTAGTAAGGTACCTATAACGCCAGAATAGATTACCCGAATATCATGAATTTTGAACACAATCGGTGAAATGAGAGATCTGCGTACACCTTAAGGGCGTACTGGCGTGATGTTATGTTATGAAATGGTATAAACAATAAACAGACATGCGATTGCAGCAATCCCGAGAGTTTTGCCGTTATTTATTGAAGAGTTCTGTTGTATATCTTCGAAGTACTTTATCAGATCTTCACCAAATTAAAATGGGACCAATTTCGGCACAAATTCGTACAAACAAAAAAAGAATTTTCAAAATCGGTCCACAATTGACGGAGATATCGGTGAACAAACAAAAAAAAAACATACATCATGTCGAACATAGAACCTCCTCCTTTTTGGGAAGTCGGTTAAAAAGAAGAATTAAAGCAATATTGCATTTTATGGCGAAGCAACCGTCTGATAATGGTGTTACAAAGACTTCAAGTCTGATGAAGGGTTCCATGGAACAGAAATCTGTGGTGCGGGCTCATAGTCGAGGATGCAGGCGACGTCGACAGGAGAAGTTCCCAGCCTAGGTTTTGCATCTTCGTGATCTCGTTGTGGCAGTTGGTGTTGCGAAAAAGGACACGCTGTGGTCCATGCTCGGAAATGATAGTGCGTGGGACGCAATCGCCTCCTTCTGCGAGGAAGTGATCGTCGCAAAGGAGGTGGCAGAAAGGGAACAAGAGAATACAATCTCCCTCGCCACATGATGGCTGGCTGCCACAAGGTGCGACCTGCGGGTGACAAACTTGAGGAGTTTCGCGCCACAACTGACCGCGCCAGCTGATTTTACTTTAATTTTATTTATTGTTTTATTTTAAATATAACAATCTCAAGAAGCCTCTAGTTACTTAATCTATACTTCTTTATAGTATATAGAGTAAAGATTTGTATTTTTGTATGTAACGAATAAAATAATCAGGAAGTAACGTAGGACATAATTTATTTAGAAAAAAAAAATCCTTAATTTTTTTTTAATAATGTACCCCAAAGTAAAGCTCTCGCCAAATTTCTGGGCCGCCCTGAAGTTGGCTTTCCGCATGCGCGAGGCACGAAACGGTGCTGTTTTTGTATGAAATTTACTATTGCGCAGCCATTGTAGCCAACTTCAGGGCGGCCAAGAAGTTTGGCGAGAACTACAGCAAAGTTTTGCAAATAAAATTCATTATTTGGCGTGCGCTGAGAAAACTATTGATGATACATAAAAATATGTACTACATGATTAAATTACTCATTAGGCTCCTTATGAAGTAATTGGTAGGTGAGTAGGTAGGGTAGTTAATATGGTAGGTAGGTAGCCAGATGACGGGAGCGAAGCCGCGGGGGACAGCAAGTGTTGAATAAAATTATTCCTTTGAAAATCTCATATTTGTGTGGTATGACTGTAGTATACCATTCCCATTCTTTTGTTTGTAGGACCTTTTTCTAATGTAAGGTCATTTTGAGAATAGGACGATCTACTTGTATGTCGTTTTGCGAATAGAGCGTTTTGATGCGGAGTCGCCAGCACGACGCGCACGCTTTGTTAGTCTTATGAATGCAGTACAGTTCAACAGTCAATCGTTGGAGTGGTTGTGGTTTGCCATTCAATCGATCAAATAAAGGAGTCTTAATAATCCGGCTGGCATGGCTTTCTGGTGGTCACTACTGTGATTCTGGCTTTCAGGTGTTGCAGTAATTTGGGAATAGTGTGGTGGGATTGTAATCTGGCTGAAGTCCCTGGACTACGGCATATCCAGTACTCTACACAACATCCACGTCTTTCCCAGAGTTTCCTAAATAATCCCTAATTAAATTGGTACAATATGATAGCTTTATTTTATTTATCTTGATTTTTGCTATACAATCCAGAAATCCGAACATTCTAATAATCCAGCACCACCTGATTTGCCATAGTGCCGGATTAGGAAGACTACTGTAATTTTATTGCAAAATATAGGCAAAATGATGATAAATGATTGTCTAACAACTTGTTATAAATATTTGTATGGTTACAGAGTGGTGAACGGCTCCAGCACTTTGGACAAGAACCGAGTAGAGGAACTGATGGAGGTGGGCCTGAAATGGTGGGCGCCTTACGGCAACCTGCGCTTCAGCAGCATCGACCAGGGCCGTGCCGATATACAGGTGTCCTTCGTCACCGGGGACCATGGAGATGGGTACGGTTTCACAGTCTGAACACATAATTACCAGAAGCGTATTTACCCCTAGTCCAAGAGGGCTACGGCCCAGGGATCACCATAGCAAAGAGTTTATTATGAAAATCTTGCAACTTATCATGGGCAGACCGTTGAGGCGATTTTCCCCCATAGTGCTTCTTAACCAGATTTTTAGTCTCCTGAGACTGATAAACAAGTACACGGTGGGGTCAACTGCCCCTCCCTGCCCCCCCTTGGCGATGACCATGTCACACCATACCGAAAGCTCTATGTCTGTGTCCACAGCAGTTCTTAACCCTTTCCTTTTTTATTAGATTCCCGTTCGACGGCCCCGGTCGCGTGGTCGCTCACGCGTTCCCTCCCCCTCACGGCGCCATGCACTTCGACGAGGACGAGCTCTGGGGTGATAACCCTGAAGAAGACGATGAAGACGTCACCGACTTCTTCGCCGTGGCCATCCACGAGATAGGCCACGCGCTAGGGCTGTCCCACTCCAACGTAAAGGCGTCCGTCATGTACCCGTACTACCAGGTGCCGGTTGAGAAGCTGCATGAGGACGATATTCTGGGCATGTGGAACCTGTATTGTGAGTTGTTTTAAATCTGCTTCACCGTCAAAGTAACAATGCATCGCTCTGGAATTGCGAACCCACTCCCGTCCAACCGCGGGCACACCGCGTTCCCCTCGTACGCAAATAGCGAGAGTCAAATGTCAGAGTTTAGGAGGCGTCGAAACTTCTCGGCGAACGAAGTGAAGCCGTGGCATAGGACACGGAAGCGAAGTCGTGGTATAGGACACGGAAGCGAAGTCGTGGCATAGGACACGGAAGCGAAGCCGTGACATAGTACATAGAAGCGAAGCGTGGCATAGGACACAAAAGCGAAGCCGCGGCATAGGTCACGGAAGCGAAGCAATGTTCGGTGCTTTCATTGTTTATGGACTTCAGTATTTTTAACTGATTAGGTTGGTGAATGTAGCTGTTTGTACGGAAGCCTCGGTACGCGAGTCAGACTCGCACTTATCCGATTTTTAAACAAGCAAGCTCTAGTTTTGAAACAACAGTAAAAATATTGTGATATATATATATATATATATTATCTTTGGCAGTAAAAGACAAAAATGAGACTGCAGACGTGACAGAGAGTCCAGGGTCACAGACCTCCGTGGTGCCGCGGTTCACCAAGCCGGGCAGCGACGAGGATGAGAACTACATGCCTGACCTGTGCATGACCAACTACGACACTCTGCAGGTCATCAACGACAAGATCTTTGTGTTCGAGGAGGAGGTAAGACTGCCTTTATACCTGGCCGGCCGGTATCAACATCACCATTTCAGCCAAAAGACATTGCCACTGCTGGACATAGGCCTCCTCCAAGTGTCCCCTGTGTGCGCCTGGCATCCATCGGATTGCCGCAGCCTTAACCAGGTTATCGGTCCACCTAGGCCTTCCAACGCTGTAGCTTCCTATACGCGGACACCACTCCAGGACTGTACCTGGTAACTAAGGTTTATTAACTATTTAGAAAATTATAAATATTTATAATTTTCTAAATAGTTCAATAACAACTAAACTAATTGGATGAGTCCGATCGCAAGTACCTAGCTGTTGATTTTGTATGTCCCTGGACAAAAAAAAAAAGAATTTATTCGAACAGAATGTCGATGCGTCTTTGCGAAATGACCGAATGTATGTAAGCGCATCCCTTCTGAATAGCTGCACCTCCGGTTCAACACCTTCAATTCTTTTATCGTTGTAATTCACAGGAAAGGATTTGTATGAAAAAGAAATAAAGTTCATTAGTACACCTGTGCGAAGCCGGGGCGGGCAGCTAGTGTTTCATAAAAATATTCTCAAGTTAGTCAAATTCCCCCTGTCCATCCCCAGTGGGTGTGGGTGCTGAGCGACCGGCACCGTATGGAGCACGGTTACCCGCAGCGCTTCCACGACGTGTTCCGCGGCCTGCCTGCAGACATCAACATCGTTAAGACCATCTACCAGAAACAAAACAGAAACATTCTTATATTCTCAGGCAAGTTTCTAGGCCATTTCAATTATTTTTGTTAAAACTTCAATCAAAAAATGACGGTGGCTATGCCGAATTAGACGCAGCGCAGAGAGCACAAAAAATATGGAACAAGTTTTCTTTGATAAATTGTGATGACTTTAATACTAACTGAAATAGAGTTCAAAAGAGCTTGCAACGGATGGATATCCTGTGGTTGGCCCATATTTGATTGCAAATAACATGCTGGAGTCGAGCATATTTTTTTAGTCGGGAGGTTAAGCAGCACGGCAGCTATAATAGAACACTCGTTGTCGCAAAACGATAATATGTTGTATTTTCGACTCACTACGCTTAGTCGAGCATTGATAATCCAATAGCGCAGTTTTATAGATAGTGTTAGTGAAAACGGGCATAAACCTCATACCACGGTAATACTCTAAAGCATCAACGGTTAATTACAGGCCAAAGCTATTGGGAGTTCGACAGCACATTCCACTTCATAAAGAAAGGCTCCTTATCTGACTACTCTATCCCCGACGATGTTCCCGAGCTAACCACCGTGTTCCTCTCCAACTACAATAATAAGACGTATCTGATCGAGGAGGAGCGCTACTGGCGGTATGATGAGAATATCGGCCGGATGGATGAGAGGTTCCCCAAGGAGATGTCCATGTGGAGACAGGTGCCTTACCCTGTGGATGCTGCTGTTGTGTGGAAGGGAGGTAAGACAGCTTCAATAATGTGATTCTTTTTTGTAGTAGTTATGGAATTACCTATAATCGTGACAGTCAAATCTTGCAACTGAATTTTAAAGCTGTTATCCTCCACCGATCAAGACGAAATTTTGCATACACGTTTAGTTTGGATAACAATGCATGGTCAAGTGACGTCATTCTAAATCCAATGTGGCGGACGGCCCAAGATGGCGGACTAGTTATTTTATGTGCACTACCATGATATGGGTATCAAATGAAAGGATTTGCTGAGAAGAATACAAAAAAGCTTGTTTTAAAAAAAGATTTTTTAATAAATAATTTATTATTAAGAATTTTGATAGCTGTCAAATCCGACTTCTTAGATTGTCACGATTCTAGATGAATGGTGCCCATAAAATATCCCTTCCGTCTGAGATCAGTCCGATGGTAGGCTAAACCTAATATCTACTTCACGGAAATAAAGTTCATGGTAACATTCTGACATTAACAGAGCCTTTATATCGCTAACATTAAGAGCGGTTTTCGTGCGTCTCTGCCTCGAGGTAGACTGCAAGTTTTTTGCCAAAAAGCCCAGGATTTTAGGTACCTCAACTATCAAAGTTGACAAATTAGGTTCACATTCGTGCACGCTATCGTTCCTAGCTTGAGTAGTCCTATTATATAGAGCGTTCTATCTAGACCAACTTTGATCAAAACCTACTTGTGTATTCCCAGTGTTTCATCGTATCTCCTTGCGTTTCAGATACGTTCTTCTTCCAAGGCCCTCGTTTCTGGCGCTTTGATAACGAGCTGGTGCAGGCGCACGAGTACTATCCTCTACCCACGGCGCAGTTCTGGTTCAACTGTAAGAGTACCAGCGATATGGACCGGTACATCACCAACGATGGACCCTGAATATACCAGTGACTCAGGACGAAGTACCTGCTATTGTATTTACAGGTTATGATAAGTTCGCAGAAAACTGACTTAAGGCCTCGGTAGCCAGGTCATAAAATTCCCAAAAATAATAAGTTCACACTTTTGTTTTCCTTTCAATTTTTTTACGATATTGTGTCTATACTCCATTTGTTTAGGTAGTTAACTAAAGGTAAACAATCTTGATATGTCTTTTTATATAAAATAAATCGTATAAAAGACCAACAAATATTATTTAAATTTAGTTACTTACCTAACATCGGTTTAAGTAAATACCTAATTGTAAACATTTTTAGATTCAATTTTTAGACATTTTTTTAGATAAAAGACATGTTAAGATTGTTTACATTTAGTTAACTACCTAAACAAATGGAGTATAGCATTAATATGCATGTTTTGTTTATAATGTGAGGAGCTCATTATTTTGTAAATAGTCTTTAAAGAGATCTAACAGTGTCCCAAGCCAATAAATAAAAATAAAAACCGACCCAACTTGTTTTTCATTAAAAATATATCACTTTATTTAAGTTCAAAATCACATAAATTAAATAACACAATAGTATGAAACTGATTGCTTTACTGTTCTCGTCCGGAATGTCATATAATATCGATTGCAGAGATGAGCGTAACTGAGAATAACAATAATACTGTACCATTTTATTTTAATAATAGTAACAATATTTTAATACATTTTGTTCCTACATATTTTGAGACAACATTTCATAGATTTCGAAGGATTTGTACTATATAAATTGAAAGTAAATATACCTAGAAGTGTCCTAGTAGATGAAAAGCACCGTAAGGATGATTTCTGAGACATTGTATGTCCTATCACATAGAAGGTAGTTTAAATTATTGAGTAGCTGAAGGGAAGGTTTTTGAGGTTGCCAAGTTTGTATTACAAATTAATATCATCAAAGAGCAACAAACGGAGGGGGGGAAAAGCGAAGAATATTATTTTAAAAGACTTAATACCTCAACCCAAACATTCCTTCATTCCTTGCCCCTCTTACTTCAACTACATATAAGTGTATTAAATGCTGATTTCTTCGTTACAAAACAATAGGTATAATATCCTGAGGGGCGCACTCTTAAACCGAGTTCATATTAACAACATCAGTGGAGTAGACTGCCCACAGCGACAAAATAGCGAAGACTTAGTGAAGTTATATATAATACCAAGAAATCGACAAAAAATAATTTTGTTTTTTTTAAGAACACTTATAAAAGTTATTGTTAATGAAACGTCATTAGTCGATTTATCGATATAATCGTCTAATTATCGATTTTTCAATAGTTTTGCTTTTGTATAGAAAATATTGTCAAGCCGCTATATTTATTCTTACGAAAAGTTATCTATTGAAAAATCAATAACAGAGATACAGTAAGCATTTGAAGTGCTAAGTCATGTTTCGCTATGTGTAGCAGCGGACAGGGTGCAAGTGCCGTGTGGACCGTAGAGCGTGTAGTAGCTGGCGGCATCGGCAGCAGGTAGTCTAGCTGCAGCAGGACGCGGGGTTGGGGTCCCGCCCCGAGCGCTTGGTAATGTTGAGGCGCGTGAACTCCTCCGCCACCGTGGGGTGGATGCCCACCGTGTTCATCAGCTGCTCCATCGTGATGCCGCATCTGGGGTACAACAATACAGATTTAGAATATACAAGCTTTCAAATGCCAGGTGCGCAGGACTCATAACCGGCGTACGTGTATGACCAGATTCCGATAAATATTCAGTCTATTATGTTCTCACTCGTTAAAGACTGTATGTGTGTAGAGTACGGGACATATCGTGTCATTGTGAAATTTATAATGCGATCTGCTAGAATGCCAAAGATACCAGATGAACAGGCAGCCACAATTTCAGTGTACGTGATATCTAAAGAGCGGTCTAGTAGGCTACACAAAATTGTCGTAGTCTTTATGACCAATAGACATTATACAATTCGGAGTTATCAAGATACAAGAGAGGACAGTTCTATTATTTTATTTTATTAAATGTTCTGGTTGCAACAGTTGTGTAATACGTACTTCATCGCAGCGGCGAAGCCCTGGATGACCTCTCCAGCGACGGGCCCCACGAAGTGCAGGCCGAGGATCTTCTGCGGCGCCTCGCGAAGCGCCACGGCCTTCAGGTAGCAGTTCTTGATGTTGCGCTGCGGGATGAAGAACTCCGTCGGCTTGTAGTAGGCGTGGTAGATTTCTAGGTTATCCGCACCGTATCTGTGGGAGACAAGTTTTAGTAAGTTAAGTTATCAAGACACTATCTACCAGATTACAGCTACCTTCAAACCGAAGCAAATTCCACGTGGAATGCTAGCTGAAGCATGCTCGAACCAATAGGGATGTTGCCTGAGTAAAAAAATTATAATTTTATTTAGTCCGTCAGTGAGATTATCAATTAATATTGAACCCGTATTTTATCAAATAAATTGAAACTGACAAAGATAAACCGCATCAAAGTTCAGGAGTGGAGGCTTGTGACGTCACTTTGTCATTATAAAGTGTAGCACACCGTGACGTCACACGAAATTTCAACGCACTGTACCGTCGTATTTTTTTGTTTCCGTGGCAAAAGAAACAATACTTGTCCAATATTTTTAGGTTTTCTAACTGACGGACTAAATAGATATGTTTTGCCAACTACTCTATTGTGTCAAGTAACTTGGCAAAAGTCAAAGATTTATTTGCAGATAAATATGGTTTCGCTCTTTCGTGTCCCGCGCGAGATTCGCCTGTGTTTAGTGTTTTGAAATATAAGAGAATTTGTATGTTATGTTATTTATCGAATATTATAATACAAACTATTTGGAGGACTTGAAACAAGCCCCTCAGTTGTTATCTTTTGAACTTGTTTTCAAACAAACTTAATTTTTTGGTTTAATATTAAACTTTTAAAATTTTGGCAGAAATACACAGCCTTAGTGTATTTTTGTCAGTCAGTCGCGAAACGGTAAATGCTAGGTTATTTATTTTATTAGGCAAGGTTATATGCCAATAAAATACGACACGCCAGCAGTAAATTCAAATTTATTGGTGGACGGCCTACTGTCATGTTCTCCTGAGAATGCTTTAATAAATAGCTGTAGGCCATTACCAACCATGACTCAACAATTGGTGATTTAATGAGGTCAGCTTAATTAATACAAAAAAAGTTAATAAACGGAACACCTATTATAGCACCACATATTATAAATTGATATAATTAAGATAATACAGTAATTTACACACCAGACATTGTTAAAGTCAACCGATTAGAGTGCATACTTTAACGATTTGTTATCGAAGTACAATCACATAATCCGCGAACGTGTTTCTATCAAGCAACGATAATTGCCTTGAACAAGTTCAATACATTTTCAATTTGTGTGATACCATGTAGAGCGACAGAATGTGATTAGTGACGCCATCATACAGACAGCGCGCACTTTTATGGCTTGTATATTGTTCACACATATGTGTGGCTTGTGTAAGGATTGCAATCCGGATTCTTCGAAACTAGAAAATAACTGAAAAGTCCGGATTTTCCCGACATTTTAAAATCCGGTTTTGAAGACTCATTTATATAGTTTTTTCGGACTTATTTCAAAACTATTTTTTTTGATAATATTTGTATTTATGCACAAATTTTAATTTAAAGTAATCGGTAGATCGATATTTACTATTCTAATACGCAAAGCCGAATATTTGAATTTGTAGGCTTAGGTTTTATTTTTATTCTATAAATCAACTGGATGACCGTAAGAGCTTTTTCTACTGCTGGCATGTTCTGTAATAAAATAAGACCGCACCTTAACAATGAGACACTTGACGGGATCATGTCGGCAGCGCTTGCCGTCTCCCTGGACATCTCGAAGGCTTTTGACAGGGTTTGGCGTGATAGTCTTATTGGTAACCTTCCTTCATTCGGTCTGCCCAGTGACCTGTGCGATTGGATTGCAGACTTCCTGAGGAGCCGGTCCATCTGAGTGGTTATTAAAGGCCGCTCGTCTGACCAACTGTATATAAATGCCGGGGTTCCTCAAGGGTCGGTACTCTCAGCAACATTGTTCTTTCTTCACATAAACGATCTGCTAATGGGTATGCGGACGACAGCACTGTTGCTGAGAGATAAGTGTCCGACGCGCGCGCTACTGGGCCTCAGATACGGTCTCTCCTAGAGGCCATGATTGGGCGCTTGAATCTGCCCTTGAAGGCAGTCTCCGAATGGGGCGATGCCAATACGGTCAGGTTCAAAGCTGACCCAGGCGTGCCTTTTTTCCGCTAATAGGAGACAGTTTCACCCGGCTCCTTCTCACCGAGGTGTGACTGTGCCGATAACGGACCGAATTGAGATTCTTGGCGTAACGTTGAATCGACCCTCAATTTTGGTCCATTCATTGAGGCAAAAGCTCAGCTGACTGCCAAAAAGTTGGGGATCCTTGCGAAGGTGAGACGGTACTTCACCCTGGAACATTTGCTCAATTTGTATCAAGCGCAAGTTAGATCATGCATGGAGTACTGCTCTCATCTCTGGGACGGATCTGCCAAATACCAGCTGGATTCACTTGAGTCGATCGAAAAACGGGCCAAGAGGCTAATCGGCGATGAGATAGTGGTCGAGTCTAGGCTCCGGAGACTTGTACATTGGCGCTGAGTTACCAGCCTGTCGGTTTTTTATCGGTTACATTTTTTTTTTTTTTTCTATAGGCTCGCGTTTGACCACTATCTCACCTGATGGTAAGCGATGATGTGGTCGACGATGAAGCACGCTTGCACGCACATTTCGGGAAGTGTGCGTTGGAATTGCATGAACTGATTTCTCCTAGCCCGTTCTATCATCGGACTACATGACGTACGGCAATGCGTCATCGGTATGACGCATTGCCATGCTGTGTGCATTGACCATGTGGTGGACATCCAACCCATACGCACCAAACGTTTTGGGAATACTTTTATTATGCACACAGCAAAAGAGTGGAATTCACTGCCGAAGTCTGTATTTCCTGATAGCTACAACCTGGGAATCTTTAAGTCAGGAGTGAATAGGTTTCTTCTAGGCAAGCGTGATTCATCGTCGACCAAATCATCGCTTACCATCAGGTGAGACAGTGGTGGTAGCATTTGCTGAAAGGCGCAGATGAAACTTCTGTAACTATCATACAACTGTCAAATTACAAGCGCGAGATAGAAACGGGCACATAACTAATGGAGCGGTCCCATTGTGCTAGAACTAGTTTACGCTTCTTCTAAGCTAGTAAACTAGAGAGAGAGAGTTTAAGAGGCCTCGCAAACTATACACTTTTTATCGGCCGATAGTTTGGTCGGGCCTTTAATCAGTAGACGTATGCAAGTGCGCACATTACAACAATTCGGTAATGAATGTAATTTTCAACTCGACTAAACTATCGGCTATATTGCCATTTCAGTCTAACCATTAGATTTAATTGCAGTTTAGCTCTTCTTAAATAACAAAATAGCTCCCAGCTACTAATTGATACCTCTCAACAATGGGACCGTGCGTGCTTGTGCTAAGCGCCGATTATTTATCTCGGCTTGGGTGTGAGGACGCTCTTACTCATAACAAGTGTAACATTATGTCCGAACACGTAGTGTAGATAAAAATACCGTATACAATTATTTTGATGTCTAACACATATTTACTGTACGATACACCGTAATCTTATGGAGGCTACATATTTCTATATTATAACTTTGTTGACCTATATTTGTGTTTATTATAAATTTATCACGTTTCGAGGTTACAAATAGTCGAAAAAACACGTTTATAATTAATACTAAATTGTTAAGTTATACTACCGTAAATATGTTTATGAAACATCGAATTTCGAAAAGTATAGTGCTCGCCAAACTTCTGGGCCGTCCTAAAGTTGGTTTGGTTGGTTGGAGAACCTATTTAACTCTCTGGTCTTTAAAATATACCCTTTGCAAATAAATCATATCGGTTTGAAACGTAAAGGAAGAACTAATAAAAAAATACACATTTAGGGACTGCTCTAAGGCCAATCCGACATGAGACATCCTCATGAGACAATGCGCGCGTCGATCGTTTAGTTAATCGTAGTTCACGCCTCAGTTTGGTCAGAGCTTTAGGCCCGCTCACGCCACCTTGGGTTATCTTACTAACTCCGAGTTAGTAGCTAACACGGGCGCATTAGTTATGCCATATTGTCAATTTAACTTCGTGTTGGCTACTAACTCTCAGTTAAGTTTTTTCCTTTCACAATCAAGTTGTACATACCTTTGCGTAGCGGTCTCCTCGCTGAGTCCAACGCAGCCATACTCCAGGGGGGTGAACACAGTGGTAGCAACGTTGTCATAGTCCATGTGTTGGGTGCCGTTGGCGAACATCCTGCGAGCCAGCAGCCGGCCGGCGGCGATGGCCACGGGCGTGAGCTCCGGCCTGCCTTCCAGCACGTCGCCAACCGCGTAGATGTTGGGTACGTTCGTCTGTTCGGTTTGGGCGGCGATCTTACCGTTCTCTGATAAACACTGGAATAGGTTGGTTTGGTTTACGATTATTTAAACTGGTACCAGGCAGTGTAAAGAAATCCAAGAGATAAAGGGGAACTGTCCTAAGAAGATTTAGCTCCTTTTTCATGAAACATACATGCAATTGACCGACAAATATTATGGCAAAATTGATGTTATGAAAAATGAAGTAATGTTTCCTAAGACAGTTTTCCCTTATTTCTTATGGATTCAGATTTCCCTATTCTGTCAGAGTTCAACGAATTACCCGGTGTGGTTAATTCATACCAGGTGGTTATGAGTAACTTCAAAGGCAAGGGAAGGATATATCAACAATAACTCGGTCTAATGACATAGGTCGACTTCCAATCAGTTTACCCAAGGCTAACACACAATGAAAATACAAACTTTACGCCTGAATAGGGATGTTTCCTGGGTAAAAAAAAATAATCCTATTTAGTCCGTCAGTGAGATTATCAAATTATATGAGAGCCGTATTTTTTGCTTTATCAAAAAAATAAAAATTGACAAAGATAAAGCTCATGAAAGTTTAAAAGTGGGGATTGTGACGTCACTTTTTCAGTATAAAAAGTAGCACACCGTGACGTTACACGATATTTCAACGCACTGTATCGTCGTAATTTTTTTGTTTACGTGGCATAAGGAAAAATACGTGTCCAATATTTTTAGGTTACCTAAACGGACGGACTAAATAGATATTTTTTATCAACTACCCCATTCCCCTAAGGGTTGGCCAGGAGTACTACTATAGTTCACCCACATTTCGTCAGAAATGTTTAAGTTCCATGTAATAAATGAGCCTATTTTCATTGCTAACACACATGATATAAGTCGATGTCTTAGTGCCCCGTAATAACTATAATAAAACTGTTAATATAGACTTGGGGTAGTATAATTATATAAATTTACTAATGGTATTTTTATGACAATTTTTTTTAGTAACTATCTAATTGAACTTTAATCCTCCGAGAAACAATAACACACATATCAAACAAGGTCACACATTTTGATAAAAATGATTATACAATATAATTATCACTGTAAAGTGTCTAACATCGATATTGTAGGCACTAATGGTTGAATGGTACCATGACAACCATACGTGCATTAAAAGTCTATTAGGGACCATTCCCTGGAGGGTTGTTAAGTCGTTATATTTGGATTATTGTAGATACGGCCCCGCCTAGGCATACCGCGCCCAAAGAGCACGCTTTTTGTTTGCGTATTGAGTTATGGTTTGCGGATCAACAACGTCAAACAGATCAATGTTGTCGTATTTGATCAGTCGCACCTTTGCAGTAAATTCCATTATACCCTATTCAATCATGTTGAAGTCGACTACTCCTAACATTTTCAGATAAACTTGTATATTGGCAATAATAAGATAGGAACCCGATTAACCAACATTCAATTTCAAACGTACACTGTTCAATGTTCCTTCTTGAATGCTCGCAGATCTTTTTGTCTGTGTCTACTTAAATCATTTTCTTTTCATTTGCCGCACGGGATATATTGGTTTTCATCTAGGATATTTTCGGCTGCTCTTAGTGGTATAAGTAAATGCCATAGTTAACTCACAGTAACTCCGGCGGCGTTCAAGTTGAGTTGTTTGGTGAGCGCGTAGCGACCGGTCGCGATCAGCACTGTGTCAAATGTATCCTCAAATCTGAAACACGCAACATTTATTTACTCAACGAAAAAAACGTAGACATGGATTATTTTTTTGGGTTATTTTGATTATGTGGCCGCCAATGACCGTTTGAAGAACGCTTCGTAGGTGCGTTACCACCCAAGAAACAAAACCGTAATGTCTTATATGTCTGTAATTACACTGGCAGCTATAGCGTTTGAACTTAGACACAACAACGCTGTTTGGAGACGCAAGTATAGTATTAGTGCTACCAAACAAAGAACTATTCTGAATACTCTTTTATTTTTGGGGTTCCGTACCCGAAGGGTCCAAACGAAGCCCTATTGCTGGCACTCACGTATTCGTCTGTCTGTCCGTCGTCTGTCATACAATTTTGTTCCGAAGATTTTTTTAATTTCCCAATGACCTACGAACTTGAAATTGCGTGATAATATTTATTGTTACGTAAACTTTACTAACAAAATATACCTATACCTATATTGATAAATCTGATTTTTCTTTGGCACGGAACTCTAAAGGTGAACGCGCACCTAGACGCACCGCATGAGCCGCACGCGCCGCAGGTATCACATTTTATAAATCTTTATTTATGAAATCGTATACAGCCTCGCGCATCACCTACCCGCGCCGCACGACCCGCATTTCAACAAAATGCTGTAGATATACGGATTCTACAAGCGCGTGCGGATGACGTCATCAGATTCGGCACGTTCGATGCTTGTGGATAGTGCGGTGCGGGCGGCGCGGTGACGTCATCCATATCCGTATAGAAAATATTTATATGATATACAGAAATGGATAGGATGTGTGCGGCGCGGATTGCGCGGATTCTTGAGAAAATGCGATGACTGCGGCGCGTGCGGCTCCTGCGGACCCTGCGGTGCGTCTAGGTGCGCGTTCACCTTAAATGTGCTAAGTCCGACATACACTTGGCCGGTTTTTTTTTTTATTTGTATGTGAGCCAACTCTTCACATCGATTTCGCCTGTTATGAAGCGATGAATGAAATCTACGATGGAACGAGCGTATCAATGAAGATTACTGTTCGCACTCGCTTTGAAGGCTGGAGGGATAGGTGATACACTGGCTGGTTTAAAAATATACTAAAGCACTGCTACTTATTAAATAAATATATTTTGGTCATTAATACTTTGGTCATTGTTAGTCTGAATTTATTACATCATTATCGAATGATATTATGTTATATAACTGTGCAAGTTAAAAATAAATGAATTTAGTTGAAAAGATACATACTGCTCCTGAAGTTCCGTGTTCAACCAGCGCACCTTGAGCTGTCCACTCTCAAGTTTCTCAACAGACAGCGGTACACATCTGTGCTGGAACTTGACGCCTCTCTCCTCCATCTCGTTGGTGACCATGCGCGCCATCTGCTGGTCGAAGCCTCGCAGTGGCACGGAGCGAACCAGCACGGTGGCCGGGTAGCCCATGGAGTTTAGGAAGCCGGCGCATTCGAGACCAATGTCTGTCGTGGCGAGTTAAGAAAATTCGAAGGTGTTTTGTTTGCCTAGATTATTATTTTTGCAAGACAACGAGAGAAGCTTTTGGTAGGAGCTAGTATTTTATAAAATTGTCATAAAAAATATAATATAAACATATAAGGTGCATCTTTATTTTTAGGATTCCGTCTCTCCTAAGGGTGCAACGGATCCTTAACCTATGTCTACGGCTTCACGGACGAGTGCTAACGCGTGCCCGTGTTCCCGCTATAGGAGCCACAGGCGGACACCGTGGAGTTTTAGTGGGTTGGAGTCCCACATAATTGCGCTTTCTACCTGTGGTAGCCACTGGGCTACCACGGGGAGATAGAAAAGAAAGAAATGCTCATGCATACTGATGCATGAGCATTTATCAAAGCTAAAAAGGAAAAGAAAAAGAGGTCACAAGGTCGCATCTTTTATAAGTGGCTATGACCACGAACCATGACAAACAATAAGGTAAACTATGATAGTTTTCCTTTCAGTTAGTTTTACGGAAATTTGAGAACATTGTTTAGCATATTTAACCATTGGTTGAGTTAACTGCACTTCAAAAAACTGGGTTTAAGTAACAGGAAATATAGACATAACGAGATGTTATATATAAATTTTCATATTTACTCAAACGTTATTGTAAACTGGAAAATAATGCTATTCATTTTTGGCTTGTAGCGATACTATCGCTCTGATATCGGAATTAGATTGGTGTTGCCGATACAGATTATGTTATTTGAAAATCACGCTTACATACGATTTAAGTAGATTTCACATTTGTTATGATAAAAATATCTCCCGAGGATATTACCCTATTAACATGTCGGCTGTACTGTGTGCTGTAGCGACTCCAAATCAATTGGTTTATGTGCATTGTGATTATAATATGTTTTTATAAAAGGATACATCCAGCGCCAACAACAAGCGTCTTGCCCGGCGGGTGACTAAGACTGAAGATGTCGTCACTGCTGATACAGTACTCCACTGCACCAGGAATGTCTGGGTAGTGCGGCCTTCCACCAACAGCGATCACAATGTTCTTCGCCGTCATCTCCTTCTTAGACCCATTCTTCATCGTCGCGATGATTGTGTGCGCGTCCTTGAACTCGCCCAAGCCATTGATGTACTCAATCTTCTTGTCTCTCAAGTCAACTCTGGTCACCCAATTGACGGATTTGATGTGGTTCTGCACGGACTCTGTGAGCGCCGGCCAGTTGATTTTGATGTCCTTGACTGCTGGTACTTCCCAACCGTAAGAGACGGCCTCCTGAAATGTTAGTTGTGACAAGTGCTAATCAAAGTGACGAGGAGATTTGAGCAAATAGTTCTTACACCTACTAAAACTCGAGATTAAAGTTACAGATGTAATTTTCATAGCTATAGTACACAATGATAAAAGAGTCAGCTGATACTTCAGACATTGCTTGTAGTCGGATTTATTCTTGGCGCGGTATTTCAAAGTCATCTTCGCAAGGTATCATGGTAATAGGATTACACGTGGTAAAGGTGAACATTGGATGTAAAGAATATTTAAAACATTTTTTACCCAAACAAACTATACTAAAAAACTTTATCGTTTACAGATAGAAATGTTAAGGTAAGAAATGGTTACGTTGAATCGAAACAGAATTTAAACTGAAGATGTTTATCTATACTTAATATTATAAAGCTGAAGAGTTTGTTTGTTTGTTTATTTGAACGCGCTAATCTCAGGAACTACTGGTTAAAATTAAAACACTATTTTTTGTTGGATAGTCTATTTCTCGAGGAAGGTTAAAGGCTATATAACATAACGCTACGACCAATAGGAGCGAAGCATAAATGAAAAATGTTGCAAAGCGGGCAAAATTATTCCTTTTTGAGTGTTTTCGTAGCGTGCGCTGCGTAAGCGATTAAAGTTACGCTACATTCATGTATGTGGGGTAGGTAAGTAGCCCGTTGACGGGAGCGAAGCCGCGTGGGACAGCTAGTAATTGAATAAGGGCCGGCGAATGTTAGCTAGTAATGGTTATTTTAACTGTGTCTCATTCCATGACGCGTGACTCATCGATATCACTGATAAATAAAATATAGTCACAATGGCTGGTCAGCTTCGTACGATTGAATAAGATCAAAATGAGTACAATTTGACAGTTTTCATCAAACAATAGACTCGTGCTCGTACTCTCTAAATGATTGATAACGTAATCATACGAGTGCCTGCATTGTTAGCTCAATGATTATAATATTATCAGTCACTACACATTCAATAGGGCTTATAGTGATAACCAAAGATTATAATAGGAACAGGATATTGAACGAATTAAATCTAACTAAGGTCTCCGACAAATAACAAAAAATAAAAATAATTGATCCGACTTGTACCTTACGTAACTTGAAAACATGATTTTCTTGTTTATTGAGATATTCTGATAATTTTGGTCTCTAATAAAAGGTATAAGCGTAGAACCATTTTATCCGTTTAAATTATATAAATCGGTGCACGCGTTTATGAGATATTAACTCATTACTGAATGCCAAGTGAAAGGGTCACGGACGCCCCTTACCGCGATATGTTTGTTTTGATCATGTTAGCGACACCGCCTTACATTTTTTTCGTATCGTTTTGAAATATTGGAATACAGTGGTAGACACAAATATAAATCTAACTAGATGATGCGATTGTATGTGCTTCGCGTGCCAAAAAACGGATTACAGTTACGATCAATGATCGTAATCTGAGCTTTTCATTTAGCATTATCGCCACCGGAAATCCACCGAAATCTAGAAAAATGATCTTTGTATGCCATATTGAGCTGTAAAGAATGTATAGAAAAAATTGGCCGAGGCATTGGAAATGTTTTCTTTCATTGGTAAATAAACTTGTTTTTAAATTGTTTGTGAAAAATGGCGCATGGTTTTCATACAGGGACTTGCGTTATCTACACTGGTCAGCAAATAAACCGAGCCACCCGCTACCTAGGAACTCTGATTCGATTTTCTCAAAAAGTATAAAACTTACAACTATCAAAGTTATACCTACGAAAAGTGCGTTTCATGGTGATTAAAATGACTACAAATTAATTCGAAAGTACCGTCAACTCACATTGTAATCAAGCAACAAACACAATGCTAACGATTTGCTCTGTTTTCACCAGAGTTTGAAATTAGCGTTCTTTTTCTCTACAATGAGGATAGTCGGATATTTCTTATCATTTCTTTAGTTTTTGTCCATCGTTTGCTCAGACGCGTGTGTTTTTGCTAGTTTTTTCGATGAATAATGGATACAACACCTCAGGAAGCAGCTCAAGCTGTAGCATTACTTCAAGCAGGCATTGCGCAACGTGAAGTCGCTCGAAGGCTTCGAATCAGCAGATCTTCGGTGCAACGAGTTTACAGACGATACCTAGAGACTGGAGCATTCGATCGCCGTCCAGGTACGGGCAGACCTAGGGCTACATCAGCAGCAGATGATCGTTATATCCACCTTACTGTTCTGCGAAATCGCCACCTCAACGCAGTTCAAGTCCAACAAAGTCTGCGTGATGAACGCCAAGTGGTCATAAGTTCAGATACCGTCAGAAGGAGACTTGCTGAACGGAACCTGACCCCAAAAAGAGCTGCAACAGGCCCAGCATTAACGGTAGCACACCGTCGAGCACGACTTGAATTTGCTCGAGAGCATAGGGATTGGACATTAGAGCAGTGGAGTATTGTACTCTTCACTGATGAGACCAGGGTGAGTCTACATGGAAGTGATCGACGTCAGAGAGTATATCGTCGCCCTGGAGAACGTTATTCTCAGTGTTGCATCGAGGAAACTGTTGCTTATGGAGGAGGATCTGTAATGGTCTGGGGCGGCATCTCGTTAACAGCACATACAGCGTTAGTTTTCATCGAACCGACGGGCCGTACACGTGGACTGACTTCTCATCGCTAAATTACTAAAATCCTCGCAGACCATGTGGTACCTTTCGCAGGATATATCGGACAGTATATGCAATTGATGCATGATAATGCACGGCCTCATGTTGCTCATGTGGTGACCCAGTATCTACGCGAGACGTCAGCATTCGTACGATGGACTGGCCAGCTCGAAGCCCGGATTTGAATCCGATAGAACACTTATGGGATGAGCTGAAACGTCGGGTTCGAGCCCGGGTACCTGCTCCAACAAGGCTTCCAGAGCTGCGAATCGCAATTGAAGAGGAGTGGAATACAATTCCTCAATATTTTATCGTCAGGCTCGTAAGGTCGATGAATACAAGGATGCTGGCAGTTATCCGAGCAAGGGGAGGAAATACGGAATATTGATCAAAACCTTTTTTTTTGATTTTATCTTTGTTTTTGGCTTTAATTTTTTTTCACTTTATCATTACTAACGATTGTCACGACTGGAAAACGACTCTTCTTTGTAAAATCCTTAATAAACACTGAAATATTGATTAAACCCAATGAGTTTCCTTTCATTTTAATCACCATGAAACGCACTTTCTTTAGGTACAACTTTGATAATTGTAGGTTTTTTAGTTTTTGAGAAAATCGAATTAGAGTGCCTAGGTAGCGGGTGGCTCGGTTTATTTGCTGTCCAGTTTAGTTAGATTTATGTCTGTGGGTATACAAGTGTTAACTAAAATATTGTCTTCTTTTTTGCTATGTTTGATCTAGTGGTCAAAAGCGCTACGGAGACTATGAGGTTCTGGGGTCGATTCTTGGGTCGGGCAATGTTATTGAAATTTCTCAGTTACAGCTCTCAGTCTGGACTTGTGTCCTTGTCAAAGGTATAGACTTTCCCCGTATTAAATGGGACTTCACATAAATGTCAAAATGTGTGTATACCATAAGTGTACATCTGCCTTACCCTTCGCGGAGTACAGGCGTGATATTATATTATGATAACTCTTACTAGTTAACACACAAGATACTCTTGGCAGGCGAGTGAGAACGCATGAGGAATTGAAAGACAACTCACGAGATGTCACAAGATGACGCAACACTATGTGAATTGTGAACTGAATTTAAATATGCTAATGAACATTTTTCTAAGTCATTGCTAACCATGTATTGATATGAATGATGACTCGTAGGTTTGGTGTCAATATAATGGGTGTATGAACTAAATCTATAGTAACTGGTATTGGTATAATCAACGTGCATGTTCTACTAGCGGATCTATTTCATGCTGCATCATCTACTGAATAAAATATTCCTGTTCGAGGTATTTTAACTTATAAGGCAGATACAGAGACGTGTTAACTGTCGCTGGGGAGTTTATCGCGCCACTTCATCCCAGCAAAATACCCCAGCGGATCTTTGTGTCTCTGAAGTTCCCGCTGCCGACCATTGCGTAAAAAACAGTTTGCCATCGAGTATACTGCATAGAGTACGCGAGTTAGGACGATGCGACATACGTAAGCGAGTGAAAGAGACAGTTATACAATGCTATCTTCACCTTCATTATTGAAAAAAAAAAACTTCTGCACAGGATCTTGCAGCCAAATCAGAGACACAAAGATCTGTTGTGAGTATTATATTGTGAATATTGTATCCGCAAAGTATCCTGTATCCTTGGTCAAAGTTTAGGGTAACCTATACATGCAGGAAGAAGCAGCTATAATGTAGTTAATTCTAAATTTAATTACCCGTGGAAAATGAAAACAATATCAATTATAGGAATAATTACAATGTCCACAATGGGAAAAACAAGCAAAATTAATGGCATGATAGGAAATACATAACAATCCACCATTTCCGAGTTGCTAACTAAAATTATATTTCATTGTACATAATGGCATCCATACAGTACTAATATTTTAAATGCGGAAGTATACCTAGTTGTTCTATCTCACGAAGGCGGGTTACGTGACTTTTATGACGTCGAAATAAGAGTCATTTTGTTACGATTCATCCGCTTTCGTGAGATAGTTGTTCTATAACTCTGTCGGTCTGTTTATTACGTTTTCACGCCTAAACCTCAGAAACCATTTTGATCAATCAATCTGCCTAGCCTTTTCCCAACTATATTGGGGTCGGCTTCCAGCCTTACCGGATTCAGCTGAGCACCAGTGTTTTACATGGAGCGACTGCCTATCTGACCTCCACAACCCAGTAACTAGGTAACACGGTACCTACCCCTTGGAAAGACTGGTGTCAGATCTCAAGCTTCTGACTACCCGTAACGACTGTCAAAGATCTTCAAATGACAGCCGGGACCAACGGCTTAACGTGCTTTCCGAGGCACGGAGGAAACTCGGTATTTTGAAAATGGTCACCCATCCACGGACCGACCTCGTCTAGCGTTGCTTAACCTTGAAGATCAACCCGTGCGGCTGTTATTATTTAGCCACGAGCTCCTCGCAGAAACCATTTTGATGAATTTTGATATAGAGATAGATAGAACACTTTTTATCCCGGGAGTACGTTTCCTCGTATTAATTCCGGAGTTTCACGCGGGCAAAGCCGCTGACAGCATCTAGTATTCTATACTTCTTTAAAACCTTTGTATAAGTATTTAAAAACACAAATTATTATGTATTTATTATCTTTACGACGCTTTGTTTTAACTAAACTCGACGACTTAATCAGCACGTCTTTGCAGTGGATTTATTAGTAAACATTAATCGAAAATATTGATCGTCTGGACTTGACGCTAACGGCATAGCATATGTATGGGAAATAACTCGGATGCTATGAATTATGATCGACCGGTTCGCGACCTTGCGACCAGTGAGGTCAACGGCTACCAACTGCGGTTTAAGGGCTAGGCCCATCGACCACAGGCCCTAAAGAACCACACGAAAGTCGCGGTCTACTTGAAACTTACGCCAATATTTTATAAACTTTTTTTTGGAATCGGGACATCTGAATTTCTAGAATCATTTTTAGAGAAGGAGGACAGAGGTAAACAGAAGAATATGAGATATAGGTATAGTTCTCGCCAAACTTCTGAGCCGCCCTGAAGTTGGCTTTCTGATGCGCAAGACACGAATCGGTGCAGTTTTTTATGAGTTTTTCTACTGCGCAGCCAACTTCAAGGCGGCCAAAAAGTTTGGAGAGAACTATCGCCTTTTCGTCAATTTAAGATAATGCTCAAACAACATTTTTGATGAAGCGCCTGGTTTCCCAAAACTGAAAGGAAAATGCAAGAAAAACACCCTGTACCTAACGATAATCCACGTTAGAACAGAGAAGTTAGATGCGGACGGTTTATCGATTCATTATTCATAGAAATATTTTTTCATTTTATAAGTACACAATGAACATGAACCACTGAACATGTGTCTGGTAGGTGCACAGTAGGAACCCATTTGTTCCGATGGTTCCGGGTGTTATACCATGAAGCTACGGAATTTCACCACAAAGTTAATGGTATGAAACAACAACTATCCTCTTTGAAATGTTTTCAGAAACATTGTCTGTGCCATGCCAATATTAAAACGTTAAAAGAAAACATGAATTTTAAGACAATTTAACTTGAATTGTGTTTCGAAAAAAGGTTTTAGAAGAAATGCATAGTTGCTACGTTTATTTTAGTTTGCTTCTAGGATGAATGGAACGTTGAAGTTTCTTCATGCGCTGTTTGAGTTTTCAAAAATGTTCAATACAAATTAAGGGGGTCTAAATTCTGTTTGCTATTGTAAAGGGCTCAATACGAAAATATCCTATTCGCTTTTCTTTGCTGGGTTGCAAATCTACATTATTATTTGAAGAGACGGCTATTCAAATTTGACTCCGGTAATTGCCCTCATACCCCCCATCAGTCTGTGAAGCACAAATTCATTCAAAATGCTTTGTATAGACAGTCGATGCGCCATTCACATAACTGGGGCATTATGTACACATAAGCACCCACGATAGTTGCTGCAATATTTATTGGGTACTGTGCAACGTTTTTGTTACACCTAGGTATTGTAGTTATTATAATTATTATCTGTGGCCTAGGTAGGTAGGTAATATATAATGTTTTGAATGGATGTGATTAGTGCAGCTAACCATTAGGAACGCTTTAAACTAAGTATTATGTTTGGTCGCAACTAAATCTGTTGACAACCGTATGTGTGCTAACCTAGAATCGCTACACTTACTAAACATTGAGAACGAGTATAATATTGTGATGGTTAGAGGCAGAGCCAAGAATTAATCTGCTGGATGTGAGATGCGTAGGACCGGTCGATGTAGCGGCACTTGTGGGAGGCCTTTGTCCAGCAGTGGACGTCTTTCGGCTGAAATGATGACGATGTTGATGATGAAGAGCCAAGTGCTCAAATCTTGAAATCATGAAGAGCCAAGTGCTCAAATCTCATTTGCATCATCGAGTGTTTCAACTCGGATAAAGGTACTTATCTCAAAATTAGTCATTATAAGAAAAAAACCATAATGCAATTAAAACGCCTATTCTACCAGGAACAAAACCATACAAGGGTTTAACCAGAAAAATAAAATAATTAAATAGGTAGGAAAATTAATGATGTTTAGCTATAATGACGATGACTCATATACGTTGGAATTATTTACTACATAGGTTCACTATGAATAGTATGATACTGACACAATAATGCAAATCACTGCGGCCATCAAAGGCGTTCTAGGTAATTTAAATTAAAGAGGATAACAAAAACATTAAAAAACTGAATAAAACAGGTTTTAGAAGATGTAATGCAGTCTCATCTGAAATGTGGATTTCCAACTGATCAACTTCTGGTCTCGGTGGCTATTTATGTTTCAGCTAAATCCAATAATAGACGCTTTTAGATACAGATTTTACATAGTATGGCTAGGTCTACTTGGTTAATGCTCTTGAATCGCGAATTCCTGACCGCTTGGAAACAGTTATTAAAATATATCTAAACTAGCTTAAGTAATATAGAGTTTTAATTGTTTCGTTTACATCGTGTTACGCACTACATCCGTGAATTGAATTCCGAGTTTTATCCGAATTCAAATTGTACTGATATTATGACGGATAGAGTTCGGATTTAGTGTGTAAGCTTCCCTGCAAGTAGGTATTACGGATACTTATTAATTTCTCGGATTCGATTCGGATGGTGAAAGGTACTCACTCTTTCTTTCGTAGTGTAAGAAATTCGTAAAAACTAATGCTTTTACGAATTTCTTACGCTAATAGATAGTAACACTATCGCTGAGTATCAAAGGCTACTTTACCTATAGCCTAGGAAAAACGCACGGTAACGGCTTCCGTTTTTGTCCCTACCAGTTGGCGCCACTGGCGAGTAAGATCCTTACGCGCAAGGAAGCAGTTTCAATTAACGCCATTACGCCACTGGCGATTAGCCCCTTTTTGCGAAAAAATGGAGGATAAAATTTTCCGAAACTATTAAAGCAGTGGTTGGCAAAACCCGCGTACCTATCTTAATCTGCCATATTTGGCAAATATTCACAAAAAAAGAAAGTAGTAAAAACTCGCGCTAAAAGCCAAAAAACTATGAAATTTGACATTTTGAAGGCCTTATTCTACACCAGCGGCCATAGCGGCAGATTCAAACTCAGTAACTCTCATTACTTTAATTTGAGTTCCATCTTCATAATTATTATGACCGTCGCGTTCCGTATCGCTTAAAGCCACCTACCACGTATATAATACTTTATTGAAATTGAAATAATTCACTTAAATAAGGATAATATCAATGAAGATTTTAATGAGATGATTCATCCGTTTTCAAATCAACGACACTAAAGAAAAAGCACGAGATAAAATCGGAGCGAAGCCGCGACAAAAAGCAAGTTATGAAAATAATCCCCATCTAAATTATGTCTTCTTATCATTCCTCATATCAAAAAATTACTTTAATGCTAAGGATTCATTCTGAATCCAGCACACGAAACAATGCACAATCGCATATAACTGTAAAGTCCCCAGCTCTCCCTTACATTGTATGGACCAATGATGCTCCGTCGCCATGATAGGTGTAAGGAAAACAATGACTTGTGAAAATTGCGACGTAATTACATATAAGAGATATATGCGTATGACTGTTTACCTATTTATATTTTTTTATCAAAACTATTCAATAAAATGACGATAGGAGTAAGTTCTTTTTACCCGACTGCCAAAGGAGGGTAATGTGTTTATCAGTCTATGTATGTATGTATGTGTTTGTTCCTATGTGATGTGGCCCCAAAGGCAGGGCCGATGTTGATGATCATTACGTCAATCGATTCGTCTTAACCCTGAGAGTGTCACTGGCTACATTAAAATTAGAAAAATGGCGGATTTTGAGCCCAAACATTTTTTTGCTTCCAAATCCATCGTGTGGGGTATCAAAATAAAGGGTTTTAAGAGGTGATTACGAAAATATATATCACTTATATGTTTAAATGTACCTAATTCTAAAAAAAAATAACTAAAAAGTTGTAAATAAACAATATATTTAAAAATAACAAAAAATCCGACTACTTAAAAAGCGAGCTCAAAAGACGTAAACAAGAAGAAAATCATGCTGTGTAGTCGGAGGATACATCTGGTTTTGGTCAGCCAGCTCGCGCATATGTATCCTCCAACTGCACAGCAATATTTTCTTCTTGTTTACGTTTTTCGGGTTGTTTGAAAATGGATATTTTAATTGCATCTTATTTAGTTACTATTGGGTAGAAAGACATGTTTTTCTGACCCCGAATTTTGGATATAGCTAAAAGAATGACAATGATGATGAGATAGAAGAATTTCAGTATTATTGCCAGCACAAACTTAATACACATCACATACAGTGAAGTAGTTACTAATCATGTAATCATACCATTAAACGTCTAGAGCATTGGGCTAAATGGCATTATTATCTACTAAAACATTACTTAGGAAAAGCTAGACGGATATTGTATCACCCCACTTCTGAATACATGACAGTATTGTTGTTTTGCTTATTGATTTGCAAAATTATCTAGGCTGTATACTGCACTTTTTTGACAGCAGAAATGCTTGTCCTTGGCTATTGACGAATGACTAGTTTATTTTCCCCAACTGTTAACCTAAAAATAATGGCTTCTTCTGAGTAAGCCTATTCCATCATCACCTCTGAACTAGATTAGAGACAAGAGCAAACCCATATCAAATAAAAAAATTATAAAATATAAAAATACTTAATTAGTTTAGATGGTAACTACTAAATAAAGAAAAGTTGTATAACCATCTCCAATGGGGGACCGTCTAAGTTTCAGGGTTTCATGTAGGATGTGGTTAGGATTCAGATATTGTAGGGTAGGATGAGAGTCAGGAAACTTACCACCTACAAAAAATTTAATAAACCATGTAAAACCATGACTCAAGCCATAGATAAGTTAAATATTAGAGTGTAATATGTTTATAATTTTATTCTCTAATATTTAACTTTTGTATGGCTCTAATTCTAAATAATATTGGTTTTTATAAACACTTTTCCAAGACTAAATTATCTTTCTTTCATAGACATTGTTTGAACAATTTAATAAGTTTTATTTAAATAAATTACAATACAAAAGATAATGTTCTACCATCATAATAAAAATCGTTAAATAAACTCACATGAATGCTTTCTCCCAACAAGGCAGCCTGATGCATCAGCTTCTTAGGTATGCAGCCTACATTGACGCAGGTGCCTCCCAGGCCCCATTTGGTGCCCTGGGGCGATGGCGTTACATAGTCCAGGACCGCGACCTTCGCGCCGAGGTTCACGGCTTCCTTCGCACATGCGAGCCCCCCAGAACCACCGCCGATAACGGCCAGGTCATAATCGAAATTTCCATCTACAATGGATATAATAATTCTGTCAGTATCTTATTGGAAGTTACCTAATATGCTATAATTGGACCCTTATGATCTTAACCAAGGCCAGCATTATTTAGGTGCGTTTTTTTTTAATAAAGATACAATATTTTTAATGAGGATCAGGCATTTTTGAAACAATAAAATCACAAATGTTAAAAGAAACTACCAAACTATTAAATACTGCATCAAAATTTTGCAAATAAATGATGAAGATACAGCAAGTAAAACAAAGCAGTCTGATGAACTATGTTGAGCTAACTGACAAACATAGAAGGCTGCTTGTTGCAGACCAGTTTGGAAAACTTGTAATATCTACATCAATACTAAATGGCTTTTCATTTAAAAGTTACAATATCAGTATTTTATAGTGCATTAGTACCGTTAGAGCTTAAAATCCAAGATAATATTTGGAGCATGATCCTCATTAGGTATTCAGTTACAGAAGTGAGAATATTTTGCATTTCTTATTGAAGTCCCATTAAGATTTCTATGTTTTAACCGGAATTCAAACAACAGGTAGCTCCAGTAGAAGATCAGCACTAAAAGAAGACGCTTTAATTAGTCACAATTGGATTAAAAACACTCATTATTAAAAGAACTACCATATTTATTTTATATGAAACATGAAAATAGAGTGCAGGGAAACAAAATATAATTTAAATTACATCAAATTAAGAACCCGGAATAACATTTTGTATCTGACAATATTTAGCTGAAATATTCAAAATCTCATTTCTGCAACTGAGTGCTGTTATGATATTGTTACAAGGTAAACAGTACCACTGTAGAAAGAATATAAGGAAGCTTGTTTTCTTATAAGCAATTGATGACCATAAACCATTCCCTGTGGATAGCGTTACATTCACATTGAAAGTGCAGACATATCATTTATATCTAAACATGTACTCATAGCAACCCATCTTGTAACAGTTGTAGCTACTGTTTGTTCCTTCCCATGGATGTGACAGCATGTGCATGACAAATATTACTGCAAGATTCGACAGAGTTCATACCTTCAGGGGTATTGTCTATAGGAGCAACCAACTTGGCATTACGGCTACAACACAGCCAGCCTGATATCACCAAACAAATTAAAACTTTAGCATAGTTTTAAAAAAAGCATTGAATTAATCTTGGAAACTAGGAACTTGCTACATAACTATGGATTTGTCTGAATGTGATTTATCTGAATATTATGGTCCGTTTCATTTATATGCTAAAAATTTATTTTCAAGTGCTTTAGTTGTGGCAACACAAATAAAAAAATATATATATTGTGCAATAGAACATGATAGACATTTGGATAGATTCCACCATCCCAAGGATGAAAATAATTTCGTACAGATACTATTTTAAAACAAATAATTTTATGTTTTAACAAACAATAGGCATATTTGTATACCCTATTATCGGGAAAAAACAAGTTACAAAAACTGGGTTGTATGAGTTGCTCAATCAAGAGTGAGGTTAGACGATTATCTGCACTTCAAGGTTAAAACATCGGCAATCATGGACTACTTACGAGAACTAAGTGTTCGGTGTGCTAATATTAACACTTTTTCTGCTTTAATTATAGGTTTTAACAAATTATTTATCCTTACAAAATTACTTAGTATTGTCATTTTGACGTAAAGTAAATGTGACAGAGACAAGAAAATACACACACCGAACCTCTGGGGGTTGTAAAAGATAATTTTCAACAAATGTCAAGGCGTTCTAACTAGAGTTCAGTTCACAACATGAAGACTGTGTTGATCACCGGTGCCAACAGGGGCCTCGGCCTCGGGATGGTGAAATATCTCACTAAGCAGAACACTGCGAAGACAATAATCGCGACGTGCCGGACCGTGTCCGAGGTATGCTAATTTTATTTCTTACTGACCTATAGGTGCCATTACTCCAATATTTTTCTATTAAACACAAGTTATATCCACACTGTCTACTTTTGGTTGTAATTGTAGCGCACTGAAACTACACGATGTCTCACGAACAAATACTATTTGGTCAAAGGCGTAAAGTGCTTTTTGTAGCAAGCCAACAATCCAATCCAACAGTGGGAAAGAGATAGCGTACGAATCTCGTTTGACAGCGAACTGGTGCGACAGGTGACGTCACCGTTAGGTAGACATTGAAATAGTGCTGTAATCGTGACGTATCACTTTTTAATGATGTCATGATACAACATGACTGAGACCAGACAAATAATAATTGCTACGTGCGTGAGTGTGGAGGTTGTATAGATTGCACATCGAGATAATTCCAGGGTAAGAGAACATCAACATCACACAATTTTCCCCTTTAAATAGACAAACTTTCTACAATTGCAGGTACATAAACCTAGTTTAGAAGTCAGGGTTTTTCACTCTGGAGCACTAGCTTAAGCAATTTTTAGATCAAAACAATGTACTTAATGCATTTATGGAGAAATAAGGATTATATTATAATTCATTATTTAATAATATTATACTTAATTTTAAAACCTACTTCCAAAGCAAAACACTAAAAAGAGCAAAAAATAGCATTCGTTTCGGCAGTTAGCTACATTGGCTGCGCAGTAGTAAACAAAGAGTATGTAACACTACGTTTAGTAGTAAACTCATACAAAAACAGCACCGATCCGTGCATTGCGCATCGGATAGCCAACTTCAGGGCGGCCCAAAAGTTTGGCGAGAACTAAACCTCCTATTTTTTTTGTCGTTTTATGAAACCGAATTCCGGAACGAAAGTTATTTTTGCTCTTTTTAATGTTGGAATTCTGTTTATTTTTTGTGAATAAATTTTATTTTTAGTTTTGGTAGGTACACCAACACTAAGAAGTGAGCAAGTTCTATAGTAGGTAAGGTACAAAAGGATTGACAAAATACCCATAAAAACTCAATTTACACGAACTCAAGATTACAACGCTAAGGAGTTCGGTTATATGTTCCATATCTTCAAAAGAGCTGAACCGATTTTGATGAAACTTGTACTATTCCCTAAGTTGAGAGATACCTAATCCAATAAAAAAGAATGATCACGATCCGATTTCTATATAGTTTCGGAGATATGCGTGGACAAACATACCTACATACAAGCACACGTGTTTAGAAGGCCACATAGTCAGGGGGGTCTCACTTCGCAGTGTAGGTACGATCGGCTGGCGTTCCTCCCGGTACGCAATATCGCATTAGGTTGCCGCTTACCGCTCGGCTCGCACGTTAGCCTCGTTATTAATTCTTTGATTTTTGCAGCAAAGAACTATGACTTCTAAACGTTCTTATAATGAATCCTTTAAAAAAAATATTTCAAAATAACAAAAAACCCGACTGCTTAGAAAGCGAACTAAAAAGACGTAAACAAGAAGACAATCATGCTGTGCAGTCGGAGGATACATATGCGCGAGCTGGCTGACCAAAACCAGATGTATCCTCCGACTGCACAGCATGATTTCTTCTTGTTTACGTCTTTAGAGTTCGCTTTTTAAGCAGTCGGGTTTTTTGTTATACAGGGTGTTTGGAAGGGAGCTGTACATACGCCTAGGGTAGAAACTAGGGATAGTCTGCTACCTACCCCCGCCCATTATATTGACCTTGGCCTCAAGGTTTTTTTTTAATTTATTATTATTTTTTATTTGACTTTTTTATGATTTTTTGACTAAAACTACCTGTAGCTCAAAATCTATCCATGGGACCGGTCGGCTAATGGTCTTGTTTTAATCGTTAGAGTCTTAGGGTCCTGCAAAAAATTATTTTACACCAGAAAATTGTGGAGAAGAAAAGTTATGGGGCCTGAAGTACCGTAGTAAGGTAAAGAAATAATTTTAAGGGCAACTTTCTATGGGGTTTAAAAAAAAACTAACAGGGTTGGAGTTCTTCTGATTTTTTTAAAACATCCTCAGTCCATGCCCTTTCTAACGATATGCTAAAAGTGTAATTATCACTTTTAGTTTTAAAGTTATTAATTAATTTCCGCAACTAGGGCACTTCAAGCAAAAATTTCAACTAATGAAAATTAAATGTGTTCGATCGTAAAAGGATGGCAAATGAAACAAAAAATTTGGTAATGACTAATGTCATTAAATTACAAATTTTAATTAATTACTAATTTTAATTAATTACAAATTTTGTTCAAATTGATGACCATTGACCTGTAAACATGCTCGGCACCTCTTCCTCATCTCCACGGTCACCGTTCTAAGCAGCAGTTCCTCGCGCATTGTATCGAATGCGGCGTGGATCCTGTTAATTAGAACCTCCCTTGTTGGTACTTCTTCTGCGTACACCAACTCTTTCGCCCTTCCCCAGACGTAGAAGTCGAGTGGGGTAAGGTCAGGCGACCTTGGGGGCCAGGGAATTGGCCCACCCCGACCAATCCAAGAATTAGGAAAGCAGTTGTCCAGAAGCTCCCTCACTGCTAGGCTCCAATGAGCAGGACAGCCGTCGTGCTGGAAGACTATGGGCCGATCTTCGTCAAACACTTCTTCCGCTAAATCAGGCAAATCGTTTTCGAGGAAATCTAAGTAGTTTTGCCCGTTTAGGTTGTCTGGCAAAAAGTGCGGCCCTATCAACCGATTACCGATGACGCCTGCCCATACGTTCACGGAGAACCTTCGTTGAAAACCTCTGTGCCTCTTGACTCTCGGGTTTTGATCTCTGGGTGCCCAGTGATGGAGATTGTGGTAATTTACAATTCCTTCCTTGTCAAACTTGGACTCGTCAGTCCAGAGAATACTCCGTAAAAAATTAATATCTTCCACGTCCGTATGGAGCAAGTGGCGGCAAAACTCCACCCTTCTTGCATAGTCGTTATCCTCTAAGCCTAAAACAATAAAAATATCAACGTTAGCGGTTTCCTTATGAATTAGTAGCTATGTAACATTGATTGCTATCTCTGTCTTTCCATTTCTCTCTCTCTCACACACATGCTCATGTTAATTTAAAAATTGCCTATGAAATTCACATGCTAGTTCATTACATAAGAGCTAAAAACAAAAACTTTATGTAAAAAATTACCTTGAACAGGGGTGTAGTGGAAAGGATGACGTCCATTTTCGCGAAGAACCGACCAGACTTTCCACACGCTTAAACCAAGCGTCCGGGCTACGGTTCTTACGCTTCTGGTCGGATCTTCCTCAAATTCAGCCAATATGCGTTCTTCCGCAGCCAAATTTGGTTGAAATCTGTTCACGGCTGGTTCCCGGAAATTTAAATTTCCGGTTTCTCGCAGACGCCGATAAGTTGAGCCAAACGTTTGGTGGTTAGGCACTCGCCGGTTAGGATACCGTTCTTGATAAATCCTCCGTGCCTCGCGCCCATTGCAATCAGCCATTCCATACACCACCAGCATGTCGGTGTACTCTTCACTGGTAAATCCAGCCATTTTGCCAACAACAAGGTAACAAATAACAAAACTTAACAAAAACGAAGTAATAACAAACTCAACAAAATTAACGAAAACAGTGGAGCGTCGTAACGGCAAGTACGTAAGTTAGCTAAGATGGGTAAATCTCGACTGACTAACAAAGACCCCAACGAGTTACCTGCCCGGCCCCGTCGACCCAAGAGCGAAAGAGACATGACATGACATGTTTTGTCTCTTACATGTTGCTCTCGTGTAAGAGTGAGACAACAAATTTGCCAACTGTAGGCCAAACTGGTTTAAATTCTGGAAATTACATTTGTCTTACAAATGTCGACTCGTGGTGGTAAAAGTGCCCTAGTTGCGGAAATTAATTAATAACTTTAAAACTAAAAGTGATAAATACACTTTTAGCATATCGTTAGAAAGGGCATGGACTGAGGATGTTTTAAAAAAATCAGAAGAACTCCAACCCTGTTAGTTTTTTTTAAACCCCATAGAAAGTTGCCCTTAAAATTATTTCTTTACCTTACTATGGTACTTCAGGCCCCATAACTTTTCTTCTCCACAATTTTCTGGTGTAAAATAATTTTTTGCAGGACCCTAAGACTCTAACGACTAAAACAAGACCATTAGCCGACCGGTCCCATGGATAGATTTTGAGCTACAGGTAGTTTTAGTCAAAAAATCACAAAAAAGTCAAATAAAAAATAAAAATAAATTAAAAAAAAAACCTTGAGGCCAAGGTCAATATAATGGGCGGGGGTAGGTAGCAGACTATCCCTAGTTTCTACCCTAGGCGTATGTACAGCTCCCTTCCAAACACCCTGTATATGTGAAAAAATACTCTAGTTATTTTATTTTAGAATTAGGTACATTTAAACATGTAAGTGTTATATGTTTTTGTTGCACGAAGTTACTCTTCTGTACTTGTACCAGAGAGGGAGTCTCACTCCGCAGTTTAGGTACGATCGGCCGGCGCTCCTCCCGGGACGGAGTATCGCATTAGGTTGCCGCTTACCACTCGGCTCGCACGTTTTCTACGTTATTAATTCTATGATTTTTGCAGCAAAGAACGATGACTTCTAAACGATCTTCTTATGAATCCTATAAAAGATATTGTTGTTTTTATGGGTGTTTAAATAAAGCAAAGAACTATGATAAACTGTAATAGGTAGGTTATTCTAAAACAGTACCTAACAGCACCGATAATATTTAGTTTCTTGGTTTACAAAAACTTAAGTGTAGGAAGGTAGCTAGGTACTTTACTTACCTAGATGTCTATCTGTTTAGTTTGGAATAGGTAAGCAAACAGCCATCATAAAATAGTTTTCTAATCGATTGCTACAACGTATCTATACGTAGGTATTTGAAATGAAAATAGGAGTATAACAATTTTTAGTTTACCTTTCTGCGCTTCAAAATTTGAAGAAGATGGATTTCCGCTGAGCGATTACGCCGAAAACTATTTACTATTAGAAATGCAATAATGTTTCACAAAACGAACGAGATATGGACCTACTTAGACATATAGCATACCTAGACCCAACGGTATATTAATTTTATTATTATTAGACAATTAATATGTTGTAAGCGAAAACGGCAAGTCGATAACCCTTACGAGCCCAGTCAAACCGCGCCAGACAGCGATGGAGCTACGCGTTAGAAGAGAGCGGCAACGTTTAGGTGAATATCACGTTAAGCACTGAGCGCTTATGCGAGCTGAATTGCACTTTGTTGCTTAATAGCAGCAGTCTCTCTCGTTCAATGAATTGTTGCGCTTAGTGACTCTTCTGTACTTGTACTATTATTTACTAGCTTTCGGCCCGCAGCTTCGCCTGCGTGGACTACACGATTTTGGCTGTTTCGTTTTTTTGCAGTTCTGGCGGGATATTGCAAATTAATATCCAAACATAGCTTTCCGCCCGCGTCATTGTTCGTGTAAACTACAAAATTTGCTCGACTTCATTATTTTATTGAATTACATAAATTACATGTCTATATATATAAAAATGAAACCCGTTTTCCGTTGTCACGGCATCACGCGTGAACTGCTGGACCGATTTCGCTAATTCTTTTTTTGTTGTGTTTGTTATTGTTAGGAGAAGGTTCTTATGAAAGAAAAATTAAAAGAAAAAAAAAGAATTGTAGATAGGTAGGGTAGGTATGTAGGTAGGGTAGGGTAGGGTAGGGTAGGGTAGGGTAGGGTAGGGTAGGGTAGGGTAGGGTAGGTAGGGTAGGGTAGGTAGGGTAGGTAGGGTAGGGTAGGTAGGGTAGGTAGGGTAGGGTAGGGTAGGTAGGGTAGGGTAGGGTAGGGTAGGTAGGGTAGGGAAGGGTAGGTAGGGTAGGGTAGGTAGGGTAGGGTAGGGTAGGTAGGGTAGGGTAGGTAGGGTAGGGTAGGGTAGGTAGGGTAGGGTAGGGTAGGTAGGGTAGGGTAGGGTAGGTAGGTAAGTAGCCAATTGACGGGAGCGAAGCCCCGGGGGTCAGCTAGTAAATTAATATAAAAGCATAAACTGAACTGCCGTCGTGTTCTAATAGCTAGAGCATTGGACTTTCATTCTGGAGGTCTTGTGAGATCGATTTCCACGGGAAGGTACAAATAGTGAAAGACCACTTTGCTTGGAATTTCTGAATCCTACTACCGACACGATAGAAAATTAAGACAGTTTGGCGCAAAAGTTATCACCCGATGTTCATTGGCTGTATTGTTTTTAATAAATGTAATACTTTGGTTCTGCTTTTGGATAATGTTTTTGTATACCACATTGGTGGTTTTTCTGTCTGGTGCTAAAATGGCCAGGGTGCTAGTACTGACTCTGTAACAGGCAACGTAGAATTGCCCGTGTGAGATTCAATCTTTCCTTAAATCTATGCCTGCCAACCATAATGACTGACGCTGAGATTTATTTATGATCATTGCAAAGCAGACATTAAGGGGGCGTTGTAATCGTTGAAACTCAAAGACAAAGTCAGAGGGTATCAGTGGTATTCGAGGCATGAAAACTTGTTACCCTCGAGCACATATAATAATCAAGGTTCATTTTAACTTTAGCACCCTTTTTTACCCGTTTAAGGGATGAAATTCAAAAAATCTAAACACGTGTTTCTTTGTATTCAAGAGCAGAAATACTAAATTTCAAGTAATTTTGATAATAAACAATTTATTTTTCTTATAAACTTTAACACCCTTTTTTACCCCTTTAAGGGATGAAATTAAAAAAATCCTTGGAGACATATTTTTTATTTTATATTTAAAAGCTAAATGCCATATTTCATTCATTTCAAATTAAAAATCACAGAGTTTCATACAAAGTTTCATCCCCTATATAACTCCCTTAAGGGGTTGAATTTCGTAAAATCCTTCCTTATTCCTTGTCTACGTTATAAAGAGAACTTCTGTGCAAAATTTCAGCTTTCTAGGTCCAAGGGTTTGGGCTGGGCGTTGATGAGTCAGTCAGTCAGTCAGGACTTGTCTTTTTATTTATATAGATTCCGTGACATAGTGTAACATTTCGTCTTGACAACATTATACATGAAAATGTTTTTTGTTGGTGGGATTACAAGTTCTTACTATCTCTTGATAAGACTGCCAAATGTTTAACAATAAGTTTGGCAGAACTTGATTGTTTCTTACCTTATTTTGTAATGTTTCAGGAACTAAAAACATTATCGGCTGAAAATAAAAACTTGGTTATTTTGAACTTGGGTAATTTTGTTTTTTTTTTGTTTTTTTATGATTCTTTTGCACTTATTCAATGCTCTAGGCAAAAATAATGTTTCTATTTGACAAAAAATATAAGAAATGTTTCAGATGTTAAGAATACGGCGTCATTCGGTGATTTGTCCACGGCAATAAGCAAAGTGGTCGGCAACTACGGACTAAACCTGCTGATCAACAATGCTGGTGTTACCACTAAGTTCACTAAGCTGCCATTCGTGAAAGCTGAACAGTTGTTGGATAACCTGACCGTCAACACGATTGCACCAATTATGCTTACAAAGGTTTGTAAAGTGCTGTGCTCATCTGTGATTGACATTGACACTTTAATTATGAGTGACCCTATAAATATATTAAGTCCATGTTTGTGTTGTCGGTGTGCCATAAATAAGTAAATAAAATATGAAGTATGAATATTGTAGATCATTCGAATATCTGGCATCTTTAAAGAGGTTTTGCCAAAAGAATAGTATTATCTTCATGAATATTTCTGAGCCCGCAAATTACAGACATTAAGCTGGTTTTGCAAAATCCTCATCTGCAATACACTCTAAGGTGTTATTTACAGACTTTACTGCCGATCCTCAAACAAGCCGCGGATGCCAACAGTGACAAGCCCATGGGGGGACACCGTGCAGCCGTCATCAATATGAGCTCTATTCTCGGGTCTATTGCACAAAACGACCAAGGAGGCTTTTATCCTTACAGGTGTTCTAAGGTACAACACTAATACGAGATATCCCAGATATTTTACTGTCCCTACTTACTGATCAATTTGTGTATTCTTCTTTTAATTTTAGGCAGCATTAAATGCAGCTACAAAATCTATGAGTGTCGATTTGAAAAAGGATAATATTCTGGTAGCATCAATGCATCCAGGGTGGGTGAGGACGGACATGGGTGGCAAGAATGCCCATCTCGATGTCGAAACCAGCGTCTCTGGCATATTTAAGACCATAGACAAGCTATCCGAGAGCGATACTGGAAAATTCCTAACTTATGATGGCACTGAACTTCCGTGGTAATTCACGAAAAATTCTTATAACTTGAACGAAAAAATTAATATTATATTCAATTTTATATATTCTGTGTTTTATATTCAGTGTAAGTGGAAAATTACAAACAAAGATGTCCGTGTTCTTTTGTCACATAGTTGTATCTTGCTCTCATAACTATTGCAGGCGTTTATGATAATTTCACATTAAAATAGATCCTATACTATACTATACATATAATAGGTATATATATATATACATGTACTTTACTTACCTAGCCAACCTTGATGATGCGGGTCCTTGCTCAAACATCCGGGCAAATACTTATAGGGTCCTTTAGCCGAAACTGCAAACATGAAAATTAAATAGTAGGTCCCTATTTAAAAATATAAAAAATCCATCTGCTGTTAAAAATTGCTTTTTTATTTAATCAAATAAGTATGTAGTTCCTTCCCTCGCTCTCATAGTGATATGGGACGGAAGAAAGATCGAGGTTCTGTACCGACAGTCGACTCTGAGGCACAGGGGCGTAATTGTCACTTGTCACGCAGTCAATTTCCTAACTTCGGGTTATGGTATACAGGTTTGAGGTCCTTAGGAAAGAAAAATCTGTCAAAGCCCCCAAAATCATCAAAAGAATAGGTACTGGATATAGCTTTTGGATAGCCGAGGTGTCGCGATCATCGCGCGAATACGCGGCCTTCGCGCCTCGTCTCTCACATTCATTTGAAATTTAGAATGGCAAACTCGCAGGCTTATTACTTACTATCAGTTCTCCGCGGCTTCGCTCCCGTGGAACACCCCACAGGACCCGTTTTCGGGATAAAAAATAGCCTATGTCACTCAAGAATAATGTAGTTTTCTATAGATGAAAGAATTTTTTAAATCAGTGTCCAGTAGTTTCGGATCCCTATTCGGTACAAACAAACAAATAAAAGAATCTATCCTCTTTATAATATTAGTATATTATAAAGAGCAATCAGCAATAATTGCGCAGAGATTGTGCAATCATCGCGCGATTATCGCTTTATGTCAAAAACTCGGAAGGCTTATTTTTGCGAAATAATTGCTCTTGAATCGCGAATTCGCATTATGTTTGAGCGATAGCCACACTATAATAATTTTACGACAGCACTGCTAACAATAAAAATCATTGGACAGATATATTTTAATTCCTCATTTAGGTCTGACATAATTGGAGTATTAATAATATGTAATTGTTCAATTTATTTCTAATTGAATACCATAATTATGCATGATTTTCAATTATTTTTTAGTAAATTTTAATTTGTAATCCTCAGCTAGATTTGCACACCATATTTGTCGCCTCCTGGCATAACAAAGCGCTCTGTTCATCAAACATAAGATCTGTATTTATTTACCTATGTTAACAAATAAATAAGTATAATAGCTTCTGTTAAAAGTGACTGTAAAAAAATGATGAAATTGACTAAGTCCTCAGTAGTCAAATAATTAAATTGATCACGCAATAATTGCTGCTTGCTGTCCCTTACGTAATAAGCCCGCCCGAACGCATCGTCACGCCGTCGAAAGAGGTCGTTTTCCAATGTTGCCATACAAATGAACGCGACCATCTATATTCGCACGAGGACCTTAGTATTAGGACGGCGCGGCGGCGCCTTAAATATCACATTCAGTCCTGGCAATAGAATGATGGCAGTGGGATTAACCGGTTGAATGACATAATTACTGAACAATTAATAATCCATTGTGTCTCGCGTGGATCCGGTTTCAGGCACTCAAGGGGATAAGGCACAGGCCAAATTAATAATATTTTACAAGTATGCCATCGATGAATATCCTATAATATGGTTTATGTATGATGTAGGTAGACATCTAAATCGCGACATAGCGTCTACACTGCCCTCCCTCTGTGACATGCGTTTACACCTAATTGAATAATAGCATACATATCTACAAAAGAGCGAGTCTTTGCTCCCTATTTGTGTGCAGCTGTCACTTTCAAGCACAAGATCAAAAAAAGGGAGACGCGGGGCCGTACGTACTCTACGTGCCCTACCTAGGTAGGGTACCTATTAATGAGTAGGTGTGAATGAAACAACTCTGAAAAGTTGGGTACCTATTCATTACGTTGGTAAACCAACTGTGTGTGCTTTGTCATGGTGGCCCATTTTACGCAAACGCAAATGAGGTGCGCTTTACACAGCTGGTGCTCCTCATTCCTGATGTAAAAGGAGCAGTGTGCAACGGTTAGGAAGAAAAATGATAGTAATACTTGATTGCATAAAATCATGCTCCGTCACTTTTAGAATTTAGCTGGCGGACTGTGCGCAGAGATGGTTAGTCATCGTGGAAGATTGTAATGTATTGATTAAGTAACCACGATGTTAAGTCATACCAAGTAGGTAGTGCAATAAGTATTGCGGTACAAAATAATAATAATGAGTCATTACGTATTGGAGCATAGTAATGCATTATCATTTAGAATCTAAGGTGAAGCCTGCGATGCTTTTATAAGAGTGCATTGTCACTTTGGGGTTTATAAGTGATTCAATTAAAGGTTGCACAATAAAATCTATTGTTACCCAAACCGAATAGGAACCTACAGAAAACTGGTTAAAACGACATTGAAGGAACCGTTCAAATGATGTCGATAAAGCCGATAGCCATTATAATCGCACATAGGCCCTTCTGATTGGACTTTTGTATTTCGTCACAATAAACGGTTTTGACTCTAGGCACCTATGCTTTTACCTATAACTTTTGCAAAGAGCTCTAAATTTATAATTAATTATATATAACTGACGATGTAAACATGGTTGATAATTACAACTTTTCACATTTCCCCATTGATTTAATCTACTGCCATGGGGTAGTACATTCTAGCTGGAGAGTGGTCATGGTAATTAATAAGATATTTATAAAGTGATCGATCGATTCCTTCTATGTATAATATTTATGTAGCCTTCATTTCTACGCCACTGCAACTGGTCGATGCGATGACAAAGCGCCCGAGCGCGCCACGTCTCGACTCACAGGCGGACAACGAAGTGTAATTGCATAAATTAATTCGAATTGAAGACTGTTTGAAGATTTTTATTCGATATATACTAATATCCAGTGACCGTCGCGGTCATTTTCGCGAAATTGCGCAAAAGTGACAGCCACCTGGGATGCATTTGGGTGAAGTCATGAAGAACTCTAAAGTTTTGTATGAGAGCCATACACGAAACTTATGTTGTTGGAATCGTTATGAAATAAGCTATTTTATTTCAAATGGATTAGTCCAGTTTTGCATTGTAATATATTGTAAATTCTACTGTGAAATCAGCGTGAACGAAAGTTTCCCACACCCTTTCATAATTTCGATCAAAGAGCAAGTAATATTGCAATTAGGTATTTGAAATCTTATTTCACAAACCACATGATGATGAAATTTACTAATGAAAAAACATTTTAAATTCATAATATATCTTTTGATAATGTGGACCGATTGCGATGAAACAAAAACTAAGTAGGTAATACTTCAAGTTACGCACAGATTTTAAGTATAAAACTTATTTACATTGGTTTCGTGCATTTTACGTGATGCGTGCACAACTAAACGGACAAAAAGATAAAAATGCCAATAATGCTGGGAATGGGTTTCTATTGGTTATCCTTTGACACACTGGCATTATTTTTTTTGGAAATAATTTCGATGTACAAAAACGAATTTTCAAAAGACTTATTATATGTAAGTATTGATGATAATGATGATATTAGTATGGATTTTCTGTGTGGAGGTCAGACAGGCAGACGCTGCATGTAAAATACTGGGTACTCAGCTGAACCAATTTAGACTGGAATCCGACCACAACATGGCTGGGAAAATACTAGGCAGATTGATTAGTATGGATTAACTATAACTCGAAATTTACGCTGCTGCCCTACCTACTCGAAACGGCATGTCGCTTTTTTAACCGACTTACTACAGAATCGAATTGATAACTTCCTACTTTTTGAAGTCGTTAAAAACGAAGTCACAGATATTATAATACTAGCATACAGATGCCATCCCATACAAAGAAACCGTGCCACGTAACTAGCGTTTTTCATCTGATTATACCGTTTTTTTTTTGTAAATCGATCGCGTTTGGTTCCGTCCATAGAAATATAAAATGTTCCGTCCCACGGCGATAGATAGATCACCATCTACTATTCAATTGATACCGAAAGATAAATCAAATAATCAGTACAGTACGTCGGGACAGTTTATTTGTATGGGATGAGACCTCCCTGACGAAGTAAAGAAAACAGGAACACCGAGTTCCGAAAAAGAAGTTATGTTTTCACTTGTAGTGCTTTTATTTGGAAGTCGGTTGTATTTTTGGTAAAAATGTTTTTTTTTCATTATAGAAATGAAACTACAGTAAGGTAAAATCACATCGCTGTCGGTTAATGTTAGAGGGTACAAAGATAGGCAGGAAGGAAAGTGCCCAAATGAAGTTTGATCACCAACCACAATAGAAAGGAAGTTAGCACCAAGAAGTCTATTGTAGTTGGTGGTTTTGTTTTGAATCATGTGCGGTGCAACTAACTATCTAACGGTATAGTTCTCGCCAAACTTCTTGGCCGCCCTGAAGTTGGCTGCAATGGCTGTGCAGTAGTAAATTACATATAAAAACAGCACAGTTTCGTGCCTTGCGTATTGGGAAGGCGGCCTTAAAGTTTGGCGAAAACTATAGGTACCTAAGGATTTGGGCAAGTTTACGTACTCTCTCTGCATAATATGGAATGAGTTGTCGTGCTCGGTGCCTTTGTCTACCCTTCCCAAATAGTAGGGGTACTTACAGTAGTCACAGCGGATCTTAGTGTTTCGGAAGCTGCAAGACCCAGCGCAGTAGCTATTTTTGTGTCAATGTTGAAGTTGAAGATAGCATTGTATAACTGCCTCTTTGACTCAGTTACGTTTGTAGCGTCGTCCAATCTCGCTTACTCTATGCAGTATACCCTTATCCAATGACAAACTGTTTCTTGCGCAATGGTTTGCGGATTCTAACTTAAGACACACAAAGATCCGCTGTGACTACTGTACTTAGATACCTGCCGTACCTTGTTCTTAATTGATAAATACTCGTACAATAGTATCCCATCGGGCCACGATCGCATGAACCTACTAAATGAATGGAACTTTCAATTATGGAAATATTACACCAAATCCTACGATTTTATCAAATAATAGGCGTTTGTAACTACATAATTTACACCAATGCTCTTTGATAAGCGGCCCATTTACAACAAACTGTTAACGTGTTTCATAAAATTTAATGGTGATTGTTAAATAAAAAAGCGTAATAATAATAATGAAGTCACTATTATCAATATAAGTAGGTACCTACCTATAGATTTCAGTTTTTTTTGTGTATATTGTCATTCAAATTATATTATACCTACACACGAAACTAAAACCTTAGTTAGATATGGTGCGATTAAATTTCACAATAGTGTTACGAGCGGGATGGGTTCAGGGATAAACTATTTAAACAGCAAACTTCAATTAGTCACACTTTATTACAAAAACACTTCTTAAACAATTCGATTGCATACTTCGCACTATTTTCATTTATCGATCGCTCTGTATCGCTTCTCAATCGAAACTGTCACGGAAGATGTTTCTAGAACGTTCCATACTGTTCTAGATACTTCGGGCATCTGCCGTAACAGTCGACTTTAAAACTCATTATTCCCAAAGCGACTAGAAACTTACAAAATTTTCGGATCGAACATTCTGGAAAATTCCATTCGACCGGAACTTTCGAGAAGACAAGTGTCGCTATTTGATACTAGATGGCGCTACTAGTTACTACTAGTTCTTCCTTTTGTCACTAGAAGGCGTTGCCCTATCTGGTAACCCTCTTAGACATGCTTGTCTCGAGCATTGTTAGACCCATGATAACGAGCCAACCGATCCACATGAACTACTTTTGATGCACCTCGGAGTTCCCTTTCGAATTCGGTACGTGACCTCATTAATCTTGGCAACTACGCGATATGGTCCATCCCATTTTGCTTGCAATTTAGGCGATTTTCCTTTGCTTACGTACCGGGTTATGTAACCATACCAGAGATCTTTCTTCGAAGCCCCTGCAATTCGCCTTCCAATCGCAGCGGGTCTTCATCCTCTCAGACATCTGTTGACCTGTCTGTCTAATGTGCTCATATACATCATTCATCCTGTTTCGTAGTTCATTCGCATAATCTGTTAAACTACGTGGATACTTAGTTGGGATGCCGGTGATTAGATTTGCAGGTAATCTTAGTTCTCTTCCGAAATTACCAAATGCTGGTGTTACTGTTGTGCTTTCATGAACAGTACTGCGATATGCGAGGAGAAATGGTTGAATGTGTTTATCACAATCCTTCTGACTGCTTGCCACAACCTTTGCCAGATGCCTCTCCAGCGATTGGTTAAATCGTTCTACCATCCCGTTTGATTTCGGATGATAAGCAGTAGTCCTGGTTTTGTGAGCACCCATCACACGACACGTCTCCTTGAACACTTCTGAGTCGAAGTTCCGGCCTTGGTCACTGTGGATTTCCAAGGGTACCCCACCTTAGTGCCCCTCTGCTACGAGTTTGTGGGCATCTCATAGCCGCACAACTTGTCCATTTGCGGCACCATTCCTCAACGTCCTCTCAACAATGGATCCAGAAAAATCGTTCTCGGATCTTCATTAAAGTCCTCTTAACTCCCATGTGACCCTCTGAACTTCCATTGTGATAGAGCTGTAGGACCTCCGGCACCTTAACTTTAGGTACGACCATTTGTAGATGACACTGGTCACCACGAGCACTCTCTCATTTCCGGCACACAACTCCATTCTGGATAACCAAGCTTTCCCACTGTGCCCAATAACTCTTGGTGATGGAACTCGTTGCTGCAACATCTCGTTGTTGCCCAATTTCTCCAGTGAGGCTTGGGGGCACCTGATTTCTTCCATTCAAGGATCTGTTTTAAGTGCCTGTCTTCTTGCTGAGCACTCTGCAAGGTATCTTTCCGCTCTTCGCTAAGATCCGTCCTCAAAACTCTCACTAGAGTTACCTGCGTAGCTGTCTAGCACAATGCTTACATTGGTTGGGACACGGTCTACGAGACAGAGCATCTGCATTACCGTGTGACGCGCCGCTACGATGTTGAACTTCGAAATCAAACTTTTGCAGTAGCTCAATCCATCTTGCTACTTGTCCTTCTGGATTCTTAAACTGCAGTAGCCATTTCAGTGCAGCGTGGTCCGTTCGCAAGAGAAATTTCCGCCCCAACAAATATTTCATGAAATGCTGCAATGTTTTTACTACAGCTAGAAGTTCTCTTCGAGTGACGCAGTAGTTTCTTTCAGGTTTGTATAAGGCTTTGCTGAAGTACGCTATTACAACCTCACGATCTCCTTTTCGTTGAGACTACACCCCGCCGATTCCAGTATTGCTGGCATCTGTGTCAACTATGAATTCATGTTCATTGTCAGGATAGCCTAGGATGGGTGCATTGCACAGATGTTCCTTCAGCTTCTAAAATGCGACTTCACATCTCTCATTCCAGCAGAACTGTAGGTTTCCTCAGCTTCAGTTCGCTTATGAAGAGGTCGGTCAATGTCAGCAAAGCTCTTCCCAAACCGCCGATAAAGGATCACAAATCACAAACCGAGAAATGCCCTGACTTGTGTTTTGTTTTTTTTAGGAGGAACTTTCATCCGAATGGCAATGTAGGTGGGATAATTCCATCAAGGGCCGACACCTCCAACAATTCTTTTCATCCGTTCGCGTGCGGCTGGCCAGGACGTGGCTGGAGGTGGATCACTGTGTTGCCCAATTTCTCACAGGGCATGGTATCTTTAAAAGTAAATAATTTTCCTTCAAGCTCGTTGCCTAGCCTTTATGTCAGTTTTCTACATCTGACTGCGAATATGTACAATCTGCACATCTTAACTTATGGGAGTGTAGTCTTTGGCAGAATGAACGCAATAGTATTTTGAATAATTTACAGGCTGCATCAGGAGTTGTTTACTAAACGGACCTTGTGGGAATTAGAACAAATTTCCGTGCGTTCAAGCGTTTTTGCCATACCTATAATTATTGGAAACAAATATAGCAGCTCACAATGTTAGGACTTAGGACCCATTAATATGAATGCTAACTTTTATCCGTGTTGCTAGGCAACTTGGCTTATCCCAGTTGTAATCGACCCTTTGTACCTTTTGGCCTTGTTTGTTCTGTTTGACATGGAGGGAAGTGGAAATTTGTATTTTTCTTACTCCTCCAATATCTTCTTCTGATTAATTTCGTTACGGGATACAAGAAAACTGTCTTGTTTATTTAAATTAATTCTCCGGGACTTCGTCGAGCTTTATTGCCTCGGCGCTTTTCTGGTGGTCGCCACTGTTGATTCTGGCTTTCAGGAGTTGCAGTGGTTTGGGAATAGTGCGGTGGGATTGGGCAATCCTTGACTGCAATGAGCTTATCCGGGTCCGGTTGAATACCTACTTTGGAAACCACGTGTACTAAAAAGTTCACTCACAACGCGCATTTCTTTGGATTAAGATTTAGATTGACTCCTCGTATCTTCGACAGCACATGTTCCAGCTTGCGGAGGTGATCTACAAACGTCCGTCCCACGATAATAATGTCATCCAAAAAGTAGACTAGGTAGGCATCACCAATCAGCCCAGTTAGTACCCGCTCCATCAACCTCTCATAGGTGGCACAAACTAAATGGCGTGACGTGAATTGCCACAATCCTTTACCTGTAGAGAATGCTGTCTTTTCCTTATCTCGAGGGTCTATCTCGACCTGCGAGTAGCCACCCTTCAGATCTGAGGTACAAAACCAGTTCAATCCCGATAGCGTATCCAGCGTGTCGTCGATCCTTGACAACGGATAACTGTCCTTCTTCGTGATGTCGTTTAGTCGGTGATAGTCTACACAGAAGCGCATGCTACCGTCATTCTTCTTCACCAACACTTGCGGTGAACACCATGGGCTGGATGAAGGTTCAATCACGCCATCTTTCACCATACCCTTGATCATATCGTCAACTTCACTTTCCCGTGCCACTGGCACAAGTCTTGGTGGCTGGCGGATTGGTACCTCATTTTCTGTATTTATTATGTGTTGTACTAACGCAGTCTTCCCTATGTCGGCATAATTTTTCGATTAAATGTCGGCGAACTTGTTCAACATCGTCTTAGCCTTGTTCTTTTCTTCTTCCGACAAGTTATTCTGGTGTACTTTAAAAGCGAAGTGACGTCGTATCTTGCATTTTGAACTTTGGCGTTGTTAGGCTGTTTTGTGGCATCTACGCATCCAAACCACTCTAAAATTGGTGGGGAAAACGCGGGGAATTTAGACATTTACACTAGAACTGAACTTAAAAGTAATAAAAGTAGTATTAGAAGAGTAGTGACCAGACCCGCAGTATCCTCTTCGCAATATCCTCTTGCAGGACTTGGCAGCTCTATTGAAGGCTCTCTTCCACTGGCTCACGTCGTTAGCCTTGCGCGTCCGAGCGTCGACCCATGCCAGGTACGCCTCATGTTTAAGCGTGTTGGCGCGATTGCACTCGGCGCCAAACCATGGCCGGTCAACGCTAGACATTGCTACATCAGAGAACGGAATGTATAGTACTCCATTTCCTGACGCAACACATCCGTCATGGCGTCCGTGCACGACGAACGATCAGCCGAAGAAAACAAATGGGCTGCCAAGGATAAGATGCGAAGAAAGAACGCATCCAATCCCATTCTGCTGACCTGTACCGCCAAACCCGCTAGGGCCTCTTGGGCTGAATCGGGCGGGGAGTAGACGGGTACAGACTTTACCAGACAATGGTTGGAGCTACCCAAAAGTGAAGATACCGACACAGAGTAGCGTAAGTAGGTAAAGGGTATGGGTTATAAGTACGACACGTCTGACGGACATCCGATCTGCGTCTCTGAAAGGAAAAGAAAAGCTGGTCTATCAGTCTCCAGATGGTGATGGAATGCTTCGAGATTAGAGTGCAGCCCTCTTATGTTGCTGAGATGCACTTTGAGTTACAGGGAGTGCGCCGCTGTACAGCTTTTCTTTTATTTTTCCTTGGCATAGTTTTGAATGAAAAAGGGGAGGAGAAGGCAGTGAGGAAGGTAATTCCTAAGTAACATATAAAAGTAAGGTAAAGCTGGGAAACTGAGGGTAATTGCTGCAAAGCGTTCCAGTACGAGGATAAACAAATAAAATAAATGATATCTAAAGCATTACTTACCTAAAGTACTTTTATTCAGATGAAGTAAAATAAACAATTCTAAAGTATAAAGTTAGTTTATTCCAGGTATTTCATACTACCGTGGTATAACTAAAATGCCGTTATCCGACATCTGGTCGATTTTTTACTTTTGATGCTATATTAGCTTAAACTTAACTTATTTTGATGTTATATAGCGATCTAAAGAATTATTTATTTAAGAATTAACAAGATCACAACCACACACCTTCTTGTTTTGGAAAATTGAGGTTGATATCAATTGACATTAGTATAGCATTCAGCCATATAAAAAGTTTGCGAATAATTCGAGTGTCTACTTTCGTTTGCCAGGCTCTAGTATCAAAATCTAAAAAAAATATAGCTTGGTTGTTGACGAAGACCTTTTGAAACACGTCAAAGTCGCTTGAATAACTAAAAATACTCTTTCCAAAGAGTACCTATATTTTACATTTCATGGTGAAATAACTGGAAAAGGGAAATACTAACGCAAAATTGCCCTTTTACTTCCACGAAATTGAATAATATTACCTATCAAACATATTATTAAAAGTTAGCCAGACATAACCTACGCCACATACCACATACCTACCTACTAAGAACACCGAGAATAATAGATATACAGTCATGAACATTTTTTATGACTGAATATCTATTATACTCGGCGTTCTTGAACAAAAATTCTTGCACAAACCAATTCAGAAGATGACCCTGAATTAAACCAGATATTTATCAATTAGAGTCGTAGGTAGGAATTTAATTCAGCTAAAACAATGTATGGGTTTCTGCCATTGTCCTTTTGCGTTTAAAAGAATTTGAAAACAGAGCATCGTAATCGCCTACACACTGACACTGTTGTAGCGCTTATGGCCACTAGAGAAGGTATTAACAGTTTCACTGTCCACATAGCAGACACAATAGTTAGACAATTGAAAACTTGAGTCATATACGACTCATTGGACAGGAAAGTTGTTAAGAAGAAAGGAGGGAGCTTAAAATTTGATCCTTGATAAACAAAAAAATGGCGTAACGAGAACTACAAAAAGTAGGATAAATTAAATAGGTTTTTGACAATTTTTGAGTATTTATAAATATAACTGAAGATTTTTGTGATTAATAGGTATTTTTGATTTATATGAACATTACTTTTATTTATTTGATAAAAAAATATGGGGCTTATTGATTTTATTTGTCCCAAAGTTTGGTATTTTCAGTCAGGTTTTTGGTTAATCCAAACAGCACCAACACTGGTCCCAAGCACGAGAAGTCATAGAGTAATCAAAGAATACTATTATATACTGGGCAGTCGTAATACCATGACCAAATTAAAAGGGCACACGCTTCACGCGGCTCAAAGTTTAATCGAAAATACAACTCTAGACATTATTAGTTTACTTTTAAGCTTTTACTGTTCTATCCAGTAAAACAACTGTCTGAACCTATTGCTTACTAAGACTATTCAAGTTCAATAAAATGTGAATCTTACCAAACTTGTTGCACTGTTCCTTATGAGGACAGAGACTTGATAGATCCATTTCTATTGCAAATTGCCGTGGGTTATCGTGCTGCTGATAATTTATTTCACATTACATACCTACAAAACTGCCATTTTACCTGTGGCCGGCTTTCTGACTTGATTGACATTGATTTAACCATAGATATGCAAGTTATTTTAAAAAAGCTAGAGTCTGTGCGAAAACAGAACCGTCTTAAGGCGATATATACGCCCCAATGTTAACGCAGTACTGGCTGTTCGCCCGCTCGGAGCCAAACTATTTATTATTTATTCCTTTTGAACAGTTTTTTTTGCAAAATATTATTTGATTTACATATGCTATTTCAGTTATGAAGAAATTCCAGTCATCAATTTTTTGTGTAATAATATTTATAAGCATCCAAGTCGTTTTGGAGGAGTATCCAAAAGTTGCGAAAAATATCGTGTTGATAATTATTTTTTTAAAGCAAAATTATTTGATAAACGAAAAAAAAAGTCTAAAAAATAATAATCATGAAACAATAATAAATATATTATTTTTCCTTTTCATCTAGCCGTTACTAAGTAGTATGCTTTAAAAAATAACCGTTTTACGATGGTTTTACGGCATTAAAGCGGTTTTAGGCCCTTAAGATGTGAGAGCGCAGCCGTGTTAAATTACCGTGTTTGATATCTTGACTTTATACTTATAGTGCGACTGTTGCATCTTGATATTTTAAAACGGGTATAATTTAGACGGTCATCAAAAATATTTTTAAGACTCTAAGCTTAGGCACCAAATAAAATAATTGGTTCCCAAAATGGATCAACGGTCACCAAATTCTATCCAACTCAAAGATTAATATACCGGGTGTATTCGTGTTTTTAACGAATTAGTCCAAGAGCGAGCGAAGCGAGCTCAGGAGCTTAGGGCACCCCGACACGGACAGGTTAGGTTCGAACGAGATGACGGGAGCTGAAGTGAGCGAGCAAAGCGAGCGAACTCGGCTCCCGTCATCTCGTTCGTGTTAGGTTACTTTAGACCCTGCGGACGGAAATAGGAGCCCCGCGCAGCGGGGCTCCGTCGACTTTAAAGGCGTCCATATATTTTTTTGGCAGTCAATAATACGAAAAAATGGATTTATTTCATAATATTTTAGGAAACGTTATTTGGTGACCATTTATCCATTTTGGTAACCGTTTAGAATTTTTTTGGTAGTAAAATAGGTACTTTTTTGGGCGGTGTTTAAACACAAGCCTTTTAAAACTATGTTAGATAAATTATTATAATGTTTTCATTGGGTTTTTTGTAATATTATTATAGTTTTATAAAAATCATAATGTTAGTTCATTTAACACCACGACGGTTCTCTTTCCGCACAGACTTCTATAAGTTAGAAACGGTGTCTACTTACCTACTACTTTGAAAAACCTCAAAAACGGGGTGTTGTGTTTTTATGCAGTACTAGCTACCGCCCGTGGCTCCGCCCGCGTTGTTTTGTTACAGGACACAGTTATAAAAAAAAGTCCGCGACAGCATAGGTATGTCTATCTTTTAAGATTGACTCACTATAACCTTTTTTTATGGTAATCAAATTTGTTAATTTGTGACGGCGTTTTATCAACATCTATACTAATATTATAAAGCTGAAGAGTTTGTTTGTTTGCAGGGTAGGGTTGGAAGGGTAGGTAGATAGATAGCCAGTTGACGGGAGCGAAGCCGCGGGGGTCAGCTAGTTATAGTTGTAAAGTCGGGGAAGTTGAACTAATAGTAGAGATTAAGTTTGATTTTTTAAATCAACCGAAGATGTTTAGGGGCTTTATAATTTTTACGAACCAAGTCTCCCGTAGAACCAAGTCACCCCAGTCTCCCCCGATATCTTTTTATAATATAACCTATCTATAAAACATGGTCGGCCTTCTGACATGCTATGTAGGTAAGTTATTGTAAGAAAGCCAAGTGCGCCATGGCGCCATCTCTTTATAAGAATTAGGTACTATTTTGAAAAACCTCAAAAATGGGGTGTCCTTTTTTTATGTAGTATGCAAATGTCGCATCAGCTTTTTAAGGCGCTAAGGGCTTTAAAACCAATCTGGGTCATTTTGCCACCATTAACAGACTGCAGGTTCAATTTCTTCTCTTTACATAAAGTCAAGTCAGTCTTACATAGGGCATTATCTTAAAAGTGAAAAGAATATAGTTTCCATTTTCTTTTTCACTTATGTAAAGATTTATATTTTGTATTAAAATAATTTGTTTTTTTTGTTGATTGGCACAACGTCGAACAAATTCATTGGTTTCATCCTTCTTCATCGAAGTAAACCAGCATTCATCAATGAGTTTTCATTTGTATTTGTAAGACGGATTTATTTTACAATAAACTGTATTTATGTAAAACTCTATCTAAACTCCATTTGAAATAAGTCCGTTCAACCGATTTTGAGTTCTATCCCGTAAACATAAGAATGACATAAAAAGCATAAACCTGTTGCCAAAACCAACTGTTTACTACAGCTACCATTTGTCTTATCACCAGCGCAATAGAAGTCAAAATCGGTTGTACGGGCTGTAAAATAGGCTAATTTAAACGTCTAATGTTATCGCAAATGGAGTATAAATAAATGAAATAAGTATGTTTTATAACAGTTCTACATTTCCTACATCTATGTTTAATGCATGCCGTGGCAGTCTTTAATTAAGACGAGTACCCACTTTAATATGTATTTTTTTGGTGTAAGCTTTGTCGGTTGTCCATAATCAAATAAATATGTCCATTCTGTGCTTGCCCACATAATACAACAACCGACTGGCTAACCTAATATAAAATCCTTGTGATGACACGTCGTTGCCAGAGCCAGATTTCCTCAAGATGTTTTCGTTCACCGTCAGCGTCAGCGGATAAACCTAGAAAGTAGGTACAGATACCGGCACGGTTCTTGAGCGCTCGGCGGAAGAGTGGGGATCGCTTTGCGCATCGTACACTTATAACAAATAAAACGCACACCCGTTTATTATTTATTTTTTCTAAGTTACGGTCTACGTAATTTCTTACTTATAAGATTAAATAATGATTTATTAAATTGAGAAATGGAAATTGAGATCAAAAAAAAAGGTAACTAACAAAAGTATTTCTAGTTTAAAATTATAACTTAGTTCTTATAGTTTGTCAAAAATTACAAAAAAATCTACAACGTACCTACATACTTTTTTTTGTTAACATTTTTGACCTCTAATTTCATTTGTTCATTAATGAAATGAAAAACAATATAGTTTGTAAGTATAGTAGTATAGTTAGTAATGAAAAATAATAGTTTTGCTATAATTACAAACTGACATTAATTTTTTTCCTGCTATATTTTCGATAAATATCACCTTTTATTATTATAACAAAGGTCTAATTAATAAAAAAATCACATAACATATTTGAGTTCTAACTTACCAGATAATTTAAAATGATGCAGTTTAAAAATTTGTAGCAATTAAATTGGCCGGAATTGTACTCGTCGTCGTGAGGTACGTGCAACAAGAGTAAAGAACGAATCACGACTGACGGCTATGACGCGATACGCTACAGGCCAATCACTGCACTTTCCCCGCCCCCGCGCCTCACTTCATACCACCAGAGGGACCCAATAATTCACTTTTGCGCACGTGAAGCTCAGCGCTCAAGAACCGTGCCGATGATTGTAATAATATTTTTATTAATATAAGTAGGTAAGATTTGAACCCACGACCTCAAAGCACGAGAGGCAAAGTCCTAGCCACTGGGCCACCACGATATCCATAGACCATTAGTCCAATTACGTAACTCGGGTACCTATTATCGAACAAACACTCCGCTCTGGCTCGTAACCCTCTCAGAGATTCGATTCCTGTGCAAATCGCACTATGTCAGTTTTATAGGGTTTTCCATTAGTAAATTCCAATGTCTAGTTGTGTGTTGAGTCACCCGTATAATCCATACTAATATAACTATCCTAAAGTACCCTCTATTCGTTGACTTCGTCGTCGACGTTAAAACTGTAATTCACGCTCACGGAAAACGTAAGTTTTTAAGTAAATAACCTATTATTATTTTTAGGGTGCCGTAACCGAAGGGTCCAAACAGAGCCCCATTGCTATCACTCACGTGTCTGTCTGTGACACAGGTTTTACAGCCAAACTGTTGGAGCTACAGTATTAAAATTTTCACAGTATAAGCATCTTGTTGACCCAAAATGCCTAAGGAAATCCACCGGTCAGCTTTGTTTTACAAAATTTTGTTCCTAAGTATTTTTTAACTTCCCATTGACCTATGAACTTCAAATTTGGTGATAATGTTTATTATTACGTATAATGATGATAATGTTTATTTACTAACAAATACAAAATCAGGTTTGAAATTCCCTCATTTTTCCTATTTCAATGAACATTTTGCGGTTTGGTACGGAATCCTATGTGTGAAGTACGACACGCACCTGGCCGGTTTTCGCTTTTCAGTTCGTTATTTCGTCGGTTAAGATTTTTGTAAAAAAAAGATTTTTTTCGCTTTTCAGTTTACATAAGTAATTTCAACATAATCGGTTCACAATTGAAAATTTTGTGGGTTCTACCGAGGCGAGGGATAGATTTAATTTTCAACTTTGAGATAAACTCTTTTAAAAAAAAAATTAAATCGACCAATCTCTAAAAAGTTAGAGTGGCCATAAGTAAAAATATATTGGTAGGAGCATCTCGAATTGAGATCCTCTTTTTTTTCGCTGGTTAATAATGGTAGTTATACCACGTTTTTATGTAGACGTAGTATACCTAAAAAATAGCCCAAGTATGCTAGTATTATATAGCATCTGTGGCCCAAGCATATTCTTTGCAATCAAATTAACAATAGGTTGGTTAACTTTCCTATGGTCCGCTCGTCTCAATAGAGTCAGCTACACACCGAGCCGCGAAACGATAATGCTGGAAAAGGCCAGCTGTTTAGCGCTGCGGAGCGCGGCACAAAACACATTCAAATTCGTGAGATGCAAGCGGGCCCTGCATCCTCTGTCTATGGCGAAGGATCGCAGCTGCGGGTAAGAGGGACGAACGCATTCGAAGGTCGTATGCGCGCTCTTGGTTAGGCACATTAAGTCACAAAATACGTAAGCGGCGCCAGCGCATAGAAAAAAAATTACTCTAGCGAGAAGAATGTCAAGTACGTACAAAAAAATGGCACGGTTTTGGCGCCACCTGGTGGATGCCCCCGAAAACTCGCGGAAGCGGGAAATTCAAAATCGGAATTCTTCCAGATAATTATTTAAAGATTTGCCCACGAAAGCAGAACTGGGAAACTGCAACCAATTTAACATCGGTTACAGTTGCCCAGTTCTGCTTTCGTGTGCAGTATTGTGCAATTTCAGTGGTTAAAATTTCCCAGCTTCGCTTTGGTGGTCAAGCAGCCTTTTTATAAAGTGAATAGGAGACAATTCTTGCTTGTAGAAAACTTTGAATTTTAACAAAAATCACAAGTTTGTGGTTTATACGTAAAAGTTAAAGCTTCTTACTAGTAATTTTATAATAAAAACAGTAGTGTTTGTTTCAGAAAAACTTTATTATAAATTACGCAATAGGTATCACAGACATAGAAACTATAAATGGGCAGCCGAATGTATATCTAACAAACAACAACATAACATAAGTAAATATGACTGATGTTTAAAAATTCCTCCTTTACTGTGCTTAAGAGTGCCCAAAATACCCACAAAAATTTAACATAATATACCAATGCTAAACAATAACATTAGCAAACAGGTCAATTAGTTACCAATACAACAGTAATTTAGCATCAATAATTATTTTATTTTATTGTGTTTGAGTTGCTTACATCTATCAATACAGAAATAACTGTGAGGTAATTAAAGCCACCACAATTAGCAATACAGTGTGTGAACTACCATTCTGGATATAACATCCGCCGTCACAGCCGCGTCAGCAGTTATTTGACCTGTAATAGAACATAATATTGCATTTTATTATGATGATTTAACATATAAGAATATATCAATTTACTTACTACTGCCTTCCGCCCGTGGCTGAATACAACCCTATGTCATTCCCCGGGGTTCAATTTATGTCCATACCAAAAACAAATTTGGTTTGGTGGGTTTTTGCTTACAGAATTATAGAAAATGTAATAAACAGTCAGATAGATAGAGAGACTGAGCTACGTTCACATTTGCACTATTATACGTAGTAGGTTTTTAGAACAAATAGCTTTTCAAATTATTTAGTGCCCAAAATCTCAAAGCAAAATGGCTGTGACTTACGGAGAGATGAACAGTGAGAAATTATAGGGTTCCATTTATGTCGTTTAGAGTCACAGAATTCTAAATCTTATCTAAGAATCCCTTAAATGCATAAATATCAATAAACCAAGTTACCTTGTGATATTTTAGCAAACATGCCAGCAGCAACTGTGTGGCTCAGCACTTGAACAGCTAGTTTTACCCTCATCTTCATCTTTTGTTTAGTATTGGGATTCAGATGTTCTTGTCTGAGACAGGGTGCAAACACAAAGTTTGGCCAGTTGTCCAGTTCGTAGAATTCGACAATGTGACGCCATTTGGCTACACCTGAAACAATTTATACATGTCCAGTTTAAATACATTGTCACATTGAATAGGTTTCTTCTTGAATCAAAAACTGTCAGTTATCTATAAAATGTAATGTTTACCTGTTCCCTGGTTTCCATCAGCTGATGTTATATTTGTTGAGCATTGTATGTCATACTTTAAAAATAAATTTCTGAAGCACTTTATTAAATGAGGTGTATCAAAAAGTGCAACAATATATTTATTATTTATTTTAAAACTTGGACAGGTAGCAGTTGCCCCTAAAATGCTTAATGCCCTTCTGTTAACTCCATCCATGTCACACACACTGGCCGCTATATTAATGCCATGTTCATGACATTGTTCAAGCACCTGTAAATAAAAAATAAAAAATTGTCAGCTATATTGGGTAAGTTTAGGCAAGGCAACTGCAATATAGAGTAAATTTATAACATTATAAATTCATACAGTGACCATAATTACCTCTTTTATTAGGACTGCTAATCTATCAGCAGTGACTGAAGAACCCGATAAATAATAGGCCATGGGTTGTTTTATTTTCTTTCGAATCCCAGCAACCATGAATACTAGTGCATAAGACACTAGTTGTGCTGTTCTACCCTGCACACCATGGTCTTGAAAGCCTTCAATGCTATCTTGTTTCACATTATATTGCAAATGTTTTTTTAATGCTATTTCATCAAACATTAAAACATATTCATTATTAACCGCTTCTTGGGCTGATGAAAACTTCCCAACAATTCTAAAGAGCTCTTTGTTGATGCCAACATTAAGTTTACATTTTTGTAATAGTACTTTTAAAGTTGATTGAGCCGGAAGGCAAAACATTCGCCTTAGTAATCTGTAGCACGTGGGAGATCTTTTATATAGCCTTAATGCAGTAATTTTATCTTCAGCAGTCCATCTACGCCCCTTAGCACTCTTCTTAAAATTTCTAATTTATGCTTGCAATAATAAAGCAAAATTCGGGCTTATTTTATTACTGAGTTTCATCACAGCATCACTGATGCTTAATTTTTGCAGATATTTCTTATTTTTCATCTGCTTCAATTGCTTTTTCAATAGGCAAACTTTTCGCAAATATTTCTTGCATTTCATAAAATTTTTGTTTTCATCGGGAATTTTGGAACTAATTTCAGATTGACCAGGGAGAATAACTTTGGAAGTGTAACATCTATTAGATATATCCACAAGAGGCCGTGATGGACCAGCTACAGGTTCTCTAATAATAAAATCTTCTAAAAACGGCAAGATTATATCCTGCAAAGAAAGTATAGCATTAGTTATATATAAAATTCTAATGTATTAGTAGAGGTTTTTATTTTGAGTTGGCATAAATGTCTATCAGCTCTCAGCCCGGGTCCCGTTTTCGGGATAAAAGAAAAGCTTATGTTACTCAGGAAGAATGTAGCTTTCTACTGGTGAAAGAATTTTCAAAATCAGTTAATTTGCTTTTGATTTTATCCAATACAAACTATGTTTAGCTTTAATAGATGTTATATATTATATAGAATGCACAAGAGAAGCTCCTCTTCTGTCTGGTAACCCACGACACTTCACACCATTTTTACTTTAAATTTCGTTCTCATTGGGATTAGCTGACCTGACATCTGGTGAAGCAAAACGTCGCAATCTCTTTGATGGGAAATCCACAAATGCTGATTCACTAAAATGCTGATGACATAGCATTCTGTGTTCAGTGTGCAGTTTCAACTGAAATTCCTTACTTGACCAGGACTTGTCCGGACAGCAATATTTTGCCCACAATTCACAACTGAAATGAAAAGAATAAAGTAAATTAAGTACGTACACTAAAATTATATTATGGATCACTAGTCCAATCACAAATCTGGATGAGGCGGCATAATTAACAAGATAAACATATATTCCATAGGTCGCAGAATGGGCGAAAAAAACGCGCGAATAAAAATCGCGTTGCAGGATTTCCAGTATTAGAGGCGGCACTTACCGGAGAAAATTCGTAGAACCAGGTTTTGGAAACCTAAATAATGTGGTTTCGGGGTCATTGACAGGCGAAGAACCACACTTAAAACATTTTCTTTTATTTTCTTTCGTAGGTATTTGAAAACACAAACTAGTTAGTCACTATCTCGTACACAACACAAGTGTTTCAGCACACAACAGACAGAGGAACTTAGGCTCTACTCAACGTCGATAATGGCAAGGATAACACACAGAAATTAGGACAAGTTAATTCACAAGAAAACAGAAATTCAAAATTTCAAATAACATGCTCATAAGCCGGCAATCAAATTTCTTGTAAAGTGGGGTTGCCAAGTGCATTAAACAAAAGCCTACTCAAATAATTTTGAGAAAATAATAATTTTTGAAATTAAGTAGCCTCTGTATGATCGCGTTTCAGTAAATTAAAAGAATTATTTATTCATCGGCTTAATTGCTAACCCTTTTGTTTATTTATTGTTAAAACCTATGCTATGCGAGCGTATATCTATTATAGTCTGCATGAATTATATTATTTCAATAATATTAACATTCAATTAATTAGCGGAAACATTATAGCTGCAAATTTGTTGATTAAAAATTAAAACAAAAATGTTGTTAAAACTACCAGATGGTAGCTTTTTAACATATAAGCAACTTTTCAGTTTTACCTATGTTGCCATCGTAGAAAACGTCATTATTAGAGACCGAAATCTTTAGGTCTCACATAATAGAGTAGAGGTTGGCAACACAGGTCTAGCCCCCGTAGGTATGCCAAGATTTACCCAATGAGTCGACCCCCCCTGCGCCAGCGGCGGTGCGGAAGTTGTGGACATAGGGTTCAAAATGCTATGCAAATTTTCAGAGTGTGTGCGTCAATTTCTTGTTTGAAGTTTTAGCGTACGCCACTAAAAAGTGCGGGCTTCGACGCGTCGCGTCTCAGGTGTGAGCTGATCCTTTATGTAGACAACCTTACCATGAACTGCAATGCAGTTTTATAATCAAAAAGGAGATCAAGTAAATAAAACTGCTTGAATTGGTATCAAAAATCGGATTTATATTTCCGCTTGCTGCAGTAGGTTAATGTCATTAACAATTTGCCAGGTTACAGAAGTGGCCGCACAGCCGGTATCAAGCATAACGTGTACTTTTTATAACAATGATACATTTTTTTCAGACCTAATAACCTAAAACTTACAGAAACTACCTACAAAGATATACAGCTAAAGCCTAAATTATCTACAATCGTCAATAAGTTATATACAGACATAATAACAATACAGCAATGTTATATACACTTAATTTAATTAGAATTATCTGTAACCTGGGAAACTTTGATTTTTCCTACATTCGGGACAGTACCATTTGCCTTTAGGCGGTACCATGATACCGACGCATTCGAAATGGAACCATTCGATGGGACATCCTTCGGCGTCGCAGGCGATCATTTCGGACACTTCGTCGTACGGACACCGACAGTAGCAGTACACGCTCTCTCCCTCTCGCGCTTCTCGTACGGCGGGGCGCTGGAACGCGTATGGCAAGCTGGAGGTGCCCGAATTCAAGTAAGTGGGAGGGGGCGGCACCGAACTCTGACTGTTAGGCTGATATATTTCTAAGTTTCCTTCGTCGCTCGAATCAGAGTCACTGGACTCCATAGATTCAGAATTCATTAAGATACGCGGCGGCTCGGGGTCAGGTATGGGGGCGGTTAACCTAATTGGGTCTGTGTAATTATACACTCTGCTAGGAATCACAGTTGATGGTACTTCTTTCTTCGCCTTGTGTGTCACTGGAGAAGGTAAATCTTCCTTTCTCCACTCCAGTTTAGGCGGTTGTTGCGGTTTTAGTGCTGTAAGCGTCACTGGAGGTGTGTGTGGTGCATCTTCGTCACTAGAGTATCCATAAAATTTATTAGGAACTCTTCTTCTTTTCGACGCTCGTTTCTTCTCGGCCGACGATGCTGAAGAGCTAACTTCTGTCACGATTGGGCTTGGTTTTGGTGCCTCTGGGATTTGTACTGTGTTGGATTGTAACGATATTGTTATCTTATTAGGAATTAAAGGCGGTGGGGCCTCAACTTCAGATTTTGTTATGACATCTTTAGGAATGTTGATTTTTATGGGTCCATGCTTTTTGGAATTCTTAGATTTCTTTTTCTTTTTGCTTTTCTTTCTACTACTAGATGATTTTACTTTCATTTCAGGCTCCTCTTTGGGCTCTTTTTCTTCTTTCTCTTCTTGCTTAACTTCTTCTTTGATTGGTGTTGTAGGACGACTCAATTCACCGGACACAGAACCAGCTTCTGAAGGCGCTACAGAAGATAGATTCATCAACTGGTTACGTTTTTCTTCATGTAATTTGTTTGCTATTCGTTGCGGATTTTCATCATAAAACTCTTCATCTGTTTCACTTTCATCGGTTTCGAGATCTGTTTCCGCAATAGGTGGCTCCGATTTTTCAGGTATCAATATTGGAGTCTCGGACATGCCCATCACATCTACGTTGGAGCCAGTGCTGTATCTCCTATTAGGTAACATCTTTTTCAGGCGCTTGATTTTTGGTTTCTTTTCTTTCTCATTTCCTGAATCATCTGACGAATCAGAGTCAGAGGAGCTTGATGACGAAGAACCACTGCTAGATGAGCAACTACAGTTGGAGCCACAAGAACAGCTTGAATCTGAATCACTGCTGCTGCTACTAGTTGATGACAAGTCACCACGCTGTTTCTTAGGAGATTTCTTATTTTTCTTCTTAGTATCACTAGTATTGAACAAATCGTCATCTCCATTCATATCAGTTGGTACCAAACAATAATCGTGATCAGATTCACAGACATGTTTTCTGATAGGTACTAATGGAGGAGTTTTTTCTTTTGTCTTTTCAACTTTTGCTTGATATTTTTTGAAGTTATCCCATATGTCTAGAACCTGCTGCTCGTTCGGTTTTTCATCAAGGGACTCGTTTTTCTCCTCAGTCTTAGGAGTTATTTCAATATCCATGTGATTTGTATCTGTTGATTCTACTATAGAAGCTTCTTCCTCCTTGACCTTTTCTTCTAGTTTCTCATTCTTAATAGTTGGTAGAATACCACTATCTGATTCGTCACTGCTATCGCTTTCTGAAAGATTCAGTGCTGGCAAATTCACATCAAGCAAAAGAGCATCCTTTTCTTTTAATTTCTTCTTCTTTTCTTTCTTGCTTAGCTGTTCAATTCCAGACACGGCTTTCAGCTCGGAAGTACCAGCTTCCTCTTTTGGTTTAATGTCTACCAAATCAATTACAGGGACAGGTTCTTTAGATGATTCTGGTAAAACTTCAGTTGGCACACTAGGCTTCACTTCATTTAAATCTTCAATCATCAATTTCTTTCTGTGCTCATCTAAATGTTTGTCAAGAAGTTTCTTAGAAACAAACTTTTCAGTACAACCTTCGTCTGTACAAACATGGGGATACTCATTGGTATGAAATCTTTTATGAACTTTCAAATAAACTGCTTTTGTGAATTGAAGACTGCATTCTTCACATACAAATATAGCAGGAGGTGTACAGAAATGGTATACATGGGGCCATTTTTTCTGTAAACATTTTTTACACATCACACTTTCAGTGCCATGTTTCCAAAACAAGTGATTAGTTATGTCTGGCTTATTTCTATATGCAATGCCACATCTATAGCATAAGTGGTGCAGTTTATGTTTCCAAACATGGTTGGACAGGCGAGCTTGGTTGTGACAAAGTTCCAAACAGACATCACAGGTATGATGAATCTTGCGCAGGTGTACCATCAATCTGAATGGTGATGGTATAGCATCTACATTGCACAAACAGCATCTAAACTTAATTTCATACTCAGAATCATATGTTCCAGGGCATAAATGACATATTAATTCACTATAACTATAAAAATTAGATTTACACATAACACACAGTAAGATAGTTTTTTGATGCATTTTACGATTATGTAAATAGAGATCTTTATGGATAGCAGTTTTGAAGTAACATTGAAAACATTCAAATGTATAGTCATACTGTACTTCATCACACTTTTCGACACTGTCATAGGAGTCCAAGTTTATGTAAACTGAATTTAGTTCTGGAGCACCTGTCCTCAATCTAGCTGTTATAGTTTCAGGCATCAGCTCTTCTGCAGTAATGCTGTCCACAGTTGCTGCAAAGCGGTGTTGTGCCACCATGTGTAAAGCAAGCTGCTCACAATTAACTGCAATCTTGCGCACATGGTTGCAATATATACAACTGTAAACGGTTGACGTTAAAAACACTTTTAGTAAATCTTTAAGGGGATATTTATCTAGTGGTTTATCTAGAGATAGTTGTGTTACAGGTATAGTTGGTTCCTCAACTATTGGCTCTACAGGTGGCTCTGGTTCCATTTCTGCTGGCTCTGGGTTGGGTTCCTGCTTAATATCTTCACTCTCATCTTCTATTTGCACATCTTCCTCTGCTTCCAAAGGTTCTTCTACTTTCACCATGGGTAGGTCAGTGGGTGGTGTCAAGGGTTCAATTGATGGATGCTCAATTAGAGACTCATCTATAGTCTTATGTTGATCTTCTTCTTTAACAGTATTATTTTCATCTACTGTCAGTTTATCACTAACATCACTGTCAGAAGAGTAATCACTAGATGAATCTTTATCCAAAAGTTCTTTGGGAACTCTCACTGTTAACTTAGGTACCCTGTTCATTGTATTTATTTCTTCTAATTTATTATCATAAATTGTAGTTTTAACTGTGTTCTCTGACTTTATTTCAGGTGTTTTAGATGCAGTTTCAAAGTTGTTATTCAATAGTGTTTTCAGTGTAGTCTCTTTATTATTTTCGAATATGGTAGTCTTAACAAAAGGACTGTCTGCTCTATCACATATTGTCATTCTTATTGAGGGTGTTTTAGGTGTACCAGCTGGCTCAGCATGTGCATCCCTCTCATATCGTTTTGGTGGTCTTCTCACACGTGTTGGAGGTTTGTGTACTTTTTGTTGTCCAATGGTGGGATCTACAGTGGAATTTATAATAACAGGTGAATTTGCATTATTTAAACTTAATTTTAACTTTATACCACATTCTTTCTCTTTTTCTACAGGAACACAAACTGCCTCTTCTTTCTTTATAGGTGAAGCCTCTCTTATTGGTTCGTTAATTTCATCAGAAACGGGTGAGTCACTTTCATCAGAATGTTCTAAGCTCTCATCACCATTAGGGACTATGTGTGTGGTTTTTTCTGGGCTGAAACTATTTTGGTGCACAGGAGTTAAAACAGGCTTTGTGTCTGGGCTCTCAAGTTCCATTCCTGAATCAAGTGTGTTGTCCTTACTAGCCGTTACTGTACTATCAGAGCTGAAGCTTGTATCACTGATAGCTGGCTCATTGGTATGTGTTTCTGGCATTATAGCTGCAGTTTTCTGTGTTTGGGATGTGACAGTCTCAAGTTTACCATCAATATGATTCCTTATACTAGCAGATTTTATTGACTCCTTCGCTATACTTGAGGGTCCATTACTTGACACTTCATTGAAAGTTTTAGCATTCTTTATGCTTTTTGTTTTTGCTGCATTTTTACTAACAAGAATAGGCACTGGTCTTGGCTTAACATTATTACAATCATGGTTGAAAAAATCATCTTCTTCAGTGCATATTTCATCACATGCACAGCACATCAAATATAAAGTCCCATGGTAAACATTGAAGAATTCTTCTTTACTGTCATACCTGAACTCTTTAACATTGTGTTTACTTGTCAGGTGACCTGACAACTTCTCTGCTTTTGAAAACATACCCAAACAAAACAGGCAAATATGTCTATTGTGTACTTCTCTCATGTGGAGAAAGAGATTCCAGTTCTCATAATAAATTCCACAAGCTGAGCATAAGTATACTTTTCTAGTAACTCTAGATGGTCCACTTGCATTAGGGTCTGGACATGGGGCTGCCTCAGGGCTCAGTGCAGGCTCTTTTGCTTGTGCTCGGCAAACCAATTGATGTTCTTTCAACATGGCTAAGGTTTTAAATGACATGGAACAACACTTCCGACACTTAAACTTTACCATAGGCTGCAGGCCCAAGCTCTGAGCATATTCTTTCAACTGGGTCCCTTTTTCTGCTTTACCTTTTTTGAACTGTAACAGCTGGCTTTTAGGCACAAGCCGAGGCACTGGTTTGTCTCGTTCATTGATGGCATCACTCTCTGCTTGTGATGAAACATTGTGAAATTGACTACGGTTTATGTTCTTAGGGATAAGTTTGGGCACTCTGGGCACTGAGTTGGCAGGTGTGCTGCTATCACAAGCTTTATTCACTGAAGGCTTTCTTTTTTTGCATGTGTTATAGTATTGATGAGAATTATCTACAAAAGGCCTTTTACCAAGATGTATTCTTAGAGGGTTGATGCGTTTCTTGAACTTGTCGTCGGTGGAAGTATCGGCGGGCTGCCGGCACGGTTCGAACAGCTCATCGGGCGGACTGGACGGCTCGCCAGCGAACTCGTGCCCATTAGCAGTTAATTTCACTGGGCGTTCGCCGTACAAGTTGGTCACTGATGCTGTTGTGTTTTTATCATCTTTCGTATTGACAATATTACCATCTTCCATAATTTTCTGAAAAATAAAAAACACGTGCTTTTGACTATTGGGAAACAAAAGACGCTCAAATAAAGAGGAAATCGAAACATGATTTGAATTATCATCGTATCAACAATAATGTAAATATACAATCTTCACCTCGGAATTCGTCCGTCCAGCACGAGTGCAAGAATAAAGATTCGTTTCCATGCATCCGTTTGAACAGAGCAATCCTTACATCAGGCTTAGTATGAGGCAGCCGCGGGCTGATCATTCCCGTAAAATGGCGTCACTCCGCACAGCGAGGAATCGTGATATCAAAAGCGTTGCCGTTTATTTATAACACTTAAATCACAGTTTACAAACATTTTTCAGGTTTTTTAATACACTATAGAACACAAACAAAACTAAATTAACCCCAATATATTGTTTATTTCCAAACACATTATCGAAAATCGTAGCGTATTACGAGAAGCTAATTCATGAACCACAGACTAAATTTTTACTTCTTAAATTTTATTTTTTTAAACTACTCTAGCCGAGCATGGCGCTAATCATGAACACGTGGTTTTTAACCATAGACAGGTGAAAAAATAATTATTTTATTAAAATGAATGAAACTAAAATTTTGTTTGAATTATTAACGATTAATTTATAAAACTTCCGATTTATTTTATTTATTTAAAATTTATATTGTCGGTACGATTAATTACGGTATGATTGTACCAACGTGTATCCGAACTATTTACCTTTCACTTTCTAGGGTTTGTTTTGATTTTTGTTTGTTGGTTGTCAGGGTTTGGCTAATGTTTTAGTCGATTAGCACTTTTATAGGATATTAATTGGTTTCAGATTGTCCAAACCCTTTAAAATATAAATGATTAAGTAACTATTTTTCAATGTCCAGGGATCGGAATAGTTACATTTTTTTAGTATTTTTTAGTTTCAGGTGAGATAGTGGTCAAGCGCGAGCCTATGAAATAAAACAAATAAATAAAGCGGCAACCTCATCAATAACATAAAGCGGAAATCCCGGCTTAATAATTTTACGTATTGCTAAAATAGTAACTGTCCCACTGCATGCCCAGGGCATGCCTCTTCTCATAAAGAAAAGGCACGAGCATTGATCACCACGCTTACTCAAGACTCAAGACGGGTTGGCGATTTCAAACTTATATTAATCATAAATCCAGGTTTCCTCACGATGTTTTTCTTTCACCGTCTGCCGTAAGAATATATTATTCTCTTCCTTTTATATCTGTTCAGTATATTTTAAAGGTAGAAAATAAACAATAGTTTAGAATAAAAAAAAAAAGAAAATAAGAAAAACCGGCAAATTAAGAAGAACCGGATGAAGGCGACGCAACGTTGGAAGGCCCTCTGGGTCAGTATTTCTCAAACTGGGTGGTCCCACTGAGGAGGGCTGAGTCCGCGGGGTTATAGTCATGATCCAGCAAGCTTTGGAAATCAAAAATGATTGTGCTGCCAAATATGATTTTGAAAAGTTAGGTAGTAAATAAGGCGTCAGCCTTTATTTTGGGTAAATAATTAAAGCTTTTATCGTTTTCAAATACCAACTACACCAACCAACCACTAATGCTTATTTGTGCCAAGAGGTATTTTCAGCAGTTGTAGTTTTCAAAAAACAGGAACAAGATCGATATTGCTAGTGATTCCTTAATCTTCCACTTCTCTTTCCTTTTTTTTGTATTTTTTTTATTATTATTGGTAGGCTTGCGCTAGACAGTGGTCAAGCGATATAGTGATATCACCTGATGGTAAGCGATGATGTGTTCAACGATGCAGCACGCTTGCCTAGAAGAATCCTATCTTTAGATTAATTAATTAATTAACTTTAACTTTCTAATTATAGAAGTTAATTCTTGTAGTAGATTAGACTATTAGTTACCTAAATACAAACACAAAAGGGGAGGGGGAGCGCGGGGCGTGTGCATTTTCATTTTAGACAGTATGGCGTGGGCGTTACAAAAAATACTTTGGTCACCCCTGCTCTAGGTGGACCGATGACCTGGCTGCCGGAATCCGGTGCGAGACGCACATGACCAATTAGTTGGGCGATGCTTGGTTGACGCGTATGTCTAGTAGTGGACGTGTTTCGGCTGAAATGATGATGATGATGGATAACAAAATGGATGGAAACATCTTTGTTTTTTGTACCATATTTATTTAACTTCTGTTAGCATTATAATATGTACACACTTAACTAAACTAAACCTAAACTACTTATATACAAAAACAAGGTACACCTAGGCGTCGATGTACTTCTCCATAAGAATTACGGGTTTAATCACATTTTTGATAAGAATGCTGTAATTCATATATGATAGCTTGATCTCTGCGACATATTGTATACGTTATTGTTACGTTAATGTTAGACTATTAAGCGCTATTGTTACTGCATTGATACTGACATCTGTCGCAGAGATCAAGCTATCTTTTATAAAGTATATAGGTACCTATTTATGGATTAAAAGGTTTACAAACATAATTTCAACACAACATCTACGACATTAAGTTCTTGCGTATTTCGCACGAGGTCGTAGGTACCAAACTACAAGATATATTTAAAATAATATTAATACTAGGACTAATACAAAGACAATGGCTCTGTGTAAGCATCAAATTTGCACATTAACTACCCACACAGTCATAATGCATTCCACTCCTAGCAATCTCGGTCAAAGTTGCGGGCAAAAGCCTAGTAAATTGATTTATCAAAAATTATTATTAACTAATAAACAAGTACAAGGATTAAATTAAATTATTATAGAAACTTAACCCAATATACAATTGGTACACTTGCATGTTCCAGTTAACACCAAAAGCAGGTACAATTCCGTACCGATAAGCAGAGGTCAAATCTTTGGTTCTATTTATAGGCATCTGATTTACTCACATTCGCACTGAACAGGCTATTGTTCAGAAATTAGCTTTCAAAGAATAAGAAATAATAAATGTTATCTCTTTTACAAAACTACTACTAGAGTTAAAGAGATAAAAAATCTACTTATTTATAATGTAAAACAGATAGTAAAAATTAACACTTTTTTAAACAATAGAAACTGACAAAACAAATTCTTTTTGGGACAATGGAGGTCCCATTGTCCCAAAAAGTATTTGTTTTGTCCCTGCTTTGTTTCGCTGCTTCCTGAAGTAATCATAAAAAAAATATATAACTTTACACCTATTTAGTTAAAGCTGTGTTTTAATGTATCCAATAAAACTAGCCAACTTAGTTTACATTTGAACTCTTTTAACATAATATTTTAGTTTGGCATAATTTTAGTACGGAATAAAAAACATAATTAAATACTTACTTCTAAAAAATAATTTGCTACCAATGTATTCAAAGACAAATAAAAATATAAAATAAATTTGAAATCCCGGGATAATCACTCTATTGTAGACCCTGCCACAAAATGTATAATATAAAATTTACTTAAAGCTCAAGTTGTATGAAAGAAAAACCCAAATATCAATCACCGTCAATCATAACGATTCATACGTAATTAAGATTAGTACTCACTAATCGTGACTACTTTCGGACTACTCGATTATTCACAATCATCAAAAATCACGGGTTTCCAAGAATGAAATAGAAAATAAATAATATATAGTTGTTCATGTACATAGGTACTTACGTATATTTCTCAAACACCAAATAATAACTAAATACAACTCAACCAACACTATTTCTTCGTACAAGTACACAAGTTGACATCTAATTCACAACTGAGCAATGTATCACCTATGCGATTCAGACATTATTTGAGTTCGCATCGCACAATTTCGCAGAACTGGGCTCGAAGCCTAAACTGTCGTCTCTCCCACTATTATTTCTACATTCCAATCAAAGCGCTCTGATTGGCTAGTCGTGCCTTTTCTGAAGTTGGTACTACATTATATATTACAACAAGCGTCCATTTGGCAAAATATTTTACAACAACAATAAGCGACAAGGAGCAAGAAAGTTGGCAATACTTTCATACGCGAATTTTTTTGTTGAATAACTATCAGTCGGTTTGGACGACACTTTTCTTCACCGCAGAATAAATAATTACGCTTATGCGAGATAGGAAAGAAACCCACTTCCACTAGATATTCGGTATTTAAGTACAACATTGAGTAATATGGAAGATATTTATTGAATGTTTAGTAGAATTAATTATAAGAGAGAATTAAGTAAGACTAATTAGAATTCTAGAAACAATATTGCCAAAATAATTGCAACACCTATACTGCCAACTTCTCCCACTGAAAAAAACTGTAGAAACCATCGAAAATATTGATAGGTTGTCGCGCTTTTAAAGCTTGTTTTTTCACAGTTAATTTACGTGGCGCCACCTGCTACTGCTTCAGCTTTGCGTAATGTTCCCTGTTGTTAACACTTATTAAAATCTGATTTGATTTAAATAAATAAATTGGATAAATAGCTAGATAATTTACTTTACTTTTATTTCAATCCCTGCCAATGAATTTCATATTATCTAAATGTTACTAATCGACTAAATAGTTAATAGTTGCTTCGTATGCCTACGGTACACAAGTACACCACTAGGACTTTTTTGCAAATTTGTCAAGGAAGCTCTTCGTTCGAAGTGAGGGTGTTAAGTTTTTATCGTTTTCTTTAGTGAGATTTTCTTTTCTTTACGTTTGTTATGTAGACAATGCAGATTCAAGATGATGTCTGATCAGTTTAGAAAAGTAGAACCATATTCCCCGAAGTCCTCACCGAGAGGCGCGAGGTCACCAGTGGTTTCTCGTCAGGATTCCTCAGGAACACTCAAAACTACCATCTCACTTGGCAAGAACCCGTCTATAGTGCATAGTGGACCATTCTATTTGATGAAAGAACCTCCAGGTAAGGAATTAATCCCTATTAGTATTGATGTAATGATTTATTTACAAGCAATAACATCAATGATAACATATTTTGCAGGAGAATGTGAACTCACAGGAGCAACTAATTTAATGGCTTATTATGGACTTGAGCACTCATATAGTAAATTTAATGGCAAAAAACTTAAGGAATCCTTATCTTCTTTTCTTCCTAATCTGCCTGGGATTCTTGATGGGCCTGGACAGGAAGATAACAGTACTTTGGGATCAGTTATAGCCAAGAGACCCATAGGTGGTAAGGAGTTATTGCCACTATCGAGTGCACAGCTGGCTGGGTTCCGGCTGCACCCGGGGCCATTGCCTGAACAGTACCGCTATGTAAGTGCAACCCCACCAAAGCGACACAAGACCAAACACAAGAAACATAAGCACAAGGATGGAGTCCCCGCAGGACAAGAGACACCACTGCAAGGTGAGATTTGCACATTCAAATATTACTTTAGATTCTATCTAACAATAGATCAGTAAATAATTAATCATTAAAAAAGGAAGATTTTAATAAAATGGTTTTTAAACATTTAATTTGTTAGGGATAACAAACAATTGTTCATTTTATTTTACATCTAGTGATTGGACACAAATGAATGAGGATGTACAATCAACAAAACTAAAAATTGATACAATGGAGGCAAAAGTAGACAAAGAAGAAGGGGATGTACCAAACTTAAATCTGATAATCATTACTTAAACTAACAAACATTAACTATTTGGAACTTGAATCATTAACTGGTACTTGTCTGGCACTAGTAGAAGTGTACTATTGGAATCTGGACATGCATTCTGTTGCATGATGTATTGAGTTCATGTAATCATGTGATGCAATTACATACAATGAATATTTTCAATCGTAATTCAAATGTCAGAGGAAGCTGTTTTCCTACAACTCATTAAGTTGTTGTTGACATACATTCATTATTGTAATCATTATGTTTCAAACCATTACGTTTCAAACCATTACTTAATTTCTCATCCCAGTATAAGGGACTTAGAATTGCTAAGACTTTCAGTAATTGAAGTGGGCAGCTTTACAAATACATATTACTTCAGATTCTATCTAAATATGGATCAGTAAATACTTAATCATTAAAAACCGGCTAAGTGCGAGTCGGACTCGCGCACATAGGGTTCCATACCCTTATCACAAAAAACTTAAAAAAATCACATTTGTTGTATGTCAGTCCCACTTAAATATTTATTTTATTCTGTTTTTAGTTTTTGTTGTTATAGCGGCAAGAGAAATACATCATCTGTGAAAATTTCAACCCTAGCCTAGCTATCACAATTCATGAGATACAGCCTGGTGACAGACGGACAGACAGACAGACGAACCGCGGAGTCTTAGTAATAGGGTCCCGTTTTTACCCTTTGGGTATGGAACCCTAAAAAAAAAAGATTTCCATAAAATGTATTTTATTTACTTATATTGTTAGGATTTTACATCTAGAGATTGGATACAAATGAATCGAGAGTAGGTTAATGTACAATAAATGAAATTGAAAAATAATACAATGAAGACAAGTAGATGCCGAAAGGGAATGTTCTAAACTTAAATAAAAATCGTTACAAACAAATTTTACTTGAACTATGTATATAAAATTATAAACACTACTATCTCAAAATTTAACTAGATAATTAAATAATGCACTTATATTGTTGATTTGGAACTTGAATCATTAACTGGTATTTGTCTGGTACTAGTAGAAGTGTACTATTGCAATCTGGACATGCATTCTGTTGCATGATGCATTGATTTGATTTGTATGTAATTACATACAATTAATATTTTCAAACTGCATATTTTAGTAATTCAAATGTCAGAGGAAGCTGTTTTTCTACAACTCATTGAGATTTTTGCAATCATTATGTTTCAAACCATCACTTAAATTCTCATCCAAATACAAGGAACTTAGAATTGTTAAGTATTTTAGTAAATTACTTATCAAGTCAGTAAACAGACATGCATCTACCTGAATCTGATTGTAAAACTGCTTGATTTTAGTTGTTTATTTTTTTTATTGTCTATAGGCTCGCGCTTGACCACTATCTCACCTGATGATAAGCAAAGATGTGGTCGACGGTGAAACGCGCTTGCCTAGAAATTACCTATTCTCTCTTGACTTAAATACCCCTCAGTTGTACCTATCGGGTAACACAGACTCCGGCAGGGAATTCCACTCCTTAGCGGTACGCATAATAAAAGTATTCCCAAAACGTTTTGTGCGTATCGTCGAGATGTCCACCATAAACCGATGGCGCATCGCCGTACGTCTTGTAGTCCGATGATGAAACGGGCTAGGCGGAATTAGATCGTGCAGTTCATCGCACACTCCCCGAAATGAAAAACCGATAAAAAACCGACAAGCTGGCAATTCGGAGACGATGTTCAAGGCTCTGTAGCCTTGGCTTGACCAGCCTCATAGCCGATGAGCCTCTAGGCCCGCTTTTCGATCGACTCTAGTGCAACAAGCTGGTATTTGGCAGATCCGTCCCAGAGATAAGAACAGTACTCTATGCATGACCGAACTTGCGCTTGATATAAGTTGAGCAGCTGTTCCGGCGTGAAGTTCTCACCTTTGCAAGGATCCCCAACTTTTTGGCAGCCAGCTGAGCCTTGGCCTCATTGTATGGGCCAAAATTGAGAGTCGATGTCAATGTAACGCCAAGAAGCTTAAGATGGTACGTTATTGGCACGGTCACATCTCGGAAAGTAGGAGCGGGTGAAATTGGCTATTTTTAGCGGAAAGAAGACGCCTGGGTTTTAGCAGCATTCAATCTGACCAGATTGGCATCCCCCCATTCGGAGACTGCCTGCAAGGACAGGTTCAAACGCTCCACCATGGCCTCGCGGAGAGACCGGCAGGCTTATAACGTATCTTTTGCAAGTGCAAAACGACAGCGATCAAACGCTTTATGTCATAAAAGTAGGAAAAGGTCCCTCAGGGACCCCGGCATTAATATTAATAAAGCATTATTATAATTAATATAGACCAATTGGTCCGACGAGCAGCCACCGATAACCACTCGAATGGACTGATCTCTTAGGAAGTCTGCAATCCAATTACTCAGACCACCAGGCAGACCGAATGAGGGAAGCTTAGCAATAAGGTTTCATGCCAGACCCTATCGAAAGCCTTCGAGATGTCAAGGGAGACGGCAAGCGCTTCCCCATGTCTCTCGATGGCCTCACTCCATATGTGAATGGCATACGCTAGAAGATCCCCAGTAGACCCATTTCGGCGGAAGCCATGTTGGCGGTCGCTAAGGATATCGTTAGTTTCTAGGTATGCAGGAGCTTCGTGTTGAATACACGCTCCATACTCTTACAGAGTATGGACGTTACAGAGATGGGTCTGTAGTTGGCCGGGTCAGCTCGACTCGACTGTCAAGCATTCGGCACTTTTCCAGTCTCATACGAAAGACGGAATAGGCGTGTCAAGATCGGAGATAATTCTGGCGCATAGGTACTAAGCACTATCGCTGGAATTCCGTCAGGGCTGCTAGCCTTATTCACGTCGAGGTTGCGCAGCACCCTGCGGACGTTCTTTTGATGGATGCGTATGTCCGACATACTCGTCTCGAATCCATCAGGAAAAGGAGGGGACCGCGCATACAGTGGTCGGATCTACCCATAGGTGAAGTTATCGACACAGAGTATCGGTCTGCATCTGTTGTCAGCAAAAGGTCCAAGCAAAATGGCCGTGTGCGAATCAACATCCGGCACCCTTGTTGCCCCCTGGACTAGCTGGGTAAGGTTTAGCGCTAGCGATAGCTTACGCATCTCCCTTCCAGCATGGTCAGTGCACTGGTATGGGTAGAGCCACTCCTGGTGGTGGGCATTAAAGTCCCCCAGAAACAATGATTGGGCGGAAGGGTACCGCTGCTGTGCCGCATCAGCCGACGCACTGAGGTACTCTGTGAGCCTAGTTGTCTCCTGATCTCCGCTGTGCGAACGGTAGACACAGACGTAGATAATTTTATCCAGACCTGTGCCCACCAGAGCCCAAAGCGTTGAGAATATAGAGTCCTCAAGGTTACGGGGACGCCGATAGCAAATGTCGTCACGGGCGTACATACACACACCCGCGCACGGTTTAAAATTGTGCTCCAGAGTAAACTCTAGGTAAGATAAGTACGACGCGTCTGATGGACTCGCTATCTGCGTGTCCGCAAGGAAAAATAAAGCTGGTTTCTCAGCCTCCAGGTGGTAGTGGATTGCACAGAGATTTGAGTGCAGACTTGGTGTGGTGAGGTGCACTTTGTGGGGGAAGGGGTGCTGCCGCTTTTTTTCCAGTATTCCTTTTCCCTGACTTTGAAATTATTAATTTGTGAGTGAATGGCTACTCCAAAAAACACCGACGACGGGACCTGGCAACGTACAAAACGCGCACACTTCGGACCGACGAGAAGATCACCGAACTCGAAGAGGAATTGAGCCGGTTACGATTGAGTATTTTAGGGTTATCTGAAGTCCGAAGAGAGAGGGCGGACTCGATAATCCTCGAATCCGGTTACTTGCTCTATTTCCAAGAGGGTTACTGGCAGTCCCAGGGTGGTGTCGGGTTTATCGTCCACAGGTCCCTTGTGAATAACGTGGTGAAGATCGAGAGTGTGTCGACCAGGGTGGCGTACCTTATACTCAGAATATCCTCGAGATATTCGCTCAAGGTCTTACAGGTCGGCACACCCCGACAAGGTAGAGACCATGTATGAGGATATTTCTAGAGCCATGCATGGTTTCAAAACTCACTTCACCGTTGTCATGGGGGACTTCAACGCGATACTGGGCAAACGAGACGAGGATGAGCTGCAATTGGGGTAATTTGGAGTTGGACGACGGAACCACCGGGGTCACCTACTGTCCAGTTTTATGGAGAAGAAGGGCCTCTTTATGATTAACTCCTTCTTCGGAAAGCGTAAACACAGGAAGTGGACCTGGCAGAGCCCCGATGGTGCAACAAAAAATGAGATCGACTTCATCATGTCAACCAAGACGCAAATGTCAATGATGTGCCTGTGATCAATTCGGTGAATACCGGGAGCTATCACCGCATGGTAAGAGGCACATTGAACATTAATATAAAGCTTGAAAGGTCTCGACTGATGAAGTCCACGCTCCGTCCAGCACAGATCCAAGTCCATATACGGTCGGGTCTAAGTTTTTCAAGACCAGTCGTACAGATAGAAACAAAAAGTTCTCTGATCCTACTCTCAAGCTTATGAAGGAGAGGCGTGAGATGATCCTGCAGTCTTCAGATGAGGCGTGCAAATGCCGGCAGCTCTATAGACATTTCTCTAAATCCTTGAAAAGAGACCCCGCCGCTTTAATATATGAGCGTATTAAAGACGAGATTGAGCGAAATAAAGGCTCCAAGGTGTTTTCAAGGGATCCGGCTATTGGGCAGAGCCAGCTCACGAAACTAAAGAACGGCGATGGCAGGATCGTATCCTCCAAACCGGAGTTTCTGAGGGAGATCGAGACATTCTATAAGCAGTTGTACAAATCAATCAGCAAGCCCGTTGCGAGTCTAGCAAACGACCCAAGAGCTAGATTGAGCCGACACTATACTAAAGATATTCCGGACGTCAGCCTGTACGAGATTAGGATGGCTCTGAAACAGCTTAAAAACAACAAGGCGCCGGGTGATGACGGAACCACGGCCGAACTCCTAAAGGCGGGTGGGAAACCGGTCCTTAAGGCCCTTCAGAAGCTGTTTAATTCCGTCATACTTGAGGGCAAAATGTCACCTGGGTCCCGTCTACCTGGGACAAACGGTCCAGTTGGATAGGTCTAACTTCGAGAAAGAGGTCAACCGTCGAGTCAAATATAGTTCTTGGCCCCCAACTATAGTTCTCGCCAAACTTCTTGGCCGCCCTGAAGTTGGCTACAATGGCTGCGCAGTAGTATATCTCATACAAAAACCCCGCATCCGGAAATCCAAGTTCAGGGCGGCCCAGAAGTTTGGCGAGAACTATACCTGCGGTCGGCCAGCGGCACACCGTGCCTCGGATCCCGCTACCCTCCGCGACTAGTCTCCCGATACGCCCTAAATAGCGCGTGTCAGGCTGGTCTGCCTGCAGTGGAACAGCTATCTCCACCCAACTCCTCTAGTTGGCTTCACCGAGCATCGTAACCGGAACGCGGCTAGGGCGTTTGGCGGTACGCTTTGCCCATTGGGTGGTCAGAATCCTTCGGCCGAAACCTACCGTCAGTTTGTGTCACCTGATTTGCACCACTCGGGGACTACGTGTGGGGTAACAACAAAAGGGGTAGCTCCTACGGACGCGGGTGACTCAGCTCCTACTGTTTCTATCACAATGAACATGTGAACCACACTATGAATTATAAAATGCATGATGGCTATACATAATTATGCCTACTGTACAATATCCAGTTATGTCTATGACATATTGTTTTTGATCCACTATCATACTATAATTTTGGCCTTGATTTGAGCTACTGCAGTATCTAATCTAATACCTTTAAACGAGTAATTCAAAAAATTGTATACATGTATGTATATACAAGAAGGCCTATGTCCAGCAGAGGACGTCTTTCGGCTGAAATGATGATGATGTATGTATATAACTAGAATTATAAAGCTGAAGAGTTTGTTTGTTTATTTGAACGCGCTAATCTCAGGAACTACTGGTTGGAATTGAAAAGATATTTTTGTGTTGGATAGTCCATTTATCGAGAAAGGTTATAGGCTATATAACATCACGCTACAACCAATAGGAGCGGAGCATAAATGAAAAATGTTGCAAAAACGGGAAAAATGATTCCTTTTTGAGAGTTTCGATTGCGTGCGCTGCATAGCGGTTAAAGTTACGCAACATTAATGTAGGTAGGGTAGGGTAGGTAGGTAGCCCGTTGACGGGAGCGAAGCCGCGTGGGACGGCTAGTATATATATAATCTGAATCTCGGCAAAGGCTCCGACGATTTTCATTAAATAGAAATAAACTACAATTAAATGTATCCAAGTGCTTTCTCATTACTTTTACACGTCAAAAAAATATAATTGCTTCTTCCTACACATTTAATAATCTAAACATTAGTAAAGTTAATAGTATAAGAGATCTTGGTATCATACTAGACGGTAAGCTTCTATTCGACCAGCACATCGAGTATATCATCAAAAAAGCTTCTAGTGCATTGGGTTTCATTATGCGACAATCCTCCTGTTTTCGTTCTCTTAAGCCTATAAAAATCTTATATTGTTCGTTCGTACGTAGCCATCTGGAGTATGCATCGCAAGTCTGGAACCCTCAATATGAGATTTACAGAACTCGTATTGAGGGGGTCCAGAGGAAGTTTTTGCGATATCTTGATTTTAGAGCGCAGCAGTACTCAGAGGATTATATCCATCGTTGCAAAAGGTATCACTTTCTACCTCTTTATCTGAGACGTGAAATAAATGATATATGTTGTTTACTACAAATTGCTAATGGTTCTATTGACTGCCCTGAATTGTTATCCAAATTAACACTACGTACTAATAAAATAGAACTTCGTCGACGACCACTATTGGATGTACCTTTTGCAACGACTAATTATAGACATAATTCCTTCTTTTTGAGAAGTGCAAATAATTTTAACAGATTGACGCGGGAACTCGATATCGACTTGTTCTGTACTAAATTAAACACAGCAAGACGACTTTTGGCTGACTCATTTTTTTGTATAGAAAATAATGAAATAGAAAATAGAAAATAATGAACTTGAAATTATGGCACGCAACATTTCTAGTATTATTGATTGTAATGGCACGCAACATTTCTAGTATTATTAATTGTAATCGACGTGTGTCTATTATCTGTGGAGGCTTGTCGTTAGCGATATGATTACTGTATGTTGTTAGCTATGTGATATTGTATTAGTCTGTAAGCCTTCTTAAAATTAAATAAATAAATAATATTAGTATGCATGGGTTTCGGTGGCGATAAATCGATCTAGCTAGGTTTCATTTTTAGAAAACGTCGTTTTCTCTATTTTCACCCGAGCAGAGCTCGGTCGCCCAGGTACTATTATTAAATGAAAAGGTTAGTCATAGTAGTAAGTAGAATTAAGAGTAGGTCAGAAAGTGTTATTGGGTTTTTTCATCTGGAGTTTCTCAGCAGCAATCTGGACTGTGCCTGGATAAGACAATAGTCTTGCCCCTTTTTACATGGGGCTCAAAACATAACTGGTAAAATGCGAATGTTCTATAAGCAAACCTCTACCTAATCGTCTGAGGAATACATTAGTGATGTTATGATGTATGTGTGTTAGGGCAGTTAGGCACTACATCCAATCCGTGTCCATGAAATTTCGGTTCCGAAGTAGCCGTAGTACTTTTTGTAGAAAAGCTTATGTACTATATCCAAACTCTATACTTACGTCATAATCTGGACACTGTCTCCTCCCATCTCTTTAGTTGTTCTCTTCAAAGAGTAGCTATTCTGAGATAAGTTCTAAACATAATTGAGTTCTTATTTCAAATATTATTTGTTAATTCAACAGATTCCTCAAACCCTGACACATATGAGAAGAAACACAAAAAGCAGAAGCGGCACGATGATGACAAGGAACGTAAGAAACGGAAAAAGGAGAAGAAGAGGAAAAAGCAGAAGCATAGTCCTGAGCATGGAGGTCTCACCCCCAGCCAGCATCCCATACCGTAGGCTATAGTATTGTAGTGAGTAAGTTGAAGCTATTGAGCCCAAAGAGACTGCGCCATATAGTCTAACTCAGTTACATAAGAAATGGGCTACAACCAAAAATATATTCTCTTGATATATTTGCTAGGCTGATCAGTGACAAAGCTGCAGTTATTGTAAATATAAAGTAACCCTCTTATTCATAGCTCAAAATTTATAACCACTTATGAGTCTCACCTGTCATGGCTGCCCTTTTCTTCAGGCGCCAATCATTTTGTATAGTTTGCTAGTTGTAGTATTATTTATAAATAAGGTCATTGGGAACAGTTGAATGTTTGCTGGCTACAAAAATTATAAGAACTGAACTGATGCTAATGTTTATTTAAAAGGTATGTAAATGGTGATGGATGTTAGATAAAATGGGCTTCATAGAAAAATATACTGTATTATCTATTTATGGCTCATTTACATTCGGTCGTTTTGACCGATTCGGTTGTAACCCGTATTTGGTCACCGACTATTGTAAACGTGTTTCCGGTTAACCGTATTTGACCGCAAACCGTATTCAGTCACCGACTAGTGTAAACAGGTTTTCGGTTAGCCGTATTCGACCGCAGACCGTTTTAGATGACCGAACACGGCTGACTTGTTGAAACGCGCCACTCATTGTTCAATCGAAGTGTTTCAACACGAGTGTACACAGTTCGGTTCCACCGAAACTGGCCGCCGTATACGGTGGCCGACCTATTGTAAACGCGCCATTATTTTAGTGTACCCAAATAATTTTCGTATTTGTACTTGGTTTGATATAATATAAGTTGAAAGGATAAGAATTATAAAAATTGTTGTTATATTAGTTTTCTTAATGTATGCCATTGCTTGCAACTATCTGTAAAAGTGGTCTAACTCTGTTAGATGAGCAGACTGAAAGGATTGTAGTGTGTACATAATAATCATTCATTTAATAAGGCAATTTAACTAATTTGTCTCAACTTAGGATAATAAAATTATCGTCATCTCTTTGGGCTTGACTCTTATGAAATTAAGTATTAAGGTAACATATACAGTAAAAAAAAACATTTTCTTTTTACCATTTCTTTAGATTTTTTTCTGTATTTCATAGAAAACAAAATTCATTGTAGATATTCATACATCATTTTGTTTTACTTTATGATTAAGAAGTACCACTCTCATAGACGTAATAAATTTGATAGAACATTATGGTGTTGTTTTCTTTATTAGGCATGTCAACTTTACTCCACACAATTTATTTTTCTTGGTAGTACTAGCAGAAAAAAAACTAGTGAACGAATAGAACGATGGGTTCTTTTTTTGGGACAATCCCACCGCACTATTCCCAAACCACTGCAACTCCTGAAAGCCAGAATCAACAGTGGCGACCACCAGAAAAGCGCCGAGGCAATGAAGCTCGACGAAGTCCCGGAGAATGAATTTAACTGTCTTAGATCCCGCAACGAAATTAATCAGAAATGATGGGTTCGTGGAAAATGTCCATAAGACGGTCTAAGTTCTTCAAGATCCTTCGTCCAGATAAGAACTCAGATCATACTTTCAAGCTCATGATCGAGCGGCGTGAGATGGTCCTGCAGTCTTCAGAAGGGGCGTGGAAATAGCGGCAGCTCAATAGACTGATATGTCGTATTAATAAAGGCTGCAAGGTATTTGCAAGTGATCTGGCTATAGGGAAGAGCCAGCTCACGAAACTGAAGACCGACGATGGCAGGATCGTCAACCTGAGTTTCTACATACATACATCTAAATATACAAATAAGAAAACAATAACAACTATAGCTTGAGCAAGGACAGGAGAGGTAATATTCCTTTAAAAGTGTTTTAATTTAAAGACAGGCAACGACTGAGCACGTTTTATTGAGTCAGGCAATGCATTCCACAAACGAGTTGCCTGAACAGAAAATTATTTATCCAAAAGAATGTAGTGGAATGCATAGGCATTTGTAGTCGCAAGTTATCTGATGACCTAAGAGATTTCGGTTGGGAATCGCAGATAAACTGAGAACGATCCTTGAGATAAAGAGGGGTAGAAGGAGTAAAGAGCACATTGTACAAAAGAGAAATAATATGAGCATTCCAGCGAAGGCGAATTGGCAACCACTTGAGCTTTACACGGTATTCGGAAACATGGTCATATTTGCGCAAACCAAATATGAACCATTCACAAACATTTTGAAGTCGCTCAAGTTTATCGAGTTGTTCTTGAGTAAGGTCAAGGATAGCTGGCATCAACATAATCAAGGATGGGAAGAAGGAGAGATTGTGCAAGCGCAATCTTGTTGGCAGTCGGCAGAAAATTATGCAGTCTCCTCAAAGTTGCAGCTGATGCAAACAACTTGCGGCTAATTTCCTGCAGTTGGGCAGTCCATGAAAAGTTTTTGTCGATGAATATCCCCAAGTTTAACTTTCTCACTGAATGGAATAACTGAATTGTCAAAAAGAACTTGGGGTAGACGCGTCCAGTCGATCTTTGAAACCATTCTAGAATTGCCCACTAAAGAAGAACCTGCGTCTTAATAGTGTTACGAGCTGGAGGTTCAGGGATAAATTATTTAAACAGCAGACTTCAATTAATCACACTTTATTACAAAAACACTTCTTAAACAATTCTATTACTTCGCACTACGAGTATTTTCCTTTTCCGATCGCTCTGTGTCGCTTCTCAATCGAAACTGTCCCACGACGAACCCGATCGCTCTTTATATAGCACGGAAGATGTTTCTAGAGCGTTCCATACTGTTCTAGATAATTCGAGAAACTTCCAGAACAATCGACTTTCGAATTCACTGTTCCCGAAGCAACTAGAAACTTCCAGAATGCTCGGCTCGAACTTTCTGGAAAATTCCATTCGACACGAACTTTCGAGAAGATTAGTGCCGCTATTCGATACTAGATGGCAACTAGTTACTACCTAGTTCTTCCTCTCGTTACCAGATGGCGTTGCCGTATCTTGTAATATTGCCTCCCTGTTAGACATACCCGCCCCGAGCATTGTTAGACCCATGATAACCAAGAAGTACCTATTCCCGCTTTGGCTTTCAGGATACGGGCCAGCAACATCTAATGCTATATGTTTCCACGGGGCACCAACATTGTAAACCGTTAATACCCCTCTGCTACGAGTTTGTGGTCCTTTCATAGCCGCACAACTTATACATTTGCGGCATCTTTCCTCAACGTCCTCTCGACAATGGATCCAGTAAAATCGCTCTCGGATTTTGATTAGAGCCCTCTTAACTCCCATATGACCTCCTGATTTTCCATTGTGATACAGCTGTAGGACCGGCACCTTAACTTTAGGTACGACCATTTGTAGATGACATTGGTCACTACGAGCACTCCCCCATTTCCGGCACAGAACTCCATCCCGGATAACCAAGCTTTCCCATTGTACCCAATAACTCTTGCCCTCAGTTTCCCAGCTGTCCCAATTGTCAAGCACGCGTTATCTGCTGTGTGTACAGCCAATCACAGCAGATAACGCGTGCTTGACAATTTGTCACATTAATTCTGCGATAATTTTGAGCTGGGAAACTCAGGGTCAGTGATGGAACTTGTTGCTGCGACATCACTCCAGTGAGGCCTAGGGACATCAGATTTCTTCCATTCAAGCATCAGTTTTATGTCTCTCTCTTCCTGTTGAGATATCTGCAAGGATTCCTTCCACTCTTTGCTAAGATTCGTCCTCAAAACCCGCACTAGCGTTGCCTGCTTAGCTTCTTGTCTCGCACAATGTTTACATTGGTCGGGTCTTCGCGAGAGAGCATCAGCATTACCGTGCAATGTTCCGCTACGATGTTAAATTACGAAATCAAACTCTCGTAGTAGCTCAATCCATCTTGCTACCTGTCCCTCTGGGTTCTTGAAATGCAGTAGCCATTTCAGTGCAGCGTCGTCCGTTCGCAGGCGAAATTTCCGTCCCAACAAATATTTACTGAAACGCTGCAATGTTTTTCAGCTCCCTTCGAGTGACACAGTAGTTCCTTTCAGGTTTGGATAAGGCTTTGCTGAAGGACGCAATTACAACCTCATGATCTCCTTTTCGTTGTGATAATACCCCGCCGATTCCAGTATTGCTGGCATCTGTGTCAACTATGAATTCATGTTCATTGTCAGGATAGCCTAGGATGGGTGCATTGCATAGATGTTCATTCAGCTTCTGAAATGCGGCGTCACAGCTCTCATTCCAGCAGAACTGTTTATCTTTTCTTTAGTTAGCTTATGAAGAGGTCAGGCAATGTCAGCAAAGCCTTTCACAAACCGCCGATAGTAGGAGCATAAACCGAGAAATGCCCTAACTTGTGTTTTGCTCTTCGGAACTGGCCAATCCTTGACGGCAACAAGCTTAACCGAGTCCGTTCGAATACCTTCTTCCGAAACCACGTGTCTTCAAAAGTTCATTTGCCGCCTTAACAATGCGCACTTCTTTGGACATAGCTTTAGATTGGCTCCTCGTATCTTCGACAGCACACGTTCCAGATTACGGAGGTGATCTTCAAACGTCCGTCCCACGATTCATTTTCCAGAATGTTCGGCTCGAACATTCTGGAAAATTCCATTCGACACGAACTTTCGAGAAGATTAGTTTCGCTATTCGATACTAGATGGCGCCACTAGTTACTACCAAGTTATTTTTCTCGTCACTAGATGGCGTTGCCCTATCTTGTAACCATAGATTTAGAATTTTTTTGCTACGCAAAAAGATACACGAAGGATGCGAGCGAGAAAACCTAATCAAGTACTAAACGCCCAAGAGAAAAAGAGAGAGTGAATGAAGTACCAATATGTCATTTTTTTCGCGAGAAGGGGTCCATAGCGTCCCTTCTGTTTTACACAGCGGTGAATTTCTTGCATTTAAATAATAATCTTAATATTTAAATTGATAATATTAATTATGCAACTATGTTGGCTTATTCTGTGAGTGAATGTGACGTTACAAGACGAAATAACCCCAATAAATACATGTTTCATAGGTAAATACAATTTTGTCCTTGGATTGTTTCGAACCATATTTTGACAAATTTCTGCTAGTAATCGGCTCAGAAAAATATTCTTACAATAGTATATTGATTTCCATTGTTTTATAAAAGTATATTTCGTATATTTAAACAGAATTTGCTAAAATATAATGTAAAAGAGAAAATTGCTTGTTTACGCTAGGGCTTGACAAAGCGGTGACGTCAGGAGTATCGATAAAAACTTAATCTTTTTATAGTGACATCATGGCATGAATACAAACTTATTTAGTCAAGTTTTGTTTAAATAGATTTAAGTTAGGATTGAGAAGATGTGTTCATCTAAACTGTACTTTAAGTTGCATGTTTATTATATTAGCCTTTGTTTTTCAAAATGTTTCGGAGAGTTTTGATGTTTTATTACTTTGAGTAGGTTTAGGAATGTCATATTGTTTGCATTTATTAGTTTTACAGTGTCTTGAATACATAAGTGCTCTGCTCACCAGCAAATTGTTCTGTTGTGTAAATAATAATTTGTAATGTTTATGTACCAACAGATGCCCAAATAATTCTGTATTAAGAGAAAAATGGATTCGAATTTTAAACAGAGATGGATGGTCTCTACAATATGTAGTAAACATTTCGTATTGAAATACCTACTGCATACTATGAAAATATCGACGAATCCTAATGAAAGAATCTATACCTAATTTATTTGTGGCTGTAAGAATGACACTTCCTATCGTATGGTTAGTTAGTGGCTAACCTAGATAGTATTCTGTATAAGCAAGCATGTACTTTGCCCAGTTTTTATAACAGTTCAATATAAACAACAACGGCAACAAGCCTTTAATCTTGTTTCTTATTGTGTTCACCAAGTATCGATATCGATACTGAACATGGACTTTTTAACAACACTTTTTTAACTAACATATGGACAATTTCCCTCACACATAGATTTTATTTTTTTGGTTTCGCTTTTCATCTGACTCTGTTTATCTTGTACATACTATATCTATGCTTGTAACAATAAGGTTGACAATAAATCCATACCTCATGCTCCAATCACAAATACGAGCCAGGTCAAGGTTTATGATAACAGGTTACAGAAAAATCTTTCCTGGCTTTTGCAATATTAAAGGCCTGTCGTGTTTGAGCCAGTTCAAGAGTCCACCATGGTTCCTTTTTGCAAAGCCTTTTTCTCTGGGCAATTATCTGCCCACACACCTATGGTGCCCGCCGTGATTGTGTCCGCTTCAAGTTCTATATCCAGTAGGGATTTAAGTTTACCTTTAGGGTTTTACTTTGAGGTCCCTCCTGCCCAATTTGTATGCCTTGGGTTTTTTCTACTTCGTCTAGTTTCGGCTTCTCCCGTCGTTCTAAACCAGTATATACCAGCATATATACCTAATTGTGGTCAGATACAGATATTTCGTCCGATACATGCCAGTTTTCAATACGAGTACTGGCTCTGTTCGAAGCCATTGTCAGTTCAATAACTCCGGCTCTCGCTGAGGTCCGGCAAGTGGAATTGGAAAGCTAGTGTTATGAAATTGTTCTTTGCGAGGGAATCGTTGTAAATCTTCCTTAATCTTCTTCTATTCAAGAGCGTTACTAATCCGGGACCTTCACCATCCGTTTTATTTATTGCAGATTACAAGAAGTATCTCTGAGCATTCGTGCCGCCGGCAGCAGCTGTTAAGCATTTCCGTGTTTTGAGAAGTGTCACCAACACCCCGACATTGTCAGTTCTTCCTCAATATTGAGCATAATAAGGTCTAGCCACCAGGACATGAAAATAAAACAATACATTCAGAGCGAAATTTATTCAAAATATTCAAATTTATACAATATTAAGTCTGTTTTCGCTTCATATAAAAAGACAGTTGGTCATTCATAGTTAAATTGAAAACAAATAAATTAGTAATGCAGCACCAAAATACATACATCGTACTTAAAAAAATTACGTTCCTACTTACAAATTATACTGACGATGATCTTTACTACGCAGGCCAAAGAAACACTGACTGTCTGGCCGTCAGACTTGTGCTCAAGCCTGTATGTTGTCGGTACTCTATCCTCATATTACATAGATGTCAACTAGAAGTACTTCAGTACCGTCTGCATACAGACATAAGGTATATCAAAACGCGCGACGCAATAATATTATCTGTGAAAATGTTGGCGAGCAAACACGCAGAACGTTGACGTACTTAGTATCAGTTTCGATACAAATTAATGGCTGACTGTAACCAGAGTGATAAGTCGGTGGTGTGTGGTTCTTATCTGGCCACAGTCATTTACAAATTGGTGTCAATATAGATTGGTTCGATATCGACAACAATTTGTACAATGTTTTCCTCATGTAAAGCATGCCCTGCGTGTTTGACCAGAATAAAATTGACTATAAAGTTGAAATTTAACGCCGTAAGAGTAACATTTTAATAAAAAATCTACAGATGTACCTACATACATGTAACACGCTCGCGCAGTACACATATAACATCCGACAAGCGCGCGTCTCTACCGCTACCCGCATTTCCAATTCATTACTACTTGTAACTACAATACACATATTATTGTATTACTAATACATTTTGGTGTGCCATGGCACTGTACGTTAAAGTGAGCATCACTAACAACTATATTTATATATAAGCGACAAGTTCGATAATCTCCTGTACATCGGATACTACTACGTTTTATTCAGTTTCTTCTTCTACCCTCAACTCAACTAGTCCGAGATCTAATCGAAATGTCCACGGTAAAGTAATTCAAGAATGCCACAATAACAAGATAAAAATAATTTACAATGATATCAGTTAAACAGCATGGTAACTTGGTAGAATCGTGAATAAAAAATCTCGAAATATAAAAAATACAAAGGTCAGTCCCACGAAGACTCCCGTCCTCTAGTCCCTAATCCTATTGGACGTTTTAACTTCTCAATAGACTATCACATACTCGTGGGATACAATTTTGAGCAATTATATTACAGATAAAAGCATTATAAATAATTAAAACCGCATCAACGTCGAAGTGCGAAGTAGTAAAAAGTTGCGTCAAAACTTAACTATTTGAATTTGTGATACCAATGGCAAGTAACAAATCGATCACTCCAATGTATTATTAGAAACAAAGCGAATGAATTCGGCAAGCTAAATAAAACATAAAACTCTTACATATAATACCTATACAGAAAATACGAACATAGTTAAAATAAATAATTATTTATTAAAATTAAACAAAACATTAATTATACACATTATTCTCATATTTTACAGGGAATATTCAATTATAAAAGCGATTTACAATAGTCATATAATGGTTATACATAATACAACCATATTATTTGCATTACAGAAGTTATCCTTCAACATTTTTGCTTGGTCGTGCTGTTAAATCATTGATAGTGTTTCAAGTATTTGATATTAACTATGCAAAAATGTTGTCGGTAACCATAAGCGTTGGTTCAGACGGGACAGCATTGCATTCAGTCTGACTCATTTTCCTACGTATTCTCTATTAACTATCCAAAATGTATATAGACGTATAAATCTAGTACGAACTAACCTAGCGATGTCACGTCTGAGCCAACTGTAGAACGATATCTTACAAACGATGAAAGCGTCGCCGAGCCTTCATCTGAATGACTTATTACATCCCAGCATTGTATAGAGTAGTACTAATTCACAAAGATATGAGAGCTTTTCATAAGAATTGGATATTTATATACTTTGTTATTTAAAAAATTCGTGAATTAGTCTACTGTACACTCACAACATACACATACACGCCACACGTACTTATTATTTCTCCTATACAATCCTTAAAATCTCAACTTTGTTCACGCAATACTTTTCAGACGTCTCCAGACTACATAAGTTTGCGTGTTTTTTTTTTAATATCAAATAAAACATCATTTATTTATAATCAACATAATACAGGTCGAAATTATAAAATGTCAGGTTTAGTAGAATTAATTAAAAAAACAAATTATTATGTTGAGAATGTTAGATTATTATAGACCGATACTTCAATGTTATTTCAATAGTATTTTGGCTCCCTATTGCAAGTCTTTATGTAACTTTTTGTGAATGGGAGTTGCCTTTCACTCACAAGAATGTTGATACATGTTTTCTTGTTTTTTTTTGAGTCGGTACGTATTAGTTTCGGTACCTCCTAAACATGGCTGTCTACGTTCCCTGCGCGGGCGCAGTAACTCGTCATATTAGTATCATTTCATAGTTTGTTCGTTATCTCTGTCACAGGTCTTTAAGGAGTGCAGACTTCGCGTTCTTGAGCTTGTCGAGTCGCTTCGTAAGGTGGCTGTTCTCAGTCTCCAACTCTTCAACCCGGTTTAATGCTTCCCGAGCCTGCAATTTAATCATAACTCTTAGCACATTGTTATAGGGTCGTAAATCGAACAAAAGGGATTTGTAGCGTTATGTACAGACTAGTTCGTAAAACTTGACATTTATAGGGATAGCAATAGAGTTATAGAGCGTTTAATTTATTGTATTTTACATCGCTTTTACAAATGGAAGTTTTATTTTACATAATAATATAACATGCAGAAGGGGTAAAACGTTATATTTACATTATTTAGTAAACATTTAGCATTTGATTGACATTGAGCACACAGGGGTGGAGATGGGCTAGATAAGGGTTCAAATCCAATAATCAAGTTATAACCCAATTGCTTGACATAGGGATGGGTTTGAACCCCGTAATCGATTTAAGGGCCGGTTGATTGCTCATCTCTACCTGGGAGTGTGGGTACGTATTATTGGGACAGCATTATGTTGCGCAGAGCATTACGCAAGTATCGGTTGTGTTTAGGGCAGCACACTCCGTAAGTAAGGTATGCGCGACCGTACCATTAACTGTCGCCATTATTGATAACGGCCCAGAAGTCAACGACTTCCTGAAAATCAAATTATTGTATTTATATATTGTAAATTTTATATATCTTATGTTATGATCTTGTCGCGCAGATAGGTCCGCAACTAATGGCTAGATTGTAATCTATGGTAAAGTTGATATAAATGAAGATATATGTCTACTATGTTCCATGAGAACTGTGTTCTTTATTGCGGTTAAGTAAACGTATTCTTTGACAATGGAGCCATACGTTACTTTTTTCTAATTTGTAGTGTTTTCTTTGTAGCTCTTTAACTACTTTGGTTATACACATTACTCTTGCTTGTCCAATCAGGTGGCATTTTGTTTGAAGTACACGAGTTTGTATGTAGAACAAACGAATATTATCTCGATAGTTCTTTTAAGTAATACTACTGTTTCCATCTTCAACACTCGGCAGGTTTATTACGTAAGAAACAGCAAACAGCAATCATTGCGTGATCAAACTCTTTATGTTATAAAAGTCGAAATTATCTACAGTGTAGGTAGGGTAGGTCCTACACAATCGTTTGCTAATCGCCCGTTATTTCAAATGCACTTATTTCTAAAAACCCGCCAAAAACTCTAAAACTCCTATATTGAAGAGCAATTATTGTGCAATAATCGCTATCTTTTTGCTCTTACAAGATATATAATAAGCCTGCCGGTCTACGTCAGAAGTAGCTAGCCTAAGTTGCATGAAGTTCAAGAATTTCTACATGGAACTACCGGACATTATCTCAAAAGCTATTTGTCTAGTAATACTGCTGTGTGGTAGATAATTTGACCCGCTTTTGTCAGACAGGACTATTTGATAAATAGTTATCGTAAGTTAGAATAGAGTAATGTGTGTACCTCTCTCTGCAGTTTGCGGCGCTCCTGCTTGAGCTGCTCCTCGTGCTCGTCCTGGTGGTCCTGCCGCGCGCGCAGGCGGGCCAGCTGCGCCTCCAGGCGCGCCACGTGCGCGGCCTGCAGCGCCGCCTCCGCCTCCGCCCGCGCCGCGCGACCCTTCGCCTCCGATACCGACTTGCGCACTGTTTCCACTGCGGATGGTACAAGCGTTCATTCATTACGTGTGAGAAGGACAGTCAATAACAGCGAGGATAATTAATAAGGAATGCAATAAATTCGCCTCGTCTGACGAAATTTGAATGTATGTCAGTTGCAATCTGGGCAGTCAAATCTGCAAAAGCACCTTTTATCATCCTCCTAAGCTTTTCATAAAATACTAATAATATAAAGAGGTAAAGTTTGTGAAATTGTAATCTCTGGATCTACTGAACCGATTGAGATGAAATTTGGCATGGAGATAGTTTGTATTCAAACACTTTTTACGCGGGCGAAGCCGCAGGCAGAAGCTAGTAATATATATTCAGGGTTGGCGTAGTATTTAGTTTTTGCTTCACCCACTAAATTACGTATTGATTAACAACGTACGCTCTTTTCATTTAGTTCATGCATATAGAAAACAATAGTACATTTCGTGTCGAGCATAAAAGTCGAGATTTTAACACGAGCGATGTAGCCAATCTACATGTGAGTGTTAAAATAAAGCCTTTTTATGCGACACAAGAACGATTCTTTTTCGACTACCTGATGAGCTTACTTAATTCGATGCAAAGAAGTTCCAACAACAATTTATTAGAAACATTCAGACTAAAAACTACAGACTATAAACATACAATCAACGCGCGCTTTTTCGAGAAGCAACAGGTTCAGTATCATTCTGCCGGATAGGGCGGTGGAAAAAGCGCGGGCATAGCGGCAGAATGCGTCTACCAACAGTACCCTATTCAGTTAAGAAAAATTATAACGTTGTAGTTACATAATGATATCAAAACACCATACAAAAGTCATTTCATAACTGTTATTATGTAATTTTTTATTTTATTTTATAATCTTGTGTCTAAATGTTCATATTTCGAAACGAATTTCTTAGGCAATGTGTAAAATAATAGACAAGGTAGTGAAAAAAATAGAATTATGTATATGAAAGTCAATATACTTTAGTGTAACTTTTTTTTATTTTCGAGGAAACGCCTTTAAATGGCGCCTGAAATTTTGATTTGTCTCTTACTGCACTAAAACCTCTTAAAAGACCGCTCCAAAACCCTCCCTGTGCTTCGCCTTTAAGGGGGTATCCCCGGGGAGACGAAAGAAGTTTCTTCTGAGAAATTACAAAAACGAACCTTATTGGAAGTTTTACATATTGTTTATTTATTTTTTGTCTAATGCAGTCCCTTTTCTAAGGTACTTACGTTCGTTCTCGTAGTCCTGATCGTGATGGTTGGCGACGCCGTTCTGCCTGGCGGCGCGCTCCTCGTTCAGCTGCAGCTTCAGCTTGCGGACTTCTGACTCCAGCGCTTGCTTCGAGCTCAGCAGCTTTTGTAACCGCACGTCTGTAAACATGGATTGTACTCGTTACTTCATAATTTGTACAATATTTAGAAAGAGCAAGAAGTAGAATGGAAGAAGTTATGTATTAGTTTATAATATTTTGTTGCAATCGTAAATAATATAAATTCTATAGTAGAAAGAAAGGAAATCAGCTCATGTATAACTGTCCAAATAGTTTAGCGTTTTGTGTTGTGAGCCTAGATATATATATGTTTAAAAGGTAGCTATCTAAGATATATACAGTCCACTATATAGTTCAGTTGCGAATAAACCTGCATACTAAACACACGTTGTTTTCTTCAAAAAATCCCAGCAAACAAAAGTCAACCTTATTACTTCATCATTTTGGTCCGTATTCGAACCGGAGCGTGTTAATGATCCTCGAGCCCGGCCGGCCCGCGAGAACAAAAGAATATTACCTGAGTGCGATAAGGAGTCGGCGGGTGCCACGTTTTTTGCTAAATACATATGTGCAAGTTATAAAAACATTTTTAACTGACGAGCTAGTAAGCAGTGATTGACTATAAAATTAATAAAAACTGATACTTGTTTACAAGGTGTATGTGATTTTTGGTGCAAATCATAATAACAGTACATTGAGTGAGTGTTTAAAGAGATTAAAATTAACAAACTGTTATTTTGCGAGAAGTTATCACCTAAAATAAGTGACCGATCGGTGTTGTTTGCTGAGATTGCTGTGCGAGTTTATTTGTTACCACAATGGAGGAACTTTTTTCGTTACAAGATGAGTTGTTCGACAATTTGATGAAAGCTGAGAGAAATTTTAGGAAAACTCCAAAAGACAGAATTAAAACTCAATACTTAGAAACAAGATTGGAGTTGTTAGAACAACTATTGAAAGATTTTAAAGACGGACACAAGGAGATAGTTGCAAAAGCGAAAAATAAGAAGGAAGCATATTTTACAGAAGGAAAATATGAGATTTTTGAAGAGTTATATGTGCAGTATAAATCGAGTTTGCGAGAAGCTTTGCAACAGTTTCTACCTTCAGTTACCGAGTTACTTAGCCCAGCAGTTACCAATAACGCGAACAATAATTGCAGTGATGTAAAATTACCCCGCATACAATTACCTAGTTTTGGGGGTAATTATGAAGAATGGCCAACCTTTTACGACATGTTTTCCTCATTAATACACACTAATAAGAACATTTCATCGGTACAGAAATTACATTACCTCAAATCCAATTTGAGTGGAGAAGCATTTAATTTATTAAGTAATTTTTCGACAACTGATGCAAATTATGAGGAAGCATGGAAGCAGTTAGTTCGGCGATACAATAATAAGCGTTATAACTGCAATGCTATTATGAGGACTTTATTTGGCACAAAGAAAATTCAAACCGAGTCAGCAAAGGCAATTAGGAGTTTGTTGGATACGACATCTACCTGTCTTAAATCTTTGGAAAACTTGGGCATCAGTACTGAATCCAGTTACGCTGACGCGTCTGTCGTTCACTTAGTTGTTTCGAAATTGGACACGGAATCTGTCAAACAATGGGAACAGCAGATAAATATGATGAGTGATGAGTTGCCCACTTGGACACAATTGAGAGATTATTTAGAATTCCGATTCAGGACATTAGAAATGATAGATACGAACGGAAACCGCACCGCGCAACAAGCTAAGCCTGCTGCGAAGTCGAAATCTTTTCACGCGTCAGTGGAGAAGGAGAAAGAAAACAAGTCTAAGGCTAAAAAAGAGTGTCCGATGTGTCATGAAATTCATTATCTCAACCAGTGCAAGCGTTTTAGCCTTATGACACCTAAGGAAAGACAGGCCTTCGTTCAAACAAGTAAATTATGTTTTAACTGCCTGGCACCAACTCATGCGGCAGTTAAGTGTCGTCAGTCATTCAGCTGTAAGAAATGTGGGAGAAGACATCACACGATGTTACACTTTGAGAGAGAGAACCAGGAGCCAGCCAGTAGCCTGGAGCAGGCAGACGCCGTGTCACCGAGTGAACCACAACAAGAGAGAGCGAGTACAATACGAGGTGACACAAACATAACTGCTACATTTTCTAGACGAGAGCTACAACCCAACAGCGTGCTACTTGCGACGGCTAAGGTTAAGGTAATCCGTTCTAACGGTTTTAAACAAATAATTCGTGCTTTACTCGACCAAGGGTCACAGGCATCTTTTGTATCTGAGTCAACTGTGCAATTATTAGGTCTTGTACGCAAACCAGTGAGTGGCTGGGTGTCAGGGCTGGGAGAAGGCCGTATGAGGATAAAAAACACGGTTTCACTTCGCCTGGAATCACGTCATAATCCAGCTAGTTTCATTCTAGTTAACGCTTATGTGTTACATTCCTTAACGTCACTACTTCCTTCCACCAACTTTAGCACTTCCAAATGGGTAGACATTGACAATCTTCCTTTAGCTGATCCTACATACGCGACGCCAGGTAAGATCGATATTTTGCTAGGTGCAGAGGTTTATAGCGAAATATTACTTGATGGCGTTATGAAGCATCCTGATTGTAATTTAATAGCACAAAATACGGTGTTTGGATGGATTTTGTCAGGAAGAATGTCAAAAAGGTATCGAACGTTAGCAAAAGATAATCTCATTAGCATGCACATACAGGTGAAAGAGGATGAGTTACTTAAAAAATTTTGGGAGATGGAAGATGAGCCTAATTTAATAAAGAAAGAGATGACTAATAGCGATAAAGTATGTGAGGATTTGTTTGAGTTAACTACAGTGAGAGATAATGAAGGGAGATTTATAGTGAGATTGCCTTTTGCAACGGACGATCCGAAGTGTCAATATGGTAATACAGAAGAGAGAGCAGTGAAGAGGTTAGAATATTTAGAGAGAAAGCTATCGAAAGATTCGAAGTTGAGAAAAGAATACAATAATGTAATGAGTGAGTATTTGAGTATGAACCACATGAGAATGGTTTCTGAGAGTGAGTTGCAGAAGTCTAAAGCTGTGTACCTTCCTCACCATGCTGTGGTGAGAGAAGACAAAAACACCACTAAGGTGAGAGTCGTCTTTGACGCTTCGAGCAAAGGTGACAACAGTGTGTCACTAAATGATGAGCTTCTTGTTGGACCAAGGTTACAACAAGATTTAAGGCACATCTTGATGAGATGGCGTCTTCATAAAATCTGTATCGTAGCCGATATTGTAAAAATGTATCGGATGGTAAGAGTGGCGGACGAGGATACAGATTTCCAGAGAGTTGTCTGGAGATTTGATTCTTCAGAACCCATACAACGTTACAAAATGTTACGTTTAACGTTCGGTACAGCATGCGCGCCATATCTAGCTGTCAAGGTATTGCAAAGACTTGCTGAGTTAGAAGAGAAAAAATATCCATTGGCGGCGAGAATAACAAAACAATGCTATTACATGGATGACTTAATGGCCGGGTGTGACACGGTTAATGAGGCAATTAAAATTTATGAGGAGATGAATGAGTTGATGATGAGTGGTGGTTTTGAGTTACAGAAATGGAATAGTAATAATGATAAGTTTTTAGAGCAGATTGGGAAAACTGAGTTGAGTGAAAGGCAAGCTATTAAATTAAATGATCTAATCAAGGTTTTAGGTTTGAGTTGGAATAGGAAGAATGATAATTTTGAATACGTAGTAAACTTACCTGAACCTAAAGATATAGTCACTAAAAGACAAGTATTATCTGAAGTAGCGAGATTGTATGACCCTTTAGGCTGGATTGCCCCAGTGGTAGTTACTGCTAAGATTTTAATTCAGAAACTGTGGAAATCTGGTCTTGGGTGGGATGATAGTTTGACGGATGAATTACATGGTGAGTGGCTAAAATATAGGCAAGAGCTAAAAGATTTCAAAAATCTTAAAATACCTAGATGGATAAATTTTACACAAGAATGCAAGAGAGAGTTACACGTATTTTCCGATTCTTCAAAATCAGCTTTTGCGGCAGCAGTTTACATACGAGTGATTGATAGTTCAAATAGGGTGTATGTACATTTACTGGCCGCAAAGACTCGAGTTGCCCCAATCGTAAAGGAGATTTCTATACCCCGACTTGAATTGTGTGGCGCCACCTTAGCAGCCAAGCTTTTATGTGAAGTATCACAAGTTCTGGAGATACCCAAGGAACATCTCTATGGGTGGACCGACTCCACCATAGTGTTAGCATGGCTCAAGGGAGGCTCAAGTCGATGGGCAACGTTTGTTAGCAACAGAGTGTCCACTATATTAAATATTATGGATTACCACCAGTGGCGTCATGTCTCCTCAGAGACGAACCCTGCGGACTGTGCTTCACGTGGTCTGCAGCCCAAAGAGTTGAGTGAGCATACATTGTGGTGGAGAGGACCGCATTGGTTGTCAGAAACTACAGTACACACAGAGAGTACACCGATTGAAGACACACATGAAGAGGAACGAATCCAATCTTTATCCGTTTTATCCCACGTTGACGAAGAATTTTTTTGGTCAAAATATTCATCTTTAAGTAAATTATTAAAAATTGTATCCTATTGTAGACGAGTTTTGAATTATAAATTTAAGAAAATTAATAGATCGAAACTACCTAAATATATCACGTCAAGTGAAATGAATGAGACTTTATTAGCATGCATTAAACAAGTACAAGAGCGCGAGTTTTCCTTTGAAATAAAACGGTTAAAGACTGGAGAATGTGTGCCTAAAAAGAGTAAATTACGATCTCTTTGTCCCTTTTTGGACCAAAAGGGGATGCTAAGAGTAAGTGGACGCATAGCACAATCGGACGCGTGGTATGACACGAAGCACCCGATAATTATGCCTGGTAACTGTCATATTACCAAGGTTTTAATTGCGGATGCTCATGCAAAAACATTGCACGGTGGTCCACAAGCTATGTTAAACTTTCTTAGATCCAAATTCTGGATCTTACGTGGTAAAGATCGCGTTAAAAAATATTTCAGAGAGTGCACTATTTGTTTAAGATACTCCACAAAGAAGACTACTCCTCTAATGGGCCTGCTTCCAGAGGCAAGGTTGAAACCCAGTAAACCATTCAAATCTACTGGTGTGGATTACTGTGGTCCCGTTTTTATCAGATTTTCGCCAGGCCGAGGAGCTAAGTCTTACAAGAGTTACATTTGCATATTCGTGTGTATGGTTACACGAGCAGTCCATTTAGAAGCAGTAACCGACATGACTGCCAAGGGTTTTATTGCTGCGTTTAGGCGATTCACTGCTCGTAGAGGCCATTGTCAGGATTTATACAGTGACAATGGCACTAATTTTGTTGGTGCTGATAAGCAAATGCGAGAAATGTTTAATAGTGCTAAATCTTCTCTGCCAGGAGAATTAGCCGAGCTACTTTCTTTAGAAAGAACCACCTGGCATTATATTCCTCCCCACTCGCCCAACTTTGGTGGGCTGTGGGAATCTTCAGTGCGAAGTACTAAGACCCATTTGAAAAAGGTAGTAGGAATTAGTACACTTACATACGAAGAAATGTCGACAGTCCTGGCGCAAGTGGAAGCGTGTTTAAACTCGAGACCAATTTCCTTGTTGAGCGATGACCCCAATGACCCTCTACCCTTGACACCAGGTCACTTTTTGGTAGGCGAACCATTGTTGAATATTGCAGATGAGGATTACACTAATTGTAATGTTGTTGGTTTGGATAGATGGCGATTAACGCAAAAAATTGTAACTGATTTTTGGAATAGGTGGTATAAGGAATACCTAGTTAACTTAAATCAAAGGTATAAATGGAACACTAAACGTGATGAACCAGAGATAGGTGATGTTGTTGTTTTAAAAGAAGATTATTTACCGCCAGCAAAATGGTTACTTGGTAAAATTATCAAAAAATATCCTGGACCTGATAATGTAACCCGAGTTGTATCCGTAAAGTGTAAAAATGGAGAATATAAGCGTCCAGTGAGCAAAATTTGTATTCTAACTAAATGAAATTTGTTTATTTTTTCTGTTATTTGTTCAAAATTTTGTTAAAATCGATTAAGTTTGTTTTCAAAATCAGAGTTAATTTTACCTACCTATCTAATTGAAGTTAAAAAAGCCAATGTATTTATGTTATAACATTATCGTACTATGATGAGTTCTGCCTACTCTTTACCGGCATCATTAAGTTCAGTTGAACTATATTATGTACTAATGATCTACTCATAAAACTTGTTTGTTATCGATGTGCCTACTTGAATACGCCGAACTTGAGCCGCACGTGTTCTGCGTTAGGTACTTGTTGAATATTATTTACTTAGTTCAAATAAGAAAGATACAGGTTGTTCTGTTAGTATTCAACTGTTTTTATTTTATTAAGATTTGAGAAGAATATTTTTGTTTCTTTGGTTTGTATTTATACTTGTTATGTGTTAAGATTACACATTAGTATATCTATGTTTTTATTGTTAGAGTTAAAGTTTTTTTTAAAGAGTAGTTAAAGAACTATGTTCTTTGGCGGGCGGAATGTCCAAATAGTTTAGCGTTTTGTGTTGTGAGCCTAGATATATATATGTTTAAAAAGTAGCTATCTAAGATATATACAGTCCACTATATAGTTCAGTTGCGAATAAACCTGCATACTAAACACACGTTGTTTTCTTCAAAAAATCCCAGCAAACAAAAGTCAACCTTATTACTTCATCAATAACGCTTACCATACAAAGAAAAACTTAAATACAAGTAGAGAAATACGCGTTTGACTGAAAACTGGCGTGTTTATAGAGATTAATATTTATTTTATAGAAATTGTACGTCGAGATTGTCGATTTGCAGGAAGTTAGCTGACTGTACGGTTTGTGAGTGTGTATGTGTTTGCTGGATGGCTAGTTGACGGCTCTCTAGCTCATTCTATATTATTTGGAATTACGTTGCATCATTCTGATTTGAATCAAATGTTGTTTGGATTTGCTACGGTGGTCTGCACATGCTATATAATTGCTAATACATTTTTAATCGAACATGAGTGCCACCTATAAACTGTGTGAATGAAATTTGTTGGATACACACAATTCTAATTGGTTTGCTGGTTGGTTGCTTTAATTCTGAAATTGATTTGTTTTATATTTTCAGGATTTCAGGGAACATTACCAGTCACCGTTTACAACATTGCAGCATTGGATAACAAAGAAAATATAAACTCTTATCTAAAACTTCATTCAATACTAAAATGTTAATAAAGAATCCGCTATTCAGTATTATAAATGAGGTTCATAATTGTTTGTAGCCTAGCGTGCCCACTCCCGCATCATTGAGCAGCTGATGCGCCTGGTGCGTGACCAGCGCCAGCGCCGGCACCGCGCTGACCGCCGCCCCCGCACTGTGTTTGTGTCATGTCATACCTAGCGTGCCCTCTCCCGCATCATTGAGCAGCTGATGCGCCTGATGCGTGACCAGCGCAAGCGCCGGCACCGCGCCGACCGCCGCGCCCGCACTGTCCCGCGCTGCCGCATCCAACGCCGCCGCGTCTACGAACGCGAAGCCTGCGCCCGCCGCCGCGGCGTCTCGTGCTCGTACCGCGTCTCGGGCCGCGCTCAGCTCGCGAGTTACCGACTCGTGCTCGCGCTTTAGACGCTCAAAGGATGAGCATTTTTCTCTGTGTTCGCGCTGGAATGAGATTTTATTCGTCAGTGATGATGTCATAATCTGGTATCAAAAAACCGGTTGCGATGGAGGACATAGGACATTATGATTTCAAGTGAGTCAAACGAAAACCGTTCGTAAAGCTTTGTTTTAAGATCACAATTCACCTGCAACTGCGCATACTCTTCGTGCAGCTCCTCTATCCGGTCCTTGAGCAGCTCGAGCTGGTAGCCTAGCGCCGCCTTGTCGTTGTCCAGCTGCGCGTTCAGGATCATCGCCTTGCGAAACTTCTCCTCCACCTCTTTCAGCTCGTGCTGGAACACAAGACCAATAATTAGTATAATAACAATAAGGGTACCTAAGGTCGACTGGTAGAAAATGCTTTAAGCATTAAGTCCCCCTTTGTGCTTGTGCAATAAGGTTTTAATTAATAAATTGCTTTAGTTTCGTTATCTGTGTCATTTTTTGGGGTTCCGTACCTGAAAGCTCCAAACGGAACCCCAGTGTCTGTCAGTCTATCGTCTGTCACACAGGTTTTACATCCAAACGGTTGGAGCTAGTCTTCAAATTTTCACAGTATAAGCATCTTGTTGACGCAAAGCACTAAAAATTGTCAATTTTTTTTTTATGTTTTTCGTGGGTCTCCCATACAAAAAAAGGGGACCGCGAAAAAAAAAATTGGCCTATCCCATCGAAGGGATATCGTTGTTTAGTGATACTGTACTTTTTGTTTTAAAAAATATTGGAAAACAAAGGAATGAGGAGCCACCAAAATCAGCTTTTTGTACAAAGTTTTGTTCCGAAGAATGTTTTAACTTCCCATTGACCTATGAACTTGAAATTTGGTGATAATGTTTATTATTACGTATATTTTACTAACAAACACCAATATATTGATAAATCAGATTTTCTTCGAAATTTCCTAAGTTTTCCTATTAATTTTTTTTTTTTTTTTTTAAACTTTGCCCCACACTAGGAATTTCTTCCTTGTGGGTGCTTTCACAAACATTTAAACTCACATACACAAGACACCCTGATCGGGAACAATTATCTGTAAGGCAAACAATATTTAATAACAAATATTTTGTTCCGTGCGGGACTGCGGGAGTCGAACCCGCGACACGCAGCGCAGCAGCCGATCGCTCAACCTCTACGCCAACCATGTCGTTAAAAATGTACGATGCACGATACACGCAGTAGGTCGGTTTTTGGAAAACTTTCGAATCGGGTCTTCGCGCGTTCTCTATGCGTGTGGGCGCTAAATATTGAAGGAGAGAAGAGAGGCCTTTGCCTAATGGGTAAGCGCAGGTTTATAAAAAAATCATTATAACGACAATAATCTCCGTAGATCAGAAAAACCAGTTCAATCTATGTATAAAAAGTCAAACTGTGTAAGATTATCGGTAACAATTTGTCTTATTTTTAGCTTTAGGTTGTCGGATCAGAATTCACCTAGCAAGTGAAATGTCGAAACCGAGAAAATCGTCGATAAAGGTGGTAAGAACTGGCCATTAAGATACGCTTGAAACCGTACTGATTAGTTTAGGAAAATATTACAAAAATAAAACTAAAACAAAACATTAGTATTACTCAAGGATCTTCTGCTGAGCGTTTTCGATGGCAAGCTAAATCGAATCAGTACAGAATTCGGCTACGTGTTTGGCAAAGTTACAGGATTATGTCGTTTAATGATACATACCCTAAGGTCCTTGATGCTGAAGCCATCATCGACGGAATCCTCCGAGCTCCGTCTCGGAGAGTGCACGGCTGGGCTGAGCGCCGTCAGCCTCGTGGCGCCGCGACGGCCCACCGTCTCTGTGAACACGACACACAACATTATGGAGATCACACACTGAATATATTCATCTTGAACTTAACAAAGTATTGCTAGTGTTTTGTACTAACCGGAAACGTAGAACAAATTGTAAATAAATACAAGGAACTGTGAAGTTGGTTGCTGTCAAAATAATGTCAAAAAACAATACTTTTTTTAGTGGTATCTACTGTTAGTCTTGTCAGCCAGTCTGGTAAATTTTAGTTAAACAACGAAGGAGTGATTGCAATGAATGGCCTCTTTCTTATTGTATCTGCAAGTACAGATAATTTAACAAGCCTTTCAAAGGGTTCATTTCCTACATCAGCTAAGGCATCTGTTAGAAAGAACCACCGCAGACTTTTTATAACTGAGCTTGTCAGCGCTGGTAACCGGTTCAGCAAAAAGTATGAAAACTGTCTGCACTGCCCAGCTCCGACAACATGCGCAGGTCGGCGCTTCCAAGCGCTGGCAAATCTAACTGCCTTTACTTTTTATGTGAATGTATCCAGGAGTCATACAGCTACAGCAGTACCCACAGGAATACCTGGAGTCTTCGTTAGTACGGGAGCCATCCGATGTCTTAGCTATTACAGCCCGTCGATTCTGTAGACATCTCAACGTGATGACTTAGGTGAAGTGAGCTCGAACAGCTCGAAGTGAGCTGTCATTCCAACCGATGCTAGGTATTGATCACGGTGAGATTTATACAGTACTTGCTGTTGCCCGTGACTTCGTCTGCGTAGCATTAGCACTTCGAATAGCCTATTTTTTATATAGCGCAATAATATTGTAGGCCTTTACTTGTGTATTTATTTATTTCAATAAGGCATGCCAACAACCTATTCAAAGTTACAATTTCATAGACTAAAATTTAATAGATATTCCTGTGCAAACAGGTCAGTTATAGGAATGCACAGTACTCAGATTAGGACTACGAAATATTTAGTTTACAACAAAAATAAAAATAGGATACAATATTAAAATTAATGTGTAATTATTAGTTCACCATATAAACTTCCTTATTTCGGGATAAAAACTATCATATGTCCTCAGGGTCTCAAACTTTCTCTGATCAGCGGTTTAAGCGAGAAAGATAACAGACAAAGTTACTTTCGCATTTTTAATATTAGTATAGATAGCGCTATAGAAGCTAGCTAAGCTGGTGATTACGACATAGCCTACCTGGTGTCTTGCCGGCGTACATATCATATGCCTTGTCCGCATGGTCCTCCTGTTCGCGCTGCTGTCTCTCAAGCTCGCGCATGCGTATCTCTCGCGCCTCTGCCCGCGCCGCTCGTCGCGCTGCTAACCTCTGCTCCGCCTGGAAGGACCACATGACAAGTTTAAATATAGGGAAGTTTCAGTGCAAGACACTTTAAATACGAGGGTCTAAGGTAGCGAAAGATTAGTCAAATGTTTTAGTTGACACACAGGAAGAATTCAGATGAAGACATAAGTTGTCCCGCACTTCATACCTTAACCATTCTCCAGTACTACCAGTTTTGCTGAACGAACTACTTGAAAACTGCCTCGTCAATACGAAATAGAATAAAAAAGTTCAACCGGACCAGGCAGACGTCTCGTCTAGCAGACCGAACAAGACAAATTCAGATCATCGATGATTCAAACTAAATCAGTTGGCACAAGCATTGGTGAACGAAACACAAGCCGAGTTCTTAACGGCTGATTAATTAATTCAATATTATATATCAAAGCGTTGCCAGCGCGATGATGCGCGGTGAGCATGCGCTTGCGCAAACTGCGAAGTATTGTGGGCGGAACATCGTGGTCGTAAGTTACGCGTCTCACAATTAGCACGCGAATACTGGTTAGTGTAATCTGTGTAGATGGTGTTAAGTGGATTGTGTTATAGACTGCAAATAGTCATGTTGTATCTTAGTAAAGCTGCCCATTGTGCTCATATAATGATTTCAATGAGTAAATAGAGTCAGTTCAATTTATACAGCCAGGTCCTTTAATCCTTAGAGACTGATAAAGCCAATGAAGGACCAAATGTGAAAGTATTTATATTTGTTTGCATTCCCTTTGGATAAAGGTGATACCCCTGAAAATTTCATTAAGATTTACACATCCCCCTTATTTTGTTATTACTATGATTTCAATCATTATTATTGCACAATTAATCTGAAACGCAATATTTATAACAAGAGGGCTTAATCAATGATTCAGCCTAACAAAATCTACTTGCAGACATGAACACAAGTGGCACTTCCATGTAAATAATCGTCTCCGAAGTAGTCCTTAGTTTAGATTTAGATGAAATGTTTCTATGACTTTCATTGTTCTAATTTCTGATACAATACACCAAAATATAAAATCACTTGTACGGTCTTCATGTCTTCGGTGTCGACATGTATAAATTATTGTGATACTCAATGCTTATAACAATTGGGCTGAATCTATCGCTCAGCATAACACTGTCTACTTACAGATTCCTATCTTAAAAAACCATTAAGCCAAGGCTTAGTTTTGAGAGTATGTTTGTAAGTACAACTATCAGTGCTACAATTCCAAGTTCAATATAAACAAAATAGCACTGCAGTCATTGACAGTAAAACGAGAGCCCATCATGTATGAACAGTGTACGATGTGCTAACGACCTTACATCAGTACTACGAAAGGAAGGTGTTGAAAGAGTGCCGGAAGCGAGCATTAATTATAACCTCGCGGTCAGGAAGTAAACGGTGAACGTAATACTGCACTCCGAAGTGGAGATTAGCTTGTCATGCTGTCAATCAGAATAGATGATTGAAGATAATTGAAAGAGGGTTTCCAAGACAGTACAACCAATTTGGCGCGCTCGCAGCTATAGTTCTCGTCAAACTTCTTGGCCGCCCTGAAGTTGGCTTTCCAATACGCAAGGCTAGGATGTTTGTTGTTTTTGTATGAGATTTACTACTGCGCAGCCATTGTAGCCAACTTCAGGGCGGTCAAGAAGTTTGGCGGGAACTATAAGTAATAACAACAGCACGGGTATACTTGCCGAGGTCGGTCGGGAGGTGACCATCCACTACATTCTAATACTCCTCCGTATCTCGGAAAGCGCGTAAAGCTATTTGTCCCGGCATGATCCTGGATGTCATTTCTAGACCTTTGACATTCGTTACGGACACTACGAGTAGTCAATAAGTCAATACCCCAGTTATAGTTCTCATCAAACTTTTTGGCCGCCCTGAAGTTGGCTTTCCGATGCTCAAAGCACGGATCGGTGCTGTTTTGTATGAGATATACTACTGCGCAGCCATTGTCGCCAACTTCAGGGCGGCCAAAAAGTTTGGCGAGAACTATAATGGGTTGTGGAGGTAAGAAAGGCAGCCGCTTTATGTAAAATACTGGTATTATACCAAGCTTAATCCAGTTAGACAGGAAGCCTACCCTAACAAAATTGTGAAAACAGTAAATCAGAAAAGGAGATTTAATGAAGAAGATATCTCAAATCGACGATACAATCTACTTGTGCCATCAAAATCACGTACTAATGAAGATTACAATAAATTTAAAAGCGCTCCATTTGACTTGATCTAACACAACAATCGCCCACAGCATAATTTGCAAACGATGAGATCGCATTTGTAAATAATAGGCAATTTAGTACAATGCCGTTGAATTCGATACGTATTACGTTCGACCTAGTTTTAAAATACGTCTAACTCGAAGAGCGTAGATCAACCTGTTCGAACAATGAGTGTTACGCAAAATTGACATAATTACGAAAAACATTAGGCCTAAAAGCATTGCCAAATGATGACAATTAAAGTTGTTGATGACAATAAAACTTTCAAATCTCCGTCACGAGCTCCATTAGGTAAATAATTTTAAGAGCGAAAAATATACAAAGTTAAATGAGTGTGTTTTGATGGCGTGAGACAATGATGGGGTCATAAAGCATGGCCCAGCGTGTGGGTGTGGGTGTGGGCTTGGTCGGTCTGCCTCGACCAAGTCCCATGTCGCATCACATAATTCACCAAACACGGGATTGGGGAATACCTGCTCTAAACAAGCGTCGCGTTTTCATTAGCTGTTTATTTATGGTTACCTACTGCCACAGGCACCCAACGCGAAGAAAGAAAATTTGGTTCAAATAAATTGCATTAGATGGCGTGATAAGCTTCGACTTGTTATTGAGTTTAGTAATATGTTAAGATTTTCTAGAGAAAATCGTAAAAACAAATGTATTTTCTTGTTTAATTAACTCTCCTAAGCATAAAATTAAGGAATATTGGGCTTTTAATTCACATTTCAAAGATTATTTGAATGGATCATTTAAAATTTATTCCAATAGATGGCGCGGTTTTAATTTCTGAGGCATCGACTCGATTTCTTAAATTTGTTTTGTAACACATTTTGGTACAAAAAACTGTAAAAATGTGCAAAAAATACTAAACAAATCGTCGCTGTATTTAAAAAAAAAAGCGTATTCACGAACCGACTAAATCCTTTTACTTGCAAATCGCTGCTAACACCGTCTATATCCGTGGAAGGGAACCGAACGCGATCGATGTCCTTAGAAAAATAATCAGTTTAATCAGACGAAAAACACTAGTTACGTCGTCGGCACGGAGTCTTTGTATGGAATGAGGCATCTGTAATTCTGTATGCTAGTATTATATTATCTGTGCTACTGCTTTTATAATATTTTCACATGTTTTAATGCCTACCTTATTTTAAAAACACTTTTGGAATACATCAATGGAAGACTGAAATTAAATATTTATAGTTAAAGATGGTCTCCTACCAATTTAAAAAATGAAATGCAACTGAAAGTAACTGCCTCTAATAAGACCATTTCCATTTTTTGCTTTTTATTGTACATTGCCAGACAGCATCTAGTTTTTTAACCGACTTTCCAAAAAGGAAGAGGTTCTATGTTCGACTGTATTTATTTTTTAAATGTATTTTCACCAAGTACCTACGCCGTCAATTATGGACCTCTTAAATCGATCGAGGGAGCTCTTAAAATTTTATAGGCTTACAAGTAGCGTATTTTCATCAACATGGCACGCATTTGCATTCAGAAAGTATCATTTGGTGAAGTGGAACTGATAAAGAAGACCACAGATAGCCAGTGGAACTTCTCAATGATAAACATGTTTTGAGTATTAGATATCTCGAATAGTTAAATGACTGTGTCTATCAAATTTAAATAAATGGTTCTCATGAAAATGGTACCATCGATCTGATCTGGTGATGAAGTCGGAAGGTACCGGAACTCCGTCATAAAGCAGTGTAACCCAATCTTATTTAGGCTTTTTGGAATTGTTATGACAAGCCCTCTGGCTATAAATGATTTTCATGGTATTTTTTTTTCTTTTTATTGAATAATAAATAAAAAGTAAACAAAAAAAAAAAAACCTACTTACTAAATAAAAGACTAAAAAGCGAAAAATAACTTTCTTTTCGGAAATCGGTGTTATAACGAAAAAAAAAAATTGGTACCAAGAACACCGACTTCCGAAAAGAAAGTTATTTTTCGCTTTGTAGTGTTTTGTTTTGGAATTCGGTATTTTTTTTTATGTTGTTATTGGTCCTTGTTTTCGTCAGTCATCAATTAAGATGAAACTTCACAAATCATGCTAAATCTATGGGGTATTCCTCGAAGAGCACCAACTTTGAAGCGCACCAATGGATATTCAAAATACTATTTTAATAATATTGTGTACAGAAAGATCAAATAAACATTCACCAAACCTTCAGTACGCTGTGTCTCTATCAGAATAGGTAAGTCACATTCGGCAGCAAATGTTTAGATAGCCAAAGTGTGCAAATGTGTAAAATATGCGCAAATGACGTCATGCATACGGGCGTGAAGTTTGAAGTAACAGTAAAATGCGGGTGACGGGAAGCGGTGGTTTGCGCAACAATGTGCGATAACACTGCCTGCCCTTCCTTAGTTCGCAGTCAACTATTATTACAGCCTTATCTTGAGTCTTCCGACCGTCACTTCCAACTGGCATGTACATATATTCATACATAGGTACAGTTGGACAGTCAAAGCGAAAACAACAAAACTTTTACCATAACTCGGAACAAATCGATGCTACGCAAACGCAACTCCTCCAAAATGTCAAAACTCATAATGAAAAATATAAAAAAAAATAACACAAAATATACAAACACATTGTTTTTACATCAAAAGTAGACAAGCCAAGAAGCAAGACGAAACAAAAGCCAAAAACAAAAGATATCACAATCGGTTAATGTACGAATCGATTACAGAATGAGCTCACTCAAGTGTGATAACGAAAAAATGCGATATAACATTCTGAAGAAACATGCTATTAAAACTCTTTACAGAAGTTTACAGAAGATTCGTTACCGCTTACGTCATAAACGACTGCCATCAAATATTTACAATACAAAATATTCATCAAAAATGTGATTCACGCCACATGGCACAAAGTAAATAAAATGTGAGAGGCGACGATGGTGACATCATCCTTGAACACAATGCTTTAAGGATACGACGGTCATTCCCCACAGCCATATAGTCCTTGTAAACACGTGGACGAGTCAATCGGTGAAGCTATCACGCCAAATGAGGAGCATTCGCATCAAGGAGTTGACGAGCATCATATGAGGATTAAACGGTAAAGTGGCTATAGACGATAAATGAATAATGTACTAGTATTGCGCCGATGGACACTAATTGATGAATTGTAAATACAAATGATAGTTATTGACTAGAAAGGATAAACAGTGGTGTTCCAGTTAAAGGGCGATAATCTCGAGCGCGGGCGTAACGGCAGGTTGCCAGTCCTGTCACTGGTGTTTACCAATTCGTTGACATGTTTATTGCTAATGCACTTCAAACTGATTGATAGATAAAACGATTATAGTCTCATTTATCTCTAATGTAATAGCCTATTACTAAACCACTTGTATATTGTAATTCGGTTTTTGAATTTAGTTTTTTCATTGATGCCAGCTATTTGTCTGACAATTTTTTGGTTCATTTGACACACTGTTTTCATTTCCGCGAATTGTTTGATTGCTCAACGAAATGAAATTTCATAATCATACTAATGACCTGTTGCATAATTTGGACAAGTTTGTCTTTTTATATTAGGAATCTACGATGTCAAAGATGAGAAATCTTTACATATACGTGAACAGAAATTCGTGGCGTGTCTGCTATGGTACCAATTTGGAATATGTCTTTGGAATTATAAACAGAGTCATTTGACTGTGAAGAATGCTTGTCATACTTGGGAAGACAACTGGTGAACACAGCGTGACAAATCGTCACTGTTGCTCAGCTTAGCGTTAATTGTTTATATTGTTATACAAACATATAACTCAAGGACTTGTCGGACTCGGCACATGGAAGCGAGCAGTGAGCGAACAGTCGAACGAACACATCATCAACATGTTGCTAAAGCAAGGCACACGTGTTGAATGATAACATCCCAATAATGCTACGGTTGAATTGAGTTCATACTAGTCGATGGGATGACACAATACATTTAGTAAAATAAATACTTAGTATATTTCGGTAAACACCCAATTAAAAACATGTTTAAGTCACCCTTTAGCATCATTCGAACCGTCAAAGTTAGCTAATACGACAATAAGGACAACAAGGACATACATATGACTGCTGTGGTTGACCAAACGGTCACAAGATCTGTGTAATTAATACGTCCGCGAAAACTTGTTCGAGACAGTATACTTAATCAAGGCTTAGTTACTTACATAAAGGATTAAAATACGAGTGGCCAGACAAAATAGAAGCTGCAGCGGCGACATGGTGAGGCTATGTCTGCGCTATGAGGTCACCAGGCGTGACAACACCATCACACAAGTGTTCATAGCTGATGTCACGTGTGTACTGACCATTATAATAAACATAACGAACTATAAGGAAGATATTTTAAACAATACCCCATTCAAATTCTATTGAAATTCGTCGCTTCGGTATTGAAGTCATTTCTTTAGAGGTGAAAAGGTGACTTACATAAAGGAGCAAGAGTTTGCAGCCGAGTGCTAACAAGCTCTCCGGAAACATATCGATGCAATCTAGGAGCGCGAGGTCATCTCACCGCAGAACCGTCACCGGCACGATTACGAACACACTATACAATACAGAGCTCTAACCTGACTCCGATCACTAGACTATCGTAACAATACAAATCATACAGTCACGACGATATTATACCTTAAGTAACACTTAATGTGGCAACCTGTACTATTTTCCACAAAACACTTGAATAGTACATTACTGACAAAGTGGCAACTAAAGTAAACGATATTCACCTGAGACAACTTTATATTGGGCCGCGACCTTCAATCTCACAGAACGTAGCGAAATATGTATGTATAGTGAGATAAGATAATTACCAACTAGATGTTTTTGGGGCCTTTTACTAAAGTAAACCGTTTAATAACTACCGGTACACAATCATATGGTTAGTAAAGGGAAGAGAAGCCACAAGCAGTTGCGACGTGACTCACAGCAAATCGTTTTGGGAAACGGAAAAGATTTCGAATATAGCATGACACAATACAAAATTCAAAGAAGGTTTAGAGGTCAACGCTTAAAAATTTGCCATACGTACATGGTTCTGCTGATCGCCGAGAATGCCAACGATTGAAGGATTTTGATCGCCATGGGAATCTCGGCGCAAATCCGATATCACTAAGCTTTGGTTTTCCATATCACTCGAATGAGCTTCACTATTTTTACGGCCATTGATTTTGGGCAGTTCTTCTACACTACCATTAGTGTGGCCATTGGTAGCAGCACTCTTCTGAATATCATCTTTTACAGCTTCATTGACGGGCATGTGAGCAGGCTTAGCTTCATCAAGGCGTTCGACGATGGTTTCCTCATCAGAATCACCGAAATCTCCATCAGTGAAGGCATCCCCGCTCTCCTCGTCACTATTGTCAGGTGTGGCCACTTCGGAGCGCTGTCCCATGATTAACGTCACTGATTACCCGTCAGGTATTGTTGCACTTATTCGCAGAAAACTAACAAACGGAGGAGCGTACTGTTTTCGAATTCTCACATCTAGCCCATGCATCAACAAAATATGTTGTGTGTGCGCAGGAGTCTAGATTGCAGCATCGCCTCTGCCGCTTGAATAGAAAGGAAGGACGCAATTTTTTGCACTGGGCTCTTCTCGAACTGCACTCTATTGCGAATCGCGATAACATTTATTGTTGGAGTATTATAGCTTTATCTTATCGCAGATATTTTCCACTTTATTAAACGCTCCTTGACCAACATTCTTTATTTTAACATCAACCGATCTGTTGTTTATTTTGATGGCTGGCTTTTTCTTAAGAAGCACTTATCACAATGATTGTTTGTATATGTCTACGTTTCTCGAAGAACAATAGGATTGAATCAGTAAGAGAACGCGACAAGTTAAGCGCGCGATCGTGTATATAATTGCCGCGTTAGGGCCACCAGCACGCGTGTGTTTGCGGCGACGTCTGCGACCGACTGCGAGTGACTGACCGCCATGCTGAGGCCGCTCGTCACACCACTAGCCATCATTTTGTTAATGTCGAAAATTAAAAATCAGGGCTGCGAAACACTAGAAATTTTGTGAGCAGCAATTGCTTGGCGAAAAACAAATGACCTTTAAACAAAAGTTTTTTGTCAAACAAACGCGGAGCTAAAGACCATGTCCGCGACAGACTGCGCGAGAGGAGAGCCTAGATCAAACGTGCCGCATTTAATTCCCTAGCTGAAGCATAACACAATGAATGGCATTCATGGATATTCGTTATGTTCTATATCCCCGAAGAACTCCTAACAATGTAGGTCGGTGAATTACTGCATAGCGGGGCGAACGCTATCCGCAGACGATCCGAGCATCTTCCGCTCTGCTGCGTGAGACATGCATTAATTAATTAAGCATTGTTTTGTCTGTAAGACATACATATTTCAAGGATCATTCATTATAGATCATTTAGTAAATGTTGTTTTCCGGTTAGAGTAAGTACAAAAATAACAGCCGCTAAGACAACATTTTGTTTAACTTGATTCCGTGCAGAATTGAGGAAGGTAATTCAGTTCGGTGTGATTGAAGCTCTGAAGATCATGTACCGATTACCTTCAAGTAAAAAAACTGGGCATGAACTAGATTACTCTACTTAAAGCATTAAAACCGCAATTTTTTCAAATTATTGATGTGACAAATGACATGGACAATAAAATAATTCTAATAATAGTGACATTGAATTTATCAGAGGAAAAACTTGTTACATACAATATGTGGCGATAAGCAATCATAAGCGTGTCATGTTTATTTTTATAAGGGGAATATTTTATTACGTCGTTGTTTTGATTTTTCTTAATCAATCTCGTAGTCTAACTACTCCTCTCAATTTGTAATGTGAGGTACCTATACTTAAAGGCACTTATTAAACTAAGTATAAACTGTCGATAACATCAAGAAAAATCTGGTAAAATTCTGATCGAAGGACCATATATGCTCACAGATCGGTAACGGGACTTATCATTTGGCGATACCGAGAAAGAGAATGTGTACTAAGAAGAATAGTCGACCAATAGGCTAGAACTATATCTACATTATTCGAAGCAAAGCCTACCTTCATTTAGAAAAATATTAAGAAAGTTCAGCTCATCCAAGTCAGACAGCAAAAAAGCCAATTTCAACAATATAATTGCTTCATCCGGGAAGCTGTAGAAGAAGTTAATGAACAGCAGCTGAAGAAATGTGGTTTGCCAATATTCATTGTAGCGAAACTTTTCGTCTTGCTCGTTTAGTTTTTTGACCAACTGTCAATTACTTTCGATCTCAATAGTAGAATAAAAACCTTTTTTCGCACTATGAAACCTGCAATCGTGTCGTAATAAAAATCTGTGTTTATATCTCGAGGGAATGCCGCCTTGCCTCGTAAACATTTACAGACTATTTCCAGATTTTTGTAATAAAAAGAAAATAGTAAACTGTGAGAATATGAGAGGATCTACAAGCATCAAATAATGACGGACAGAAGATACTACTTAATGACGTTAGTGAAACAATTGACTTTCTGATTCTTCTCTTCTGACATAGTGAGACGAGTTCAGGCTGTCTATTAGCTTTCGATTTTCGGTTACGATCGGCAACGCATCACTAATTTTCGTGAGCAGTTACCGTTTACGAGGTTGCTATAAAATTGTTGGTAAAACCTGTCTTTATTACGTCAGGGCACGCTAGTACATATCAGCTATATAATATAAGGTACCTGCTTAGGCTTGGGTAAGCTATGGGCTTGTACTAAAGGAAGTTAAAATGGTGCAATACGGTTACGTATGTTTAGTTGAGGGCTGATTAACCAAGCTGTATTTACCGTTAATAAAAATACCCATTTTAGGGTTCCGTATCCAAACGCACAGAATAAATAATAGTACAAGCCAAAGGGTAAAAACGAGACCCTATTACTAAGATTCCACGATCCGTCTGTCTGTCTGTCCGTCTTTCAACAGGCTGTATCTCACATGAAATTTTCACAGATTATGTATTTATGCTGCCGCTATGACAAAAAATACACTATAACAAAAACAAAATAAAATAAATATTTAAGTGGGGCTCCCATACAACAAACGTGACTTTTTGCCGTTTTTTGCGATAATGGTACGGAACCCATCGTGCGCGAGTCCGAATCACGCTTGGCCAGTTTTTAAAGTTATTGCACTGCGGAAGCGGGTTTTAATGTTCTGTTTCTTAGAATAAGAAATAAAAACCACAATCACATTATTGCTTAACATGGTCCACCAGACCATACTAACTATATTGCACGAATTAACCTAGAAGCAAAGAGATTCTGGTGGTTGCAAAATTAGTATTTTAGGAGAGACAGAGGATACCATTCTTTGAAACTTATACTATTTACCGACCAACGACCACACGTACGGTCGTTGTCGATCTATCGATGTCAGATAATGCAGCAGCAGAGTAATGATTTCCATAACACCATCCTATGTGGAGGAAAATGACATGAGCTAAAGCCAGAGCTGGGGGGTGACCATGAGCTCTTAGAGTGAGGTTATTTTGAGAGCACTCAAATTAACCTTACTCTAAGAGCTTATGGTCACTCCCCTGCACCTAGCTTTGTCGTTTCTTATCGTTCGACCTTAGTGCAAGTCGTCATTCAATTTTTATGCTTCTTTATTTAATTATGCATTAGTAATCGTAAAACTGCTTAAGGTCAAAAGTTTAAGGCTAAATAATAAAGGTTAAAAGAGTCAGTGATCTAAAACTCGTTCTATTACATAACCATTCAGTACTTTTTTATTTAAACTAATTCCTAAGATCCTATTGTTTGAAAACATTCTTGTTCAAAATTTTAAGGTTTCGAATAAAAGGCCCAAAAAGTAAATAAGTGTGCCGATGAGTTCACACTTACTTTCTAGCAAGTAACATTATAGTTTTCTTTGTGATATAAATAGGTAGGACTTGCTCTCGCTTCTCGGTCACACAGCGGACCTCAGACAAAGGTACAAGGACGTCACGGCTACACTATCAGACACAATAACCCCCCCTACACATCTAAAACACGCTGTAAGACCAGACCCTAGCTTCTATAAATCTTTAGGACCTGTACTTTAGGTGCAATTTCGATCAGCATCTTTAACAATCTTGGTTATAATTATAGAGTAGTAGAAAGGTGAGGATCGACAGAAATGTGAATAATCGTTATTTTAGCAGTCCGTCATTATCGTTAACGATTTCAGAGATTCCAATAAAAATTATTTAGGATGAAACGAGATCGATTTAGAAATTTAAAAAGTGGTGGTGAAGAGTTGAGTCGTTACCTACAACTAAATATGTGAACTAGTATGGGCTGATATATAATCTCAATCTCAAATTAACCGACCAAAGATCTAAGTCCTAAATTTTTTCAATAGGTTAAATTATATTATCAACTAGCTGACCCGGCGAACTTCGTTCCGCCTAACAAATTTCTAAAATAAACGTAACCTAAATTACTCCTTACATCAGCTACCTGCCAATAAAAGTCCTGTCAAAATCGGTCCAGCTATTTCAGAGACTAGCCGGAACAAACAGACAGACAAACAGACAAAAATTGTAAAAAATGTTATTTTGGTGTATGTACCGTATATACAGGGTGTTTGGAAGGGAGCTGTACATACGCCTAGGGTAGAAACTAGGGATAGTCTGCTACCTACCCCCGCCCATTATATTGACCTTGGCCTCAAGGTTTTTTTTTAATTTATTATTATTTTTTATTTGACTTTTTTATGATTTTTTGACTAAAACTACCTGTAGCTCAAAATCTATCCATGGGACCGGTCGGCTAATGGTCTTGTTTTAATCGTTAGAGTCTTAGGGTCCTGCAAAAAATTATTTTACACCAGAAAATTGTGGAGAAGAAAAGTTATGGGGCCTGAAGTACCGTAGTAAGGTAAAGAAATAATTTTAGGGGCAACTTTCTATGGGGTTTAAAAAAAAACTAACAGGGTTGGAGTTCTTCTGATTTTTTTAAAACATCCTCAGTCCATGCCCTTTCTAACGATATGCTAAAAGTGTAATTATCACTTTTAGTTTTAAAGTTATTAATTAATTTCCGCAACTAGGGCACTTCAAGCAAAAATTTCAACTAATGAAAATTAAATGTGTTCGATCGTAAAAGGATGGCAAATGAAACAAAAAATTTGGTAATGACTAATGTCATTAAATTACAAATTTTAATTAATTACTAATTTTAATTAATTACAAATTTTGTTCAAATTTATGACCATTGACCTGTAAACATGCTCGGCACCTCTTCCTCATCTCCACGGTCACCGTTCTAAGCAGCAGTTCCTCGCGCATTGTATCGAATGCGGCGTGGATCCTGTTAATTAGAACCTCCCTTGTTGGTACTTCTTCTGCGTACACCAACTCTTTCGCCCTTCCCCAGACGTAGAAGTCGAGTGGGGTAAGGTCAGGCGACCTTGGGGGCCAGGGAATTGGCCCACCCCGACCAATCCAAGAATTAGGAAAGCAGTTGTCCAGAAGCTCCCTCACTGCTAGGCTCCAATGAGCAGGACAGCCGTCGTGCTGGAAGACTATGGGCCGATCTTCGTCAAACACTTCTTCCGCTAAATCAGGCAAATCGTTTTCGAGGAAATCTAAGTAGTTTTGCCCGTTTAGGTTGTCTGGCAAAAAGTGCGGCCCTATCAACCGATTACCGATGACGCCTGCCCATACGTTCACGGAGAACCTTCGTTGAAAACCTCTGTGCCTCTTGACTCTCGGGTTTTGATCTCTGGGTGCCCAGTGATGGAGATTGTGGTAATTTACAATTCCTTCCTTGTCAAACTTGGACTCGTCAGTCCAGAGAATACTCCGTAAAAAATTAATATCTTCCACGTCCGTATGGAGCAAGTGGCGGCAAAACTCCACCCTTCTTGCATAGTCGTTATCCTCTAAGCCTAAAACAATAAAAATATCAACGTTAGCGGTTTCCTTATGAATTAGTAGCTATGTAACATTGATTGCTATCTCTGTCTTTCCATTTCTCTCTCTCTCACACACATGCTCATGTTAATTTAAAAATTGCCTATGAAATTCACATGCTAGTTCATTACATAAGAGCTAAAAACAAAAACTTTATGTAAAAAATTACCTTGAACAGGGGTGTAGTGGAAAGGATGACGTCCATTTTCGCGAAGAACCGACCAGACTTTCCACACGCTTAAACCAAGCGTCCGGGCTACGGTTCTTACGCTTCTGGTCGGATCTTCCTCAAATTCAGCCAATATGCGTTCTTCCGCAGCCAAATTTGGTTGAAATCTGTTCACGGCTGGTTCCCGGAAATTTAAATTTCCGGTTTCTCGCAGACGCCGATAAGTTGAGCCAAACGTTTGGTGGTTAGGCACTCGCCGGTTAGGATACCGTTCTTGATAAATCCTCCGTGCCTCGCGCCCATTGCAATCAGCCATTCCATACACCACCAGCATGTCGGTGTACTCTTCACTGGTAAATCCAGCCATTTTGCCAACAACAAGGTAACAAATAACAAAACTTAACAAAAACGAAGTAATAACAAACTCAACAAAATTAACGAAAACAGTGGAGCGTCGTAACGGCAAGTACGTAAGTTAGCTAAGATGGGTAAATCTCGACTGACTAACAAAGACCCCAACGAGTTACCTGCCCGGCCCCGTCGACCCAAGAGCGAAAGAGACATGACATGACATGTTTTGTCTCTTACATGTTGCTCTCGTGTAAGAGTGAGACAACAAATTTGCCAACTGTAGGCCAAACTGGTTTAAATTCTGGAAATTACATTTGTCTTACAAATGTCGACTCGTGGTGGTAAAAGTGCCCTAGTTGCGGAAATTAATTAATAACTTTAAAACTAAAAGTGATAAATACACTTTTAGCATATCGTTAGAAAGGGCATGGACTGAGGATGTTTTAAAAAAATCAGAAGAACTCCAACCCTGTTAGTTTTTTTTAAACCCCATAGAAAGTTGCCCTTAAAATTATTTCTTTACCTTATTATGGTACTTCAGGCCCCATAACTTTTCTTCTCCACAATTTTCTGGTGTAAAATAATTTTTTGCAGGACCCTAAGACTCTAACGATTAAAACAAGACCATTAGCCGACCGGTCCCATGGATAGATTTTGAGCTACAGGTAGTTTTAGTCAAAAAATCACAAAAAAGTCAAATAAAAAATAAAAATAAATTAAAAAAAAACCTTGAGGCCAAGGTCAATATAATGGGCGGGGGTAGGTAGCAGACTATCCCTAGTTTCTACCCTAGGCGTATGTACAGCTCCCTTCCAAACACCCTGTATATTCATATACATGTAGTAAAAAACGGTTATTTCAATATTAAAAACAGACACTCCAATTTTATTTATACATATGCATAGATGGATACATATTCACCTAATAAAGTGCTTGCAAGTTTGGATTGGAGCTTGGAGCAACCCGTTTATTATTACGAAAAAAAATACAAAATTAATGTTTAAAGGTAAAATAAAGTCCCGTTTTAATTATCAAATTGGCCGTATAATCACGATAAGTAATTTTGAAATTTATTTTATGGTAATAGATCAAAATGGGTCCATCAAGCCATCGATCACAGTCAAAATTATAATCATGTGTTGGTTGTAATAATTTACAAAATGATTGAAAGAATAAATTAGAAACGTTACATTAAAAAGATTTATCGATGTTGTTAATTCAGTTTTGTAGCCTAAGCCATAAATAAATAAATCCGGTATAAATGCGTCAATAAACCTGACGAGGACATCACTCAATCTACACTATCATTTATTTGAAATTAGAACCGTTTGATACAGGTGTCGCACGCGCGTGTATCAACAGAACGCACTAACCCGAACCACAACCCGACTAACACTGATTGGCGAATACTCAGCCAGAGACGAGAGGAACACACGCAAAAACTGCGCAAACGCAACTTGACCGCGCGCGGGAAAAATAATTGAGATAGCTGCTACGCGACTGTCGCAGAGAACTACTTAAAAACCGATTGCGGACGATTAACTGTTAGAAGATCGAACGGGATCGATGGACGGCGAGGTGCGCATGCGACGGTGCGCGGACGTAAATATCGTGACATTTGCGACGCATCTGCGGCCTGAAACCGTCGCCAACGCACGTGAGATGCGCTTTCGTAATGTAATGACAAAGGTGAATGATCGATCGAGCTATTTACTAACGACGATCAAACATACAATGATATTGATACAATAAAACGGCGCGACATTGAAATGGAGCATTACCATCGAACAGTGTACAAAGTCAAGTGCTTCGCAAATGAAATCGAGAAGGGGTTAAAGTATCAACGGGTCGATAACATAATACACAACACAGCTTCGGTTTTATCGGTAATATTTAACAACGAGGACACGTCTAGTCAATTAATGTTAACGATTATTTCGCTCTAAATCAAAAGAAGCGATGGGAGAGACGAATTTATTTTTAGAATTATTAAAGTGTCCTGAGTGATTCATGAGGGAGGCGCCTGTGAATGGACCACACGCGTTCCTTCGTTTATTAAGTTGATTGCAATGAAGCAGCGCGTCAGCGTGCCATAACTTGGAACAATATGTCTCATATTATGCAGATTTTCTGCTTTCACCGCAGTTCTGCGGACCGGTCGAGATTATCTGTGCTACATCTCCAAATCATAAGCCTCCTTATGCAGCTGTCGTTAAGTCTTTTATTGCATAAACCCGTTTCAGTAATTGTGTATATCCTTATCCGATGTTGTAATACTTCCAGTGATTACGGCTGCAAATCCGGCTGCATTTGCAATTAACTTAATAAGAGTGCCTCATTAAGATGTGTTTACCTTAGCTGTCTACGATGTAATTAATATTTGCTTCATCATCATCAGCCTTTTTAATGTCCGTACTGCTGGGACTCAAGGCATTTCTCTGTGAGAGGGAATGCGCCATAATCCACAAATATTTGCTTAGTTAGAACTAAACACACGGCCATGATTTTATTTTGTTTTGGCCTCTCATATTCCGTATAGACTTTTTCCGGACAATTGCCAAGGTAACAATAACAATATATTCGAGTGAGTCTAGACAAAGAGATTTCGCAAACATATTTTGTTGAATTTAAAGTCCTAGTGAATTTAAGTACTCACTAATTTAGGTCTCACTAGACAAACAATCGATCGCGCCGACGAGTCCTCGTCGCTGCTGCTTTCCAGGCAGTCGGACAGGGACGGGGAGCGCTGAGCCGGCCACGACTTGGGCGCCTTCTCCGAGCCCGGGGACGGCAGCACCAGCGGCGGCGGCATCCAGCTGCCCGCGCCGCGCCACCACGACACCAGCGCCGGCGCCACACCTACCACCATTGCCAGCCCCAAACGAACCATACTTACAAGTTTACAGTCACAAAACTACTAAAGTCTCACAAAAACATAATCAAGTCCAACGCACTAGGAAGTGCCTGACGCTCGCCTAGAGCATTGTTCTTAAATAAAAACGTCTATTTTAGATGGATGCAGTCTCACACACTTTCACACATGCAATGTGTCACCAAACCGGCGAGCGGACGCCACGGATTATCCATCAACGTGTCACCGAAAGAAGAAACATCACACGTGCGCGTCGTTTTATAAGTTAAAAACTACACATAAACATAATTAGCTAAGTTGTGCAACGTGCCAAATGCCAGGTATACCGACGCATACACGACAACCGGCACGAAGCGCATCGTGCCAAACGAGTGAGTGTTCGCAATCCACTCGCTAATTGTCACAGACGACTTCACGAAGCACGGGGAGCACAGCACACGCGCGGAATTGAACGCTTTGTGAAACTGCGGTATTGAAAATGTCGAAAGTTGAAAGTTGAGTCGTCCGGGTGCAGATCGGGACGGTGTTCCCTCGCGCTCGCAGACAGTCGAGTGGCGGTCGTTGACGCTGGAGCCCCCTCCGCGAGCCGCCCAGGCGCCCCCCCAGCCGCCCGCCCAAAGGGAACAACCCCCCTAGCCCTACATGTAAGAGAATGTCGCGCGAAATGACTGTACGCTGAAAGGGCTTTTTAGAAATGAAAAAGGAAACTGCTCACGGTTGCGTTTATTTTTAATTCCGCGGCGTATCCGAGGCGCACCACAAAATGATTGACTTTCAGTACCGTTAGCGCAATCTGGTGTCGTAAACTAGGTCAGGCATGTATGCAATACTCGTAATAGCCAATAAAGCAGTTTGTAAGGAACATTGTAACTGCACAAAACAACGTTGTAAAATCGACTTTAAGGAATTATTACATAAACAAGGTATTCAAATAGAACCGTAAGAAATAAGGTAACGGACCTATAATCTTGGTTTCATAATGATTACATACTTCCGCAGCTTCCTGTATAATGTATAGACTGCAATCATTCCGTATGAATATGTATGATTGTAATACTTTAGATTCCAACTTTCTAATCAATTCAATGAGATTAAAGGAGCACAAAGCGAGAATACAATATCTGCAGTGGGCGTGAAAATGCTTGACTGGACAAACTGCATTTGAAAAATCTAGAATCTACAGGATTGGTCGGGAGGCGGGACCACAGCGTGATCGATAAAAAGATTGGAATTTTATTTAATGATATGGAAACGGGTAAAAAATTATATGTGGCTAAACGCATATCTGGAGCATCGGCGTACCCGTACCGGCTATCAGGACCAAAATTCAAATTACCCTAAAATATGGTCATGATATAGCAGGTTCGCAACACGTCCCGGAGTTGCATCAGCCGGCGCGAGGCAGAGGGGGATGGAACCAGACAGATCGATGCTGCTGCTGCTGACGTCAGTCGAGCCAGACTATGGGCGGGCTGAGGCTGACAGAAATCCTATTATATTATAACTTTCTGAGATTGAATTAACCTTCTTTGTCTCGTCGTACAACGCTCAATAAAACAAGATGTTTAGGAGCAAGAGGCTTTCTTTCAGATCTTTTCTGATAGTCAGAACATCAAGATCGCAAAAACATTTTTTTTTGTCTAAATTCACTGCATGGTTTAAGGGCCTACATGCGCTTTAGTGCCGTAAAACGGTAACTTTCTAAAGCATACTCCTTAGTAACGGCTAGGTCAAAAGGTTTAAAAAATATATATATTTATTATTGTTTCATGTACATTATTTTTTAAACATGGTTTTTTCGTATAACAAATAGTTCTGCTTTAAAAATATAATTAGCAACACGATATTTTTCGCAACTTTTGGATACTCCTCCAAAGCGACTTGGATGTTTAAAAATATTTTTAAATAGAAAAATTTATGGCTGGAATTTCTTCATAACTGACATAGCATTTGTAAATCAAATAATATTTTGCAAACAAAACTGTTCAAAAGGTGGTTAAATATTGATATTTTGGCATCGAGCGGGCGCACGGCCAGTACTGCGTTTACATACGCCCATATATCGCCTTAATGGTTGCATGTTCAACCGCTGAGCGCTGGGTTCTTTGAGTGAAACTCAGGACAAGCAGCAGTCTTATTGCGTAAGTGAACACGGATAGACAACTCCACATCGCGTCTTTCATCTCGCATCGATTGTTCATACTCTTTGCCCTTTGCCTTGCCGAATTTAATTACGCAATTAGGCTCACGATTCATCCAGAAAGAAATCTTAGTAACAGGACTAGGCAGCCCAAGACTAGATGCGCGATTTAGGAAAATAATCTTCTCAAAATGCAAGCAAAACATGCTTTTTGATATGGACGAAACGGGTTTAGGAATGCAAATTACAAAATCCACATAAAATTACCATTAACAAAGCCACCTCTAATTCCTCTACGTGTTAAAACTTAAAGAAGACAATATCAATAAAACTTCAGACTATTTCATAACGTAGCTCAAACTGGCTCATATAAAGCCAATAATACATACTTTGGTGTCAGTCAATCCATCTTTGCAATCTTCTTTGTTAAGGATCGTGGCCCGCAATTCAAGGAACATCTTAGCTTGCAATCTTGATGCCAATAATAGCGATCCTGAGCGATGCAATCTATCTGATCACACTAATATTAAAAAGGCGAAAGTTTGTGAGTGTGTGTGTGTGTTTGTATGTTAGTTACTACTTCACGCTTGAATGGCTCGACGGATCTGGCTAAAATTTGGCACAGAGATAGACTATAGTGTCTGTAACAGCACATAGGTTACTTTTATCCCGGGAAAATGTTCCCTTGGGATAATTTTCGACATTCCCGACGGCGAAGCCGTTGGCAGAAGCTAAATATTTCGCAAACTATATATTTCTATAACTGCTAGGACTTTTAATTTCGTGCTACCTAGTTTAATATGTATTCAGTGCACATAAAGCGAGAAACAAACATAACCATATATAAACCTTTTTTGCTTACTTTACTTAAATAAGATATTCCAAATGAAGGAAAGGCAACGAAAATACAGACATGCTTAATAACTGAATATATAGCTGGAATAGCACAAAAAGCTATCTAATATATTCAGTGCACATAAGATATTCTTAGGAGGAGGAGCTCTCATAACTGCAGATATGCATCTGACGCATAAAAACCGAATGTACATAGTAGGCTTACATAACCCAAGCCGGGTAGGCTTCCGCGAGGCTGTGTGGAACTGGGACGCGGATCGATCCGGCAGAGGGCGACGAACTCAAGTACCAGGTTCCAACTGACCTATATTTGCTATCCCCACCTTATATTACAGTTTAATCGAAAACCGGAGGCAATTTTGATCAAGAATTGAAAATGGAGAACTTGGTTAAAATAATCGTCTAAGATTCTACTAGATTTCTAAATTGGAAAGTATGAATTGGATGTTTGTCTGGTTTACTGAACATTTGCGTGGTAATATAACTTTCGAACATGTTGAATAATATGTTCGGTACACGGACCACGGACATACACGGATCTAATTGGTGTGTTCCCTAGAAAGGCCAGGAGCGCAGTACTCTTAACCGACGTGCATGTATGAACGTAGCTGACGCAAGGAGTACGTAAAGATCGAAGCAGGTGGCGTTCTGTAATTTCTCCCTACACCTATGGAAAAAGGCGTGAATTTATGCATGTATGTGTATGTTCGGTACATACTTCAAGTGCACTAAAGGCTCAAAGGTTTTAATTGCATATTAATGACTAGAATAAGTTACACATACAGTTGTCGAGGACATTGATTTGCAAATCAGTAAACATAAACCTGCTATTACTATTCTAGGACGTTGGTATCTTTAAAGGTATAGAATTCACCCACTTGGAATGTTTGCCTTTTAGATTTATTATTAATTTCCGTTCCGTTGAATAATATGTTGACTTACTAAGAAGGTATTGCTAACTCTTTGCCCTATACCAAAACGTAATTAATTTATTTGCAGAATAAATATTTAACGCATAGATGTTGACATTTTGCAGTGTACCTTAGGCTGAAACGACTTTAATTTATTAAATTCAACAATAATAATAGATAATCTATTAGGAAAAATGGCTTTCTGGCAAATAATCCATTAAGACTGAAACACTATTAAAAGGACCAAAGCTTTCCCTGCAGAAACATAAAGACTGGTCCTTTTTGCACAAACTATTGCTATTTCTCTACGGGTGCCAATCAGAAAGACAATAATAAAACCAGACCAGCTCGACAACTTGGCAAACGCATGTAATCCCATCCCATACGCGGACTCATAGGAAACGATGCAGTAGGTCAGTTGTTTCCGCGAACTAACGGACATACTTGGCTCGTGCCTCATCTTGCTGCATTTTGCAATGCCGCCGACCTTTTTGCATGGACCATCCGGCGATCGATTCAGTTCGTAACACTTCGCATTTACGGTCTTTTAGCCGACTCCTGCGAAGCGAAAGAGAGGGTTTTGATTTGTTGCCTTTCAATTTTAGTCATTAGCATACTTCTTTGGGTTAAATTAATACCTGTAATTAGTGTAGTAAATTGGCTTACCTACTTTGGCTTTGATAAGATCACCACAGGTCAACAGAGGCCATAGGTTCAAATCCTACTTGATTTGAACTCACGACCTCTGTCATCAATCAACTTTCTCATTAGGTCAAGAATTCTTGATGCATAGTTGGAATAGATGTGCCGAAAGGAATGCGTTTTGAGATGAACGCTAACGAGATAATGTTTATATCATCCATTAACATTAATAAATTCGACAGTTGAATACTTACAATCAGCTATCATAAACAAATAGTTCGCATAGCAAATCTATCTGAAATAATTATCAATGGTTATAACAGCAAACAAATTCTACCGTTCAATGACTCCCGGCTGCGATTGACTGGTTTGATGACCGTGGAATGACTCAACATGGTCGTCATACAGGACCTTATAAAGGGACGTACGTCATATCGATGTTTCCATTAAACCTATTGCCAATTAAGATTATTGCAAAATCCGTAGCGCATGGCGGACATGACAATGATGATGATAAGTAACCCGTCGAGGGTAACGTTAAACAAGCATGAATATTAGAGACAGGGTTAGACTCTGAATAGAATCGTTTTCCTGGCTGTTAGAATACTAGTAGGTTAACGGAGACAGCGCATCCTAAGAAACACTCCTGCGCCATAGCGGCCGCAATTAGCTGCAGGCGTCACTTGCAGACGAGTGCATCAGACAGTGTCGCGAGGGGTCCCAACGACCGTACTAAATAGCGCCAGCGACCGGGCCGCTTCTATTTCGGCCGCGAGTCGTTTTGTTTCGCACCGCGTGCCGATGCACGTTGTATGCTCTTACGCATAAATAAATTCATGTCATCACTCAGGGATGGCAGAAGTTGAGATCTCCTTTTAATATTGAAAAAAAATCTGCAAACTGGAAGGCGCTGCGCGGATACTGTGAAGCTCGCCAGTAACCGCGGGAGGAAAAAGGAACAGGCCCAATCGTTTTGCTGTGCTAAAGTTTGGAAGAAGATGACGGCTCAGAAAAAATAAAGAAGATTCTAGAAATATTTTAAACAATCACGTTTTGTTAGTAGTTTGTTGGTCTCCGAATAAAACCGATGTGATAAAAGTAGTGATAATATTATCTAGTTTGGGTTATCATAGTATAATTAAATAGTTTTACTTTTCCTGAACCTTGTAATAAATTGCAAACATTTTGATTTAATGTGTTTGCATAGATCTTGTTTTCCAGTCGATAGTATATTACTTATTAGATTAAATAGCCCAACAGATGGCCACGTTAGTAGCAGCATGATGGATGACACATTGCAGAAACACGGGTGGAATTTAAAACAAGCATTTGCTGTAGTTAAATATTTTGATTAGGGACTACTAATATTTCAATTTATACATGTTAAATTAAAACTAAATGGTGTTTAATACATTATATATGGTTGGACAAAAGCCAGTTTATGAAACATCGTAAGGCAAAGATTGTTCTGGTCTATATTGAAAGAAACCTGTCCCGCACTTTGAGACTAAACAAATAGGCTGAACAGAGTGAGAAGCTTCCACTCTTACATTTGATTAGAATGCAATCTAGAGGCCACACCTAATGATTCTGGTGCGGCGGCGGCTTTAGTTAAATCCTAGATAGAAAATGTTTCTTTTTTTAGGGTTCCGTACCCGAAGGATCCAAACGGAACCCTATTGCTGCCACTCACGTGTCTGTCTGTTCGTCGTCCGTCACATAGGTTGTCACACAAATTTTACAGTCAAACGTTTGGAGCTACAGTCTTCAAATTTTCAAAGTATTCATCTTGTGGACCCAAAGCCATACAAATCGCGCCCCTCTATAATTGTATGGGAGAAAAAAAACATTTAAGTGGGATATTGTTGTTTATATCGTTGAGTAGAAAAATACTGTTTTTTGTTTTAAAAAATATTGGAAAAACTTGAGATTAGAAGCCACCAAAGTCAGCTTTTTTTTACAAAATTCTTTTCCGAAGAATATTTTAACTTCCCACTGACCAATAAACTTCAAATTTGTTATACATATGATAATGTTTATTATTACGTAGGTTTTACTATTAATTACCACTATATTGATTAATAAGATTTTACTTTGAAATTCCCTCTTTTTTCCTATTACAACCAACTTAATTTTGCGGTTACGGAACCCGAAGAATGCGAAGTCTCGACAAGTTCTTGGCCGGTTTTTTTATTATTTCAACAACGTAGCGATGGTAACCCTAAGGAATTCGCAGCTCATAAAGCAATAACCATCGGATTATAAGGATTCCCGATACAGTTGATCAGCTCGATGGTATTCGCGCACACATTCGACTCAATTCGTAAATATTTTACATTGGATCAGCCGTTACACCACTACGATACGTAATTTATAGTTTCAATAATTTTAGCTTACGTTACGAATCGCTGTTATTGACCACCTACTGAGTTTATGTTTTACTTAAACTCCTATGTTTATTTCATTTTCGCTCGAAGTGGTGTATAAAGGAATTTGTGCTTTGATTAATTTTCACTTGTTCCTGTACCTAGTTTTAAACATAAGCAATTAGCAAAAGCAAATTTTTATAGCGTAAGCTTATAGTTGAACCGCTCCCTGCCCCCCTAGCCAAGTTACAAACGTTTCGTATCGAATCTCTTTCTACAATCGTTAACGCCTTCTATGTGTATGGTCTGACCATGTGACTTAGCGTTCAGATGTGTCATTCCCATACATTGATTCGTTTTCTACTAGCGTTATCGATTGTAGATTGTCAACTTGGCTACAAGTGCTGGGTATAATAAGTACTCTTCTCTGACGCTCTTAATTTTAAATCAGACCAAATGTGGCAACGTGTCTATTAACAGCTGATTAACAACTCTGATAGGTAGAACACATTTATGCAAATGAATCCTGAATCCAGATTATCGACCAAACAAATGGTCACCACAACGATAAGTACCACAGATTATCGAATGCCAACGATTCCGCGAGTGTGTAAATCCAAGCTTACAGAACTAGGGAGACAATACCGTATGGCATTGAAAACTGCTGCTAATTTTCCTCGGAATACGAGTTCAACAGTGATCTGGAGATGCTTGATGAAGTCCCGTGGTACCTACGTGCTAGAGACCTTCATGAAGATATGCTACTTAAGATAAGACACCTGCAAATTCCCGGTCTTACACAACCTAGTGATAAATATGACAAACCAAACCATCATAATCCTATGTTAACTAGTCTGCGAGCTGGTGATATTGATTATGTATGTAAACAACAAAGAGGCAAACCACTCACCAAGCGAAGGGTTCCTCCTCGTATTGCTGTCATTTAAATTATCAAAGATTAAGATGTGTAGCGTGAGCCAGTTCATGCTTGAGCTGAGCCTTATTTACTTTACAATTAGATCTTTTAGTAAGACACATGTGTATGCTATTTGCATTGCACGTACTTGGCGGCATATAACTGTGAAATTAATTATATAAAATAAAGTTTATTCTATTCTCTTCCTGACTTACTTCTTTTGTTTCGTGAACGTTTATATTTCGTCATTGAATACTAATTAAAGCAGACAGTTTCGAAAGGGTTCGTCAGTGTGTTCCCTGTATCTACTGTTGTGATATCAAAGGCGACATCAGTACCTACAGTCAGTCGTTCGCTGAGGTGTCGCACACGGAAGTCTATTTCGATCCGACTTATTTTACTGCCACCATTAACAGGTGGCAAATTACACTGTGCTTCGAGGATGTGGTCTTTTATGAAAAAGACTTGTAGTAGATTTTGGTAATTGGAAAGCTTTGGAGTTTTGAAAAATCGTCAGATTTTTAGATCGAACTTTAAATATGAAGAACAGCAGAGCTTAGTTGAAGGTTAGATAACATTGCACTGGGGCCCGTACCATGAGCTCTTAGAGCAAGGTTATTTCCATTGTGCGCAAGGGACAGATGTATACAATTCAGATACTGCCCCTCAGATGCGTCAGATGCAGCCTGTCCCTTACTTACACCCGATATCACCTTTCTCTAAGAGGTCATGGTACACCCGTGGTCGTACTGAGAGGCTGTTTTACTCCTTAGATTTCTCAGCTAAAATTCTGTCTATGTTTTACGTCGTTTTAAACGAACGAATTGTGGGTACGACACTAGCGCAACAACACGTGCTGGACTATGTCTTTTAGGCTTAACACGCATTGCGATTTTAAGTCGCGCGGAATTTATTTGCGCGAAGTTTTGTTATTCCGTGTACTGAATCATACTAACAGGCACTGCGGATAAAATTCCTCGCGATTCTTGTCTCTTTCTACCTGTTCATAGAGCTCAAACAAAATATTCGCACGAATTTAATCCGATACGGTGGTTTCTGTGGCAAAACACGGATTTCTTGAAGTATTATTTACGCGCGATTTTTTACCGCAATGCGTGCAGCTTCGTACATTTGCATAGGTCGCAGAATAGGCGGAAAAAAAATCGTGAATAAAAACCGCAGTGCGTGCTAAGCCTTAGGTATGGGAGTAGTTGGTAGACTGTAAATGACACCTATGTCTTTTAGGTTTAAACCCTATTTTAATTGACCATCCTCACTATCAAATGTCTTCAAATTAAATGGCCGAAATAATCTACTAGTTCATATATCGAATCACCAAATAATTTTTCGGACTAATAATAACCCAATTATTATAATCACAAATCGATGCCAACACAAATTACTCAGTATTTTTTCTAAGAGCATCTCATAGTTGGCACAATGTGCGATGTTTTGGTTCGTCCGCGAGGCGATCGTCTGCCAGGACTGGCAGTCAACATTGTGGATTATATTCGACGGTCGGACGAACAGGTGAAACGAATTGTGCATCATAAGAAAGAAAGAAAAATTATTTACATTCATTCTATATTACCACTACAAGACAATCTTAGTGAAGTGTGTGCTATCAGTGTATACCTCCTCCTTATCTTTGAGGTATCGTGAGATAATCAAGTATTTCGTTAGTCATCATTAAGTGATTGGCAGTTTAGCTTTGTTTTGTATCACGTATGCAGTTGATATTCAATGTTATAGTAAAATGATTGTGAAAATAGCAACCTAAATGCAATAGTGTGAAAACAGAAATCGTAATATTTGTGAGCACTCTGTATAAATCAAAGATCAAGTAAGTAAATTATGTTTTGGTTTAAAAACTAGGAACGGTAGTTCGAAACTTCGGACTAGAGGCGCCACCTGTTGGCTACTTTTGACAACATTTACCTTTTGATCAAGCAACAAAATTAATGTCAGTGCATAAATTAGCAAGATGTGTTGATAAATTTGAACTCTAGACATAAGTTCAAGAGGGCTGGCCTCCTTTAATTGGCTCAATGTCTTTGAGCCAAAGAGATTATGAGTCTACAGCAAAGGATTAATAAGTCACATGGGGACTACACATGTCAATAATATGATTAACTGTCTATAGGAGACTATTGAGTCTAATCCTTTTACTGGCATGCTTTCAAAACATGTCACACTAATCTTGTTATTTTCAGTACTAGGCAGATAGTAGATAGATTATATGCATGTTTACAGCCAACAACAATTTTTTTTAATTTTTTTTATTTATCATTACACTTTTACACTACAAGTCTATTTGCAGTATACTCTTGGGTATTCATTCATTTGCACTTAGCAAATAATTCATGAAATAGCCCAAAGCGTTTGACCACCTTCTTGCAGAATGACTACGGTTGTCTCCCATCTTAAAATTAGCGGTATTGTATTAGACACTCACCTCTCTGGCAATTTGGTCCAGGGCCTGCTCCTCGGCCGTGGCCTTCGTCTGCGTGCGCTGGCGCCGCGACGGATCCATCCCGCACGACACACTTCACTCTCTGCAAACAATGTGACAATACATTTAAAGCACACAACATAATATTATGTATAATAACTTTATAATTATCCAAATGACTAGTTACGAAAATTCTTAATTCAAATATTATAAGGGGAATTTGAATTTAGAATCTGCTTATCAGTATTTAAATTTATCATATTAGTTTTTTATAAATAAAACGCAGCATCATGATATTCTCTGACTCCTGCACTAGGTACTTAAAACTGCATTGCAGAAGCCAGTGACCTTCCTTTATAAATTCACAAAATAATGCTGCTTTCTGACAACATACGCGAAAAAAATTAAATAGGAAAGAATATAAATATACCAAAAGACAGTTTTTATTCTTGAAGCACTTCTTGAATTTAATTCTCTATTAGAGTTTTTATTCTGCAAATATGTGGTATGTTTTCGTGGTTAGTTACTAGGATAGAGTCAAGCCCTTTCCTGTACCACGGATAATTTAAAACTAGCATACAGATGCCTCATCCCATACATAGAAACCATGCAAACGTAACTAGTGTTTTTGTCTGATTAAAATGATTATTTTTCTAAGAACAATGATCGCATTCAGTTTCAATTCCACAGATATAGATGGTGTTAGCAGGTTATCACGCCACCTAGTGCAATTTACATGAACCAAATTTTCTTTCTTCGAGTTTGGTGCCTGTGCCTGTACTAACTCTCAACATACAATAATAATACAGTATAATCATTGATTCCAGCTACTTTTATAAATTCTTTTTAATGAAATAAGCAAGGTCACCTACTTCGGTAAAATACTAAGAGGAAACATATCATTTATCCCTATTAACATGACCTTGATCCCTACTAAAGTATTTAACACTAGCTTCTCCATGCGGCTTAGCTCCCGTGCCCACCCCACAGGACCCAATTTCGGGATAAAATAGCCTATGTTACTCTTGAATATTGTAGATTGCTACTGGTGAAAGAATTTTCGAAATTGGTTAAGTACTTTTTGAGTTCATCCATTACATAAAAACTAACGAACAAATATGTCCCCTTTTTAATATTAGTGTAGATTACAATAAGAAATAATTATTAAAACAAATTCCAATACATAAAGAGATCCTAATATGTTTTTAAGTAAGAAAAACTTTAAAAGTACCAAGTACAACAATTAGTTATTATTTTAAACAGTCATTAAAGGCCAGTGATAAGCAACAGTGTGTCACATGCTGACGTGACCTTGGATTAATGGATGGAGCGGCACAAATGTGTCAGATGTGTTATCAAAGGGAGCTACCAACAAGGTTATCTCTTCACAACTATTGTTCTGCTACTGTTTTAATTATTTATTATTTTCTTTAGACTAATGCTGAGTTCTCATTTTGTAGTTGGGTGCAGTTACTTTGTTACTAAGAGAAAATACAATCAAATAGATATGCCAAGTTTCTCTTATAGGTCTGTTTAGAAATTGGACAATATATTTGCATTTCTTTTATTATTCATATGCATACTGGTTTAGAAACTAAAGCTGTGTGAAATAGATGCTAATGTAAAGTTTAGTAAAAAATATTGAACTTATTGATAACAAGAGGGGTCTTAGTTTTAATTATTTTATGTATTAATAATAGACCTGTCCAGTAAGCATTGTCACAATAAATAAGTTTAGTGAACACTTGATTGTATAAACTTTGAGGAGTATCTGTGTTGCTGGATTTGTCCTGTTATTTGTACATTTATAACGATTTATTAAACAATGTATTAAACATAAACTATTTATAGAAAGAAATAGTTTAACAGATCATGATAGTGACACAAATATATGATGGAATTTGGTGTCAAAGAATGTGATTAGATAAATAGGTTTACACAAATAGACTCACAGATAGCTAGTTTTTAAGATGTAGTGGTACAACTGAACACTGTTATTTGTCTCACACTAGAACACTATACTTGTAACACATGCACTGCCACCACTGACCTACTGGAGGTTCCTACCTAATTCTATTTATATGGAAACACCACTATGTTGACACAATTTTATAAATATTGTTACACTCATCAGTCACATAATGTATCACTTATAACAATACAATCGCCGTGCCAGTATTTAGAAATAATATTCATAAACAGTGGCCGCCGACTGACCACTATCACAAACTAATTAGCATAAATTTAAAAACAGGTTGTCTATAACCTAAGGGGTTCACTGCGCTTTTCCCACATGCTTGTTTCCTCAAAATCGTATTGGAGTCACGATCACCAGGAAAACGGGTGGGCACAAAGCCAACACAGTTTTTTTATGGTAGCCACTACAATGACATCATTGCATACTTACTGGGACAGTTACAGATGTAAACACATCACTGCAACGCTCACTATCACCTACTTATCGGTCATCAGTCCCGACACGATCTCGCGATTATGCTAATCAATTCTAAAGCGCAAAAGGAACGTAAAAAATTTGCAATATTTTAAGAAATACGGCGACACCAATTCACTGCCTACACGAATCACATTGATTATGCGTCAACTACACACTTTACACGTAAAGTAACAGGTCATTTGGCACAGATTTATATTCATACAGTCAATTCTATAGTTTATTTAAAGTTTTAATAGTATTTTATGCCATTTTTACGAAAATTAATTTTTACAAAAGCCATGTATGTATGACATGCATGCCATTGCCATTTAAAACCGTTGCGTTCAAGAATAGCTCGCTGGAATGTCAGTTAAATTTATGGAAGCGTTCAGTTATTTTACACTTTTAATTCAAAAATCGAACCAAATTTAATTATTGACTTCACTTTAATAAAACTGGAAATATGTTTATTTTACTCTTTTTGGTACAGAGGTTTATCAGATTAGTAACATGGTGTTGCCATCTTCATAGCATTTCCGAACCTAAAAGGGGTATGCAGAATTGGTGTTGTCGCCTTTCATACAATACTTCGATTAAGAATACACTCTTGTGTGTTCTTCTTGATCAAAGATACAGTAATGTAACCAATTCAAAATCGATTAGTATGAAATTTCTATTGTAAGTGTTTACGAACTACGTTTAACATGTAGTTATCTAACAAAATAGCAGTGTACAAATAAATAAAACAAAAGTATATAAAGAAAATTTATTGTAACTCAATTAAAAACATTATAAATGCTTTCCACACTTCCATACATTCTTGTTACAAATTTTTATTTCTGCACACTGATCTATGTGAACATACATGGACATTACTTAGTGTGAATTAAACATTTTATTTTTAATTTAATAAAACATACAACTAAAGTAGATCTACTCGCTCTTAGATTTAGGTGTGTCTTCCTTGTAATATAGGAAGACGAAGGAGAAGAGGAAGACGCCCACCATCATGGAGAAGGCGCTCACGTAGTAGGGGTAAGCACTGGGAATGAAGCGCTCATACTGAGTGTGTTGCAGCGGACGCACGGACACCTGGGATACAGAATCAAAGATTAGTAAAGTTTTTACATGTTTGGTATAGGTAACTGATACAAATCAGAACATTATACTACAATGAAAAAGTTGGTCAGTATAATTTGGTCAATATTATTGGGTATAGGTTGATATCACCCACGCACAATGGACCAAATGCGAGTCTAAGGGCGTTTTTAGTAATAAGCGGATTTGCTCGTGCACGCGGGCTTTACAATATATACACATATAATAATGATTCTTTACGTACACATATAAAAATGGTTCTTTGCGGGTACTACGCATGGGCCAATTCCGCCTGCGTGAGCAAATCCACGTGACAGTAAAAACGCCCTAAGGAAAATGGACGCCCACTAATATACTAGGTTGTTATCTGTAAGCAACGCACTACCTTGACTAATTCTGCGAGAGAGTCGGGCGGTTCACGGTAGTGGCATAACTTTAATCTTCAATGTCCATCAACCCCTTTCATAAGAGCAAAAAAGAATTTTGTAAAAATATATCAACATAGAACTGACCTGCGTCGAGTGATACAGCCTAGTGTACCCAATCCTGTCGTAATCAACCTTGAATTGGTAGACGCCCCAAACATCTGGCACCTTAAAGATAGCCTCGTAAACGCCGTTGGGCTTCTTCTTCAGCGTAGTTCGGATGAAGGGGTCGATGCGCACGAATTCTAACTGAACGTCAGTGGCGTCGAATGGCTGCCATTTGCCGTTCTTCAGCTCTTCAATCTCGATTCTGTATACCTGGGCAAATTATAGATGGTTAATAAAATTGTCTTAATGTACAATTTCCAAAGACATTTATGTCCTTTTTAACTTATAAAAACATTACTTACTGATAAAATAAATAATAAAGGTTTAATTCACATGAACATGAATGACATCAAGTGGCTACAATCCAATTAAATTGATCATGATAAAAGTCCATGAAAAAATTCCAGAAACTTTTGTTTTAGATCTTTAGTTCCTAGAAGAGATCACTGCTCACAGGGCTGCCCATGGGTCAATATACATTTTATACTTAGTATAAACTTTAAAAACTGTTGAAATAAAAAAGATTTTAGAAGGATTGAGGGAAAGCCTGTGGCCAGCAGTGGGACAGTATAAGCTTTTTATATCTTAACTCTTAGTAAACATTATGAATACTCACAACAGTGTCAGTGATAGTGTAAGTGTTGGAGGACTTCTTCTCTCCCTGTCGGTTGTGGTTGACGTTGCGCACGCGCAGGCGGCCGCGCTCGCCGAACGACCACTCGCTCAGGCGCATCGCCAGAGCCTTGTTGCCAGACTGAGCTGAGCTGATCTTGTCACCCTGTTTTAACAAATAGAAAAATAAATAAAATTATATTCCAAGCAATTTTATATAAAATGTTTCTAGTTGTGGTACCATAATAAGTAATACTTAGTAGAAGTATCTTCCGTTTTGTATACCTATTACAAATATGAAGAGTAAAAAAAAAAAAACGACTGCTAAAAAAAATACTAAAAAAAGAAAACTCTTTTCAATTAATTATTTTTTAGTAATTGGGTTACCTGTTTTAATAATAATTTGTTTTATTTTCCGACTTTTTAGTTTTATTAAAATAAGTTATACGGTAAAAGATGACTTATTTTACTATCTTGCTTATCTTGAATTTGGGCCAAAATAGGAACATAAAAATGTTGCAATATATATATTTTTGGAATGGTCTATTTAGTAGCTTTCATTTAATACCCATATTGTAATGATATCGAAAAAAATAATAATATCAACCCCTTTTTTTAGGGGGAAGGTGCCCATATTTAAAAATTATATAGCCTATGTCACTCCCACAATTGAGACGAATCCGACGACGCCTCATTAGTCAAAATCCGTCCAGCCGTTTGGGTTATAGGGTGTGCTATAGAAATGGACATAGATACGCTCTAAAAACATTACCCTCCCGTAGTCGGGGTAAGGAGTGAAAAATTTATAGAACCCCACACAGCCAAACAAGGAGTCATTAAATATCTAATTATATAACAACTCAGTTTCTCTTTCTGAGCTTAAAAAACACACACAGAGAAAATTATTAAAGTAACTTACATGAACTTTAGCAACGCCAGAATTGAAGGCCTCATCAGAGAAAAAGAACAGGGAGCCACTGAATACAATGCGCGCGTTGTTCCTGGCCTGCAGGGCGGCGATCAGCACAGTCTTGCGCCCAACGGCGTGGGGGTACTCCTTTACCTGGAGGAACAAATAATAAAAAAAAAATTCTACAGTAATTGATGTCTATTTATTTAAAACTTCTTGCAAAAAGGTACAATGGCGGACTTAATGTCTCAGGCATTCTCTTTCAGGTAACCAAGGAACATTCATTGTTTGGATTGATTGATTCATCATTTTTATTTTTTATTTGGGGATATTGAACATTTATTTTTTTGATTTGTTGCTGATAAAGTCTTAAGTTAACTATGTAGACCTGTATCCACACCAAAGTTGGTTTTAAAAACGTCAGCTTAACCTAAGCTGACGTTTTTAAAACCAACTAATGATTTCTAGACTTATCCCCAGTTTCTGAGTATGGAATTTGGAGTTGAGTATTTGTCAAACTCTAAAAGAGCCAAAAAAACTGTCCCACTTACTGAATAAACACAGTCACTGATACCATGCTTATACAACTGCCTCTCAGTTCTAATTAGATTATCCTGTATGATCAAAACAAACTCAAAAAAGAATCAGTTAAGAATACTACTGTTTATGTGAACCCATACCTGGCTCTTGGGATTGTAACTGTAAGCAGTAGAGTCAGCAGTCAAGATAGGGAGGACAAGGCTGTTGTCCTTATCCAGGATGAGACCAGTGCCTTCAAACAGCAGGGGCTGGGTGTTCTGTCCTCCAACAATAGTGGGAGAGGAGATCAGGTTCTTGGGAGACACCACGATTCTGGTGTGTTCGCCATCATCAGATGCATCGTAGTTGAAGTGGTCAATCACTGCAGCTGATTCTTCATCCATCTAGAAAGAGAAAGTTATTGATTAGTTTCAAGAGTTTATACTATACCAAAGGAGAACTGAAACCTTTTCAGAATAGCAAGAGAAGTTGAATAATATGAATTAACAGCAAATTAACATCTGAGTCAATAAGATGGAGATAAAGAGTCAAAAATGAATCAGATTGTAATATTAGGAGCTAGCCACTACCTACAGATAGCCCTAGTTTCATTAGATTTTATATATTTATAATCTTATAAGATCAAAACCAGTAGTAGCTATTTACCTCAAATCCACATTCAGAAGCGATCTCCCTGTACACATCGCCGGCTGCTGCGTTGCCAGCCATGAGGAGGTTACCGCCATCATCGATGAACTTGGTGATAGCCTCCGTATCGATCTGACCGCCGAATTCGAGCACCGACGGCGCGAACACGATCAAGTTCTTGTACAAGTACTCGCCATACTTGGATAGTACTAGGTTAGGGTCGTCAGCGAGTTTGTATGTTAGACTGTAGCCCCTATCTGAAAACAAGAGTTTTGTTTAGTGAAAAATGATTCAGGTAACATTTTGTAGTTTGTATGGTCTTTTTATTATGTAGATTTGATGCGTTTGTATTAATTTAGCTTCAAATAAGCGATATCAAAATAAAATACCGGCATCCCATTGCCTTCATAGATTTTACTTACCCTGCAATGATTTGAAGAACTGTGAGTGGGTTTCCCTTATGTTAAGATTATCAACAAGAACTAGCGTTTCTTGTTCTGCTAATGCTAATGAAAAGCAAGCTATAACTCCTAAAATTAGTGGAATCTTCATTTTGTCTTCTATTTTCTGCCGCACTAATATTCAATCAATGACGTGTACGTAAGAACCATAGACAAACTTTGATTGATAAAAACCAACCAAAAACATACACATCAATTTGATATTTACTCAATGGAAATAAAGGCTCCTATTCAAAATGCTATTAGAATAGTAACTGGTAACTGTTCTACTCATATCTACTTCTACTAGCAAGTTTTATTGTTTTGGACCGTACTAGACCATAGATATTTTTTTGCTGCCGTTGGCAACAGTGGAGATTTTTTTCAATCTGTGGCGTTAATTTATTTTGATTGACGTTTCGTAAAATGATTTATTTTTGTATCGAAAACCTGCTCTTGGATTTAGCTTAATAAGTTAGGTCAGACGTGCAGAGTGGTAATTTCATCAAGCAGTCTTCCATAAGTGTTTATAAAATGATCATATCGCGGTCTAAGCACCGCTCATCGGTGGAAGTGTGCGCGGACTGCGGTGCATCAGGTCAGGGCGATGTTCCAGTTTTAGAATTAATTTTAATAGTTCCGGTACTAGTCTTTAAGTGATTTTTGTGTTGTTTTCTGGTCGTAGATCCGTCATGGGCATCGATCAACCGTGGACTGCTGCTATGTGCGGAGTGCTGTAGTGTCCACCGTAGCATGGGACGACATATTTCTCACGTAAAGTCATTGCGGCAGGGTTCCTGGCCACCATCGCTCCTGGCAGTATGTATAATTTATTTTACCATCATAAAGTACCAAAGAAAGGAAACACTGCCCTAATTACATTAACCCATTATATTAATAGATTTGGTTTTAATTCAGTGCTTACTCATATGGATTACAAAGAGTTTAATTGAACAATGAACTTTACAACTACCTTGTGAGTAAGGGTTAAAGTTAGAAACATGCTTAGGAACAATTTCATCCAATTAAACATAAATTAAAGATAGAAATATTAACTCAAAACGTTTCTGTAAAAATAAAGATTACTATAGTGTCATAAGAGGCGTATTTAGAGCTTGTTATACTGTACAGATGGTGCAAGCCTTGACTGCTCAGAACGTGAACTGCATTTGGGAACATTCCTTACTGGACACTTCAGCCCCAAAGCATCTCCGCAAGAAACCACATGCCAAAGACCCGCTACAGTAAGAATCAGCCCATTTTACTTGATGAGTTGTGTTAATTACATCAATCAAACTATTAACTATCTGATAAGTTATCTCAGCAACAGAAGTATGTCAGCAAACAAGTCTACATACAACAAAGAGCTGCAATTTATCTGATGTGAAATTAGAGCAATAATAATTCATACTTAATTTATTTTAAATGTATCTTGAAGAATACATAACATAAAGTTACTAAAGTTACCACAAAAATAGTTAAGCCATTTTCAAGGTATGGAAACTAACAGCTGTTCAACACTTCAAGCCTAGATGTTTCAAGCCAACCAATATTGCAATTTGTACAATATTGTTACCACAAATAAATATGGTCTAATTTCGCAAGAAATAATTGTGAAATTTACTTTTAGCCCTGTAAAGTCAGAGTTCATTCTGGCAAAGCACCTTAGGCTAGCATATGTGCTGAGAGCAAGAAGAGATGAGCCTCCCAGTGAGTTGGGGCGCCAACTGCACAGTGCAGTCAGGAGCTCCTCTCTGGACACCGCAATGAGGCTGCTGGCACAAGGAGCAGATCCTAACTATTATAATCAGGTGGGTAGAATATTGTGTTACCAAGTTAGTGGGTTGTGGAGGTCAGATAGGTACTCACTTCATGTTTAATCTTGTTCTAAGCTGCGTTTCATTCAAATGCAATCTGACCTCAAAATAGTTGGGAAAGGCTATGTTGATTGATTAGGTGAGTAGACAATTTATATATAGAGTATTTCAATTAACACTTTGATAACTATTGACCACTCTTCTTATTCTTCTTTTCGTGTGAGGTGTGGCAAGGCCACCTCTGGTGTCAGAGTTAATTAAGCTGCCTCTGGGAGCCCTACAGGCCTCTGAGTTGGCTATTTCAGACTTACATTAACTATATAAGTTGAGGTTTCCTCACAGTGTTTTCCTTCACAGTTGCCTGTGATGTCCAAGATAAACTATAATAATAATATTGACCACTTAAAGTGTCATTGACATAATTTGCAAATTACCTATGTGTGAACTCTCTAGATTGATCAATCAACCTAATAAAATGATTGTACCAGCCTTGGTGCATAATTAGGTAAAAGTCTGAATGTAAAAGTCTTTAGTTCAGCTCTGAAATAATTCTAGTAAAATTAATAAATTTCTGTTTAGGAAGGTTGAGGTTAAAGATGAATGTAATACAATAAAGTGGTATTGTATTGTTTTTTTAACTTTTAATAAACTAAATTGAATACAGTTACAGTGACATTACATTTTCCTTCCTCAAATAAATTGATACAATTCATGGAAAGGCAATGTATTTCCGAAATATTATTACAACATTATAAATACACCAACTTTAATTGAGTGAACAAACAGGAATATTTTGTGTTTAATTTGAAGAATATTTCCTTTGTTTCTGGATCTTATTATAATAGTGCATGAAAATTATTTTTGAAATATAATCATTACAGTGACAAATATTTAATTTGCCATGACTATGACAAATTATGGTAGCTGGTAAACAAAATTACTTCCAATTAAGAAGACAATGAGGTGTAGAGGAAAAATCTTTTAGAGATATTTTCATAATTTGCAATTAATTTTTTATCATTGGAGTCAACTAGTTTTGATTTAAAGTACTATCACTGAATTAATTTTTCAATATCACGGGTATTGTACTCAATAGTCAAGAAGGTTACACTAGCCAAAATTTTTTATATGGTTTATACAGGAAAAAGGCACGACCTGCCTGCACGTGGCGTGCCGTGCGGGTCAGCCGGCGCAGGCCGAGCTGCTGGTGGCGTGGGGCGCCGAGCCCACCGCCAGGGATCACTCGGGACACACGCCCGCTGATTGCGCCAGGTAAACATACATAGGACCTTTTTCAAGGCCAAATTTATAGACAAAATGTCAATCTTAAATTAGCGATGACAATTTGACCTTTACTTTGTAGCGTAAGCGTAGTAATGATCTGCCCCCTATAGGAAAAGGCGTGACCTGATTTATACTACCATTTATGTACCAGTAGTTTTGTACCTCTCATTTACCTGTCTAGTACCTCACGGCGAATATTAATTGGTTGACAGTGGGTTTGTCCCACTTGAGCCCAAAACTAATTGATTAAACATGTTGTTAGGCATGACTTGACCTTTTACTTATCCTATCAATTAGTGTCAGTCACACTTCTTTGGAATAAATTCCGCGGAATTACGCGTCAAATTTAGCAGTTATAACTAGCGAAAATTAGTTCATAAAGAATTACTACAAAAGTAATTACAATCTTTGAAAACTTACTGAATCATAATATGATTTTGTTTCACTGTTCAAAGATTATTATTGAATTAGCTTCAAGTAAGATTTATCCTATGCCGTATAGTTTGTAGTGCCAGCAGACGTACCATCACTTTATAACATGAACCAAAGACTCTAACAACAAAGTCATAACTATATTTCAACCTCCAGTGATTTAGTGAAGACTGTATTAAATACCTGCTTTGTATTATTTCGGAGCTCATTTATCATCTGCCTACGTAACGGTAACACTATAATACGAGGTAACCTTTGGTTTTGTTTATCTATGTATATTATTGAGACAAGGTCTTTACAGCAATTTTACACCTACTATGCTAAAATAGGAGTCAAGAAAATACTTTTGAAATGTTAATGTGATGATTGTGTTATGAAATAAAATGTCGTATTCGAAGAGCTAAATAGGGGTGTGAGAAAAACGGAGATTACGTGAAGCAAATTTTTTAATAAAATATTTCTATAGAATTAGAGTTCTAAATTGTATACCCTCGCCATACATCTCCAATGTTACTTATTTTTCTTCAGACATGGTGGCCACACTGAGCTAGCAGACCGGCTGACCGAGCTGGTGTATGAGGCCACAGACCGCATGATCTACTTCCTGACCGGCGAGAAGCCCGACCACGCGTCCGGCAGACACTACATAGTGCCACGTGCGCACGATACGCACGAGATGACCGACGTCGCCAAAGCGGCGCGGGGCAAGCTGCAGCTGGTATGTCGCTTGTTGTGATGATAGTATATTATATGATCTAATGCCTGACGAGCACGACCATGCGTCGAATCAGCGCGCACGAGTTAGTACCGCGCCCAGTCGAACCTATTTAGTGCCACCTCGAGCACGATACTAGTCAGTGCCGTGTCCAATCATCACTAGTTGCCGCGTTCGGCCCTCACCAGTTAGTGCCGCGTCTGCACAACACTAGTTATACCCGCGTCCGATCGAAAATAGTTAGTGCCGCGACCGCACGACACTAGTTAGTACCGCGTCCGCACGACACTAGATAGTCCGCACGACTCTAGTTTGTGCCGCGTCTGCATGACACTAGTTAGACCTGCGTCCTTATCGACACTAGTTAGAGCCACGTCCGCACGACACTAGTTAGTACCGCGCCCGCACGACACTAGTTAGTGCCGTGTCCGATCGTCACCAGTTAGTGCCGCGTTCGCACGATACTAGTTAGAACCGTGTCCGCACGACACTAGTTAGAGCCGTGTCCGCACGACATTAGTTAGAGCCGTGTCCGCACGACAGTAGTTAGTGCTGCGTCCGATTGACACCAAACGATACTAAGAAGTGCTGCGTCCGATCGACACTAGTTAGTGCCGCGTTCACAAGATACTATTTAGTGCCGCGTCCGCACGACTTTAGTTATTGCTGCGTCCGATCGACACTAGTTAGTGCCGCGTTCACACGATACTAGGTAGCGCCGCTTCCGCACGGCACCGTACAGTATTACTTTAATTTTGTGATCTCAATGATTGAATAGTTTTAAGAAACACCATTAAATATAGATTAATACGTTGTTTTTTTTGTTTCAGCTACCAAATCACCTGTTTGAAGAGCTGGTCATGGACATCTACGACGAAATAGATCGCAGAGAAACAGAAGCCAGTAAGTGAAAATATTTTAGTTGACTAATATGTCCTTTGTAGCATTGCAAGTAATATTAATTATGATATAAATATGGTTATAAAAACTGCAGTTATTTATACTACTGCTTCAAATAAATTAAATATACACGAACACGTAAAGGCTCGCTTTGAAATGTTCACGGTGTTGACGTACTTAAAATGGATGTTAGTTTTGACTTTCCTGTAAGTTAACTCACTCTATTCAATACATGTTTATATTTTCTCGTCTGTCAGTATGGCAGACGAGTGCGACAGGTCTGGAGCGCTCCGGCGTAGTATTCCTACCTGTAAACCCTGCTCTTTCCGCACCTCGTAACCAAGGACGACAGAAGTTAGCCAGGCTGTCCACTGCGGAGATGGCGACGCTGCTGCGAGACGTTCTCGTGGACGCTACGAGGAGGCAGCACATTGCTACGCTACAGCCGAGAGGTAAGACAACACATGACTAAGTTACAGCCGAGAGGTAAGACAACACATGACTAAGTTACAGCCGAGAGGTAAGACAACACATGACTATGTTACAGCCGAGAGGTAAGACAACACATGACTAAGTTACAACCGAGAGGTAAGACAACACATGACTAAGTTACAGCCGAGAGGTAAGATAGTACATTGCTACGTTACAGCCCAAAGGTAAATAAATATCAAGAGCGGCACAGTGCGACTTCGCCTCAATTATGGAAGTTTTAAAATAGAATTCTCTTAACAAGATCTTGAATCTTTGAAACTAATGATTCTTCATTTAGAAGCGAATGTTCTGCTTACAACTCGTTTAACCCTAAATAAGTAAGATGTAACACTCGCTCCAAACGCGCTAAAAATACTAACCTGCACTACTGTTTTGGCGCGTGAGACAGTTACGCCCAGTTTGGCTTTTATACATCGTCATGATTGAATACTGATTATTGCGTATTATTTCAGCGCCCACGTCTCTGTTAAACCCTCTGCTGTCAGCGAGCCACTTGAAGCATTTCTCTCAGATGTCGGACGATGAACCTTTGTATGACTCAGTGGCTTCAGATGAAGACTACGCCGCACTAGCTCCTATAGATTTAGATGTAAGTACTAGTTCACTATATTGCATGTATAAGGAACTACAGAGGTTGAAACATGAAGACGATTGTGCCATTATTGTTTCAGTGTAATGATAATTATAATGATGATTATAACACTTTAATAATAAGACACCAGATACCACTTTCGTTTGGATTCAAATGCTTTCCGAGACAACTGCTTAAATCTTTTTCAAAGAGCTAAAGAGAGAAAATAAATGTATTAAGCAAATCTACACTAATATTATAAAGCTGAATAGTTTGTTTGTTTGTTTGAACGCGCTCATCTCAGGAACTACTGGTTGCAATTGAAAAATTCATTGTAAATGCATAAATGAAAAATGTTGCAAAAACGGGCAAAATTAGTCCTTTTTGAAAGCTTCCGTTGCGTGCGCTGCATAAGCGGTTTAAGTTACGCAAATATCATGTATGATGGAATTGTTCTTATTTAAAAGTTCTAAAAAATATTTCGCGACAACATATGTCTATCTTTTAAGATTGGCTAATTATAACCTTTTTTTATGGTAATCAAATTTGAAAATCAAAATCATCGCGTTAAATAAAACATCAAATATAAAAAAAAAAACATATAATAGTCATAGAACTTATTATCAGAAGGTAACAATGCATCATTGTAATAATTGGTTGTTCAAAAATTCGTCTACAGTATAATAACATTTGTCAATTAATAATTTAGTAAGAGCTTTTTTAAGCTTATGTAATGTAAATTTTTTTATGTCATCAGGAATTTTATTAAATACTTTAGGTGCCATATCAAAAACAACAATCAATGAGGTCTTACATTTTAGATGACATAGTGTCACGTATATAGGACGTGAACAAGAAAAGAGAAGAAATGAAACTCAGTTTGAAATTATAAAAAAAAAAAAACGGTATATTAAAAAAAAAGGTAAGGTTCGGCCTAGGTCGTTGCGCACTTGTCTAGCCTTCCACACTTCCCTGGCGAAGTCCCGTCCTCCAGGCGTAGCCCGGTCAGCTCGGCCACTCCACACAGGCGATGAAGGAGACAGAATGAGAATCCGGTTAGTCAGTTGAACCGTGACGTAATTCCCAAGTTTGGGAATCACGGTCACTTAATTAATAATTACCACTGTTTTAAGTATATGGACAAAGGCAATCCACTCTTAAGTTGATATTATAGTTTAAATATTCGTAACTAACTTTACGTGCAAAATTGATATTTCGCAATGACGGTAGTACAGTGAGGAAATTAGTCAAGGCGACAGCGTCCGTGCCTCGAGAGGTTCGGCTACGGACTGCCTGTGTTAGCTACGTGCGCGCGCGACGCGCGGCCGCTGGCGGGCGGCGATGAGGAACCGGTTATTTCCGTATCTATAAAATAATGTGGTTGTCCGCATTACTTGTACACTTTGGTTTTTTATTTTTATTTTTAATAGTTACATTTCAATATAATTGAATTGTTATTTTATAGCTTCAAGTAATAGCTTTATTTAGATTGTTTATTTTTTGTAAATAGTTTTATTTAATTGTTTATTTTTAGGTTAAGTTGTTTTTTTTTTAATCAGTATTAATGAACACTATGTTACATTACCCCTCTCCCCAGAAAAAGGATTTCAACTTATTGAAATCCGCAAAAAAAAAATGTTATTAACTTACTACGGGTATCTCTTAAGCTTGAGGTCCTTAATATGCCAAACGCCAAGGTCGCGACCATTCATGTCTTCTAGAACGTAAACTAATGGTGATCGTTTAACTTTTACCCGGCATTTTTGAAATTTAGGAGCTAATTTTTTACTAAAATGAGCATCTTTATCGCTCTGGAAGTAGCAACGCTTCCAAACGATATCGCCCACACTGAACTCTGCATGTTTGCGGCGCAAGTTATAATGCTGTGTATTTTTTACATGAGCTTCCCACAAAGCAACCTGAACTTTATCGAATATTGGCGATAATTGACCTAGGTTTGCAGCATAAGCATCGCGTGGTAGAAATATAAGGTCTGCTGGATCTGGATATTCGATGTAATGAGAACCACACACGACTAACTCTCTTCCGTGTACCAAGAAGGATGGAGTATAACCAGTGCTTTCGTTAACAGAATTATTAATAGCGAATTGGATTTGAGGAAGGTTGGAGTCCCAAGATCTATGATCCCCATCTACGAAACTAGAAACAGCAGTTATTATTGTTTTATTATATCTTTCCACTGTGTTGATTTGTGGAGTGTACTTTGGAGTAAAATGTATGCTAGGAATTTTGTACTTTTTGAAAAGCTTATCCAATTCTCGGCTAATAAACTGACTTCCATTATCAAGAATAATAGTTTGAGATATTCCGTGGACGAGAAAGACGTCATCCTCAAGGTGTTTAACTATTAAATTTGAGGTAGCTCGACGAAGTGGAAAAAGAAGGCAATATTTAGAAAAGCAGCAAGTCACAACGAAAATAAACTGATTCTGTTTCCGAGAAGAAGGCAATGGACCAACCAAGTCAATTGATAGAACCTGGAAGGGACGAGAAACGTCTTTAGGCCTACCCATTTTTCCAGAGACACCTTGTGTAGAATGCTTATGAGCTAGACATGTTTCACAGTTAGAAACAAATTGAACTACGCTAGAATACATACCGGGCCAATAAAAACGAAGTGCTAAGCGCTTATATGTCTTAAACACGCCGAAATGACCAGAAATAGGTTCAGAGTGGCACTCAATTAAAATGTCTGCTTGTTGTTCTTTAGGAATAACCTTCTTCCAAGCAAATTCAACCGTAAGGTCAACCTTAGTTTTCATGTACCTATATAATTCATTATTCTCCACCTTGTAATTTGGAAAATTTATAGGATTAGCCTGGCAGCCCTGGAAGATCTTCAGATACCAAGAATCCTGAGTATCAGGGCCTGAAGCCGCGGGAACATCGCCGTTTGAAATAACCTCAACTGGAACACATCTAGAAAGGGCATCTGGGATAACATTATCCTTTCCACGGCGGTGTCTTATTTCAAAATTAAAAGAAGAAAGGCGAACTCCCCACCTTGCGAGCCGACCGGTTGGATTAGTGAGAGACATAAACCATTTAAGCGATGAATGGTCAGTGTAGACTAAAAAAGGTTTTGTCAGTCTCAAGGTAACAGCGCCAGTATTCAAGGGCCGTAAGAACGGCAAGAGCCTCCCGTTCTGTTGTGCTGTAGTTCCTCTCCGGCTTACTTAAAGAACGGCTCATGTATGCGATTGGATGTTCCACACCATCAATAGTTTGGGCCAACATTGCACCGATACCAAAATTGCTAGCATCAGTATGCACCTCAAAAGGAAGGTTAAAGTCAGGGCAAGCAAGGACAGGTGCTTGAACTAGTTTGGATTTTAATTCTAGAAAAGCCTTGTCAGCCTCAGGGTTCCATTGAAACGCAGGGGCGTTCTTTTTATTAGAAGTAAGCTTATTTAGAGGACCTGCTACGGTACTGAAATGTGGAATAAAACGCCTATACCAAGACGCTGTACCCAGAAAACGCTTAACCTCCTTCCTATTAGTAGGAGTGGGGAAGTCTAATATGGCTTTGACCTTATCTGGGTCAGTCCTTAAGCCATGAGCATCCACAATGTAGCCAAGATAACGTAATTGACTTCGGAAGAAGTGACACTTGTCCAGATTGACAGTGAGATTAGCCGAACGTAATTTTTGGAAAACCTTCTGAAGCAGTTCTACATGTTCCTCGAAAGTTCTGCTAATGATAATTACATCATCTAAATAAGCAAAGACTTTGAGCTCGAATTCAGGCCCGAATAAGAGATCAACAAGTCTCTGTTGCGTAGCAGGGGCATTGGTAAGTCCAAAAGCTGTGACTTTGAACATAAAAGTTCCTCGACCAGGAACATAAAACGCAGTCTTCTCTCTGTCCTTTTCATCGATTAATATCTGCCAAAAAGCTTTAGATAAATCAATGCTGGAAAGATAACGCGCATCCTTTAGATTATCCAATATTTCAGACACATATGGCAGCTTATATGCGTCCTTCTTTGTAACAGCATTAAGTTTACGACTGTCTAAGCAGAAGCGGGGCTTTCCATCCTTCTTGCCGACCACTAACACCGGAGAAGACCACGGGCTCTCACAAGGTTCAATAACGTCTAACGCTAACATCTCATCAACCTGTTCAGCAACAATACGTTGCTTTTCTGGTGACATGCGGTAATATCGCTGTCGAATAGGTTCAGCGTCACCGGTATCTATACGATGTTTAATGACGTGAGTACGACCTAAACCTCTCTCTGCGTACGAAATGTCCTTAAAATGACTTACGATATTGTCAGCTAACAGCTTTTCAGAAGAATTCAAAGCGTCATAGCCACACAGGTGATGAATAGATGACGAAGAAATTTCCGAGAGCCCGGGGTCAGTTAAGAATAAGTTTTCTTTCTCTGACAAATACTTAGGGCACAGGTTAAAAGTGTTCCAAAAATCGATTCCTAAGATTAAAACGGTTTCGATCGCTGGAATAACATGCGCCTTAATAATAGAAAATTTTCTTTCGAAGGTCAAGGGTAGAAGAATATAACCAAGGGATGTTATCCTTTGACCTCCTGCTGCAGTAACAGTTATTCTCTCATCGTTGCATAAAATCAGATCTAATTTTATTAAAAGTTCATGAGAGTTCTTACTTAGGATAGTGACGGCGGAACCAGAATCCAACAAACCATACAAAAACAAATCCTTATTGATTCCTACCTTCACATAAGGCCTAGGGTCATTACTCGGTTTGACATTGAAAATTGTAGAAATATGTTTTCTAGAAAAGAAGTTTTTTACAAACATGAGCCAATCATTCCAGTTCGAGCTATCTGTATGACTAACCGCATGTTTCCTACAATTTTCAGAAACTAGTTTTTTGGTTTGCAGTTTGGACACTCTGGTGTGCGAACCTCCTTCATGCCACACTTAAAGCAAAAAAATTTACGCTCAGCTGCGCAGTCTTTCATAGAGTGCGTATTAACACGGCAACGATGACAGTAGGGAACTTTGGTGATAGCCGAAGTTTCGACTTCAGGAGCCTGAATTTCAGAGACCTTGTGTGACCCTTGATGGTGAGCACCGTCATACCTACTACGAGCGTAAAAATTACCTTGGCTACTAGTCGTCGACTTACGTTTTGAAGACTGGTAGCCAAATTCTGGAGCCAAGGTATTAGCCGAAACCGAAGGTGGTTCCTTAAAGAATTCTGAACGAACCTTTATGCGTTCATAATTCTTGCAAATTAATTTTAAGTCTTCAAGTGATTTAATATTAGGACTAGCAGCTATAATAGTAGAGTAGCAAGGACGAATATTATGCAGAATGATTTCGAGTTTAACGTCTTCCTCTAAAGGTTTACTTAGCCTAGAGAACATGCCTTGCATTATAGATAGATAAATTGTTATGTTCTCTTCCTCGCCTTGTGTACGCTGACGAATTTCTGAGGCCAAGCGATAATCGTAGTCGGGGACGTCGAAATCATTCCTTAACGCAATTAGTACCTCATTCCAACTACCGATACTGCCCCTGATGTTACGGTACCAGTGAAGTGCATCACAAATGAAAACATCAGTAGCAGAACTTAGCATTTTATTTTCAGTTATATTTTTAGACGTACGGAATTCTTCAACTTTCTGTATAAAAGATCTGACACAAGATTTTCCGTCATATTTTAACTTAATCAGTTCTCCCATTAACCCGCGATCACACGAAACTGCAATATTCATCCCGGATAAATTAGGTTTATCTAAAAAATCCTCTTCAGAAGTAACTGAAGACGTGGGCTGCTTCTGGTCTTTGACCCTTGGCTTATCAAGGCTCAAAAGCATCTCATAATACCCCTCGTAAATTTTCTTTATTTTATCTAATTTCGATAAATCATCAGCCGCCTGCGGTTTTTCAATACGTTGAAGCCTATAATATAAATGATGTAGAAGAGACTTAGTTCTACTAAAAAGAGATTCATCAAAGTTAAGTTTTAAGGCATCCAGATTAGCCCTAACCTTCTCTAGCGTCTCTTGAGAGCCTTTACTATCCTCTGAAAACTGGAAAACCGAATCGATTATGTCATCAGACGAATATAATTGAGTCAATTTAGTGACTTGACGTCTTAAACCCGCTACGTTGTCAGAGGGAAGTTCTCCACGGATAGCAACTTCATACATGAGCTCAGTTTTCTGAAGCTGTAAATATTTTATTGGAATTGCCATATTGTTATTTAAATTAAAAAAAAAAAAAAAAAAAAATAAGATAAAAAACTGGGTAGGTTATGCACAATTTACTAACATAAATCAAGTAAAATCCGCTCTGTTACAATTTATTTAAGAACAAAAACCAATCATAAAATAATAAGACAGGTGAAGTCAGGTGACATACACTAAGTTACTTTTACATAAGCGACTCAAAATTTTATAACTACCGTTCAACACAATAGAAATTACGGTAAACTACACAAAGTTTATGTAATTAAACCTATCATTTAAATGACAGAATTACTTAAAGTTCTAAGAAATTTAAGACAAGTAGGCAAACACTGCTAAAAAACCACCACCACATAGAACCACTAAAAAGACCAAAACCAAGTGCGAAAGACCTTAAACCACGTTTATGGGCGCCATTGTCACGTATATAGGACGTGAACAAGAAAAGAGAAGAAATGAAACTCAGTTTGAAATTATAAAAAATAAAACGGTATATTAAAAAAAAAGGTAAGGTTCGGCCTAGGTCGTTGCGCACTTGTCTAGCCTTCCACACTTCCCTGGCGAAGTCCCGTCCTCCAGGCGTAGCCCGGTCAGCTCGGCCACTCCACACAGGCGATGAAGGAGACAGAATGAGAATCCGGTTAGTCAGTTGAACCGTGACGTAATTCCCAAGTTTGGGAATCACGGTCACTTAATTAATAATTACCACTGTTTTAAGTATATGGACAAAGGCAATCCACTCTTAAGTTGATATTATAGTTTAAATATTCGTAACTAACTTTACGTGCAAAATTGATATTTCGCAATGACGGTAGTACAGTGAGGAAATTAGTCAAGGCGACAGCGTCCGTGCCTCGAGAGGTTCGGCTACGGACTGCCTGTGTTAGCTACGTGCGCGCGCGACGCGCGGCCGCTGGCGGGCGGCGATGAGGAACCGGTTATTTCCGTATCTATAAAATAATGTGGTTGTCCGCATTACTTGTACACTTTGGTTTTTTATTTTTATTTTTAATAGTTACATTTCAATATAATTGAATTGTTATTTTATAGCTTCAAGTAATAGCTTTATTTAGATTGTTTATTTTTTGTAAATAGTTTTATTTAATTGTTTATTTTTAGGTTAAGTTGTTTTTTTTTTAATCAGTATTAATGAACACTATGTTACAATAGTTTATTTACGTATTTGGCACGTAATGGAGCTTTTTTAATGGAAGATATTTTTTCAAATAATTGTGTGTTGACAACGCTGTTTCCAAAACGAATAATGCTGGAAGAGTCAGTATTTTTAAAAGACTTGAAAAAAGGTCTACAGCTATCCGTTGGTTTAACATTACACATTGCTCTGACACATCTTTTTTGCATCCTAAATATAAGCTCACAGTCACTCGACCGCCCCCAAAAAATTACGCCATATCGCAACACAATAGCTACAAGTCAATGGTATGCTACCAGTAACGTATCTTTATTTACCTTTTTTGATAACTGAAAGAGTGCATCAGCAGATTTACTCAGGCGTTTACAAATTTCTTCTATCATGGGTTTCCAAGTAAGCTTACTGTCGACGGTAATACCTAAAATCTTAGCATTATTAACTTCTTCTATTCTATGGTTATTATAAGTAACATCAATATTTGGATGTGGTTGCCGTTGATGAAAGTGAATCACCTTAGTTTAATTCAAATTAACTACGAGATTTTTATTATTCATCCAACGGATGATATTGAAGTCATATGTACTTTCTAAGTTTCTCTTGGACATAGCTGACAACGGTGAAGGAAAACATCGTGAGGAAACCTGGACTTATAGTGTAGTAGTAAGTTTGTGCTCCATTGGTGTAATTGCTGTAAGGCGTTCCAGTGCGAGGGAAAAATAAAAATCATCGCGTTAAATAAAAAAATTGAGAAGGGATTTATTAATATCATTTTGATAAGTGGTCACATTACTACATTTTATAACACTTGTGCTATCATCGGCAAATAGGATCATTTTGTGTCATATTATTTTTGGCAGATCATTAATATATATCAGAAACAATAACGGCCCAACACGCTACCTTGGCGCACGCCATATCTTACGTGTCTTGGTTTTGATCTATATATGATCTGCGTTTTCGTCTTATGATATATTCTAGAAATAGTAAGTTCTTGTTTGCTACGATTATAGTTTTGCATACAAATTCAAATGTCTTTCCACAGTTATCGACCGTGGTACCGCGAGCAGGCGAGACAGTATCGTCCACATACGACCCATCGCTGCCCATAGAGCACTCTTCAATCATAGATACACGCCGCACTCAGTCGCCCAGTAGGCTCGCGCACTCATCTATACCCGAACAAAACCCCGAGATCGAAACCTTGAAGAAAGAAATACACACTAAAAACTCCACGATCACAGAACTAAAGAACCAGTTGAAGAGCTTACAGACAATTGTTGAACAATTGACGAAGGAAAACAGTGTTCTAAAAACGACAAGCAGTGTCGATGATGATCAAAGTATGAACTCACAGATGTCAATAAATGACAGTTCTAGCAATGTTCTAGAATCTTCCAAAGCTCAAGAACGGGGCAAGAGTCTTGAAACAGAACACTTCTCTCGTTCAGATGAAGTCGATGCGAAGCTGTTGAAAGCGGCCCAGCGACCGGTCAGTATGTATGAGACTAGGGAGGGACCAAAGAATAACTGGCAGGTTACTAAACACCAGGTACTAATCGTTATTAATTATACTAATTTAATTAGAGCCTCAACTAACGGTAGTATTAAGGTGACAAGAGTAGTCTCTAGTTTCATTAATATCAGTTTAACTTAGTTAACATTAATTATGTAGACGATAATTAATAATGCATATGTAGAAGCCGTGTTTACCTTCATCAGAGAGGAGGCAAATAAACCCTTGAGTGCCTGAAACGTGGATACACGCGAAACACAATGGCTTTTTAATTGGTTCGGTAATTACAGCATTCAACCGGTTAGTCATGACGACAAAGTGATAAAGTAAATGATTTGAGCAGTGGATACAAAATATTAACAACAGAATATCACAATCTAGTGTTCTGTTACTTAGGATAAACACTTATCGGATTTATAGTAAGGATAATGGCTCATTTACATTAGGTCGTTTTGACCGAGGCGGTTGCAGCCCGTATTCGGTCATCGACTAGTATAAACGGGTTTTCAGTTAGTCGTATTCGACCGCAAACCGTATTCGGTCACCGACTAGTGTAAACAGGTTTTCGGTTAGCCGTATTCGGTGACCGAACACGTCTGACTTTTTGAAACACGGCACTCATTGTTCAATCCAAGAGCGCGGACAGCGCACACGTCAGTATTGTTTTTTTTTTCTTAGTGGTTTTTTGTTCCTTGTCGTAAGACAAAAAGCTTCATCATGTACAGACATATCTGTACATGATGAAGCTTTCAACACGAGTGTACAGAGTTCAGCTGAATGCGGTCACCGAATCCGGTAAACCGACAAATTAAACGAACACAATCGCCGTATTCGGTGACCGACTTAATGTAATCAGCCCAATTCGGTTAACCGAACCGGTTCAATTGAAACCGGTCGCCGTATACGGTGGCCGACCTAATGTAAACATGCCATATGGAAGGAAATATTGGGGCGCTAATGAGAATAATCTTAATACAGACATTTTTGCATGTAATAGACTATTCAATTCAATTATCAATTATTGCATGTACTACAATGATGATTGTAAACGTTTTTATAATCTTGATCAACACGTCTTTGGTATGTTTTAGAAAAAACCATTCTTTCGTCACGATCCACCTATCTTGTTTCCTATTATGTATCAAACAATATGGATGCAATTATCTAACAGTACCAATCCCACTAATGAAAGCTTGTTGATCAGCTGACGACACTGTCGAGCCTGGAGCGCTCGCTATCTCCGCTATGCCTGGGGAGCGACAGCACTGACGTGGCGGAGGGCGGAGCCCTACCGCGCGCCGATCTGGTGCAGAGACGGGCGGAAGCGGTGACCAGAGCCATCTCCGAATTGTGGGCCGCCGCCAGAGACCAGCACCCGAGGCTGCAGCAACGAGGAGACTCAATCAGGCATGCTGTCAGGGCTCTACTGGCGCTATTCCCCCAGGTAAATACAATTTTCTACCACATGACCGTAGACGTTATATTAATGACGTATGCTACTTGTTTAATATTGCTAATGGACATACTTTCCGAGAGCCTGTCGCAGTTTTAACGAGATTTCTTGTGAACCTGCCATTGATCTATTCTGCACCAATGCTAGAAGCACAGTAAGGAAACTGTTAGCAAAGCGATTTAGTTATATATCATTGTTATTATAATGTTATTTTATTAGTTTGTAAGCTCTCCTAAAATGTAAAAGCACCAAAAACATAAACATCAATTGGTAAATGTAATAAAGATGAAATAAATCAACATTAGAGCATAGGTAAAACAAAAACTTCGATTAGTGCTGGTTTTCCCGCTCAAATGCGCTTTAGTCTACAGCTTTGAGACGTTTGTACTACCAAATGATTCTCTTTAACGTATTCGAAGATGGCCCCACTTGGGCGCCAATAATCGCATCCCACCCTATTGGCGCCCAAATGGGTCCAACAATTACCATGTCTACTATTGTAAATACGCAAGTTTGCACGCCATAACGAATCTGGATGAAACTTGGCATAGAGACAGATTATAGTCTGGAATCGTACATAGTACTTGGTATCCCGGTATAAGGATCCCTTAGGATTATAAAACACGATTGACGCGGCCGCGGGCTGAAGCTAGTTGTAAATATTCTTTACAAACATGTTTTCCAACAGACGAGCTCCGACCGCGAGCTGATGCTAGTGCTAGGCGAGCTGCGCACAGCTTGCGAGGAGGTGTCCCTCGCGTGTTCAGCGCCGTCGCCGCTCAACGAGGTGCGCGCGGCCGCTTACGACCTGGCGAAGGCCACCAAACTGTTGGTGACGCACTTCCAGCCCGACTCATAGCGATCGCCTCTCTGCTACTACACCACCGTGTAGGGCAACCCTGCAACACTTCAGTATTGAGTGAAGATAGTGACTCCAAAGTGTTTGTGTTAAGTGCACTAAGTTATAAAGACTTTGTCGATAAAGTGTCAAGAATTATAAGCAAAGTGCAAAAAATTTAGATGATGAATAGTCTTACATTGTCGTCTGTTCGTCAGCTAGTTTACATGTGCATGCGCAATGGATATAGCAATTTGTATTGTTAAAGCTTAACTATTCCATTCGAGGGTAGAACCGAAATACTGCATTTTGAAATGCATTTTTAAGGTATTGAAAATAATAAACCAGCTTGTGGTCAAAAGAGGAATTTAGGTCATGTGATCGACTACCAAAAGTATACAAACAAATAATAAACGTTGTCTAGTTAACATTGAAATTTAAAAGTATTTTTTGTTATTTGATCGGTTGTCTTCCTTTATGTCGGTTGTATTATCGCAGCTCAACGTCAGCGCAGCTAAGATTACACTCTATTTAATTGTATTATTAAATTATGGAGGTTGCGTATCGTAAATAAATTGGTAAATTGTTGATAAACGATTTAATTTGCGTTTTTTAAAACTTACAATATTAAACCCAAACGCGAAAATTACGAAAATATCATGTGTCTATGTAAATGTGATCATAGCGTAAATTAACATTACATTTTCCGAAATGTAATATAGTTGCTAGTATTCATCTCATCGACCGTATGTTCCGTAAAGTTGTTCAATATAAAACCAATGATATTCTAAAACCGATGAAATTGAACAATGAGAAAATAAAAGTCTTCAAACCACTTCTGAAATAAATCAGCTAGGAATATAAAGATTTATCTAACAAAACAAATGGGACGGTATATTATGTAATAAGTAATTATATGATCTCGAGAACTGACAAAATATATTAAATTGTTGTTATTTATAACAATTATAAATAATGAAGAAATCCAACAAACTGCTTGACGCTTTCGATGTACCTAAATGTAATTGCGCGCTTATTAGCTAGAACAAATGTAAAAAATATTAAGTTCAAATATGTACAATAGTTTAAAACTAACGTCAAGGGAAATATGTAATTTTGAACCTTATTAATTTAGCTTAAGGTCGAAAATTATATTAAAAGCCTAGTTATGAGGCTAGGTTGCAAATGAATGGTGTTAGTCAAGTATTTAAATAATTACGGATCGCGTTATACATTAAAAGGAATTTCGAGGTAAAGAAACAGTATAGCGTTTCTGTTGAGTTGTGCGAAAAGTATTAGAAGCAATTATTGTTATAATGTGCTTACTCGACTGTGCGCATATTGTGTTCAAATACTGTGTACTTGCAAATATTTCTGAAGGTATTTAACAAGTAATTGTACAACCAAACAAATGACCAGAATAATCAAAATAAATTAAAACAAAATTTACTTTTCGCGACTGGCATAATTTTCCAATTGGCATCCGAATAAGTCTTATGTATTTTTATGTAGATTTATAGCGTGCGCAGTCGAGTTATATTTGTGTTCTAGAATGTACCACGATGTTGTCATACGTGGTAAGCCCAAGTGCCATGCCCACATGGGTATTAAACATTTTCAATTGTTTCAAACTGGTATGACCAAAGCTTTTCCTTACTCCGTTAGTCTACTGTCACAAATCTGCATTTTCTACTTACACTGTGTCATTCCATTCGATGTGTTCTATCGTATAATGTAATATTTCTAGATATATTCATGATAATTACACTTCTTTATAATTAACTTTATCTTATTACAGTATTTTTGTTCTATTGATGAATGTTTGGTTGCTTTGGATCGGCACATGTGTTACAATCAAGAATATTTTAGTAACAAAAATTAAATATCAATATCGACTTATGATTTTACAAATGTCAACTGATAAATATCATATCATTTAGTGAGATATCACAGGGTTCTCTTTGATATTAAAGGAGATTGCCCATTTTGTAAGAGAACTTGGGCCCCTTATTAAAATTGTTGTGTCTTGATGATTTTGATTGTAGGTATATTGTAAAAAAACAATTTACATTCATAACTAGAAAACATAGGTTCACGAGATACAACTATTTTTCAGTTCTAAAAATTAACCCTTATTACAATGCTATAAGGTGCATACATATGTCAAAGTATAGTAACATGATCTGCTGTCGTCCGTGCATATAAAATAAAGGATACGGATGGAAAAAAACACAAAATATAAATCCGATTTGTAGGATAATACTTAAACCGCACCCACAATACCTCATGAGGGGCCTGTGTGTGGGCAATCTCTTTTGTCAAATGCAACAATATTCTTGTCTTGTTACACATGATGCCCAAAGCAGCGAGTTTTCACACGAAACCTACACAGAGGTGCTTGATACGTAATAGGTTCTCCATCCCAGTGCTCCTTGGTACCCAGTACACACTGAACAAATTGTGCCTAAAAATTTTATATTCATACATTTGTTAGAAGTACCTAGATAAGTTTATCCGTTCGTAGATTTTATATGAGCGTTTCATAATAATCTATATTACGTTGTTAAGGTATTGTATAGTTAACAAGGTGGATTACTATTGTGGTTATTATATTATATATAACAATATTAGCTTTCGTACTATATATAGGTATGTTTAATATACGTATAAGTATTATGTGATCACTTTTTGTGCCAATGTTTATGTAAAAGACGTAGAATAGTAAGAGGTACTCGATGGGATCCTGTTTCTGTATTTTTGTACATATTTACAATATCCCACCAACACGACATAGCTTTACTTTATGATAACTACGAGGGTGTGTGTGAGTGCGTGCGACAATGGCGCGACAGTGCGACACCATGAGTGACCGTGACCAACGTTGTAATTACTAGCTGCCTCGACAATGGCTGCCATGTCTCATTACAAGTTCGTAACGAGTACGACTCAACAACCTTGACGAATTCACTAATCGAATAATTATGGCGTGAAGTTTACTCGCTTTTTGTACTACGTACTCGTACAACACCCGAGCAGCACGCTGGATCACAAAAAAAACATTAAAAATAATAATTAAAATAAATGCAATTATTTATAGAAGTTTGTACTAATCACTGAAGATATCAAACTAGCTACGGAAACATGATCTCAAGCTGATTCGTATGAAATTTATTGAAATTTTTAACGTTTAACATATTAAAATTTATTATATTATTAATTTTTAAATCAGTATTTTGTTTCATTTCTCTAATCGAGTCACAACGTCCAAACGGAAGTAACTAATCGGACAAATAGGTAGTAAAACATTCAAATACAAGCACACATTTACAAGTGCACAGAGGAAAAAATAAATAAGGAACAGACACTACCAAAATGATGACACCATCAGTCTTATTGCGTTATGAATTCGGAAAGAGCAAAGGGCAAAGAATATGAAAAATCGACCAATCACATGCGAGATGAAAGACGCGATGTGGCTTTCCGTCTATGTGATTGTTCGATTTTTCATACTCTTTGTACTTTACTCTTTGTCCTTTGCTCTTTCCGAATTCATTACGCAATAAGGCTGTAGGTATACTCCCCGGCACGTATGTTTGCAAATTGCAAGAGTCGTTAGATGCGCAGAACTCGTTTTTTAGGTCTCTTTGGTAGAGAAGCGGGGCGATGGAATCGTTCCGAGCGCGCGTTTGTTTTGTCAGTTGACACAAGGATCGACTGTCCAATCGCTTCGCGTCCACGTACCGTTTTCTCTGTGAGGTGGCTGGTCTCACCTTAACCCTGGGTAAACTGTGCTTGCATCAAGGGAGTAAAGCTACAAGCTACAACGCACTTTGCGGCATTTCGGTCGGAGTGTATGGAAAAGGTTATACAATAAGCGTATATTTACAAAACAACTTTTTACAAAAAATACAACCGACTTTCAAATAAAAACACTACAAAGTGAAAAATAACTTTAATATCGGAAGTCGGTGTTCTTGTTTTTTCATTCTTTCGTTTTTTGACACCGACCGTTTTTAATTGTTCACTTTTTAACCGACTTCGCAAAAAGAAGGAGGTTATCAATTCGACTGTATTTTTTTTTATATTTTTACCTCAGAAATTTTTATTGGACGATCCGATTTTGATGATCCTTTTTTCATTTGAAAGCGGGTGCTTGTCATGTGGTCCTATTTAATTTTCATCAAGATCTGATGAAGAACTTCGGAGAAAACTTCAGAACTCTTCAATAAATGACGGCAAATCAGGATAGATCCAATCGCATGTCTGTTTATTGTTTACACCATTTCATTACATAACATCACACTGGTACGCTCTTAAGGGTTACGCAGGTGTGAACAGTTCACCCTGGTATACTCTCATTGCACCGGTTTCGTTTAAGTTTCATGTTATTGGGTTAATCTATTCTAGCTTCACTTTGGGCACTAAACGCGTAGGTACCTAGCCTATAGAACTGGTCCATTATGTACCACAACTAAAAAGTGAAAAATAAAAATCTTTTTTACAAAAATTACAACCGACTTTGACTTTGTAAAAAAGATTTTTTTATTTGTGGTATGTACATAAGGGTAAGTTCTATAGTAATGTTCCTATAATGCCAGAATAGATTACCCGAATAACATGAAACTTGAACAAAACCGGTGGAATGATAGTGTACCAGGGTATACTGTACGCATCTGCGTACCCCTTTAAAGCGTACAGGCGTGATGTTATGTTATGAGATGGTGTAAACAATAAATATACATGCGATTGCAGCTATCCCGATAGATTTGCCGTCATTTTATGAAGAGTTCTGTTGTATATATCTGAATTTCTTCATCAGACCTGAACTGAATTTAAATGGGACTACATGAGAAGCTCCAGCTAAATTCAGCTTCAAATAAAAAAGGTACATGAAAATCAGTTAACCTATTAAAAAGTTGTGAGATACCTAACAAAAAAAAATACAGTCAAGAGAATCTCCTTTTTGAAGTCTGTAGTAAATTTACCCGCGTCGCTCAGCACACTGTGTTATTAAATACATTCATTCATAGGTACCAATTTAGTTTTATGGGTACCAAATCGTATCGTTCACGTGGAGTTAACTCCCGATGAGACACCCCATTGCCGGGGGGTAATAGAACGTGCACCTAATTATGAAGCATTCTTTGAACTAGACTGCTATAATCGCCCGCAATCTATTCAAATATAGTTATCTACCTATCCTAGAAAAGCAGACGGAGATACAAAAACATGAATATAATAAAAGCTAAGTAACATTTCAACACAGCCAACGACCCCGCGAAATGTCTTTGCAAATGAAACGACAAAAAATGTAAAATATTCTTTATTCCATTATAAAATTTTCTCACGCTCGTAATAGTGTATTTTTAAATAATTACAAACATAATTACGTTACATTCAACACAGGTAGGTAATATGGCCTCGATTTTATTTTGTACGTTACATTTCAAATGGTTGTGCCTTGTTATAAAACCAGAGTACCTAATTACAGCAAAAAAATTGTATGTAATTGACAAAATTATTCTTTACCAACGCTGATTGCTATACTCATTAAGTCTTTGCTCAGTGAACAATAAGATTGTTGGTGTTTACAAGTATTCACGCTCAAGGCTTTAGTGTAGATAATTACCTCACAAAAAAGATTGGGAGTTTAAAATACTCGTTCTTTAGAACCATCATGCACAGCGTTCAAAGTATCGACACAAACGATTTCATTACACATTATTATTTAATAGAGTACCATGTTTAACCTTGACTTAGTCATAAGAAATACTATTGTATGGTGACCACCGATCGCTTTCCTTCGTCACATTTTAATTAAAATGGTTACAAACTTTCAAATATCTACAGACACTACAGTACGAACTTAAAAGGTAAGTTAAAGTGAGAATTCTTTCTACTGATCTATGTTATGGACGAGCATTGTTGTATAACGACTGAGGTAAATGGGTTAATGAAGCACAGTTAACCTCCTTATTCAAGCTATTTGTCTCTGGCCTGAAAATCGGGAGCCTTTCTAAACCGCCGCGCTTATTAATTCCGTTATTTTAACAGGACTTTGCCATTTCAGAGCGAATATAAAAATTAAACATGTTTACATAAATAGAATGTGGGCGATAAAGGACAGACTAAGTCCCTTAGTTGCAGCTTTCGAGGTAATACTGCCATGGCCATTTTTCTCAACAATAAGATCTCTCAACCTACATTGATATCCCACCGTCTATTTGTATTCTGTCAGAGAATGCATTAATTAGCATTCTCCTTCATTAATTAACGTTAGCCTTTAAACTAACTTTAATAGTCTCACAAAAATGAAATACAACAAAATGTTCCAAAACAAAAATTAGAATAGGTACCTAGTAAGAGTGGTGTTTTAATAATGGCCCAAAAGGCAAACTTAATACGAGTGAATATAATTATTTACGTGGTGCTAACGAGTATTTTGGCCCTTCTTCCGACTCGCATTGACCCCGTTTGTTTTACAGAATAAACGCATATCCAACGTATGACTCTATGCACTGTCGAGAATGTTTCTAATGTTGTCTCTACAAACACTCAAACCGTTAAATGCGTGAAGATTTATTGAACATTGAACTAAAATTATCGGCAGCGTGAAGCTGCCATCACTATCTGGGTGGTTGATACGGTTTTATTTAAAAACAATTTTTTTTTTTTGTATGATACCTTTAGGAACCGCTAACTCAAAGAGCTAGATAAATAAGCATGAAAAGTGACTATATTAGCTCTACATTTTCATGTAACTATAATCTGTCTGGTTTTAGGGACCATCGCCCTTCGGAATCTCCCTAACAAATCAACCGTGTGGAGTGCAAATTACTACACTTAACGACGCAGGCCCTGTCTGCCCCCTGTGCCCTGCGGTGCTTCGATTGTAGAGGGTGGTCCAAGCCACGCGTGCCGTCAATTTATTGAACCTATTACATCTGCAATACCGCTACATACCCTAGGTAAGTAAAGTCGGTGCTTGATTTGCCTAGGACGCGAGGATCGAGGGGACGCCAAATTTGCCTTTGCAAGCATCAACTATTTACAAAATAAAATTTAGTTTACAAATGCGCTCGCAAAGAGAGCAGTGGTGGCCCCGTGGTAACGGCCGTGACTTACCTACAAGTTGTAGGACGTGGGTTCGAACCCAGGCAGGCGCTGTACTTAGTGTAAATTATTTCACTACTACTGCTCTCTAAACGGTGAAGTAAAACATCGTGAGGAAACCGGCATGTCTTAGAACCGAAAAATTCGAAGACATGTGACATCCAGCAACCCGCACTGGTCCCGCGTGGTGGATTTACGACCCGTTCCTTCTCACAGAGAGGCCTGCAGCCTTATTGCGTAAGTGAATACGGCAACGCAAAGGGTTTGAGCGCTATCAATCGACCAATAACACAAACGGAAACCCACATCGCGTCATTCATCCCGCATGTGATTGGTCGATTGATGGCAGACCCTTTGCCTTGCCGAATTCACTTACGCAATTAGGCTGCTGGACGCACAACGGACCAAATCGATATGAATAATATACGAAAGGTTTTTAAATTTTTAAGCTAGTTTCTTGCGGTTTTGTATTTTAATTTCATTGTTTGCATTGACTCTCTTGAAGCTTTTCTGCATAAGTCGACAATGAAATTAATCTGATGTGAAAATTCGAGCTCGCTTCGCTTGCTCTTTCAATGAACTATTTTAATTTATTTATTACCATACCAAAGTGATTTTCTTTTTAACTGGTTTTGGGTTGACATAACTCCATGAGCCAAATCGCCAAATCTTTGTAATCCTCTAAGGCGAGTGGAATGAGCGAGAATGTAAGATTTTTGCCTACCTTCTCTTTCCGGACAGCCTCCTCTCACGACTCTAACGTGATTAGTAAGACTGTCTTAATTTCTTATTTATTACTCTATCGGGATCGGAAAATGTTAAATATAAAATAAATAAATGCATACCATTCGTGGGCTAAACAGGAACCAGGCACATGCACTTGCACTTATTGAAAGTTACCCTGAGGCAGTCAGAACTATAAATCAGACTCTGACTATAGGTAACTTGTATTCACCGTTTTCTGCGAGCGTGTTTGTAAAAATGAGAATTTCAGTTTTAAATTCATACTAATTTGCCTTTTAAGGAAATTGGCGCGTACCTAATTAGTTGAGCAAAGTAGTCGAACTCATTTAAAACTACAATATAGTTTAAACTTTGCATAACAGTAGGTAAGCACGTGAAAACGCCCTTTATTCCGGCTACAGTTTGCCGCGCTTATGTTAATGGTTTCTTTGAAGTGTTTGTGAAATAAAAACTTAGCTCGCGTGTGAAGAAACGTTTTACATATGAAACGCGACACGGCGACGTCAGTAGCAGCCATTGTTTTATTGTAAAATGTCTGCTCAACTTTTTGGAACCCATTTTGTTTTTTTTTTTTATTTTAACGGATGAAATGCTATGTACAATTTATGTAAATAATGAGGTTTGCAAATCGATTATAGGGTCACAAACAAGGTTTTACGCAGTTTCGAAGACAACTTGCGTTATATTATGTGGAAAGACACAGAATGGCATTACCTAAATCTACGTTAATTAGTGTTTCTCTATAAATCTATTGGCACCGTTCCCATATTCCCATTATTTGGTTGTAATCTATAAAACATAAATTATTCACATCCGTAAAGAAATTAAAAGTAGATACTTCTTCGGTAAATCATTTGGTAAGGCTAGGTTAAAGTTAGTGAGATTTTCACGAGCATTTCCAGATGCAGATTGCTTGGTTTCCTCCGAAGTACATGTAGCACATGTTGGTGCACTCATAGGTGACCTCGAACCCATAGCTCTCGCCGACGACGACGTGGAAGGCCGGCCCGAACTTCTTGTCCATGGACTCCTTCACCATCCTTGCGGCCAACTCGTTGTTGTTTGAGAACTTTTCGCACGCGGTGACGGACAACTCGACGGCTTCGACGCGCATCTCCTCTGACATGTCTGAATGCTGTAGACAAAGGCCGTCTGTTAGACATTTGGGTTCGTTACATTTTCGTTTCAACTGCTTGAGTGATCAAGACAAACTATCCGCATCAAATGATAATCCTGAATCGGGCATCAAACCCGTAGGCTTCACTAAAAGCAGGGCGGTGTGGTGGGCGCTCTGCTATTTCCGATGTTTTTTATCTACAATATGTAACATCGCCCATATTGATATCGCGCCTGTCAGCTCCATAACATCAACAATTTTTTTAAAGATTATTTTATTTGCTTATTCTATCTAGAAAACTCAAATGTTTTAATAATGACCAAAAATTTAACTCGTCATCAGTCTCTAAACGCTATTCCATTACTAAAGAAGCTGTCTACACTTTACATAACCGTTTGTCCAAACACGCGTAGTACGGAGATAGTACGGGACCGGTCCACCTGCCAAAACAAACAAATGAAACATCGCGATCGAACACTCAAGTGCTGTCGGCGAACAAACAAATGTGTTTACTTACCGCCAGTTGGTAATTTATAGCGATATTTGGATGAGAGAAATTTCTTACCGAACGTTGACTTGCAAAATAACGTTTGTTTGGGCACGGATGAGAGGAAACGATAAAGACAAATGGACAAAAGTCAAGACATATTGGAGGAGTTTCTACAGACTTAAAGAATTGAAGGTGTTAGGTAGGTATCTACTGCGGTGGAATAGACTGCATGCTAAACTGGAGAGTCGAAACTTATGCAGTGGGGCATTTAGGTACCCTTGGGCCAAGAAGGCCATATAAATCTCGGTGCTAAAAATTATTGAGCTCGCTTTTTAACCGATTTCCCAAAAAGAAGGAGGTTCTATGTTCGACATATTTTTTTTTAAAGAGTATATTCCGAAATTGGTTTTAATTTGGTGAAGATCTGATGAAGAACTTCGAAGATATACAACAGAACTCTTCAATAAATAACGGCAAATCTCTCGGGATTGCTGCAATCGCATGTCTGTTTATTTTTAATACCATTTCATAACATAACATCACGCCACTGAACTTATGCAACAACTCGGGCGGGAGCTTGCAAAAAACCCTGTCAGCGATAAACTTCAATTGGCTAAAGGAGTTGTACTTCTTCTTCGTTTGGAGGTGATGGTTTTGGTTAAAACTTCTATACCCAGTTTGGGCCAAGTGAGTGGCTGGAGTTGATCAAGCGGGACGAAAAAGTACCTGTTTGGGCATTTTCTATGTTTTTATTCATGTATCAATGAGATCATTGGACGGGTATATGTAACTCTATCGCCAAGGGTTCCGGTCGAGTGATGCGTAGCAACGAGCCAAGTCGTACCACTCTCGGGCCTTGACTCCGTCGAAATTTAATATCCTCATAGTTTGATCGATATACTACAACGAGTATGTGGGCAGCAAGGATCTACTTAAGTAATTTAATGGAATTGATATTCAATATAGAAGTCATAACCTCTAAGGGTGCATTTTACTGTTGCGTAAAGACAGAGTCAAAATTGTAGTTTACCTACGTGTAGATACGAGGGGAGCACCAAAAGTTTACGGAGTTTTTTTGGATATTTGGTATCCCTATGTATGCGAAGGGGTACGATCGTGGTTCGGCCTGTTATAAGAGATAAATATAGTTATAGTTCTCGCCAAACTTCTTGGCCGCCCTGAAGTTGGCTACAATGGCTGCGCAGTAGTAAATCTCATACATCAGCACCGTTTCGTGCCTTGCGCATTGGAAAGCCAACTTCAGCGAGGCCCAAAAGTTTGGCGAGCACTATCGGCATAGTGCTCGCCAAACTTTTGGGTCTCGCTTTGGGCCGCACAAATGTTGGTAACGTAGTACTTACATCCCGATCAGCGTTATGTGAGGTGGGAATGAAGCTTATCTGTTTCCGTTTATCTGAGTGTTGTAAGAGGAAACTTGCATTGATATGCAGAAAGCCTGGGATTCTGGGAAGCAGGTCAGAATTGTACCTACTTACCTATAACCATTGAATGCAATAAAATAGGACAATAATTCTGGTCACAACATATATGACCTGATTTTATTTTATTAAGTACTTAAAGGTCTTTTATTAAGCTGTTACCGAAAAACAAAAACTTCTCAGAGATACTCCTGAAAAGTGCATTATTAAGGAGATGATCATAGGCCACGAGCGCGATTGAATACCAAATGAAACAATCATTCAAGCTCTGCTGTTCTAGAAAATACCTCAGGTTGAAGCTTACTAGATATACTACGAGAGACAGTACCTACCTATAGCGGTACCATGGCGAAATTATTTTATAGTAAAAAGTTATTTTTTGTCTATTTACCAAGATCTTGAAGGAGAGGTAATCGAACCCGCACAACTTAGGGAATTAAAGGTCACTCATTTATTGAACCATTAGGGTTTAACTAATTAATTACCGATAGTAATTGTATTTTTAGGTAACTATCTTTTTATTTGTACCTATTTATGTATGAAGTCGGCAAAAACTATAGCAACGAACAATAACATTGAAGAAGAAAGACTGATGTCTAAAGAATACATAAATTTTACCCGTATGAGAGGATAGGTGTGTATCACTTTCTCTGGCGCCAATGCCGTAGCCGCAGTTTCCTCTGCCATTGTCCATAAAATTTGCAAATATCCTGATAACTTAACACAAACACTACACAACACAAAATCGTCGAAATACGCGAAAAATACGGCACGTCTCTCCGTGGACCGTTCAATGCAACGTCTCCCCACTGTTTACCCGTTGCCTTGGTTACCGTCGGAGGCGGGAAGATTCTGATTGATTTTTCTCAGCGTAGTGCACTGTGGCACGGTTTTGCGTGGCCAGCCAGCCAGTCTCGCTGGTCACTAAACTACTAATGGTAGTAAATAATAAGCATGTCCTCCAAGGTTGCGCGTGGGAGCCAGCGGCTATATTTTAACATGGTTGGCACTTATCTTCAACCTTTGATTATAATGACATCATTATCCTGATAGGTACATTGATCAACCTACGGACGGTACCAAAAACAGTAATACACTGATTTTTTTAATATAATTTTTCGAAGCACGGTGAATACATTGTTTTGATGATTTCTGTAATATGTGATGGGACGTATATGGCACGTCCTAGGTATTTATTTTACCCAGAACGACACTCATATGTGGAAGGATTAATTATTACTCATACACCATTACCTTTCTGAACTGTTTTGTTAGGTTTGAAAAGAAAATTGACATATTTATTTTAACTTCATGTACAATAGTGGTACATAGGTGGACTTAACGCCACAAGACCAACATATCCATTATATGCTAAGCCAACTTAAGTACCTACCTACTATTAAGTAGGAAGGTACATATGGTATGGGAGTAAGAGTTTACTTTTAATCATGATTTACTTTGTTTATAATTTAATATATTTTTATTTATATTTTATAATTTTTTTACGTCTTATATAATTTCTAAAGTTTTTATTCGAACAAAAAGGATGCGGTCGCAGGACCACCGTCAGGCAAGAAGTTCCTCACGCCTTTCCTTCAACTTGTTGAACGTGCCATCAATAAATGCTATAATTGGCTATGAACGTCTCATTAACATTCAACAGCATCCGATAAATCGCGGTAACCTACCAGCAATAAAATACATGGTAGAAAATTGATTTATATGTAGCAACATAGCTCAAGTCAGCTGTCAATGTCAACAAACAATTAATCAAAGAAAGTCAAAATCAGCTGTGTGTTTGGTGTTTCGCGAAAGTAAAAAAATTGAAACCAACTCAAATTCAAGTGTTTTAATCCATTTCATTCCAATTAGAAGAAAACAGACATAAATTATGGCTTCTCGCTTCAGTGGCGCCTTACAGTTGACCGACCTCGACGATTTTATAACACCTTCACAAGTAAGTAACATAACATAACCTATTTCATAAACAAATAAGTTGTTTTGTATTACTTCATATACAGCTTCAGCCCTTTTTTTACTAAGCGAGCAAACTTGAACATTGTAAAGCAATAGAAGAAGTCGTTTTTATTTATTCTGAAATTACAGTACAAAAATAACAAACAAGTTTCCAAAATTGGCCCTTGCATTGTTCTCACTATGATCCTTATTATTTCAAAACATTTACTATCAACAGGAATGTATAAAACCTGTGAAAATCGAGAAAACAAAGACGAAAACTGGTGCAAAGATAAAGATAGGTGAAGATGGGTATTTTGATGTGTCAAGTGGCAGAGAGCAGAAACTACAGAAGGTCGAGATTACCCTGGCAGATTGCTTGGCTTGTAGTGGATGCATCACGTCTGCTGAGAGTGTGCTGGTCACCAAGCAGAGTCAGGAAGAGCTGCTGAGGTAAGCCTATAGACTTACATGATGTAAGTTACATTATTCATGAAAATTTATTTCAAGCATTTGAGCAAATATTCAATGACACAGCAATAATGTTTTTGTCATGTTGTTTTATCTTTTTTTTTAAGAACATCACTGTGTAATAGTTTGGTGTTTATTTATACTTTTTTGTTTTTTTTTTCAGAGTATTCTCTGAGAGGAAATACACAGATAACAAGGGTGTAAGTAGAGATGTAAGCCTGATAGTGATATCTCTGTCACCACAGCCAACACTCTCACTTGCAGCCCGGTATAAGCTGACAGCTGAGGAGGCCACTCACAAGTTAGCAGGTGCCTTTATATTTTATGTCTAACAAAATCTTATTAGAATTTATTTCTACTTATTTTAGAATATACTGCCTTGTAACATTATGACTCGGCAAAATTAAATAAAACTCAGCATTTTATTTGCTATTAATAAGATGATAAATTGTCAAACTATGCAGCAGTTTACAAATTTTATAGCCTTGCATAAATTGTAATCTCTTATCACATTCAATAATACACCTTAAAACTATCAATATAAAGTTCAAAGTTGTGCAAACTGACTACAAAGTGTTAAAACTGATGAGAATATTCAATAATATCATAAAATCCTCTGCTTTTGCTATGCGCTGTGCTGCTATATACGTCAGTCAGTATGGACACGTAGTACCAAAACTAAAAAAGAAAATTTGTTTCAAATAAATATTACTAGATGGCGCGATATGCACTGATTTGTTTTTGAATTGTTTGTAAAATTAACATTTTCTAGAATTGACCATAAAAATTGTATGTTCTTGTTTAATCAATTCTCATAAGCACAAAATTATGGAATTTCAAAGATTATTTGAACGGATAATTGAAAATGGATGCCAATAGATGGTGCAGTTTTAAATTTCTGAGACATGCCACTCGATAATTTTAAGTTGTATTCTTCTAACATATTTTGTACAATGAAACTGTAAAAAACGTGTAAAAATACTGTATAACAAATCGTCACTGTATTTAAAGAAAAATAGTCACAAATTGAGTAAATCCTTTTATTTGCAAGTCGCTGCTAACAACATCTATAGCCGCGGAACGGAACCGAACGCGATTGATGTACTTATAAAAATAATTAGTATAATCAGACGAAAAACGCCAGTCACGTCGGCACGGTACGTATTATATTATCTGTGGAATGGATAAAATCCCGCTGGTTGCGGGGCGCACGGGACCGGTCAATGTGGCGACGCTTCGTGGAGGCCTATGTCCAGCAGCGGACGTCTTTCGGCTCATATGATAATAATGATGATGGATAAAATTCAAAATACTGTATTGTTCATACAAGACCACTTGTCAGTACTAACAGGAGTACACAACATTTATGTAATGCACAAATTGTGCCTTATTAACCTTTCCTCATCATAACTTGTTCAGGGTACTTCAAGAGCTTGGGAGCAGATTTGGTGCTGGACATGACGATAGCTGAAGACTTCTCTCTTCTGGAGGCGCAGCAGGAGTTCCTGCAGAGATATCAGAACCAGCAGACAGACCCCAGCTCCAAGAACATGCCTATGCTAGCAAGCTCTTGTCCAGGTAAAACGCGAATTTTATCTCTTATGTTCTTAGCAATAAGATTGAAAAATGATCGACTGCATGCACATGAATCTAATATTTAGTGTTTGTCTCTTCATATTTTCGTTATTTCATAATCTTCCTACCGGTATGTTACTTGGGGTCGGCGCAACACATTTTCTTCTTCCATACCGTCCTGTCCCCCGTCACGCTTTTGCTAATACTTTTAAATGAAAGAATTCTTGTATATATATAATCTGAATCTCAGAAACGGATCCAACGATTTTCATGAAATTTAGTATGTAGGGGTTTCGGGGGCGATAAATCGATCGACCTGGGTTTCATTTTTATAAAACTTCGTTTTCTCTATTTTCACCGGAACAGAGCGTGGACACCCAGGTACTTATAGTTATTTGTGCAATACAAAGTATACTCTGTCTCAATAGGAATAAAGTTTATTTTTAATAGCAGTCTAAAGCGAATATTTGGAACAAATATCTGTTCAAACAAATTATCAAATCAATAGTGTTCACACAAAAATCACGAAGCAGTTTTACTTGCCAATTTAGCAGAAAGAAAAGAAAGAAATTACCTTTATTTGGCACAAACCAGTGGCACATAACAAAGAAAAAAAACATGAGTGAAAGTGGTCCTCATGGCTGCGCCAAATAGGTCCAGTTCAGCAAAATTCCATGCAACTAGTACATAGTTGGTTTTCAACTGCAACTGTTATTTGTTAGTGCTACATGTACCAGATGCCATAGTTCCATAGAGACGTCAATACTTTCCCTTTTAAACTCTCTAACTAACTATAGTTGCCGACACGTAAGTTGACAAGAGTCGTTAGATGCGCACAAGTCGTTTTTAAGGTCTCTTTGGATACCAAGCGGGACACGGGGTACGTTTAGCATCGTTCCGAACGCGCGATTGGTTAGTCAGTTGACACAAGGATCGACTGACCAATCGCGTCGCGTCCACATTCCGTTCGGTATTTATGGTAATTGGTCAGTTCGCGCACAGTGCGCCAAACTACCCCACTACGTCAAAACCTTGCCAAGTTACATGCCTTATATATGTATATGCCATATCTCTTTAATCTAACAGGTTGGGTATGCTACGCCGAGAAGACTCACGGCAACTTCATCTTACCATACATATCGAGTTCCAAGTCCCCACAGCAAGTGATGGGTTCCCTAGTGAAGCAGTACCTGTCTAAATGCCGCGAGTTGACCCCAGGGGAGATCTACCACGTCACCTTCATGCCGTGCTACGATAAGAAGCTGGAGGCTTCCCGGGAGGACTTCTATAGTGAGATGCTGAGTTGTCATGATGTGGATTGTGTTATTACTGCAAGTATGTATGATTATACTTAGATATAGTTCATTAATTGCCATCGCAACTTATTCAACTATTTGCTTGGAAGTTTCTTACTTTAGAGGCAATTTTTTTAGATAGTCTATACTAATGAGATCCCACTGCAAAATTCTGCATGTGTTTTGTTTTTGATGGAACTTGATTTTTATGAAAAATTCTTGATAGTAGAAATAGATTACTGCAGGGTTGCCTTGCCTGGCCGTATTTGGACGCAAACAGTTTTTGTGTTTTTTGTTTGTTATTATTTTTCACTAGGAATTTCTCCTGTATCATGGAACATTATCTAGCTCTCAGTTAGCAGCTATTTATGTGTTACCAGGTTTAGCAGGTTAACTAGCAACCCGCAGGTAGCGGCTAACTGAGAGCTGTAGCTTATTCTTTTTCCTATTTTCTACACCACTTTCTTTCAAATTTCTTATATATTTGGGGCTATCAAACTAAAAATTCAATTTATTTGATTAAAGTGAATGCTGCTAACTAGATTTTTCCAGGCAAAATGCAGTAATCTATTCTACTATCAAGTAATATTCTTGATAATTAATTTTAATCAAAAACCTTGATTCCTGCAGATTTCTGCAGTCGAATCTTAAGCTATCAAATAATATTTGATAGCTTAAGATTCGACTGTACTTCGAAACTATATTATATTTTTTCTAAAGAATAAATAACTGTCTGACAGATTTTCCTTTGACAGGCCCGCAAAATTCATTTTTAGATAAAATCTATTGAAAAATCAGCCTTACTATATTATTTTAATGACCAAACGTTTTAATGAAAAAATTGTTTGCAAACGAATTAGAACTTTATCGTGTAGGAAATAGAGTTTTCATTTCCAAAACCATATCTGCCTTTCTAATCCTATTTTTTCTCAAACCCCTCTAGTCGAGCTAGAACAAGTGCTAGAACTGAGCAACAAGTCTCTAAATGATATCACGGGTGCTGAGCTGGACTGGCCGTGGGAAGCCCTAGGCGAAGCCCCGCCGGTGTTGCGCAGGCATATCGGGACGGGCTCGGGAGGATACGCAGACCATGTGTTCTTGTACGCCGCAGAGCATCTGTTTGGGGAGTGTAATGCGCAGCTTGTCTATAGGAATTTAAGGTAAGTAGTCGAGTTTAAAAGTAAGCCCGTAAGTAAGTATAATATTGCCCGAAGATCGAGTTTAATAGCGGCCAGCATAAATGTTTATTAGTTGTGTATGTTGTAAGTTCCTCCATTTTATGTCATGTGGAGCTACCCTCGTATGTATGTATGGGCAGTTTGAGAGCCCTATGTCCCCAGCGAACCGCTGTTGATTGGTGTGATGATGGCCAAGGTCATGTTTTACAGATTTCAATTATGTAGATAGATACATACATATTTGGAGAACAGTTTTGCCTCACTTCTCATTCTGAAAAGCTAATTGTGTACCCTTGCATTGCCATTTCTCTGCATTAGTAAAAAGTAAAAAAATACTAGTTATATTTTCCTGATCAGTTTATCGTTACTGCAAATATAAGAGTGCTTCTGAGAAAAACCTTATAACAAGAAACAAGTAGATACCTTAAAATGTAACAACCTGTCAAATGCGTCACGAACACTAAATTAGTTAATCCTAAAATCAACACCTTTCTTTAATGTATCAGGAAACAATGTGCATCGAGTGTTGCAACAGTATCGTACGACATCCAGTGTCACAGTGTGCCCCACAGGCCACTACCCACAAGTGGGCCATTGTGTGATGTGCCACTGACTAACGTATTAGTCAATGGCCAGTCTCGCATTGTTTGCAACTAGTGCATAACTTTGTTTCACGACCTAAAAATAGAAGACCTTTGGTCCTGACCTATCGCTGTCCTATCCGAACAAACAGAATTACGTAACACAGCGTATTTGCCGCCCTTTTTTACCAACTTAAAAAAAGGAGGTATTCAATTCGAAACATATGTATGTAATATTCTTGGAATTGCACAATATTCCCAAAAGTTACTCTGTATGGGCTTCTAAACACGTGTGGCTAATTGTAGTGTACGTGTATGTATGTTTGTTTGTATCTTTGTTTGTCCACGCATTTCTGCGAAGGCATTTATCGGATTGTGATCATTCTTTTTTCTAAGTGTCTTTTTTTTCTGTAAGATTAAGTATCTCTCAACCTAGGGAACAGTGCAAGTTTCATCAAAATCGGTTCAGCAGTTTTCAAGATGTGGAACATACAACCGAACTCCTTGGCGACAAACAGCACGAATGTGTAAATTAAGTTATTATGGGTATTTTGTCAATCCTATAATTATCTACCTTACTTATTATAGATTAAGCTCAGTTTTTACTGACTTAAACAAAAAAGATAGAATTAAAAACTTTTTCACAAAAAATAAACCGACTTCTAAAGCAAAATACTAAAGGGTGCAAAAATAACTTCCGTTTCGGAAGTCGGTGTTGAAAAACAAAGTTTCCAAAGGCACCGACTTCCGAAACGAAAGTTATTTTTGCACCTTTAGTGTTTTGCTTTAGAAGTCAGTTAATTTTTTGTAAAAAAGTTTCGGCATAGCTCCTTCTGCCACAGCTTATAAACCTAGGTTCGAGTTTCAGTTCTGAGTTGGGGCGACCAATGAGAGAGAACAAGCCCCCAACCGCGTGAGACTTATATCGTTCATGACAAAAATGTCGGTGCATATCTGTCTAACCCTTCGGCGATAACAAGCATGAAGTTTTATCAACGTTTTGTCCCCAGAAACCCCGACTTCCGCGAAGTGACGCTCGAGAAGGATGGCAAAGAGGTGCTGCGGTTCGCGGTGGCCAACGGCTTCCGCAACATTCAGAACTTAGTACAGAAGCTTAAGCGCGGCAAGTCACCCTACCACTACGTCGAGGTGATGGCCTGCCCTTCAGGTACGTTTATTTATTTATTTGGGTCAAGAAACGGTTATACATTACAGCAATTAAAAAAAGTTTGCCATTTGAGGTCACTTTTTTATTGAGTCCTTAACACGATTCTTTTAAAACATCCATACGAAATACGATATACTCATGATTAGTCAAATATGTACCTAAACATTGTTTGTCTCTTTGAGAGATTTTATTGATGACTGGATGTTGATCCAATTGATAGGCGCGAGCGAGTAAATGATTAAATAAAACAAATTATTTTAAAAACAAAACCTGACTGCTAAAAATAATTAACTGAAAAGAGAATAATAAATAATATGATTGCTGCCTTTTTTTTAATAATTTGTTTTATTTCAGACTTTTTATTAATGAACGAGTTCTTCAAATAAGTTATGTGGTAAAAGATTATTTATTTTGCTATCAGAGTTACGCTTATCTTGAATTTGTGCCAAAATACTACCTTACAAAATAGAATGATAATAAATAAATAATTACATTAATTAATTAATAATTCTTCTCCTATCGTTCAGTCCATCCAAAGGTTGTCTGTAAGAGATTGCCCTGTGCGATAAGACCGCCGATTGTACACTTTGTTTGAAAATTTTTGTTCTGTATGTATTTTTTTATGGTGTACAATAAAGAATATAATAAATAAATAATGATATATATATATATTTGGAATGGTCTATTTACCTAGTAGCTTTCATTTGATACCCATACTGTTATGACAACGAAGAAAAACATTGCATCAACCCCTTTTTTATTAGCATGGCACCAAATTTAAAAAATATATAGCCAACTAGCGACCCGCCCCGACTTCGCACGGGTGCAATGCTGATAATAAATATACTACAGAATGTCTTTATATACAACGTTCATAGCTTTTTTGTCATCAGACAATACAAACATGTTTCTTGAAAGAGCGACATATAATTGGCCTCAACGCTCAAATCTAAGCCTGCAACTGTGCCTGCAACGTTGAAAGTTTGAGCCTGTAATTTATTAATGGTCATTGCAAAAGATATCTTTACCGGAAATTCCTAAGAGATAGACACATACCATCGCGGAATTTTTTGTAGACCTTTTTAAGGTTTACAATACTGTAGTACATTATTTTGATCTATCTCGTAGGGTTCAGCCAGCGTTTGCAAAGTAAGCGCAACAAAATGTGTTTATTTACGACATCACATTAGAAACCTCTAAAATTATCAGTGTTTCTCTACTATATTATGCATGTATTATACATACTAACCTCCCTCTTGAATCTCTCTATCTATTAAAAAAAAACGCATCAAAATCCGTTGCGTAGTTTTAAAGATCTAAGCATACATAGGGACAGACAGACAGCGGGAACTTTGTTTCATACTATGTATTGATGTCTAGGGGATCACAATAGATCCCAATGGGTCGAAGTGTCCGAATCATTTCTCGGCCCCTCCACAAGATAAGATGTATTGATGTCACTCCCACTGTTGAGGCGAATCCAACGACACCTCGTCCTCATAAATGTCATAATCCGTCAAGCTGTTAAGGCTGTAGAGCGTGCCATAGAAATGGACATAACATACATACATACGGTCGAAAAACATTACTTATTGTTTTTTTTATGGTAAACTTCGTACGTCTTCGTCATCATCATATCAGCCGAAAGACGTCCACTGCTGGACAAAGGCCTCCGCCAAGCGTCTTGGTGCACATAAATTATTTTTCTTTCTAACCTATATGTTCACTTTCTAGGATGCCTAAACGGCGGTGCACAAGTCCGGCCAGTTACTGGCGAGAGTGGTCGCGAGCTGGTCGCACAGCTAGAGACCATGTACTCCGAGCTCCCCCTAGCTGTTCCCTCAGATAGCAAGCTGGTTCGCAAGCTGTATGCCGAGTGGCTGGACGGGAAGGACTCCGATAAAGCACGGGCTATGCTGCACACCACTTACCATGCTGTCGAGAAGTCAGATATAGCTCTTAATATTAAGTGGTGATCGGTTGTGATACAGTATAGATAGAGCAATGTAGAAGCGCGTGTCATGTGACTCTTATGTCATTGTCATAAGGTATAAATTGGAATGGGTGACACGTGTTCGTGGAACACCGACGTTTAATATGACACAAGGAGCTTAAGAATAATTTTCACTTTGTAGAATCAAATTCAAATCTTTCTCACTTATTGGTGTTATTTCTACTTAATCAATTAACTACTTTATTTAAGTATAAATTAAGTTGATATTAGAATGATTATCATAAAATACTTTATGATTTCATTGAAGATTTAGCGCAAACTGAACTTTATGTGTAGGAATTAAAGTTAACAATCCAAAAGTTAACTACTTACAGAATTTGAACAAAGGTTTAGAGCCACGTATTTGACAGACACAGACAGTCTCTTCCTAAAGCCCGATGTTTCAAATTAACTCTCGGATCCAAGATTTAAGTTACTGTAAGTTAAGGGAGTGCCTTTTATCACGTTCTGGGTGTTGGTTGGTAGCTAACTTATGGGAAGGCTACTCTATTTGGTCATATAACCTACCATTTAATTTCCGGTGACCCAGCGTCCGGAACCTTTAAGGCACTTACGCTACTATTGTGTAAGTACTTTAGCAAAATATTTATACTGAACTTCCGGAGTCTTGTAATCATACGATTCATGAGAGTGTAGTATTATTTCATGAATCGATTCATTTCGAAATCTGTTTCTCACGTGTTAAGTACTTTCCCATTTATAGATATCGGCTGAAATTTCAGTATAAATATTTAAAGAAGAAATTTTATAAGAGTTGTTGATTATCCTACTTATATATTATTATTTGTTTTGTTTCGTCTCTAGTTGTAAGCTATGTTGTGATATTGTATATTTGCGTAGAATGACATATTGTTGTAAATATCACGCTCTAATTGTAAGAACAATACACTTGTTTGAAAACGCCGTGTTTTTGTGTCCACTCCTATTTGCATATATGTATGTATGTACAACTTATTCACTATAAATATTTAAAGGTGTCTTTAAGTCAAGCGACTGTGGCCTTCCATGTTTCTGTTAAATGCTGTTTTTTTGTTGGGTTTCTCCCATTCATGTTGCAGATTTTCAACACCGACCCTTTATAATTTACTTCATGCCAATGGTTTGAATTAAGTAAATCTGTAGAGAATAAAATCATTTTTGGATAAAACGCTTCAATTCTAAGCTAATTATTCTAAAAAAATATAGAGAATTTAATAGAGATATTTATTTTATTTCAAGGCATTTTATATGACACACACAATAACAATCGCTTCACTAGCAGAATAACTAACGTATGTATATGAACTTATTATACAAAATGTGTCAAAGCTTAACTGCAGATGTAGTCTAACGAAAGAGCCAACAGAAACACATATTCGCCTACAAGGTGTTGTAACAGAATTCTTCACGAAAATCAATTAGCTGCAGAAACAACGTTATTTGTAATTTAAGGTAATCGTCCAGCAATTCCTAGCGCTCACTTTTATTCAATAATTTCAGCACACATGCAATTTTGACACGCCTCATAACTTGATTACTAAATATTTAGTTAGCTTACCTGACCGTGCCTAACTCATCCTAGTTGCGAAGTTCTGATGATCACTATCAAGCCGTGACGTCACGCTGCGTTCTCGTGCCGCGTCCGTGTCGTGTCGTGTGAGTGGGCTTCAGGTTAATGAATAACGATCACAGCTATCGATCGTATTCCGCGCAGTGACGAGCGCGGGCGCGGCGACGACCAACCTTGTGTTGTACAAATAATGTCTGGTGTTTACAAAACAAGCGGTGGACTGCGCGACTGAACGACCCCCGCGGCACTCGCGCGCGATGGAAGGCTCGAGCGTCACCGCCACCAGGATATACTGTGTTCTGTTCTGCACCATCATCAAGGCGGTGATCAGCACGGGGCTGGGCAAGTGCCCCGTCTACCCGCCGCTGCCCAACTACGACATACAGCGGGTGAGTACCAGGTATCAGGCCATCACGTGTCACATTACACTGCACTTTTGTATCGTAACGGTTACACTTGTGAGTGTAGGTATGACTTATAGTCACCAGAGTTCACTATATGTATGTAAATTAGTTTATTCCACAAGTGTTTACTCATAGTAGCATAATATTAGTAGGTAGGTAACTGCTGTAGGTAGTTCCTGGGTAGGCGATTAGATACTAGCCAGAGAGACACTTCTCTCTCATCATATCTGTCTGTGGGTAACAGTTTGCTACCCACTGATTCACAGCATCTTATCTCCAGTCAGTCTCCGTCTATTTTATTAACCGACTTCAAAAAGTAGGCGGTTCTCAATTCGACAGTATTTTTTTTGTTTGTGTTACCTCGGAACTTTTTACAAGGCACCGATTTTGATGATACTTACTTTATTTATTATTTGAAAGCTGGCCCATTTAAATTTGATCAAGATCTGATGAAATACTTCGGAGATATACAGCAGAACTCTTCATTAAATGACGGCAAATCACTCGGGATAGATGCAATCGCATGTCTATTTATTGTTTACACCATTTCATAACATGACATCACGTCGGTGAGCTCTAAAGGGGCATGCAGATGTGTACAGTACACTAGCGCATGAATATCGTAATCTTGGAATCTCGGAATGAAATTTGCGATATTTCAATTCTGATACTGAGTGAACCAATATCGGAATCTGGGCATCAGAAAAAACCTATATTTTAGCTCCTTGTGAAGCGCCGAACGCGATAGCGTGGTTAAACCCATTGAATACGGTGATTAACAGTGATCGAATACTTAGACGCTTATTTACTTAAACTGAATCCCGGATTTACAGTCCTGAGATTGTTAAAAATGTTACCTATAAAAGTTGTGTCTTAATAGAACCCGTTGTAACAATGATATTTTCATTTAATAACGCTTAGGTTGCGGGAATCTACTAAGTGCAAGACGCACGGAATCGGTCAATGTGGCGAGACATCGGGAAGGCCTATGTTCAGCAGGGGACGTCTTTCGGCTGAAATGATGATGATGATGAACGCTTAGATACTTTTTCAAACTTTGAGAAGGCTGTTTCGGAACAAGTAATGTGTTTCTTGCTTAGAAGCCTCAATAAATACAAAACTTAATATTGTTTAGTCTTTTGTTTGTATTAAATACAACAAATTAGTCTATTCGAACTAGTCTGTCGGATAAATCAAATTCTACTACATTGTATTCACACAATAATTTTATTGATATTCCATTGATTTTGAATAAAATAAAGATGGGCTAATTATATTTTACCATTGGTTTATTTTAATACGTTTATTATAGTTGTTTTACGAAATAAGTTTTATATCTCGGCAATCCAGGATTCATTTAACTTAAGTTAAAATGCTCAAGTTGTACTGACTAAAATCAATACGGTAATCGTCGATCTCAACGATACCTATTCCAATCAATGAGTAATAATAATCCTCCCGATTAGAAAGCATTAAATAAAGAAGACTATGCTCAGAATTTATTCTAGTCTGTTAAAGAACAAAAAACTTAATAGGAATAACCAGAAATAATATTTCAATATTTTGTTACACATCTCCTATATCCCATGCATGGATTTGGCTATTGATACTTTTACTGAATTTAAAACTCATTACTAATCGGGACTACTTTCAGATTGATTGACAAACATTTATTTTGTTTTTTTTTTTAGCATTGTCCTTCTTCATAAAGACATGACGTTAGTAGTTATTCTTTTTTGGGAACAAATGTGAAGTTTAGTTAAATAAGCGCCCGATTATCCAGTCACTGCTGATTAAGGAGAGACCCAATAGAAAATCTTATTATGCCTCGGCATAAACGTGTTTTTTTATTGTACTCAATCCAACCTCATACCGAATTTGTGCAATTAACGTAAAGATGCGATATGTAATGAATGAGCCCAATTCCGATATTAATATCGGAAATCAATATAGGAATTGAAAACCTTCCGATACCTATTACATGCCCTACATTGTAGTGTTATTTATTATTTGGAAGTCGGTTGTATTTTTTTTGTAAACAAGTTTTTTTTTTTAAGTACTTAAGTATATTTTTTTTAAAAAGTATCTATGTTTTGTAAAAAAGTATTTCTTTATAAAAAAGTATTTTTACTCCTGCTTGTCTCCCTAACTCATCGATATTTACCTTGTCAACATATTTCAAGTTCTAAATCCTCCCATGCATAGTTCAGTTTGTATCAGCTGTCCATGTTTTCCTTGCCACGAAAAGTTGGAACTGCCAAATGTTATGAATGTTATGATACACCTAAATCCTCGCCCAATGTTTGCCGGGACCCGATTGGTTATTTACAAGGTCCTTGGTTACCAAGGGCGTCGCCAACCGATGGCCCAAAGAATGGCCAGGAAATCCAAAAGTACATGAATCTTTACACTGGTAGTGCGAGTACATACGGAGATTGAGATATAAACGGTACAAAGTCCAATGTATAAGCTCCAACGAGCTCTTGACTGTACAATAAAATAAAACTTGTAAACAAAAGTTATTTACTACTACCTGCCCGTGTATATGATCAAGTTTCTCCATTGAAGTCATAGCAAATTCCCAAAAAAAAGAGTTTTCCATAGAAAGTTGTCGTCAGCTGATGAGAATTTGACTGTAGGTTTGTAAGACGATTAAAATGCCACGGTGTATATATTAGAATAAAAAGAATTTGGCGGCAATCAATTGGAATCAAGTAGTAGAGAGATTAGAAAATATATGTTATAGGTACATAAATCAATCATCAATCAATACATATAATATATCTGTAGAAAATTCGTTTTTATATCATCGAAAATATTTCCAAAAAAAATTGCCAGGGTGTTAAAGGATAACCAACAGAACCCATTTCCAGCAATTTTGGAATTTTTGTCTGTTTGTCTGTATAATTATGCACGTATCACGTAAAATGTAGGTATGATATCAATGTAGATAACTTTTATACATAAAAATTGTGCGTAAATTGAAGTACTTATTACTTAGTTTTTGTTTCACTCTATCAAAAGTCAAATGAATTTAAAGTGATCAAGAAGTAAAATTATCACAACACACGCAATTCAGATATATTCGATAGATGGCGTTATGCATTTGAAGTTTTTTCTGAATGGCAGTGTTAAGATTCTCCGCAAAAGAATTACGAGACCTTAGAGAAAAAATGGTAGGTAAGTAGGGTAGGCACAGGCAGGAAGTTGGTTAAGTAGGGTAGGCATGGCATTCAGTTAACGGGAGCGAAGACGCGGGCACAGCTAGTAAATAATAAAACACTATGTTCGGTAGCTTTTGTTAACTTTCGATCACTTTATTATGAAAATGGTGCACACTCATCATATTCCCCCATAGTCCTTCTTAACCAGGTTTTCAGTCCATGAGGCTGATAAACGGTCGCTCTACCGTACACGTTATGCACGGTACAGCGATCAAAACGGCTTTCCCGTTTCGGTGAAAAACCGATTTCCCGTTTCGGTAAAGAAGGTTTTTGTCTCTTCAAGGACATCAAGAACGGTTAGATTTGTTAAGTGATTGGACTTAGGACTTTGATTTCTTTGCATTTGGCTAAAAAAATTTGATTCTCTAGGGGGAGGCAACCGCCCCTCACTGGCGACGCCCATGTTAGTTACTCTCTGCCTCTTAAAATCTAATAATAAATAACATAATCTGTCTACATTTGATGGGTAGACGCTCCGTCTACAGTAGACTCTACTTATTCTGGTGCTGGGCGTTGTAAACAGTCACCTTGTGTCGTCCCTCCTATAGTATGTATGTGAAATACTATATATGCTTGCTTCACATAATGTACGGACGACATGATGATACATAATTACACATTTATCATGAGAGTGGAAAGATTAGTCGACCAGTTTTATTCCACTCCTATTATATATATGCGATACTTATAAGGCGAGGCCTAGCCTCTCTCGTGTGGCTGTGCCACTCACATGCATTAGCTAGTTTTACCAAGTGTCTTGCCATACTCTTGTTACCTCTTCGTGCTTGCATTTCCGCGTACTCTATAGAGGGATCTCATGACTGTTATTTGACTGCAGTTTATTTATGGCTATACACCTCTATTACCTAGCTGGGCATCGGTCGACTTGCTCCGGTCTAAACAGGGTATATCCCTGGTGACTCTGATCATGTTTGCATGTTAGTCACTTAGCCGGACAGGGGGCCTATGGCCCCCCGGAGGCCTCCACCATCCCCATAGCCTCGCCACGGTTGCTCCAGCTCAGTCGACCGTGCCAGTGTGTTTCCGGATCACACTACCAATAAATGGAAGCTCCAGGCTTCCCTGTCCAATGTCCTTGACTACCAAGTGTGCTGTGCACTGCAAGATTGGACTACCAGTAAAGGAAAGAATGGCGAACGACGACAGTCGTCTTATCTTTCCACTTATCATGCACTTATAGGTCGACATAAAGATATTGCAAAGTAAACACTCACCTGGGGTCTTCTTGGACCTCCTAGAAGCTTGTAGCTCCTACCTTTTCTTGCAATAACTTTTCTGCTCACTTCTCATACTTGTCTAAAAAGCAGCCACATTTCCCGCCATGCCTCTAGCACAGTACCAACATAAAGTTAGTCAAAGCCAAGAGTGGTGTTACCACAATATAAAATATAGATTGACATTACTAATGTTGATACATACCGATTGTTAAATGGCGAATCGCGCACTGCTGCGCGACACTCCCACAAGCAGAAAGAGTATTATTGCAGTAGTGTTAGAAGGTGACGCGTCCATTCCAATATTTTCTCTCTCGCCCGAATAGCTGCGTCCCTTCTTCCCCTGGTCCCAGGTTGCATACACTCATGGTTACTAATAGTTTCCTCTGATCTTGATGTCTCAGTATTCATCATAGATTCTTGCACTGGCATTACTTCACTTGTGGTGTCTACCTTATTTTCATTGTTCTCACATTCTGGATTAGTTGATAATGGTGGTTGCATGTTATCCACTCGACTTGAGCCATCATCCAGATCCAGGTACTCAATTGGTGCATCTAGAAGAGGTGCTATCACTTCCTCCTCAGTTGATCCGGACTGTGCAGAGTTGTCCGGCTCAGTTTCTAACGGATAGAGATGACCTACAGACCGAGTCAGTATAGAGTCTCCAACTTTGACCTTAGCGATTCTATGTTTACCATCTGCACCCTTTATCAGATCCGCTATCTTCCCGATTTTCCACAACTCACGGTTTTTTAAGTCTGACCTTACTTGTACAATGTCTCCTATTTTTTGGCACACAATCAGATACAACTCTTGGCTGTTTAGGAGAGTTTTGGTACCTCTCTCGCAGACTAGTCAGATACTGTGACATGAATATCTTCTTGAATTCCTCAAGAATTATCAGTCCTCTTTTCCAGCTCTCTATCAAATTGGTCTTTAGTTTGGAACCGTCCACTGGATAAACATTGTTTATCGCTGGGGTCAAGGTTAGGCATTTTCCTAAGCTTAGGAAATCAGCTGGTCTCAATATGTGGATCACTTCAGTTCCAACCTTTGTAAGAGGTCTTGAGTTGACAACAGCTTCTACTTCTTTGAGCACTGTTAATAGTTTGCTGTCTCCAAGTAGGTGCTTTTCGAGAGTGCGTTTTAGGGAATGCTTCACTACACCTATCAGCCGTTCATAATAGCCGCCATGCCATGGAGCGAGCTGAGGTATGAATCTCCATTCGATTCCTCTCTCCATACAGTAAGGTTTACTGACCACCTCAGATGTAAGTTTGAAACACGTAGCATTATCAGAATACATCCGCTTTGGTGTATTTCTAGTGGCAGCAAATCGTCTAAGTGCCAGGAGACATTCTTCTGCTGTCAAGTCGTTTACTATTTCTAAGTGAATAGCGCGCACAGCAAGACATGTAAATAGAACTACCCATCTCTTTTGCTTTCCATTTGGTGTGTTCACATATAGTGGTCCAAAATAATCTACGCCACAGTATGTGTAAGGCGTGCTGTAGTTCACTCTTTCATTGGGTAGGTCAGGCACTGCTGGCAAGCGATATGGGCCACCTCCATGTTTAATACACTGCTGACATCTTGAAATCACTTTTTCTACCCGACGTTTCCCTTGTGGTATCCAATACTTTTCTCTAATGAGGCTAAGTGTATGGGTAGCACCTACATGGTAATTGCCTTCATGAGTATCCTTGATAATCTTGTTTGTAAATTCGCAATCTCGGGGCAATAATATGGGATGTTTCATGTCGTAGTTCCATGTGGTGTTTACCATTCGTCCTTGGCATCTTAGGACTCCATCTACATCTAGAAATAGACCGAGGTTTCTAGTCAGGTGTGTCCTCTTTCCTGCAATCTCATCAGCAAAATGGTGTTTTTGCAGTTCCTTTATTTTTGCGATAGTGTCAACTGACTTTGATGGAAGTAGACTTTGCTGTACAGGCTCCATTTCCATAATATCGCTATTCCAATTCTCATTCACTGGGTTATCGTTTTCATCGTCAATTTCCATTTGTTGGTTTGCTTCTATCAGCTGATTCCCTGGACCATTGTCTGCTTCTGGAGTCTTTCTGTAATTTCTTTGGTCCAGGCCCTCCCCGACAGAAAGGACTGTCATGTGGTTCATGTAATATCTATCTGCGGGCCACACTGATTCATCCTCTTTTAAGAATGTGGGACCATTGAACCAAAGTTCTTTAGACTGACTCCATCTGTCAGGTCTTGTTGCAACATCAGCTGGGTTCATCTTTGTATTAATGTAGTATATTTCTGCTTGCATTTGGTTTTTCTTAATTTCCTCTACTCTATTGGATACAAAGGGTGGTAGCAATTTGTTGGAACGCATCCATCCATGCACAACCAAACTATCTGTCCACAATGTTGCCTTGCTTATTGGTAGTGACAGATTCTCTCTTACATATTTTAGAAGTCTACTTGCTATTAGCAGACCCAAGAGTTCTAATTTCGGGATATGAAGTTCACTTGAGTCTTCATTTTTGGCTATTCTCGACTTTCCCATTAGGAATGAGACTGATGTTCCTTGTTTACTTTGTGATGTTAAGTATATAACTGCAGCATACCCAGCCTTTGAAGCATCAGAAAAACAGTTCAATTGGTATGTTGTCTCCAACTCTGGAACAGCATTTGTTATGCATCTCTGCAGTTCTATGTGTGCTGCTGTTTCTATTACATCCAACACTTCCTGTATAGACAGTACCAAATCATTTGGCAAGACGGTGTCCCATTTATGTTTTTGTTCACAGATGTGTCGAAACAAAATCTTCAATGGCAGTGTTAATGGACAAATAAGGCCACAAGGGTCATATATCCGGGCTAAAGTACGAAGTACCTTCCTTTTCGTATTGGCTGGAGTATCTTTATTGAAGTGTTGATCAGTTATTTTCAATTTTAATGTGTCACTTGCCACATTCCACGTCAAGCCAAGGACTTTTACTGTGCCTTCGTGTTTTGCTTGTTTCTCTGTAGGTACAAGGTCAAGAAATTCCTTTTCATTTGACAACCAGTCTCTTATATTCATGGAAATCTGTTCAAAGGATTCCTTTGTCTTCTCGTATATTTCTTTAGCTTCTTGTATAGAGTTGGCTCCTGTTACTAAATTGTCTACATAGCAGTTATTGGCAACATCCTTTAGTAGGGTTATATCAGTCTGCGTCATGTGGTATCGAATAGTTGCTGCAAGAAGAAATGGACTTGCAATTATTCCAAAAGGTACACGACGAAATCGGAAATACAACAGGTTTTCTTCTGTTGGGTCCTTTGTGATGTCCTTTACCCACAGGAATCTTGTGACATCACGGTCCTTTTCTTGGAGCCCAACCTGCAAGAACGCTTTCTCTACATCGGCTACAATTGCTATCTTCTTTGTTCTGAATTTCAGCAGAAGAGCCGTGAGATCCTCCAGCATGGAAGGTCCACTATAAAGACATTCGTTCAAACTCTTCTTACCCGTTGCTCTTGCTGATGCGTCATAAACGATTCTCCCGCGTTTACCTTCAGTTTTTACAATATGATGAGCTAAATAATGTACAGGATGTTCTGTGCTATTACTATGCAGTTCAACAATTTCAATGATATTTCTGCTTAATTGCTCCTTAAGAATGACATCATATTCTTGTAGTGTTGTCTTATCTAATCTGTTGATCAAACTCTTCAGTCTTCCCAATGCCATGCCAAAATTAACTGGTAGTTGAGGTGGGTATTCAATCCATGGCCATTTTACTTCATAACGTCCATTTATGTATTGAACAGTATCATTAAAATGTTTAACTGCTTCATCTTGTCTTGTAGCTTTAGGAGAATCGTTTATGCCAATGCACTCAAGTGACCACAAAAATTTGATGTCAATATTTCTAAGAGGTAAGTCAGGTTCAGTAAAATACGGGCAGCTTGAATTGTGACAGTGGCAGTAAGTAGTTACAGTTAATACATTTTCCTGTTTTGCGATGGGATCTTGGTCTACATTTCCAGATAACAGCCAACCGAAGTCAGAATCCACCAAATACAAATCATTCTGAATCTTCTCTTTTGTTTCACGCATGAAGCCTGCAAAATAATCATTCCCTATCAAAAGGTCTATATTATCTCCAGTAGAATCATCATCAGCCACTAAATCAACCGTAGAACAATCAAATTTAGCTACTGGTAACCTCTCTGTGATATGTGGAACAATATTGACTCTTACTTGTTTTTGGATGCCACGTTTGGTCTCTAAGACAATGTCTACAGATGGGCTTGACATCTCTTTCGGATCAGTTGCTCCAAACGTATACACCAAGAGTTGATCTTCATTGTCAGGGGTGAGCTGTAATCTGGATGCAGCCTTCGCGCTGATATAGCTACGTTGCGAACCACTGTCCAAGACAAGTCTGCATTTACGCCTCTTTGTTGTATTGCTGGGGTTTGTGACTAGAGCCACTGCTGTCTGTAAGTAAGTAAAGTTTTTTGTCATATAACATTTGACTATAGCATGATCACCATTGGAAACAGTTGCCTCACCCCGTGGTTTGGAACACAGCATTTGGAGATGTCCATCACCACAGCGGAAGCAAGTAACCTTTCGATGGCACTGTTCAGTCTTGTGATTTCTTTTTAGGCACTTGTGACATCTGTCCCCCAACTGCTTCTGTCGAGCCTCAATGTTTTTATATTTTTTACAATCTGCACTACTGTGGTTATTTAATTTGCAGAAGATACATGGTAACCTGCTACACTTTCTGGGTGGGTTATTTAATTTATTATTAGCCTTTCGTTTCAAATTTATCCTTTCTGGTTTGTTGCTGGCAGTGCTCCTTATTGGATATTCACGTTTTAGTTCAGATTTTGTTTGAAGTACTTCTGTTGTAATGACTTCTTGCTGTGTGCCTGATCCCTTAGGTATTGGTGTTATCTGAGCCTTTTCCAATGCCACTACAATGTCTAGTAAAATCTGTCTAATATTAGTTGTTGAATTATCCTTGGAATGCAGCTGTGGCATCAAGTGATACTGATGGAGAACTTGCTCGGGGAACTTACTCAGTATGGTAGCACGCAGATGGTTTCCATTTATGTCCTCACCTAATTTCTCTAAGACTCTTAAATGTCTTTCGATGCCATCCAGAATTTGCCTGCAGCTGGGAGCTGTATATTCAGCTCTCTCCAAGTTGGTCAATGCTGTGTAGTGTGCGTCTATTAATGTATCATTAGATCCGTACCTGGACTTTAAGGCTTCAATAGCAATGGTATAGTTGTGGTTAGTGATGGCTAAGCCTGCTACTGCTTCTAGAGCCTTGCCCTCGAGACTACTAATTAAATAAGTCAGTTTGTCAGCCTCTGCCATAGGTTGGCTGTCTATGTTTGAGCTGAACCGGTCCCAAAATTCAAACCATTTAAGACCCTCTCCGTTAAATTTAATCATATCTAATTTCGGTAATCGAATACTTAATTGGTGACTGGTATACTGCTCGGTAGGTATACTCCGTGAGGAAGCCTCAATTGCCTCCATCGAGGATTCGATGTCTGTGAGGAAATCCTCACCCTGGAGCTGTAATTCCATTGTCTCAGTGACAATATTTATTTGAGGGTTTGTTGAGGAAGACGTGTAATGCCGCATTTGTTCCTGTAGCCTGTATAATAGCTGCTTTAATTGTGCTACAGTACTTGACGCCGTTGAGAGCACCATTTTTCCCGACTCATAATCAGTTTTAGCTCGTTCCAAGCATTCTTTAAGTTTGCTTCTTCGCATTTCTAACATTCTTATAAGAATTTCTTCCATTGTTTTCACACTTTACCTACCTGCCTATTTCGAATACACGATAGAAGGTCGGTTTCGTTTTTAAAACTTTCGTCGTGAACTTTGATTCAGTTGTACCGTCCGTTATTTCGACACGTCTTCACTAGGAAACGAAAATATATATAGATATAAAGCCCAAACACTTGTTTCACTTATTTATAGTAATTTTCTCACACTGAAACTTTTTAACTCCGCCGCAAAAGGCGCCAAACCGAAAGAAAAAAAAATTCCGACATGAGACAATGCTACCAACTGCAGCCCGTAGTGTTGTCACACAGAACACAAATAACGATTTTATGTAGCTTGTTACAATCTGCTAAAAAGTTTTACACCTCGATATGTAATTTTATTACAAACATAATATAATTGGAATCCTTACCCTTATAATTGCTAATGCTTATTTATAAAATAAACATCTTTCTAGAATACATTAGTTTAAAAAAAAAACCTGCGCATACATCGAATCGATTAATACCGATTACTATAGTGCTGAACTAGACCATAGACACTGTTCAGGCGTATCCCGCGTATCCACATGATTGCCTGTCGAACGTCGAACCGACTCATGCCTTGCATACAATTTTAAAAAGTATTCACAATTAATACACAAAATTCATTAAAATTAAATAAATTTTATTGTTCGCAAATTTATATAATCAATCATAACAATTTCTGCATAAAGAGATATGTCTATTAATTTGTTCCATTTAAGTTTGAAGGATTTTTGATACAAATATGTCACACAAATAGCCCATTAGTATCATATCCCAGCATCTCCACCATAATGTCGTCCCTCCTATAGTATGTATGTGAAATACTATATATGCTTGCTTCACATAATGTACGGACGACATGATGATACATAATTACACATTTATCATGAGAGTGGAAAGATTAGTCGACCAGTTTTATTCCACTCCTATTATATATATGCGATACTTATAAGGCGAGGCCTAGCCTCTCTCGTGTGGCTGTGCCACTCACATGCATTAGCTAGTTTTACCAAGTGTCTTGCCATACTCTTGTTACCTCTTCGTGCTTGCATTTCCGCGTACTCTATAGAGGGATCTCATGACTGTTATTTGACTGCAGTTTATTTATGGCTATACACCTCTATTACCTAGCTGGGCATCGGTCGACTTGCTCCGGTCTAAACAGGGTATATCCCTGGTGACTCTGATCATGTTTGCATGTTAGTCACTTAGCCGGACAGGGGGCCTATGGCCCCCCGGAGGCCTCCACCATCCCCATAGCCTCGCCACGGTTGCTCCAGCTCAGTCGACCGTGCCAGTGTGTTTCCGGATCACACTACCAATAAATGGAAGCTCCAGGCTTCCCTGTCCAATGTCCTTGACTACCAAGTGTGCTGTGCACTGCAAGATTGGACTACCAGTAAAGGAAAGAATGGCGAACGACGACAGTCGTCTTATCTTTCCACTTATCATGCACTTATAGGTCGACATAAAGATATTGCAAAGTAAACACTCACCTGGGGTCTTCTTGGACCTCCTAGAAGCTTGTAGCTCCTACCTTTTCTTGCAATAACTTTTCTGCTCACTTCTCATACTTGTCTAAAAAGCAGCCACATTTCCCGCCATGCCTCTAGCACAGTACCAACATAAAGTTAGTCAAAGCCAAGAGTGGTGTTACCACAATATAAAATATAGATTGACATTACTAATGTTGATACATACCGATTGTTAAATGGCGAATCGCGCACTGCTGCGCGACACCTTGCGCCCTGCTTAAGTCCGAATGTCAAGCGGTCAACACGCAGCTATGCATACGTTTACCATAATGCATAAACTAATAGCTAAATCGGAAGGAAGCGAACTGAAAGTTACGCCAACTAACCTTACCTATTCGATGCGCCAACAGTTTTCCACAAGCATAACTTACCAAGTAATACCTATTCAAGTAAATCACTCATAGTTGAGAATAATGTGTTTTGGTAAAATAATGCTAATCTATAGATGAATGAATAACATGCGACTTATAGTGTAATTCTACGTGTAATACTTTATAATGTACATATTTATTTAACTTTTATAGAATTAATGCATAGCTTTGTATTTGAAGAAACCTACCCTATCGTGATTTACTTTCAATATTGCACTATTCTACCACTAAGTATTTGTCTCTGCATGACCCAAAGGTCAACTGGTAGAAAATGCCTAAGGCATTAAGTCCGCCTCTGTACGTTTGTGCACATGAAGTATTAAATAAGTAAATAAACGCTAATAAGGAAAATTATGTAGAATTAAATTTAACCAATTACCTATTTAACCAAGTAACCAATTAATGACATTCCATAATCTCTTCACCGTTGTGCTGTCCCAAAAATTTCCCTGGATGACGATACTAATCTTGTAAATAAGTATTTCTTATTAATACGATAGGTATTTTTCACGAAAATGTGTAGGTACACGAAAAAGGCCTGCCTGAATGATATAAATATTCAATTAAACGATTGGTCGACGAACATTACAGTTAGAAGCGTTAGCTTGTTTTAGATACCTAACAAAAATACTTCCCTAAGTTAGGTACGTCAACTATTAAATTAATCTGTGTTTACCTGCTATCTATTTTCTTTCACAGGCCAATAGTGTATCTGATCTTATTAAATAATATTATATAAAACCATATTATGCCCAGGGGGTCGATAATGAATGACCCAAACATAGTTTCGCAGCCGTTTCTGCGACTTTATGTGAAAATTACAGAATCAGTGTTAAAAAAGTTTTTCCACAGTTATGTTAAATCGGTTGTAAACACAACCATAGTACTCTAATAATGAAGAAAACCTGTTATCTTGTGGCACTGATGGCATACCTAAGTAGTGGCTGAGCGCAAGGATGCTGTGCGAGTTCGATATAAAAAACAGTGTTAATTTATAGTAAGTACCTCTTTTACCACTGCCTTCGCTCGTGTGATAGTCGATAATTTTCCCAATGGGCCTACTGCCTGAATGAAAAATCCTAATTCAGACCACGATCTTCCTACAAATGTCATCCGAATCCGTTGTGACATTTTCACATCGGGTAAGAGGTTGACTAGTGCGATAAGACCGCCCATTGTACAGTAGTCACAGCGGATCTTTGTGTCTCTGAAGTTGGATCTGCGAAAGTGCGAACCATTGCGCAAGAAACAGTTTGTCAACGAGTATATAGAGTAAGCGAGATAAGAGGCAGTTAAAAAATGCTATCTTCACCTTCAACATTGACATAAAAATAGCTATTCGCAGAGTCTTGCAGCCAACTTCAGAGACACAAAGATCCGCTGCTGTAGATACACTTGTTTTTGTGAACGTTTGTCTGTATGTCGTTGTACGTATTTTGTGTTGTACATAAACTATATAATAAACCAGCTGTTGCCTGCGACTTTGTCTGCGTAGCATTAGTACTTTAAATAGTCTATTTTTTATATCGCGCTATAATATTATAGGTGTGTGAACTTGAGAAATTATTAGTTCACCATACAAACTTCTACCCCCTGTCCACTCCCTAAAGGATGATAAATACTACCCCATATAATACATACCCGGAATAAAAACTACCCCATGTCCTCTCCAGGGTCTAAAACTATCTCCATACCAAATTTCATATAAATCAGTTGAGAGGTTTAAGCGTGACAAGGTAATAGACAGACAGACAGAGTTACTTTCGCATTTTAAAAACAAAAATAGACGCCTACGGCTAACAGGCCACTCGGTAAAATTACGCATGCATCCTCATAACATTGTAAGCGAATGAATGAAAGAAATCAAATACCTTCTTGTTAATTATGAATTGCCGACAAGCGACAAGATCCTTTTGTAAACTATGACGTTAACTGGAAATGTGATTGTTGTGGTCTCCATAGTCATTAGATTGAATTGAAATCAGTTTCTTCATAATTTCCGCTCAGTTACCTGGGAAAGCGGTCAATTGACGGTACCGTTTCGCTACAAGATCATTTTAATGGGAATAGAAGATGTCATAGCTTCGTCGTGCATTGCATGATGGAACATTACGTGATTGACATAGTCCACTGACAGTGTTCCCCTGGGTAACAAAATGTCACTGACCTCCAATTTACATTGTAGCAGTAGGTAACTGTTTACATCAACTATATGTTGTCTTACAGGCAGGCATTTTGTCATTTTACAGTTTACCTGTTTATACTTAACAGGGTGGAGGGTGACCATAAGCTCTCTTATTTTGCGGGTGCGTAAGGGACAGATTTATACATGTCATATACTTCTGTCCCTTACACACATTCAAAATAACCTTACTCTAAGAGCTTATGGTCACCCCCCTGGCCGATATTGCATACGTACCCGCGATACAGCAGAAATTCTTGGTGTAGGTAGGGCAAAGTTTTCCCTGAGTCGGCGACCAGCCGGTTGAACGCGTCCCAAAGGGTCATCGCAATTCGGCTGGTCCGAGGACAACGCAAGGTCTCCGGTGAGGTGGCGAGCCTCGTTGTCGGATTGCCGCCATGGGATTTGGAGGCAAAGTCCTCGCGCACATGGACGAAAGCAAATGGCAAAGTCCTCGTACGGAGTGGCGCGAGGAGGTGAAAAGCCGGGCCGAAACACCGATGCCGCGACAAATCACGGCTCGGCGGACAGAGCTCCGGCAGGATCTCATGGCGACATGGAGAGAGCGACTGTCGCAACCCAGCGCTGGGTACACCACAATTGAGGCGATAAGGCTCTTTGAGGAGTGGCTTGAGAGGCGTCATGGCGTCCTTGCCTTCCGCCTGACGCAGGTCCTCATCGACATGGCTGTTTCGGGAAGTTCCTGTTCAGGATAAGGCGGGAGGAAACGCCCGGGTGTCACCGTTGTGTGGATCGCCCAGAGGACACGGTGGAGATCTGCCCCGCTTGGGCGGAGCAACGCCGTGGCCTCGCGGAAGTGATCGGCGGTGGCGAACTCTCGCGTCCGGCCCTAGTTTAGGCCATGGTACGGAACGAGAGGGCATGGGAAGCTGACACCACCTTCTGCGAAGCAGTAATGCTCGCGAAGAAGGAGGCGAAACGCTAGAATGAGGCGCAACGAAGCCCCTAGCCACCGCAGGACACGTCCCGGGCGTCGGGAGTCGCAAGACGATTCCCGGCCACCGTAGATCCGGGCTTGCGGACGGCGAGTAGCGGGTAGCTCGCCGTCCGATAAGGACCAGGCCCGAGTCGACGGCGCGTTGTGTTCCACGCGCGCCTCAAAGAGATGTCAGCAAAACTGATGGGGTCCGCGGCCCTGGCTCAATCAACTGAAGGAACACGGGTGGGTTTTAATCAGTAAAAGTCTGACACGCCCTCCCGCTTCACCCAGAGCGGGAGAAGTCATTAGATGATTTCACATCCGGAAAAAAAAAAAATAGGGCAAAGTTTAAAAAATAAGAAATTAAAAAACTAATTGCGGCTAGATATTGCCAGGCAACGCTGCAGCCTTATCGCGTAATGAATTCGGAAAGAGCAAAGAGTATAAAAAAACGACCAGTCAAATGCGACATGAAAGACGCGATGTGATGCGTGATGTGTGAATAGGTTACTTCTAGGCAAGCGTGCTTCACCGTCGACCACATTATCGCTTACCATCAGGTGAGATAGTGGTCAAGCGTAAGCTTATTGAGAATAAAAGAAAAAAAAAGTGGCTTTCCGTCTATGTGATTGATAGATTTTTCATACTCTTAAATTTTTCACTAAGGCTGCAGCTGTAATCTAGTCTTCTGTCAAACAAAATTACTGCAGATTTTTGCGGTAGGATCTCGTAGGTACCTACTAAGTATAACCTGTAAGCACCTAATTATTTAAAACCTTAGATTCAGTAAGTAAGTAATCGTATAATTCGCCACATTCCAGATGACCGGCACGTGGTACGAGGTGGAGCGCTCGTTCTACCTGGTGGAGATCACGGCCAGCTGCACCGAGCTCAACGTAGCGCTCAACGAGCGTGGCTACCTACTCATCACTATCAATACAGTTAACAAATGGTAAGTCATGTCTAAGTCTATACACAACCACGCCTGTTGGTCAATGTCAAACTCAAAAGTTCGCACACCATGTGTGCGTAAGCTATTGTTTTTCTATTGTCTCTGTAATTAGACGCTCAAAGGGTTAAGCGGTACTTTTGAATGTCAAAAAGGTCATTGGGCATCTTCTTGGTATGGAACCATACCCATGGCGTACACAAACGAAATATAGCAGAATGTATTGATATATCGCTCTGATTAACTATGGCATTAATCACAATGTGAGTCACAGAAATGCCGAAAAAAAAAATCGTATACAGAATGAGATTTTCGGCAAAATCTGAAACTATGAGGAAAAGCTACAAACACTGAAAGCGAGTCTCGGGACCGATTTGATGAAAACTAAAACTGCATTATGGGATTTTTGAAAACTATATTCTTAGCCAGAAATCGAACCCGTTGATTTTGAAAAATAAACACGCTGATTATTACACGATCCGATCGTGTTGCCAATTTAAGGATCGAATTCTGGAAAGTAAAAAAGGACACATGGCAAACATAATGTAAACTCATTTTTAACAAAATGTACAGACCAAATACCTTTTTGCAAAATAATTAACCGAAGTCAGTTAATTTTTTTGCAAAAATATTTTATTTTTATTTTTTTAGTTTTGTTTCACTGGAACAACAAATTGAGCAAGGTCCATAGTAAGGTACCTAAAGGATTGACAAAATACCGTTCGTATTCGTAAATATCGTTCCGTTTGTCGGTAAAGAGTTCGGTTGTATGCTCCATATCTTAAAAACCTAACCGATTTTGATGAATCTTGCACTATGACCTGAGTTGAGAGATACTAATCCAAAAAAAAACTGGCCACGTGCGAGTCGGACTCGCGCACGAAGGGTCCCGTACCATTATAGCAAAAAACGGCGAAAAAAAACACGTTTGTTGTATTGGAGCCCCACTTGAATAATTATTTTATTCTGTTAAAAACAGTATATTTTTTTTTGTTATAGCGAGCGGCAACAATACATCATCTGTGAAAATTTCAATTGTCTAGATATCACGGTTCATGAGACAGACAGACTGACCGTGGAGTCTTAGTAATAGGGTCCCGTTTTTTTTTTTTTTTTTTTTTTTATTGATTATAGGCTTGCGCTTGACCACTATCTCACCTGATGGTAAGCGATGATGTGGTCGACGATGAAGCACGCTTGCCTAGAAGAAAAACTTTAAACTTTGGGTACGGAACCCTAAAAAGATCCGATTAATAGTTTCGGAGAAATGCGTGGACAAAGATGTAGGTATATTTGTATATACATATAACAGATCCATGCGGACGACGTCACGGGGTATCCATTTGTTGTACACCAAAACCTTCTCCAGAATGTAACAAATATTTTTCTGAAAACTGCATCAAAATCGGTTCAACCAAACGCGAGAAAATCGCGGACATACATAAATACATACATACAAGTCAAACTGAGAACCTCCTTTTTTTTTTGAAGTCGTTTAAAAACAAAGTCTTCCGAAATCGTTAAATTTTTATATTTTTAAATTGTATGCTTTTTAAAACCACTCTTCGCAAAGCGGGTCAGATTATGCCCAACGACCGACGACGACGACGGTATTCTTGGCTAGAGTTTTGCCATATTTCCAAAATCCCCCCCTACATGGGATTTTGGAAATATGGCATGACGGGCTTGTCGCCAGCAACACCCAATTGGTCTCTGGCCCAATCAGGAAGCGAACCCGACCCATGCTCCGCGTTTCGCACGTCCGTTGGCAACGCAGTGGTGCCGTGAACTAAAACCTATCGTTATAAAGATTGTAATGCCCTGATTGTAGCGCCTATGCCTTCTCAAAGTCCTCGTTTTATACCTATCTACCAGAATCACTTTAAGAACTAGCATTCTCATTTCATCGTAAGCTTTTTGAGGAGCTCGTGGCTAAATAATAACAGTCGCACGGGTCATCTTCAAGGTTAAGCAACGTTTGCCGAGGTCGGTCCTTGGATGCGTGACCGACTTAACATACCGAAGCTCCTTCGTGCTTCTGCAAGCTTGTGAAGCCGTTTGTACCCGTCGTTTGTATCTCTGGATCTCCAGAAGCTAGGCAATCTCACACCAGTCTTCCGAAAGGAGTGTGTTTTTACCCAGTTACTGGGTTGTGGAGGCCAGATAGTCAGTCGCTCCATGATCCAGATCCAAGTAAAATACTGGTAATAAGCTGAATCCGTTAAGACTGGCAGTCGACTCCAATATAGTTGAAGCTTAAAAAAAGCTAGGCGGATTGATACATAAGCATTTGTCCTACTTCCCAGGACCGACAGTCCATCAACGACTTACGGCATCGGCATCCCGAGCCACAACGGCTCGTCCATCTTCCGCTACAAGCTCAACAACCGCGTGCCCTACCTCATCGGGCGCCTGTTGCCGGGCGCCGGCGTCTACAACGTGCTGTTCACCGACTACTCGCAATTCGCCATCGTGTGGTCGTGCACCAGCGTCAGTATTGCGCACTCAGGTAACTTCATGAAATTGTAACTTCCTTTCGTCCTTCTTTTCGAGTCGATGGTGATTTAACCCTTAGTTTTGGCCCAGTAGATGGTAAGTCAAGAGTGAATATTTAAGCGGGCCCCATTATCGATCATATCGTTGCTGGCCATCGATGAAAAGCGTTCAATTTCAAACACGACCCTAAAAAAAAGTACTAGGTAGGCACCCCTACTCATCATCTTCCTTCCCTTGTCCCATGTTACTTGGGGTCGGCGAAACAAGTTTTCTTCTGCCCCCGTCACGCCATCACTGACTCCCTTTTCTTTCATATCACTCCTCACACAGTCCATCCATCTTTTCTACATAGCGAAAAATATCTTTCTTTTCCGAAGTCGGTGTCTAATAACGGTAAACAATGGGTACAAAAGACACCGCCTTCGGAAAGAAAGTTATTTTTCGCTTTGTAGTGTTTTGGTTTTGGAAGTCGGTTTGAAACTTTGTTAAAAATGTTTTTGTTTAAGAAATTGGCTCACACACTGTTCCGTTATTGTTGAATTAGGTAATTTACCTATGTTTGCAATATTTTTAAGTATGTGAGAACCATGAATTTACCTGATAGTGCTAATACTTTATACCTATACGTAGTATAGTAGTGTTAGTCTGGGTGTATCGTTCTCACGTATATGAATGTATGTTACATACTACATAAGAAAGATTACTCTTTAAAAAAGTTATTTACAACATATTTACGTATATGAAACCCCATACTTACGTATTCGTTTCTTGTCCTTTCGTCTCCATAACAATCTACTTTTCCGAATAGGTGGTAGAATCAATTATTATTACTATTAAATTTATATTTTTGACGTTCAAAAGTGCCACTTAATGGCCTAATTGAAATAAAGAATTTTGTCTTTGTCTTTGTAACTACGGATAAACAGAAACTGAGCCTAGTCCGTAAAAGGCAGACAATAAGCATTAAAAATAAAATTATTCATTAAAAAAATAATAAATAAAAGCGTTTTGTATATGCTTCTCAGCAAACCCTTTCATTTGATACCCATATCATGGAATAAACAAAAAATAACTAGTCCGCCATCTCCATACAAACTAAACGTGTATGCAAAACTTCATCTTAATTCGTGGAGGATAACTGCTTTATAATTCAGTTGCAAGGTTTGACACAAACACACATAAATTGCAAGTTAAAAAATAATAAAATATTGTAAAATAGGTAGCTTACATGACGTTATATTATCATCAGATCGCATCTGGGTGCTGGGTCGTCGGCGCGAGATCGAGGCGCCGGTGCGCGCGCAGATCTACGCCATCATGGAGGAGCTGCGGCTCGACCCCGACCGGCTCATCATCTCCAAGAACAACAACTGTACCAACGTCGCTGATAATAAACTTTAGTTTTATATCAGTCTTTTATTTACCTGCTAAAAATAACCCTTTTTCGGGCAGTCGGGTAATAAGAGTTTTTTAGGGTTCCGTAGTCAACAAGCAACCCTGAGTTGCGCCACTTTATGCGGTTCAAAACCGCGAGCGATTAACTGCAGTGTGGCCTAGCGTTATCTCAGTAATCACGGCTTGCTCTATATAAAAGTTAAAGGGAAAATGGAGTTGGAGTCCGGCTCCGGGCCGCTCCGCGGGCACCATCGGGTAAAGTCCAGGAAAATCCGACCCTGGCGCCAGTACGCTCTCATTCAACCGGTTATGTTCAAGTTACATGTTATTCGGGTAATCTATTCTGGCATCACTGTGTTATAGGTAGGTACCTTACTATAGAACTTGTCCATTATACATGGACCACTAAAAAGTGAAAATAAAAACAAAAAATTCTGTCTCTGAACCCAGAAACGAAAACAGGACGCCGCCGCCGGGTCGGCGAAACAAGTTTTCTTCTGCCCCCGTCACGCCATCACTGACTCCCTTTTCTTTCATATCACTCCTCACACAGTCCATCCATCTTTTCTACATAGCGAAAAATATCTTTCTTTTCCGAAGTCGGTGTCTAATAACGGTAAACAATGGGTACAAAAGACACCGCCTTCCGAAATTGAAGTTATTTTTCACTCCAATATCTTTTTCTTTATTAATCGGTCAAAATAACTGTGCACTTGCGTTGTCACACCACTCTGACGTTCGACTCTCGCTATTGGTGCACGAGGCAAGTATATATATAGTGGGGCGCACGGTTGGCGCAGTGGTTGAGCGATTGACAGCTGCGCTGCGTGTCGCGGGTTCGATTCCCGCACGGAACAAATATTTGTTTGACCTACAGATAGTTATTCCGGCTTTTTTGCTACGGGTTTTATGTATGTGAGTTAATATGTTTTTTTACGCAAAATACGCGCTAGACGTGGAGTTGCGGCAACAGTCCGTCGAAACTAAACTAATATGTTTGTAAACGCACCCAGATACAGGAAGAAATTCCTAGTGTGGGGCAAAGATTAAAATGTATATATATACCCTGTGCACGAGGCGAACGCGGTGCGCCCGCGCCGCGCTTTAGGCGGTAGTGGGGTCGATGACACTCAATGTGCAGAGTTATTTTGTTATTTTAAGTTATTTGTTTTATTTGTAGATTTAATATCGTTTATATCCGCACAGACCGCCAAATACTAATAGGGTTAACGCACATTAGTTGAGGTGCAGCGCGGTTGTCACTTCCAAACAAATATGAATAGTGTATCCGTTAGAAAAAAAGTCTAAAATAAATAACATGACTCTACCAAAGACTACTATATTATACTGGGCAAGACTCTACCCTGCGGCTGGTGCTATTCACATTGATCAAATTAATATTGCATTGATGCACTCGGCTAAAGAAAGTTTGACTAGTCTCAACCTTATTTCCATTTTCACAAGATCGATATTTGTCTAGTCGACCACCCTGTACAGCAGCTGGCTTTACAGATAGACGCATATTTTGTTCTAAGCTATTCGTTTCGGTCTCTGGTGACGAGAGGAAGAGGAGAAATTAAACCTCTTTTTTTTATACAAATTGACGCAAAAGATAGTTTATAATAGTCACAGCGGATGTTTGTTTCCCTGAAGTTAGGCTCTGCGACTCATTGCGCAAGAAACAGTTTGTCTTCGAGTAAACTGCTTAAGTAAGCGAGATAGGACGATGCGACAAACGTAAGAGAGTGAAAGAAGCAGTTATACAATGCTATCTTCACCTTCAACAATGACACAAGTGTTCGTGTTCGCAGGATCTTGCAGCAAACTTCAGAGACACAAAGATCCACTGTCACTAATGTTCGTTATCACGATCGAGTACGGATTAAGTTCACAGAACAAATAAAAAACAGGTTCTTCATCACACTTTCTATTTTTTTGGAAAAATATCTTATATTTACAGTAAAGTTTAATATAGTAAAAAACTTATGAGAAGTTTAATAATGATTCAATATGAAATAATCATCATCAACTGGAATTTATCACGAAGGGAATTACGACAGATGTAGGCCTCGATTCTGGAGACGTATGATGTGTACGAGTGTTTACGGAGAAGCGATGGCGTTTACCCAGAAGTGACACGCCGCGAGACGCCACACGCTGAACACGATGCGCGACGCCCCGCGTCTCCGTAAACGAGGCCTTAGAGTTAGGCTCTGTTCGGAATCAAAAATTTCAGATATTTAAAAAGAAAGAAGATTTTAGAAGTTCATAAAAAATGGCACGAAATGTAGATTTAGAATAGATTTAAGTACAATAGTAAGTATTTTTAGACAACATAGATTGTGAACAGAGCCCATTGTGTTGTGATGATCAGTATTTGTCAAGATGTAAAACAAGAGACAGATTGTACTATAAAACTAAGTAAGTGCCTTCAGAATGTAAAAGTAAATAGTTAAAGTATAAAAACAACAAAAATAGAGGTTAGAAGTTATCTGTAACATTATTAATCTATTATTTTGGCCAAGTTATTCTTTAAATAGAGTGAAACAGTTTGGTTATTGTATTTGGCATAGTACTTGAACAGTATATTACATCGCAACATATAACAGACGTAGACAGAATTACTATCACAAATAGTTATTGCTGCCAATGCTTTTTATTATTATTATTTCATTACATAGATCAAGACCTCTAATAGTATTGAAATCACTATGAAGTTCGGATGGCGTATATAATTTTACAGTCTTCAACATATTGCTATAGAAAGACCATTATTTAAGGCAAGATCTATCTAGATTCACTAAGTTTGTTACTATTTGTAACCTTAGGCCTTATGTAACAAGAAAATATAATTAATAAAACAACAATATGCTGCAATCTTCAACATTATATGTGCAAAACAAAAATAAAGTGCATATAAAAACAATATATCAATAAATTAATTTGAACAATACTTTTTTAAGTACTGAAACAACAGACTGCAATTATTTCTAAACAGCCGGATTCCTTATCAGTTACGAACCGACACCAAACCTTATGAAAGTATCTTCAATACACAACACACATACAGTGAAAAATCTGTGAACACATTATAAATTGCTATGCGGTCACAAACAGTCTGTGGAAAGTATTACCAAGTCTAAAATTCACGCATTATAATTTTCTCCAACGCCAACACAGGTCCTCACGTCTGTCACTTTGAGGCACTCGGCGTCGCGATTTCTGTAGTCGTATTGTGACAATGACGACATACTGTCTGCTGGGCTGTCGCACCGGGTCTCAGTCACCATGTCCTCAGTTTTGCCAGTGTTCTGCACACCCTGCTTATTGTTCTGAGTCGTATACTGGTGCATCCAGAGCTGCTTCTCTTCCACCTCTTTGCTCACAACAACAAACAATTCTTTTTCTTTGCTATCCAACTGTTCTTTTAGATAGGCTATTAGATCACTGCTCTGAAAGTAAAAGAGATTTTTTTTTTAAATTAGAATAGAATACTCTTAATTGCTTTTCTCGCTGACATGAAAAAATTGTCAGATAACCTGAGCCTCTAGAGAATGAAAAGAGGGCTATTAGTGATAACAAACATCAAAAAGTCAAGAATGTATGGGATTTATATGAGCTACCAAATTTTACATGATAAATCCCAAACTTTAAAGCATATCCACAATCGCTATATCCAATTGCAATGTCTAGAGCCCTTGAAATTGTTATGAGCCTGAAAAGCCTCTCCAAACTTGTTTAAGGGCCTACATCCGCTTTAGTGCCGTAAAACGGTAACTTTCTAAATCATACTCCTTAGTAATGGCTTAGGATAATGGTTTGAAAAAAACAAATATTATTGTTTCATGTACATTATTTTTTAAACATGGTTTTTTCGTATAACAAATAGTTTTGCTTTAAAAAAATAATTAGCAACACGATATTTTTCGCAAATTTGGATACTACTCCAAACAACTTGGATGTTTAAAAATATTTTTAAACAGAAAAATTGATGGCTGGAATTTCTTCATAACTGAAATAGCATATGTAAATCAAATAATATTTTGCAAACAAAACTGTTCAAAATGAGGTTCAATATTGATATTTTGGCTCCGAGCGGGCGCACGGCCATTACTGCGTAAACATTGGGGCGTATATATCGCCTTAAGGCAAGCTTGAATAAGTATGGTGATTTATGTTATTGCCTTTCTTTGTAAGGAAAAGGGCTTCACCCTGCATGGAACAATCGCAGATTATTATTATTACAAATGGTTTAAGATCCCAGAGCCACCAGACGTTTCCTACTTTTCTCTACACAAAATATGCAGGTTAGAGTACTGTATATACTTTTAACATATGCATACTGGCTCACTAGGGCTAATAGCCAATTTACAGATGCCAGGTGCTAAGGGTACGCTTAGATATTATTCACTTTCCTTCCTGTATAATGTGTATTAATATTTACCCTTCCTATTAACTGTGGAGTTTCAAGTTTGGAGTCCAAATTATAGAAGTTGCCCTGTATCTGCCGGATGGTGATCCAGTGCCGGCGCCGCAGTGGCAGCATCACAAACCCCAGCTTGTAGTCCGATGGCACATTCAGGATGAATCCACAGATGTTTGACAAGTCCAAACAACCTGGGTCCCTGAAACATTATAAAATTTTTGTTTAGTTTTCTAAAAGTTTTTACTGCATGGAGGTTAGTTTATTTTTAAAGACAATAAAATATCTACATACATTAGTATCTTACTTATAATCTGACCTTGATAGAACTCAAAAAAGCAGTTTGTTAGGTTCTTGTACCAAGCATAAAAAATCCTACTTCGATAATCATTGATTAGTGCCCCAACAGATTCTAAGGGTCCATTTCTGAGTATATAGAGTTAGGAATATTTTAAACCCAATTTAACTTTTCGTGTGTTTAAAACATGACTCCATGCGAGACACAGTGGCTTTTTTGAATAACTAATTAAGGGCACATGAAAGGTTAATATTAAATTTTGGTTTTCATGCTAGAGTATAACAAATACTCAAGACCAAATCATTAATTTCAGAAATCGGAGGAAAGCCAAAAAAAAATACCAAGTTACTAAGCTATACTTACTTCCTTTTATCAAACCAGACAGCTTCGCAGCCTTTTTTTTGTAGAGCTGCCATTATCACATTGATATCATAGTTGCCGAGCCCCAACATGGAGCGGTGCGGATTGATCCATACATTTGGTGATAGCCTGCTGCATATTCCATCTAACTCTGTCTTCGAATACGTACCCCGCATCTGGAAACACGAAACAATACGCCGTAATAAATCTAAATATACTTTTTACTCAGAAATACAAGTCAAACATGAAATAATCAACATAATACAGTTTGACTTTGAAATGATTTACAATAGTGCGCTTCACGGCCAAACTTGACGTGTTACGGTAGCACTCATTAAAATTCAATAATTACCTGGAATAAATTATTAAGCGCGTGTAAAGCGCATAACTCTTTAACCTGTTTTTCATGATAAATTGTTTGTTTCGAACTCATCGCGTTCACGTCCCATTCAAAGAGCTTCTTCTGAAAAAAGCCTCATGATCATACCACCCGAAATTCTCATATATTTTTTAGCAGGAATGTCACTATTTTTATCTTTAGAATATGTAGAATGTAAAGGTTTTTGTATTATTTTAATCACTCTAATTTAACGCAACCTGACAATTTTTTTTGACAACAATCTTGACTTAACATTGACAGCTGTGCACTAGAGTTGGGACAGCGAAAGTGAAAGCAATATTTATTTATTTTTAATTTGTGATAATAACGAATAGGATGATGGTTTTTTAAGCCTGTGCTACACGGTTTTAAACAAGCTCCAAACCTCAGTATGTTTCTGTATATATAATAGTAATCTTTGGTATGTTAAGAACGCTGCGCAGAAAGGACGTATTTACGCTCGTACCGTACGTTCATTAAACCGACGTTATGGCACCTTGCCTATCAAAACTTCAAAAAGAATATATTATTTATTTATTTATTTAATACTTCATGCACACAAGTACAGAGGCGGACTTAATGCCTTAGGCATTTTCTACCTGTTGACCTTTGGGTGATGGAGAGATAAACAGTGGTAGGTGCAACAATGAAAGTTATGTGGATTGTATTGTGGAGTTTATTAATAAACTTTAAAAACCTAACTCTGATTTTACTATCTTCTTACTGATATTATATGTGCAAAAGTTTGGGTGGATGTGTCTATGTTTGATGCTCTTTCAAGCTAAAACTGCTGAGCGGATCAGGATAGAATTTGACACAGAGATAGATTATAATCTAGAATAGCATATTTGCATCTTTGCATCCCGGTATAATGTGCCCTTCGGATAAAAAAAAAACACTTTTGAAGCTAATACATTAGTTACCTTTAATTAAAGTAAAAGAACAAACTTAAAAAAAAATAACCCATGCATTTATTTTTCCAGTTGATTGATGTCAAATCCCAAAGATAGGGCAAGTCTCTTTACATATTGATAATACTTTACGTTTGCTCTGTTGAGTCATTTTGTGCGCAGCAACACGTGCGTCTGCAATCGCCGCCTGCAGAAGCTCGACTGCTGAATCTTTGGACTGCTGACTATCATACATACGCGTGGTTGTAAACGAGTGGCTACACGGTTGCAAACAAGTCACCAACCAATTGGTTGACAACGCACGCCTTTCTACCAAGGTAGTTAGAAGGTCATGCCAAATTTGGTTTAAAATCACTGTCTACACGGTTTGAAACGGCCGCTTCAGACCAAGGAGACCTTGGTTTTTGGCATGGTTGGCAAGGCTTGTAGCACAGGCTTTAACCAGAACTCCCGTCCCCAGTTTTTTGAGATGAAAAGAGAGTTAGCTTCATGAAGAATTAAAAACACTCTAGACAAGAAAAACCGGTCAACAGCAAGTCGAAGGGTTCCATACCATTATCGCAAAAAACAGCACAAAATCATGTTTGTTGTATGGGAGCCCCACCATAATATTTATTTTATTCTCTTTTTAGTATTTGTTGTTATAGCGGCAACAGACATACGTCATCTTTGAAATTTCAACTGTCCAGCTATCATGGTTCATGAGATACAGCATGGTGACAGACGGACAGACAGCCGACAGACAGGCAGACAGACAGACAGACAGACAGTTTTTAACCTTTGGGTACGGAACCCTAAAAAAGATCACTATACTTCCTAAAAGATAGCTTGATCTCTGCGACAGCTGTCAGTATCAATACAGTAACAATAGCGCTCGACAGGCTAACAATAACGTATACGTTAGTTTGACATATGTCGCAGAGATCAAGCCATCTGTTATGAAGTATAGTGAAGAATAGGTACGAGAATAACAGGCAGTATCGGGTGGGTCAAGTATAACCATTGTGGCGGTGCGATGGCGGGAAAAAAAATTATTCGAGTTTGACACTTGTCAGTTTGTCAAAAATAAAAACATTGCTTGCAAGGCATTGGGAATTAAATTATTTCGAAAGGAAAAGAAAAGTTAGATTTTTAATAAAACATACACTAGGCTGACACAGGAAGTAATGTTTGAAACGGATCAAATAGAAGGTTTACTCCCTGAAGATGAAGTCAGTAATAACTTGTTTACTACTAATAAATCTTCTCTGCAACAATACAAACTTTCTTTGGCAAGGTATAGTTTTCTCGCTTGTAATTTAGTTTACCAAATCTAACAACTCTGTCTGACCATTCATGATCGTGCTGGCCTTATTCCAAATTATTTGGGGTCGTCCCAGCATATCTTATATACATACAGCTTCTGCCAGCGGCTTCGCCGCGTGAATGTCGAAAAATATCTTAAGGGAACATATTCCCAGGATAAAACATATCCTATGTGCTATTCCAGCCTATAATCCAACTCTGTGCCAAATTTCATCCGGATCCGTTCAGTAGTTTTTGCATGAAAGATTATTATTAAACATACAAACACACTTATACACTCACAAACTTTCGCTTTTTGAATATTATTGTGATTATTAGATCGTCAAATATTGCATCTACTGTTTTGCTGAACGACATTTGGAATACCAGTCAAGAGTTGTTAAACGATGGAGCTGTAAACCACATTCTAAACTCTGCCAATATTCTACTGCAAAATGCTGACACAAGCCAAATGAAGACATGGAAAAGCTGTTTGAAGTGAGTACATCTCAAACATACTGGATATGATTTAAAAAAAAAATAATAATAATTTTGATGTTTACAGCAATTTTGATGCGGAATCTATCCTTGAGCAGACAATAGCCCCTTGCAATCAATGTTCTTGCACAAAACATGGTATAAATGAATTTCTAAAAAACAAATGCATGTGTAGTTTAGGCTTAGCTGATACAAAGGATAAGCCTCCTAAACAAGTTGTAGAAACCAAAGAAAATTCATACTTTGTAAAGAATTTAAATTCAGAATACTCAAGCCAAGAGTCAAGATCAGGAGATGACCAGAGACAAGTTTTTAAACCCAGGTTTGGTAGACCAAAACATGTTAGCAAGACTGTCAACCAGCCTGTTATATCAAGTACTCCCAAAGCTGAGGAAGTAGTTGACTTTGATAAGGAAGAAGAGGAGAATAAAGCTCATAAGAGCAATGTGGCTAAGATTATGTTTAAGACAGCCAAAGAAGCATTGCTGGCTTCTAATCCTGCAGCTAAAAGAACATTGGGAACTTCAAGGAAAGCTCAGGCTAAGTTTGTGTCTCCTATGCTTGGAGCCCAGTAAGTTATCATTTTTCTTAGTATATCTGATCCTTTTTTAATAGATCATGGTTGTATTTAATAACTAAGAACTCTATTTTCAGGGATAAACAGGAGACTGTTGAGCCAGAAGTCACAGATGAGCGTCTCAAACATATTGATCCTAAAATGATTGAGTTGATTGAAAGTGAAATTATTGATAAGGGCACTCCAGTAGGTTAGTAGAAAAGAAACAAAGTGCTTTTTGTTCTTTATTCAAGTGTTGATAACAAAAAAATTGATCTTAAACTTTCCTTGAGTTATTTGTTAACAAGTTTGAAAACCTGACTAAATTAAATAATGTGTACTTTTATTGCCACAAAAAATAAGGGAAATTACTATGGCTTGAGGTAAAATACACTACCATATTAAATATTGTTTCAGGTTGGGATGACATAGCTGGTTTGCACCATGCTAAGTCAACCATACAAGAGGCAGTAGTATGGCCTCTGCTCCGTCCTGACATATTCACTGGACTGCGGCGGCCTCCTAAAGGAATTCTCTTGTTTGGGCCTCCTGGCACTGGGAAGACATTGATTGGTAATATTCTTGCAGCTAACTGACTTTTTACCCCACTGCCGAAGGAGGGTAATGTGTTTATCAGTCTATGTATGTATGTTTGTTCCTATATGGCGTTCTAGAGACCAAACGCGTTGGCCAATTTTCATGATTCTCACGTCAATCGATTCGTCTTAACCCTGCGAGTGTCACTGGCTGCATTGAAATTGGATAATAGAAAAATGGCGGGTTTTGGGCGCCATATTGTGGGGGACCAAATTTTTTTTTTCTTTCGTATCTATCGCGTGGGGTATCAAAATAAAGGGTTTTAAGAGGTAATTTCAAAAATATATAACACTCATATGTTTGAATGTAACTAATTCTAAAAAAAAATAACTAAAAGTTGTAATTAGAAAAAGTTAATTCAAAAAATCTAAAAACCCTACTGCTTAAAAAGTGAACTAAAAAGACGTAAACAAGAAGAAAAGCCTGCTGTGCAGTCGGAGGATACATCTGGTTTTGGTCAGCCAGATCGCGAATAAGTTCCGTGAGGTGCGCAGCCTCAGAGAATATTTTTTTGAAGCTGAAGTGGGTATGCACCGGGATGTGGTCGCAGTGTACAAATGACTTGCCCCGTTGTCCATGGCTAAAGAGAACTGACACAAACCTGTATGTATAAACTCACTACTGATGAACGCAAAGAGGAATGGCAAGCTTCACGGGCGGTTTTTCAGCGTCCGTATCCTGGCTACGTTTCGGCGTCTTTTTCGGGGAAACTTAAGGTTTTGTCTGTGCAATTCTGGACGAAGTTATCCTGACGAATAACTTCGGGAGACATGTAATGAAGGACGGGACGGTTGACGTGTGAGTGAGGTGAATCCATCAAACAATCTTATCTCTGGTTGTTTTCGTCTGGCTAACGGCGAGAACTTACACTACTATGACTACAACTTACCAAGTGACCAGTGATTATTCACCAGCAACTTGCTTTGAAATACAATCTAGTGGATTCTGAGGTACCGTATATGTGCGCGTACCGTATGTGTGCGAACCAGTTCTCGAAAATGACAGGTTACGTTGTACTGGGATTGGTTAATCATCACTGATAGGACTATTGTTGCCGGATATAGTGGTGATAGACCGATTAGAGCGCCGCACAATGATATGCACCATCCTACAAGACGAGAACCTCGTGAAAACTGAGAAAGAGAAACAAATCAAGTATCTCGACTTAGCACACGAGATCGTCGACATGTGGAATGTGGACTCGGCGATTATTGTGCCGATTGTCGTTACGGCCAACGGCCTGATGGCCAATAGCCTCGATGGCCATCTGTCGAGGCTGTCATTGCGTGGTTGGATCAAGGGCCTGATACAGAAGGCAGTACTTCTTGATACGGCTTGCATTAGGAGGTTCTATCTCTAGAGCCCAACCACCGATAGCTTGGACCCTGTTCCCGATACTGGTGGGCCTCTATTTTTTATATTTTTAACAGTTTTTTTTACGTTTTCTTTTTTTTAATACCTATTTAAAAATGTATTATCTGCTATGCTAATTGTTTGTGACATATTTGATTAATTTGTAATTTCTTTTTCTTGAATTTTTGAATTATCATTCATTATAATGGTTTGCAATTTATATTTGTTAGATTAATATGACATTGCATCTGTTTGTAAATATTTTTAAATCAATATACATTTTGCTACAATGATTTAATCTTCAAGTGATAATTTTACTGTAATTATGTTCCACAAATTCTTGTAATTATGTAACCAATATTCGACACAATGTTAATTGTTTGTGAATAAATAAATGAATGAATGAATAAATAAGAATGTAAATAAATAAAGGAGTAATGTAAATAAATAATGATCAGGCAGGGGCCAATGTCCTTCTACAGATTAGGTCTTCGATCCACGAAACCTAAATCCATAGCCCAATGTGTTTTGTCTCCATATTCTGCAATAGTCTTGCGCCAGCCAGGGACTGTCCTTGGGTGCTCTTGCGTAGTGACTACTGCATACAGGGATAATCGCCGGTTGGTGTCACATTTCGTCCTACATATCTAACAAGGCCTCTGCGAGTTGGTTTCGGCCCCTGGTACGCCTTTAAAAGGTCTGGGTTCCTAGGGTCTCGAGAATCTCAAAGATATTATATCAAAAATAAAATTAATATACTGGCTTGTCTAGATAGGTTTGCTACATGTCTAGTCTATGCAAGCGGCAATCCATGGCAAACTTCTGCGATACACCTATTCACCGATTATTCAATGTACTCTGGGGGCCGATCGTATCGCCGAGTCAGAAGTAAGAGTGAAGATAGGTACACATAACTCATGTTTTATCATATGCCTGTCATGCAAACTTACACATTTTTATAAAAGTTATAGACATGTGTATTTTCGCCTTTATTGGTTTTTAGTAAAAGCGTCTTGTGTCTGTATGTGTAAGGTAAATGTGTGGCGGCGCAGTGCAACGCAACGTTCTTCAGCATCTCGGCGTCTTCGCTCACGTCTAAGTGGATCGGCGACGGAGAGAAGATGGTGCGTGCGCTCTTTGCAGTCGCCAGGTGTCACCAACCTGCTGTAAGTACTTAGGTTCCATTTGATGTTATCTAGAAACTTAGAATATTCTCTGACTGGTCAGTTTAAGGTGGTGATGTTTCCAACTAAAATATTGTTTGATGTGCCAGGTAATATTTATAGATGAGATAGACTCTCTGCTGACCCAGCGGAGCGACACCGAACATGAAGCTACCAGGAGGATCAAGACAGAATTCTTGGTGCAGTTCGACGGTGCAGCTACTGGTAAACCATTCTGTTAGACTCAAATAATAACTTTATAACATACCTATATATTTAGAGCTCCTTATCATCGCGAATCACGATCAAAAATACCATGAGTAAAAACAAAATTGCTCATTGCTTTCTGCAATATACCTACTTAATATCTTGCATGCGTCGTGTGTTACGCGTGTCGCGTGTACTCGTGTTTCGGACAAACAAATGATCTCTACATTATTCCTGATTGTCATAGGCTATAATTTATTTTCAAAAAAATTAGAGAGCCTTATGAAAATTACAATAATGTAACCCAAAGTAGCAAAATGTTGCCTATAAAATTAGTTCTTTGGCGTGCGCTGAGAAAACTTTTGATGATACATAAAAATATGAACTAAGTACATGATTAAAGTACTCATTATTACCTGCCAAAAAGTCTGTGAGAGAATATATCTAAATATCATAGTTAAGTCATAATTTAGCAGCTTATAGGTTCTGAATTTTAATTAGATCGCTGGTAGAAACAAAAGTTGCTTACTTTCGCCATGTACTATAATTCTAATATATAGTTTAACAAATTAGCAGGTAGGAAACCCTTCTCTCGATGTCTTCAAGAGGAAAATTAAGGAGCATTTCCTTTCAATGCAATAAATAATATTAGTAGATATATACGTATATTTATCCTACTTCCTTCCTACTATCCTACTAATATTATAAATGCGAAAGTTTGTGAGGATGGATGTATGTTTGTTACTCTTTCACGCAAAAACGGATTTGGATGAAACTTGACAGTATTAAAGGTTATACATCAGAATAACTCAGCTACAATTTATAATGTTTTTTTTGTTTTTTTGTAATTTGGTCATATTATAACAATAAATATCAAGTAAGTCGGAAAAAATTCTGGCCTCTTCGCGTGCGCTGCCTAAACCGTTGGAGATACACAAATATAATGTACCGTAGGATTGTTTGTCTTAAATAGTTCTAAATAAAAGTCGTTGACAGCATGCACCTTTTATGTGGAAGCCACTATGACCATAAAAATTAGAGATTCTTATGAAAATTGCAATAATGTAACCCAAAGTAGCAAAATGTTGCTTAAAAAATTCATTCTTTGGCGTGCGCTGAGAAAACTACTTTACTTGTTCTACTGATTAGGTAGGGTAGGGTCGATAGGGTATGGTAGGTAGGGTAGGTGGGTACAGTAGTTATGGTAGGTATCATCATCATAACCGCCGAAAGACATCCACTGCTGGACATAGGCCTCCCCCAGGCGTCGCCAATGGATGCGAGACACACGGGATCGGTCAGCTAGTATACTATAATTTTTTTTTTATAAATGTCCCAACATTTTCAAAATCACGTTGATAGGACTTATGATTCCGTTCTACCTATCCACTGTCCTAATCACACATAATAATGTTTATATCTACTATATAAAAATAAGTCGGGTTTTCCTTCCTGACGCTATAACTCCAGAACGCACGAACCGATTTCCACGGTTTTGCATTCGTTGGAAAGGTCTCGGGCTCCGTGATGTTTATAGCAAAGAAAATTCAGGGTAGGGTAGGTAGGTAAGTAGCCAATTGACGGGGGGTCAGCTAGTTTGTTTTATATTCATGTTTTAGGAGAAGAAGATCGTCTGCTGATAGTGGGTGCGACCAACCGTCCTCAAGAGCTGGACGAGGCAGCGCGCAGGCGTCTCGTCAAACGACTGTACATACCGTTACCTGATGCTGATGTGAGTATAATAAAATTTATGCTAAAAACGACTGTTGCGGTGTTGTGAAAATTAATATGTTCATATGTCGTGTCATTAAGCAAATGCATACATTTGTGTGCATTCAATACTACATTAAACTTACAGAGGCGGAAGTTTAAGTGATTCAGATTAAAATAACGGTAGGTGCGATCATAGTCTGCGCAAATGCATACGCTTATGCCTAAGTATCGCGTAAACGATACAATCTCACGCGGCGTAGTAGTCGCGTTTCCGAAGCGTCTAGGCTGCGTGTACACATTTACCGCGTGTACACATTTACCGATCTCAAACGACCATTCTAAATTTTATACATTTATTTTACAGGCTCGACAACAGATAATAACCAATCTTTTAGCGAACGAGAACAACGACCTAACACCGCAGCACATATCAGAGGTCGCGAACTTAACGGACGGCTACTCGGGCGCCGACATGAAGTCTCTCTGCTCTGAGGCCGCCATGGGGCCCATACGCTCCGTGCCGCTCTCGCAAATTGTCAGCATAGATAGGAATAAGGTAAATACCTTTTTTTTTCGCGTGGCCTGTTTAATAGTACTTTAGCTAGCTCTGAATGACGGTGGCCCCATATGGAGCAAAATTTATAAGCAATCACCCTATTTGTAAGCTATTTTATACCACATTTCGAGCCACATAGATACGAAAGTTGAAGGTCTTTTAACCGTTTTAGCTTGCATTCGTAAAATCGCACAATCAGAAATCAGCTGTAGGACCATATCCATCAGTAAACTTGATAGTCGTGTGAACAATAATTTAAAAATTTATAATTTTCAGGTGCGCCCCGTTTGTCGGCAAGATTTTGTGTATGCCTTACAAAGAGTGAGACCCAGCGTGTCGCAAGATGACCTCGGACAATATGTTAAATGGAACACAACTTATGGCCAAGGATTTTAATAAATTATTCATTTCATACACACGTTATTTTTAATGAAATTCTGTCCTATGTATGATCCAAACAATATCAGCTCAGATCTTTAATGCAATACCTGTGTTCACGAATAAAGATTGATTGATTCATATTTGCTTGTAGAGCCCAACCGATGAGGCTTAGCCTATAGTCCGACACGACATTTGATACAAATTAAAGTATTCTGTGGTCCGTCATGACTCGCAGACTCGCTATAAAGATAAATAGAAATACATGGAATATTGGAATCTGTTCCTTCCCATATACATATTTGTTAATTAAAACGAAAATTAATTTCTAACGTATAATATTCGCCACTATTATGGGGGGGGGGGGGCGTCTACGATCGGACTATTCACGGTACTCTGTCTGTGGGCAGACGTTCGTCGCCACGACATGTAAGTATGTTTCCGCTTTCAAGTCTGTGCTAATGACTGCGACGCATTTGATTGGCTACAAGACTCGTTGTGAGAATCAATCTATGTATATTAGTCTATGGGCTTGAACAGATCCGTATTGGTGTATCCATGCATCTCTGTCTATAGTTAGGCTTAGCATTCATTGCGATTTTTATTCAAACGAAATTTTGTCCGGGTACTGAATTTAACGAAAACAAACTGCGGATAAAATTTCGCACGATTTTTGTCTCTTTCTACCTGTTCATAGGGTTCAAAATATTCGCGCAAATTTATTCCGCGCCTCGGTGCGGTGGATTCTATGGCAAAACACGGATTTCTTGCGGTATTATTTTCGCGCGAATTTTTCCGCAATGCGTGCAGCTTCATACAATTCCATAGGTCGCAGAATGGACAGATAAATATCTTGCGAATAAAAATCGCAGCGCGTGCTAAGCCTTAATAGAAATCTGTGCATCCATGACTGATGTACTGCCAACTGCCTGTGCCATACCGTTCTTGTCTGCCTATTGTCCGCTGTCACGTTGACACTGTTGGCAGTGACACTGACACTATTGTCAAGAATCAGCTGCTGTGCGTATGCTGTGTTTTGGCGGGTACAACAATGTTTACATTTTTCTTTTATTTCCATAATTCATTTAAAATGTTCAGGGGGTTTTGTTTTAAATGATTCAAATCTAATAAATTAAAATAATTATATACAGTGCAATAAGTAAAAACTCAAAATGGATCAAGATAATCGTGTTGTTGTGTTGATAGACATGGACTGTTTCTATTGCCAAGTAGAAGAGAAATTGAACCCAGAATTAAAAGGAAAACCTATTGCAGTAGTGCAGTACAATCCCTGGAAGGGTGGAGGGTAAGTGACGTACAGAAATCGGTAACAATTCCCATCCATCACCCTGTTCAGACTTGTCTTATTGGATTGGTGTTTTACAAGTTCTATCGCCAATTTCTCAGGATCATAGCCGTAAACTACGTCGCTAGAGCCCAAGGCGTTGGCCGCCATATGAGAGGAGACGAGGCCAAGGAGAAGTGTCCTGATATTGAGTTACCTTCTGTGCCATGCCTTAGGGGCAAAGCTGACATTTCCAAGTAAGTTCTTACTTTATTTAGGTAACTTATTCTTTAGCAGTATTTTGGCCATATATTATGTATTCCTGCCTTAAAATACTTGGGTCTGGTATACTGGTTTATTTTCCAAAATGTGAATCAAGGCCAAGAAATTGTTGTAAAACCAGTTTTGTAACAAGTAAGCTACACTTTTATCTTTAAACTAAGTTCTGTTCAAATTATTTGTGATTTGTATGGAATTGTTCTAAGAATATTTCTACTTCAGGTATAGAGAAGCAGGTAAAGAAGTAGCAAGAGTGTTGCAGAGGTTCACACCACTCTTGGAGAGAGCTTCCATTGATGAAGCTTATCTGGACATCACTGCACCTGTAAGTTTCTTAGCTGATTTTAAGTCTTTTCTAGACTTTATGTTATAATTTTATTCTGGTTTACTTACAATTCCTTTGACAATATTCTTGTTTGGAGCAAAACAAGTTAACTTCAAACATGTATATTATAAATTTATAATGATTAGATAACCATACATATTAGAATCCACTTCAAGAACCCGCCATTCAGTGTTTAAACTAATTAATTAAAGGGTTAGTAATTTTTTATAAGAAGCCTGACAAGGTTCAAAGCCTCAACTTTTATTCTTCAGGTGCAAGAAAGACTAAAGACTCTCAATGTGAACACAGTACACACAGACATGATGCCCAACACCTTTGCACTAGGTTATGAGTGTGTGGAGGCATTCCTTGCGGATGTCCACACATGTGGCATTGAGAACATTGAGTTTGACTATGAGCATGCCAAGCGGTTGCTTGTGGGTGCTGTCATAGTCAGTGAGATTAGAGCCGCGGTTTATGAAGACACTGGTAAGGTCACTTTAACAAAACATACCCTGATTTACAGATTCAATTTTGGATCATTACTTTCTGATCATGATTCTCTATCCTTATTAGTTCCCATATCAGTGGGGACCCCATATCTTGCCAAATCATCTTTGATATAGTCTATCCACATTCATACCTAATATTTTTCTAATTTCAGAAAATGTATACATACATACATATATAATTAAATTGCAGGTTACAGGTGTTCTGCTGGAATAGCTCAAAACAAGATCTTAGCCAAGCTGGTGTGTGGCATGAACAAGCCCAACAAGCAGACAATTCTACCTAAGCATTGTATTAATTTACTGTACAGGTAAGTTTATAAAAGTTTTGGGTACAAGCTATGGTTTTATGATAATTTCATTGTAATAAATTGACAGCTGTTAATTACTTTAATTGCCTTGACTTCCAGCACATTACCATTGAAGAAAGTAAAACATCTTGGAGGAAAGTTTGGGTGTACAGTTTGTGAAATTTTAAAAATCCAAAAAATGGGTGAGCTTCAAAAGTTCACTGAAAAAGACCTTCAAGCAAGATTTGATGAGAAAAATGGGTATGTAAACTGAATGAAGATTTTTTGATTTACCATCTTATTCTTTTTCTTTCAATAAAATGGTAATTTATTTACAGAACATGGCTATACAATATAGCAAGAGGTATTGACTTGGAACCAGTACAAGCAAGATTTAACCCAAAGAGTATTGGATGCTGTAAACAATTCCGCGGCAAGGCTGCTCTCCTTGACTTAGAGAGCGTGCGGAAGTGGCTCAAAGACCTCGGCGACGAAATAGATGACAGACTTGATCAGGACGCTTTAGAAAATAACAGGACACCAAAACAAATGGTCCTTAGTTACTCTTCGCAGCTTCCCGACGGGAAAGATCAAAGTAGTTCTCGTTCGTATAATTTTCTAGCTGACGACGAACTATGCGGCGAATTTTATTCAAGTAAAGCTTTAGAACTTTTGTTAGAGAGTTCTGAAGGAATTAAGGGAAAAGGTATATTTTGCAGATTTCTGTGATTATAACTGCTTAAAGTATGTTATTGTTCATGTACTACCTAAAACCATTTGTTTTTCCAGAAGGTGAAGGCAACAGGCAATTGAAAGCTCCAATAAAATTTTTAGGAATTAGTGTTGGTAAGTTTGAAGATCATACAGAAATGAAGAAAACTAAGAAAATATTAGATTACTTTTGTGCTGGATCATCAAAAGACCCTGCAGATAAGGCAAAAGACAGTATTAAACAAGAAAAAGCTCCCAGTGAACACCCTGTTGTAAAGAATAAAACTTCCATTAAGAATGAGGGCAAAGAGTACATCATGAAGAAATTTTTCCAAGTGTGTGAAAAACCTCAAACAAGCCAAGTTCCATCTGTACCAAAGCAGGACCTCGAAGAAAGCAATAAAACAAATGATGCAGTTGTAGAATCTAGTTTAGATAAGCAGGAGTCATTTTTCGCGAAAATATTGAACCAAAACAAGAAGGTATCTGGTGTGAGTAGAATGCAAGATTCAGAATTGGATGTCGAGAAAATACGGACTACAACGCCCGTTTGTGATGTGGTCACGCATGGAGAAGACAGTAATGAAACATATTGTTCAGGATCAACAATAGTTGATGAAATAAACAAAAGCGTGGCGTTGTTCGAAGATGATCCTAAGGACGTCGCTCGTGTTAAAAGTATAAGGGAGTTACTGACCAGCTCCAGATTACTAAAAGAAGATGGCTCAGACACTGTTTCAGAACCAGAAGAAAATACTGATGCAGTTAAGCCTGTGACTCCTCAGAAGGAAACACCGCAAGTTGAGACTTTTAATTGTCCTGAATGTAGAAAAACATTACCAATGGATGAGGTCGCCGAACATTCTGATTACCATCTCGCGTTGAAGTTGAGAGATGAGGAAAGGCAACAGGTGCGAAAGGAAAAGCAAGAAAAGAATAATATTGTAAAAACTAAACAGAATGAAGAAACGAAAAAGAAGAAGCAACCAGAAGAACAAAACAGTTCTAGAATTGAAACTACATCTTCCATTGCTAGCTTTTTAGTAAAAATCGATGATAGTGTTCCAACAGAGACATGTTCTGAATGTGGTAAAAAGGTTCCCCTGGCAAGATTTGGAGAGCATTTAGATTTCCATGAAGCACAGAAATTGAACAGGGAATTAAATAAGAAAACTAATCCCTCATTTACTGGAAGTAGTGTAAAAAGAAAGCGAAAATCGAATTCTCCAGTAAAGAAGAATAAAATGCCTTGTAGACCTATTGACTCTTTTTTTAGATAATGTCATGAAATTAAATGGAATGGAAACACAGCTTTGTAGTTTTAAAAGTGTATATTATGATAAGATTTACACAGCATAGATCTCGTTCTGGAACTTCCTCCAGACGTCGAGGGGTCCGTGCTCGGGGCGGTACTTGACGTTGCAGCCGTCGTTGGCGAAGCGATTGTCGTCACGCAGCTTCTCGTACTCCTCACGTTCGTACTTGGTGAAGCCCCATTTCTTGGAGACGTAGATCTGAAATGATAATGGTCAAATTAGAATAATATTCGCGGGATAAACATGTTTTACATTGACGGCCCAAGTTTTTTTAGTATACAGTAGGTCGTTCCAAAAGCAAAGCCCTGTATTTCCATTAACCGGAGTTTCTAGTCACTAGGATTTCCAGTTTACTACTTGAAGTTGTCTTCACTCCAAAATAAAATAATCATCTTTATGCATACCTTCTGGCGACCGGGGAACTTGAACTTGGCACGACGCAGAGCCTCGATGACCTGAGCCTTCCAACGGTCGCTGGAGCGCACGGACATGATGGGCTGTCCGATGCGCACACGCGCTACGGTACCTTGCGGCTTGCCGAAGGCACCTCTCATCCCAGTCTGGAGCCTGAGAAAATAATTGTGTTGTTTAACCAGTTGTGTGCTGTAATTACCGAAATAATTAAAAAGATCATTGTCTCGCGTGGATCCACATTTAAGGCACTCTAGGGGTTAATTCATTTGGTCTACTACGATTTACAATTAGGTATCTATTTGTTGTTTTAAGTTCAAGATCAGTCTGTTCCTGTCAGTAAAATACAGTGTAAACTCTATATAACGACACTGAAGGGACTGTGCATTTTATGGCGTTATAGAGAGTTGTCGTTAAAGTTTATTTCAGACTAGTGTAACTTACACTTATTTTCTCTCTCTTTTATTGCGCGTTTGAAAGTTTGTGAGCGACTAAGAATATTATAACATATAGATAATACATGACTCCTACTTATTAGTCATGGTCAACAACAGTATACATGTGCAAGCAATCCCAATTTGTAAACAACGAATTTCTTAGAAAGTTTGGTATGCATGATGCCGACAGTCGAGTTTATTACGGGCTAGCAATTGAACATACACAGCTGTTTTTACTAATTTTGGCAACTTAAAAGGTACTTTTTATTACTTAATTGTTGCACTTTTTATTACTTTATTATTTATTTTTCTTTGTTGTCGTTATTGAGAGTGAGTGTAATGCTATATAGAGTGTATCATTGTATGGAAGGGAAGCTAAACCAACCAAAGCAAAGTGATTTCGACGCTTAAGGGATTTTGTCGTTAAATCAAGTGATATTACATGGAGTTTACACTGTAATTTAAATGTGTATCCTAAAATCTATTTCAAGGAATTAATACAAAAGAAATGTAATGCCTTTTCATAATATTATAAAGAGTGAATTTTGTGAGTTTGTGTAAATGTGAAGGGTATATAGTGGTAACTATTACAAAAATTCTTTCACAATTTGAAAGGCACATTATTCCAGATGGTCATAATGCGCCTTTCAAATGTTTTATACTATGTAGAGTATGATGAAATTATTCAACCTAGGCAAACAAAGCTTTGGTGGGCTACTTAGTTGTGAAATAAAGGCATTGTAATTCTTTACATGTCAGATCTATATTGGTTTTATAAAACAGTCTACTCATGCAAAAATAAAGTTATCTATCTTAAATAAACTATGATAGACATTTTATTATTTGCAAGTCATGTGAGGATTCATGCTATTACTTATGAGTTTTACTAAAGGATGACATGAATGATCGGCACAAAATTATTGTTGAGTTTGAATATCACAATGTTGCGCAACAATGACTAAAATGATTTTCTTAATCTCTGTTTACAAAATGACAATCACATTTGAACACAGGTTTATCTAGTACTTATCATAGATTATTTTTGTGATACTCATGAAATGCTAAAATGGGATAAATGGATGCAGGGCAAGCATATTCCAGACTAAAATATTAGAAATTTTTTTGACTATCATTACAGACTTTATGCAAGTTAATTTATGGAGATTTTGAATAATCAAACTTTTTCTTTGTAATTTGTGAAGTCTATCTTGAGTTAATATAGGTATTTTAATGTCTTGTTGAGCACTAATGTCATGGTGTTTCCTTCAATGTATTCTAAGTCCAACATAAAATTTTAAATTTTAGTTTTCTGTATGTAAACACTGAGCTCTTTTTTTTTAAACCTTTGCATATTGTTACTACTCAATAATAATAATTTTAGTCTAATATAACACGAGTTCACAGCAATTGGTGCAAAACACCATGAAACAGTTTTTAAGAATTGCAATGAACGACAGCACTGCAATTTATAAAAGATACTTTACAAACCATTTCAAGATATGTAATTGGCAAGTAAAATAGTTCATAAATAACTTAACCTTACTAAAATTATTTTACACATTTTTTCATTATTCAGCACTGCCCTTAGTTAAAAACTGGTTATTTGCCGACTTCAGAAACTCTTTCAAGGTTCTCTTTCCTTTGCAAAACAAATTCTTAAACATTATGTTTTGGAATTAGTTTATTTTCATCATTTCTCTAGCTGCATTTATATCACTGGATTATTACAAACTCCAAAATTGTAATAAATCTTGTGAGATTGTAATATATTGTGAATTTGTAACCTCTTAAATAATAATTTCATATAGATAAGTTAACAATATTCGTGTCTCATTGGCAAGAATTTACAATTACACACAACTTATTATAATCTAGTGTTTGCAATAACACATAGACATGTACCAATAGTACCTTGTTAAAATTTGATAGGATTAGATTACTATATACAGGATAACGGCAGAAGTGTGGTTTTTACCACATATGGATATTTACAACGTACTACATATGCCGTCTCGATAAAAGGATTAACACTACATTGTAGTTGTGACTATACACATAGCAAACTATAATCACTAACATGGTAAAACTGCATTCCGGGACTATGCTTATAAGCCATGCTGTTTTAGAAAGTTTACTTATTTATTTTCTATCTAGTTGGTGAAATAAGTAACACAAGATGCTTACCTATCAGCTCCAGCGCACGATAACATTTTGTTGATGCGGATCACATGGAATGGATGCAGACGCATGCGGATGTGGAACTGATCCTTGCCGCAGTTCTTGACGAGGTACTTGTTGCAACAAATACGGCCTGCTTCCAGAGCTTCAGAGCTAAGCTGCTCGTACTCGTCAGACACCAGGTGCACGCATAGTGGGAAGTCTTCTACCGAAGCCCTCTTCTTACCCAAGTCGAAAATACGGATCTTGGGATCGGGCACACCACGACAGAACCGTGACTTGGGGTACGGTTTGTTTTTACAATACCGGTAACTGAAAAACACATTTCACTCGTTAAAACTTGTTCCAAATTTTTACCAAAACACAAGTTGAGAGGTTGTAATTTATTTACCATCTCGCTGGCCGGCGCCCCATTGTGATCTGAAATAAATCAAAAATGTAACTTAGTAAGCCTTACACTACACGTATTTGTAAAATAACAGAATAATATTCAACACTTTTGAAGATTTCATTAGATTATATAGTAAAAATTTATCAGCACCTTCACAAAGCGACACCACTTCCACGAAAAGACAGACGGAAGTTGATTTGACGTTGACGTAGACTCTGTTCAGTGTGGCAAGCTCAAAAAATATTTCATGAAAAATTACCAAATTAAAGTTCCTGCTAAACTTCTGGGCCGCCCGTATGAGATTTACAACTGCGCATGCGATGCGTAGGCTAGGCACAGTGAGACTAGGTGAATCCAGTAATTTAAAAGTTGGAATAGGTGCAACCGAGTTTCTTTTACAATAATTTGCGGCATTATAAGTAGTTATCGCCAAACTTCTTGGCCGCCCAGAAATTCAAATTCAAATGACTGGCACACGAATGATTTATGGAAACATGAGTGCGCGTCGCGTTACTTTTAGGCGCTTTGAATTAGGTTACAAATTCAAGTGACTGGAATCCTAAAAGTTTTGAACCATATTTCAATGGCATAAAAGTAACGCGACTTGCACTCGTGTTGTGCAAGAATATATTTCGTCTGTTTGTCAATACTCGAGACTAGTCGGGACTAGGTAGATTTTAAAGACTAGGTACTTGTTAATACTCGATGTGAATGAAGACTATAATATATATATATATATATATATATATATCTATACATCTATACATATAAATAAAATTGAGGTGTCTGTTTTTAACATTGAACTAACCAAAACACACAAAATATTTTTTTTACAATTTTTGTCTGTCTGTCTGTATGTCTGTTTGTTCCGGCTAATCTCTGAAATGGCTGGACCGATTTTGACGGGACTTTTATTACTTACGACTTATTACATCAGGTACCTGCCAGTAGCTGATGTAATAAGGAGTAACTAGGCGACGTTTATTTTAGATAAATTCTTTTATTTTAGATATTTGTTAGGCGGAACGAAGTTCGCCGGGTCTGCTAGTATATAATATAGTATCAAGATATGAAGTAATGCGAACGTGATCTCGTTAGACGCCGGCTCACTGTATTGATACCTACTCGACGGGACAATGGTCCCTTGTGGAAGGCTAATTTTCTCCTGTGGATTATTGTTTAATGACAGAAGAACGGGGCTTGGGAAAGGAAAAACTTCGACAATTAATGTTTTAAAATAAAAAAAGGGGGTAAAATCGGATTGAAATTCTCTGTAAAATGAATTGAAGTCTTTTAAATGCGTCAACAATCGATAAATCTTTAATTTGAAATTTCTAAGCATGTGTAAACTAAGTAGGGACGATTACAATTCATTAATGCGTACGTACATACCTACATGTATCGGTGGTACGCAAAGACTAAGCATCTTTAAAGTATGCGTATTTCATTGCTTAGGTGGAACAAGTATTTTTTTAAATTTTTATTTATTGATATTTTAATACAGAGGTGTTACTTAATTCTAAACTCGCCAAACTTTTACGTTTGATGGCGAGAGGCGCTCTTTTACATCACAATGCACCACCTTACTTACAAACCTACTACTTACATATTATACTGTTATGGCTTATTCTTACATACATATTTAGTTCTGTTTACCTGAAGGCGGGTGGGAAACCGGTCCTTGAGGCCCTTAAGAAGCTGTTTGATTCCGTCATACTCGAGGGCAAAACGCTACAGGCATGGTGCAGGGGTGTGGTGGTACTCTTCTTCAAGAAGGGCGACAATGCCCGGTTGAAGAACTATAGGCCGATCTTACTTCTTAGCCATGTCTACAAGTTGTTTTCAAGAGTCATCACGATTCGCCTCACGTACAGGTTTGACGATTTTCAGCCACCCAAATAAACTGGATTTCGAAAAGGCTTTAACACGGTAGACCATATGCATACGCTGCGGCAGGTTATACATTAGACAGAAGTGTATTACCTGCCTCTCTGCTTTGCCTTTGTGGACTACGAGAAAGCCTTCGATTCGATCGATATTTGGGCTGTACTGTAGTCTTTCCAACGGTACCAACAGCCGCATTGCGAGAGCATTGAGATTGGGATTTACACAAATGTAGAACGTAGGCCATTTAGGACTATTGTAAGAACAAAAAAAGTACTAAAAAAACTAGATAAAAAAAATTAAACAAAAAAATTAAAAAAACGCGTGTGTATGTTTGTTAGTAAGCGAAGTGTGAGGGTGAAGTGGAAGGTGTCGTGTGCGTGGTGAGGTTTTGTGTGTGTGTGACATGGAGACTTCATTTCTCCGAAACTGTTCACTGCTACGCTGGAGGATGTCTTCAAGGTTATGGACTGGAGGGGTCTAGGCATCAACGTCAATGAAGAGTACACCACTCACCTTCAGTTTGTCGACAAAATAGTGGTCATGACTGAGACCATAGCGGACCTCAGTACAATGCTCGATGACCTCAGTAGACCTTCCGAAAGAGTGGGTCTTAAATGAACGGTCTCAAGACAAAATTCTATGACCAGTGTTGTTGTGCTGCTAGTGATTACTAATAGGACCGAGACGAAGTCGGAAACAATGGGCCTCATCAGAAAGCTTAAAGTCACCCAACCCAAAGGGCAATGGAGAGGGCTATGCTCGGAGTTTCTTTGCATGATCGTATCAGATGAGGATACCCGCAGGAGAACCAAAGTTACCAACACAGCCCGAAGAATTGCGAAACATACCGAGTTTCCTCCGTGCCTCGGAAAGCACGTTAATCCGTTGGTCCCGGCTGTCATTTGAAGATCTTTGACAGTCGTTACGGGTAGTCAGAAGCTTGAGATCTGACACCAGTCTTGCCAAAGGGTACCGTGTTACCCAGTTACTGGGTTGTGGAGGTCAGATAGGCAGTCGCTCCACGTAAAACACTAGTGCTCAGCTGAATCCGGTAAGACTGGAAGCCGACCCCAATATAGTTGGGAAAAGGCTAGGCAAGAGAGAGAGGGCCGAAAAGTTCTGGAATGGCCACCGTGAACTGGCAGACGATGCGTTGGAAGGCCTCCCACTATATGTCTGCCACTAGGACCACTGATGATCTGGTTAAAGTTGCAGGAATCCGCTGGATGCGAAAAATGATTTTGACCGTTGTTTATTTTGTTGTTTTTGATAAGCTTCTTTGTTTATATTCTGATTCATTCCTGGTAAAGAATAGTTTAGTACCAAACATTTTGATAATGTCCCATGGCAAACTTCGTGTTTCGTCAGATTTCTATGAGTTGCCCGTTGCACTTGGTGCAGACCGGACGCTCTCAATCAACTTGGAAGTATATAGAATTGTTATGTTGTTAATACTCTTTTAACATAATGTAAGTTATTTTAAAAATGGGAGGAAAGCTGCCAAAGCTGCTATTTTTACAGCTTTATATATTTCACACGGAAATCAAAACAAAACAACAATAGTTTAAGTGCTTATTTCTGAATTCAAATGATTATTCACAATAAATCTAATCATGATGGACTGGAAATTTGCATTCGTTTGTATTCGGATATGCGATGATTGTCGAGGGACATTAAGAAAATTGTTGTACTATACGATGCAGTGTTGATTTGATAAAATACTGTTTCTGTTTCTGTATTGTGTTTGTCAATGTGCGTGAAAACAACAACTTTTATACTTGCGAAACCGGGGTGGTTTCGCAAGTGTAAAATTTGTTGTTTGGAATCATAATGTTGTAATTTGACACGATCTTCTTGTAATCAACATGAAATGGCGCATGAGTGATCGAAAAAATGTTTTTAGTTAAGTAATCTAAAAAATCATAAGGCAAAATACCAAAATTATTAGATCGATGCACTCGTTAACGTATCGATATCTTGTAAACATTCTCGTTTCTGGATAAGAAAGATATCGTGCTGTATCTACCTTCACATCTTCAGACCATTTTTCAAATTCAATTTGTGAAAAACAATCATAGACATAATGTACAGCGATAGCAATCTGACAGCTCAAGTACCACGAAAGTGACTGTTGGTTATGCATACAAAACTCTTTGGGTACCAAACAATTATGAGTTCTGCATAGTGATAATAGCCAGACTATGCATGCACAAAGAAGCAAACTTAGCAAATCGATTTTTGATTCATTTCGAATTTTCGATAAAAAAAAATAAACCTCGAACGATGCTTCTTTTGTGCTGGGTGCTTTTAATTTCTTGAGACATAAAACTGATTCACTGTAGGAAAGTGTCGGTCTTATTTCCGGTAGTTTCTAAACGTTATCCTACCAACATTACCAACAAACATAGCTGTCAAGTGTCAATAATATAGCACTGCACTGATTTATACGTATATACAAACGTATATAGATTATAGGTATATATCAGAAAAATGTCAGCTGTACTAGAACAAAACAGACGTATTTTTGCGTGAAATTAATCAATTAATGAGAGTATTTTAACAAGTAATTATTTAAAATGGGAGCTCTAACAAGTAGGCAAAATGCTGGTGTCGAAGAAGCCGATGTAGTGTCCAATCATGCTTATAAATACCCGCCTAGATCAGGTAAATGGAACTTCTCTAATTCGATTACCTTTATTTATTGTGGTGTCGTGTTCAATAAGCCTGATCCATTCTCGTTGTTTATTTTACTATATAATTTATGGAGTCAACTAGAGCAATGCGAATATGGAGATTTCATAATTTGTTAACATTATCATGACTGACAGTAAGGTTTAGGATCCAAATTTTGTCGTAACGTGTAGAATTATTGTAGATCGTTTTCATAGAATAATCTTGAGTAGTGTGAAGTGATTGAGAACATTGATATAATGTTCAAATCAGTTATTTAATTAATTTTGTCTAACAGTTCACTGAATGGATACTGCCTCATTACAATTCCTCCTCATTCTAATCATCAATATCCTATTTTATAAATAAGTTAATGCTATAAGGAACATTTAGAAACTGATGATGCAGGTAATTACTTCGGGAGCCACTTCATCATGGGTGGCGAGAGATTTGACACCCCTCAGCCTGAGGCATATTTATTTGGAGAAAATGCTGACTTGAATTTCCTTGGCAGCCGACCTACACCTGTAAGTATAAAATTAAATTAAACCAATGCAATAAAATTTTAAGATATTCTAAAAAATAATAATTTGAAAAGACAATGAATGAAAGACAATTTCAAAAGCATGGGATTTCATAATTAGGTACTTTGGTAGATGACAAAAACTACAGTGACCCAATGTGCCCTTTCCAGGCCCTGGGTGTTTTTGTGTTTGACGCCATAAAGGTAATAAATTAAAGAAATTATTCAATGAATGAATTAAATAAAGATTTATTGATTTATTTCCATACTTTGAAACAATACAAGGAAAATCAAATTTAATTACTTCATACTAAGCCAATAGGAATAAATCTATGCTTTGTTTTATTATTATCTGATTTATCACAATTAAATTAATAACAATTGATATGTCCTCAGTTCCCGTACCCCCCGCCTCAGTCTAATGAGCCTACTAAAACATTAAAAAGTCTAGTAAATATAAGAAAGGAGTCGTTGCGTTTCGTACGTTGCCCTGAGCCCGTGGGGAAGTTGGCAGATAACAAGATTGGAGATGGCATGGTCAAAACTGGAGACAATAATGGCAAAGGGACATATTACAATATTGAGTTCACATTTGATTGTGACGCAAGATGTGCTATTACTGTTTTCTACTTTTGTACTGAGGAAGTCACACCCACAGGCGTTGTGTAAGTACCATTTTGTGTTGTTTTTGTAGAGCAGTGCGATAATAACTGTGATTATGGTTGTCTTTTGTTGATTTCAGTAAAAGGTTATGTGACCTTGTGCCCACAACACTTTATTATTGTGCACAAATGTCACGGTCTTTCATAAAAAAATATGTGACAGGAAAACCAGATAAATTATCTGTATCTGTGTGACAATCAGATGATTCATGAGGTTCATAACCATCAGCCCAATTTCTTTTATCTGTTCTTTCAAGGCCAGTAATCTCTGATTTACCAAGTTAGCCTCATAGCCTCATAGAGTAATACACACTTTTACTAGCATACTGATTGCATAATCCTGTTTTAGAATACCAAACTAAATGAACAAGTAAAATGACAACATCTGTTATAGCTATCCTATAAATAAAAAATAATAGGCTATACTAATATTTAAAGAGGTAATGTTTGTGAGGTTGTAGTGGGTAATCTTTTTTTATTTTTAATATCTATAGGCTCGCATTTGACCGCTATCTCACCTGATGGTAAGCGATAATGTGGTTGATGATGAAGCATGCTTACCTAGAAAAAACCCATTCACTCTTGACTTAAAGACTCCTAGATTGTAGCTATCGGGAAACACAGACTCGGGCAAGGAATTCCACTCCTTAGCTGTATGCATAATAAAAGTTTCCCCAAAGCGTTTTGTGCATATGGGCGGTATGTTCACCATGTACTGGTGACGCATCGCCGTACGTCTGGTAGTCCGACGATGGAATTGTAACCAATAAAAAACCGACAAGCTGGCAACTCGGCGACGATGTTTAAGGCTCTGATGCTTTGACTTGACTAGTGCCTCATTGCCGATGAGCTTCTTAGCCCGCTTTTAGATCGACTCTAGTGCATCAAGCTGGTATTTGGCAGATCCGTCCAATCCGTCCGTCGATGAGAACATTACTCCATGCATGATCGAACTTGCGCTTGATACAAGTTTAGCAGCTGTTCCGGTGTGAAGTGCCCCCTCACCTTCGCAAGGATCCCCAACTATTTGGCAGCCAGCTGAGCCTTTGCATCAATGTATGGCCCAAAATTGAGAGTCGATGTCAACGTAACGCCAAGAAGCTCAAGATGGAAAGAGGAAAGTTGGAGCCGGGTGAAATTGGCTCTTTTTTGCGGAAAAAACAAGCCTGGGTTTTAGCAGCATTAAACTTGACAAGATTGGCATCGCCCCATTCGGAGACTGTTTGCAAGGACAAGTGCATACGCTCCACCATGGCTTCACGGATAGACCGGATCTGCGGCCTGGTAGCCCGTGCGTTGGACAAGTATCTCTCAGCAACAGTGCTGTCGTCTGCATACCCAAAGGTTAGCAGATCATTAATGTGCAAAAAAAATTATGTTGCTGAGAGTACCGATCCCTGAGGAACCCCGGCAATAATATCCAATTAGCCCTACGAGCAGCCATCGATAACCACTCGAATGGACCAATCCCTCAGGAAATCTGCAATCAAATCACACAGACCACCGGACAGACCGAATGAAGGAAGATTATCAATAAGGCTTTCGTGCCAGACCCTATCGAAAACCTCCGAGATGTCGAGGGAGACGACAAGCGCTTCCCCGTGCCTCTCGATGGCCTCATTCCATATGTAAATGCAGAAGATCCCCAGTAGACCGATTTCGGCGGAAGCCGTATTGGCGGTCACTAAGGATATCGGTAGTTTCTAGGTATGCCAGGAGGTTAGTGTTAAGTACACGCTCCATACTCTTACAGATTATGGACGTTACAGAGATGGGTTGAGAGTGTTGGCCAGGTCAGCACGACTGCCCTTCTTGGGCACGGGCTGTACGATGGCTTGCTTCCAAGTATTCGGCACTTTTCCAGTTTCATATGCAAGGCGGAATAGGCGTGTCAAGACCGGAGATAGTTCAGGCGCACAAGTTCTAAGAACTATAGCTGGTATTCCGTCAGGGCCGCTAGCCTTGTTCATGTCGAGGTTGTGCAACACCCTACGGATGTCCTTTTGATGGATGCGAATGTCCGACATACTCGTCTCGCTTCCATCAGGAGAAGGAGGCGGCCACGAATCACCAGGATTCAGACGCTAAGATTCCGCAAAAAGAGGCAAATAAATTTGCCTTCTCCTCAGCGGAGTGGGCCAGTGACTCATCGGGTTTCAACAGTGGTGGTAGTGAGGGACGGCAGAATTTCGTTTCGACAAACTTAGCCAGGGACCAAAATGCTTTACTATCTGCTGGGTAAGAAGCAAATTTGGTCCCTATTCGGCTAATGTGGTCGAACCGAGCCCTTCTCAACACTATCTCTGGATCTACTGAACTGATTTAAATTAAATTCGCCATGGAGATAGCTTGAGATCCTGGAAAGGACATAGGATAGTTTTTATTCCCTTGGGATGATAAAACACTTATTACGCGGGCAAGGTCGCGGGCAGAAGCTAGTATATAATAAAATGAATAAAAAGAATAATTAATGACGTGACCATAAATATTTTTTCTTGTATTTTCATACCAGATACTACCCACGTGACCCTACAATGAATTCCCAGACGTACCACTACAAGAAGGGTGCGAACCAGCAGTTCTGCCAGATATCTCATGTGTTCGATCCTTCTAAACACCCTGAGGAGGATCTGGTGTACAATGCAGACAGGGAGATCATACCTATTGCTATATACTGTGTTGTAGATGAGGGACAGGAAGGTAAGTACCATTTCTCACTCTGTTATCATCTGTTCATTTTCTTCTCTTTAAATTGCTATTCATCACCCTGTCGTCATTCTCCTATTATCTCTATTTCCCATCATCTCCATAGGCAACAGTCTTTTTTTCGCTGATCTTAAAGGAGCATACTCCTTACTTTTAACTTGCCATAGTACAGGCAAATCCCTGTAGAGAAATATTAGCAATAGGACAAAATCACGCTCGGTATTTTCTTTGAATTCTTCGATGTTGCGGCCACAAATTAAAAAAGCTTGTCAAGTCGCGTCAAGCGCAAGCGCATCAAGCGCCGTCTATCAAAATTTCTATCAATTACGATCAAGTCGTAGACCGCTTGACGGTAGCGTCAAGTGTGCGCGGTAAACGATCAATATTCGCTTCAATAAAGTCGAATTGTCAATTGAACTTGATAGTATCGCGGACCCATTTCGTCATATACGTAATATGTAGGTGGACTAATTACCTACTCAATTAATATAAACTATCTTGATTAGAGATTGATCGAGGGCAAAAACAAATATGGACAAACTTAGCATATTGGGCATAAACGAGTTTAAGCCCAAATAAATGCCCGGTCACTGGGCAAAACACTAATAACTTTGTTTTGTAAAAAATAGAGAAGGAACTTATCCTAAAATGAAACTTAACATGAGTATTTTGTAAATTAAAATTTTGATCAAATTTCTAAATATATAAAAATCACGAAAAATCGAAAGCCGCTCGACGTATAAAGATGAAATTTAGCAGAAAGGTTTCTCAAGTAACGTAAGTGAGCACTATTAAGAGTTTTTTGAAAATTCCCCTAGGGTTGAAAAGGGGTTGAAAATTTGTATGAAAAATCTATTTCCTTCGGCTAATATTCTTGAAACCTGGCACAAATAGTAATCTAAGTAAATGAGAAAGGTTGACATTATTAGTTTTTCGACTACCTCCTCAAAATACGATTTAAGGGGTGTTGAAGTTTGTATGGAAGAATCTTATTTCTTGGGTTAATAAACTTGTAACTTGGCAAAGATACTAAACTAAATAAGGATTGTTATTATTAGTTTTTCAAAATTACCCCTAAAAGACGATTTAAGGAGTGTAAAAGTTTTTTTGAAGAATCTTATTTCTAGGGTTAATAAACTTGAAACTTGAAGGATATATCTACCTTTTATGTGGAAGCCACTATGACCATAAAATTAGAGATTAATATGAAAATTGCATTGCATATAAAATTCATTCTTTGGCCGATTGGTGCGCTGAGAAAACTATTGATGATAAATAAAAAATATGTACTACATGATGAGGTAGGATAGAGTAGGTAGCGTTGGGTAGGTAGGGTAGGGTAGGTAGGGCAGGGTTGGGTAGGTAGGGAAGGGTAGGGTAGGTAGTGTAGGATAGATAGGGTATGGTAGGTAGAGTAGGGTAGGGTAGGTGGGCAGTTCATTCTTTGGCGTGCGCTGAGAAAACTATTGATGATAAATAAAAAATATGTACTACATGATTAGGTAGGGTAGATTAGGTAGCGTTGGGTAGGTAGGGTAGGGTTGGGTAGGTAGGGAAGGGTAGGTAGTGTAGGATAGATAGGGTAGAGTAGGGTAGGTTGGGTAGGTTAGTGGTACTATTTCTAGAGTAGGTAGGGTAGGTAGGTACGTAGCCAATTGACGGGAGCGAAGCCCCGGCGGTCAGCTAGTAAAATATAATGGAGAAGAATGGAGTGAATAACATATTTGGGTTGTTGAAAATTCGAGCCTAATCAGGGCAAAAAGGGGTTATTAAGTTTTAGGGGAGTAGCCTAAAATGTATTTGTTTTAAGGGCGATTTTTCAATAGTCTGATAACTTTTAAATGAGGAATAAAATTGGGCGTTTGACATATTTCCTTTACAAAAGCTTCCTCAATTATAAGTTATCAGACTATTGAAAAATTGGCCCTAAGTCAAATAACGAATCGTCCCAAACCAATTAACCCTAGATATATCTACGATAGCCCCCCCCCCCATTTTTATTAATTTAACAATAGCTTATTCTTGGTCGCCTTCACTAACTGCACATAAGAAAGTCATCTGTAGGATAAAATACAAAATAACGCGAAAGAAGTCGCGGGCGGAGTGCTAGTCAATCATAAAATAATCAGTCTTGTTAAAAATATCACATTTGAAAATTGGAATAGGTAATTTTTGGAAAATATATTTTAATTCTCGTATAAGCAGTAAGGTTTCCGAATAAAACATAATAAATATATCTCAATCTTAACAATCATCGTGGTCCTAATTATTGGCTTGATTTTAACTCGCGCGAGGGGGACAAGCGCCGGTGCATCAAGATTAGAGATGGGTTAATGCTATGATTTTATTTACGTAAACATTAGGTAATGAAATCGCGCAATACAATGTAGATAGCTTCAGTCATTATCATGATCACTAATGTTGATATTAATCAAAGATTTTTGAGGCTTCCTCAAAAAATCCTCGAATTTTTATTATTATTATTTATTTTATTTTAAATCAACTTTAGATCATACAATTGAACTAAATTAAAAATTATCAATCAAATTAAATTCAGAATTACACTAAGATTGAAAATTATACATTATCCAACTTATACAAAATTAAAACAATATCTTAAGATTAGTCAGTATGTGAACCATGCAGCAATGGTTCACAACAGGCAAGCAGCAGCATCTAATGGCTCATTAGATGCAACTTCAATAAATTCGCCACATTATACTAACCACCATACCATTATACTAACACATTGTTCATCCATAGTCCAAAAACCATAGTCGAGAATCGTACTTTTGACGTTTGATGTATGTTGGTTATGTTCATGGACAGCTAGATTTTTTATTGATATGTAGTTAAGCATAGTCTTAACCTATTATATCAATTTCTTAAGGTCTATTGCAATATATTAGCTATAGTCCAATCTCAGACCAATAAAAAAGTAAGTCCAATATGTTTTTATGAATTAAACTATGCACACTCAAATATAGATATAGGGGGAGGAGCTCGTGGCTAAATAATAACAGCCGCACGGGTTGATCTTCAAGGTTAAGCAACGCTTGACGAGGTCGGTCCGTGGATGGGTGACCATTTTCAATATTCCGAGTTTCCTCCGTGCCTCGGAAAGCACGCTAAGCCGTTGGTCCCGGCTGTCATTTGAAGATCTTTGACAGTCGTTACGGGTAGTCAGAAGCTTGAGATCTGACACCAGTCTTGCCAAGGGGTACCGTGTTACCCAGTTACTGGGTTGTGGAGGTCAGATAGGCAGTCGCTCCATGGAAAACACTAGTGCTCAGCTGAATCCGGTAAGACTGGAAGCCGACCCCAATATAGTTGGGAAAAGGCTAGGCAGACGACGACACTCAAATATAGCTAGCTATTTGAATGATAAATTTAATAAAAGTTCTGTTAAAGTTTTTGCCCAGGCAAAAGGCATTTATCCGCCGTTTATTCAATGTGCCCAATATGCCAGGGCATTAACCCATCTCTAATCTTGATGCACCGGCACTTGTCCCCCTCGCGCGAGTTAAAATGGATCTACGTAACGTCAAGATGACACGACAATAGCGTCAGTACTATTATCAATTCTGCGTGGTGGCTATTACAACTACAATTTTGCTTGATACTCTGAGACTGCTTGTACAGTACTACTATTGTTGATTTGTTATATTGCTTGTTCTGATGGTATGCATTCAATAATACTCTAGCTACCTAGGTAGGTAAAGTAGTCACCGTGTATCTTTGTGGTCTTTGAAGTTTGCTGCAAGACCCTGCGCAGTTGCTATTTTTGTGTCAATGGTGAAGTAGAAGATAGCATTGTATAACTTCGCGTCCGTTTGTCGCATCGTCCAATCTCGCTCCCTCTATGCAGTATACTCGAAGACAAACTGTTTCTTGCGCAATGGTTCGCAGAGCCTACTTCATTAACACGAAAATCCGCTGTGACTACCATACTTATAATAATGCAAATTTTTCGAATACCATAGAATTTGGCTAAAGTAGATAATGCTTACTTGCCTACGTGAGCATTTAGGTACTTGCGAGAGAGATCTAAGAAGTGATTCCATTATTTATGAGTCTATGCTCTACACATGATGAAACATCTCAAGAACATGTCACTCTCGGAACGAGGCGACACGTTTTGATGAGAGATTTTAAGTTTTGTCCTCTCTTATTTACCCAGCCATGGTCGTAAATCTAAAGCTACCGTTTAATAATTATCACTTCTTTGAACATCCCGCCATTGTTTCTATCCCCCAGCTGAAATAAGACAGTCCCACACAACGATAGCGGTGGTGGAGAAACATTCGGACGGCACGTATGTACTGAAGGCGCTGAAGCAGAAGCTGTTTGTGGACGGCCTGTGCTATCTGCTGCAGGAGATATACGGTATCGAGAACAAGAACCTCGACACTAAGGTAAGTAGCCCCTTTACTGCCTTAGTTAAGTAGACTAAACCTTCGGGGATGCAGGCATGGTGTTTTGTGTTGCTTAACAAATTTTCCTTATTATAAGAAACATTTATAGGACAAAACCCCAACTAATTTACCTTATCGAAAGCAAAATCCACAACACAGGTCCCTTAAATAAATCTGCATTATCCAGTAGCAAAATCTCAGTAGAATTTAATCCGAGTCCCCCGCACTATTATTCAATTTAATAATATCTTTCATCTCTCTCACATAGCCAACTTCCGACGAAGAAACTGAAGACGGTGGCTCAGAGTGCGTGATCTGCATGTGCGACGTACGCGACACACTCATCCTGCCGTGCCGCCATCTTTGTCTGTGCAACTCGTGTGCTGACTCGCTGCGCTACCAGGCCAACAACTGTCCCATATGTAGAGCTCCTTTCCGCGCCCTGCTTCAGATCCGCGCCTTACAGAGGAGAGCGGACAATGCACCCGCGGCTCCGGCCGCTGCCAACGATGTTAGTATTATATACAGCTACAGCATCTGTTGGAATTCTGACCTATTTGATCGATAAAAAAACACATTAATTCTTTTAGAATATAGTTTATAAAAGCGAAATAACCGGCATATGTTTGTAGTTTGTACACATGTTCTAAATTAAATGGAACCATCTAAGTTATTTTATTGCATTTTTGTTGACAAGCGTGAGGGTTGTCTTAATAATGGCTTATACTATAATGCGGATTGTGGTGTTCTGCAATGTATTTATTTAGACATCCAAAAGTCTTTTTGGTAAGTAATGAAAGTTTACTATTTTTATTGTTCTATGATAATTATTACAGGGTAGCACAGAGAACATTCCAGCCGGTTACGAGCCGGTGTCATTGCTAGAGGCATTGAACGGGCCGCACCCCGCTCGAGCGTTGCCTGCACCGAGACCGGCACCCGCTATCGCCAGCCCAGACACCGATACTGCTTCTCAGGTACCTATAATTTCACCAACTTTTCATACACTATACTGAACACAACTTGTTATAAAATTTTATGTCGTAAAATGTTTACTTTTGACACAGAGTAGTGAACAAATGGAGTACCAACGTTTGAGGGTCTGACGCAACAAATCTGTATAGACATTTTAATCGGAATGTATTTGAACTAAGTTTTATGTAAAACTGTATTTGATTTAAGTCTTTACATATAGAATACTAGCTGTCCCACGCGGCTTCGCTCCCGTCAACTGGCTACCTACCTATCCATTTACCCTATCCTACCTACACTACATGCATGATTGTTGCGTAACTTTAACCGCTTACGCAGCGCACGCAACGTGAGTTCTGAAAAAGTAATATTTTGCCCGCTTTTGCAACATTCTTCATTTATGCTCCGCTCCTATTGGTCGTAGCGTGAAGTTATATAGCCTATAACCTTCCTCAATAAATGGACTATCCAACACAAAAAGAATTTTTCAATTCCAACCAGTCGTTCCTGAGATTAGCGCGATCAAACAAACAAACTATTCAGCTTTATAATATTAGTATAGATTAAAAATATTTGAGTCGACACAATACTAATACTTAGATTTAGATAATCTGTAATTAATTGAGTAAAAAGGCTTATTGTATTAATTTTCTAGGCAGCAGAAATCTTGAACCGCTGCAACTTGGAGCGAAGTTCATCCACGAGTCTGGGCAGCAGCGGCAGCAGGAAGAACAAGAGCGGGTCCAAGGATGACGTCAAGAGTGTTCGCGACAGGTCCGCTGCCACCACTGTCACTCCTGAGGTATTGTGATCTTCACCTTTTTAGATGACCACTTCGTGACCCCTTGACACTTCAGAAGATTTTAGTTGTACTTAAATGAGATAAATGTTTTATTTTCTCTATGTGTGAAAAACAAAAAATGATCTATTATACATAATCTCTTCTTAATTTTAGATATACAGAAGATTCAATAAAACAATAAAAAGTTTTCGCCTCTAACAAATCATTTACCTTATCCTAATAACGAATGACCATAAATGTGTTTAATTTCCAAAAGTGGTATCGTGTTTGTACAGTTCCGCATGTCGGTGCTGCTGGCGCGCGAGGAGGAAGCCAAGCGCGCGGAGGAGAAGGCGGCTGCCGCCAACAGTCCGCTGCTCTACAACCACAAGGTCGTCAACGGAGACAAGATCTCTAAGGTATGTTTTACAAGCAAGCAAAAGGAATCAGCTGCACATAGATGATATAAAATTATTTAGAAGGCATTTTGTTTACTCCTTCATTCAGTGAGACATCTAGTTACTTGTAATGACGTACTTACGGTACGGAAGTCAATATTCGGTAGACAGTGTTCTTTTCTTCGTTACTTAAAACAATTAAAGAAATCGTTTAAAATCTCTCTTACTTACATTTCACTCTTTAGCCTTATATTTGCAGGACGAAATTAATACTCTCGAAATTGTACCCAGTAAAATCACAAGTAGTCTAAGTTCTGTTGAAGGCGTATGCTACGCCTTGTCACAGGGTCCCAGCGCTAACAAAGAAAATTTGATTCAAATAAATGTCACTAGATGGCGCGATATGCATCGATTTGTTGAGTTTCGTGTAAAATAAATATTTTCTAGAGTTGATCAGAAAAATTATATGTTCTTGTTTAATCAACTCTCTTGAGCACAAAATTATAGAATACTAGTTGACCCCCGCGGTTTCGCTCCCGTCAACTGGATATCTACCAACCTAATCACCCGCCCTACTGATCAACCTACCTACCCTACCCTACCTAACCATAACCACCTTCCCTACCTATTCACCTATCTACCAATTTGTTGAAACTATTTATTTGAAACAGACAATACGAATTTAACCAACTTTTGTGACACCACAAAAACTGCTATTGTGACTTAACTATGTTAGTGAGATATATTCTCTCGCAGACTTTTTTGCAGGTAATAATGAGTACTTTAATCATGCAGTACATAATTTTTATGTATCATCAATAGTTTTCTCAGCGCACGCCAAATAATGAATATTATAGGCAAAATTTTGCTACTTTTGGTTACATTATTGCAATTTTCATAAGGAACTCGAATTTTTTTAAAATAAATTATACCCTATGTTACTCGGAAATAATGTAGCTTTCTATAGGTGAAGGAATGTTTTAAATCGACCAGTAGTTCGGAGCCTATTCGGTACAAATAAACAAACAAAGAAAAAAAATCTTTATAATTTTGGTATAGATTGGCTCTTAATTCACATTACAAAGATTATTTGAACGGATAATTTAAAATTGATTCCAATAGAAGTCGCGGTTTTAAATTTCTTAGGCATTCCACTCGATTTTTACAAGCTTTTATTTAACTTGCAATGTATGTATATAAGTGTGTTCGGGTCAAATCTTTCAACTGAATTTTAAAACAGGTTTCCTCCATCGATTAAGAAGAAATTTTGGATGACAATGCATGGTTAGCTAAGTGACGTCGTTCTAAATCTTATATGACGGCCCAAGATGGCGGATTAATTATTTTTTGTGCTCTGCCATGATTGGTATATGGGTATCAAATGAAAGGGTTTGCTGAGAAGATTACGAAAAAAGCTTGTTTTAAAATTGATATTTTACAAATTTGTTTTTATTATTTATTGTTACACATTTTGGTACTGTGAAACTGAAAAAACGTGCAAAAAATACTATAAAACAAATCGTCACTGTATTTAAAGAAAAAATAGTCACGAATCGAGAAAACCCTTTTAATTGCAAGTCACTGCTATCATCATCTATATCCGTGGAAAGGAGCCGAACGCGATCGAAGTACATATAAAAATAATCAGTATAATCAGACGAAAACCGCTAGTTACGTCGGCATGGTTATTTATTTTTAGTTTTTATTATTATTTCTTTCTTTTTACTAAATTTGCGGTTTACAGTCATCCCTGAGCCTGGAGTACCCCGGCGACATGGAGTCCGTCCAGGAAGCCTCAGGCTCTGATGATGAAGCGAGGGCGACGCACCCGGAGCCCGACAGCGACGCCGAGCGACTGTCGCCGCTGCTCACACATCCTACTGCTAACGGGGTGAGTGGTGATTTAATAAGAGTACATGGACTTATTCACTACTATGAAAAGTAAATGTTAGATGGGGCGGATGAGAATATCATTTCCATTTGGGTCTTCATTGTTATGAATGTATTTGTCGTTGTATTGTATGTGCAGACAGTATCAAGCCTAGGAAGCACATCGCCGGTAGCACTGCGCGCGTCTCAGTCGGCGCTGCGCCTGTCCGCGCCGACTCTGGCGCACATCGATGACACGGACACCGACGAACCCGACCAGAAACACAACTGTCAGTATGCCACTCACACATAAACATATAAACCCACACACAATAACAAACTCTTGGTTTGAGGCACGTTGACGCAGAGTCGAAGCGAATCCATACTAATATAATAAATGCGAAAGTAACTCTGTTTTGTTTGTTACATTTTCACGACTAAAGGCTGAACCGTTTTAGTTGAGGTTTTGAGATAATTTTCGACCCTTGAAAGGTCATCATGATAAAACACGGTATACGCGGAGGGATTCGCGGCCAGAAGCTAGTTTCTAACGTACAAAGCATATTGACCCCTATCACAATACCATGTATATGTACATCTAAGTATATTTATAGAAATTCGCTTCGACTCTCTCAGTGTGCTTTAACGCTTAGTATCACGGAATAGTATGCAAATGGTTTGCCAATGTTCAAGTGACTAACTAAAAATATAAATGAGGAAGTAGGAACTCAAGTTAAGTATATGGGATTCAAAGTGTGAAACTCTCTGCCAGCGAGTGTGCTCTTTGCCACTAATAGCCCTTAAGCATTTAAAACCAGAGTCAACAGGCATCTAATAAGCACTTGTATCATTGAAAACCTCATCCATCGTTATCGATCGAGGTCAAAGGCTTATCCACACCACAAAAAAAAAGCTTTTACTCTACAGCTGAAATGTGCGGTAGTCAGAAGTATACCGTACCGTGTATATCTGGCTGCCACTTTGAGGAATAGAAGCTTGATGTTATCATACTTAAATTCGACCACTTGAACATCGGACGTTTTATCCATGCCGTGTGCTTTGCATGTGAACACTCCAATTGCACACTACTCCGTGGCAACCCAACACACATTTACTAATATATCTCATGCTCCTACAGTCATAAAGTCAAACTTCAACCGTCCGCTAGTAGGCCGCTATTTAAACCTTTCAATTTGTAGATATTACGTGAGAGCTTTGCTTGGAAATAAAGGTCATATTGCATTGGCATTCGACCAACTGAATGCCAGTGACAATTACCCGTGTGAAATGTATGGTTTAAGTTAAATGTAACGTGAATATTAGATAACAACAATAGTCTTAATAAGTACATTAATGAAACGATAGATTCCCCCATACATAGTTATAGCATGCTTAAACTAAACCACGTTAACTACAAATTTGTGGTAGGATTTTAAATTTATCATCGTTAGTAATTTCTCATATCAAAGTCAATGATAGAAATAAATTTATGTCGATAAAAGCGCTTTAGTTAACGTCCAACAATAGCAGTCATCCATAAACTCGACATGCTTCTTACTAGAACTGGATCGCATTCTATCAGAAAGGAGGGTCGGGCCTACAGTCCTATACACGCAGACATACAATAACAGTACAGGTGTAGTATCATCGTGAACAGTTGATAATTGGGTGTAAAATCGCACGCAGCGAGCGGAACACAGTCTCGTAACGATGAGGAGTCGCCGGCAGTCGCCGAGGACTCAGATTATTTCACGCCGGAAGACACCAACACGACCATTCTGACCGTTCCTAAGACGAACAAACTTGCAGTAAGTCCGCCATCTTGCATCAGCTGTCATCGTAGTCGTGACGTCATCATTGAGCTTTGTTTGTGTGCGTGTTAATTCGGTTTTGGTTTACGCGATGTTCTTTTATTTTCCGCGTCGTGTTTAATTTGCACTTTCATTATGATCATGTACTGCATCCGTATTGTGAATGTTGTTGAGGTCACACTGGCACGTTGCAGGAGCCGAGCGATGCACTGCGTTAACCACATTACGTAGCTTGAGGTCGAGGCATTGCGGGGCTTTTGAAACGCACTTACATGTGCATATTGTTGCCGAGCAAATCACTACACAAATCCCTTCTGAACTAACTTTAATCATAACTAAGTCTAGCGACAATATGCGCATCATATTAGAAAACAGATTTTTAATCTCTGTATGCCATGCTCTTTACATAAGTATCTGTTACAGGAGCCGACTAACAATGGAGATTGTACTCCCCAACGTTGGGCCTTACCGCATCACGTCACCTCATTACCTGGTATGTAGAAATAAAGTAATTTTGACCAATCAAATTCAGGTACATACATAATACGAGTTATCATCTTTGTCCAGTCGTGATCTTCGATGAGCTAACCACCAATAACTTAAAGTAACATTTACCCAGGAACACCCCTGAGTCAGTCGAGCGTGCGCTCTTCGGGCGACTCCTACAGCTCGACTTCCTCCACGCGGCAGCTACTGGCGCCAGTGGCTGGCTCGCCACTCGCCACGGACACCGCCTGCTAGCGCCCACTAGCGCGTCGCAAGTCCCACCACTGCCACCCGACGCAGCTGTACAACCATCTAGAATTCACTCTACCGCCTTATTAAAGAATGCTACAAACTTGAGTTTCAGTATGACTGGTCAAACAGAATGACTATTCCCATTTAAAAAAAACGTGTGTACAACGCCTAAAGCATCGGGGGTACGGTGAATATGCGACCGTATCTAGACTTCGTATGCAACATACGTACGTTACATTAACTCGTAAAAAACTGTATAAGTAATAAGTTTAATAATGGAATTATAGTTTTTTTTTTATTAGTTCTAAGCAAATTAGACTGTTGATTTGCAGCTATATTTAAAGTTCTATACGTATTATAGTAAGAATAGTTATGGGTGGTAATCATGTAGGGTATAAGTGATTATTATTTATGGCGTTAGTATAGGTATTATTATAGGATTAACTTTTTCAACTATATTGTCACTCACCCTGTATAAGCTTACAAATAGATAGAAACAAAATATTAGTGTTTCTGTTCACTGATTTATAAAAACAAAAGCCAAACGATTATCGCAACTTTATTCAAGTTATATATCTTTTGTTTTACATAAAGACTTGCTTCAGAATTTATTATGTAGATGTTTTTAATATTACGGTTGCATGGATTTTCTTTGGAACCCTGGTATAAAAAATGCAATAACCAGTAAGAATGTTGTTGACTCAGACTTGCCATAAGTAAAGCTTAAATTATTCAATGTGGGGTGAATTTTGATCAGTTGTCCTGTATATATTTGCAACAATAACAGACCCACATCCGTCCTTTCTTTGCGTATTTGCTGAATTATATCTCATGATCTGTCTTGACTTTTTCACGACATTTTATTTAACTTTGTGCTCAATTTTTATACCTTTAACTTTTTTTTTGTCTAGGCGATATTTTATATTATTTTGAATATAATCATTAAAAATGTAATGATAACACAAGTTAATGTAATATAGCAGCATTGTATCATAGTAAATAATTCAATTGAAAGTTGTGGGTAGTTTTAAATAAAATATGTTTATGAATGTTGCTGTAGTACCCTCGGATGGGCTCACATCCATGTCTGATACATTTACATGTAAAGGTCTCTTAGGTATCTAATCATTATTTAACCCTGCACTACAGTTGGGAATTGTATAAATATTAACATTGTTTTGCAATCAAATGTGTACCCAACAATACCTACTAGAACTAGGTTTTTTATGCAATGGTGCATACAAGTGTAGTCAAGCTTATGCATATTAAGAAAAGAAATGAACTGTGGTGCAATAATGTAGGTAGAAGGAATAATTTAATATGTATTTTTCTTGTAAGATATCTGATATTACTATAAGACACATTTTATTATTCTGTTTAAGTATAATACTAATTACTAGGACATAATTCATAGACTGATTAAGAACATTCCTTTTATTTCACCTGCAGAATCTCAAATGGTATGAATTATGTAATAATGTTTCTGCACATACTTTTTTGTGTATTATATATTTTTTTGCTTAACTAACATGTTTTTACTAAGTTGTATAAAAAGTGTATTGTTTGATTAAAATAAACTTTAATAATGTTCAAGAGACTTTTTTCTGAAATCGGAAGACAAAATAAATTTCAAATGAAGCTTTCGTATAAAAGTTTAATGTGATGTTGCACTTATATTAAAAAAATATGCTGATTAATACAAAACTACAGCAGATTAATACAAGTAAAAACTAATAAAGGCTTTTAAACAAAAATCTAAATAGGTATGTATTAGTTATAACACTAAAAATATAAAAACTATTTACATAAAACAATTTTGTGTAAAATTCTGTATAAAAGTAATCAAGTCTGTATAAAAGTAATCAAGTCTGTATTTTAATAATATAATTATGATAATTGACTTGAATAAAAAGTATTCTCAGCTTTGGTTAGACATTGTTTGCATATTGTAATTCGAATTTTCAGAATGGCAACCATCAGAGGTGCTGGGACTGGAAACTTTCTTCAAGGCTTGTCGCCGTGCTGCATATGCAGACATCCTGGCAAGTCTGGCCTGTCTCTGCTCTGGTGATTCATTGGCCAACCTCTTGGCTGCATAGGCAGACATTCTTGATAAGCGTTTAGCTCTCTGTTCACTGGTCTCCTTGGATAATCTTTTGGCTGCGTATTCCGACATGCGCCTCAGCCTGCTGGCACGTTGTTCAGGGGTTTCGTTAGCGAGCCTCTGTGCGGCGTAGGCAGACATCTTTGCCAACCGCGACGCTCGCTCGTCTGGGGATTCACACTTAGGACCAGAATCTCTGCGACGTCTCCGTTTACCGGGCACCAGCAGCGAGAGCGGGTCCAGCTCCTGTGTCGAGGACATCGAGCTCGAATCGTCCATCTCGTAACTTTTATCACAACTTGTTTCATCATACTCAGTTTTGATATTAGCATAAGGTATTTGATCAAGATCTGAATTCATATCTGTAAGCGAGTTGTCCATTTTGCTAAAGTCAGATTTTACAGTAGAGATCCACTCATTATTTGCTTTCGCTATCACCAGTTTCTTCCAGGAACAATCAGATGAATTCATATCACCCATATTGATTGTTCAAGGATAGACTTATCCATAGAACCATAACGAGTTTGACAATATAAAAACTTATTCAAGATATTAAATACACTAACAGATCTTTATTTTCACTTCACTATTGCAGTAATAACGAAATCAAATCTCACCGAAATAAAAAATAATATCATCGACCGATAGCGAATCGAATGGCGACGAAATTGACAGCGCGAGTGAGCGAGACGCGAAGAAAAACCTACGGTAGAATAATAGAATTATCTTGATGGTAGGTAATGGTCGGGTTTTGTCTAAAACAATTTTATTAATAGAATTTCATTATCTCTAATTCAATCATTTCTAATCACATTTTGTCTAGAGTGACCGCAAGTTATAAGTGCTGAGCCTGAGGTCCTGGGTACGATTCCCAGGCCGCGGTCGGGCGGGCGGTGTAATCGGATTTTTCAATCTATAATTTTTCAGTGGTAGCTTTAATGGGTTGATAGCGCAAAGTACATAAGTGGCGGCACGGCGCGCAAGACTTTTTGACCGATATGTCTACCTTGGTCATCTTCTTTCATTTGGCAAAGAACACAGCTTCGTAATCGAGAAGAACACAGCTTGCCGCTTGTAGCAAATTGGAGTACTTATTCAAAATTGCACAATGTCTGAAGACCCGCACCTATAACCAATGTGTTCTGCCTACTGTGATTTACGCTGCCGATACGTGGACACTCACGCGGGATGCTATGTACAGCCAGGAAAGCAAGGCCTGTGTGATGGGCTTGAGTCACGAATTTTATCACAGTTTTTGATCCCAAACTGTGACAAAAAAAGTGTGACTCAAGCCTGTCAGTACTGTAACTGTAAAAGAAGGCCGTGCTCGCCCGGCTTCATCTTCGTGTGGCACAGAAAGCCAAGGAGCGTTCATCAGTATAGTAAAATGTACTCTGTGGTTCCATGCTTGGCATACCTAAGATTATTGGACCGAGTTCCGAACGTCGCGATCCTAAGAGTTACGAAGGTTTTCGATGTCGGAAAAAGAATTTTCGAACTCAAATGGAGCTGAATTCAGCTGAATCATAGGTTGAGTGACCGAGTCCGCCGGCGAGATGGTAGACGACATTTTTGCCATCATGGGTGGTACTGGATGCGGCTGGCACAGGCACGTCGGTATTGGGACAAGAAGATAGAGGCCAATGCTCAGCAGTGCGTTTTTTTTTCCTAGCTGCATTCGCGTTTTGTGAGCTCGCGTCTGCATACTACTTTTGGGCCGTTTGGTCACTTATGCAACGCGTGACGGTATCGATGCAAAACGCGCGACTGCATTGATTCAGTATGGCGTCTGCGTCGATGCACACGCGCTGTTGAGTATTATTGTTCTGTGCACACTCGCGACTGTATCAATTGTAGGTATCTAAAAAACATTAGTGGAAAGCCAACACACAAGGAAAAGACATCAGTGGGTAAAGATATTATTAGAATTTTTAAATGATTTGATTTTTCTTTACATGGCAGGAATACAATTCGTGTTGCTTGTAACACTTAAGGTAGTTGCCAGTTTTTAGATAGTCATAAAAAAAAATATCGCATACCACTTAAATTATGTTTATTTTTATGTATCTAACTCTTCACTAAAAAATTAAAAATGTTTTTTTTTATAATAAAAAAAATATATATTTTAGATTTTTTTATGTTTGATCTTTTTCTTAGAATGAAATCTAAAAAAATTCGCAATATACAAAAATTATTACTAGCAACATTTATCATGTGAGTTGTCAAAAAGTTGGCATTTAATCCATCTGTTTTATTTAGAAAATCTATTTTCAACTCATTCTGCTGTTAACATTAGGGTATTTATCGTATTTTATTGAATTTAAAGATGAAATCATACATCATATTACAACTGGTCCTCCCAAACCAGTTATTTGTTTCATAAGATCATCAACATTCATGTAACACGGAAAGCATCTGTGATCAGATTTTGTAGTTATTTTTTTCACTATAATTTAACTTTTGTGACTTTGTGATAAATATTTACGAGTGGTTTTGTTTTTTAGGGACTGTGACCCAAGAGAAGTGCTTACGGTACAATAACGTGATGACATAATGGTGTAATAGTTTGATGCTGTTGTTTTCGATTGTCACTAAACATGGATAGTGTACCCGAGTCACCAGTGAAGATGAGCCCGCTCGCGGAGCCCGAAGGCTTCCTGGAGAGTGAGACGGATTATTCTAGCATTAGAGGAAAGGTAAACACTAGTATTGTCTTTGTTTACCAACATATTGTTCCCGCGTAAATTACGCCTACTCACATCTCCCTGCTAAATGGCCGCATTATGTGATGTATCTCATGATTTTCATGATGTAGACTTCACAGCCTCACATAGACACTTAATTTAGCCAAATATTTATGTCCAAAAATACTCTAAAAATTAAAAAACCATTATGTGCTAATCATTTACTTAAAAAATATTGTAAATATAAATAAAAAATCTTTTAACATAGTGATTGAACAATAAATATAATATTCCATAGAACAAATGATTTTCCCCCAAACAAGTTATTGCACCATAATAACATTGCATCACTTTGTTTATAAATTGTCCCATCCTACTCACACAATCAGTTTAGCTGTAAATAAATTATATCAACAGATCATCCTTCCTGACATAAGTAAATGTTATATACAAAATCAATGTAACAGAGCCTTGCATTGACTAAATTTGAGAAAGATTTTCATGATTCATCAGCATCACACACAAATAATTTGAATGATGTTTTTGTTGCAATGGACAAAAAATAAACTTCTTTAAGACATGAAATGAATATCGAAATTTTCTAGTACCATACAATACAAATAAATAATAAACATATTATTTATTGAATTCTGTTTAATGATCATACTCTACCAGGAGTCTCTCTCATACCAGGAGTTCCCAAAATGTGCGCCGCGGCGCCCTGGTGCGCCTTAGAAAGTAAAGAAAAGCGCCATGATTCTTTTTACCATTCTCCGAAACCTCAACTTTTACAACGCAAGATGATGAAAGTCTCATTGAACTCTCTTGTGACAGCAGCCCTCGAACTAGATTCACATATTCCAATTTGGTGGAGTTTTGAATATCTGTTCAATATTCCACTATAGCTTAAAAAAATATTGGAATTTTATTTCCTTTTGCAACATCTTATTTATGCAAAGCAGGATCTTCAGCTGTAGCTGTAATCAGGAGCAAATATCGCTCTAAAACCAATGTGGAGCTAGAATTGTGAGTAGCGGTGTCAAACCTTATCAGACGCTTTGAAAAAATGTGTGGAGATCACCAAGCTTACCCATCACATTGGCAAGCTAGGTAGCTATTGTTAGTATTGTTTCTATCTATTTCGACCAGCTAAATAGGTTAGGGGCGCCGAGACTTATAGTAAACATGTATGTACGCTGCAGACTGAAAAAGATTGGGAACCCTGCTTTATATAATATGGGTTTTACCTGAAATAGATAAGTTTTCATTGTATTTTTTATTTAAAAGTATAAAAAAATGAGAATACATACAACCTTCCAAACAACCTTTGAAAATTATATTGAATACTAACAACACACATGCACAAGCTGAGGTAGTCCCCAGCACTTAGTTGTGGTGTTAGTTTTGTGCTTAATTATCCATAATAAGTGTATGAGATCTGTTTTCCATTCAATAATGTTACTCTCTTTAGATGGTGCTTGTGAGCCCTACAAGCGATGAGTACGAACTGCTCCATAAGCAACTGTTAGAGAGACTCGAGGCAGGCAACGGCGAGATAATATACGACATAGGACAAGGAGAAGGTAACTGTTTTTCATATCACAGGTAACAAAACTCTTTAACATTGGAAGGGGGACAAAATAAGATGAAAAAAATCGGTTGTCTGTAAAGTCAGTTTACTGACGATAGTTGAACGTGACAACGTGCTTTATTGCCGCAATTATCGTTGCTATAAACAATTGACACCACATTTACTTTTCACTGCACTTCATACTTGACGAAAACATGTAAATGTATTATTGTATAGCAGCTGTCCACGCGGACGCATCGCTCACTCAAGTAGGAGAGAGACAGATGTCGAACGCTGCCGAACGCGGAGGCCGATTGTGCCTCTTTGTCGCTCGTTCCGCGCTCTCGCTTGCACTTCAAGCCTTAAATGGAACGCCTCAGAGCGAGGTAACGCCGCATGAGTCATGTTTTTTCGTGCGTTCAGCCGGCTCCATCGAATTATAAGACGTTGTCACGTCAAAAAAATATATCTCAAGAAAAAAAAAACATAAAATATTTAAATGGGCATTTAATAACCTGCATAGATGAATTAAATTATTATCAATGTACCTGATAATAAAACTGTTTAAAAACCACAAAAAAATTCAATGTATTTCCTGTTTTACAGTGCAGAAGAATGAATCCTTTAAAAAAGTAAACAAATATAGTTTAATCTACATGTTGTGGTTTCAACATATTCTTACTCTGTTACAATACTGAACCTTATTTCATCATAATATTATTGTAAAATAGGTATTATTGTTGTATTTACAACACCTATCTGTGTAAAAATGAGGAGGAAAATCATGTAATATTCAACATTTCATCATACTGCATCAACAGTAACAGGCCACCCAACAGTAATAGAACATGTATAACACATCCAAACAAATCTATGACAATGTTTTCATTCCACAAATCCTAAGCTGTAGTTTATAAAAGGATTCTTGGAACAAACACTTCTTAGGGCCGGGTCACACCTACCAAAGCGCAGTTAGCGTGGCTTGATTTCAAACAGGTGCAATGTTGACAGAATATATTCAGTTTAGAGCAGCGACAACCATGTTGCATTTAGCTTCGCCAAGTGTATAGTAGTCTTTAGCTTGAGTCATCATTCTTGCTTAAATTACGTCACAAATTATTTTTATAATAATCGAAGATAAGGTAATTTATAATTTCATAAATACCATGTATGAGTAGATAAGTCAGATGTTGCAACTTTGTTATCTTATCTTTGATCAGTGGGCCCACGTGCATACGGCAATGTGGCAATATCGGTTTGAATGTGACCGCAAATGTATTAAGTGTGGCCGTATGATTCATGCACGATGTAATTTTAGAGCTCGAAGAATATAAACCTTGAACTTGGTTAATCTAATGAGGAAATTACTTTATTTCAAGAAAACTGAGAAAACTTTCTCAGTCAACAGCTTGTTAAGTTATCTACCTCTACTATTTTACCACAATGCTCATGTTTTAAACTTAAACATAGCACGCGAAGCATGTCAAGGGCATGTTACACAAACCTGTACAAACATTCAACAAAATTGACTGAAACACGCTAGACCTATTTTATACTCTCGTAATAAATTTATTATTAAGCCGTATTGTTTTAATTGTATTCTTGAAAACGGCTATTTGGAACTTCATCATTAGTAAAAAAAATCTAGAGCGCCTGTAGCAATAAAATTTACACGGTTAAACGCGCGTCGATTTGTATGCAGTTTATGAGACTAAATGCGACACGATGCAGCACACCCATGACGAATTGTTTTAATATGTTAATTAGTGCTGCGGATAACCTCTTGCTTCCAGTCGTCGTCCAGACTATGGTAGAAAGCTAAAGCGCGTGGGAAGCCGTCGCCTTTTACTACGACTTTGACAGGTGCAAAGCAGGCGATGGAATGGGAGTGGGAGGAAACATCCTCCCTCCCTGTCCATAGCAGACGTACCGAGCTTCGGAAGGCGCAGAATGATCTCCGGCCACCATAGGGTGTAGCCTGCAGGTAACAGACTTGGAGTGTCTGTCGCTAGAATAGACACAGGCCTGGGCTGAGCAATAAGTACTGCGGCCGGATACGTATATAGACTGACCCATGGCCATCTCCTTCTCTTTTTCCATAAGCCGCTTTGCAATATGAAAATAGCCCAAGCATCATAGACAACACAGGATGAGAAATAGCAAAAGCTACACAAAAATAGCTCTTGCATATTTAGTCATAAGGTACTTATTTGTGCAGACGGACGCGGTCTAACAGAGGACGAGTACAGTGCATCAGTAGCAACACTACAGTCCTTGGTCAGTGGTGAGAGAGTGTCATGCGTGGAGCTAAGACGTTGGGAGTGTGGCAGCGGGCTCACCGGCCAGTACCTGCTGCGCGCCGAGCTCGACCACACCGACTTCATGGAGATCAGGTACGTATCTCTTATGGAAGATGTTTTAGATGTGTAAGCAACAACGATCCTGCTTCATTTTAATAGCTTCAGGATTGTCCCTAGGATAGAAATGCTCTTTCATCTTAACTTGTTATACGCGTATTTGTTGGTCATACGTAAAATTTATGAAAAAGAACATAAGCAGACATTGATTAACTTTCTACTACATCTTGGTGCTGGCGATTTCTGGTTCTGCCATTATCTGTATACAGGTTGAACTATTAAAACAGTTCGAATCAGTTATTCTTCTCTTTCCGCCACACAGAGTGGCAGTAGTAGGCAATGTGGACGCGGGCAAATCGACCCTCCTGGGCGTGCTGACTCACGGTGAACTGGACAACGGACGAGGATACGCGCGACAGCGCCTATTCCGGCACAAGCATGAGATGGAGAGCGGACGGACCAGCTCCGTGGGCAATGATATTCTGGGCTTCGATAGTATGGGTGAGTACTATACTATGTCAACATAGTTTGGAAGTTGGCGGCGTGGAACCTCTTACTTCGGAATGTTGGTCTTACGGGGGTCTACCCCACGCACGAAGTCGTAGTTTCGGCCTTCGTTACAGGCGATTACTACTCCTTATCACATACGACGCATGATTTGTTCGGGCCCGAACTACTTCTGAATGACAAACCAATTTGGCAGTTGTACACCTACTCCCGATGTGTTTTTACCCGTCAAAAAATTTTAATCATTACAGGGGCTCACTCCGAATTTCTGGAGTACTTTCTGTCTTGAGGTAACAGAGAGTGCACTTGTATTTGTCCACTATAATACCGCCTGCTTAGATTGACTCCAGTGGCCGAAATTCCTGGTATTCTGGTGGACTCAACACATTCGGTTACTTTGTTGTCGCGTTGATACTGCGTATTCAGTCAATAAACGCTTTCGTACGCGTGCGTAAATAACTTGAACAAAGAACAAATAGAAAGGATTTGATTCTTTGATAGTTTTCGGACGAGTTTTGACCCCACCACCTAATTATTATCTAATACTAAGGTCAACTTGCTGATGAATTCTCGTGAATTACTGCTGCTTGAATCCCTTAGTTTGTACAAGCTTTGTGACAAAAAAGTGCATGTAGAAAGAAATGTTTGAAAGTTTTGAAATATAAAAAGAACTGGTAGGTTATACTTTCAGTTGTAATGGTACCTAGTTTTAATTAAATTTTACCGAGTACCGAGTAGGTAGGTACTGCAATATTGAGCAATTTAAAGATTAGAAAGTAATAATTATGGTGAGGTGTTCCGTTAACGTTGCAACTTTGGTGCAATGATTACGATAACAATAAAAACATTGAGAAAAGTCTTGTAATATTGCATTTTTATGGAAAGTTTAGCCATTTTTAAGTAGCAATTGAGACTGAATCCATCTCACGAGCGTTTGTGTTATGAAATCTTAGGGTAAGCTATAAATTCTCTCGAGTTTCATGAAAGGCCACTATAAAATTATTTATGAAGTGGAATACCCTGCCGTAGTCTGTGTTTCCACACACACAAACTATTAGGTATTTAACTCAAGAGTGAATAGGTTACTTCGGGGCAAGCATGCTTCAGCGTCGACCATATCATCGTTTACCAATAGGTGTGACAGTGGCCAAACGCGACAGTATATACAAAAGGAAAGAGTATTATTTCTTTCTCTTTTTAAAAAAAACGTTGCGCCACACTAGGAATTTCTCTTCGTTCCGTGCTGGAATCGAACCCGCGAAAACAGCGCAGCAGCCGATCTCTCAAGCACTACGCCAACCGTGTCCTCGTGTCGTGTATGAAAACTACATTTTTTTTGCAAATAACAAGATAGTGCCATCTCTAAAACGATTTCCAATCTTTGTATTTAAGCAAATTTTCCTCATTGCCCTTTCATTCACCTACCTAGGTAGTTATAATAACATCACATATTGCAAGCGGACTTTGGATTGAAGAAAAACTTAATGGCCAATCAGAAATAAGTTTGGTAGTCAGTGCCCCGCTTTTTGTGTTCCTACTCCGCCGCCAAAACTATAAAAAGAATGATGAATCTTGTTTCTATCAAGATGTCCAAACCGTTACTACGGCGTAAAATTACAATAATTGGATCATCATCATAATATCAGCCGAAAGACGTCCACTGCTGGACGTAGGCCTAATAATTGGATCGTTATGTTAAAAGTCGCTTGTAATGTGATGATTATCTTTTTGCATATTCTTACAAATAGCTACTTGCTATAATAAGTTCATTTCAATAGTAAATACTGCGATATTAATAGAACTTGAACGGTCACTGATAAACGAGCGCAGTTAGTACGTATCTAGTTATGTAATTAACTTACGTAACCGTCTAACTGTAACTGTTCGTCGTATGTCATATGCTATGAATGAAGTACTTATTTACTATATATAACATACGGTTTCTAGAATAAGCACTTCTTTCATTAGCAATTCGGTCAAAATAATTGTAGAACAATGAAATCCTTTCATCCAGCTTAGACTCTAATTTCAACAACGGATACATCCAGCTAGAGAAAGCCGTGGTTCACTATACTTTGTACAACACGTTTTTTTGCAGCCTACATCGCACTGTTGATACTGTAAAAATCTGTAGCGTAAGGCCGTGTGACGTATGCAATGTTCCCAGCAATATACTGAAAAAAAAGTTCAGTAGGTATACTGTATAGTCCCCGGCACGTATCATGGCAAGAGTCGTTAGATGCGTACAAGTCGTTTTTGGGGTCTCTTTGGTTACCAGGCGGGACGCGGGGAACTTTTAGCACCGTTCCGAGCGCGCGATTGATAGATCAGTTGACACCACCTAACAATCGCGTCGTTTTCCGTTCGCTCTATAATGTGGTGGTTGGTCAGTTCTTGCACTATGCGCGATTTAACTTCCACTACGCCAAAACCTTGCCAAGTTACATGCCGGGGACTATACAATATACTGTGAAACATATTCTATAACGAGGTCGCACTACATGTAATCGACTACTTTCTGAATACACGATAAGGAACTAGAAAGGCATGAAACACCAAATTACTTCCACGCTACATGAGCAAGATTTAGATTCGCGCATATGTACGTAGTTCAACAATAATTTTATATTTATGTACGTTAAGAATATCGTTTGTAGTACGAGAAGTAGTAGTAGTAAATCTGTTTTATAACGGGTTTGTTATGTTATGAATGATAGTTCTTTAGCCAAGCAATGCTTAGTACCAGAGCCGGTAGCATATTATAGGCGTATGAGGCATTTCAAATTGATCTTGCAACTAGCAGTTCGGTTGGGGAAACTCGGTTCGATTAGGCAGCGAGCCACTTTCCAAAATGTAGGCCTTCACTATAAAATGATAAGAACACAATATAGACGACTCGTATCAGTGCAGCAGTTAAAATTGCTAGCAAATATAGTTAAAATTTACCATTGCCAGCGGCTTCGCTCGCGTGTTTGTCGCAAATTATCCCATGGGCACATAGTACCGGGAAAATAAGTCGCCCATTTTCAAATCCGTTCAGCCATTTAGGCCTGATTGATTAATAAACGCACAAACTTTCACATTTAGAGTATTAGTAGGATTTAAAAAATTCCTTATGTCCCATACAGGCAACGTAGTAAACAAGCCAGACCACGGAACTCTGGACTGGGTGAAGATCTGCGAGAAGTCGTCCAAGGTCATCACGTTCATTGACCTGGCTGGCCACGAGCGGTATCTCAAGACCACTGTGTTTGGTATGACTGGACATGCACCCGACTTCGGCATGCTCATGGTAAGTTGAAAAGCTTGAAATTATACTTATCTCGTAATTAGTCGGTAACACGAGGTTAAATTGACAATGTTGTATGAAAAACTGTCAATTTAACCTCGTGTTAGCAAACAATTCTGAGTTAAGTTTATAGTGCAAGTGGGCCTTCACGTATGAAATCAATTTAACTTTTTAATCAGTTTATCAGATACTTTTAACCTCTGCCTAATTATGTATTGTAACTCATTAGTCGAGGCTGCACAAGTTAATTAATAATTACTGGTTTTCTAAGAAAAAAAGTCATCCATTGAAAACAAAGATGCTTGTTATGTATGAATAATTGAATATGATACATAACAAAGGTCTTTGTTTGTTATTCTAGCCCGATATGACTACATTGCGACGAATGCTTCCTATCTTTATTCATCTTTGGGAAACAACAATAGGTATGTTTGGGGTAGAAAAATGATAATTGTATTTAGTCCATCAATGTGATTATCAAATAATATTGGACAAGTATTTTTTGCTTTACCAAATCAATAAAAATTGACAAAGATAAAGCACATCCAAGTTCAGGAGTGGGGCTTGTGACGTTACTATGGCAGTATAAAGTGTAATAACGGCGTGACGTCACACGATATTTCAGCGCATTACATCGTCGTCACTTATGTTTACGAGCCAAAAGAAAAAATACGTGTCCAATATTAATTATTATTTTTTGTTAATCTACTTGACGGACAAAGAACTAATTTTCAGTTAACATCCCTCAGATTGGTGCCAACGCAGGTATAGTAGGCATGACAAAGGAACATTTAGGGCTTGCACTAGCCCTCTCAGTACCAGTCTTCGTGGTAGTGACGAAGATCGACATGTGCCCCCCTAATGTTCTGCAAGACAACCTCAAGTTACTCATCAGGATCCTCAAGTCTTCGGGCTGCCGCAAAGTACCTGTCATGGTGAAGACGAAAGATGACGTCATAGTTAGCGCTACTAATTTTGTGTCACAGAGGTATGTGTTTACTATAGATGTTAAAAGAAGTGTTGCCAAAATTCTAAATAAATGTCTAACGCCACTTATTTTTTTATAGCAGTTGATATATTTAATAATTTAAGTAATTTACAAACAAAAATAATGGTGACCAAATTGAAATAACTGATATTATTATGTATTATTTTGTCGGGCCACAATGTCTTCAGAAGTTTCTTTACCTATGTGTTTTTCTAGGTTATGTCCAATCTTCCAAGTATCAAACGTGTCTGGCGAGAACCTGGAGCTGCTGACGATGTTCCTGAACCTGCTGAAGACGAGGATGCCCTCGCAGGACGACAAGCCCGCGGAGTTCCAGATCGACGACACGTACTCAGTACCGGTACGATTCAGGGTTATATCGAATTAGTTGGTGAAACTACGCAGTCCCTCCTTTGCGAAGTTTTGCTATATGCACGTAAAATCACGCTTGCATTTCCTATAGGGTAGAGGCAATCACATTTCGGCAGTTACGTCTAAATCTCAGTTATTTACACGATACAGGAGATATTCCAAGTGTAGGGCAACATTTAAAAAAAAGAAGAAGAATTGGGGACTATTGCAAGCTGCTACTGAGACATATCTGACGAAAACAAAGCCACTAACACTTTGCTCGACCAGACTCAACTCATACACAGCATTAGCGCTTGCTATCTAGCACTAGGCAAATGAGGCATTCGCCAGCTTATTCAATAGCAAAACCTGATAACATCAGTTTCGAGTGTGGCGCTTATGTTCTAATTATGTATCATTTGCTGGAGTGCACCTAATGTCCTAGATGACCTGAGCCACCTTCAACACTGCAACAAACGTGGCCACCTACTGGGCCCAAACTGTATAACTTAATTTATTGTGACACGAAACTATTTTTTTTGCCACAATACAAAAAAAAAATTAACAATGAAAGTATGATTAGAAAAAAAAAATCTATTGCAAAAAGCAAACATGCCAACATTATCACCAGTGCTTCTGTAAACAAGTACTTCCCCCCCCAGGGTGTAGGCACAGTGGTATCAGGTACAACCCTAGCTGGTGTGATCCGCCTCAACGACACGCTGCTGCTGGGCCCCGACCCGCTGGGCCGCTTCCAGCCCATAACCGTCAAGAGCATCCACAGGAAGAGGATGCCCGTGCCCGAGGTCCGGGGCGGCCAAACGGCTAGCTTCGCTCTTAAAAAGGTTAGTCAACGAAAAGGAACTATTTGATTAAGTTTGCTACAAATGTATTAAGCACTGAGGAGTTTTATTAATCGTCTAAACTCGATTTACCCACTACTTGTTTCACCCAGAAAACTTTTTAAAAGATACGAAAGAAGCCCAACTAGCACACAAGCGCTATAAGAAGCTGCACAGTAGCCGGATAAAAGATTTTCATAACGGCCTCGGTTCCATTAGTAACAAATATAGTGGTTCTATAAGCGGCTACAGATCTCTTGTAGCGCCAAATAGGCCCATATTATACAGCTTACAGGCTCTACAATGGGTCTATAGTGGTCATAAATGTAAGTTATAATGGCTCTACAGAGGTTGTGTAAAGGCGATGGTAAGCACCATGAGATTTAGAAAAAGCTCTGTAGCGCCACTTTACCATCTTCACCTTATTTCGACGCTCCTGTATCGTAATAATAAATGTCAACGCTTTATATTAGTAATATGGTAAGTTTAATGTTGTGTCAAGTAAATAAATTTTGACAACTGAGGCAACATTAGTACGGTATTTTATTTAAAAAAACTACGGTAATTCTAATATTGTTTTATTTCTTTGTGTACGTGAAATATCAGTGCGAGTACTATTTTGCTGTCAATATATATGTATATTATCGTCAAAATTTTAACGCGCCCTCATAATATTCAGTTTTTATTGCAAATATTATATTGACATGTTGGTTATGAAATTGTATTTTAACATAAATCAGACTTTGAAGGTTACATATAGTTTAATTAGGGCCACAGTTAATTTATGGTGACTTTAATTACTTCAAAAGTTACGAGTGTATGCATAAATACTATCTCCAAAATGTTGTAATAACCTTTAAATTTTAACACAAATGGCGGATCAATTATCAGATAATATAATAGCTACTATAAGGCTTTAAACGATATAATAGCATTTGTAACGTTTATTTTTCCGCCATTGGCTGGTTAACGCAAACATGTACCTGTCAATGTACAGCTATACATCACATTTCCTTTATCCACATCAGCTTTAGAAAATGCCTCCCTATACTCTTGAGCGCTATAAAAGCAACATATAACTCTTTTTAACCCCCTTTATCTATTAAAGTACTCTTTTATATATCACGGTGGTATAAAAGACTCCATTAACTCAATTATACTTCTTATGGCTGTCTACCGACGCTATTGCATACTCTTTTATCACAAAAAGATTTTTTTTGCTACTAAACGACTACTGTACCATCTAGTTGTTAAAGGGTTTTTAAATATACTACTGTACATCTTAAGGAAAATTGAACAGCACTTGAACGACTTCTATACAACTACCAGGCTGTACAATGCCTGTATAAGCAACTTGTGTGCTAGTTGGGAGATTGCGGATATTTGCTAGATACCATAAGATTTATAAGGGAAATTATTAACCGGTCGAAAAATATACTGAATGGGCGTTTGTTATACTAAGTAACTATTTTTCCGGTTTGAGTAATAATTTTTAGGAGGTTTTTTGAGCTGCGGTCTTCTTCTTCTGAAAGTTTTTTTGGAAGAAGAAGAAGAACTGTATTAGAGGTTCTATTTTTAAATTTTAGCATATAATTCTTTTGAAAATAGTAGAACAACAGAAGAGGCGACAACGCCGTGCAGCGCGGGAGTTCGGGTGTATTCGTGTTTTCAACGAATTAGTCCAAGGGCAACCGAAACGAGCTCGAGAACTTAGGGCACCTCGACTTTACTTTAGACCCTGCAGACAGAAATAGGAGCACCGCTGCGCCAGGCTCCGTCGACTAATCTTATTTTTCCACTACCTTGTCTATTATGTAACACATTGCCTAAGAAATTCGTTTCGAAATATGAACATTAAGATACAAGTATATCAGAAGTGCTGATCAGAAGACCAAGATAAACATAAAAAAGCTTCCATTGCAAAATCCTTAAATTTATTGCCGACTCCTGGAAGTTGTATGTTATGGACTAAGTGATTAATATGGCATTATTCATAATGCCCGGGCAATAAGAAAAATGACCAATATGAGTAGGCAATATGATAAAAACTATTGAAATAATTAAATTGACCGGGCTTTCTGAATAATGCCCATCACTTATACCCAGCAAGGTAATAAAAATATCTGATTTATTAAATTATTTTAATGTTGACATTGATTTTATTAGAGAATAGGTAATTACGATTACTATTTAAGCAACAATGATGACGTCTGCATGGTCCAAGGTTACCTAACATGAAGGAGATGACGAGAGCTGAGTTCGCTCGCTTTGCTCGCTCACTTCAGCTCCCGTCACCCCCTTCGAACCTAAGCTATCCGTGTCGGGATGTCCTAAACACCCGAGCTCCCTACGCTCGCTCTTGAATAATTCATTGACCATAATTATCAAATTACCCAACTTTTACGTAGTAATATTCATAATGACCACACAATGTGATAAATATAGAAGTTAAAATCAGTGTCCGATTTGATTTGACTAGATTCATCATGCCCGAGCATTATACACAGTGCACATATTAATAACTTGGTTCATGACATATACACAACAATACATTATAATAGTAAGAAGCAGTTTTTATGGCAAGGTATACAACCACTATCCATCTAAGAATGTCAAAAAGTTTCTTGTGTGAGTGTATTTTTTGGTAGTCGAATTTAATGATTCATTCATTATATTATCAATGTTGTCGTACAGATAAAACGCTCACAAATCCGTAAGGGTATGGTGATGGTGTCTCCCGCGCTGAACCCGCAAGCCTGCTGGCAGTTCGAGGGCGAGATCCTGGTGCTGCATCACCCCACCACCATCTCCTCACGCTACCAGGCCATGGGTACGTATACTTACAGGAGAAAACAGCGAAGCATCAAGAATATTAAAAGTCTGATTCACCACCTTTTGATAATTTTCTGTCAACTTTGGGTTGTGATTTTCATTTTACAACTGTGTATAAAAGTTTTTGTTTTTACCCGACTGCGGGAGGGTAATGTTTAGACTGTCGAATAGTTTTCTATGGCATTTTTTAAATTCATATTGTTATCGGTTTCGCAGAGGTATAGCGGTAGATAGAGGTATTCAATTTTGATGTCTTATTCTTTACATAATAGTGCACTGCGGCAGCATCCGGCAGACGGCGTCCATCCTGACGATGTCGCGCGACTGCCTGCGCACCGGCGACAAGGCGCTCGTGCGCTTCCGTTTCATCAAACACCCCGAGTACCTCAAGAGGGGGCAGAGGATGGTGAGTGTGTTCTATAGTGTACTGCGGCAGCATCTGGCAGACTGCCTGCGCACCGGCGACAAGCCCTTTTACAGTTACTTATTTTACTTCTAACAACAAACCTGTTGCAACAAGATTAAGAATCACTGACATTCTGAAAGGAATGCAAAATATTGAGATAAAATAACTGTTAAACAACTGTAGTTCATTAATTACGTCCTAGAAGCTCATATCATTGATGTGTTCCTCAGGTGTTCCGCGAAGGTCGTACGAAAGCGGTGGGTAACGTGTTACGACCAGAGCCCGCGGCCGTGAAGACGCAGCCGCGCACCGCCAATACCAGGCACGACCGGCGCGCGCAGCAGCCTAGCGACAAGCCTGCCGACGGCCACTCCACGAATGTGGTATGATGCTGGCACTAACTGATACAAAAAAAAACATTCAGTCGTTCTTATTTTTAAAAAAATAACGTTTTTTAAAACAGTTCAACTAGAACAGGTATGTGCTACGGTAATCGTGGTTATGAATACGCATGATGCCTCTACGTTTTGTCACGGGCACCTAAAGCGAAGAAAGAAAATTTGGTTCAAATAAATTGCACTAGATGGCGTGATAAGCTTCGATTTGTTATTGAGTTTTGTGAAATATTTAGATTTTTCTAGAGTCGATCATAAGAAAGTGTAAGTCCTTGTTTAGTTAACTCTCCTAAGCACAAAATTAAGGAATATTGGGCTTTAATTCACATTTCAAAGATCATTTGAATTTAATTGCAATAGATGGCACGGTTTTAGATTTCTGAGGCATCCACTCAATTTTTATGGTTCCGTACCCAAAGAGTAAAAGCGGGACCCTATTACTAAGACTCCGCGGTCCGTCTGTCTGTCTGTCCGTCTGTCACCAGGCTGTATATCTTAAACCGTGATAGCTTGACAGTTGAAATTTTCACAGATGTTGTATTTATGTTGCCGCTATAACAACAAATACTAAAAACAGAATAAAATAGATATTAAAGTGCGGCTCCGATACAACAAACGTGACTTTTTTTGCCAGTTTTTGTGATAATGGTACGGATCCCTTCGTGCGCGAGTCCCACTCGCACTTGGCCGGTTTTTTCATGTGTTTTCTGACACATTTAGGTACAATGCAACTGTAAAAACGTGCAAAAATACTATAAAACAAATCGTCGCTGTATTTAAAACAAAAAAAGTATCCAAAGTAAACCCTTTTACTTGCAAGTTGCTGCTAACACCATCTATATCCGTGGAAAGGAACGGAACGCGATCGATGTCCTTAGAAAAATAATCAGTTTAATCAGACTAGTTACATCGCTAGAAACGCTAGTTACATCGGCACGGTTGGTCGGTATGCTAGTATTATATTATCTGTGGTTTTAGCGCGCTTTCTAGTACCTATCACTGTATGTTTTTTGAAGTTTTCTTGCTATATTTCGTGCATACCTTTCCTAGCAGATCCTGTATACTTCTCGCAAAACTACTTGGCCGCCCTGAAGTTGGCTACAAAGACTGCGCAGTAGTAAAGCTCATACAAAAACAGCACCGCGCCGCGCCTTGCGCATCGGAAAGCCAACTTCAGGGCGGCCAAGAAGTTTGGCAAAAACTATTGACTTTAATTGATTATTTGAATGTGCGATTTTATTTTACAGCAAGAGAGTGACGTAACAGCGACGGACTCGCCATTCGAGGTGCAAGCCGACAAACGAGGCGCAGCGGCAGGTGGGGGCGGAGGGACGGGCGGCGGGGGAGGGGGGCGGCGGCCGCGCAAGCGACACGACAAGCCGCCCGACGCGCCCGCTATGGCCGCCGCCGCCAACTAGGCACATTGATAAAACACACATCCACAACTCCAGGGATATCTGTGAGCCTCCACCTCACGTCACAGTCCGCCTACACAGCGCCGAGCGACACACACTAGGGGGTTTACAGATATTTTCCAGCAGTACAAGACACGGGCGCTAGGGACCGACATTTATTAATCTTTTCATCATGGTAGTGCCAGATAAGCAAAAACATATATAAATCTTAATGGTGTGAAAGCTTCGAGTTTAAAAAAACCTTCAAGTTTAAAGGTCCTGTAAATATTTTCTTCATAGCTCTAAGAAGTTATTTTTTAATATTTAATTAACATCCCTAGCGCAGCTAATTCGGTCTAAAAGCACTAAATCAGAGTACAAGGTCTTCGTCGAAGCAGCGTCACTAGGTTTAACGTACATGGTACGATTCTACATCTAGCTCAGTGTGTTTACTGGTCAGTACACACTCTTAGACGACAGTTACATATTTTTGACTTAACTATACTTATAACTTTATAGATGGTCTCTATCTAATAAATGTTTCTGAAAATTTGTCAAGATTATAATAAATATATTTTTCATAGTTCAATAATATAACTGCTTTTGTGAATTATAACAGTACAACAGAAACAGAATTATAACAAACAAGCAAAAGCAAGCAACCTTGCATCTCGATTTTATATATTTTTATTAGAATTACTATTTTTGTTACAAAAATTCTAAATATTTTATGCAAGATTCTTGAGGAATAATTTTGTTTTGGTATTTATAATTTTATTTTACTTTGACCATTATACTGTTTACAAATTTGATTGATATTTTCATTGAGCAGTCTGAGTACATGAGTGTTGTTCAGTTACTTTGAGCAGCAGTGGTGAGGAACAGAGGGATGAATCCGTTGTACTTTATACTTGGAACTATTACAAATAATGTAATAATATTAGTGTTAGTGAGGCTAGCTGCTCCACTCCATATCATAACTCAGTATTTTGATTCCTTCACAGTACCATTATTATGTGATTTTTGTAGTTTAAGTAAATGAATATTTTTATGGTTTGTTCAGAGTGAGTAAAATAAAACTAGCTCGGATTAATAATGCAGTATTATTTAATGAATTTCAAAAAAGTGAAAAAGTAATGACTAAATACACATGTAGCAGAATTTTAGACTACCCTAAAATTATTTACATTATTTCTTCAATTGTTTCTTAGCATCCTGAATCCCATGCTTTAAGTTTTCATTTAATTTCTTTAGGAATGATATGATTCTGCTAACTTGTTGGGGATCCAACTCTCCCACCTTCTGCTTACTCCTGTAGAACATGGTCACTGCAAGCTGTGCAGCGCGCCTCACAGGGTACGACTCTGCAATCTTCTGCACAAGGTGTTCATTGTTGGCAAGGTATCTTAGTAAAGCTCTGAGAGGCATTGTGTTCAGATAAGTCACTTGAATGAAGTTTCAAATGAGCACATATTACGGTACTTCTGCAAGAGCTCTCGCTTCAGCCTCAGCTGTGTTCTAAGAATTTCAAACTGCTTCAACTGGTCCTGTTTGTTGTAATCTATGCCAGGTAACCGCTTTATCTGGAATAAATCATTGTAGTTACTTTTTTATACTGCAGATAGAGGTCAGTGGATCGTCTTAGGTGCACTATGAGCAGCAAAGAAAACCAAAATAAAAATATAGTTAATAAAATTTTTTGGACTTTTTGAATTTGGAGGCCCATAATTCTGAAACTGTACATCGTAGGGCTATGCTTCTCAGAACCTAAATGGTTTTTATGGTTAAGGTTAACCCAAAACTGCAATAAAATTGGAAAATTTCCGAGGAAAAAAAAAAAGTTCGATAATTTTTGTTCTCGCGCCCCTAAGGCTACAATCCAACCCAGATAGAAGTTATGTAAACTAACCTACAATATTGATAATAAGTAATGAATCTCAACAGATGCTATATTGACAATATTCAGAAATTATTGTGATTCTTACTTGTGTACGCGCTATATCAAATTTTTTTTGCAATTCGAGCACCCGTTGACTGCAGTCTTGAGACTCCCTGGCTTTGGCAGAGTTGTCATGGAAGTCCCTCTCGACACTAAACAATATAAATTTTTACAATATATAGAACTGCACAGTGATAAAAATGATGACGTATATCTAAAAATAAAAGCACTGAGAGTACCTTCGTATTATTTCGTAAACAATCGGTAAGAAATCTACGTCTACTTCTTGCACAGATATAGGACTAAAGTTGTTTTGTTCAGAATGATCAGTGTTATTTTCCATCGTATGAAGGTATGAGCTGTAAACACATATGAAAAAAACGCACTTGCCTAAATATAAACGCTATCAATATGATAAAACATAATTTACTCAAAAGAAACTAATGACCAGAATTGAGGATAGAATCAAGAAGAGTAGAAAATTTGTCAATCTGTAAATCAAAATCAAATGACATTGCTAGTTTTTTTTTTATGCATGACCATAGATACAAGTCTTTCAGTCGGATACTAAGGGTTTTAACATTCTTTGGTATGCATTAGAATGCGGATGTAACTTATGTTTTATGGAGTATTTGGAAGCAAATTGTAACGAGCCAGCCTTCCTCGTTATCTTTGCGGAGGTAGTCAATATCACAATAAAATTCTCCGCCTATCCCCCGAGATCGCTTCTTTCAATGATTTCACATACTGCCCAGTAGCGTAGACAGTTGAGACAGAAAACTAAACCAATTTTATATCACAATATCCACTAGGAATCAATTTGCCAATAATATTAACAGCCGCTGAACTTCACTCGAAAATGGAATAAATGATTCACCATCTTGAAATGATTCGTATTATTGCAAGAACAATTGGAATGTATACTCTAGGGACAGGGCCTGGAGATCTGTAACACAGGGCTTCCCTAGTACGGACTCCAGTCTCTCACAAAGGAGCTTCTTGCAAATGCTTTAATATAGTTTTAAGTACACAGATTTTAAGCCAACCCTTGTGGAGAGAAAATAAAACTATCTATTATTGTTATTATATTATCTCTTTTTAAAATGAATCATTATCATATCATCATTAAACTTTGCAGTATTTCAAGGGACAATCGGGTTCGTTAGTAATGCATGAAATATTATTTATGCCCCTAAAAATAGCATAAATTTTTTTGGGCCCCTACAATGCCCTTCATGAACATTTTTACCTGAAGTTTGGGGCTAAAAGCCCAAAGTTGGCAAGCCTGCGTCAGTTGTCACTTGTTGAAGTCGGAACATCTGTGAGTCGGAACCACACTTAAGTCGGAGCCACACTTACGTGTCGTGGCGTGGCGTGGCGCAGGATCCACCAATCAAACGACTCTGTTCCAGCCTACGTCATACCGCAACGAGTTTTATATGGTTTACTATGGTCATAGTTAACTTGAACAGTGATACAAATCAAAGGCAAAAACCAAGAGAATATTGGTTTTTATTCACTTATTTTTCAAGTTATTTTCCTTGCACTAGGATACGACATTTTGTTAATCATTATTTTTAAATCTGACAACCACAGACAAACACCACATTCACCCCCCGTTAGATTATGTTGTGTAGTCCGACATTCGAACTGGGGGTCGTCTGTCTCTCGTAGATCTTCGAAGAGTGGGAAGCGATGGCAGCGCTTCCTTATAACCATTCTCAGGTGGTTGGGATTCACGAAGAGTTCGCTGGGTTGACTGGACTTCCTCTCCACCCTCCGCATCCTCAAATAGATCTTGATCGTCTGGTTCAGGACGTGGATCACTGTGCTGTAGTAGCGGGGGGAGAGGAGCGAGTTGTCTGTTTGACACGGTGGCTTCACGACCGTCAGCTAATCTTACATATGAATAAGATGGATTAGCTTCCAATAGTTCCACTTCTTCCACCTCTGAGTCGTATTTAGAACGTCTTAGATTATTTTTCATTAGTATGGGACCAGGCTCCAAAAGCCATGTTGGCATAGATTCTCCATTCGCCGTCCGACGTGGATAATTGAAAAATCTCTCATGGGGTGTAGCGTTAGTAGACGTACACAATAAGGAACGTATTGAATGCAGAGCAGCTGGCAGAACTTGTTCCCAACACGATGTTTCTAGTTTCTTGGATCTGAGTATAAGCTTGATGGTCTTCCATAGCGTACCATTAAGACGCTCCACTTGACCGTTCCCCTGTGGATTATACGGTGTAGTTCGACTACAAGAAACGCCATGTGTTACCAAGAAACGCCGTAATTCTTCAGACATGAAGGCTGTACCCCGGTCAGAATGTATGTATTGCGGGGCGCCATAAGTGCAGAACAAGTCTCTAAGGCATTTTACAATACTGCTGGCGGACACATCTTTGCATGGGTAAGCAAATGGGAACCTTGAAAACTCGTCTATAATGGTCAAAATGTATCGATTCTGAGTGTTAGTAGGTAGAGGACCTTTGAAATCGATGTTAAGTCTCTCAAATGGTGTAACTGCTTTGATGAGGTTACCTTTAGTTTTCAAGAATCGGGGTTTGATTTCTGCACAAATACGACACTGTGACGTCATCTTCTTAATATCATCAACAGTGTATGGTATGTTTTTCGATCGTACCCAGTGCGCCATACGCACGATTCCAGGGTGACCCATGATATCATGTAATTCAATCAGTCTTGTATTGCTGTTCATGTTTGAGCAGACGCGTGACAGAGTATCAGCAGTAACGTTTTCTTTACCTGGACGGTAAATTATATCGTATTTGAAATTTGATAGTTCAAGACGCCATTTTTCGATCTTTTCGTTTTTAATCTTGCTATTGTGGCATTGATTAAACATAAATGACACAGATCGTTGGTCGGTTATGAGGAGGAAACGTCTTCCAATAAGATAATGTCGCCATTTTCTCAAGGCTTCCACCGCAGCACATGCCTCCTTTTCAATCGAGGATTGACGACGTTCCGATTCGTTAAGAGACCGGGAGAAGAAGGCAACAGGTCGGTCATTTTGGGAGAGGGAAGCCGCTATGGAGTGTTCCGATGCGTCTGTTTCTACGGTGAATGTCTCGTTTTGATCGATGACAGTTAGGGCGGATTTCTTAATATCCATCTTCATCTCTTGAAAAGCTTTGATTGCATCTTTCTTTAATGGGAATTCAAAGACTTTTGTGAGAGGGTGGACTTTTTCAGAAAAGTTTCTGATCCATTTAGCATAGTGAGCGAACATACCTAGAGCCCTTTTAAGGGATTGTGAGTCAGTTGGGACAGGTAGATTCATTAGGGGACTAAGGCGTTCTTCATCTGGTTGAATGGAGCTGTTCCCTATCTTGTATCCTAGTAGGCTGATAGATTTTTGTCTGTATACACACTTGTCTTCATTCAATGTAAGGTTATATTTAGTCACAGCTTCTTTGAATCGTTTAAGGTTCTGATCATGTTCTTCCTCTGTTTTGCCACAAACTGTTACGTCATCAAGATATGCGTAAGTCCCTGTCAGTTTCTCTTTAGATATGACGTAGTGTAGAGTCCTTTGGAAAGCAGCAACTCCATTGGTTACGCCAAACGGGATACGAGTAAATTGATACAGATTTCCACATGCTTCAAACGCCGTATATTTCTTCTCAATTTCCAAAATAGGCACTTGATGATAGGCACTTCTAAGATCAATTTGGCTGAAGACGTTGTTTTCTGCTACCTTTGAAACAATCGATTCAATATTCGGCAAAGGGTACGCATCCAGTTCAGTAAATCTGTTGATTGTCAATGAATAGTCAATAACAAGACGTTTTCGATGCGTTGTGCCTCCAGTAATAAGAACTTGTGCTCGCCAAGGTGAGCTACTGGGCTCAATGACTTTATCCTTCAGAAGTTTTACTATCTCTTCTTGTATAAACTGACTGTCAGTTTCAGAGTGTTTTCTTGATTTAATAGCAACTGGTCGCAAGTTGCTAGACAAGTTTGTAAAGAGTGATACCGCAGGAACCATTGCTTCCATTACATTACAAACCTTAAGAGGTTTTTAGGGCCTCCAAAATAAATTTCTAGTTTCGAATGATCCCTTAGAATATCATGACCTATAATAACATCAGCACAAAGGTCATCCAGTATATAGAGAGGTTTTCGTGTATAAGTGTGCTCGTTCATGCTTAGATTTGCGTAGCAATACCCATTTACTGATGACGTATTCTTCCGGGAAGCCAATGTCACAGTTTCATGCCAAGGGAAACGTTTTAAGTTCAACATCTGAGCAAAATTTCTGTCAATGAAACTAGTCGAGCTTCCACTATCAATCAAAGCATCAGCTTTGTAGTTATTTATCATAATAGTAACCGTAGTTTTACGTAAACTTGTAGGTGATGCTGCTGAGATTGCTCCTATGTGATTCTCTTGTTCCGAAACAAACAAAGCATTGTTCGTTGGCTTGGTCGTTGGACTTCTACAAACTTTAGCAAAGTGACCTTTCTTTTCACAATTTTGGCACGTAGCGTGGAAAGCTGGGCATTTAATCCTTTGGTGCACACTGCCACCACAAAAAAACAGCGTCTGCGTGATGAGTTTGCTGCAAGATTATTAGGATTTTCGAGTTGTGGTTCCGAAGTCTGAATCTGATTGAAATCCAACGGCGAGAGTTTACTATCGAAATCCTTCGAGTTCTTTTCTGCCATTTCCAGCGACAATGCTTGATTGCGTGCCTCTTCTAAAGTTATCTTTTGATTCTCAAGGAGACGTTGTCGTATTTTCTGAGAATATATTCCACTAATAAATGCATCACGGAGATATTCCTCTCTATATTTTCCAGCCGATACTGCTTCGAATGTGCAATTGTATGCGAGCTGCTGAAGTGTGTAGAAGTTTTAGTTTTGTCTATGAGAAACAATTGTCTTTGGTGTTGATGGTAGCAACGGTCAGTTAATTAAAATATAAGAATTATGGTGAATGTTACAAAAATAGTTTTATTGTAGAAGAAAGGAATATGGTGTCTTCCATGTATTATTAGGAATTCAACAGGTTATGGGCCGCCCCATATTCCTTAAATTGTTGAATTTGACGGTTCAAGCTTTTTTTTGAGTTTTACTAGAAATAAAGGATGGCTAACATGAAGTCTCAAGATGTGATACGTCGGTTGGAAGACGGGGATAATTTTCACAATTGGAAATTTAGATTGCAGCTGGTGCTAGAGGAGAAAGGTATTGATGATATTGTGACGTGTGTGGAAGTAAAAGACAGGAAGAGAGATGCAGAAGCACGGTCATTAATAGTGCAAAATATTGGAGACAAATTTTTAGATATTGTAAAAGGATGCAAAAATTCAAAAGAAATGTTGGATTCGTTGGAAAATTTTTTTTCAAGGAAAAGTGTCATGAATAAATTTCATTTGAAGAAAAAGTTGATTGACTTGAAATGTGACAGTAATGAAAAACTTCAAGATTTCTTTTTGAAATTTGATAAGTTAATTAGTGACAATGAAATAATGTCAAAAATGGAAGAGTCTGATAAAGTTATATATCTGTTGCGAGCTTTACCAGAAAAATTCTGCAACGTAATAACAGCATTAGATACAATGAGCGAGGGCTTGACTTTGGAGAAAACAAAGGCAACTTTATTAGATGCGGAAATAAGACTATTTGATAAAGATATAGTCAACACAAACCAAGATAATGCATTTAACATTGTTTGCTGGTATTGTCATGAGATAGGGCATAAGGCAATATATTGTCGAAACCAAGCAAAGCGTGGAAGAGGTACTTCTCAACGTGGAGTACCCATCCGGTGCGTAGAATTTCACAGACGTGGTCATGGCAGAGCGCAGGGCCGAGGTGGTACCAGTAGAGCAAGTACATCGGACTACACTCATATGGGTTTTGATGAAAGTAATGACGAAATAGGTTGTATGATTGACAGGACAGAATTCAATTTAACATGTAAGGTTTCCACTAATAATTGTGTTTCTTTCATTATAGATTCTGGTGCATCACAAAATTTTATATCAGACTATTATATACCATATATGACTAATATAAAACAATTAGAGCATCCCATAAAAATAAACACAGCAAATGGTGAAAAGTTGATATCATATTATAGTGGTAATTTGCCTATCAAATGTGACAATGTTCGGATTACTATCGTAGGGTTTGTCGTGCCTAATTTAGCCTATAATTTGCTATCTGTAAGGAAACTTCTAGAAAAACCATCTAACGAAATAATATTCAGAAGTGAATATGCAAAAATTACATTTTTCAATGGCTCTACTATTTGGGCTTACAATAATGGGAAACTTTACATTTTACAGGGTGAAATCTTAGCAGAGGAAGGAGCCGCAGCTATACAATCAGTGAACGGCATGTTGTGGCATAGACGTCTAGGTCATTCTAGCTCTAAAATATTACAAAGGTTGAAGTTACCAATTAACAACAAAGTATGTAACGCATGTATGAAAGGTAAGGCAACTAGGTTACCATTTAAAAGTTTAGAGCGACCACGTTCACTTCAGATCTTGGAGCTAATACATAGCGATATAGCGGGTCCATCCAACATTCCAACTATACAAGGTGAAGTTTATTTCCAAACTGTCATTGACGATTACTCACACTTCTGTGTAGTTTTCTTGCTGAAGAGGAAAGCTGAAGCTACCGAAAATATTATTAATTATATCCATAGATATGAGAATGAATTTGAGAAAGCGGTTAAAAGAATAAGATGTGACAATGGGGGTGAATACACTTGCAATAAATTACGTACATTCTGTAAAGAAAAGGGTATATTCTTGGAATATAGTTTACCATATTCACCAGCTAGCAATGGCGTTGCGGAACGAATGAATCGCAGCTTATACAATAAAGCAAGAACTATGCTCAGCGAAACCAACTTACCAAAGAATTTGTGGGGAGAAGCTATAAGATGTGCGGCTTATCAGTTAAATCGTTGTACCTCATCAGCTATCAATTTTAAAACTCCATGTGAAGTACTATATGGTACAAGAGACTTAAGCAAACTTCGTGTTTTTGGTGCAAAAGCATGGGCGTGTATAGTACCAAAACCTGATAAATTGTCGGAAAGAGCACGTGAAACTAGAATGGTCGGATATAATAGGACAGGATATAACTTATGGGACTATAAAGAAAATAAAATTATTGTGTCTCGAGATGTGAGATTTGATGAAGAAGATATTGTTTATAATGAAAACGATAAACTAACAAACGGAACTGAGGAGCAAAGAGTTAGAGTAACCGAAATAAATCAAGAACCAGTACATAACAATGTAGAAATCAGAGAAGAGGTTACTGTTGATAATACTAATATGGAACAGGAAACAATGAGAAACGAACCATATGAAATTTTTGAGGATTGTGTGGAAGAAAATATTATTGATAGACGAGATAGTATAAACGGAGATGAAACTGTGATAAAAACGAGATGTGGCAGAATAGTTAAGCCTCCAAAAAGATTTGAAGATTATGAAGCACATGTAGCATATTGTTTGTGTACGGGTGATCCAAGCTCGTATAAAGAAGCAATCGAAAAAGGTCAAGGGTGGCAAGAAGCGATAGATAAAGAACTAAATTCTCTTAAATGTTTGGGAACTTGGGAAGAATCTGAATTGCCTATAGATAAGAGGGCTATAGATACAAAATGGATTTTTACAACTAAACAAGATGGAACGAAAAAGGCGAGATTAGTTGTGAAAGGATTTCAAGAGGAAACATTATTTAATGTATATTCACCAGTCGCACGTATGCCTACTATTCGTATGATGCTGAGTCAAGCCGTACAAAATGATATGTATATGAAACAATTAGATGTGCCAACGGCATTCTTAAACGGTTTTTTAAAAGAAGATGTTTATATAAAACCTCCCTTAGGTGTCAATCTCGGAAAAGGTGTCGTTTTGAAATTAAAGCGATCTTTGTATGGATTAAAACAAGCGCCTAAATGTTGGAATGAAAGACTACATGGTTTTTTGGTTGGTAAAGGATTTGTTCAATCAAAACATGATTTTTGTTTATATGTTTTGGAAGATGTATTTTTATTGGTTTACGTTGACGACATGATTTTAATGTCAAAAAGTATGATAAATTTAAAGAAAGCTCATCATTTTTTAAAAATTGAATTTAATGTTAAAGATCTTGGAGAAGTCAGTAATTATTTGGGGCTGCACATAGTGAGAACGCCAGAACTATTGTTAATTAACCAGGAGTCAGCCATAGATAGAATACTTGAAAAATTTAATATGACTGACTGCAAAGGAGCTGAGACTCCAATGGAAACAAATTTCGCGAAAGATTATAATGAAGCAATCATCTTGGACAAGCCGTATCGTGAGCTAATAGGATGTCTTCTATATATATCTACTTCAAGCAGACCTGATATTTGTTTTGCAGTGTCCTTTCTAAGTCGGTTTTTGGATAAGCCTACTATATCACTGTGGAAAGCAGCTAAGCGTATATTGCGCTACTTAAAACAAACTAAGTCAAAGTCTCTTATATATAAACGGGATAGCAACTGTTGCCTTGTTGGTTATTCTGATGCTGACTGGGCTGGTGACAGAACTGATAGAAAAAGTGTAAGTGGATCTGTAGTCTACTACGGTAATAATTTGTTATCCTGGTTCTGTAAAAAACAAAACGTTGTTGCGTTGTCAACTGCCGAAGCTGAATTTATAGCTGCTGCTTTAGCGTCTGCAGAGTTAGTTTATTTGAAAGGTTTGCTACAAGATTTTAACCGTGCGTCAGATTCGTATTTAAATGTTGATAATCAAAGTGCGATTAAAATGATAGAATCGAATGAAAATAGTAAGAGGTCAAAGCACATTGATATTAAATACCACTACATAAAAGATCTGTTTAGTAAAAAAGAAGTAATTGTGAAATATGTTAGCACGAATGAAAATGTAGCAGATGTATTAACTAAGGCTTTAGTGAAACAAAAACACAATTATTTTGTGGAAAGGCTGGGTTTAAATTAAAGTTTAATTTTTTGTTAGTTATGAATTTCAATTTTAAGAATGAAAGGTGGTAAACACCAATCTACTATAATATTTTGAAATTAATGATTCTTTAAATTGCGGGGGAAGGGTAAATTATTCTTAATTTTTATACTTTAATATTATGTATTATCTAGATTATACTGTAATACTGTATGATTTGTTTTGTGGATTTTAAGTACTGTTTTTTTTATGTTATTAATGAAATGCTTATGTTTGTTTCTATTTTACCAATTTGAATTTTAAGGAAAATTTTAATTGAGGGGGGATGTAGAAGTTTTAGTTTTGTCTATGAGAAACAATTGTCTTTGGTGTTGATGGTAGCAACGGTCAGTTAATTAAAATATAAGAATTATGGTGAATGTTACAAAAATAGTTTTATTGTAGAAGAAAGGAATATGGTGTCTTCCATGTATTATTAGGAATTTCAACAAAGTGTTCGCATGTAATCGGCAACAGTCTCGTCTGGTCTCTGTTTGGTTGTTGTCAACATATATCTAGCATGCACGTCGTTTTTAGATTTAATATAAAGGCCATCTAATAGGCTTATAGCTATTGCGTAAGAGTTTGTATCCCGTATGTGGGAATATACATTTGGAGAAACGTTATTGAGGAGTACCTTCTGTTTGACACCATCCGAAATTTTCGATAGTTCTGTCTCCGCCGTGAGGAAGTTATTGAAAGTCTCTTTCCAGTAACGGTACTTGATTTCGGCATCTGGAGACCCCGGGTCAGTGTCGAATTTGTCTGGGCGTAAAAGCCGTGTAAGATAATCCATTTTTTTTTTACTCGCACAGAATTAAAAAGTGAATAAAATTGATACAAATCAAAGGCAAAAACCAAGAGAATATTGGTTTTTATTCACTTATTTTTCAAGTTATTTTCCTTGCACTAGGATACGACATTTTGTTAATCATTATTTTTAAATCTGACAACCACAGACAAACACCACAAACAGAGAACTGGTTATTGTCGTTTCTGTCAACGTCAACGTTGATTCGCGGTATTCTTTTTAGTGGCAAAAACGCTATTGTCCAAATGTTGACATTGTTCATCTGGGTCCTCTTCTACTTCTACTTCTTCTGGACATGGACAACTCTATTATGGGCATAGACAATAACACATTATCCTTCATCGGCAGTCGGGTAAAAAGAAATATGACGCTGTCAGTGTCAAAGATTAAGCTTGACATGAGTCAGTCATGACATTTTCTATTTTATGTCAAGTTGTGATATGGTCAATGGTGTGGCTTTGTGTTTATGACATGAATTTCTAATAAAAAGTAATAAATATGGACGAAGTTGCTAAACTCGAGCATCTTTCGCTTGTGTCGAAGCTCTGCACTGAGCTGGACAACCATTTAGGATTAAATGATAAGGATTTAGGTAAGTTCAACGTCTAAACATAACGACGTTTCGTGGTGTTTCTGCTTTCCATTGGGTTTCATCCTCCTGGAACTCATTTTACCTTTTGTTGAATTGTTTTCTCTCAATTTTTGGTTGTGCTTGTAGATGTTTAAATTCAAAAGTTAATTATGTATTGCTTCACTCTCAACTAGTATAATGACTAGAATTTGTATTAACCAATATTATTTTTAATTTTTCAGCTGAATTCATCATTGATATAGCTGACAAGCATCCTACATTTGACAGTTTCAAGAATGCACTCCTTGAAAATGGAGCTGAGTTTTCAGATTCTTTTATGACTAATTTGTTGCGTATCATACAGCACATGAAACCTGCCAACAACACCACACAGAAAGGTGAAACTAGTCATGAAAGTTCACACCCATTGTCTAATAAGTTTCCAGGGCTAGCAATACCCAATAAGAAGCCTCCTAAATTCTCATCAGATGAAGAGAGTGAGGAAGAAGATGACCTAAAAAATAAAAGACTAACATCAAAAGAAATATTCAAAGATGAATCAAAGAGCAAAACAAATGATGATGTGGTTGATCAAGCCATGGCTGAGCTAGAAGCCCTGGCACCATCACAAGCAGCTCCTGTTAAAGAACCTCCAAAAAAAGAAGCCATAAAAACTGATGTCAAAAAGAGAGAAAGAAGTCGTAGCCCAGAGCGTAAAGATACTGGTAGAAAAAGAGAAAGGTCCAGAGAGAGAGATAGGGATAGAAGAAGTAGGTCCAGAGATAGGGATAGGAAAAGTAGACGTAGCAGGAGTAGAGACAAGAGAAGTCGTAGTAGAGACCGTAGGAGTAGAAGCAGAGACAGGAACAGAGACAGAAGAAGACGATCCAGAAGTCGCCCCACCTCTAGTAGATATAGGTCCAGGGACAGACAAAGAAGATCAAGATCTGGAGGAAGAGGATCCCCATCCAGGAATAGGACATCTCCAAGTAAAGGAAGGTCGTCCCCATCTAAAAGAAGGCCATCACCTCCAAGAGGAAGAAGGTCACCATCTCAAGAGAGAGAACACAAATATGGTGACTATGGCAAGAAGTTTAGGAAGAAGAGTCCTGAGGTTGAGATGAGTGATGACCCTGAGCCAGGCAAGGTAAGTGATACTTATTTGTAAATTTTAATGTTTATATATTGTGTTATATGAAATAAAGAAAGTTAAGAATGTAAAAGTTATGAAATGGATAACAAATGCATGAAAAAAAATATATGAATGTAATTTTTTTATTTGATAAATGATGACATATTATGTATCAATACATATAATAAATACAAATAAATTTCATATTCATTTACCTTTACAAATCTGTAGAGACAAATGAATATGAAAGATTTTTTAAAATATCTGAGGAATAATAAATATATAAAATATATTGAGGATTAGAAAGAGAAGTCCGACATGCCATCTGATGTCAGATAGCACGACGGCTATACAACTACCATAGAAACAGTGTTTTTGTAGAGAGGGACAGATATATTTCTTTAAATTGTTTTATCTTGTTCGTTTTACAATAAATTTTGATTCAGTTTTCACTATTAGTATTTTATTTCTGTATTTTAATTGATAAGCTAGTGAAATAACAATTATTTATTTTCATGCATATTCCCTATTATCTGTACTTGGTAAGTTTAACATAAAAAGAACAACAATTTAAAGTTATTGTTAAATTGGAGGAGGCCTATTTCCAGCAGTGCATGTCTTTCAGCTGAAGTGATGTTTAAACAGCAGTTTCATTTAACAAAACCCAAATATTTGATTAGACTTAACTTTATTAATATTTTCCTTTTCTTCAGATCTACAGCGGAAGGGTCGCAAACATTGTGCCATTTGGTTGTTTTGTACAAATCGAGGGCGTCAGAAAGAGGTGGGAGGGTCTAGTGCACATCTCTCAGCTGAGATCGGAGGGCCGCGTCACCAACGTGTCTGATGTCGTCAACAGAGGTGATAAAGTTAAGGTATGATAGAAGACTAATTCCCATTTTCACTAACACTGACACCTAAGTGGATGCATAAATATGTGCTGGTGGATTTTCAATGTTAAGGCATTTATTCAAGTGCTGCATAATGTTAGTGAAAATGCATAACATTAAACTTACGTCTTTTTCCTATAGCAAGCAGAAACTACTGAATCTGCTACAAGTTTTAGAAATTGTTTGATTATTGTTATTGTATTACTTGGCATTATAAATATTAGGTATACTGTCCAATTCTCTATTGATATCAAAAGTTATCATCTAATCTCTTGTATTGTTTTAGGTCAAAGTATTATCAATTACTGGGCAGAAAGTATCTCTAACTATGAGGGATGTGTGTCAAGAAACTGGCAAAGATCTGAACCCAGCATCACATGCACATTTGGAGGTAAGATATTCTTAAATGAAGCAAAAACTACACTATGTTCAGAAAACTGTTACTGGCTGGAACTTTTTTTCCAGGGAAAAGGTACTCTGAACTCTGATCCTCATTATTTTCATTCAGTTATTGATCAATATTTTTTTCATATAAGGCTGAACGCGAGGGGCGTAATCCTGACCGTCCCCCACCAAATGCCACAGTGTTGGCAGGCCTACAGGGCGGTCTCGATCCTGACGAAGATTCTAGCAGGAAAAGAGTCACCCGAATCTCCAGCCCTGAGCGATGGGAGATCAAACAGGTAAGAAACACCATCTGGCTAGCGATATAAATCAACTTTTACAAGATTTTTTGGATAAAATTAAACTCATTTCCACTTCACAGATGATATCATCAGGAGTCATAGACAAGAGCGAGTTGCCAGACTTTGACGATGAAACAGGTTTGTTGCCGAAAGACGAAGACGGTGAGGCTGACATCGAGATAGAACTCGTAGAAGATGAGCCGCCGTTCTTACAAGGTCACGGCCGTGCGTTACACGACCTGTCACCTGTCAGGATTGTGAAGAACCCTGACGGCTCCCTCGCACAAGCCGCCATGATGCAGTCAGCTCTGTCCAAGGAGAGAAGAGAACAGAAGATGATACAGAGAGAGCAAGAGATGGAGAGTGTACCCATGGGACTGAATAAAAACTGGATAGATCCTCTCCCAGAAAGCGATGGTCGTGCCTTAGCTGCCAACATGAGAGGCACTGGCATAACTCCTCAAGATTTGCCAGAGTGGAAGAAGCACGTGATTGGTGGAAAGAAGTCTTCTTTTGGTAAGAAGACGAACTTGTCTCTGTTGGAGCAGAGGCAGTCACTGCCTATTTACAAGTTGAGGGATGAGTTGACTAAGGTATGTATTAATAAACTTTCAATCTCTATTCACAAAGCACCTATATGCTGTATAAGACTGTCTTACTACTTCCCAAAGCCATTACTCTCCGTCTAACCTATTATTTTAATTTTGACAGTTGTACGCCTATAAAATTTCTTGCAACCATTGACAATAAAATGAAATACTTCGACGTGCTTTTTCGCTCCGTTATTCCGATTATTTAAAATTCACAGTTAAACCGATTTTACGTAGCAGTAAATATCGCATTGTAAATTGAATATTTTTTATGTAATAATAATGTTATTATAAATAAGATTTTGCAATTAAGGTTCGTCTTTCCAATGAAGGATAAATTTTGAAAAAAGGAATTTTGTAATATAAGTAATAAAAAAACTCAGCAAATAAAATACTTCCGATTTTATTATGATGAATTGTTGGATTCTTCTCCATAAAAACTGGAATCTTCACTTGAAAAAATTGATGTGTATGTGTATCGTATGTTAAATCGATTAAAATTTCTCCATTGATAAAGTCGATTGTTATGAGAAATCGAATCGGTACTGCATTAGTTCATCACTAGGTAATTTTTGAGCTGTCCAAAGTAAAATAACAGGCTGGATGGAATATAGATGATAATATGTTTTGTCCCACCGCAGGTCAAAGGCCGTCCTGCTCTAAGCCTATTGCTTTCTAGTAGTTCATGTTCAAGTCAGACTTTTCTCTAGCTCATACTTCTTGTTCAAGAAAAGCGAAAAAGCTACAAATGGTATTCAATTCTGAGTCTCTGTTTCGATAAGTTTGTTTTCTCTGTTCAGTTATATTTTTTGTAAGACGTTTTGATAACTTGAAATTTTTTACATTGACTAAATAGCTCATTTTCATATACATACTTTCTTTCCACCAGGCCGTAGCCGACAACCAGATCCTCATCGTAATCGGTGAGACCGGATCAGGCAAAACGACCCAAATCACCCAATACCTCGCTGAATGTGGTCTAACAGCGCGCGGCAAGATCGCTTGCACACAGCCTCGTCGTGTGGCTGCCATGTCGGTGGCGAAGAGAGTGGCCGAGGAGTTCGGGTGTCGCCTGGGCCAGGAGGTCGGCTACACCATCCGGTTTGAAGACTGCACCAGTCCTGAGACTGTCATCAAGTAAGTGTATAATGTACTTGGCCAGTTGCCCCGCATTGGCACGTATTCTGTCAATTCACTTAGCGTTGCAAGATTGCCGAAAGTGTCGTATTAATAAATTATTAATATATAAAGTATTAATAAATTCCATTGTGTTGCTTTGACAACTGAATAAATCAAATGCCCTGGGTAGGATATTCATCAAAACACCCCAATATAATTTGCAGCTCCCTAATATGTTTATTGATTTAATAAAATACCGTAATCAAATATACATTTTGTATTTCATCACCATTTCAACTGAAAGACATTCACTCCTAAATACAGGCCTCTCCCAGTATATTATGGTATTCAGTTACAAAGTCTACTTCTTCTTGCAGATACATGACAGACGGTATGTTGCTCCGCGAGTGCCTCATGGACCTGGATCTGAAGACCTACGCCGTCATCATGTTAGACGAGGCTCACGAGCGCACCATCCACACCGACGTCCTCTTCGGACTGCTCAAGCAAGCTGTCCAGAAACGACCAGAACTCAAACTGATCGTCACTTCCGCTACCCTAGACGCCGTGAAATTCTCTCAGTATTTCTTCGAAGCCCCTATCTTCACTATCCCTGGTAGAACTTTCCCTGTTGAAGTTATGTACACCAAGGAACCAGAGACGGATTACCTAGATGCGTCCTTGATAACTGTGATGCAGATACATTTGAGAGAACCTCCTGGAGATATTCTTCTGTTCTTGACTGGTCAGGAGGAGATTGACACAGCCTGCGAGATTCTCTACGAAAGAATGAAGTCTTTAGGCCCAGACGTGCCAGAATTAATCATCCTACCAGTATATTCTGCATTGCCCTCTGAAATGCAAACACGTATCTTCGAGCCAGCACCTCCCGGCTCAAGAAAAGTCGTCATTGCTACCAACATTGCGGAAACTTCGCTGACCATAGATGGAGTTTATTATGTTGTCGATCCTGGATTTGTGAAACAGAAAGTTTATAATTCGAAGACTGGAATGGATTCGCTGGTTGTCACGCCTATTTCGCAGGTAAATACATGTTAAAATAAAATTATTTGATGAACTACATAGACTAGACTCGACTAATAACGACCGCAGATAAATACGTGAAAATATTAGTGTAAATTTTTAGGGTTCCGTACCCAAAGGGTAAAAACGGGACCCTATTACTAAGACTCCACGATCCATCTGTCTGTCTGTCCGTCTGTCACCAGGCTGTATCTAATTAACTGTGATAGTTAGACAATTGCAATTTTCACAGATGATGTATTTCTGTTGCCGCTATAACAATAAATACTAATTACAGAATAAAATAAATTTTCAAGTGGGGCTCCCATACAACAAACTCGATTTTTTTTGACGTTTTTTCCGAAAATGGTACGGAACCCTTCGTGCGCGAGTCCGACTCGTACTTGGCCGGTTTTATTTCAATTTGTTTTCCATATATCGTTATTTGAACATTTTCTTCAATATTAATTCTCTTCTTTGTTTTGTTCAGGCAGCAGCAAAACAGCGAGCGGGCCGCGCGGGTCGCACGGGCCCCGGCAAGTGTTACCGACTGTACACTGAGCGAGCTTACAGAGATGAGATGTTACCCACGCCTGTGCCTGAGATACAGCGTACTAATCTTGCTACCACTGTAAGTATTACCAAGTTCACCTCCAACATTGTGGCTTTCCCTCGGTTTCTAGACAGAAAACCTATAAAGTTTTGGCATTAAAAAAGTGTTTGACAAGTTTTGAGTTATACTCAAAATTCTCAATTCAGAAATGACTAAAATGACAAATATATGATAGACATTAGAGATTTCACAACCAGTTTTCAGAAACCTAAGAGTATTACCATTATCTTAATCTGTCCTGCACGTCACCTCTACCTGTCAATGATATAAGAGCCATTTGCATGGCCCCTGAAAATTTGACATTAAGTCATGTTTATAAACAGGTGCTGCAACTAAAGACGATGGGTATCAACGACCTGCTTCACTTCGACTTCATGGACGCGCCGCCGGTGGAGTCGCTGATCATGGCGCTCGAACAGCTGCACTCCCTGTCTGCGCTCGACTCGGAGGGCTTGCTCACCAGGCTTGGACGAAGGGTATGTACACTAAAGCAATCGGTGCTTTACATTATAATAAATTATAAATCTTTTTATGAACTGATTGAAAACTCGAAATGCTAAAAAATGAACCCTATTCTGTTCATCATAGTGTTCAAAATGCCGTCTATTACAGTTGTTATCGCGCACCAAATTAATGCCTGGATTCACGTCGTCATTGGAAATTAAACCATAGGCTAAAGAAAATAAAAATTTAAGATATCTCATGATGAGCGCTCGTGATTTTCAATCACTATATAAAGTTCAAAAACCCTCTATTTTGTCATACACAACTAAATAATAAAACTTTATTTTCGTTACAGATGGCAGAATTCCCTCTAGAACCGAACCTCTCGAAGATCCTAATTATGTCAGTAGCTCTACAATGCTCAGACGAAATCCTAACCATAGTGTCGATGTTGAGCGTTCAGAACGTGTTCTATCGGCCCAAAGACAAGCAGGCTCTAGCTGACCAGAAGAAGGCCAAGTTCAACCAACCGGAAGGCGACCATCTTACTTTGTTGGCCGTGTATAATAGCTGGAGGAACAATAAGTTTTCTAATGCATGGTGCTATGAAAACTTCGTGCAAATCCGCACGTTGAAACGGGCGCAGGATGTCAGGAAACAACTGCTTGGGATTATGGACAGGTAAGTTGCAATAACTAGTTCTATCCACAGCTTGTACTTTTGTTAAGATATAGCTAAATATTTATAAAGACTCGCAAAGTTGCGACATGTCAGCTCTAAAACCCATAAGCCTGTTGAAATCTGTTACTGAATTAAACAAAATGGGCTTTTTCCTCTCTGGCATCCAATCAATCTCTTATTTAATCGAATAGTTTTTTTTAATAAATTATTTATTATTATCCTTCTCTATCCAACCCTGTCGTGTACTATTTGAATTTAAACCTACTCATTCGTTACTAACATAAAAATGTTTTCTAATTTTGTCAGGCACAAATTGGACGTGGTATCGGCGGGTAAGAACACAGTGCGCATCCAGAAGACGATATGTTCAGGTTTCTTCAGGAATGCGGCCAAGAAGGATCCCCAGGAGGGGTACAGAACTCTGGTCGACAGCCAGGTGGTCTACATACATCCTTCTAGTGCACTCTTCAATAGGCAACCAGAATGGTAAGATTCATTTATATTATACCAAAAAAGAAACGGTTAAGGATACGGCCTAGGTTGTACTCCAGAAGCCCCTCAATCTAAGGCCCACTTGCACGAAAAACTTAACGCATTGGATGAGAAACTGTCGATTTAACCTCATGTTTTAAGTTATAATAACTAACTCTGAGTTAAGTTTTTCGTCCAAGTGGGCCTAGGGGTGCGTTTGCACTAAAGGGGAGAAACGTGCAGGAATTGATCAATCGCTGGGCGCACGGTTGGCGCAGTAGTTGAGCGATTGACTGCTGCGCTGCGTGTCGCGGGTTCGATTCCACCCACCACGATACAGGAGAGATTCCTAAAAACGTTGCCTCGCATGTTTTTTTTTTTTTGAATGAATAAAGAATCATAGAAGAGGCGAGGGGTGCGGTGTGGATTTCAACGAATGTGCTCGATTCTTAATTGCTCAAATACTCTCATTTGTGTCTGTATTTAATAACGTCAAATTTCTTTCATCATCAGGGTAATCTACCACGAGCTCGTTCAAACTACAAAGGAGTACATGCGCGAAGTCACCACTATCGACCCGAAGTGGCTGGTCGAGTTCGCGCCAGCCTTCTTCAAGTTCTCCGACCCCACCAAACTGTCCAAGTTCAAGAAGAACCAGAGACTAGAGCCGCTCTACAACAAGTATGAAGAACCGAACGCCTGGAGGATATCAAGAGTGCGCAGGAGAAGGAATTAAATTGTCCACTGCCGACGCTAGATCTAATTTACTACAAATTAAATTAATAAGGATTGTGAAGTGTTGTTTTATTTTTGTTACGCACCCCAAACTCCTATTTTATTAAATTCCGTCTCACCAAGGTAGTCAGATAGTGAATTTTTTACCTCATTCAATCTACATAATACTTTAATGCCTTATATTGCCGTGGGCCTGCTCTTGTGAGCAGGGACCGAAACCGGTACTACTACCAATACCGGTATTTTTCGGTTAGTTACAGGTATTTTAAAAGGTTACCTTAATTTTTAAATATTTAATACAACCTTTATTATTACCGGTTACCGAAATAAAAATTATCTATATCTTATACGTGGCGTCCGTCGGTATTAGTCAAACTGTCAAAGGGCGCGCATCGCCTGTGTGTGTGTCAAAGAGTCGAGACAACCCACGCGCGCCGGCGAACGCCGATTAAAACGTTAACTTAAATAAAGGTAACATGTTTCTTCTCCTTGGGTTACCCAGATAGTGGTTACCTTAATCGTATAGGTAACCAAAGTTGCTCGATACCTGTACCATAATTTATAAAGGTTTTCGGTCCCTGCTTGTGAGACAGATTGAGATTATAATTATGATCATAAAACGTAATAAAAATCGAAGGCCATATTTTCTTCCTGGACGAGCGTAAAGTTGAAATATACCTTGGGCTTTATCAGAAGGAGATACAATGTGCAGCTGTTGTGACGTCCTACAGTCAGCAGGGTCGATCACATCTCTTATACTGTTCTTTACATTTTAAGGGGATAGGATTTTTTTAATGAAAAAAGCTATTTTTAGTTTCGTTATAATGTTGCGATAATGAATGTTGTCAGAGGTAGGATTTGTAACGAAACGTTAACGTCAATGTCAAAATCTCAAAGTGAGAATCTGTCGGTGATTGGGGATTTTTACTAAAAATAGGCAAATTAATGAAAAAATGAGCTGAGTCGGCGTAATTACTTACGCAATAAATTATATATTTAATTGTGGAACTGCCCAAATAAAAATTGAGGAGCGATGGACTTCTTTTCGGAAATAATCGGCGAAACGGTGGTCCTTGGGATTGATACCCTTATTTTGGGCTTCTGTGTGAAACAGCTGAGTAAATGTAAACATATTTTGAACGCCCTACAGGTAAATACAGTTTTTATTTATTTATTAAATACTATATTGTATATCATAATAAACATTACAAAGAAAACTTAAAGACATATAATGGGCGGCCTTATTGCGGTGTCTTCCATGCAACCTGAAACCGGGATTTTGTTGTAACTATTGGTTTCAATTAATAATGACAGTGCTATTCCATCCATTACAAATCTTAGTAATATTTTATTTCAGCAAACTTACTTTTTGGTGTAGATTTACAATAAATTATAGTAACAATCATTACCTGCACCTGCTTATTTTCCATCCAGTAGTATATGTAGAATAATGTATTGCCTTGATCTTCGCTTTATTTTACAACACTCCATACGGGTTAAATAGTTTTTATTTTAGTTTTATTAAAATCAAATAAAACAAACTAACTTGCTAATTACAGACAGCACCTGTGCTGGACATAGACTCAACCCTGAATAAGGAGATCAACAAGTACTCCAATAACACCATCCCATATGTGGTGATCAGAGGATTGGTGAAACCACTTGGCAACCCCATCACCAGCAACTATAACAACTCAGTCACAGGTGTGGTGCAAAGGTAAGAATTTAAAACAAATCTATTAAATTTACATAGATAGGTACTTATTTTGAAACAAAAATAAGCTTGTACATCTCATAATCAAATCTATTCATTTAATTGCATAAAATATGTTATTGTCCTAGATATGTTACAGTAATAAATAGCATAAAATCTTGTGGTAACAGTTACAGGTAGAAACATTCTGCAGGTATGGATCTGTCCGCAAATTATTAGAGAGTAGCTCCTTTGGTAATAAAAATATACGCCAGGCAGCTAGATTGTTGCTGATCTGATAGTCTGTTAAAAAAATAATTTTACTTTCAAGAAATTAGCAAGTCATGTTAATCAATCACTATTCTATGTGAAATATCATATAACAACAGCAAGGCCTTGAAGTGTTTGCATAATAAATATATCTCATTTATGCTATGACTTGTGACCACTTCACACACTTCTCAGAGATATCCAAATATAATAGATATATCATAATACTTGAGGGGAAACACTTGTTTTCTAGTATTTACCTATCATTAACAATAATAGATCTATTCAGATACACACATCCTCACATTTTTTTTTTTCCATAGGGGTAGGCAGAAACTGCAGAATGTCACCTGCTATGATCTCTACATGCTGCTCTTGCTTTATTATTACTCAGTTTACTTACATTAAGTTGGTAATGCTAATAGTTTGGTAGAATAATTATATTTTCTTATCTTGGTAATTTCAGGCTCACAATCAAAGAGCATGTGATAGCCAGGACATCAGCAGGCTTCTGGTCGGACCAGACACGCACCATACATGAAGTGTGCAACTCCACTCCCTTTGTGCTCAACAATGGAAAGTACAGCATCGAGGTGGTGGACGCACTCACTGCTGAGTTACTTGGTAAGTGAATTGTTTAAAAATACATATGTCAAAGAAGTTTAGGGCCATGTTTCTTTCCAGCTTAGTTTGTGTGATTCTTGGGGCTATAAACTTTCGTTTTTGAAATTCTTGCAATGTGTAGCTTACAAATAAAGCCATATTTTCACGCCACATTGGCCGCAATATGGGCCTATTTTCCTTAAATTAATTTTGAAATCAAATGAAAGGAATGTATTGTTCATTCTGTACGCAAAATACTCGCTTGGATGTTGGGTTGAGTATACCAGCCTGATATACAATACCCAGTAATCGGTATATCCACTACCTAACTTAAGGATGAAACTATACGAGTAAATACTAGTACTACTCGGTCAAAATTACTGTGCACCTCGCTGGAATGCGACCCCGCTCCCACCTACCTCCGCGGCGCCCAGCATTTCCCTCGTACGCCGCCCCGCGCTCGCCTCGTGCGCCGCCCCGCGTTCGCTTCGTGCGCCGTTCTGCGTTCGCTCCGTGCGCCGCTCTGCGTTCGCTTCGTGCGCCGCATATAGAAATTTTTAAATGCAACTTTTCCTATTCCTTTTGCACAGTCACACAGCTTCATTGTCTATGCCAGAGTGAAAAAAATCTGTCTGTCATTCGCCATATTTACTTTCTCGCCATTGGCTCAATGTTTTCGTTCATGGATGGATACGATTACATATCGATACTTTGCCATCGATACCGAGTAAGTATCGATACTTTACGACCGATACTGTATCGAAACCTCAGTGGTATCGTTTCATCCCTAACCAACTATTTATATTTCTTTATCCAAGCATATTCAAGTTTATCAACTACTAGATCTCTACCAGCGGCTTCACCCTCGTGAATGTCGAAAATTATCCCAAGGGTTCCCGGAATGTTTGTTGTTCCCGGAATAAAAAGTCACTTAAACAACACACTATAATCTATCTCTGTGCCAAATTTCATCCAGATCCGTCCAGCCGTTTAAGCGTGAAGTAATACCAAACACACACACTCACAAACCTTCGCTTTTATAATATTATTAGTAGGAAGTAGGTGTACGAGTAGTTGCCGCTCGCATCTCCGCCCGCGTGGTATTAGTACTTCTCCCAATCTTTTTAAATTGTAGTCTATGTGTTATTTCTATAAGCTATATCTTTGTAAAGTTTCATCAAACTCCGTTCAGTAGTTTTTGCGTGAAAGAGTAACAAACATCCCTCCTTCCATCCTCACAAACTTTCACGTTTATAACAGTAGTAGTATTCATTTTTGTACAGACATGGACGTCATCTCTGATAAGTTTGAGCCGATGTCTCCTGGCGTCATTGACCACGTATGGGGGTTCTTCTCCGGCGTGCGACAGCGAGGTCTGCAGACCATGGAGGAGATGCTCCGAGACGGCTCCTATATCACGGCTATCGGAGAGCTCAGCCGGAGTAAAACTGGCGAGATGAAGATACAGCCGCCGAAAGATGGCTTACCTTTGTATCTGACGACGGCTACTAAATCAAGTTTGTTGAAACGGCTGGCCAGTTCAAGGGACTTTTTAAGGTATGTTTATTGTTTCCCATGATTTCAATTTAGCTGCCAAACATGGACCTAAAACAATAATTAGTGTTTGTGGAAAAGTCACTTTTTTACTTACGCAAGTTGGAGTTTTTGATTTTTAACATATTTATGACTCTTTCAATATTAGATTTCAAAATGACTAGTTATGAAATACTAGATATTCTGAAATCAACTTAATTTACACTGATATAAAGTTGATAATTGAATAAGCAGAAGTAAAATTAATTTAAAATAACGATTTAAATTCGGAAAAGGTCTTTTGAGTGATCGATCACTTAAAACGTAGCAGTAAATTTAACTAATCTCTATCTAACTGCTCCATTCACAGAGTACTGCTAGTTCTGTTCGGCACGGTAGCGGCGGCAGCGTCGTGTCGCGTGGCCTACAAGTACTTGAAGCGTCGGCGGCGCCGCGCGCTCGAGGACTCCATGAAGAAGCAGCTGGCAGCAGGGCGCCGGGAGCGGCGCGCGCATGCACGGGAGAAGAACCTCACCGATGTGCAGCTGTGCGTCGTGTGCACGGAGAACCCTAAAGAGGTAGGCAGCAAAGAGTATAGACGGCAAATAGTGGTGTATGGAAGATGAATTCCATTGCTAACCATACAAATGCTCCATACATACATATTAACATGCATGCATATGCATACTTACGTACAGATGTTTTCAAACTTAATGGCGGCTCGGAACATTTTGCGAGTCGCTGCTGGGTTGCAAATTTATATGACAACGGGAGTGAGGGGTGGGTTATTGCGCAGCGAACAGCGCTCTTCACAGCCGCCAAAAAGATTTTCTTTTTCACGAGACACCCAAATTCGGAACAACTATCTGTAGGTCTTACAAATATTAGTTCCATGCGGAAAACGAACCCGCGACACGCAGCGCAGCAGCCGATCGCTCAACCATTACGCCAAAGTTTGAATCGACTTGTAAAGAAAGCTAAGATGCCAATACGAAATTTTATCGCAATACTCTATTTACAGATAATCCTGCTTCCGTGTGGCCATGTATGCCTCTGTGAGGACTGCTCTGACAACATCAGAGACCACTGTCCCATCTGTCGCGAGAGGATAGAGTCCAGAGCACCAGCATTTATTACATAGACGTCAAAATACCATAAACAAGTATAGTCTTTGCAAATCACGAGCGCACTAGTGACAAATGTCAAAAATAGCAATGATTGAGACGCGTTCGTGAAATGTCTTAAGTTTGTACAGTGCAAATATTTTAGTGGTACAATTCAATATAGTTGGCTGCACAATATTTGAATATAGGAAACTCAGTAATAGTAATATGTACTGATATTCTTTACGTATTTATTACGTAGCAAGTATTAGAGCAGTTGGCCAGATGATGAATTTTTTGTAGGTAATTGTCATGTTGTAAGGTAGATATGTTGCCAGTTGTATTGTACAGGTATTATTAACATGCCTAGGTGCTCATAGCTAGAGAAATCGAATGCATTGGACTTGTTTGAAGTGTGGCTAAATAAATTTACAAAAGATAGATTTGAATGAGGGTAGAAATAATACTGTTAAGTCTAGTGGTGTTATAAATAAAATTAATTAAAGTTTGTAAAATAATTTATGTTGTTTTATTGATGTCAAAAACCCACACTAATTCCGCCGCATGCGGCAGAACATGTATCGTCTTCTTCCTGGCCATTGAAAGGAGTCTCCTCATCTGACTGATCTGATACATTTGTATCAGTCACTCCATTTTCTTTATTATGGTTCCCTGGACTGGAAGTCTCATCTAAACCATATTGTTCAAGTAGCATGTCAAGTTTCTTATTACTTGTAGCTGGATCAATACTAGTTTTGCTTTTACAGCTTCCCCCACAACAACTGTTTTTATTGCAATGATCATTATTACTTAAATTTTCTTTGTTTGAATTTTTCTTTCTATCTTCTGATATACTGGTATCATCTAAATCTTTAATGGCATTTTCTAGTACTGTATCATTCTGTGTCTGCTTCGCATGGTACTCCTCAAGCATCCTCTTTGCTTTAGAACTCTTGCCAATGCCAAGCTTAGGCAGGCCTTTGTTCAGTCCTTCTAGAAGGACACATGCCTTGCAGACCTCCTGTGAGGATACAAACTTGCAGCGGCTGCATATCCTCTGTGTAGGAAGGGAGACTTGTTCCTTCACTGACATGGTTTCACCTGAAAATCATGGATTTACAGCTTAAAATTAAGATTAGGAATGAGAGAGGGACCTTTTGTCAGCTGTGGACCGGGATAGGCTGAATTACTTGACAGGAATGATAACCATAGCACGGGCCCCCCAACTTGAAGAAAGAAAATTTGGTTCACATAAATTGCACTATTTGGTGTAAGCTTCGATTTGTTATTGAGTTGGATATAAAGATTTTCTGGGGACAATCACAAAAAATGTATGTTCTTGTTTAAATAACTCTCCTAAGCACAAAATTATGGAATATTGGGCTCTTAATTCACATTTGAAATTTTATTTCAATGGATCATTTTAAATTGAGCCAATAGTTGGCGCGGTTTTAAATTTCTAAGGCATATACTAAATTTTTTAAATTAGTTTTGTAACACATTTAAGTATAATGAACTGTAAAAACTTGCAAAAAATACTATAAAATAAATCGCGTATTTAAAAAGAAGTATTCTCGAACTGAGTAAATCCTTTAACTTGCAAGTCGCTGCTAACAGCATCTATATCCATGAAACGGAACCTAACTTAATCTATGTTCTTGGAAAAATAATCAGTTTAATCAGACGAAAAACGCTAGCTAGGTCGTAACTGTTTTTTTGTTTGTGATGAGGCATCTGTATGCTAGTATTATATTATCTGTGATCATAGGTATTGGTTCAAAAATATATATTATATTATATTGCCATTCTCCGATCTCAAAATTACGTAATGTGAAAGGCACTTTTTTCTACTTGGTTAAATGTGTATGAAAGTTATCTTCAGTGATTGGCGAAAGTAAGTACCTGAATATATGATATCCATTATACAGGCTGGCCTGATCTTCTCAAGATCCTTCAGCAGAGCTCGAGCATGTCCCCTGTATGCATTGGGAGCAAACACACACTCTGTGGAGAAGTAGACCAGCTTCTTGTAATGTGCATACATCACTATCTCCTTCTCATAAGTGTACTTGAGAGGTTTTACTCTGGGTATTGTGCCTTCACTGCCCTGGAAGAAATTATAAATAATGTAAAATTAAAAAATTGGTAGTTTTGAATGAAGAATATAATAACTGGAAAACAACTCCTGTTATGTAAGCTAAAATTAAAAATAACTAAAGTTGCTTAAAAGGTTTAAAAACATATTTAGGCGAGAGGAGTTTTGTTAGTTTTCTGAAGCTTTGAACATCAATTAATTAAAATAATGTAGAAGTTATAAAAGGTTGATGCAGTATTTGAGTTTATCACAAATACTAACAGTAGCAACAGCTGTACATCTCTTCAACCTTGCAATGTCCCCTCTCAGTACATTCATCAACACAGTCTCAGCAATATCATCAGCATTGTGTCCGGTAGCTATACACTTTACTCCCAGCATGGCTGCCCCTCTGTCCAGTGCCTGTCTTCTAAACACCCCACAGAATGTGCAGTTGTTCTTCCTGCCAATTTGAGCCACTATCTCATCCATAGTCCAGCCATACAAGTCTTTGTATGACAGTATCTTCAAAGGCATCTCATAGTCGTCCCGATTCTGCTTGACAGTCTCAAGGCTGTCATCTCTGTATCCTGTGATACCTTCATCTATTGACAACAGCATTAGGTTCAACCCATAGTTGAATCTTTGATTTAAAGTTTTGAGGACATAAGCAAGTACTGTGGAGTCTTTACCGCCAGATGCACCAATGGCTACAGAATCTCCTTTGTTGAATAATTCTGCCTTTGTAATGGTGTAGTGGATTTCTGTTTCAAATGCCCAGAAGAAACATTCTTTGCAGAGAGCATCACCTGTTTTTGGGCGCTGAAATAATTTAAGCAATTAGAAAAATTTAGAACACTTATGGGTTTTACTGTTCCTATGTAACAATATTATAGACTTGCCCTTAAGTGTGTGTTCTGTTTATTGCCAAACCTTCTGATAACATAGTCAACATGTTATCAGAAGGTTTGGCATTAAAAGGCGTGTTCTCAGTTGAAGGTTTACTGAACGACTGCAGTTGTATACAGAGGTTGAGAGGGCTTAGAATTAGCATATGAGCTACGTCATACTTGGCCTAAGATTAAAGATATTTAATATGCCTACGCGCTACACAGTAAATAGTTACCTTTAGAACTGCATTATTGCCACAACCTCCTCTGCATGAAATAGGCATCGTAATAAATATTATGTAAAACAATACAATATATGTAGTTACAAATTAAGTTTCACTTGATTTTGTAATCAAGGATAACAATATGATAATGCGGAAACGTCAGTATTTAAAGCTTAAAAGTTAACTAAATATTACTTGAAACTGAAGATAATTCACACTTTATTTATGTTAAGCTTATGTTTTACGATTTATAAAAATAAACAAGTGTTTCGATTTCACATAACCTCAAACTTTGTATTAGTGTGACACATGACATGACATCATCATGACATTTATGACGACAGCTGTTTTTTTGACAACACTAGTGTAGAGCTACAAATGACTGTATATTTGAGTCTGCGTGATCATGTTCATTTTAATGCTGTAAATGCCAACATTTCACCTCACCAAAATTCCAATGAACCTAAATTTAACCTACAAAACAAGTTCATTGACTGATTGACAATTATATTTCCGAACGAAACGAAACGTCGTACTCTTCGCCTGCATTGCATCAAAAGACCACATAATTCGGTGTTTCGCTCAAACTATTTTATTTTTATATATTCCTACAGCTTTCTAGTGAGTTATGGGACGTTAAAAACCAGTTATGCATGTTAGGAGTGTTGAATAATGATGTTAGGTGGTTGTTTAGCGGTAGTTGTTGATGTGTCCATTGATGGGCCGTTGTAGGTGAATGTTGTTTACGGTGCGGTGAAGGTGCGTGGAGGCGGAGGCGCAGGGGCGGCGGCGCCATGCACGAGCTACTGAAGCATGTGCTGACGGAGCGGGACCTCACCCGCGCCGGTGATATCTTCGCGATCCCTGACGCGGACATTGTTGACGACCTCAACGAAGTGGTAAGTTCTTTAAACTGGTACAGACAGTTTGTTTGCCTTACCAGGAATTAGAAAAGTATGTAAATTACAGCTGAGTCACACCTGTAAAGTGCAATATTAAATCCCTTGTTGGGTAAACAAGAACACTCAGGTAATAGCCAAGGTATTCAAGAGCCTACCTCTTGAATAATAATAATATATGAATCATAACTCATAAGTTCTGATAATTTGTTTTATTATTAAAATAATAATTGAATGTTGTTTACTGTAGTCTTATTCCTTTCAATTTTCCTGTAGGTATTTGCTTGTAGATGTTTCATTATTTATAGGCATATCACTAAAATAATACACTACATTTTTGTCATAATAATTAATATTCTTCAATGAGAATCAGAGGGCCATCTTAAGGGATGACATATACAATATTAATATTTCAATTTAACTAATACTGCCGTGGTAATACTAAAATGCCATTATCTGACATCTGGTTTTGATGCTATATTAAAGAGAAAAAAAATATCTATTGAATAGTTTTGTTCTAGCTTTTGAAAATTCGCAAACTCAGATTGATACAATTTTTTTTTCATTAATATAGCATCAAAAGTTAAAAATCAACCAGATGTCGGATAATGGCATTTAAGTTATGCCACAGCAGAATAGTAGGTAACAATTGAATCAGAAGCAGTTTAGGATACAACAAATATTGTCAAGATAATCTTCTTATCATGACAGTGCATTTGTGTAAATCATAGATTTACGTCATTATTGATAAGATTTTGTTACACATATAAATAAATATATTCATGTTTGTTGCAGTTGAAGCAAGTAACAGAAATATCTTCGAGGCCAGACTATTGTCGGAACGACCGAGACCAGGCTCTGATAGAAATATGTGTAGCAAGAGTTACGTCATGTGTGAAGGAGACGAGTACTCTGGACAAGTACTGCGGAGCCCTCGTGGCTCTGCTGGAGTCCTGCCTGCACCACAATCTGATGCCGACCGGTCACCTCCGGGATGATCCACCTCATGCTAAGATTGCTTCAGACATTATAGCATGCATTGTTTTGGTAAGATATTCTATTAAAAATACGTGAGAAGTATTTATTCTGTTATCAATATTCATGAAGAGATTATGCTTTTAAATTTGTTTTGTTTTTTAGGCACATGCTATGTGAATGTCAAATGTATAAAAATATTATACAAAAAAATGAATAGTACAAAGTTACATAAATAATATTCTCTATTTTTTAAAAGAACTTGTATCCACTGGATTATTATTACACTAATATTATAAAGAGGAAAGTTTTGAATGTTTGTTAGGTTTTTTGTAATGGATTTAACTCAAAAACTACAATACCAATTTTGAAAATTCTCTCACCAGTAGTAAGGTACATTATTCCTGAGTGACATACGACTATTTTTTTTTCCCCTAAACTGGTCCTTTGGGGTGGGTTACGTGAGCGAAGCTGTGGAGAAAAGCTAGTTTAATAATAAAGGCATTTTAGAGAACATTTTATAGCTATTTTAATAGGTAGGTCAACACAGTTATTATGTCTTTTTCCTACTCTAATGGAGGAGTAGGAAAAAAATTCTTTTCTGATTAATTTCGTTGCGGGATCCAAGACAGTTAAATTCATTGTCGGGGACTTCGTCGAGCATCATTGCTCCGGCGCTTTTCTGGTGGTACGCTGTGGTGATTCTAGCTTGCAAGTGGTTTGGTTATAGTTATAGCGGTAGGATAGCCCAACAAAAAAAACCCTGTTATATACTTACTTCTTTTTATTTCTTATCTATTTCACTATACGCCTTATTAATTTTGCAAACATATTTATTCTAGGTATCATTCCCGCTCCAATCCGACAAGGAGAACTATGCCAACAAGAGTGTGATGGAACTCTTCTTACCCGTTGCGGTGCAGTTCTTGCACAAAGGCAACCGTGAAATATCACGACACATGGCGCGATACCTCTCACTTGCTGCTGTGCATCATGCGGTACTGCTAAAACCACATGTGCAAACAATCATGGATTCCATTATGTCAGGTTGGTAACACAAATACGTAATTTCATTGAAAAATTTTAAGAAACATTGGCATAATTGCAATTTTTTTTCAACTGCATTAATTTTTCTGATGTGATGCCGAAGTTAAATAAATGTGGTAGGGCCTTCAGCTTTTTTTCTTTTGCTGGCTAGAACTATAGTAGAACACTTTGGAGAATCAAGGAGCCAATTATGCCAGATTCACTTTAGTTTTTGCTGTCTTTAACCGTTCAGGCCTGGCTGGTACCAATTGGTACTATTTATTGGTACAAATTGCAAATTGCTAGGCTTGAGGGGTCAAGGCAAGCTTAGTCCCTTAAAACTATTGGTGATATTATTCATACCTCTTCAGGCAACTACCCACTGTGTCGGATCCTGACCAACCTCTATGAAGTATCTCCGGAGCCCCTCGAGGGTCACGCCCCGGCGCTCGTCTCACTCCTGCCACACGCGGAACCTGTAGAGAAAAGTTCCCTGTTTACACTATTCGAGCATATAGCCGCAAGGAAGCCCGACGCTCTCAAAACATGTGTGCCGCAGTTACTGTCGTACTTATGCCCGAATACAGCTAGTCAGAATGATCCGGGGTGCATGTGTGTGGATATACTGCAGGTTAGTTTATTATTTATTTTATTTTTCAGCCTGTTCTGTCCAGGTTTTTTTTTTGTTTTATTAAAGACGTTGCCCCACACTAGGAATTTCTTCCTGTATCGTGGGTGCGTTTACAAACATATAAACACACAAACACCCAGAGCCGGAACAACTATCTGTAGGTCGTACAAATATTTGTTCCGTGCAGGAATCGAACCCGCGACACGCAGCGCAGCAGTCAATCGCTCAACCACTGCGCCAACCGTGCGCCCACTCGGTAAATGATTTAAAAACATAGTTTTGTTGATAAACTTATTTATTTTGAGCGATTTTTATGAAATTCGTGTCAAAAAGAATCCTTGCTTTTCAATAGAGATGCCACGAATATTCGGCTACTATTCGGTATTCGGCCTATTCGGCAAAGTTTTTTCACTATATTGTTTTCTGGTGAATATTGCGAACCATTCGGTTGAAACCAAATACCAAATCATGAAAAAAAAACAAAATTTTTATTTTACTTAAAATTCAGCATATTTAATACTTTATACCATTCCCCCTCTAAAAAGCTTATTTTATTCACTGAAAACAGTGAATAAAAAGCACTTTTAATCACTGTTTTGGTGTTTGAATTTGGAACACACCAATATATATTTGACCTCCATCTCATTGCAATACAACCTACTTGCGCATAAAATACTCGATACAAACTTCTTGTGCAAACAAAGAATATTCGAATTTCAAACTCCTTCGTCGATTTAATTTTAAGTTTGTTTATATTTAGGATTTTGATAATGATTTTATTTTGGTCTAGGATGTTTAGTGAATACTTATTTGCATTGTTATTCTAATATTAATTGGATTGGTGTTTAATTAATTATAATTATGTAACTTAACGGTGATGGTCACTGGCCCCTGAAACACAGGTGCTGTTTAGGTAACTCAAACTCAAAGGCTTCAATTTACAAAAAATGTAAAACCCTAAGGTTTCTCATTTTCTGTAAATTTTGAAGGTAATAAACCATTTATTTATTTATGATTATTACTTGTGCTTTTCGCTTAAATCCTTCTTTTTCTCGAAGTCATGGTATGAAATATAGTATGCAACTCTTTTAAAACGGATTTATATCGAGGGCCATGAATCACTCGCGTCGTTCAGGATTCTAACACTTGAATCACTCGCTATGCTCGTGATTCAATCATCATGAATCACTCCCTGCGGTCGTGATTCAGTTGTTAGAATACTTCACTTGTTCGTGATTCATCTATGGCCCTCGCTTTAAAACCGTCCTTTATTAACTAGTTGCATAATATACTATTCTTAAAATCTATCAATAGTAAGTTATGTATGCTGAATGAAAAAATTTTTTTCAGCATTTGTTGATAGAAAACGATTGCTCATTTCCTCGTAAATTATTCCTGCTTCCGAAAATTCCGTAAAGGTTTTTGTTCAACAAATACTCTGACGGCGTAGTTACCGCACCGCCCTTCAATGATGCAGGTTGGACCTGTCACCCGCGAAATGTGCTTAGTGTCGCCGAATATTCGGTATTCGGTAAAATCACTATAAGTGGCATCACTACTTCTTAAAAAGCTGCAGAATATTTTCAACTGCATTGTGCCGATTTTTTTGTAGTCTGAACGAAATTATGAGCCTATAATCTCTGATTTTTAATTTCGTAGACTAAACTGACATTTGGAGGTTTGCCACTTTATCGTTTTCGTTACATAAAAATAGTGTCGTATTCTGAGTGATCGAAAGTTTATCGAAAATCGAAGTCGATCATGAGTGGAGTTCCATTTTAGATTTATTTCACGGCAAACAAATAAATTTGTTTTTTACTAATTTACGTCAGACTGCATTCTATCGACAGCATTTATTGTATTGTTAGCTAGCTTCTGCCAGCGGCTTCGGCGACATGATTGTCGAAAATTATCCCGAAGGAACATATTCCCGGCATAAAAAGTTATCCTATGTGTTATTCCTGACTATAATCGATTTCTATGCCAAATTTCATCCAGATTCGTCCAGCCGTTTGAGCGTGAAGAAGTAACAAATATACAAACACACACACTCACAAACTTTCGCCTTTATAATATTATAAAATAAAATAAAAAAGTATCCTTTGTGCTATGCCTGACTATAATCTATCTCTGTGCCAAATTTCATCCAGATCCGTCCACCGTTTGAGCGTGAAGAAGAAACAAACATACAACACACACACACACACACACACACTCCTTTATAATATTAGATAAAATATAGTGTGATTTCTTATTTATTGCAATAAAAATGTATGTACTATGTGTTTATGTATTACGTTTATATTCATAACAAATTTATTTACACCAATTAGTAAAATTAAATTGGGGAGTCATGTCATCGATTCGACGAATAAGTCGGTTAATTGAGCCTTACCTACAAAACTTTGCTCCGTGCTTGCAACATTAAAAAAAAATAAGGTCATTGAGGTCAGGCAGCAGTCAGTTTACTCTACGAAATTAAAAATCACAATTTCTTTATCAGGTCATAGCGTGCCTAAGCCGAACCCGCGTGACACTAGTAGTAGAGCACGGCTCGCTAGTGAAGCGCGCCGCCCGGCCGCCGCACGCCACGCCGCACGCCGTCACGCTTGTCGCTAACATACTGACGCAGCTGGGCTATACTGGCAGGGTATGTATGTCACATGTGGCAACCCTCGCAAAACTGGAGGATGCCATAATAATAGACACTGTATTAACATCTATAATTTCTGCACAATTACACCGACGCAACAAAAAACATTGCCATACTCTTGCATATAGGTGTGAGTTTCGTTACGTTCATACTTCTAAATCCCGATCTGTTGATTTTTCAACTTTGAAAATACAAGAGAGCCCTTTTATTTACGTGTAAGATACCCAATGTCTCATATGTACCGTGTTATCTTCACAGGATCGCGCCCAAGAAGCGTTGAACTTCGTCCTAGAGCGGCTGTCTAGTGCGGAGCGCGCTCAGCAAGCGGCGCTGCTGAGAGACGCCACGTCGCTGTGCAGCGCCTTCCCCGCGCTCTTCACCGACAAGCTGCTCACTGCCGTCAGAGCTAACACTAGGTAAGCGTTGAACTTCGTCCTAGAGCGCTGCTGAGAGACGCCACGTCGCTGTGCAGCGCCTTCCCCGCGCTCTTCACCGACAAGCTGCTCACTGCCGTCAGAGCTAACACTAGGTAAGCGTTGAACTTCGTCCTAGAGCGCTGCTGAGAGACGCCACGTCGCTGTGCAGCGCCTTCCCCGCGCTCTTCACCGACAAGCTGCTCACTGCCGTCAGAGCTAACACTAGGTAAGCGTTGAACTTCGTCCTAGAGCGCTGCTGAGAGACGCCACGTCGCTGTGCAGCGCCTTCCCCGCGCTCTTCACCGACAAGCTGCTCACTGCCGTCAGAGCTAACACTAGGTAAGCGTTGAACTTCGTCCTAGAGCGCTGCTGAGAGACGCCACGTCGCTGTGCAGCGCCTTCCCCGCGCTCTTCACCGACAAGCTGCTCACTGCCGTCAGAGCTAACACTAGGTAAGCGTTGAACTTCGTCCTAGAGCGCTGCTGAGAGACGCCACGTCGCTGTGCAGCGCCTTCCCCGCGCTCTTCACCGACAAGCTGCTCACTGCCGTCAGAGCTAACACTAGGTAAGCGTTGAACTTCGTCCTAGAGCGCTGCTGAGAGACGCCACGTCGCTGTGCAGCGCCTTCCCCGCGCTCTTCACCGACAAGCTGCTCACTGCCGTCAGAGCTAACACTAGGTAAGCGTTGAACTTCGTCCTAGAGCGCTGCTGAGAGACGCCACGTCGCTGTGCAGCGCCTTCCCCGCGCTCTTCACCGACAAGCTGCTCACTGCCGTCAGAGCTAACACTAGGTAAGCGTTGAACTTCGTCCTAGAGCGCTGCTGAGAGACGCCACGTCGCTGTGCAGCGCCTTCCCCGCGCTCTTCACCGACAAGCTGCTCACTGCCGTCAGAGCTAACACTAGGTAAGCGTTGAACTTCGTCCTAGAGCGCTGCTGAGAGACGCCACGTCGCTGTGCAGCGCCTTCCCCGCGCTCTTCACCGACAAGCTGCTCACTGCCGTCAGAGCTAACACTAGGTAAGCGTTGAACTTCGTCCTAGAGCGCTGCTGAGAGACGCCACGTCGCTGTGCAGCGCCTTCCCCGCGCTCTTCACCGACAAGCTGCTCACTGCCGTCAGAGCTAACACTAGGTAAGCGTTGAACTTCGTCCTAGAGCGCTGCTGAGAGACGCCACGTCGCTGTGCAGCGCCTTCCCCGCGCTCTTCACCGACAAGCTGCTCACTGCCGTCAGAGCTAACACTAGGTAAGCGTTGAACTTCGTCCTAGAGCGCTGCTGAGAGACGCCACGTCGCTGTGCAGCGCCTTCCCCGCGCTCTTCACCGACAAGCTGCTCACTGCCGTCAGAGCTAACACTAGGTAAGCGTTGAACTTCGTCCTAGAGCGCTGCTGAGAGACGCCACGTCGCTGTGCAGCGCCTTCCCCGCGCTCTTCACCGACAAGCTGCTCACTGCCGTCAGAGCTAACACTAGGTAAGCGTTGAACTTCGTCCTAGAGCGCTGCTGAGAGACGCCACGTCGCTGTGCAGCGCCTTCCCCGCGCTCTTCACCGACAAGCTGCTCACTGCCGTCAGAGCTAACACTAGGTAAGCGTTGAACTTCGTCCTAGAGCGCTGCTGAGAGACGCCACGTCGCTGTGCAGCGCCTTCCCCGCGCTCTTCACCGACAAGCTGCTCACTGCCGTCAGAGCTAACACTAGGTAAGCGTTGAACTTCGTCCTAGAGCGCTGCTGAGAGACGCCACGTCGCTGTGCAGCGCCTTCCCCGCGCTCTTCACCGACAAGCTGCTCACTGCCGTCAGAGCTAACACTAGGTAAGCGTTGAACTTCGTCCTAGAGCGCTGCTGAGAGACGCCACGTCGCTGTGCAGCGCCTTCCCCGCGCTCTTCACCGACAAGCTGCTCACTGCCGTCAGAGCTAACACTAGGTAAGCGTTGAACTTCGTCCTAGAGCGCTGCTGAGAGACGCCACGTCGCTGTGCAGCGCCTTCCCCGCGCTCTTCACCGACAAGCTGCTCACTGCCGTCAGAGCTAACACTAGGTAAGCGTTGAACTTCGTCCTAGAGCGCTGCTGAGAGACGCCACGTCGCTGTGCAGCGCCTTCCCCGCGCTCTTCACCGACAAGCTGCTCACTGCCGTCAGAGCTAACACTAGGTAAGCGTTGAACTTCGTCCTAGAGCGCTGCTGAGAGACGCCACGTCGCTGTGCAGCGCCTTCCCCGCGCTCTTCACCGACAAGCTGCTCACTGCCGTCAGAGCTAACACTAGGTAAGCGTTGAACTTCGTCCTAGAGCGCTGCTGAGAGACGCCACGTCGCTGTGCAGCGCCTTCCCCGCGCTCTTCACCGACAAGCTGCTCACTGCCGTCAGAGCTAACACTAGGTAAGCGTTGAACTTCGTCCTAGAGCGCTGCTGAGAGACGCCACGTCGCTGTGCAGCGCCTTCCCCGCGCTCTTCACCGACAAGCTGCTCACTGCCGTCAGAGCTAACACTAGGTAAGCGTTGAACTTCGTCCTAGAGCGCTGCTGAGAGACGCCACGTCGCTGTGCAGCGCCTTCCCCGCGCTCTTCACCGACAAGCTGCTCACTGCCGTCAGAGCTAACACTAGGTAAGCGTTGAACTTCGTCCTAGAGCGCTGCTGAGAGACGCCACGTCGCTGTGCAGCGCCTTCCCCGCGCTCTTCACCGACAAGCTGCTCACTGCCGTCAGAGCTAACACTAGGTAAGCGTTGAACTTCGTCCTAGAGCGCTGCTGAGAGACGCCACGTCGCTGTGCAGCGCCTTCCCCGCGCTCTTCACCGACAAGCTGCTCACTGCCGTCAGAGCTAACACTAGGTAAGCGTTGAACTTCGTCCTAGAGCGCTGCTGAGAGACGCCAGGCATACAATGCGTCGATCTGTTGCGACGACACAACGCACTGATAAGACCGCAGCCTTAGGGCTCTTACACATAAACTCGTTACGACGTCGCGTCCTACTACGACGCGACATTTTCATAATCATTTATTACTATTTGTTTCATTCTCACCGCATCTTATCGTGTTTATGTGTAACAGCACTTTGGGGGTGAAAGTAGTTATGAATTAAATAAATTTTATTATGGGATCGACTCTGAGATAAGAAACAACTCTGGAATGTGAAAGAGCCTTGCACTCCCTACAGAGGAAAAATATTAAAAAAAAAAATTAGCGATATGGCTAACCGGCCCTGCGAAAGGTCTTCTTGAAATATGTTGGTCAACCGGTTGGTGTTAATTTGAAATTGGTCCCTAGCTCGACACTATTCGAAATTGTTGTTTTTGGATATATTTTTGTTTTTTTGTCTGAGCCAATTAATTTCATATATAATATTCATCCCATCTACAGCAGCAACCGGCCAAAATCCGGGTCAAGCCAGAGCGAGGTGAACCGCACCTCGACAGGCGTCACCATCGTGCGGCTGGGCGGGCAGGCGGAGCGGCCAGGCACGCACAACACCACCAGCACTGGCGGGCCGCCCAGCAGTGCCACTGGCAGTACTACAGGTATACAGGAACAATTTCCTTAATGTGTGATGATGGTCAAACTAGAAACTACTAATTGAATGAATAAAATCGAATCGAGGCCGATTTTGTTAAAAACTATAACGATCCACAAGTGATTGATCAACGAAATGTCATAGAAATGCCAATTTACTATTTCATATGCAAATTCTTGTTTCCAAAATGGTTTTTATTTCCAAAATAGTTGTTTGAAAAGGGAGGATCCTCGGATCAGATTCGGTTGTTGTCTGGTCTGGGCATCTGCCCAACAGTTGTTGTCGATCTGTTGTTAAGGTTCAAATCGCGCCTAAATTGTATAGATGTCATGATGATTGTCAAAGATGCCACAGCAATATGACTTTTTATTTTTATTATGCTACCTGTTGTGTATAGGTAGCAGCACGAGTGGGGCGGGCGGCACGGGAGGCAGCAGTACAGCGACAGGCGGATACGCGCGGCGCGCTAAGCTAGGGGACTCGCGCAGTACGGGGCGTCTCCACCCCGGGCCGGCGCCGCATCGTAGCATGACACGACTTAATGTAGCAGGTGAGAGATCATTTACTTTATGTATTTACAGTGAATATTTTAACAAAACACACTTAGAACTTGGCTAATTGAGAAAAACAACGCTGACATTGGCTACCATGGCCGGAATCAGTCAGAAACTATATTAGACCAAAAACAGATTAATGTTTGTTAAGATATTTTTTTTGTGTTTGCTGATCTTAGTTTGGTTCCAGGGCAGTTCTAGTAGACTGCAGAATAAAACATTTTGTGTTTTTTACAGGTGGTTCAGTTGGTGGTCTTCATAAAAGTATGACGAGGTTGTCGTCTTCCCAGCAAATCAACACGCCACCAAATGGGACCACTAATACAGGTAAATAAAATTCTAGTTTTATGTTTCGGGGGTGAATGATAATCCGTTTTAGACTTAGCTTGATCAGCACCGTGTTCGAGTCGGCCCGGTTTACACAGCCAATTTGTTGTAGCATGGCATCTTAGTACGATTTAAAATCAAGGACTTAGATTCTAAGCCCTTGATCGGACTCAGCATAAATAATCCTTAATTATGAGCAATTCGACCCTTTGGAGTACTCGTATCTTTGCATGACATTTTCATGAAAATGTACTCGTTTCATGCACAGTATCAAACAGCAAACCATCATCATCATCGAGCGGCGTGGTGGGCAAGTCCAGCGGTGCTATCACCGTCACCAGCATATCACCACCACGCGTGCTGCGACCCACGCCGCGGTCACATCACCACCACAACATTCTCATCGGAGCTAACACTTGCACTGTAAGTTACTATACTCAAAAAACAACTTTCCACCATCTTGGATTCTGATTTTGACTTAATTTTCGGTATCAGCACACCCAAAAATCTTTGAAAATTATGGTGTAATTTTCGATCAATGAATTGAAGTTACGTCTATATTTTGGCGCAAGACATTCAACATTTTTGTTTTACCTGGCTTTCTTTATCTTAATATCAATCATTATTTATCAGATTACTGACCCATCTGTTAGAATCTTTATTGAAAGATTTGTGAGATAAAAATAAAATCATTTTTATTCCAGAACAACCAAACAATAATATCTGGACCGCCTCTAGCAACACAATCAATATCCGTCAACCCGCTAACCTCCGGCAAGTCATCAGACGGTCTCACACCGATCACTTCAGCCGTGTCCATTCAACACTCCAACACCGCTCTAGGCACCGTATCGGTCGTCACATCCAACACGCCGATATCGGTCAGTCCGACGAACCCGATTTCTATATCCGGACCGGTCACTGTCACGTCAAGACGAGCGAATAATACCAGTGTGACGATGATTAATACAAATAATGGGAACAATAACACGTCGTCCAACCATCGGATCAGCGTGTTTGAGCCGTATCCCATGAGAGATACCGTGCAACACTTCTGTGAGAAGCATCTGGATAAGATTAAGGCCTATATGGATAATGTGTCGCTGAGGTTGCCGCCGCCGGCTAAGTGTACTATTGAGGGTGAGTGGATTTTATTTTTCATCCTTCTCACATGCATCTTTACAGGATTTCACCCAATGCGGTACATGCGCTTATCGTAAGTTACTTCACATTATAACTAATTATGTAATTATATCTTTACTATTTTAGCTAACTAGTTTTATCTATAACAAATATTACGCAAAGCTCTCCTTGTGAATTCACCCAGAGTACAACAGGATAGGTCCGTCTCGTTAGCTATCAGGTTGCGCGTGCGCCTCTGTTACAAGATTGGTCCGACTGTGCGGCTCCACTTCTACTAGACTGGCAAGCGCGGCCGCCTGCGTTGCCAGACGTACCTGTGCGAAACACACAGGCTCACCTGTCACAAAACGATGGCATTAAGCACCTTTCCTCTCAATATAAGTTTTTAACCTGACATGGTCACAATATGTTTTAGGATATTTAACATGAATATTTAGATTTTGGTTGAGAGCTCGATATTTCGGCACCGTTACAAGCGCCATGTTCACGAGAACTAACTAACTACTTCGTCATTGCGGGGGGTGTTTTCATGCCCGTCCATATTAACAACTGAAGGCAGTAATCTGTTGTGCAGTGAAACACAAAAAAGCAAACAAAAAACAAGCGAAGCAAAAGCAAGCAAGCTTACAAAAGTTACACACAGCCTTGTCGGTGGAGACAGAGGCTAAACGCGACACCAGCTTTGTACGTGCACTGCTAAAGTTTTGCACAAGATGATCCTATGTTAAGCTCGATTTGTCCTTTTCACAACCTGTTAGTACAGCTTTTAAGGTGCGACCTATTTTGGGATCGGTTTCCAGTCTAGTAGGAAGCTGAATTTAATTGAATGATCGGTAAAAAAAAATGTTATTCCAGAGCGTCGCTCCAAGAAGCTGGCGCGGCTGCAGTTCGCGTGCGGGCGGCGCGGCGCGCACTGTCTGTACGCGCGCGCTCTGTTCTCCATGCGCACGCGCGCGCCACGGGTGTGGATACACCTCATGTTTCTAGGTAATTTGTTTATTTATGGTTTCACTAGACAATAGCGGTACAAGAGGCTTTAGGTCGGTGACAAAAAATAAAAATAAATAAATATTGTGTGCCTGCTAATTTTTAACTTTTTAATGACGAGAGAAAAAATACGTTTTTTTTCTCTTACTTTGCGTTCATAAGATTCAGGTATCATAATAAGGCCGCTGCAGATATCATAATAAGGCCGCTGCATTAACCTTATCTTTTAAATTATAATAAATCTTTATTGTATGTATGTAGCGTTACAAGCCCGACATGACGCCGCTCTGTCGTCGCGCGATCCCACCGTGGCGTCGCTGAAGCATTGCTGGGATATTCTCAAGTGCGAGAACAAGACCTTCCTTACACTTGTCACTGGGGCCTTTCCTGGGATTAAGGTATGTTCCAAAACCAATTTATCCTCTATATTTAATATCCATTTGATAAGTTCCGTTCAGCTTATCGGTCAAACAATATCATACGAAATCAAATCGTATCATTTAAGTGCTCGTTAAATGTCTGTCTAAGCAATGTTTAATAACAATCCTCATTTTTGAAGTTAAACAGAAGACTCTATTAGATGTAGACATAAAAAAATAAAATGTATGCCTCTAAAACAGCTTTCTATTCTGCTAATTTAAATGACCTGGCGGTCACTGACAAACATCATCGTTTAATATAATAATGGGTTTAAGGCACTGCCTGTCCCCCTGTCGTGTCCGAAAGTAATGCTTCAACCTAATTTGAATCTTATTTTACTTAGGAGCAAGAAATGTTATTGAACGAGCTGCGCGCGGCGGGATTCTTCGACGTGTTTGAGGTGGTGGCGCGAAGAAACGATGGCGCTGCATTGCCGCCCACACAGGTGCGATTTTATCCTCAACATTCTCAATTTCACATTACAGTTTCGTTCTAAAAAGCCTTTTTCTCTCTCAAAAATCTCGGCAGATGTTTTTTTTTATAACCAATCGCTCCGTACAGTGCGACAAAGACAAACATTAAACATTTATAATCTTTTCTTGCTAAAAACGTACAGCGAGTCTAAAGTAATTTACTTTTTCTTTGCCTGTAGGCGACATGGGGCTGTTTCCTTTGCACTCATCCAGAACGTGCAGTAGGCTTCCTGGCCGCAGACGGAGTGCCCGTCATCGAGGGTCAGCTGAAGGAGAAGAAGGGACGCTGGAGGCTGTTCCGGCGCTGGAGGACGAGATACTTCACGCTGTCCGGCGCACACCTCTCCTGCAAGGGCTCGGTGAGTACTCACTCACTTCACAAATGACTTACATTCATGATCTACTCACTATTATATAGGTGTTAGCCATTCGATATTAAGGAGAACATCGTGAGGAAACCGGCATGTCCTAGAAACAAAAATTCGAAGATATGTGACATTCACCAACCCGCACTGGGCCCGCGTGTTGGATTATGGCCCATTCCCTCTCCCATAGAGTTGAGGCTTGTGTCCCAGCAGTGGGAACGTTAAAAGGTTGGTGATGATGATGATTCGATATGAAGTGTCAGACAATTACAATCAAGTGTCAGACAACCACATTTAAGTGTCACATTCAAATTAATTTATTTTAACTTGCATAGTTATAACCTGATTACATTCAATCATGTCTTTTCTGCCTTTCTTATCAAATGTCAGACATTCGATATCAATCGTCAGACAATCTAGTGTCCGACCTTCAATATCGAGTGTCATACAGTTACAATCGAATTTAAGACACCCAGGATGTATTAGACACTCAAGGTCAAGTGGCAGACCACCAATCCAGTGTCAACCATTTGCAACTTACGACCATCATGTGTCAGACTTGCTACCATCAACCATTAGATTATTGTTGAAAATATCATTATGAACAGTCCATAACCACCAACTCAACTAGCCCATTTCCATTACAGAGTGGCGGCGAAAGCATCGACATAAACCAGATTCGTTCAGTAAAGGTCTCCCGCGGCGCTCGCAACATTCCCAAAGCCTTCGAGATCTTCACCGGAGACCAGACTCTCATCCTGAAGCCGAAAGACGGGAAGAATGCAGAGGAATGGGTGCAGTGTCTTAGCATCGCTGTTGCTCATTCTCAAGCAAGGGATGCACCAGCTAAGGCGAATAGTTTGCCGGCCAGGGGACTTACGCTCAAGAGCTTTTAGGAGTTTTTATACTCTATTCACTCGAGCAAAAAATAAGAGGTAAACAAACTATAAAAAAGGCTTTTACTGTGTCTTCTTTGCTGTCACTAAAATCTAAAATTTCATACAACAACAACCAAATGCAACCATGCACAAATACGTCAAACATTTAAATTATTATTTTCTTTACTGTATTTTACAACAATATCAATATTTTTAATGCATAAATAAGAAAATTGGCATTATTAAAACCAAAACCAATAGCCGACATTAAAAAGCGTCTCTGGTGATCGGAACTATTATGATAATAAATTAAAGAGAGCTACAAAAGCAACCATTTTGCGTTGAAAGGTTGTATTTTTAAAATTAGTCGGATTATAAAAGTTTGACGTTTGTTTTTTTACCTTTAATTTTTTGCTTGAGCGAATACTTCACTACAGCTGGTACTTCTTCTCATTTTTACGGCTATTGACTCACACTTTGTCCGAAGAGTATCCGTATCTATGATTATCTATCTTCTAGATACTGTAATGGACCAAGAGCTGCTGAACCCTCCGACTTACGCTGTCCCTGTATTTTAGTTGATGTTAAGTACGGTTACCACGACCTGGCAGGTGTCAGCCCTGCCCGTCATGACCTATATTTTGAAAGTAAAAAAAAATGTAACAAAAAATTACTGTCGGGCGTGGTTTCAGTAGCTCTCTAGTCTATAAGGTGTGCATATTTTATCTTCCTATTCAGGTCTATTGTCAAGGCGGGATAACATATTGGATTCGTTAGATACCGTAACGTGAAAACTTCTAGTGCGATCATTAAATTCTAAGCAGTAGTGCCCAATATACAGCCGGTATTCATGGCAAACAAAAGTTGTATAACTTTGTTTCAGCAACATGTTTTTGAGCTGTGGGAAACAGATTGTTCCAGCAAAATGAACTCTTGTTTACAATGAGTAAGGGGCTTGAGAATTGAATATTTAGATAAACATCGTTATACCAGCATTTTGGCCAAGTTCCATCGTACCGCGAAAAGCTTCTAAATCTTAGTAATCTGTGAAACAAACTTATAAAACAAAATGCAAACTTTTTATAAAATGACATAATTATTTAAGTAATGATCTTGCGATTGACTGGATTTAGTGCTGAACAAAAGAAAATTGCTTTATCATAGTAATATGTAGATCAGTCTGCCACAGAATTGGCAGCATGTACTCTACCTATTAAAATACATACATATATCACCACTGTATAAATATTTAACAAATATAAACAACAGCCATATACTGAAATAAATACATATAAAAAGTGACTGAAAATAAGACTTGTATTGAAACGCGCATTTTTATAAATATAACAATAAATTACTCGAAAAGAAATTGAATATGTTTAGTTCAATTTATGTTGTTTATAAGAGATTTTGAAATGCATAATCTTTAGTTATCAAATCAAAGTGTTATAGTAATATATTGTATAAAATGTAATTAAGACCGGTAATATATTGGTGGCCTAAGTAATTGTTATATAAGGTTGGTTGTCGATTGCCCTGCGGTCTACCTAAAGAAGAGAATTCATTAGACGGATTAGCCCGCGGGCCGTGTCCTGGACCTCTCTACTACGTGTAAGCCTGTCCTATGTCTGTTTCGCGTGAGACCGTCTTAGATAGACATACCTATAGCTCATAGAGCAGGGATCACCAAATGGCGGACCGCAGTCCGGATCCGGACCGCCTATTTGTGCGGTTCTATCCAAGATAGTTTCCATCATCATTGTCATCGTTTCAACCGAAATACGTCCACTGGAACATAGCCACTGGTCAGCCCAAGAGTCGCCACATTGACCGGTCCCGTTCGACTTCCATCCAGATAAAGATGGGGAGGGGGTTAGTTGGCCGCGACGGGCTTATTATTTTATGAAACGGACCCCAAATGTAAGTCATTGCGACCCCTAGCATAGTGTATCGAGGTCTGGCAGACATGTCTCGCGGACCGTGTAGGGATTTCCTTCCTTAAGTCAACATTATGGTTGTTGCGACGGTACAGTCGTGTAGATAATTGAAAATGCTCACAAAGTTAATAATAAGTTTTAGAATATTTACTACATTCCTTAACAATCAGGAATGACACAAGGTTGTTTTAAGACTTTTTATATTCGTCCTTATTTATGTGAAATTATCGAGTTTCTACTTACACTTTTTACTAAGTTCTACAGTCAGATTAGAACAGAAATATACATTGTGTTGCGAGCTGTACATATTGCATGATATGTTATGTACTTATTTAGGCTGTAGTTTCTTTTATATATTGCGTATATAAATCGCTTTTGCGTATAAATACAATATTTAATCACATGGAATAATTCTCCATGTCCTGTAATGTGTATCTACTTAAATATTACTGCTTAGAAATGAACTTAATGTCGAATGTATAAGATCGCATATTATTGTTGGGTATGAAGACGATTTCTGCTGGTAACTGGTGCCGTAATTTCATTGCTTAGAGCGAAAATACATACATATATGTTTTAAATGTCTCTCAGGGCTAACTAAATGTCTAAATTCGCTTGTTTTCATTAAGTAAGTGGATTATTTTATTAGTAACAATATTGTAGTGCCTTTATAATAATTGTTTGTTTAATTGCGCTAAGAGTACAATGGACATTTACAATTTTGTTTAGTGTAGATATTCGGAGGAAACTAGCGGAAGTAAGAAACAAAGTTATTTAGTGATTGTAGGCACTTTTATTTGAGTTAGTTTTGATAAAGTAGTAAGTGTAAGCGGCACAGAATCCGTCCGTTTTGTTTGAAGGGTAAAAAAGATGCACAGGTCGGCGATTATTATAAAATGTTTATAGATACAAAATATGAGCTACGCAGAACCGGAACTTAGGAAAACTTTTCCGGACATTGAAATTACGAAATTTGGGTAAAAACCAATTAAAAAAACTTTTTTTAAACTATCTTTTTAGTTTACTATGCATTGTCATCCACCAAACGTGTGTTTCATTTTAATCGGTTGTCGAAAACTTCTTTAAACTTCAGTTGCAAATTTGACCCGAACAAACATACATTGAAAGTTAATAAAAAGCTTGTAAACGACACACTACCGTATACTTGTGAAATTTTCCGGCTGAACTTTTCAACCTTATTGCTAAAACTATAAGGGCGAAAACTGGTTCACTTTCGCATGCGTAGTGAATAATGTTGACATGCGAGTAAAACTCGTTTTCTTATCTAATTTACAGAATAATTTATAAGATTTTTTGACAAATTGAGATTTTATGAAAAAATAAAGCTAGAAGACTGAAAGCTGGTCAATGGTCATATCTACTTATTGTTTCATGTGTGAGACTTATATGATACTACAGTATATAACAAAATACATTCTGGACCCTTTTTAAACCAATTTGATGATCAGGGATTGAAATACGTAGAGTATATATTTTATATATTTACCTAAACTTCAGCAAAGGATATATCATAGAGAGGATAAAACCTCCTCCGAAATTTCCGAATAATAAACTTGTGTATGGAGGGTTCAGAATACACAAAAAATAATATTATGTTTGGTTTAATGAAGTTGTGATTCAAAATTAACATTCCCGTCCTGTTCAGTGCTTCGAAATAATAATAAAATTATTATGTACTGTTGTGGTCTCAGAAATCATTTTAAATGGTTGTAACGCGAATGACATTAATCTTAAGTAGTTTTAAGTTGACTAATTACAAATGGCATAAGCGACTTGGAAAAACTAATGAAAAATAAGATATTTTAAAATTATCGGTCGCTTTCCCAACTTTTTGACTTTAGTTTTTAAATCGGAACCAGTACTTAACTTGCCATTTCGCATTTTACGAAAGCACAATTTTTCATGATTTGGAATAGTTTTTAATTACTACACAGTCAACATAACTGAGCACCCGAAATGTCAATGTCGCTCCGACGTTCGACCCTCGCGGGAGTGGGATCGTTTGACATTTCGATTGCTCAGTTATCTTGACCGAGCTGTAAGTCTCCTTTTTATTAACTTTAGTTCACTGTCACTGTCTTAACCTGAGGTTGCTATCACCAAAAACTCAAGTGTTCATTGGTAAACCAAATTGTTTCTTTGTTAGGTACTATGTTTAATGCTATGTTACATAACGAGCTTGCTTGAATAGGGGCCCAATATCGAATATGGTTCTCCTTCGTGGTCCAATGATTTGCCAGGAAGTAGAAAGGCAGGTATCTGCCCTGCAGCGGGAGAATTTAGGCTAAAATAAATGCTTCGCCACTTCCAAGGCTATTAAACTGGGTCGACTTTACGGAAAGACATTTATGGAGACATATAGTATGATTACATCTTATATCTAACTAGCACATTGTCTCACCACAGGGCAAAAGTCTGCGTCTCCCTGTTCGACCCAATCCTGTTTATTGCTGGCAGGCCAGTCCTACAATTGTCTTCTAAGATGTCTATCAATCATAGTTCGATATTGGACCCCCACTTGTGCTTCTAGGTGCTTCAGAATTATATAATAACTTATGTAAACTAAAACAGTAACGTCCATTATAAAAGTTATAAACTATAATATTATTTAGATGTGAATATATTGTATTGTTATCTAATTGAATCAGATTTTATTGAAGAAACGCCTGAAATCGCCACCGAATTTAAATTAAATATCGAATGTATTAATTTGAATGATGAACTGCAAACAGGAAATCTTTGATGATAATTCAGAGTGTAACAGAAACAAGAAACGTTTTGAATAGAGGTCATTGTACCTGTTAATGTAGGATCAATCCAGATCGCAAAAAAATTACGAACTGCCCTGTACAAAGTGTACTGAAAAATGCTTTTTTTTGCGATTTCAGGATTGGTTGTGGCGCTGTGTCTGTTACACCTTGTATCCAATTTGTTTGTAGTTATATATCTCCACTTAAAATCTAAATGTATACTGCCCATTTAAGGAAGACTTATACATCATAATTTTATAGATACACGTATTGTTAAGCCAGTGTCCCAAACATATTCAGATTTGTAGTACGTTACAGCGACTTTGTTTGAAGTTTCCATGTTGTATGACAACATGCAAATTGAACTTGTAACAGGAAATATTACCAAGAAACATAAACACGGGATCCTGTACCAATCTGTGTAGCCTTTTCTCAACTGTAGGGGTCGACTTCCAATCTAACAGGTGCACCGGTAATATAACTACCACCTATTTGACCTGCATAAATCTGTTCGAAGCAAGTATCGATAATAATAGAGCAGTGGTGGCCCGGTGGTAACGGCCCCGACTTACGTGTCGTAGGTCGTGGGTTCGAACCCAGGCAGGCCCTTTACTTTGTGTAAATTATTTCAACGAGCAGTGGGCTCTAGGAAAACATGAGGAAATCGACATGTCCTAGAATCAACAATTCGAAGACATATGACGTCCACCAACTCACATTGGGCCCGCTTGGTGGATTAAGGCCCATTCCCTCTTTCTCAGATAGGAGGACAGTGTGAGCAGTGGGAACATTAAAAAAGCCGATGATGATCGATAATAAATTACATAGCATCGAAATTAGTGAAGTATCGCTTCGTTCAGCCTGTTCTTATGAATGTGTAAGGTTTGGTAGAGTAACTATCTTCCGAACTCTTGAAGAGAAGCCAGTGAAGTCGAGTTGTATGGACGGCTCGCCCCAGTCAAGATTTAATGCTCGAAAGACTTTGAGAAAATCTAATTTAATCATAAAAATACTGCCTGTACACGTTCTACAAATCTGTCAATAATTTAAGACCATACAGTTGCCAAAATAAATGATAATAACAAATAACGTAACTTCTATAGCCAATATAAACAATTGTACATACAAACATATTTATATGAAACGTGTTGATTAAGTTTAAGTACTTCGGACAATTTATGAACTTGGTGCTACCGTAATAATAATAATAACTTGTGACGTAGGTTCATGGCTTCCACTCGTAGGGCCGTATGTTTACACGCGTTTTGGCTCATGTACTTAAAACTGCCCTGTTTATTAGTTATTACATTAGTTGTTTGTAAATGGTGTTGTTTTATTTCGTAAAAAAATCCTGGTCAAATTCCTGCTACGTTGGTCAATCACAACAGAGATTAGCTAAGTACCTGCGCAGGTGATATTACAGTTCACAATTTGTGAAAAACTGTACGCTCTGTTCTTTTACTAGATTGACGGGATGGCAATCCAACACCACCAGATCAGAGGTACTAATATTATAGAGGTAAAGTTTGTGAGTTTGTGACGTTGTATGGGGTAATCCAAAGACATACATCTGACTAGATGACGCGACTGTATGTACTCCGCGTGCCAAAAAACGGAATGAAGTCACGACAAATGATCGAAATCTGAGCTTTTCATTTTGCATTATCGGCACCGGAAATCCACCGAAAGTTAGAAAAATGCCTTTTTATGCCTTATTGAGTTGTAAAGAATGTATAGAAAAAGTTGGCCGAGGTATTGGAAATGTTTTCTTTCATTAGTAAATTTGTTTTTAAATTGTTTGTGAAAAAGTGGCACGCTTGGTTTGGAGTGGAGTTGGAGAGACTTGCGTTATCTATTTAGATGTATGTCTGTGGGGTAATCTCTGGATCTACTGAACCGATTTTGAAATTTTGAACCAGTAGAAAGCTACATTATTCCTGAGTGTCATAAGGCTATAATTTATTTTGAAATTAATATAGATCCTTATGAAATTTGCAATAATGTAACACAAAGTAGCAAAATGTTGCCTATAAAATTCATTCTTTGGCGTGCGCTGAGAAAACTATTAATTATACATAAAAAATATGTACTACATGATTAAAGTACTCATTATTACCTACAAAAAAGTCTGCGAGAGAATATATCATAGTTAAGCCACAATAGCAGCTTTTATGTTCTAAAAGATCGCCGCCGCCGGTAGAAACAAAAACTTCTCAGTATCTTTGCCGCGCCTCTCCCGGTGAGCGCTTGGCCTAAATAGTCGCGGTTGCGACAACGAGACCATTCTAAACCATCTTTCTTTATCTTTCTATATTCTTTATTGCACACAAAAACATAAAATGAAGAAATACAAATATAATGGACAGCTTATGTACAAAGGCGAGCTTAACCCATAATTGGGTTCTCTAACAGCAAACCCAGTTGTCATAGGAAATTTGCGTATGAGGACAGTGATTCAAGTGCACAACAAAATTCCAAGTTATAAAAAAAAAAGATTGAATATTTAAAATTCTTACATACTAAATAAACTAAACAGATACCTACGTGTAAACATAATACATACTTTAAAAAAAAACAAAAAAAAAAGAAATACATAACTAAAATCTTACATTTATAAATACATGTTTATGCGTCATGTTGATAGGAAATGTTCCCTTATTCTTCTCTTGAAAACCTCCAACGAAACGCTATCCCGTATAGAATGTGGAAGAGTATTCCAGAGGCGAACAGCACGATCAGTAAATGATCCACGTAACGACTTGAAGAGTGGGGAGGAAAACGAAGGAGAAGAGATGATGAGGAACGGCAAGGTTTTCCTCTCGGGACAAGATACTCAAAGCGCTCTCGAAGATACGAAGGAGAGTTAGGATTGTGAAGAACAGAAAAGAGTAAAGATAGAGTGTGGATATCTCTGCGCTGTCGAATAGGCAGCCACTTCAACCGCTTCCGAAATTCCGACACATGGTCATACTTTCGAAGGCCAAAAATGAAGTGGATGCACAAATTCTGTAGACGTTCGAGCTTATCAAGGAGTTCCTCAGTCACATCAAGAAAGCAGACATCAGCATAGTCAAGAAGAGGAAGAAGGAGAGCCTGAGCATGAGTAACTTTGGTTGGTAAAGGCAGGAACTTCTGGAGACGTTTTTGAGACCGAAACGAGCAAAACACCCTCCTGCTTACTTCTGCAATGTGAATATTCCAAGATAGGTTGTTGTCCAAAAAAACCCCTTAGTTTTTAACTTTTTTAGAATATGCTATAGTCATACAAAACAGGGGGGAGAGACTGGTTAGTCAACAAATTGACGAAATACCTGTCACCAATAATGAGAGCTTGTGATTTTGCTGGGTTCACCAAAAGTCCAAAACTTAACAGATATAAACAGATATTTTCAAGATCACTATTGATGGCACCGATAGTTCCAGTCGCCTCTTCAAATTTAAAGTGGCGATAAAGCTGCAGGTCGTCTGCATAGAGATGATAGTGTGAAGATAAGACCTTAGTGATAGCGTTTATAAAAACCGAGAAAAGAAGAGGAGAAAGGACGCCACCCTGAGGAACGCCCGCAGCGAGGTCGCACCAGTCAGAGGAAATTTCCTCTGAGCGAACCGACTGTGAGCGACCCCGAAGATAAGAGTTAAACCACGTAATCACAGAAGGAGATACATTAAGAGAGGATAGGATACCTAAGAGGATGTCAAAATCAACTGAATACTTAAGTAAAGACATCTGAGATATGATCAAAGAAAGGCATATCCATCCATGAAAGGCAAAAGAGGTTTACTTCATAGAAATAAAACAAGTTACTTGATCAATTTCAACAATATATTACAATTTGTACACTTCTATTAACATCAATATTAAATTTCTAAAGCACAACATTCAATTAACCCTTATCTATCACCTAAGCAGTAAAGTTTAAAATTTCACAGCACTATTCAAAATAACTTCACCAGGCTTTAAAGCCTTCAATTGTTTCTTAAACCCATCATTAGGTTGTATAGCAGGTCTTTTGCTTTTCACTAAATCATAAGCATCTTGAAACTCCATTTTCTCATAATGCATTAAATAAGCTATTGTGACCATAGAGGTCCGAGAGACACCGGCGTTGCAATGAATAAGACAATTCTCTTTGGATTCCACAGCTTTTCGAATGAAAGGCAAACTATCTGACAAAATCTCTTTGATATTAGTTTCAGGCAAATCTAAGCAGCTATTAAACTTATTGTTGACTGTAACATCGACATTTATTCCTAAACTTAGCACATGTTTGATGTCATGAGCTTCTATAACATTACTCGCGGTACAATCTTGTGATCCTATGAAAACATAGTCAGTTATCAATACTGGGATATTATCAGGCTTCGTGTCAACCACGAATCCGTGAGTATTCGGGCTTATAGAAGTTATTGTAGAGTCTTTCTCGACGTAGCGTTGTCCGTCGACTTTAGTAACTACTGTTTCAGTTACTTTTAATTTATTTCGTTGTTTCATTAGTTCATTGAGGAAACTCATTGTTAAATGCTTTAGGACTAAGTGATGAAGTGGTGAATATGCAAAAATAAATATATAAATTGGTTAAATACAAAAAAAACTGGTACAATTGTTTTTACTGACTGTGACTTTAATATTAAACTGGGCCTCTAAGGCACTGGTATCTTTCAACGATTTTTTTCTCTGCAAATGTCTGTCTAAATACCCACAAATTTACTTCAAATCTCTACCCACTCAGCCAAAACCTGGCCTCAACTATCTTCCAAAGTCAACCTTTATCTCACTCAATCACATTCACTATCACTATTGTCTTCGTCTCTTCGCTCTGAACTCTTCTCCGGATCATAGACAAGATCTTCGGGGTTATAATGCACGTCACACAGATACAGACCGTCGGGGGGCCCTGACTGGATGCTGGTGGGCCACGTGTGCTTCGAAGGCACTTGTAGCATCACCTTGATCTCTTCAGGAGGGAGCTTGCCTGTGGCTACCGAGTTTAGTGCTCCTATCATGCGGCGGATCTGGAAAGAGTTATTTAAATTTATAAGATTTGATTTTTTCTAGCTGTTTCTTCAGACCTTTATATGTAAGTTTAATTGGAATATCATTCGGCAAGAAAATTGACAGCAAAGTACTGAGAAGTAGTTACGTACAATCAGTGACATGGGCGCCGGGAGGGGGTGCAAGAGGAACCCTCGCTTGCCGTCTTCCTCGACGTCTCGAAGGCTTTTGATAGGGTCTGGCACGAAAGCCTTAATGGTAAGCTTCCTTCATTCGGTTTTCCCGGAGGTCTGTGTGATTGGATTGCAGAGTTCCTGAGAGATCGGTCCATTCGAGTGGTTATCGATGGCTGCTCGTCGGACCAATTGGATATTAATGCCGGGGTCCCTCAGGGGTCGGTACTGTCAGCAACTTTATTCTTGCTGCACATTAACGATCTGCTAAAAACCTTTGGGTATGCAGACGACAGCACTGTTGCTGAGAGATACTTGTCCAACGCTCGTGCTACCAGGCCTCAGATCCAGTATCTCCGGGAGGCCATGGTAGAGCGCTTGAACCTGTCCTTGCAGGCAGTTTCCGAAAGGGGCGGTGCCAATCTGGTCAGGTTGCTGCTAAAACCCAGGCGTGTCTTTTTTCCGCTAAAAAGAGCCAATTTCACCCGGCTCCAACTATCCGAGATGTGACCGTGCCTATAAGTGACCATCTTGAGCTTCTTGGCGTTACGTTGACATCGACTCTCAATTTTGGCCCATACATTGAGGCAATGATTCAGCTGGCTGCCAAATGCTGGGGATCCTTGCAAAGGTGAGAAGGTACTTCACACCGGAACAGCTGCTCAGCTTGTATCAAGCGCAAGTTCGATCATGCATGGAGTATTGTTCTCATCTCTGGGATGGATCTACCAAATACCAGCTTGATGCATTAGAGTCGATCGAAAAGCGGGCCAAGAGGCTCATCTCACTCTCAAGTCGACAAATAGTTCTCTGTACAAAAACCCATTCTATTCGAAGCAGGGAGCTCAAGTTGCACCCTCCAGAAAACAGTCCTATCGGTGCCCATGCTCGGTAAGGTCCACGGCTACCACATATTTAACTCTTCCTCATCATCAACATACACAGCCCGGCTACCCGACCACCCACAACTGGGCATAGACCTCTCTTTTCTCGTGGCAATCCTTACTTGACAATTACAAAGGGCGAAAAGAGTGCGTATTATTAAATAAAATAGATCTTATCTTATCTTGTGGAGGGGCCGAGAAATAACTCGGACACTTCGATCCATTGGGATCTTTTGTGGTCCCCTGATACCCTATTCCTCTCCAATCTCGTTGTAAACTTTCTTCATGAGTTTTACAACCAGTTGGACTATAGTCTTCTGCTCTTGGATATTCTATCCCTAGAAGACTCATTCGCTTACCAGCCAGTGCATCGCATGTGCACAGAAGGTGCTCCATGCGTTCCGTATGTTCCCCACACAACCTGCACATGGATCTCGCAGTTAGACCCATCTTCATGAGCATGTCGTTGGTTCCAAAGTGGCCAGTAAAGGCCTCAAGCAGGTAGCGGATTTGCCCCCTGCTCATATTCCAAATGCATTCACGTGCTTTGAACGTAGAGCCCAGGAATTTCTTGGGGTGTTCCAGACCGGTATTAGACAGCTAATGTGTTTGTGGTCTGTGATCTGCAAACTCCCTGAATATGGCTTTTACGACACGTCGAAATGCCTACACATGGTTCTGGACCCACAAAATCATTTGCTGAGCCCTCTCTTGCCATTTCATCTGCCATTTCGGAATCCTTTATGCCCAGGGACCCACATCGGTCTTATTCTGTTCCCGAGCCTGTTCAGGGTTTGGATAGCACCCAGAACAAGTTTGGAGTCCACTTTGCAGGATACCATGGCTTTGATTGCAACCTGACTGTCACTAAGAATATTATATGGATTTACATTTGGTTCCTGTATCTATATTCTCTTGAGCACAGGTTTATGTTGTATTATGGCATAAGTTTTTGCTTGGCATACAGTTGCCAAGTCGTCACTCCCATTTGGTCACTCCCAACGAACCAAAGCACTCCCATTTGGTCCGTTGTGTGTGCAGGCCACCACTCTGTGGAGAGGGAATGGGCCGTACGTAATCCCTCACACGGGCCCGGTGCGGGTTGGTGGATCGCACGTTTTCAGATTTCTGGTTCTAAGACATGCGAGTTTCCTCACGATGTTATCGTTCACCGTTTTGAGAGCAGAGGCGATGAAAGAATTTTGCACAAAGTTAAGCGCCTGCCTGGTTACCATTGGGCCACCACTGCTCTTTTTTTTATAGGTACCAGTTTTGAGTTTCTAAAAACTGACGTTTATGTAATTCATAAATATTACTATCTTATTAATATTATAAATAGAGATGCGATGCAAGTTCGAATGGATGTGTGTTTGTTACGCAATCACGCCAGAACGGCTGAAGGGATCTGGATGACATTTGGCACAGAGATAGATTATAGTCAGGCATACTCCATAGGATACATTTTTCCCGGGAATATATTCCCTCGGGATAATTTTCAACTTTCACGCGTGAAGAGAAGCTGGTTTTTAATATAAATGTCTACCTGGTTATGCACAAATCCTCTGCCTCTTATCACAATATCCCAGTACTCGAATATGCTATCTTTTTCATTTGAGTAGCTGGTGAGGAGGGACTTTCCCGGCCTCACTTCAAGGGACTGAATCTCGCGTCTGTTGTGCTTGTTCTGTTTCAGCTTGTCGAAACGCCTGAATGTCGTGAAGTCGTGGTAGCCAACAAAGTATTTGGCACCTTCTTTGAACTTTTCGATGTCGAAGCCTGAATACCTGAAAAAAAAAACATTTTTAAGAATTTGCATGCAACATTCTCGAAAGATTGAAAAGCTATACGGGTTACCTTGAAAACCATTTTCTTAGCATTTCAATTTGAATAAACCACCGCCCTCATCCAAGAGCCGTTCGATTAGGAGTAGCAAAATATGCGGTCTTGCTTACATCGGGGGTAAGTTTCTGCTTGACACCTTCGTTAGTAATCCGTGTACCTGCATATTGGTCCCAAAACATGTACCTAAACCTTTTAATTAACGAATTCTATTGAAGGGTCCTGACAGCAATCAGGCTTTTCAGAATTGAACAGGAAGTCCCAGACATTGTACTAGCCTCGGCCTACCTGCCAGGCGACGCGGAAGTGACTCTACCAAAGCGCCTGGCAGGTGGCAACTGTGAAAGGGAGCAACGCGAACTAATCATCGGCACAGACTTCTACGCGCATCACACTCTCTGGTGTAATGTAAATACCAACAACCGAGGTGAGGCAATGCTTGATTTCAATCGAAAAAAGAAAATAAAAGAGTATAACCTTGTACTACTCAACAAAGATTCTGAAACCACCTTCATAAACGCAAGATCGCAAACAATAATAGACCCAACTTTAGGAATATCCAACTCCATCTAGGACTGACATGTGTCCAACGAGATATCATGCTCAGACCATAGATGGATCCGCTATACCATTAACTTTAAATTAACTAAACCACAGCCAAGAAGGGTTCCTCACAACACAGACCAATCCAAGTTTGATAGACTTATCGGAACTGAACTGGGTAGCCTACCCTCAGCCCTTTCCAGCTCAGCTCAGATGGAGCGGCGGTCTACTCACTGAATACCTCATCGAAGTATTTCGAGCATGTCTGACCCACCGCTATATCTGCTTGAAATGGCGCGAAGTGAAAATAATATTTCATTCCGAAACCAGGTAGCCACTACACCCAGCCCAAATCTTTTAGATCCATATGCCTCTCCTCGTTCTTTTTAAAGACACTGGAGAGGCAGGAAGATAAGAAACTAGATTTCGGTACAAAAACCTCTGCATCCCAACCAACATGTATTCACAGTGCTATTCAATTTATTGTGAACACTACCACACGAGGAATCTTGAGCTGCCTGTGGGCAGCCCCTAACTCACGAGCTGCGAGCGGGGTGCTCTCACCACATCTGTGTAAAGGTGAACGCGCAACTATCCGCGCCGCAGTCTGTATTCGATACAAATGGCTTAAAAACAAAACGGTCCAGGTGCTGGCGTACACTCCCTTGACTTCAACATTAACTTTCACATACCGCTAGGCAGACACTGTTTGTTCTTTCAATATGAATGTGTCGCCTTTACACATACTGCAAAAACCGTAAAGCGCTTGGGCATCCAGAACTACGGTATCAGATTCTTATCTGATAGTCTGGCTGTGCTCTAAGCTTTAGAAAACTAACTAACAACAACTAATCTTTGAGTGCCACCTCGCCCTGGAGATTATATCGAAATCCAATCGAATTACCCTTCAGTAAATCCAGAGGCCATAGCGGATCCTTAGGCAATGATGCCGCAGATGAATTTGCGAAGAAGGATTTCCGAGATGTTAGTGCTAGGCCCGTACCCACTTCTCCCCCTGCCTTTGTCGCAATTTCGTGCGTGGACTTGCCAGAGATCAACAGACCTACATAATAACAGATGGTCATGGGCAACAGACTGTAGACAGAAATTAAACATGAATAGAAATGTATACCAGCGCGCTGCAGCGTCTAACTAAAAAACTTCTCTGGCTAAGTAGAAATAACCTAAAATAATCAAAGAGACAATAACAGGCCACACCCTCCTTAACAAACATCTTTTAAACATAGGTGCCACAGACAGCCCACTTTGCAGGCTGTTTTAATGCCGCCCACGTAATCCTGGAATGCGAGGCCGTGGCATTTCAACACGAAGAAATCCTCGGAACAGTGAGCTCGCTCCGTGGAACCCCCAGGAAACTTCTGTGCTTTTGGACGGAGCTAGGTTGGCTATGTTACCTTGTACCCCCGCGCACAACGGAACGAATGGGAGTCTAACAGCGGAAACGGGAGACCCTACTACTATGATTTTACCACTATGTTTTTAGCATTTTCCATACATGGCTTACATTGGTGCTTAAACTACTAACCAACTCTGCAAAGACAAAAAATCCAGTGAGAATAAATAAGGTAAGCTACCTTACAAAATGACACCGCCTCCACTCTTCTATAGGTATGTATGAAGCTATTGTTGTTTTTGGAGGCAAAACTACGTCATCCTTTACTACAGCCAGTCTGAAAATTAATAAATAGTAAGATAATAATTATATATTTGTATCATTATAACATTTACATTGCAGGTAGATGACGATACATATTTGGGGCCATTTAATTAGTATCACAATTTTTACATAAAAAAAGACCAGTGTCAAAACAAATATGTTTTTCTAGGAAAAATTGTGATGCTATCTCACTTTTGTAGCTATCTCTATCTCTCTCACACACGATGACTGTGACGCGTGCGGCTCCTGAGGTGCGTCTAGGTGTGCATTCACCTTTATGACGCATTTGATTGGCTACAAGACTCGTTGTGATATGACGTATGCTTGAACAGATTCATATGATTGGTGTATCCCACGCGATGCCACAACATGACACAGTAATGTGTAGGCAGCTTTAATTATATCCTACAATGGTAGTGGTAAAGTCATTCATAAATAACATAAGCAATCAATTAAATAATGATACTCACCTATACAAGTAGGTCCTACCTATAGCCTTATGTCTAGCATTGAAGTTGTCTGCAACTCTGACAACCTTCTTAACAAAAATGCTATTATTGTGTTTGAAAAAAAACTTGTTCAAGTTGTAGGTGATACCATCAGGTTCATAGATGTTGGAGCCGTACCTCTCCAGGTCAAAATGTGCGCTTGTATTCAGTGCATGGACTCCACCGTCTGTACTGTAACAAAATATGTAACAGAATAACTTTTTTCACTACTTGTTTTGTTTTTTAAATAACTAATTTCAGTTATTTATTCTTGCATACACAACTTTAAGCAAATAAATATATCTTTATCTTTAAACCAGTGGGCTGTGTAGGCTGATAATGATGATGAAGTATAGAAATAATATTTTTTTTTGTATTTAAAAGTCATATTGTTCAGTAAAAAAAGGAGATCAACAGTTGAATTATTCTTCTTTGTGAGCTTATTAATTTTTTTATTTATTTATACTTTATTGTACACCAAGACAAAACAATAAGTACATAAAAAAACTTAAAACAAACATACAACAGGCGGCCTTTTCGCGTTCCGCGATCTCTTTCAGACAACCCCGTATGGAAAGAGATGGACACGACATGGGGTTGCTAGATACATATAGAGGCTTATAAAGGGTTTGATCAGTACAGCCATGTACTCTTATAGGAGCATTATTTAATGGCAGACAGTTGGAAGTAGGACTCACCGGCTTGATAGAAAAATGTTAGGGTAATTTAGTGATCTAAGTTGCAGAAGTGCTAGTTCCATCAAACCCTGCACACTTTCCGGATCTGGGAGATTACGTCCTTCCTTAAGCCATATCTTCTCCGAAGACCTGCAATATAGTATAATTAGTGATTTGTTTGTATATTTACTACTAAGCATTGCGAGCTAACTAACCTAAATGGCGTCCCTATGTAAGAGAAGAATGATAAATATCTGGCTTTCATTATACTTTCCAAAGATGGATTTAAGATAAGATTTTTATTTAAAAAACATCTGCGTTATATATAGTTATGCATAGTTTCAAATTTTCATTAAAATCAATGAAAGAGTGAGCCCAAATTATAGGTTATTTATCTGTCACTGTCATTTCAACTGTCGTACTGTACTATCATTCATCAGCTGTGAAGCTTTTTCTGTTTTTGTTCAAATCGACAAAAAAGCGTTACCAATTTATTAATACGAATAGGAAATTACTAATTCTTTTAGGGCGCGTTTACATTAGGTCGGCCACCGTTTACGGGCTGCAACCGAATCGGTCAAAACGATCTAATGTAAATGAGCCATTAGATTGTACGAACATTTAAACAATACTGTCCAACATAATGAGTAAAGCAAAGAGGAAAGTATTTTATATTCAAATCTGAAAAACCATGGCAATTTTTAGTTCTTTTCTGTATTGTACTCAATTTGTCGTGATTTCTAAACGTTAGCCTTTCACTTTTTTGACATTTGTTTATGTCCATGTCATCGAAATGTCAATTTGTTTGCCATTATTTTATTTAGTCAAAAATGGCACAACGGACGTGGCATATGTTTACGGTGATAACTTTAATATTTACAGTTTTATCACTTGTTGGAGATGTTTTCTCGCAGTCGCCAGCACCCTGGTACGAGAACATGCCAGCGGTTACAATGGACTACAAAGTGCACATCGACGCGGGCAAAGAAGACTGTTACTATCAATATGTTCCGTCGGGTGCTACGTTTTACGCCAGCTATCAGGTAATTAATTAGGTTTTTCTGTAACAAAACCTAAGCAGCAATTTCAGATAACGAAGCTAATGACTTAGAACCATGATTGACGAAACATTATTGGGCTATAACTCGTGTATTTCACTCATAAAAGATCGCAAACTTTTTTGTCAACAGGTGTTGAAAGGCGGCGATGGTATGTGCGGTTTCGCCGTGCGGCACCCTAACGGCCAGATAGTGCACCCGTACGAGTGGCGGCAGAGCGCCGAGTACGCGGACCAGTCCTCTTCAGGAGGATATTATGCAGTGTGCATTGATAACCAGTTCTCCAGATTTGCCGGGAAACTAGTCAATTTATATCTCTCAGTGATAAGATACGACATGTGGGAGAAGTACGCCAAGGAAGTGGAGGAGCTTGACATGAATATAAAGAATTTTACAGTAAGTTGAAATTAATGAATTTATTTTCATAAAAACTTTGCAACAAAAAGAACAATAATTTAAGCTGCAGTCTGCAGTCCAATATTCAGCATATTAATTGAATTTTATTTAGTCTCATTCAGTATATGAATTGTTACTCTGTATAAGTATAAAAACATCTTAACACCCATAATGTTTAATTTATGTAGATTTATGTAATTCAACACTTCAGATAAGTAGTTTAATATTTAGATTGGGTGTGGACTGTGGAGCATGTACCATATATTATGAAGTTAAATAACATCTTGACAAAATTTCAATACAAAATGATGATTTCAATCTCTCTATCACTCAAAGATTTGCTAGGAGAAAACTTAACTTTGAGTTAAGCTCACCTTAGTTCATGTACTAAGTATTTATTAACTGTGTAAGATGTTGTTTGGTGTAGAATAAAATTAAGAATGAAGAGCTTAGGAAAATCATGTATGCTTTATAACATTTGTTTTAACAGTAGGCATTTACATGACAAATAAATGACTTCTACTCTATTCTGCTACATTAGAAATTCTTAACATAACATAATGTATAGGTAAATATCTATTTCTTTTGCACAAAGGTGTCTTACAAACTATTACATAAAAGTGCAACATTATTTGATAAAACCTTTGTGGAAGACTGGTATCTGCACTTGGAAATCCTGTCACACAGAGTACCAGCCCCTCCCACAAAACTTTGCTTATTAACCGATTTATTTACAAATATTGACCTTTGGTAAAGGACAAGAAAAAGGAAGGATTACAGAAACTAAAATACTTAAAAACCAATTACATATTTTATAAATAATTATTAAATTATTATTAAATAAGAATTATTATTAGATTATTATTGAATTATTATTAAGCTAGGGCTAGGGGCTTGGGTTAGGAGGAGTCTTAGGGCTTGTTTTGAAATATTCTAGAAAACCCACCAGCTAATGAATCATAATTTTTGTAAAAATAGTTTGTTCTTGCTTCTTCACTGTCATCGCCTATCTCACGCACGAAAATAATAAGTACAGCTTTATCAGTAAAATAACATTAATTGGATCAGTAAATCTAGAGATTATAATGTTAGTTAAAATTATACAGGGAGGGTCTGACACCGACGCGAAAAAGAAATACCATGGATTCAGTACATGAATCTGGACCACCTAGTGTTGAATTTTTAATAGGTTTTTTACTAATTTTGAAAACAAAAATATTAATAAAAATTCATTAATTCCCTTTTTTAATAATAAATAAAAATAGATTAAAATAAAATTGGAAGCGCTACCTATCAGCCGATTTCCTAAAGATCATGATAGAGTTCAACGCCGCCGGCTAGTACTTTAACGCGACGCGCCTCCCGCACCTTTTAGGGTTCCGTACCCAAAGGGGACCCTATACTAAGATTCCGCGGTCCGTCTGTCTGTCTGTCTGTCCATCTGTCACCAGGCTGTATCTCATGAACCTAGACTGATAGCTAGGCTGTTGAAATATTCACAGATGATGTATTTCTGTCGCCGCTATAATAACAAATACTAAAAACAGAATTAAATAAATATTTAAGTGGGGCTCCCATACACCAAACGTTATTTTTATGCCGTTTTTTGCGATAATGGTACGGACGCAACCCTTGGAGCTCGAGTCCGACTCGCACTTGGCCGGTTTTCTCTTTGTGGGCGAGCTGACACTGGAGAATAATTAAAAATCTAATTAAGCTAGATAGGAATAACGATTTTGAATTGATCATAGTATAAGAAAACTATTTTTTTAAATATGTGAAGAGTACCTATAAAAATACAAGCACTACAAGCACACGTCCAGAATCATTTACTGAATCCATGATATTTTTTTCCCCTGTATATCAGTCAGTCTGGACTTGAGTATTAATTAGCGGAGCAGGTCATTATTACATTAAACATATTTACTTATTTGTTGCAGAACTCTATCCAGTTTGTGGAGAGGAACATCAATGATATCCTTCAGTACCAGTACCACTCCAGAGCCCGCGAGTCCCGAGATTATAATCTACTGCAAGATAACAATATCTATGTGCTCAGGTATAATTCATTTATTAAAACTTTAAGCACTCATAAAACTCCCTGTACAAAATCAAAACTCAATTATTCAAATAAGGCTGAGAATGATTGCTTTTTGAATGTAAAAATTACAAAAAAGAGTCCGAGAAAACGCATTCCCGTCACCACTTTCTAGTATAGCACTAGAAAGTGGTGACGGGAATGCGTTTAAATAATAATATTAATATTAGCTTCGAAGAAGTGGCACAACAAACTCGCCAGCAACATATCTGTCTGTAAAAGTCAGAGTCGGATTGAATGTTTAAGGCAAGTTCTTCCTGCAGACCTTAGGTTATTGCAGAGACAGAACATGGCAGGTGCATCTATGTATTCATATTACTTAATGGGCGAATCCCTAATTACATTTGTAGGGACCTTATGAGTATCGTGGTTGAAAAAGAGAGGTAATGAAATTCAAGTGTCCAGGATAAAGTCTATTCAGATGACCATGAATATTGCACAGCACAGTGACGCTTCTCACGTAAGTTATACAGAACACAAGTTATTGCCACAGCACTGGGAAAACGACTGGCCGCTTAACTCAATTCGCGGGGAAAATTGCATTTTGCACCGCTAGCATTTTTGTTACCTGTAAGTTCCTACAACCTTATTATCTATTTAACTTGAGATATTTATAGCGTGCTGTAACTATAATAAAATGATACAAAAATAAGGAAGGAATTTATTAGTATAAAACAAACATGGCTCTGATGAACCACAATGAAATTTTTACCTCAAATGTAAAACATGTTACCGATTATTTTGACAATGTAGTTATTTTGATATGCTTACTCCATTCAATCAAAGTGTTTGGAAGTGTATGTAATTTCATTGGCCATCTTTGCGTGCATGTTAAAACTTCTGTCAGTATTTCAGTAACCATGTAATAAGATTATAAAATTACGAGAAAAAAAAATATGTCCATAAAAATAAATATTACAAGCCATGTTAAATGCCCATGTAACACCCACTCCTATCATGATCGGAGTTTCTACACTCGAAGTTGTAAAGGATTATGTCCGTCTGGGACATACGGTCCAGTTAGGTAGGTCGAATCCGACTCGGCTGGGCAGCGTTCGGGTAGTTTCGCGATATCTTCTCGTCCATCATACCGCAGTGTCTCAAGACGGAAGTCTATGACCAGTGTGTTTTGTCAGTAATTATATACGGGAATGAAACGTGGTCGCTCACAATGGGCCTCATCAGAAGTCGTCACCCAAAGGTCAATGGAGAGGGCTATGCTCGGCGGTTACTTGCGTGATCGAATCAGAAATGAAGACATCCGCAAGAGAACCAAGGTTAACGACATAGCCCGAAGAATTGCCAAACTTAGGTGGCAGTGAGCAGGGCACATTGCTCGCAGAACCGATGGCCGATGGGCAGAAAGTTCTGGAGTGGCGACCACGGGAAGAAGTTGCGTTGGAAGGCCTCCCACTAGGTAGACCGATGACCAGGTGATAGTTGCGGGGATCCGCTGGATGCGAGACGCACGGGACCGGTCAATGTGGAGACACTTGGAGGAGGCCTATGTCCAGCAGTGGAAGTTTTTCGGCTGAAATGATGATGATGAAATATGACATACATAAACATCATAACACAAAACACACCTGTATTCGCCGAAGGGTTAGGCAGAAGTGCATCGATATACACAAAAAAATAAATTGATAAAGGTTTTTCTTTTATTTCAGGTGGTCTATGATCCAAATCCTGGCAATAGCAGCAACAGCAACATTACAAGTGTTCTTCGTCAGGAAACTGTTCGAAGTCAAAGAGAATTCTTCCAAGACAAGAATTTGATCACATCACTACTGCCTGTGAAGCCGACATTGTTTACTAACCCCTGATTTCTGAATTAAGCATTTGAAGTTGAGAATTTGTCAAATTGTGCTCTTACCTGTCAAAATGTAGCATTAGTCATTCTTAACTCCATAGACTCAATTCAGAAATCGACTCTAACTGTTGCTGTTCTCCGACTGATCTTCCATTCCACTCAAATTAATGTTGATCTCTTCGTGTTCCAACTTTGTTTTATAAGCTTGTTAATTGTTTTCATTGGTGCATAATATAATATTAGAACGAGCTCGGTTGTATGTGTGTTATGTTACTTATTGGGCACAACTGACTAATACATTCGCGTAACTGTTTTCTTCAGAGATTATTAATATTAGAGATACTTTTTACTCGTTTCCCTTTTATAATTATATTGCTTTTAATATACATATTTACCTGTTTCCGTAACAATATTTTAAAAAACAATGATGCGCACAAATTTTTTTTTAGTTAAGACAATCGCTTTTTGCATTTTTATACAAGACTTTAAATTGTTTACATAATCAATTTAGAATTTAAAAGTTTAACGTTCCAGAGTTTTTTTTTTTATTAATTAGGAACTAGAAGATCTGATAATAAAAACCACATTTAAAAAAAAAATATAGGAACTGCATTTTTTTAATTATTTATTTGGTATTTGACAATTATATTTTTAAGTTTTAACGAATTCGAATATTATTTATGTAAGCAAAGACATACTAGCAGTGACTTTAAAATGATAATGAATGACCAACATAATTTTAATAAACTGAAATGTTAAGTACTTAACTATGGTTTTATTTTATCCGCTTGTTCCATGTCATTTGACTTCTCAAGTGACTTTGAAAGAGGATAATAGTCTTGGCACGCTCAGCAGCCGGTCTTTTCTGTAACTCCGTGAAAATTTAGGTGGTGAGCTTGTAGGCGTGTCATTTCACCATGATTGGATGGTTTGATAGGTCCCTACGTGCACTCCACCTGTTTCCAGGGTGAGATTTTTATAGATTAGCACTACTGTAGTGTGACAGATAAAGTAACCTAAACTTGCGAGGGAGCTACCACCGCCGCCGACGAGTCAGCGATTAGCTATCGACTATTTTCTCGCTGAAGGAACGAACAAAATGTACAGATCCCGTGTCTATAAAAGAGATATATCAATAGCTGATCGCTGGCTGTTCACACTGCCGGCGAGTACTCAAGTTTGTCGTAGCGACAAGAGCTATCAAAGATAATACTCGCTCGGCGACGCTCGCTTGGCGGTCAGAACTCACGCCGAGAGATCAACCAACCTACCAGCCTACCTACCTACCTATTTCAGTACTACCTACGTTGAGTAGTACCTACGTTTAGTAAAATATTTGCTAAATTAATTTTAGAGCAATTGCAAAGATTTTTTAATAAACATATTAATGAAAAAATAAAAAAAAACTGATGCCGGTGTTGAGCTTTTAGGACATATTGCATATTGCATGGGAAGATAAGTGCGATGACTTGGGAATCTTTTGTGATTTTCCCAAAGCATTTGATTTTGTTCTTCATGAAACGCTAATCAGAAAACTCCGCCACTACGGGATCCAGAACAGCGCTCTGGATCTTCTTACTTCATACTTGAATAATAGTATTCAGATCGGTGACGTTAATGGAAAAAGATCGCCCGGATCTATGGTAACAATGGGAGTCCCGCAGGCCTCAATTCTTGGTCCTTTCTTGTTTCTTATTTATATTAATGACTTTGCCTTACCTTATTAAGGATAACCATGTTATAGTGTTGTTTGCGGATGATACTTCACTTTTGTTTAAACTTAAACGTCAGCAGCTGGTTACTGACCATGAAAATAGCGCGATCTCAAAAGTAGTTCACTGGTTCAATGTTAACAATTTAGGTACTTCTTAATGAAAAAAAAACCAAATGCATTAAGTTTAACCTACCTCACGTGAGGCAGGTGAAAACTGATGTGTTGATAAAGGGCGAAGAATTGAGTCCTTAAAATAGCAAAGTATTCTTAGGCTAAGCTAAGCTTCAGTGGGGCCCACATATAGATAAATTGTTAAAAAGGCTCCGCAGCATTGCTGTTAGAAAAAATCGTAATTTAACTGACATAGAGACAGCCCGTTTAGTATAATTTAGCTATTTTCATAGTTTGTCGTACGGTATTCTGTAGTGGGGAAATGCCGCCGACATCCAAACTATCTTTGTTTTGCAGAAAAGAGCTGTTCGATCAATTTATAAATTAGGACACTCTCTCAGAGAGACATTTATGGAGATTAATGTAGAATAAGACTGATCTGGGTGCCTGGGCACAAAGGATTCCATGGTAACGAAGTGGCAGATAGGAGTAGATATCCAAAACCAGAAGACTATAGGCTCATCCCAACTAGCACACAAGCTGTTTATACAGGCATTGAGTACAGCCTGGTAGTTGTATAGGAGTCGTTCAAGTGCTGTCCTTAAGACGTACAGTAGTACCTATATTTAAAAATCCTTTAACACCTAGGTGGTGCAGTAGCCGTTTAGTAGCAAAAAAATCATTATAGTGGTAAAAGAGCATGCAATAGCGTCGGTAGACAGCCGTAAGAAGTATAATTGAGTTAATGGAGTCTACCACCGTGAGATATAAAAGAGTACTTTAATAGATAAAGAGTCATAAGTTGCTTTTATAGCGCTCAAGAGTATAAGGAGGCATTTGTAAAAGCCTTAGGTTCTTTAACGCTTAATTTGAATTTGAACGGTGAAGCGGACGCCAACTTTAAAAAAAAATGGGGGCGTCGTAAGCGTTCTTTTTATTTATTTCCTGAATATTATTTTTTCATAACATCTTAAAAAGTTAGTAGAAAGTGATTTTTGACGTTTGAATCTGTCAGTCGCGAACAAAATGTCTGCGAAGAGGCGGTCATCTGTTTTCGACAAGGTAATTTAATTATTTTTTCAGTGTTTTGCTGCTAAAAGTTCATTGTTTTTTCCAATTTGTTTCAGAATATACGTGTATGATAATGTTTAGCTAAAGTTCATAACATTTTATACGTGTTTTGGTATTTTTTTACTCGCTTGACACCTTAGCGAACATTTCCAATTACTCACTGATATTCATAAAAACAACTTTGTCCGCTGTGGCGGACATCGTCAAATTTGGTTTGTTTTGCGGTTACGGGTTTTCTTATGTTTTTTTTTGTTTTTAATTTGTCTGCAGCATGCGCGTGCGTCAAGAATATTGGCTTTAGTCCCTAAACAACACGCTTCCTCAGACGCAAGTGAGAAATCTGATACAGATTCTTATGAAAATCTATTAGCTGAAAACCGCTGTGCTAAACGGACCAAAAAAAAAAACAGCTCCTAAAGTTGGTAAGGGTAAAAGGCCCTTCTAGCTCTGTAAAATACGATAATTTGGGTCATTGCCCAGATACGATGGAGGAAGGACGTTGCAGGTGTTGTCAAAAAAAAACTGTTGTATTCTGCATAAAGTGTCAAACGCGCCTTTGCTTTGTAACGTGCAAAAATGCAAGAAATTGTTTTTTAGATTTCGATACCAAATGATTGTTTTATATTAGATCTTAATTTTAAGCATAATTACTTATTTTTTCTTGCCAAAAAAATTATTCCGAGGTGTTTTATTGTTAATATTATTAAAACTCTAAATAAAATTTGTATGAAATGAAGCTTTTTTATTTTATCCCCTATTTATCAATGTCCGCCATGACGAACATCCAAATCTACTCGTTATTTGTGACATCTTTGACAGTGTCCGCTGTGACGGACACGAATTTTCCCAACTCTGGGAAATACAGAATTTTTTTAATATTTTTTTTAAGTTCTTAGCATACCCTTGGTGCCTTACATTCATCAAACTTATGTATTTCCAACTTTTATGTCTGTGCCAAATTAAGGGTTAACGGAGGTTTGTACGGCTGTTGTATTACTAATCTCTATACTAGCGCTCAAAGCGCTATATTAGAGACTAGCTGTCCACGCGGCAACGCTTCCAACAACTGCTACCTACCTACCCATTTACCCTACCCTACCTTTACTACTTACATGATTTTTTGCGTAACTTTCACCGCTTACACAGTGCACGCAACGGAAGCTCTCAGAAAGGTATATATTTTTGTCCCGTTTTTGCATCATTTTTCATTTATACTACGCTCCTTTTGGTCTTAGCGTCATATTTTATAGCCTATAACCTTCCTAGATGAAAGGTCTATCCAACACAAAAAGAGTTTTTCAATTCCAACCAGTAGTTCCTGAGATTAGCGCGTTCAAACAAACAAATAAACTAAAAACACAAACGGCGGAGATGTGATGTAAAATTGTAATTGGAAGGTACATGTTTTCGTTAATCAGCCAATGGCGGAAAAATAAACGTTACAAATGCTTTTATATCGTTTAAAGGCGTAAAATAGCTATTATATTATCTGTTAAGTGATCTGCCATTGTTGTTAGAATTTTGTAATTCCTTTAATGCTGATAAAAGCGGTTTTCAAACCCCGTTCATCTATCGAATAAATCTTTGCTGAAAAAGGAGAGAAGAATTACTATATTATCGATTAAATAGATATAAATTAAAGATAAAAAGAAAATATGACAGTACTTTTTACAGTAGTATCTGCTGATGGACAGATAGCCTACGATTGTATACCCATATCAACGTTTATCGGAGAGAATCAACAAACTATGAACCTGATGACTGGGGTGTAAAAACTAGCAGTTCAGGATAGATGACGGCGGATACTTTTAAATGTATTTTATCGAGGATGTTTTTCACGCTTTTTTGGTGGGAATAACATACAGTTACCGGTTTTGTTGTTTGTTGACGGTCTCAAATCTCATTTAACCATTTAACCTACAACCTAAGTGTACTAGCTCGCTCTCTTCAAATATAAATATTTGCCCTGTATCCAAACGCTAAGATATAAAAACTAAGATTCTACCCTATTCTAGCCAGCTGATATGTGTCATTATTTAGACACGTAAAACAGTTATGGAAATTGGCTTGGTTAGAGAATGGTTCCTTGAGAACATTGGTGAAATTGTATCAAACCAAATTTTTTATTTTGGTCTCAAGAAAGTGACTGACAAAATTCGTTCTGCCTGCATTGTCAATGGCCTTCGAGCTTTCGGCCTCTGCACTTTGATCCAAATGCTGTCGATTAGGTATTCTAAATGCTTAGCAAAGTCGGCATCTAGATCTGAAGACTGTAGACTTTTCAAAATGTTTGGCTGATTACTGTGACATTATCATGATAATTACTGTGATTTCGCGGCCAATTGCTAAATTGCTCTGATTGAGAATTTTCACCAATAAACGTGTTATTTTATTTATATCTGTTTTATAACCTTAGACTTCTATGTATTTGAAGAGGTAGGCAGATATGTATAAAGCAACCATGTGATAGATGATAGTTTACATCTGACTTGAAGGGTTGATTTGAAGATCAGTTCAAATATTAATCCTTACATGCTGTTCGTACTGATTGCAAGCCTTGTCAAATTGAGACCAGCCCTGTCAAAATGTGTGTGTGGAATGGACGTGTGAATATCTCACTGCTGTGCACAGTAGTAAGATCACGTAGGTGGGTAGTGTACTGGGAGTAGAGGAAAGGAAACAATGCCACTATATAATTACATTTTATTATCATACCATAAATATATAACATCCATGATTTGTTACATTTGTTCTTAATCCTATATAAACAATAATTTACTTAAGTACAATACAATCGTAACTGATAACTGTTAATGATATGGTGCAAAATTATAGCCAGAATTACATTCACTTGTAGATGACCGCGCTTCGACTACCTACACATTACGTTAAAAAAATAAGTAGAACCGGCCAAGTATAGCAATGTAATTCAGACTTAAGTGCTAGCCAAGGAATGTTGACTAAAATACTTAAAATTTCATGATCAACTCATCCGCTCGTTATGACTAGGCAATTTTCGAATACAGCGGGCAAGTGAAACGTTAAACGGTGATACAATATATCTTAACCTAATCAGTAAATGTCTTACAATGTTATACTGTACAACACACTGCTGCAAATCTCATACGTAACTGTACACTTGACGATAACTACGAACTAAACTAATGTAAGCAGATACATGCGCGTTATATTAAAACAACTATGTTTGATAACATGCGAGTGTCTGCAACAATAGGCTGTAAATGATCCTACAATAAAATACAATTAATAATTGATTGATATTTGATTCATTATTCATAATCTGTCTTTAAATATAGTATTATTATCAAGAAAATATTTCGTTAAAATAATTTTATAGTATATTTAAAAAGAGCTGTTACATATTATGTAACAGCTTCGAGGTTCTTAATCGAGGTTAAACGAGATCGAGTTATTAACTCGATCTCGTTTAACCTCGATTTCTAAATGATTTTGTTCGTGGAACAGAGCGGAACTATCACAATTAAGCACCTTCTAGCGTATCGGATCGTTTCGATCCACGCAAACCGTTAAAAATCCATAAAACAAACCTTAAGTTCTCCTTACCATCATAAAGGCAATGACTGGACGGACCACGTCTTTTTACACACAAAACAATGTCATAGACAGTTAATAGTCGTAGGCCCCGGCACGTAACTTGGCAAGGTTTTGACGTAGTAGGTAGTAAGTTTGCGCATAGTGCATTTAATGCAACAAAAAATGGTCACTGTTTAGAAGAAAGTTTAAGAAAGGAGAGGATTTCGTGAAGTTTATTAGGTGTAGATACCTAATAAATAAAATATATACAGTTAAAGATTAAGAAATTTAGGATATTTCTATATAAAAGAAATTGTAGTCATCGTTGATAAAATAATAAAATGTCGTTAAATTTAATTAAAAACAAAGGGTAGAATTTTAGTGCACGCAAGTGTACTGGGGAGCGAACGGAACATGGACGCAACGCGATTGGTCAGAGGATCCTTAGGTCGACTGACCAACCAATGACGCGCTCGGAACGGTGCTACCTCGTACACCGCGTGCCCCTTGATAACCAAAGAGACCTAAAAAATGACTTATGCGCATCTAACGACTCTTGCAAAATTACGTACCGGCTACTTGTATCTAAGATTGCTAATATTCAATACCTATACAGTAATAACGCTAAGAAGAAGTTTAGAGACAATCTCCTAACATTATAGTGAGATTCTAACATCTGTGATGATATTGACCAAACAACTTAATACTTTTTTAGTCTTTTCCATTAGATCTTCAACATTACAACAAACAAATACCGCGGTATAAGTGCGGCTGTGCAGTAAATGCATAAGAGACAGTTGCTAAAGTAATGAAGGCAACTTCAGCACCGTTATTGTGACCCGCATTCTAGAACGATGGACCTATACCCGAATCAATTCACTAAACTGTCAAAATTTATACAAAAATCTTGATGCAAGGCTAGATTCAGGCTTCAGCATCCTTCTGTAATAGGGGTCATCATATTTGTGTAAATCATTGTCATTTGAGTGTTGCCTCAAAATATAAGTTCTTTTTTATTTATGCTGTTTTTAACAGAGTCGGAATGATTGAGTAAAACCCATAATATGAGAGAACACTCAAATGAACAGTGTAAATTATAGTAGGCCATATGTCACAGATAAACTGCAACAAGTATAGAGCACAGAGGACAGAAAAGTAGGCGAGACATTGTCTACGATGCAGTTCCACATCGATACCCTTCGTTTCATCCACTCCCCTACAATCTACCTGACCAAATCGACTTTACATCTGCCCGCTTTCGTTTGTCGTCGATCCAGAGGCTTCCAAGTAGACCAGATAAAAACTCTATATTGTACTAGGCCAGCTACATGTTAACTTGTAACCTTGACATGTGGCCTACCTGTGACCCCCTTGAACCCAGGGGGGGTTATCTTACTAACTCCGAGTTAGTAGCTAGCTCGTCCAATTTTGTAAGACATATTTGTTATTTAACCGATTGAATGCCGAAACCGATAAAATTAAAAAGCCATTGTGTCTCGCGTGGATCCACATTTCAGGAACTCAAGGGGTTAACCTCATGTTAGTAACTAACTCCGAGTTAAGTCTTTGGCGCAAGTACGCCAAAATTCTGTATTTTCAGAGGTGTTTGGACCACCTAATATCTCGGGAGTGCATCGTCAGACATGCGTCCTCTTCTTCTGGCCGAGGTAGGTGCCGGACAGCGCGAGCAGGCGGTAGCGCTGGCGCAGGTTGCGCGCGCGCACGTGCGGGGACGCGATCTCCGCGGTGTAGGCGCCGGGGAACCAGCCTGCCTCGCCGTCGCGGGTGCGCTCGCCGTAGTACCAACCTGAAGGCAAAATTCATCGTTAGAACTGTCAACAAACTGTTTTAAGAGCACAAGGCCCTGATATTGACTTCCAGGTCAGGCATGTTATTGGGCTTTTCCATGAGGGATTTCATTCGCAATACGCTCATCCCCTTTTACATAGGACTATATAGGATAAATGTTTCAAGTGTTCGTGGATGCCCAAATTCGAAACTATGAGAGTATGAGGTAAGTATTTCTAGCAAAAACTACTCAAAGGAGTCTCGGTCCCGATTTTTATAAAAACTAAAACTGCTTCAATGGATTTTTGAAAAATCTGTGTTGCTCGCCAGGAATTGAACACGTGATTGTGACAAAAAGAAATACGCTGTGTTATTGCAGCATCCGACATTGTTGCTAATACTCGTAAGGATCAAATTCTGGGAAGTAATGACATACTGCAATTTATAGAAAAGGGGTAATTTTTAACAAAATGCTTTTTTTTTATTTTTACAACTTCGTCTTCTGCTGGGCAAAAAACGAATTTCATTTAGTACCATCTCAAAGACCCATGCGAATTTGACAAGTTTCTGAAGAGCAGACATAAGAAAGTTATCTAAAACATTCCCCTACCTTCGCTAGTCTTCCTAGTAACATTGACCACGTCCCCCTCGGCCAGCGTGAGCTCGTCAGGCTGTGCGGGCGCATAGGCGTAAAGCGCGCACACCTGCGGACAGTCCCAGCCCGCGTACACCGCCTCGCCCTCCGCCCCCGCGGCCGGCGGCAGCAGGGCTTCCGACCAGCGGGACCATTCCGTCTCGCTTGGGCAGGACATCAGCTGTGGAATAATACAGTTACATTTTATGATATTCTAAATTCAAATCCTTGTTAAAAAATTTAGATATGTTAAAGAAATATCAACTATATGCCTTGATAATAAAATCGATTTCAGAATGACTTGAAAATGTCAGCCGAGTGGGTATTAAAACCAGGCACCCGCTGCCTGATGTCGTATCAGTTGTGGTAAACAATGTATTGGGATTTTTGGTGTTCCAAATTCAAATCTACTGTCAAGAAGAGTGTTTTTGAACTTTAATGAATTCCACGTTCTAATTAATGTGTCAAAATTAATTAAATATCAATTTTATGACCATATAAATAAAATTGATTTGATTGATTGATTTGTTGGTGTTAAAACCAGTGAAATTTAGTTACCATAAGCTTTTAAAGCAAGGTTATTTTGAGTGTGCGTAAGGGACAGATGTATATATATGACTTGTATACATCTGACCCTTTTTTGTAGGGTACGGGGTCAGAACTTTGAACCACTCAACAGTATAAAATACAGCATGGATCAGCTCTTGGAGTGACAATGACTACAAGTCCTCGAATAGTTAGCTGGTTTAGGTGGTTGTCATCATCTTCATACGGATACGACTAAAATGTCGAAATCTGTGCAATAGCTGAGATTAGTAAACGCAGTTACTCCACCATAGAAAACTTCTGATCTCAAATATCGCTGAAGACAACGTACCATCTCTAAAGTTCTTCCTTCATGGTTCTCCAGCAGCGTGATGAGCAGCGCATGCTTGGCAGTAGCCGTGCCCACGTCGCTGGCGCACACTTCCAAGAGAGACCGTGCGCAGTGGTCCACGCACACGTACAACTCTTCGCTGTAAAAATAAAATTAAAATGTTATATAATCATGTTGGAATTTTATCATATTTTATCATGGACAACAAAAAATGCCAGGGTCTCGAATTACATCGTGAGATTCTCGCGGTGAGAGGGCTGTTCCCGCTCGTAGTAGAAAGTTCCGGAGACTATACAGGGTTTTGGGAGGTCTTTTAGATGGACCTTGGACCAGGTATCTCCTTCCATATGCTTTTGGTGACCACCGAGGTGGTTTTAGAGAAATAAAAATATATTATTTTCGAAGATGGTTCATACCGACCTTCTGAGTTCCTATCTTCTTTAGAAAAATGGAGTCTGTCTTTTAACATATTTTGATAAAATGAAAGTGTCTCCAATGATACATAACACTACTGTCAGACAAGCCGACAATCTCGTAACCTACCTCTTCTTCTTGGCGATGACGAGCAGATCGTTGAATAGGAACAGGTGCAGAGGCAGCTTGTGGAACTTCTTGCCGAACGTCAGCTTCAGCTCATCCGACTTCCAGATCAGCTGCGTCATCTCGCCCGAGCGGACCAGCCAGCGGACGGGTCTGAGGATACGAAGAGATTAGATTACTATGTGGTAAAGGGGAGATTCGAAAGCGGGAATAATAGTCTACGAACTAGGGCATCGGATTTACTAGCTACTGTTATATACGAGAGGCTCATAACTTTTTAAGCAACAGGGATGTTTCCGGGGTAGAAATATGATAATTCTATTTAGTCCGTCAGTGAGATTCATTATCATCATCATCATTTCAGCCAGTGAGATTACCCAATAATATTGCACCCGTATTTTTTTGTTTTATTAAATAAATAAAAACTGAAAAAGATAAAGCACATTAAAGTTCAGGAGTGGGGGCTTGTGACGTCACTTTGTCAATATAAAGTGTAGCACACCGTGACGTCACACGATATTTCAACGCTCTGTATCGTCGTAGTTTTTTGTTAACGTGGCACAAGAAAAATACGTGTCCAATATTTTTAAGTTATCTAACTGACGGACTAAATAGATATTTATATTTCAACTATGCTGTCACTGTTACTTTTTTGAATTCGAATGTGGTTATATTTTCGCTCCTGTGGCCTTTCCTATAGGATTCGTTCTTTTTACGAAATAAAAAGTAGCCTATGGCCCTCTTCGATGGACTAGCTTTTTATCAATGAAAGAATTTTCTTAATCGAATCAGAAAAATAGCGTTTTTAGGGTTCCGTACCCAAAGGGTAAAAACAGGACCCTATTACTAAGACTTCACTGGTTTATGTCTGTCTGTCTGTCACCAGGCTGTATCTCATGATCCGTGATAGCTAGACAGTTGAAATGTTCACAGATGATGTATTTCTGTTGCCGCTATAACAACAAATACTAAAAACGGGGCTCCCATACATAAAGCGTGATTTTGTATCCGTTTTTACCCGGCTCCAAGGAAAGGTTTATGTTTTTCGCGCGTATCTTGAATGTATGAATGTATGTAATATTCATTATTACCTCGTATCTTTCAAACCACTAGACAGATTTTTATAATTATTACATCGTTAGATAGGTTTTCGACGCCCAAGTGTTCTTAGATAAGTGCCGTTAAAAAAAGGAACATGGCGAATTGTGGGGGTTGCAATTTTTTTTTTCTTCGGTACCCATCGAGTGGGGTATCAAAATAAAGGGTTTTTAGGGGTTATTACAAAAATATTAGAGGTATATAATAAATGTTTAAACTCATTCCAAAAAAAAAAGGTATTACAAGTTGTAAGTTGTAAAGATGTAAACAAGAACATCATGCTGTGCAGTGGGCGGATATTTATAGTTTTGGCTATCCAGCTCGTGAATATGTGCTGTATGTATAAAATTAATTTATATAAGATGAATTTACCTTCGATCTCGCTTGGAGCAGGCAGGCCCGAGGGAGGGCGGGTCGCGCACGTGCGCCGGGAACTCGATGATCTTGCACAGCCGGTACATCTCCTCCACACGCTCCGTGTTGCGCGCGCCCTCGTTACATTGGGATACGTACTGTGGAAGAAAATACAAAATAATAGTCTAATATCCATTAAGATGGGTAAACAATGAAATGAGAAAACAACAGTAAATTTCTTCAAGCATATCGCATGGCGTTACGGTACGAGGAGTCCGCCTGAAGGGGCTTTTTAGTTCAAGCCACATTATGAAACACATTTTATCTTATGCGAATGAATGTATCTATTTGGGATGCCACGAATAGTGATTTTGCCGAATACCGAATATTCGGCTAGGCTCTCGGCCGAAGCGGGTGACAGGTTCCAACCTTACCAGTATTCAAGCCTAGCAAAATTTGCTAAGATTAATTTATCATCTCCCGGTAGCAGTGTATACAGTGTGAGAAGATTTTCGGAAGCAGGCATAATTTATGAGGAAACGCAGTCCTTTCTTATTACTGATATATTTTAAGTTATGATGATTTTTTATATTCGGTCGAATACCGAATAGTAAAAAAGCAGCCGAATAGGCCGAAAACCGAATATTATTATCATCTCTAGTATCTATGATTGACTATGATTCGCCTGAAACGGATAGAGTTTCAACACACGTACTTCATATTCTAACACCTGCGTACTTGACTTGTTTCTTTAGTCGAGTTGAGACCGGCTGTCTCAACTCAAATAAAAGAGATATTGTTATTTCTCTATTATACTTACATTGTTCAGCGAGACAAGTGCTCTGGCGCAGGCGTGGTATTCCAAGTCCTCGCTGTTGAGGTTCTTCAGTACGGCATCCAGGAGTAGAGGCAGGCGTGTAACGCGCTGCATCGGCAGCATCAGGAACGAGTGTAGAGAGAGGGACTGGCAGGATGGGTGGCTCTCCAGTCTGTAACAAGAGGAACAGTTAGATTTTGATAAACAATACAGATATAAGCTGAAGAAGGCGTGATGGTTGCTCATTGATTGTGGGTCAGATGCTATGGATGGATACTAATACCTGTTAGATGCAACTTTTAAGCATATTTAATGAAATATTTTTTTTGTTTTAGTCGGCTGATTACTGTCCGTCAACGTCTAAGAAAGGCGAATGGGCATTAGACTCTAATCACATCAACTTAAGAAACGATTTACAAAACTAGATATTATGAATGTAACAGTATATTAGTATACTTACTTTTTCAGCGCATTAGCGAAGGCGGGTCTCGCTTGCAGCCGCTGCAGCGCTTTAACCATGAGCGCCTGGTTCTCGCAGTACTTGACGTAGACGTTGAAGTGCTGCTCCGCGTGCTGCCTCACGATGTCGCAGATGCCCGTCAGCAGGATGTTGTCCTGCCAGCACTTCTCCAGTTCGTTCATTAGGAGTTGAGAGCATTTTCGGACTGAAAAGGAAATATTATGATTTACAAACATTAGCGAACAAACCGGCCAAGTGCGAGTCGGACCAACGCACGAAAAAAAAAAATCACGTTTGTTGTATGGGAGTCCCACTTAAATATTTATTTTATTCTGTTATTAGTATTTGTTGTAATAGCGGCAACAGAAATACATCTCTATGAAAATTTCAACTGTCTAGCTATCACAGTTCATGAGATACAGCCTGGTGACAGACAGACAGACTGACCGCGGAGTCTTATAGGGTCCCTTTTTTACCCTTTGAATACGGAACCCTAAAAAATCAGATTTTGCTGCTTTGTCGGTTTTGTGATCGTAAGCGCAACTGTTGAGCTGTTTGGTTTCAAATGAATCGGAAACTAATGGTCTACAAAACTTGCTAAAACTATTGGGAAGTCTTTGCACTGCAACTAAAACAAAGTTTTGTGGGCTGAAACACTTGAATTCTATCGTTTCGCAAATGTTTTCAATGGAGCTTAGTTTATACTCATGTGTAAATAATCGCTGAAACCAATAATGGCATATTGGTGTCTTGGAGTTTTCGTGAGGCGAGGCTTCTTAAAATCGTTTTGGACGACGGTTCATCCCATATTTGGATCATAGGTTTACGGTTTAAGCAATCCCTAGTCTCAATCTTACCAGGTAGTATAGTAGCGAACAAGGTCTCCCAATCAGCTCTCGGCATCACATGGGGGTCTCTGAAGGCGGGGTGCGCTATAAAGTTAGCCTCCAACACATTGAGGGAGTTCAGGTACGACGCCTCTGAAGTCAGCAGCTCAAACTTCGCTTCCTGGAGACGCTTCTGTGCTGGTGCTAGGGAACCTGTAGAAAAAGCGAGAATTTTGATAAATATAGCCGGTGTTCTGTCGTGTTCCAATCACTGGATAGGAACCATCTACTAGATAATTGGGTCATGAGTATTAAGCAAGTAGATATGCGAGCAGTGGCGGCCCAGTGGTAACAGCCCCGACTTGTGAATCGTGAGTTTGAATCCAGGCAGGCGCTGTTGCCTGTTATCGGATGAATTTATGATATGGCGAACTTATAGTACTTACTGAGCACAGCAGAGTTGAGCACCTCGGGCACCTCGCACCACAACGTCCGTGATGGGCCACGAGGCGCCACTAGCGCCATGGCGGACGGACGCGAAGGCGCGGTTGACTCGCTTACGGAAGTGGTAGCGCTGCTCTGTGACCCTGGATCGTACGCGTCAGAGTCCGAGTCGCCGGTCTCGCGACACACCGACTGAGGAAGAAGAAAAGGTTACATACGATCACATAAGATTTATCCTAACATTAAATCATCTAAAGACAAAACAGTAGAACATTATATCTGCTAATGGTCGTGCTGGAATAGGTACTCGTTAATTACAGAATTGGAGACCAAACTAGACCTCGTCTTACATAGAGAAGGAATGATGCTAAACACAGCACGTTTGCTCACTACGAGTTAGATTTTAGACTGATTGATCTATGAAATAAATGCATTTTTTTTTATTATTGTTTTCCTTAACCGTACCGTGTGTCGTCTTAAAAATGTATTGTTCATTGTAGCCTAGATTTTAATTTGGCTTTGAAGGGAAGCGTTTTGTAAATATCCGAACAATGAGAATACAAAGAGTTCTTAGGACGCAAATGCGATTAAATACAACAGCAATTGTCGCTGAAATTGTATACAGAACACATTTTACGAACATGAGATAAAACGATGCAATTGTTCTCATGAAATTACATCAATTTGTTTTTCTTCTGAGATATTATGAGACGCAATTTATCAATCTACGGATCTATCGGATCTTAAATGATCTCAAAACACGGCATCCGAAATTCCGAATTAATCTGACTTTAAAAGAAATACGAAACCTTTACATGATACTTTTTAAACGTCTGCCATAGAGTTTTTTCTAGAGATCTATACAATGTAGGGATTTTGATAATCTGTGAGGTCAAACACAGATCTCAATCAAATACCTAAATGCTACGGAAACAAATCGCTGTACACAAGACCGATGACCGCTTGGTATTCGCACTGCTGATAGGTCATGCCAGTCAAAGTCTAGTCTGTTCGCGAAGGTCAACCAATTTACGAGCAATTAGCAGCAGAATTAGCACCGATCGTTTGCACGCCGCTTCTAAAATTGGACACACGCGGGATAAGTGTAATTAAATTGTTTACTTCCATAAATATACGCCAGTGGCGTATATTTGTAGGTACGGGTACTCATGAACTACAGTGTAGTGTTTTAACACAAAGGTTGTCTGATAGAGGATACCTTCATACCTTGTTGCATTAAGTTAGCCAACGTGTGTGCATAAGTATATATACTGTCCATGTGCTTGTGTTAATGTTGTTGCGAATAAATCAGGGAAAAATGACTATCGTTGCCGGGAAATATGGAAAGAGGATGACGACAATATTATGACGTTTTAAAGTCAAGGACATTTGTATCTATGTCATGTAATCCAGTCCAAAACCCAGTGAGTGTTCTCAAAAGTTTTTCATGACATTACTTACACCACAGACATAAATCTAACTAGATAACGCAAGTCCCTCCATCTGTATGAAAACCAAGCGTGCCACTTTTTCGCAAAGAATTTAAGAACAAATTAATTACCGATAAAAGAAAATATTACCATTGCCTCGGCCAACTTATTGCTGTGCAGTTTTTTTTTTAAATTGTCTTTGAGATGGTGACAATTTCATTAAAATACGCCCGGCGGTTTTGGTGCAATTGTCATTTCCTTGTCCGTGTTAGACATAAATTTACAAATTAATTATACTATGGTATACGAACAAAACTCAAAATTTTCTCAGATCAAATTATTAAGAAAATGGACTTATATAACATACTTTTTTCCAAAATATTACGTCTGGCCGTTGAGACGTGATTCTCATTTTAAAATCAGCTACTACTGTGCCTTAAAGGAATACGTTTATAGCGGTATCAGCGGCTTTTATCAAGTCCTTAAAAGTGGAGATGTATGATCACTATGAGCACTCCAACATGTGAGTCGTGGTCTGGACAAGGACACCACACTCACATTGGGTATCAAACGTGTCTGAAAAACCTCATTTAGCCAAGTTGTATTTACTTATGGCGTCAAAAACTTGTGACGTAGATGGCAATAGCTAGTTTAGGGAAGACCCAAAAAACGCCGGCGCCATTCTAATGACTGCGTCGTTACGCTTTATAATATTAGTAAAAGCTGTTGTAAAGATTATGCAGTTCGTACGTTAGAGAGGCTTATCGTCTGCGGACTTGTGGCCTATTTCTTGTGGTGCCTCCTTCCGTAAGATAAGAACTGCGTAGCATCATAGTAATTGTGGTCTGTAGGCAGTTCTTTGTTTACGAGTGCTTACGGCCTAATGGGTCGATATAAAAGATATAGGTACTTAATCGACTGATAGTATCCAAGAGACCGTCTATCTATCGTGTGTAAGCTTAGTTTTACGTACTTATAACGCACTCCGAATTCGTAAGAAAACCTGATTCAACTAGTATCTCAATCAAACCTGAGCGTGTCGAATTCAAAAATATTTTGGCACAGATTAATTACTAAAAAAGTTATTTACCACCGGACCACATAAACGGAAAATTCCTTTCAACGTTTTCGAAAGGAGTTCTTTCCAAATAAGTCGGCATTATGACACTGACCTCAACTTTGGCTGCGTTGTAGAACTGGTAGAGAGGCTCGTGGGTGAACAGCGAGTGGGGGAGGGGGCTGGCGGGGTGCGAGCCTGATGACGCGCCCGATGACGAGGAGATGTTGCCGGCCTGGTACAGACCTGCTTCTGCGTACCTGGGAGAAAAGAATAAGGGTTATGAGAACGGTCATAGATGTTAGGTCTATATAAAGATATGACAACTTCTTTTTCTATCAAGCTTATGAACAGACAATATGGATAAAATACAGGCAAGGTATGAACATCAGCGTGCCTCTATTTTCCGAAGGGGTAAGCAGAGGTGATGCATTCTCATTTCGGCTATTTTTATGTTTAAGTTCCATGTTAATAGATATCGAGAGTTTAAGTTTGCCATCGTGCCCGACATCCCCTCTACGATCACACTGCAACCCTGGGTAGACTTAAGTGTCGGAAGAGCTTTCTTCGATGCACACAGACCATTCAAGACCTAAAGTGAGAAGCAAGCTGTGGGAAGATTTCATCTACCACCACCCGACTTCTTGAAACCCCAGGAAAACCTTCCATCTGGATGTGAACTGCAGTGGCGTATATGGAAAGCACTCAATCGTAGGCCGTTGCAAACACAAATTAGCAAAATGGGGTTTTATAGACCTATCTGATACCCAGTGTCAGTGCGGTGCCACATTTGCAGAATATGGTACACAAGCTGGAGTGTCCCATGCACCCATACAGTTTGGAAGACCTTATCCTCCCCACTGACGCCGCAATCGGTGTGGCCACCTACTGGGCCCAAAATATATAAAGAGTTTTCTATTAACTTGAGAAAAAGGAGAGATCGAGACAAGCAGAAATTCAGGTCTCAGTGTGCTACTAACGTTCATAATGGCCCAATCGATCTACGAGGCAGGGAATAATATTTTGCATTTTGATTGCGGGAACCCTAATTATGTATCTAAAGTTAATGCCTGTATTATGAGGTGTGTTCCATGTTTGTGTGTCGTGTAGGTTTAGAGGTAGTATAAAGATATAAGTAATTCATGTATGTAAATAGGCATTAGTACTGTAGCGTGTGAAAAATCATAGCTGCAAGGTGATCATTCCAAGACCAAGGATTTATTATGCACATTACTAGTGCATAATAGGCGAATAAATCAGATGTTATTCGTATGATTGCAATATGATATGTTTAGAGTGAATATAGAGTCAAAAGAATATCCAGCAACATAACAACTAAGCCAAGATAAGAAACAGGAAAAAGAGTGTTCCATAGATTATCGCTTTATGAAACCGCATAAAACTACGTACAATAAACTAATGTGGGAATTACATTAAAAAGGAAATTACGTTGGTGTAATAGCTCGTGAATGTTGAAATAGGCATGAAATAGAAATAAAGTGTTCTGAGAGCAATATCCATACTTCTAATAATACTTATTTAAGTACTTATCCAAACAATAAATGCAAAAACAAAACAGTCTGTCTGTCTGTAATCTTTTCAAGCTTAAACCGCTGTACCGATTTAAATGTTTGCTATGGAGATAGTTTGAGACCCTGGGAAGGACATAGTATAGCATTTTTAACCCGGATATCATTTTTAAGGGGATGGAAAAGGGAGTGGAAGTTTGTATGGTAAACTAATAATTTCTCACGTAAGGCGGCGCGATATTAACAAATAGGCTGTTCGAAGTACTAATGCTACGCAGACGAAGTCACGGGCAAAGGCTAGTAATAGTATACATCATAAATAATGACTAGGTAATCAGCTAATATGACGAATCTTGTTATGACTTATTGTTAGCGCCAACTACAAGATTACCTACCTACTGTGAGTGTGATGAATTAATGATGTAAGGAAGATCTAAATAATTTCCTTATTGTGACCCTCTCGAAAGAGTATGTTCCAAGGAGATTGAATATAATACTTAAACTTAATAGTTGTAGGCCTACTTGCGTGTAAACTTAACTCTAGAGGTATTTGCTAGTAAGTTGACAATATTGTATGACATATTTTCAATTTAATCTCGTGTTAGCAACTAACACAGGTGCATTGAAGGAGGCATACAAATTTGAATTGTTTCTTTTTTTTTTAATTTAGTTTTTGTTATATTTTTTATTGTTAATTTTTTTATGTTTAAATATAGTGTATATCATTATTTATTCTGTGGTATAACATCGTCTTGGAATACCGTAAGATGTTGTAGTTATTGCTGTAAATAAATAAATAATTAATAACTTGCGAGAAAAACCTTACATATAAAAAATATTTGGCTGTTTAGCAATTGGTCAGCAGATTCTATAGGTATTCAAATACTCTATAGAAAATTCGAATATAGAATGAGCTAAGCAGCCGCTGATAAACAATTGACTGTGTAATCATTATCTTTCTTCAAGTCAGATTTTAAAAGTTATTGCAAGGTGACATAAGTGACATTGATCTCAATAGGTATATCAACAAACGTGGAAGGAGGCGTTAATTTTGTACACACATGTGGGCTGTATCTACCTATCATACATTTTTCTCAAAAAGGACCTACTGGAATATAATTAAAAGTTAAAATTACCTTTGTTTATCTTTCCATCAATTTTGTACCACAGATACTACAGATACCATTTGACGCAAATTTGTAACTTCACTTTTTTAAGTCCAGTATTACTACACAATTCCAGGCAACATCACTTTTTAAGTTTTCCTTATTATTTCAATTTATTTAAGCACACAATAGGTATTTATTAGCCCGAGAAACAATATAAACAAAATATATTTGCGCGTTAAAAGCCGCGAAGCAACGGATTCGATTCAAATCCCACCAACGTCCTTCTGAGCAGGCGCATAATAGCAGAGTTAAAGTTATGAGGTGGTCCAAGGCACAGCCGCTAAGTGAGTCACAGATTGATAAAAGAAAGGCTCTAATAAAATAAAGCGAACTGCTATGTGGTAAGTCATCTGCCGAACTTTGGATTGAAGGATGAATAAATAAAATATGCGTGTGAAAGACTCAAATTAATTATGTCTTCATCTGGGCTGGCCCTCGAAACAGGGAATTTAGTAAATTTATGACGTCTGTGATTGCAGCACGAGTTGTTATTAATTATGTATAATCAAGTAGGGAATTAATCGACTGAAGGAGCGTACAATTGATCCTTCAATTCTTCAATCCAATCCTCCTTCAATCGATAAATTCCCTTAAAATTTATTTGAACCAAAATCAAAGTAAATTGCTAGTCTTTTAAATAATTGAACAGCTCTGGACATTAGATTTAGGCGACGTACAATTTTAATATGTAACATAAAATCGCTGTCGCTTATGGATTGGGACACAGGTAACGGTGGTACGGAAAACTGGCTTATGAGTCATCGGTTTCGTGGATAATGGTCGACGTCATGCGTTCACTACTGACTAACGTCTGGTCGTAGATCAGCTACCTCTCAGGAACATCTTTGTGGGTCACCACGATTTAATTCTTAACATTTTTGTTTAATCGTTCTTCCATCGTCGTAATTCAATAGCAGGAAAAATATGGGCCGCACAGGTATGATATTTATTTTACCACATTACTTTTTCCAGGTATATGAGGGAAAACACTTTTATTTATTTCTGGGTATAAAATTAAAACCTCTTTCAATGTCTTCTTCTACAGCTTTCTTGTTGTGGCCACAAAAGACTTTATCTTTGGTTTTTGTATAATGTTCTTTGTTTTACAAGAACCTTTATTATGATTTTTTTTAAATGAATTTTAAGATTAAAACCTTATCAAAACGTGTTGCAGTAAGTGGGTTATGTTTGCTTAAGTTTCTCCAAGTGGGGCAGGGTAAGATCGGCGAGTCGTGTGACCTTTGTCTTGACTCGCAACCGGCACCGAATGCGAAACGAACCGCAAGCGTAACTGTAGCGTAAATGTCGTCTCGCTACGCAATGACGCTTTTACCAGCCGTATTGCAATGATACATTATAAATATGTCTCTGAAGTATGTCAAGTTTCTCTGTAAATACCTTTGAGGGGACAAGGGTAGGTAACCGTTGTTCAATGGCTGTCAAGTTTAGGTACGAAAGTTTCAAGTTTATCGATAAATTCACTGAGAGTTATATAATGAAATCAGATTTGGCAGAAATTGATGTGGCAGATATCAATTTCAAGACACCAATTTCTCTAATCTGAATTTCCTATAACTTTTCAGTGAATTTATCGATAAACTGATTGAGAAATTACTGTCCTGAAATTGATGAGGCAGATATCAATTTCAAGACACCAATTTCTCTAATCTGATTTTTTTATAACTTTTCAGTGAATTTATCGATAAACTTTTCTTTTGGCGCACGGTTGGCGCAGTGGTTGAGCGATTGACTGCTGCGCTGCGTGTCGTGGGTTCGATTCCCGCGCGGAGCAATTATTTGTATGACCTACAGATACTTGTTCCGGCTCTGGGTGTTGTGTATGTGCCTTTATATGTTTGTAAACGCACCCACGATACAGGAAGAAATTCCTAGTGTGGGGCAAAGTTATATAAAAAAAAAAAAAAACTGTTCGAGAAATTGGTGTCTTGAAATTGAGCATGAAGTCCTGGGTTCGATTCCCGGGTCGGGCAGTGTTATCAGGTTTTTCCATCTGGAATTTCTCAGTAGCGACGGCTTCTGGATAATTGTGCCCGGTTGATAACAGACTCACGGTCTATTACATGGGACTTAAAATTCATTGCAACGTTAAATACTTTTTGAAATTAAAATTGGTTCATCAAGAAAAAATTGCGCTGAACTTTTTTAAGACTGACCGCACAGCTAGGCCACTTAAAGGGAAATTAGCTGGAATTCTGTTTAATGATTCAAAGTTAATGTGAGTAAACTCTTTCTGGGACAATATTTACGTAGACACGGGAAAAAACACTGACTGCTTATGAATGAAGCAGGATGTTGTGGGAGTGTCGGAGTTACCTACACGCACTTATGTAGCTACTTAGCTAGGCTACGGGCCGAACCCTATGTTAGGTCGTGACTAATTACATGTAATGGGTTGAGGATATCCTTTAATAGGGTTGTTAACTTCAGGAACCAATTTACCTACTAATTAATAGATAACTTCACATTCAATTTAAAAACAACTTTAATTACTATTAGAATTCACAGACTTTGGACTGAGACTTGGAATAAGCAAATGCTATTCTGAAAATAATCGGTATCAAACTCTGCCCAAAGTGAAAATAAACTTTTGACATTGACAGCTGTCAGTCGATTGAGCGTGATTCTGATTTTTTGCAGATTAAGTACCCAAGTTTCATTCAAGCTTTTATCAATCAAGTACTTACATAAATTATTCAAATTCAAGGTAAGTTTTATGTAATAAATAATATTTCTACTTACCAAGACGTCGTGGAGGTGTTAGGCGTAGTGTTGGGAGTCGTGCTGGGCGTGGTGTCGGCGCCGCACTCGGCGTACCACGAGGTGCGCGCGCGCGGGCTCTTGTCCTTGCGCGACAGCGTCGGCAGCAGCCGCTTCAACTCTGCACACCAACGCGTTACGTCATCATGTCATTGTCAAATCACTAGAGTTTACTTGAAGAATGGCGGTAGAAATGGTGGTGGTGGCGTGTCTCGCTCTCGCCTGTTTTTGAGAGCGAGAGGTGAATAGTGAAGTCATTTCTAATGTCATTCTTAAAGTAAATAGTTGTACAGATGCTTCACTTCTTAAGTTTATATAAAATAAATTATTGTCATTAAAAATATTAAGGGCAATCTCAAAATCAAATCAAAAAATATTATGGTCTTCAGATGAATCTTGCTCCATTGTCGAATAAGGAAGACTGATCTATTTCTTGCACTGTTTGAGAACAAATGTTGCAGCAAAGGCAACATTTGAATATAGAATTCAAAGGAAACTTCTCCAGACAACCCCCGTATTTCCCAAATGTTTTTCATATAGATACAAGTTATGCATGTGTGAGTGTGTCATCAATCTTACGTGGGAAGTCAAGCATCTGTCCAATAATTTATTATCTGCGTCACCTCTATGTAACCACAATAATGAGTAGTTGCATGCAATCGTTGTTTTTTTATTGTTTCAACTGTGCTGTCAATTACAAAGATTAATGGAAACGTGAGGGACATTGATGAACATAAAATTAAAAAAAATAACGAGCAATTGTTTGTTGCCTTATTTATCCTGTTTCTCATTCATTCAAACTGTTCCACCTTTGAATGGCGACATCTTTATCTTTCTTTGTGCATTGTAAAATATTGCAGTGAATACAAAGAAACAGTTAAACTTGCAGCAAACTTTTTAAATGTGGGATGTGAACTTGGAACAATAAGTTACATGATGTTATCGTAATTTAGTGCGGCTATAAAACATAGAACAAAAACACTGATGTTATTACTAGAATCATGCGTGGGCAGATTATGACAAGTTATGATCACAATAATACATTTCGTATTAACTAAAACATTCGTGCATAAAGACATGCATTTTAAGAAGAAGAGAATAGAACTCACGACCCATCACACTGTGCAACACATCACAAGTCAAAAGACGTACGAATTTACGAAATGCGCGGGAGTCTAGCCTTTAGCTCTTGACATGAACAACTTGCGCAGGCGCAGACTGATGACTAAACAGACTATGAAATAGTATAGTATGAAGTAAGTTGCACATATACTTGTGTACATTGTGCACAGAGGTCGCTGGCGTCACCACCATGGTTTATAAACATCTACACAATGGTGTCCATTGAACTGGCCATAAAAATGAGACCCACCCATGCATACCCCTTTGTTAATCAAATAATTGCCAACATACCTACTTTACTGATCAACCTCCTGGGTAATTCGCTGGGATTTATAATAAAAAATAAACTGGCCATAACTAGTTCTTGCAATATTATAAAACGGTACCAGTCTGTGCCATATAGGAGGTCACATCAAGACAGGTTTGTGCCATAATGTATACATGTAGCTCCAGGTAATGTGTTTTATTATTATTGTATGACGTAAAATGGCCCAGATTACGGAGAATATGACAGTTCTTGTTCAGTAAATCAAGCAATTTATTGAAGTAAATTGCTTGATTTATTCAGGAGGTAGGAAGCGTTTATTTGGACATTACCTATGTTCTATTTTGTGGAATGGACACCCGCGTGGGATAAATAACATAATGATTGGAATATTGGGACGGAAAATGTGGGTTGGAGAGTTTAGAACTGGCTTTCTGATAGGGTCAGCCAACAAAAAGAAATTGTTCAATGAATTCAGTTTTCATTACAGAATAGACACTCAAAGAGCGGCGTTAATTAGGTGATCAATGCAGTTTCCTTTACATCATTTAACTAGTATCCAAATTAACTTAAATAAGTAAATAGTTTATTAGAATGCATGACTACATGATGGCAATTATTTGGACTACAATAGTGACTTACAACCAAAACTAAGTGAAACGTTGTTTGATTATAAATTTTGTGAAGAGCAAATTACAAATTGTAGGTACTTGTAAGTGTTACGAGCCTCAACCGAGTGTTACTACAGGAAATAATAAAACATTAATGGCTCCAAAACAAAGTGGCTTAACTTGGGAAAATAATGCGACCATTAGGCCATTTTGTACAGGAACTAGAGAATATTAAAAAATAACGCAAGACAGTGCAAACATATAGACGTGAACAGTGCAAGATCTCCGACCACCCCGCTGTGGGAATAACTATTTGTTTTAATTAAATCTGTTTCAAATAGACTGAATACCTACGTCAAACTGATTCATTTGTGGTCAACCACCATCTGGTTTTCGATAGGAACTAAATTCATTGCTTTTCTTAGAACTGTAATATCTAATAAATAACTAACAAACAATAGACTGCCAAAGATATAAATTTGTAAGCTCAACGAATTTAAAATTAATTTTACAATATAATCTTAATTTACAATAAAGCAAAATATAATGATTCTATTCAGTTTACTGTTCTTAGAACTATATTTTTTCAGTTAAGAAAAAAATGTTTTTTTTACAATCTGTACAAGTCACCGGTAAGAGTCAAAACAAGAAACAAGACTATCAGTACCAAAGAGTTTCTTCAGAAATAATGCATGGTCTTAATTGAGGAAAAATACAAAGAAAACTTGCGCAACGATCCTTGCAAGTACATGCCTGCATTGAGAACAATGTTCTGCGGATAACGTCAGTTCTACAAGACGAGGCGATTACTACAAGGTTGCCAGTCTACAATACTTAATAGTTATGACTTGCGGAAAATTACAATAACTTGTGGCGTTGTTTGGTAGTTGTTTCTAACAGGAATATCTTTTGAATTATGCTCAGAATAAATTGCTACACTGTGTTATTAATTAATAAAGAGGAATTCCTCAATTATTTTCAGTATTAGATACTTGCATCAATTGCGATTTTGTTAGTAGGAATAGTAGGTGTATGTTGCCTATAGAGGTGGTTACCCACAGTTTGTTACTTAGACATTTGGTAGTAAATCGAAGTTGTTACTATAGTAGTGTGCAGATTCCACAAAAATATGTAATGTTGGACAATCCTATCACTTACTAGTTGATATTTATATCTGTTCATAATAATATCTATGAGTTCGTTTGTTCTTCAAATAGTTATTCCCACGATGTCGTAAGCACTGACCTCAGTTTAGCGCTGTCTTCGTCGTCAGCCCAATGGCCACGATAAAACTACTCACCATAAACCTATAGTCTATGGGCTAAACCTTTATTACGCGATACGGACAGACGTCAACTGAAATATCTATTTACATGGCATTTAGAATAGATATGAAAAATATTCTATAGAGAAGAAAGAAAATAAAGGAGAAAATTGTAGGTAAATTTTAGAAGAAAAGTAAGTTTTTCGGCACATGGTAGTGTTCCAGAAAAGTTCGAAACTGAAAGTAGTATTCAGAAGAAGAAAAATATGACTATTTTGATCACAGTCGATCTTATATTTATTAAAGGTAGGTACTTAAATAATCTTATAGTTTCAAAATGCAGGTTTATAGATAGTTACTTAAATAAGCTAATAACCTTAAGAGCACAAAATCTTACATTCTGGTAATGGAACCAGCATACATTTACCATCTGAAGTTGAGACTACCTGCTCAGCCAATGATTGGGATGACGATATCATGTAAAATATTTCAAAATATTTTAGAAAAGGGGGCATCAGTTCGAGTAGTGTTTGGAGTGTATGCCAGGTCGGCGCACGTGCAAACGCTGGTTCGATTTCCAATATCGCTTAATAGTTTCCTTAATATTATTTGAAAAGAAAACAAGCTTATTTCTCTAAAAAGCTCATCAAAATCTTAGCATCAAAGTATTAGTAAAGCGATATTCTAACTGTCACTTAGCCAGGGATTTTAAAGATGGTAGATTATAAGCGCAGTACCACACCGGGTCCAGTTGACGGCTGTGCGTTACCTTCGTTGACAGCGCTAAAGTCAGTTGCTGGTGGTGAGGGCGCCAGCGGGGGTGTGACGGGCGCGGGGGCGTCGGGTGGGGGCGGCGGCGGCGGGAGAGCGGGTCGCGCGGGAAACAGGCAGGGGGAGGAGTCAGCGAGGCGCCGCCTACCGTCACGTCTCTTCACCCCGGTCTCCGGTGACAGCGTCTCCGTGCTGCCAGGTTGTCCGTTGTCGCTGCTGTTCAGAAACAAATGCATGAGGAAATATTCGTAATCATAAAAGTAAAAAAAAACAGGTTAGGTGGATCTGATTTATTAAAGTATTCAGTTATAATCGTGGTTAGAACTTGGCAACTTGGTTAGAACCCAGAAAAATGCGGGGTTATTGGAAGAGGACTGTTTTGCCAAATCATTCATACTTTAAGATTCATCAATATACAAATAAGTAAAATAGAACGGTACATTGGTTTTTTGACACCGGTCTGCCTACATACCTTATAGAAAACTGTAATCTCAGATTAAAAGGATCATAAAGCAGAAAAAATCTGAGTTTAACAAACTAAATTCGTATAATATTAATTTACACAAAGTGGCAGAAAATAATACAAATTAATTTTTTGCGTTCATGAATAGGTACTACTAGCGCTATCTCTCGGCAGTTTTGGATATCAGCCGTGGTTTTGCCCGTAATCAATCGGGCTCTCGTTTTTTTTAACTTTTCAACTTGTTGAAAATTTACATCAGACTTTTGGTGACCGTATACACCACTAAAGGACAAAAGGAAAATCAAAACCAAACTGACTAACTAAATTATCAAATAACAATTTTATACATTAGGTATTACTAATAAAAACAGAAATGTTCGACAAACTCACCAGTTGCTAAATCCGGAGTCACCATCCATGGAATCAGTCAGGTAGAAAGTCGAGTTGGTGATCTTCAGAGCACTGGGTATATCCGAATTGATGTCCACAGCTAGCGACGTAGCTCTTCTGAATCGAGACTTGAACGAGAAATAAGCCTTCCTCGATAAAGTCCCACTATCTTTTTTACTGGCCTCACTAGTTGGGGTCACAGGCTTTTCAGGAGGTGGCTTATCCGGTAAAGGAGGTGGAACATCCCCATTACTCGCCCTCTTATCCGAAATAACAGTCTTCAACTCTTCCTTCAGAGAACCGTATACCTTTGTCACTGGAGTTTCAGTCTTATTTAGCACGGGCCGCGTGTCATTAAAGTTGATATTTGTGTACACGGGTTCTTGACGCTCACAGTTGGCGTAAATTGGAGACTTCTTCTTGGGAGTGTCGTAGATGTTCGTCTGATTGTTTGTCTTCGTTAACGTTTTGCCGTCCATCGCCACTAGAAACAGAATGAATGGGTAAACGGCGCCTTTGTTTGAGATGATTGAATGTAGGTCAGTCCTTATCTTTGAAGATATCGATGGATAAAGTGAAATAGATTGGACTGAATTTTGTTATGATTCAATTTTATCAAAGATATGATTAGTTTTGTGTTTTTTTGCATTTATCAAGGCCAGTCAAATATTAGGACATAAAATTATTGTAATTTTACATTTAATGGCTATATTAAAACTGTGATGTGTTTGATTATGGAACAGATTTGGAGTGAGTATCAATGATTTCAGTGACCATAGTGCAATAGCTATTTATAATCCAAAAGGATTATTTTAGAATAGAAAGATTTCAATAAAAAAAAAATGAGTAATAACAGAAATTTGGCGGTCGTGGAGAACGTAGCGCAATTTCGATACAATACTCAATATCCGATATGGTCTAGTGGCTAGGATACCTGGCTCTCACCCAGGAGGCTCGGGTTCGATTCCCGGTATCGGAATGACTCTTTTTGTATTTTTTTAAACCAATTTTTGCTTACCCGAATATCTTTTGGTGAGGTTTCTCTTGATTTGTCTCATCTTTCGTTGGGCAGCGCTGGCTATTTTGGTCAGAGTGTATTGCCCACCACCGGTCGGCGGGTTGGGCAATCTCGATGCTGGTAAGGTCGGTGCTGCTGGGGCGTAGGTGGACTGAAAATAGGATAAAAATAAACAATTAGTAATAGTAAATAGGTATAGACATTGTGATGATTTAATGGAAATTAAACAGTTTGTAAAAAAGTTGCATGACTGTCAATTTTGGTACCTACCTTTGTTTTTATTATACACATATTTGGTAGGATATAAAATTACGGTTTGAGTATTAGCCGAATAAGAACAACTCATTATTACTTATTAAGCGTGTTTACTCAAAGTAAGGACAACATAAACTAATAAATGCTACGAACGCATAATAAAGACAAAAACGTTAATAATTACATAACGTTTTCCCTAAAATGAGACATAAATATGTGTCACTTGTTTGTTTCCTTATCAGTAAGGTAATTAAATTATGGACTTGCATCAATAGTGGGATTTCCAATTGAATAATATTTTAAGGCATAACAATCTTCAGGCGTGTACTAGAAGTACTGTACTGTGTAAAAGCAATACGTTTTTTCATTTGTGCGTCAGAGGGCACCGTACGTCAAGGCGCTGACTATTTTAGATGTTTCAAATTACGTATGTTATTATTAATTATGTATTTAATTCAACGCAGTCATGCAAAAATTTGTTTTTTTTTTGTTACTATTTTTTTATAATTTAATTATAGAAAAATAATGTGAATAATTATCAAGCGCGCGTTAACTGCTGTTATTGAATATTCAAAATTCACTTAGCATATTACAAATTGCTAGATTGAAAATTCTCGCATCAAATTTCTGATAATTTCCGTTTTGATATTGTTTCCAATAAATAAGATAAAACTTATTTCCTTCAAACAATCAAATAAAATTCAACATCAACATACCTTATCATGATCATCAGTATCACTATCACTGTCGAAGGAGTCGAAGTCTTCTTCTAGCGGGAGAGGAGGAGGGGCATGGGCGGGGTGCGGCTGCGTCGGCGCCGGTTCCAATGACTCGTACAGGTGGCCTGAATCGCTGCTGTCACATTCTGTTGACAAGGAGGGGCATTCTTTGGTAAATAAGTTGATATAATCCGAGAGCTAAACTAAACTTTGCTAGGTGCTTGCAAAAATAAATAAAAAATGTATTTGGGGCTCATTGAATTTTTGACAGGATATTATTTATAATTAAAAATAAATATTAAATAAACAGGTCATTTCTGTGGGACATTCTACTTGCCAGGTGATCGAGAAAGTTATGTATGCATGTGAGTGAAAAGTGGTAAGTATAGGAATGGGGTCTCAGCGCTAACATAGAATATTTGGTTCAATTAAATGTCACTAGATGGCGCGATATGCATCGATTTTTTATTGAATTGTGTGTAAAATTACATTTTCTAGAATTAATCATAAAAAATGCAAGTTCTTGTTTAAGGTTGTTCTAGTCGATCGTTCTTTCATTATACAAACGTAGTATGGCGATAACTTGAGATTTTTAAAAATATAAGGGGTTAAAGTATGAAATTGCCGACCATGTGAAAAAAGTTTCACTCAAAAATCTCAAACCACTTCATGGTTTGAGATTTTTGAGTGAAACTTTTTTCCTTTGTTCCATGTCAATTCGGACTACCTATTACAATAAAACACAATTTCATACTTTAACCCCTATTACATTGTGATAGCGATGACTACGTAGTACCTTTTGTTTTAAAACTGCAAAAACTTACCCGTATACTGTCTGTCAAGATACAGGTTGCCCTAGTTTGAGAGGCAGGGTTCATTAACTAATGGTTACATGTAGTTCCTACAATAAAGCTGTATAATTATGTGAACACTTATTATTTTAACCTTTTTTGTACCAATAAACATTTTTATTATTAAATCTCCACTATCGGCCATCACCATCTAATGATATTTATATGAACCAAAATTTCTTTCTTAGCACTGGGACCCTGTGATAATACTATACTTCTTGGGAAGACTAGTGCCAGATTTCAGGCTTCTGCTGTCAAAGATCTTCAATGGCTTAACGTGCTTGCCGAGACACGTAGTAATCTCGCTATGTAAAGATGGTCTTGTCACCCATCCACGGACCGACCACAGCAAGCGTTGCTTAATCTTGAAGATCGACCCGTGCAGCTTTTGTTGTTAAGCCACGAGCTCCTCTCAGGAAGTTAAGATTATTCTTGTTTTTAACTAAACATAAAATAGAAAAACAATAAAAAACGGCCAAGTGTGTGTCGGACATAGCACATTTTGGGTTCCCTAACAAACCGCAAAATTAAGTTGGTTGTAATAGGAAAAATGTTTTTTTTTTTAAATATCTGATTTATCAATATATTGCCATTTGTTAGTAAAATATACGCGATAGTAAACTTTATCACCAAATTTCAAGTTCATAGGTCAATGAGAAGTTAAAAAATTCTTCGGAACAAAATTTTGTAAAAAAAGCTGACTTTGGGGGTATCTCCTTCCTTTGTTTTCCAATATTTTTTAAAACAAACAATACAATGTTGCAGGAGTTGCAGTGATTTGTGAGTAGTGCGGTGGGATTGTCCCATTAAAACAAAAAATACAGTGTAACTTAACCTAAACAATCTAAACAACAATACCCCACTCGCTTGGGTAGGACAAATATTTTTTCACGCCTTTATCTGTATGGGAGCCACAATTAAAAACATAAAAAAAATGACAATTTGTATGGCTTTGGGTCAACAAAGTGCTTATACTGTGAAAATTTGAAGACTGTAGCGCCGACCGTTTGGCTGTCAAACCCGTGTGACAGACGGATACGTGAGTGACAGCAATAGGGTTCCGTTTGGACCCCTCGGATACGGAACCCTAAAAACGGTATTTTTGTTTGGATTTATATAGTGTAGGTAGTACTCAGGTACTCACGATTCTTATAATCATATTATGATCTATCTATTGTACAAAAGCAGGCAACTGCCAATAGTTTATGGATGGATGGATTATATTATTTTGATTCTTACCTGAAAAAAAATCAAAATAATATCCACGCTTTGCCACAGGATTGCATTAATTAATTCTTACATTGCCAAAGCAAAGTATTCAAAAATTTATATTATTATCAATATATACAATAAAGATATATATATATTTATATTATTATTATCCTTATATCATTCGCGCGGTAACGAAACGATAGCGCGATTCAGAAACGAGTGCTGAATGTACAAATACATCTATCGAGGTAGGCAGAACTACAGTCCGTCAAATCTAAGAAGTCCGATGACGTTTCTCATTTAACTTGCCGTGATAACTTTGTATGAAAGTTTACGAATAATCAAATTCATAATCCTAATTAATTACTATGCTGCCTATACACTATAACAACGAGTATCTTTCGTAAGCATCAACTTAAGTTTATACAACGTATTTTTATAGCTGTCAAACGGTACTTCTTAGATTTGACGGACTGTAATTTTATCATAGCTCTGTGACGCGATTCGCTTGTCGAAGCTTTGTTGGGGGCTATTTATTTTCTTTGTTGAACACGCGTTTGTTAGTTGGACGTCTTCAATTATTTGTGTTTATGTAGAGTACAATTTTATTATAACAATTTCTTGCCACATGGGGCCTAATATCGTTTCCAGTAACATACCGGAACTGAAGCTTTGGCTAAGCATCCAATATTTCATAAGTTGGAGAAAATCGCTCAAATCTTACAAAATTAATATGGAGAAATGTATTTAATGACAGACACGAGGCTAAAAATAGAAATAGACAAGCGAGTGGATCTTGAAAAAGTAAAAATCCAGAAGAAAGTAGATCTCAGTAATAGAGACGATTAATCAAATAATCACAAACAGAAAATCATAGCAAGTTATAAAAATAAACCACTTTCAACGAATTAGAGATTTCACGAAATCGCACAGCAATTTATCAAGATGAAAACACATTTAAATCACAAGAATATGCAAAACAAACCATCAATCAACTTATGATATTAATAAATGAAATATAAACAGCAAAAAGGCGGGCTCGTTGAAGTCAAGGTCTTGGGTGACCCTCGTTATATAAGTGAAGTGTCGCATCCGGCACGCAGGTTGGTACGACAGCTTTTTGCGCAAGAGTTACAAAGATTACGTTCGTTGAGAAAATCCTGCAGTCGTAAATATATAGCTTGTTGCAGGTTCAGTTAAAGATGTTATTCAATTAAATAATGATAGTAAATTCTGGGATATTTTGTGATACATGCAGGGTAGTAAGTATTCCTTATACGTGTGTTAAAAGTGTTAAATGTGTCTTAAAAGCCACGAAGACTAAACTACTCCTAGCAATGATTGAGCTCGGTGGAGTTTTCACAAAAAGTCCATCGGTAAAACACAACAAATGAATAGTATAACAATAGCAGTGAATGTCAAGGTCTCTCTGGACCCATAGTTACGTAAGCCAAACGTATCACCGATCACCGCTTCTGTCCTAATGTCATGTTCGCTTAGCAAGTCTTGCTCAAACTGCGGTCGATGTAATACAAGAGCGGACAAACAATTTTCAGTGATTGCATTGCCTCATACATTCATGTCGTGTGTTACTGCATCGTACGACGTTGCATTACCAAATAGGAATTTGAAATATGGAGAAGACCTGTTGAGACTTGAACGTAATCTTATAAGGAAGGAAAATGGAAAGATTTACCGAAACCGGATCGACAGTCACTTTTGCAATGAAGGTTGACAAGAAAGAAAGAATTTGGGTAAACCTCTGAAAACGTCTAGTGGTAAGGTTAAATCGTTTCCTTACAGTACCAAATAGTACCAATATAAAAATCAAAATTCTGTCGACAACAATGCGTATATGGTGTTATAATATTATATTACTTATTTTTTGTTATCCATTGCGCTGAAAAAGATTAAATATATTCGATTAGTCATTCATCCCATCATTACATATCACTATCGATAGCAGGTCAAATCTCGCAAAGACTACATTAGAACTTTTTTATCTGCATAAATATTTATTGGTTTGATATACGATAAAAATTGTGGCAAGTTTTGAATTCGAATTTAGGAAAATAGAAGAATCAAACCGGTAAAAATGGAAAACATCGCTTTAATGATTAAAGGACACCACTAAAGGTCTTTCAAATGAATTCGTCGCCGACAGGTTTCTGTTAGAGACTCTTGCGCAAGTTGCGGTCAAACGAACAGGCGGCGGCCGTAACAAAGTTATGGCTAACTAGCGTATGACTGATTGAGGCAAAGATTTACATCATGTGTTAGCTCTGTCGACTTGGAGTTACGTTATATGTCAGGTTAGCATACTCGAGCCCACGAACCATAAGATCCACTTTAATCGATTTGGGCTATGAACCTACTGTGAGCATCGTGGTTTTTTTCGGATGCGGTTTGATACAGCCAACTTGCTACTCCGGGAGTACAAAAAGTAAAAAGCAAAAAATCGAAAATTTACCTTTAGATTTTTCGATAGGAAAATAAATATCAAAGGTTTTAAGACCCTTTATTTTGTGCTCTTTGATATGAAAGTTTGTTATTACGAAATTCTTGATTCACGCATCATTTTGCTAATCGATAGCTGGAAGTTCTACATTCTATTCCGATGTTAAATAACATACTGGTACTATTTAAATTTTATGGAGTACTCGAGCCCACTAACGTGTATTTGGAAACTATTAAAATGAAGTGCGGAAGAACTTTAACAACAAATTGCTAAATACAAGTTTCCCATTATTATTTTAATGGAACAACATGGCATGAGTCACGAATCCAATCTAATTAGAGATAAAGGCAAATATAAATTGGAGATAGACAAAGATGAAAAGTAGAAAAACTAAAGGGTTTTTATTTTCAAATTATATTTGAAAAGTAAACTGCAGATTAAGAAGTCACCGGTAATGTCAATAACAAATAATAAAGCGATCATTAGCCAACTTTAAAGCCACTCCTAAACAATGTGATCGGAATAAAAACGAATTGGTTATCGAATGACTAGTGAATAGTTGCTCAATTGAATAGATATGATCGATCTAATGAAGCATTGCATTATAATATTTGGCCATGTTTGAGTCACACACGAAATTCTTATGGATGACAAACTGGCTACACTTAAGCTTGCAATACATACAATAAAAAATATTATGTATATGTATGCTTAGCATGTCGCGGCCTTGGATTTTCCCAGGATCCACACAGTTTTATTGATCAATGCATTTTATTTTTCATTTGTCTTAGGCTTATCTTTATCATTAGATTTTTCAAGTGCAGAAATACAGCCACGAATAACCGCTAACCGTAATAACAGAAACTACTGGTTGTTAGAATAAATACAAATAGATTTTTCATAGATGTTTGCACATTCCGCAATGGTAAATAACCGTCGAAACAATGACAAATATGCTGTAGAGAAGCTTGAAGTACGGCATACACTTATTAAATCTGCCCTTGCGTCTGCAAATACACTGGCGGAATGACTTGATTGGACCACGGTAATGATCTATGCCTTTGACATTTACAACCGGTTCAGACTACAGGTACTGAACATGACTTCATTTAGATATTGAAAGTAAGACTACAAACTACAAATGACGCCAGAGAAATAGAAACCAAGAGATATCCCAAACATTTTTTCATATATTTTTTATTTGGTCTCGTTTAAAATGTTAAGTTGAAAAACGCGAAAAGTGACATCAAGTTGTGATTGCTGGTAATAACTTAAGTATACGTCATGTATGCGTTTTTGTGTTTTCACTTTCTTGTCAGTTGTACTCGGAGAGACAACTGTGTCTATTATGTGAGACACGCGAGCTATTATCCAATGAATTAATGATAGGTATTGAACTAGAAACTGTCTACGTGAATTAGGGTGAGACAAATAGCTTTCAATCACAGCTGTTTTTATTCGTGCACCATTTTTATATATATAAGAAGAAAATGACGCTGCGATTGGCGTGCCCGCCTACTGGTCCAAAATATCTAAGCAGTTTTCCATCGACTCAAAATGAAGAAGATTTTACATTTTATTGTTGGATATTTAAAGAAACCTTACTGAAGATAATACGGACTTCAAAGCAGATAGAAGAAGAACAGGCAATGACAGTGTCGACTTGGAATGCTTACCTAAGTTAAGAAACTCTACGACTTCAGAATCCTGTGCTGGACAAGAAGGAATTCCTTTCTTCCTATTAAATGACTTCATCCAAGTAACAGTTGATAACAGACGAGTTAACAACGGACTCATTAATTATAGTTCTTCACCACATGATCTAGAAGAGCACGTCTATCAAGTAGAAAGCTAGAAAGTGCACGCTGATCGAGCCGTGACTCTGTGACTCGCGCTATAGCTAATGACACGGTATACGCTGTTATTACGAGCACATAAAGACGACGCCACTCAATCCTGACATCCGAGGGATGTAGGCACGATAATATTATGTGATGTTTTTTCCGATTGTAACTGATTTGTTTAACATCCCCCATTTGCAGGTTGTTTCAATTTCCGATTGGATTTGTTTAGCGCTCACTACCTGCCATTTATATCTACTGAGTACCACTGCATGTAAAGAATAGTAGGCATTTTACAATATGTATTGACACTAGATGGGTAGATTAAGCTACAACACAAAAACTAACTTAAATAGCATGAGAGAGTTAATACCAAAAAATGCGATGAGATCTTGTATTTCGATTTCTCCATCTTGTAGCACCGTCCTGATGTTGAGCCAGCAGGTCCTCTCCAGCACATCGATGAGCCTGACCCTATCGCCCAGGTCATCCCGAGGTCTGCGCGGGCGCTCATCGTTCTCACTGTAGTACGAGCACTTGGCGCTCGTGTCGATGTACACCTTCGTCGGCGACGATATGAACACTACAACAAATGACGATCGAGGTGACAACAGGCCCAAATAACCCCAGGTCAACGAATCCATGATCACGACTCAAGACTCCGTGAAATTGACGCGGTCATGGCAAAAACTATCGAAGCTTTTTCAATGCCAACACTAATGTTAATAATCTTTTATGGTAATTCAAGTGCGTTACGAAATTCGCAGAACATGTTTGTTATTTTAAACAAACAAGTTTCTGCCTTTTAAACAAGCAAGGATTTTCGACAATTAAGATTGAAAAAAATCTTGAGTCATGTCAGAACTAGTTAAATCGTTGACCGTGTATCGAATATTAATTGGGATTATTAATCAGCCTGGTGCACCTTGATCGCCGCAGTTCCTTCGGAAAGTCCTCAACCTCGAGGGCGGCGCGGGCGGCCCGACGCCACCGTTCACCTGAGGCCTCTCGGAGATCATTGTTCATCATCACCGTTATCACTGCATCACATCACTTCACTGATTCACGAGCACTTTTTGTAACAAAGAACGTTCGTTCAGACATCCGCTTGCGCTGTCAACGAACAACGTACCACTGTAGCGTTTCGTTCATACTGCTGATTCCGCTGAATCACTTTAATGTCCAATTGAAGTTTAAGATAAAACAGGCTTCCTTAACTCAGCCGCGCGATCAAGTTATAAAAAAGCGAAACAAGTCGTCGGCAGCTGCGTTGCCGGCCGCCTCAGGGTCGACTGGTCCACGATTGTACGGATCGACGTTTGCATCGCCACTAGAATCGAGAACCGCTGATTTTTTCACTGTTTCAATGCTAAGCGCCGCGGTATCGCAATGTGCCAAATAAAAATTGTAACAGGTCGCCTGACATTGGACGTGGTTAATGCACCTAAAGTTGCTATTTGAAAATCGTTAGCTACGCATCAATGCACAAAAGCGTTTAGTTATAAAATAATATTGCTTTGTAGACAGAAACTACTTATATTTCATTGTCCAGATTGTAAGACGCGGTATGGTTTAGGAGTCCTCGCACAGAGGACAACTTTCATTTTCTATTTTTCGTAGAAGGATGTTACGAGAAACTGTTGCAGTTATTAGATAATATTTATGACTACAAGTTATGGTGTAATTGCAAAACGAGTTGTGTTTGTATGTATGGCGTTGCAATCAGAGCATTGCGGCTTGCAAAACTATGAAGGCCTAGCGCGGCGCATAATCTGTTCCGCGGAAAGAGAACTGTAGCATTACGGAGCTGCATGTTCGAACAGGCTGCGAGGAGCGTGGGCTACTTACAGCAGAGTCTCTGAATTACTTGAGGCTATCGAAGTATCAACATGCAATTTGTGTAATAGCTGTTTGAAATGATCGCAAAAAACTAACGGCCGATGATCATGACAGTGCACAAGTAGGTATATAAAGCTGTATAACAAGATGTAACGGTAGGCGTAACAGCTTTAGAAGATAAGCACACTGCTAAACAACTGCACATAACCACACTTAAGTAGCTTCAATTATCGAGGCCTTATGTCTAGTCGGAGACACTTTCTAGATCTAGATCAACAGATAAAATAACAATACCAGCTTTGTCTTGTTTTTTGCCGCTGAATGCAGCGAATTGAAACAGTTTCGTTCAGAATATTCATATGAAAACGAAAACAAATAAACCATGAAATTAAATAAAGTTAGATATTTGTTTTGTAGATTGTGCAATAGAATTCGCAAAGATATACAACGATATTCAGAATGCTGCCATTAATTTCGACAAAGCGATTGTTAATACGACCGTGTCTAAATAGTTGCAGTTCTAAACGATTGTTTCAAGTACCATGCAGTTCGATTAAAGCTGTATAATAGTCGGGTATTAGATTCGAATATTTGAGGTGAATGCAGTGGAATGCCACGAATGTGGATAAACTAAATAAGGTAGCATTTGTAAGTGGAATTTCATTGAGCAGTTGTCACAGTTCCGGCTGGGTGCAGACACCGCGGGTCGATGGTCTACACTCGATCACGACTCACGGATCTGTTTTTAAACATAAGATTTTAATATGTACCTAGTATCGTATGTCAAAGAGAAACATGGTGCACTCTCTTGATGGGCTTTAAGAAGTTCTATTTTTAAATTTTAACTCTCTCATAAAATTTGCAAGATTTTGGTGACTCTTCCTCATTTCATTCTTCTAGTGTATCAGTGCATGCCATATTTTCAGGAACCGGTTCACTCGTATCGTCTTCCGTATTCATTTGAGCAGGTTTATTAAATTAAAGCTGAACATGATTGTTTATATCAAATTAGCGTGAGAAGATTTAATAATTTACGGGCATTGTTTAAAATCTTGTCTCAAAGATAATGTTACGTAAGCTGCTGTAAAAATGTGGATGCAGATTGATAGGAACCGAAGAGTTACGACATTTTACTCATGCATATGAAGCATGAGATTACAGATGACTTTGCATTGACAAATTGTTAATTTTAATTGGATGTCAAATGAAAGGATATGTAAATAGTAAGTTTGCGACACTTCAAGGAGGACAAGCGTTTAGAATACATGAAAATGTGTGAAGCAAGCGTTTGTAACCGATTCTGTTGACTTTGATGGAGCCCCGCGAAGCGTGACCGAAGATTATGTGTTAAATAGCGATAAAGAAACACTAGAAAGTTAAAAAACTATATAACATATAAGTTAATTAATATTGTTTGTCTTATTGTTTATAGTTGTCAAGTTTTCGCAACAGTTGTCACGCCTTTTGATGGACAAAAAAATGACCGGCCGGCTGAGTTGTACACGGATGTTAAATATTTAGGAAATAGTACTATGAACGTGACAACATAAACACGTTGATTCTGAAGTTTAAATTATTAGGTTTTCATGAATATTCACAGTTAACAGTCGGTAAACACGAATGTAGCACTTTCACTGTCGCGGGGTTGAGCCGGTGGCGGCGGCGCGTCCGCTCGGCTGCGCGGGCGCAGGGCAGACTCGCGCGCGCCGCAACGCCGCCGTCCCTCTCCCACGCGAGAACCTTTAGTGGCAACTGTAGCAAACGTGTAGGTGTACCAGAAACGCCATTTAAGTAACACCCCTAACAATAAACAAGACACAATTATGCAGAAATGACAGGACAAATGTCATCAGTCCTTTGTAGCACTTATAACAGCAAAAAGATTGTTGCGATTATGAAGGAAAAACTGTCTGACCAAAAAGATATCAGTAAACAAAGACACAATTACAAATAATCATGGCTTAGAAGCAACACGAACCCCAGAAAGCTTGTAAAGTATCTAGAATGTAGTCAGCGTCAGTGACAATAGGAGGCAAACTGATTCAGTCAAAGGTACATTTTAGAAAACTGGTCCGGTGAGTCTGTCCCTGAGAATTTAGGGCGTACGCTATCATTCAAGCTATAAATCAAATAGTGTTGCCAGCGAATAACGAAACTGATATATCGATAAACAATGCTGTAAGGCAACTTAGTAAGATCGGCTGAAAAACTTAGCTATGCTGGGTAAATAGTCGCTAATTGTGCGCGAAATCTAGAACATTGCACTCATTACTGGATAGTGACATAATGTCGGAGTAGCCACAAGTGGAGCAGCTAAATAATTGATCCCACGTTCGACTTCATCGGTTATTTTGACTGCATGTTTTGCAATTGCATTACAAAATTAAAGATTCTGTGCACTTGGTTTTCTTGAATTCAGTTCAGGCGCGTGTGTGACGAGTGATCGGCTTTTAGGGTGTTGCCCAATGAAGGTTACGAATGCAATTGGTGATAGCATCGCCTTTCGGTTATGTTACTTAGAATTAGAACACTGCGAAATGTTTCGATAAATTTTCTAGTTCAGTAACCGTTGGTTCATCGTTGCATTTTTGTAACCTTGGTTTATTAGCTCGAGGGATATGTGTATCAACCTTTTTACTATTGAAGGCATTGCTGACTGCTGTTAATGTGGGAGGTGCGTAAATGTTGTAAATTCGAAAATCACACGGTTTTACTAACATTCCTGATGACCACACACGAGTCACACAATGATAGTTACAACCTCATGCAACGTAACCGATGCATTGTTATCGGCATTCAAAAATTATTCCCACAATTACGTCTTTATCTGTTATTTGTTAAAATTGTTCAGTGAAAGCCGCAGTAAATTATTTTCGCAATTTTAAAGAAATCGTGTAAAATTCTGAAAGTTGCTTCTCGGATAATCCTTCACTCATCACCTCTGAATCATTGATTTCGTTTTCACAATCAGCCAATATTGTTTCATCGTAAAGCGTTAAAATTATTTTGTAGTTTTCCTCTAACAAACAGATATTAATAATTTCCCGCGTATGTGTTGATCATTTATCAGTTTTTGCTCGGACATTGTCTGCATTTTCTCGGTAACCAGATCCATGTGTCTCTCAATTCACAAAATCGTAAATACAATAGGATTCGAAAATCTGTTAGCATTAATATCACTTTAGAAAGTATCTTTCATTAAAACATTATTCTTAGTTACATTCAGTTTAGAGGCATTATTATCTTTTTATTACTTTAAAACCATTAAACTGAGCGTAAATTTGATTACTTACTTGTTCAATTTGATTTGAATTGGCCAGCTGAACCTTCAATAGGTGCTCAATATGCGTATCATCACTGTTATGATGCAAGTCATCTAAAGCGATTACATTGAGATCTTGTCTTGCTTTAGTTTCTTTAACAACTTCAATACCAAACTTCTCCTCGAAAGGTATAATCTCAAAATGACTGCACTGCACGTATAGTTATGTTTTACGTTCAAGGATGAGTAATAAGTACGGCTTAACGTGAGAAGGTTTATTACGTGTTGAATGACAATACTTGACGAGGAATTCTTTTGTCACGCGGATTTGTTTAATAACATGTATGATCTTATCTCATTCACCTATATTCATGGGCACTACTTGACTATACCTCATACGTAAACAAGACGCCATTTTTGTATTACATCTTACGTCATGCCTGTCATCGTCGTAACGTTTATTGTTGAAAAACTGCAAACGCAGTATTGGTTAACACATTAATATTAATTAATTAACAATAAGTGCACCTGTTGTTTATAACTGAAGTTATAAAATCGGAAGTCATAAGGAAATAGTTGTTGTGAAGAACGTGAATCCAGTTTGTTCCGCAGAGAAAAGTACTTCGTAGTGCAAATAGAGCGTGGCTGCTGGTGCTAATACTTGTTCCTGGCTCACACACGAACTTGCTGAGCAGGAAGAAGCTTAGCACATGACCACTGCTTGGCTCCATAAAGTAATGAAGTGGAACTTCAAGCTTGATTGGATGTCTACATATATCATCTTAGTTATCCTACTTCCTACATGAAAGTTGCTGTTGTTGCATGAAGGTCAAAAAACTTGCCAAAATCCACTTGTTATACATAAGCTCAATGCAAGATGAATATGACCTAGACATACATTTTGAAATGTTTGCAGATGACACTATTGCGATATAAAAGAATGCCGAATCATGTTCGTGTCCATATAACGAAAATGACAATCTTTACAGACATCGTAAGCATGCAATACTTTGCTACACACGCCTTGATAAACAAAGACATGTTTTGTTGTGACTTCTCTACAGCCAGTAGTAGAAACACAAATCGGTCTGTCAACAGTTTACAGGCTATTGTAGTAAACAATCTTATGTAGTATGCTGTGGTCTCAATGAAAGTCGAGGTGTGTCAGGTTAAGGTTACATACTCAAAGAGCACAAAGCACATGCAATCCTTAACCTAGCACCAGTTACTTTGAGACGTGTTGTTTTTTGGTGTGTGGACTGGCAAGCAGATCCTTAATTAGTCGTCAGTGAAAGCCCTGGGTCAGCCAAAGAGTTCATAGAGGTAAGTGAGGTTATATGATTCAGGAAACTGGACGTCGACGTGGAATCCTAAGTTGCGTAGGACATAGTAAACAGGTTCAGTCAGAGCGCAGTTGGGACATTGGCAAGGCTTTCGAGCAGGCTGTGTCTATTTATGGCTTAAATGCAAACGTGCGCTGATGCGTATCATCATTTTATCATATAACCAGCCGTGGGCCGAGTTTATTGCATCGTTTTGGACACCGCGCGCAATATTAAAGAGTACGCTTAAGTACACGACAGAGATATATGGCCTGATGGAGTATTTGCAATATATGGGCTTGGAAGTAATGTATGGTGAAATTAATGTATGGTATATTAGAGCCTTTAAATTAAAAGAAGATGACATGTATATGGAATGTGGTAGTGGTATGATAATTGGAACAGGTGTTTTCAAACGAGACAGGAAGTCAATGGCTTTGATTTTAATCGACCATTATCAGTCTGGCATTTATAGTATAGAGCGATGAGGCCCAGTGCGCAGAATCTCATTGTTCTGAGATGTTTAGATATGATATACAATGGTGTTATTGTCGCTAAAATATTCATCAATGCGCGGGCTTCGGCAACAACCTTATTATTGTGTTCTTCAGATGATGTTAATACGAATTCTTTAAACAATCAACTGGTAGCAAGAACCATTAAATGAATTAATACGGCTGTAAAGCTCTCTGCAGTCAACACGTCGAATCGAATAATAAACCAATTAATGCCACAATTCTGGTGACTATTTGTACCGGTAACAATGATTCAGAGCTGTTTGCAACATCTGTTTGTGGTGAAAGTACTCATAAAATGGACGAATCTGACACGAACAAGTTTAACAATATAATTTTAAAGGAGTCGGCATAAAGTTGTCAGCAGAAGACAATCTTGGACAGGGTTGACAAGGTTCCAGTTTAGTTACACTCGCAAAGCGGGAAAAAAAAAGGATAACAGTAAGAATTTGGCAAGAGGAGTAAAATTGGAAAATGGAAAACCAGACGTGAAAATTTTGAATAACCTTACAAAATATCCTGCTGTGGATACCCAAACCAAGGATAATTCAAGAGTCGACGAGGCAGTTTATGGTAAATACAATAGCTAAAATGAAATGGAAGAAAAAAAGAACAGCGCTGACTAACACAAACAAGGATACCGGCAGGAGAGTAAATGCTAGAGACAAGAAAGTCTGTTCAGTGGTTTAATATACATATACAAATTCGGCAGCCCTTGTCAGGTTACAAAGTAGCTGTCTCAGCTCGTAACAATGGGTTATGGCCTTACAGTCACGGCGTGTGCGTTCGGGTCGAAGGGCGGTCGCGCCCAACAAGGAAGTCTACTCCAGCCGCCGTGCACAATGACGACGTAAACGATACATTATCACTGCTTTGTTGAAAACATTGTGTGCGCTCTGTAGTATATGTAGTAGTAGCTTTTTCAAATATTTTGGAAAAGGTTGGCAGCAGTGCTATGGGTCTATAATTGCTTGGAATATGCTTGTCACCTTTTTTATGTACTGGTTTAACTAAAGCTACTTTTAGTGCGTCTGGAAATTGGCCGTCTTGGAAGCTTTGATTAATTAAAAACATTAGGGGAATGGAAAGTTCTATTGCGCATTGCTTCAATAAAATTGGTGGAATGTCATCGATACCGCAGCTATGTTTATTTTTAGTTGACCTTATTATATTAATTATTTCTTTCTGATCTACCGGGTGTACATACATTGAACAAGTAGGGGGGTTGACCACGGGTTTTCCAATGTTCGAGTTTGTTGTTGGATTTTGCCCTACCGTTGCAAAAAATTCGTTAAATCTGTTGGATATATTAAACGGACATTTTACTTCTTCATTGTCTATGTTCAGTGATATATTTTCACGTCTATTTATTTTTGTGTTCCCTGTTTTTGTGTTAATTATATTCCACATTGTCTTTACCTTATTGTCAGATTTTTGCATTTGTTCAATATATGTTAGTTTTTTTGATTTTCTAATAGTCAATTTTAATATTTTACTAAATAGCTTATAGTGTTTTTTTATAACACCGCTTTTGTTTTCATTCAAAATTGTTCTTAAGACTCTTTTATGTTCGCATGACTTTCTGAGACCCTTAGTAAGCCATCCTTTTTTTGGTTTGCATTTTATCCTTATTTTTTGATGGTATATATTTATTTAGATTGTGTTTTATTATTGTAATGAAGGATTCGTAATTTGTGTGTACACTATTATTTTTATTTAGTATAATTTCCCAATTTACAGATTTTAGTGATGTTTTGAAACATTCGACGTTATTTTTTGTAAATAATCTTTTTTTGGTATACCAAGTTTTACTATTGTTATACAACAATTTATCTACATTCAACTGAACGTTTATTGCCTTATGGTCTGATAGTCCATAATCTTTGACAGTTGCTTTGTTTATGAGTGGTGGGTAGTTTGTAAAAAGTAAGTCAATGCAAGTGGATGATGTCTTTGTTTCTCGTGTTGGTTCGCGGATTATTTGTTGTAGGTTATACAGGGTGTTTGGAAGGGAGCTGTACATACGCCTAGGGTAGAAACTAGGGATAGTCTGCTACCTACCCCCGCCCATTATATTGACCTTGGCCTCAAGGTTTTTTTTTAATTTATTATTATTTTTTATTTGACTTTTTTATGATTTTTTGACTAAAACTACCTGTAGCTCAAAATCTATCCATGGGACCGGTCGGCTAATGGTCTTGTTTTAATCGTTAGAGTCTTAGGGTCCTGCAAAAAATTATTTTACACCAGAAAATTGTGGAGAAGAAAAGTTATGGGGCCTGAAGTACCGTAGTAAGGTAAAGAAATAATTTTAAGGGCAACTTTCTATGGGGTTTAAAAAAAAACTAACAGGGTTGGAGTTCTTCTGATTTTTTTAAAACATCCTCAGTCCATGCCCTTTCTAACGATATGCTAAAAGTGTAATTATCACTTTTAGTTTTAAAGTTATTAATTAATTTCCGCAACTAGGGCACTTCAAGCAAAAATTTCAACTAATGAAAATTAAATGTGTTCGATCGTAAAAGGATGGCAAATGAAACAAAAAATTTGGTAATGACTAATGTCATTAAATTACAAATTTTAATTAATTACTAATTTTAATTAATTACAAATTTTGTTCAAATTGATGACCATTGACCTGTAAACATGCTCGGCACCTCTTCCTCATCTCCACGGTCACCGTTCTAAGCAGCAGTTCCTCGCGCATTGTATCGAATGCGGCGTGGATCCTGTTAATTAGAACCTCCCTTGTTGGTACTTCTTCTGCGTACACCAACTCTTTCGCCCTTCCCCAGACGTAGAAGTCGAGTGGGGTAAGGTCAGGCGACCTTGGGGGCCAGGGAATTGGCCCACCCCGACCAATCCAAGAATTAGGAAATCAGTTGTCCAGAAGCTCCCTCACTGCTAGGCTCCAATGAGCAGGACAGCCGTCGTGCTGGAAGACTATGGGCCGATCTTCGTCAAACACTTCTTCCGCTAAATCAGGCAAATCGTTTTCGAGGAAATCTAAGTAGTTTTGCCCGTTTAGGTTGTCTGGCAAAAAGTGCGGCCCTATCAACCGATTACCGATGACGCCTGCCCATACGTTCACGGAGAACCTTCGTTGAAAACCTCTGTGCCTCTTGACTCTCGGGTTTTGATCTCTGGGTGCCCAGTGATGGAGATTGTGGTAATTTACAATTCCTTCCTTGTCAAACTTGGACTCGTCAGTCCAGAGAATACTCCGTAAAAAATTAATATCTTCCACGTCCGTATGGAGCAAGTGGCGGCAAAACTCCACCCTTCTTGCATAGTCGTTATCCTCTAAGCCTAAAACAATAAAAATATCAACGTTAGCGGTTTCCTTATGAATTAGTAGCTATGTAACATTGATTGCTATCTCTGTCTTTCCATTTCTCTCTCTCTCACACACATGCTCATGTTAATTTAAAAATTGCCTATGAAATTCACATGCTAGTTCATTACATAAGAGCTAAAAACAAAAACTTTATGTAAAAAATTACCTTGAACAGGGGTGTAGTGGAAAGGATGACGTCCATTTTCGCGAAGAACCGACCAGACTTTCCACACGCTTAAACCAAGCGTCCGGGCTACGGTTCTTACGCTTCTGGTCGGATCTTCCTCAAATTCAGCCAATATGCGTTCTTCCGCAGCCAAATTTGGTTGAAATCTGTTCACGGCTGGTTCCCGGAAATTTAAATTTCCGGTTTCTCGCAGACGCCGATAAGTTGAGCCAAACGTTTGGTGGTTAGGCACTCGCCGGTTAGGATACCGTTCTTGATAAATCCTCCGTGCCTCGCGCCCATTGCAATCAGCCATTCCATACACCACCAGCATGTCGGTGTACTCTTCACTGGTAAATCCAGCCATTTTGCCAACAACAAGGTAACAAATAACAAAACTTAACAAAAACGAAGTAATAACAAACTCAACAAAATTAACGAAAACAGTGGAGCGTCGTAACGGCAAGTACGTAAGTTAGCTAAGATGGGTAAATCTCGACTGACTAACAAAGACCCCAACGAGTTAGCTGCCCGGCCCCGTCGACCCAAGAGCGAAAGAGACATGACATGACATGTTTTGTCTCTTACATGTTGCTCTCGTGTAAGAGTGAGACAACAAATTTGCCAACTGTAGGCCAAACTGGTTTAAATTCTGGAAATTACATTTGTCTTACAAATGTCGACTCGTGGTGGTAAAAGTGCCCTAGTTGCGGAAATTAATTAATAACTTTAAAACTAAAAGTGATAAATACACTTTTAGCATATCGTTAGAAAGGGCATGGACTGAGGATGTTTTAAAAAAATCAGAAGAACTCCAACCCTGTTAGTTTTTTTTAAACCCCATAGAAAGTTGCCCTTAAAATTATTTCTTTACCTTACTATGGTACTTCAGGCCCCATAACTTTTCTTCTCCACAATTTTCTGGTGTAAAATAATTTTTTGCAGGACCCTAAGACTCTAACGATTAAAACAAGACCATTAGCCGACCGGTCCCATGGATAGATTTTGAGCTACAGGTAGTTTTAGTCAAAAAATCACAAAAAAGTCAAATAAAAAATAAAAATAAATTAAAAAAAAACCTTGAGGCTAAGGTCAATATAATGGGCGGGGGTAGGTAGCAGACTATCCCTAGTTTCTACCCTAGGCGTATGTACAGCTCCCTTCCAAACACCCTGTATGTTTTCATAAAATTTAAGAACTCCAAAGTCTGTTTATTTTTATTGTACACGTTTATGTTAAAGTCTCCTCCTATTATTAAGTGTCTATGTGATTTTTTTGTATTTAATTTATGTAAAACTTTTCCTAATTGTTGAAGAAATATATCAATATGACGATCTGCTCTATAAAGTCCTATAAAAGTGCAGTTTAGTTTGGGTTCATCAATAGCACTAAATTCTATAATATACTCCTTTGAGTGATTTACAATGTCTATTCGTTCAGTAAAATCCAATGAGTCTTTAACAATAATACAAACTCCTCCGCCTTCGCGGGTTTTGCGACAAAAAATGGACGCTATTTTATAGATTGATTGACAATAATATTCATTTTTCCACAATTCGGATAGTGAGATAAAATCAATTTCAGAATCCAAAAGTAATTGTTCTACTAATTCTACTTTGTTTCCGATGCTTTGGATATTTTGGAAAATTAGTGTAAACTTAGTCAGTTGACCTATGTTAGAGAAAAAACTGAGAGCTGTCACCTAGTTTTCCCTTTGTCTTTGATTGATCCTCTTGTTCGAGATCGCAGTTGTCGCTTGTCATAAGGTTTACAGCAATTATGTCTTCTATTTGCCGTCTTATATCGTCAAATATGGTGCGCATTCCATTGTTATTCAGTCTTCCTGTTAAATTGCTAAACATTGTCCTGTCATACATGAGATGTAGGTTTGAGGTTTTGCTATTAAACTTAAAGGTAGGTAGGCATAAGATAATATTTGTAAAGTCAATTTCTTTCAATGTGTTTCTTATGTCATAGATTAAATCAAAATAGTCATTCGTTGTTTTAAAGTCGTCTTCTCCAATTAATATTATACAAAAATCTTCCTTAGTATAGTCCACAAGCATGTTTTTTATTCCTTTGAGTAGTTGTTGGATTCCGCAGTTTGTTTTTACGTAATGATAGGTTTTATAATTGTCTAGTTTTTCCTCTGCAATCGATAACACCTTATTAGAATTATTGGTACTGATGATACAGATTTTATTTTGTTTGCTATGACTGTGTTGCACTGTAGTTGGGGTATTCATTTTTGGTTCATTTAAAACTATTAACTTGCTTTTTTTTTCCTAAATCTTGGTTTACTGGTGTTTTTAATTTGGAGGAACTACATTTGTCTTTACAATTTTCGTTTGGCTCAAGCAATTCCTGACTAATACGCTTGAGATTAGTATTTTCGAGAGATAATGATTCTATTTTATAGTGAGCATTGTTTAGTTCTGTTGTTAGTCGTTCAATTTGCTTTTTTAGTTCATTAGTTTGTTCGTCTTCGTCATCAGAAATGTCAGGTAAGCTTGTTGTGGTGCCATCTATAGGCGATTCAGTTGAACTTTTACTTTCATTCTCAATACTAGTAGTGCTTGCGTCTGACTTAGTACGGTTGCGACGAAAGGTGATGTTATCTAAGAAATTCATATTACCAATTTTTTTAGAATCCAAAAATATTTGCACTAGCTTGGGTTTGAACCAGAAGTCGCACAGCGGTGGAAGATTTTGTGTCGTTACTGTAGCTAATTAGCCACTTGGTTGTTACGTATTAGTCTTGAAATTGTCTACTGGTTACTTCTTCGTACAAAATTTGAATAAAAAAGTACGTTACTTTGACACATCAGGGATTTTTTTTCACACTATGACATTTCACTTTTGTTTTTGTTTCGTTTGTTTTATTTAATTATGGTCGTTTTGTCACTGGCACTAGTCACTTTTATGTTCGTTGTTCGTCTGTATTTGTTGTTTTTACTCACAATTTTAAGTTTTTGACAGCTTAGTAGTGAAGTTGACGATGATAGTTTTCGATGCGTTTTATTGTGATTTAACGCCTCATAGTTCACTCACTAATATTACCACTAAAACTTTAGATGTTTAAGTACGTTTTTAGATATCATTGATTACAATCAGAGCACGATTTATAATTTTAAAGTATTTTTAAATACGGACTCGAAGTGATCGTGGCAGGTACCCACCCAACGTCGTAGAAGTTGGACTATTGTTGACAGATTGTGCAGCTATTTTAGGTGTTGAATGCTATAATTATGTATTGTAAACTTATCTTGTTTTGATCGGCTTTTGGATATGTTATAATTTTCTACACTATAGTTATTACATTTGATTTAGCAGATTTTAGGCCAAATTCGGTTGTATGAATAAAAATCACTGCCCGAATTTCCTTTTCAATTTCCTAGGTTTTACAAAGCTTTTTCTATATTAAAAATACTTAATTGTGATTCTCGTGTGACTCTAGTTTGTAAGCGGTTAATTGTGATTAAAACTGACAAGGAAAATGCAACAAAAGAAATGACGAAGGCAGTAAAAGATGTATCCCTGCCAGCCCAACTACAAAATATAAATGATGTTATTGATCTCAGAACATAATACGTACCTACTTAATCAACCTGTGTTATGTTTTATACATAGACCTTGACATGTACGGAACTTTCTATTTTAATTCACACTTGACTAGCTTGCATACGAATAAGATTGTATTATTTGATTGAATTATTTTAGACTGCCATGATTGTAAATTGTAATAAATGGTTCACACCTAAAAAACGAAGTGGTGATGTAGATGATGATGACGAGTTAACTATGGATTACGAAATAATAGAAGTATTTAGTAATCAAAAGTGAAACGAGATCCTGCAAGAATTTGTAGAAAATCCTATAATAAAAATCCTAATATAAAATGAGCTCTGAGCAAGTTAAAACTATAAAGGATGCATCCCGAATTCAGGATTGAGCCAGCTAAAGGCTTGCTCCTTATTTCATGGATCATCATCATCAGTCTTTCGCCTGTCTTCTCCTTTTTTGGGTTCCGTACCCAGGGTCGTAGGGTCCAAACGGAGGCCTAATCCTGTCACTCACGTGTATGTCTGTCTGTCCGTCGTCTGTCACACAAGTTTTACAGCCAAACGTTTGCAGTTTTGTCTTTAAATTTCCACAGTATAAGCATCTTGTTGACCCAAAGCCATACAAAATTGTAAAAAAAAAAAAAATGTTTACCCCTTCCCCATCGAGTGGTTGTTGTTCAGAGCTCGTTGAGTAGATAAATACTGTATTTTTTGTTTTAAAACTATTGTAAAACAAAGGAATGAGAAGTCACCAAAGTCAGCTATTTCTACCAAATTTTGTGCCAAAGAATTTTTTTACTTCAAATTTGTTTGATAATGTTTATTATTACGTATAATTTTCTAACAAATACCAATATACAGATAAATCTAATTTTTTCATTAAAATGGCCTCATTTTTCCTATTACTACCAACTTGATTTCACGGTTTGGTACGGAACCCTAAATGTGCGCGCACTTAGCCGGCTTTTTTCAAGTCATTCCTAACTCAATCCTTCTATTTTTCCTTAGGCCTACCACTCTCATTCCATCCATAAACCTTTTTTAGCCACATGCGTTTCATTGGTGATGGTATATTCCTTAAGCATAACTGGCAAAACAAGAAATACAGGAAGTACTGGTGTGGTATTGTGATATCTGTCTTCATTGTGAACAGCTGATGTTTGGTGAGCATCTGTTCTACAAACCATAACAAAGCCTTTGTCTGAGTCACCCCTTCAAGTAGACAGTATGATAATCCGGCAGGAAGCATCTTGTTATTAACATACGTTGTATACTTAAGTGATAGTAAAAGTTATTATGCATAAATCCTAATAATGGTATGCCGGAAGACATTAAAAAGTGAAGGTGAAAATTAAAAGCGTTTAGTACGATTGATAGTTTGTTGTGACGTGATTGTCGCGAAGCAATTTGCTCATTGTTATGTTGTTCTTGAAACTAAATGGTTGGGTAGGAAATGAAATGGACAGTTGGACGTCTACTGTACAATTTACACTTCAGTTATTCGAAAGTACTTGTAATTTATATAAAGTTGAAACCATGGCAAAGATTGGCACAGTAAAAAGCTTATAATCGTGACAATCTAAGGCCCAGTTTTTTGATCCGTAGTTAACTATTAACGGTAAAAACGCTTTTATTTATCAGTTGTTAGTCTAACAAATGGTCAAATCATTAATTTTTCAACTTATTTGATCATTTTCGAGGCTAACGATTGATGAAAAATCTCATATATTTGACCGAAATTTGAAAACAAAAACTGGAAGAACTGGTCTTAAGCAGTCTGATGACGTTTCTCATTTTACATGTCGCGATAGCTTCATCATCAGCTTATTAATGTTGTCAATGCTGGGACACCGCGATAACTCGTATGTAAGGAAATGAAAAATCTAATTCATAATTCTAATTAATTACTATTATGTTACCCATATACTAAGCATCAAGTTTAATTATTATTAAGTATTTTTATATCTGTCAAATCAGACTTCTTAGATCGTCAGGAATATAGTTAACTTAAAGCTTATAAAACCGAAGCTTAGCAATATATTAAACATACTTATCGAAGTAGGTCATATATAACTTGCTATCATATCGACCGCTTTAACCACCCTACGTGAAAAATCAATAGTCTTTACTGGGTCACCGACCTAGGCACTTAACTTTTTTTTAGCAAATTTATAATAAAAAGAATTGAAGATGAAAAGTCTTCCTGTTGTTGAAACATTTATTGTGGACCAAATATACTTAACATTATAAATGTGAAAGATTGTATGTTTGTATTTCAATCACGCAAAATTGGGTGAACGGATTTGGAATTTTGGATGTTGCACACAGATATTTTATAACCTGGATTAACACTGGATATTTTTTCATCCCGGTATAATGTTCCCTTGGTATTCTACGCACGCAACGCAGGCAAAGCCGCGGGCAGAAGCTATTAAAAAAAATAACGTTAGAAAGTTACAGATTCTAGCATTATTGAGTTGACATTTTAGTTAGTCAACCTTTTGGCGTTAATAAAATGCAGTTTTTTCTACAAATAGAATGTCGCAGCAAAACACAGACAGACAGTCCTTGCTTGCTTTTAAAATTATCGTAGAATGTTGAGGACACTACATTATGAAGGTTAACTGTGCTTTCGTGTATAAATTGACCAAATAGTTATGAGATAAAAGGTTAAAATACTTAAATTAAATAAATTCTGTTCATTGGTAAGGGCATCACCTCTTGGCTGGGTTGATTTAGACATTAAAAATTTACGTATAGTCCGTATAAAGTTTTTGGGAAAAGTTTCCTGGAAAATTTAAAACATTCTGGAAAAACCTTCTTTTTTCCTTTGGTCTTTTGTATGAACTCAAGGACAGGACTATAGATCAGTTAGTGTTTTAATATATTATAATAATGTGCAATTTAATATTGCCCTTAGGTCCTATCTAAAACTTGAGTAGGTACATCTTCTTCTTCTCGATTCAATGGAAAACTCTTTATATATTTTGGGCCCAGTAGGTGGCCACACCGAATGCGGCGTCAGTGGCGAGCCTTCCTAAATCTACTTCAAAAGGTTTTCCAAAGTGCAGGTGTATGGACACTTGGGGCACTTCAACATATGTGCCATTTTCGCAAAGGGGCACCGCAATAACACTGGGTATGAGTACATGACATGAGGCAACAAGGCGGGCGGCGCGAGCGCAGGAATCCGGTAACAATTAGCGGCCGCCCACCGCGCGAGCGGTTCATGAACTTGCGATAGTGTAGGCCCACACTTGCCATTGTATAGAGTTGTATTAAGACACTAGTACATATACACGTGGTTGATATATGATATCGTTTCAATCGAGAGTATTTGAAACAGTGGCTAAAGATATGACAGAACAATAAAATAGTAGGTAGTACTTTCCATCAGGTTTTAAGATTCACAGCTTGCTAGGAGTTTGCTTAGCAGTCTGTGAATACAACCATTCTCGCAGAGCAATAGTGTTGGATGGGAAAGGGTAGCGGAACCTTTCTTCAACAATCTGTATAACAATTTGGAAAATAATTCAGAAAAGTCAGAAATGTAGACAATGCCAGGTTCTAAATGATTGGCGATGAACCAGTGTAGGTCGTAGATAAACTGTGCCTTTACTTACTAAGAATCCATGCCGTCGAAACGATTGACCAATGATTGTTTATATCCTCCGAACATAGCGCTATCAGTTCCATTATATTATAATGGAACTGATAGCGCTATGTTCGGAGGTTGCAATAGCGCAATATTGCAATAAATAAATGAGACAATAAGGGTTAAATATGATTTATATTAAGCTAACGAAATCCGAGAAACCTCATTCGATTTCTTTAATATAGTGTGGTTAAGAATAAACTCAATGTTAAATTAGGTCAATAATAAAACCGACCGTTATTTGTGATTTCATAAAATTAATTGGCTTTACGGTTCTAGTTAGAATCTAGAATATACAGCATGGTAGACTTAAACCTAATATTGATGTTGCCATATTAGAAAGGAAATTAATTATCGATCTAACGGTATCTAATCTATGATATACGTTTGAGATACGTGTAAAAAACAGGTGCAGAAAATATATTATTCGGATGATCATGTCATCAATTTTTAAGGATTTTGCATTAGAAAGTTAGTCAACATTATATCAATCAAATAAAAAATATTTTGATTGGATTAATTTTCACCTTGATTTTAAAAGGTCGCCTAAAACTGAATTATGAAAACACCAGTCACCTCGTATGTCAAGGAACTTACATATAGTAATGTTAAAAATATGGCACTTAAGATTTCTGTAAAAGGCTCAAGACATTGACCAATATTTGCACACTGTTCCAAGTTCCAAGCGAACTGTCAAAAAAAGGAAATGACAAACAACGAGCCGAGCATTGTTTAGGCGGCGGAATGTGTGCGTAGGCGCCTGTCGCCACCGCTTGCGCAACCGGTGGCCAAAGCGCGCGCTTGCGCAAACTCAATCAACTACCACAAACGGCAGGTCCTATTTCATGTTTCGCTAAAAAAATCCAGCTATAAATCAGCATTGGAAACAATTTTTAGGCTGTACAATTGTTAATCATTTGTTACTTGTACGTTTATAGCGCCATCTACCATGATCTATAAGAACTAATATCAGAATCGGTGCACGCAGTTCGATTGAGTAATCATAGATGGCGTTGGTAACAAAGCTTTGTTGTTAGGTTTGAATTGTGTCAGTGCAATTTTTACATTTATTAGTTATATATGATTATAGATTATATGTATGATTCTAGTAGATTTATTAGTTAAAGTAAAATATTAAAGCAACTAACCTTTATCATCGCTGTTGGGTTTCGGCGACTTGTGCCATTGATGTCGAACTTTCTGCGACCAACTGATGGGACTCTTTCTGCCGCGACTTCTCTCCCGCACACTGTAATTCAGAATTTCCATTTTTTAACCAACACAAAAATGATGTAACGACCTAAACGTGTTCCCCTTTTCACTGCTTTTTTCTCACTGAGCCACTGCCAAATACAATTTCATATCAAGTGCCGATAACAATGTTTGTACTACTCTTTGGAAACTGGTATAGCTTTTTTATTAGGTCAAGTGAATGATAATTTGATGTTTAGTTTCCATGGAAAAAGTTGTAATATGCTTTATCGCACTAGTTATCGGGCATCTGGTTTATTGTCAATATTTTGATTTGTAATTATTTGCTTTTGATTGTAGCCGTAAGAGCTTCAGTAAACAATCTGAAATTCATGGCTGTTTCCATTATTTGCGTCAATGATTTCTACATACATATTTACCGACGAAGATTTAGCAGAATTTTGGATTATCTCAAATCTTACTAACGCTTAGATCAAATATGATTGTGATAAGACGCAAAATAAGAATTAATCTTACATGATAATTTTCTGCTCATTTTTCTCTTCATCAGACACGTCGACCCAGTCGTCGCTGCGATCGCTCCTGTCGCTGACAGTACTGGTCTCACTGCTGGGCACTTGGAACGCGATCTCCTGCCCGTTGTAGCTGATCACCGACCTCTGACCGTACAGGCTGTTCGTCTTCTGCTCACTGGACATCGTCGACTGGCTGATGTTGGACACCGTGTCGAACGAGAGACGCTTCTGCGCGTTCGAAGCCGCCTGCTTCCTCATATCGTTCCGCAGCTTCACCATACTCGGGCTGTTCGGTATGCTCTCGTAACAGTGCGACAAGGAAGTTGCATCGCCATGCTTTATCGTGTCATATATATTTTCATTTTCGTTGTACACCGTGTAGTCGGATATAAAGGAATGTCTACTACTGTAGGTGGGACTACTGTCTTTAGACTTCGGCGGTCGAGCCGGGATTTTCTCATAAATCCTCTCTGTTACTGGTCCTATCTTTTCGTAGCTAACGGTTGAAGCTCCACTTACAGACTTTGATATTGCATAGTTCTTGCTGTTATGTTTTGCAAAAGGTTGATAATCTTCAGCTATTTGTATACCAGAACTGGAAGTTAAACAGTACGGCTTAATAGGAGGTGACTTGCAATACTCATAGCCATCGTCGCTGTCGCCATCGCCTCGCGTTCTTTCTTCAAGATCGTTATCGCAGAGTTCATAATTGTGGAGACTACTCTCATCACCTTCGGGATGTGATCTCATTTCTAGAAGACTTTGGTAAATATTATCTTTGTCTATACACTCATCTTCGTTCTTATCATTTGCAATTTTAGGAATTTCCGGCAAAGGGCAGTTTATTTTAGAAGATCGGTCCACACTTTTAATAGGAATTATAACAATGTTTTCTTCATCTCTAGGTTCTAAGGGTTCGTAATAATCTTCCACTTCTTCTTGTTTTGGTTTAGACGTGAACCCAACTATAATTTCTTTGTTACAGGCTTCAACCAGATCACTTTCAAAATCCAAATTAGGATCAGACTGCTGTTGACATGTTGGAATATTTACTTGAGATTCATTTGTTTCAACTTGAGATTCATCTTCTATAGTTTTTTGTGGCTCATCAGAACAACTAATAGTTGTGCCATTCGTTGTTACACTAACAAAACTGTAAGAATTATCAGATTTTTCAGAGTCCGAATATATTTGAGTGCTACTTTTTCTGCGCCATAAAAATGATTCATTAGGTGTAATCGACGAATTAATCTCCTGATATACTTTTTCGCCTTCATTAGGTTTAACAATGCTTACTACCGGAACTTCTTCTTTTTGTTCATTGTTGACTGTTATTGTTACTGCGTTACTTTCGAGGATATCTTCTGGAATGATTTCGACAACCTTAAGAGGTAATTTTTCCGAGTGTATATAATTTGTTTTGTATCTTTTCCGGTCGTATAGCGGCTCTTTCCTTTTAACAATCTCCGGACTTTGGTTCACTGATTTATCAAGCTTTGCTACTTCGCTTGACAAAGGTCTGATCGTCTTAATTTTTGGAATGCCATCTTTTACAACTAGATTTTTGGTTAATACTAGTGATGATTTCTTTTCAGGTACTTTTGGTTTTTCTTTTAAAGGTATTGTACTCTTACTTATATCAGGTTGTCGTTTTAATGTATTATTTGAATTCGTTTGAGCCGTTATTTCACATTCAAACTTTTTAATAACATTTTTAACTACGGTACTTTCCATCGGTTTTATTGCTTTCTTTGATTCCACTTCTTTTACCTTAACAGGACTACCATCAACAGAATCTGACCCGCTCGGTTGTTCACTTGAGTCTTGATATTTTAAGCGTTTCTTTGAAATTTTTGGTATTTTAGTACCGTCTGATTTTGAGCGGATAACACGAACTTTATTTGAACTGTCTGCAATAAGTAAATCATCCACTGAATCCACGCTTGAACACCTTTTCCTGTTGTTGCGCTTTTTTGAACCCCGTCTTTGTCGTAACACTATTTTTATGTTTGGACTCGAACTGAGAGTGGAAGAAGGTGTTGAACTGTTACTCGCTGAACATCGTGATGCAGATTGTAATTCTTCTAGAGTTTTTGCAAGTTTTGAATGTTTCGGTGATCCAATATGCGGCTCTGTTTGTAAGTTGTTGAATTTTTTTGTCAGTTCTGCAACATTACTGCTCGTTATAGTCATCGTTTTGGCTAGAGGCGGTCGTTTGTGGGATGTGGCGGCAGTTTTTATTTTAAAGCTAACTTTTCTCTGATGCTGTTCCATTGTTTTTTTTATACTCGGAGATACATTAACTGGAATGCTGTATTCTTTGTTATTTGTAGCACACGAATGTTTTCCAACTCTTCCTCCACCTGTGCTTCTGGTGTCTTCACTATCTGTTGTTATTGCTATCTGTGCGTAGTGGACTGTGTGTTTTTCCTTCTTTGTTTCATAACTCGTAGGTGCAACAGTGGAGCTGACCGTTGAATTCAAGAACGCCTGTTTCGCGTCATTGATGGACTTCATTCGTTCCGTCAAAGGTGGTTTGACAGGTACTGTGTAAATATATTTGTTGGCGTTATTTTGGTTTTCTTTTATAGCCATCTCTGATTCTGGTAAAATGAAGTTTTTCAATAGAGCCTTTATAGTGCCGTGTTGCTTTCCATCGCTGTTGAACTTCTTGATCGACGATATGAGAGTGTTCGTGGCTATCGTGTCGCCTTCCATCGGGTTTAATAACATTTGTGAGGGAGATATGTCGCTGCTTTACTACGCCATCTGAAACCAAGAGGAAACATAAAATTGTAGCAAATTTAAGCGTGGGCAATAATGACTTATGACTTATGTTACTTTACCCCAAAGCTAGAACTTTAAGACAATTCATAGAGATTATGTCACGAATTTTGTAGTGTTAAAATTAATGATTGAATTATAAACCTGGTTTAGTTTGTCGATGTAGATCACAATGGCCGGTCACAAGGCGACTATTCGAGTTTCTATTGTCATTACAAGTTGTTTGTACAGTTTTCCGCGGCTCGTAACTTGAATGGCTCATTATTGCCATAATAAGTGTCCCGCGAGATTGTTTTACTGATATAGAATGAAATATGTTATTCGAACCAATTGGTTGTGAGAGATAGACAGAAAAAAAGTAAGACCGTGAGATATGCTTGCATGTTGCAATTTTGAAAAACAGAATAATAAAGTCTGTTCGACATCCAAAAAATACTTCGTATAACAAAAATACACCTTGAAATATATTCAAATCTTTTCAGCACAGCTTCTAAGAGATCTATTCAATGCTTGCTGAGGTTCTTGGCATCTTACAGTCCTCCTTACGCATGCAACACGCTAATATTATTACTGGCAGTAATTTCACGGCTGTTTGAATGACAATGGCGAGTCGTGCTGGACAATAAAGGACGACAAGCAATAAGTATGTATTTAGGCGACAAAGACATTCTTTGCTAAACATGTAAGTGGGTATAGTTCGTGTCACGTTTGCGATTAACGAATCAGTTGGCATCGTTTTTTGAGTGGAAGAAAAGATTTTCAGTGTTAAGGAGAAATGAAAAGCAAATGAAGATGTTTAATATAACAATACATAACATAAATATTTTTTCTCTTCCACAAAGGTATCATACAAACTATTACATAAAAGTGCAATATTATTTCAAAAATCCTTTGTGGGACTGGTATCTGCACTAGGAAACCCTGTCACACGGATACTAGGCACACAAAACTACGATTATTTATCGATCCAACCACAAATATTGATACAAGTAAAAGAAAGCAATACAAAAAAACAAAATACTTTAAAACAATATTATAAAAATATGATTAAATTAGAAAAAAAGATATTTAAAGGTTTATGGTTCGTGCATCAGAATAACAATTCTCTTACTTAAAAAACGTTCAAATTCAAGTTACAAACTCATTTCGGCGACGAAGACATGGCAAAATGTAGGGAAGTTAGAGGTGTTTTTGACTGAGATTAGAAAATAAATAATGTTTCCAAATTTATATTTTTTTTAAACAAACTATTTAGGTTACAGTGCATTGTCATCCAAACCAAACATTTAAGCAATATTTCATCTTAATCGGTTCAGGATAAATACTTTAAAATTCATTTGCAGGATTTGACCCGGACATACATACATTGCAAGTTAATAAAAACTTGTAAAATACGGAAATTGCTCCTGAGGATACAAGTTGCAACCATTTTTCACTAATATGCTTTTTGAATCAAAGACCTATTGGTTTAACAAAACTATGAATAGCAAATGTCCTCCTATCTGCCGAAGCTGGAAACACTTTTAGTACTATCACTTCCCGCACTCCTAATACACACTAGCTTCAGTTTGGGCCTATTCTAGGAGCTTATAACAAGGCATGGAGTTTTGTTGGATTCCAATAAAATTTACCATACAAAAGTGCTCATACCTTCGATACTTTTTATTATTTTAGTACTTGCGCTTCCCACACTCCTTACACACGCACTAGCTCAAATTTGGGCCAATTCTAGGAGCATATAACAAGGCATGGGGTCATATTGGGCGGGGCAGTCCTTTCATTACATGGGAATTGCGCCTGAGGATACAAGCTTCAACTATTTTTCCAAATCATGATATGATTTGCAACAAGACTTGGCATGGTCCTGTTGGTTTACAATCGCCATAACATCTTCATACATTCCCAAACACCCAACATTATCAGTACTTTCGCTTTGCGTACTCCTAAAAAACACTATTCAGTTTGGGCCTATTCTAGGAGCATATAACAATTAAGGCCTGTTGGTTTGCATAAGCCATAGCAAAGCTTCTCATACCTTCCCAAGTGCCCAACATTGTCAGTACTTTCGCTGCCCGCCCTCCACTAGTCTGTGTAACACACTAGCTTCAGTTTGGGCCCATTCTAGGAGCATATAACAAGGCATGGGGTCATAGCGTGCGGTGCAGTGCTTTCACCGCGTGGGAACAGCGTACGCGTCGCAGATCACACCTGATTTACCAATTCCTTAGTTTACCAACGTATTATCTTGGGAAGCTTTAGAGCTACGGCCAATATTTTGACTAAGAGGACTCGCGATTGTATTATTCTTTACCTTAATAATTTTCAGCCGCTTGCTCACTTTAATTTTTTCTTAGCTTTGAAGTAAGTATAAAAAGCGATTGGAAGATTTTGCTTGAGATTTGCATGATGAGGAGCTAGGTTCTTTATTGTTAAGCCATAATGGGCAATGACTATAGCAGTAAGCATTGACGACATCTAAAACAATGTGAAATCTAAACGAGCTTTTATATAAAAAATTGTATTGTCACGAGTAACAAAGAAAACGTGTGTGCAAAATTTTAGCTCAATCGTTCACCGCGAGGCGGGTCAAAATTAACTTGCAAGCTTTGGTTACATTCAACCAAAAACCGGGACAAGACAAATTAAATAAATACTTGTAAAAAGCAAATTTTGAAACAATAAGGACAGGTCTAATTAAACGTAAATGTTATAATAGGACCTCAATTTGGAGACCTGGATACAAATTCAAGCGAGAATTTGGAATAGTTTAATTTCCAAGCAATTAAATTTAGCAACAGTTCTAAACCGTGCATGTAGAATCGCTAAACGCCGGGGAACTAGTTTAAGATCTAGGTAAAAGTGAGATGAACGTTGTTGCGTAACTTAGCCTTTTGTGGAGCGGTATTGCAAGCTGTAGTAAGTATAAGATCTTCGTAATTGTAGATCGTAAAACTGAGACATTATATATATATGGTATTAGTAAGGACTTAAGATTGTTAAAGGAACAAGACTGACAATATTCAGAGATGTGTGGTAACTGTTAAGAACAGACTCTGTCGAGCTTCTATGATTTCTCGTGGTTTGTGGGTGCGTTTAGAAACACAAATCTCACTTGCACCAACTTCCGGTGCCAAATACTGCCAAACAACTGTCTGTAAACCAAATATTTGATCAGTTTGAAAATAGAACCTGATGCACGAACCGGAAAAACTGCACACGTACTGGTACTTAAATAGTAAATTTAAGTCTGTAATAGCCAAGTCAGAGGCCTGTGGGGATCCTAGAGGCGGCTTAATTAACTCTGACACCAGAGGTGGCCACATCCTCATACGAAAAGAAAAAGACTGGTATAGTATGTTGATCGTCTAGCTAGGCAAGCATATCGCGTAACTCAAATAGATTATGACGCTGGTCATTTATAATATTTTTGAGTTCAGGATAGTGAGAAATGACCGGTCATTCTTCTTGCTTGCTGGCTGGCTTTTGATTTTCAGCAAACATGCTTATTTTGAGGACCTCAGTAGGAACATTTCTTTTTAAAATTCCTCCTTATTGTAATATGTTATAAGATACCCCAACTATTCGCTAAAGAATGTTTAATTAGTTGCATTTAATGGGAAATCGATTACCATGGAAAATACATCACATAACTAAGTTATTCATTATTTATAGATATTTTAGTTGTGTTGTTGTGATAACCTGACACTAATTGATGTCCTATTCAATCTGCTCAGCTTGTAGTTAGACATACATAACGATCGGGAAGTGTTTAACAAATCCATAAAGCGATCGATCTTCTGTAACAGTACTAACAGTTACACAATGGCGCGTGCGACGCGTTTTGATAATCCATTTGCAATTGCGCCTGCGCAGTGTAAGGGTTAGCACACACCGAGACACAAAGCGCCAAACAGATACTAGCCGATGATGTGCAGAGCTGAGGCCTGCCAGAGGCTTTAGAAATTCTATAAAAGAAAATGAGAATGCCATGCGCTATCGAAATGTAACGTGATCAATTTTGGCATGTCGACCATCGCATTTGCTGATAGAACACTGACCACAGACAACTCAGATAGGGTGATCTTTGCGATAGAATTATACTTTGTCTAAAAGGTTTATTTATTTAAGGATCACCAACGAGTCTTACAAAACAATAGCACAAAACATTAAAATTCTTACAAAATATAATTTTCCTGTAATGCACACCCAGTTACAGGCAACCACAGCTTACACATTGCTGATTATACACAGCTCTAGATAACATATTAAAAATATAAAGATAAATAATGAGAAATAAATGCCATGCAATATACGATATGTAAATATAATAAAACGATTCAATAAAATTTAATACTAACTAGAATTCCAATAATAATAACTGTCAATATATTGTTATTGAATAAAATGTCAACATTCAGAATTAGGCAAAGTAACCGTGTCAAAATCCAAAATCAGACCAATTAAAATTACTACACTTAAACAATACTCAAATTAAACATATCAAAATTTAAAACTACTACTGAACTTAAATTATTATTTAGTAAAACCTGTGAACCTGTCAAAATTATAAAATCAGTCAAATTGAACACAAAGGTTTTAGGTCGTGGTTACCGTACTTAGCATGCACACATTATCTGAAAGAATTTCTAGCCTTACAAGGATCATCGTTACTCGAAGGGTTCAGAAGCTCTCAGTATAATAGACATTTCAGAGGGAGTTTCCGAATTCGAATTTTAAATTCTGCAGGGTACGAGTATTCGTATTCTCTTACAGAGTTTATTTTTTCGTGTAGTAAATAAAGTTTTATATTTAAAAGCTATCTTTAAAAAGGCGTGCAGCATCGCGTGTCGGTGTAAGCCGACCTTAAGCAACAAAACTCTTAGAAAGTCCGACAATACGTGATGGAAATCATAGCAAACAGAACATGGAACACGTCTGACACCATAGTGCAACTCTATGGTTATCTAATGGCTATGTTTATTTAGAAAACAGTTTTCGAATCAAGGCTAATTGTCTGGATCGCGTGTTTGAATAAGAACGGATAGAGTAAGTTATGTTTAGAGAATGTTGTGGTTTCGCGAAATTGTGAAAAAAGTGTTAGGTAAAGAATTAGGTCAAACTTGAATTGTTTTCTGATGGTTTTAGTGATTGAGTTCACCCGCTTAACTGTATATTAGCCGGTATATTCCGTAAACATCTTCACCGTAAAAACTTAGGTATTGACAGCTCACTTCACATAAGTTTTCATATTGAGATGTTTACAGAATAACTCTAGACAAGTGACAATCATTTTATTTTTTGATTGGCTCTCATTTTACCACTATCCCACTTGACGGTAAGCGATGGTGTGGCCGATGATGGGGCACGCTTGCCTAGAAGTAACCTATTCACTCTTGACTTAAAGACTACCAGGTTGTAGCTATCAGGAAATACAGACTCCGGCAGGGAATTCCACTCCTTACCTGGTGGCTGTACGCACAATAAAAGACATTCTTTCAACGAAAGCGTTGCGATTGGAAAACTGACAGAAATGTCAAGCGCTATATAAATGTCACGTGATCAATTCCTTACATTTCGGCAATTCGATCATTGCCTTCGCTGACATCGAAAAACAGTATATTCCATTTGAAATAACATTAGAAATTTCTACAACCCCTTTTTACAGTCCGTTCAACCGATTTTGAGTTCTATCCCGTAAATATAAGGATGGCATAAAAAGCATAAACCTGTTACCAAAACTGTTTAATACAGCTGCCATTTGTCATATCACAATGCAATAGAAGTCAAAATTGGGCTGTAAAATGGGATTGTTTAAATGTTTAATGTTATCTCAAATGGAGTATAGAGCCTCATAATTCTCATCTAGACAGTATTTTGTTTTCAGCTCCACAGATGAAGGAAATGAGGCATTATGTATTAGCTGTGAGAACTATGTATGGCCATCTAGCAGGCTTGCAGCTTATGGATTCCGTGACCTACTTAGCAGGCCATTAGCTATGCAGATAATTCATAAAAACCTGCCAACTATTTTATTCCTCGTTATTTTTAAACGGTGGGAAAGTCCTAAAGCTTTGTCAAAATAATTGACAAGGAGCATTGACGTCTTTGACGGCTATTCAAACAAGCCAATTGGCTATTTCTGCCATTCATAAGCCATTATACAGTAAGTGGAGCAATTTGTAAAGAATAGAAAGTCTTTCAAACCGCTTTGTTTACAGTAAATACAGACAACATAGAAACCTATATTATCTTTTAACAAAAGGCGGTGTTGTTAGAATTTTTGTAGGAGAATATTCCAGATATCGTTGGTTAATTTGGCAGGAAATATTGTTAGTTGCATCTTATTTGTACTTTGGGTTTGCGGTATTATTGTTAGTTGCATCTTATTTGTACTTTGGCTTTACTGGATTGATAATGAGGTCTGTAATAATTACCTTATCAGCTTTCGTGGGTGGTCTAACGGCAAACAATAGCAGTAATCTTTTTCGGGTCTCTTTGATGTTGTTTCTTTTCATGGTAGACAGAAGTGTAGAAATTATCCGAAAAATGTTTTTGATTTCGATCAGACGACGCCATCTGTATCCTTGAACTGTTCAACGTCACCTGTTGTGCGCCATTTTTTATGTAACCGTAAATTGTGTCATTTATATTTGAAACGTGTTGCTATCTTGACATCATCACCTTATGGGAAGGAAGACTAACTTCGATAGGTATGGGAATCCCTAAGTGATTATTGTACCAACTTATTGGCAATTAATGGCAATGCACGGTGTCCGTCGAAGGTCGTAAGTTGGCAGCTCGTGTGAGTGATGAGCCCATTGCCCAGTTTGGATAACTGTCGGTAACGGCGTACGCGCACGTTGCATTACAAACATTCGATGCTTTCGATGAGAGAATGTTAAGGTGCCCCTAGTCGACGGCACGAACTATTTTGTACGCGAGGTTAAAATGCATGCTATCTCATCCGACAATACGTGGGAGACAACAAGAGATAGATGCTGTGATGAGCAGTAAGAAGCTAGTTCGCGTACGATTTGTATCGAAATGGATGAAGATTTAGAAAAAAACGAGCGCGCGAAATTTTATAAACAGACCTTTTCATTCAGACCTTCTCCTTTTTTTTCATGAAAATACTACAATATATATTTTCAAAATAAATTTATTTGCATTGTTGAATTATTAATCTATCCCTGTATGAAGGCCGTTTTGCTATTTTCCTTCTTCTTATGTTATTTATTTCCGCCTAAAGCTGCGTTAAAATTAGGATATGGAACTTTCGACGCTCATAACTATCAAATATATTTTTTTTACTTTTTTGTTTCCATACAGGGCTAGATAATGATGAGACACGTACTGTACTTTTTGTTCGACGATGAACATCGTCAAACAGTGGAGTAGCCAGACTACGTTTGTATGGAAGAATGATCGACTAGTGTAACCTTAAGGTAACGGATTGCGGACAGTGGGGTAAAGAACTTAATGTATTGTATATGTCACCGGGTTATTGCAAACACCGTAAGTTTATAAAATATATAAATCTCTCGAGATTGTAAACTCTTTCTTCTCACAATCGGATAAATTATATAGTATCGAATTTAAACGTGATTTATGGTTTTAGAAATGATTTGTTCACAATAATATATATCGATATTTTGATATCTGGCAAGATTTATTACTAACTTACGGTGTTTGCAACAATCTGGTGACACATAATTATGTCTCGATAGTGTATAATGCAGTGTCATTTGTAGTATGTGTATTGGCTTAGAAGTTAGACCTACTTATAAACTGCATACTTCCGGTATACGGTTTACAGCACTAGATAATTTCTTGGGGAACTTTATGTGTAGATGTTACTATAAAAACCCTAACTACGGTAAATCCTAGGATTTATTGGTAAATCCTAAGATTTACCATGTCTTATAAGTAAAATCCCGAAACGATCTATGATAATCGCTAATTTCGTTCTTTTACTAGCAATCATACGGTAAATCTTAAGATATGCATACCATGATCAAAACAATTAAGGACTGATTGATTAGCTTCACTCATTAACAGTAAAATACTAACTTGATTTTAAAACATATTCTAATTTTTCTAACAGAAATGTTTTAAATGCATGTTGGTGTTTTTTTAACCATGTTCGAAAATGACAGACATTACAAGGTTTCGACATTTAGAAGTCTCTGAGGGCAATCCTAAGATTTTCCTTGTTATTTCTGGTAAACGCCCGAAATAAGCGATTATCATAGCTCATTTTGGACTTTCACCGGTAAGTGAACAGTAAGTAAATACTTGGTAAATCTTAGGATTTACCGTATTTAGGGCGTTTACAGTAACATAGATATGGTATAAAACGTCACTTAACCGAGGACAAAAGCTGGCTCATCACAAAATAACAAAATAAGCGTTTGCAGTGCCCCTTTGTACGAAGACATAAGTACCAATTATTAAATATGAATTGAATGTATTAAAAACTTTTTTCAGAATTAAACTTTCAACCATGTGTTTTTCCCCGTGCTACGAACGTCAGATATTTTCTGCGATCAGTGTGTTGTAAGCGGAAAATTGGTCACGTTGTAAAACTTAGATCAACTGTATGATATAAGAGGTCTGACCATTGAACTCTAACCTGAAATGACGGAAAGTCTTTAAGAAGCAGTAAACCCGTCTTTAAATACAATGACACATAACAAACCGTGTAATTTTCGCCATACAGACTAAGTTATCCAATCTTACGGAGTTTCCGTATTTCTCGTAATTCTGAGTTTCTCTACATTGTGTGAGACAAAGGGCTGTAAAACGATGTCGACTGACGAATATGTAAATAGGCGAGTCGAATAATATAATATTTATGTATTTGACTTTCACTTTAGTGACATGAAATTTGTTTGCGACATGGCTATTAATGCTATGATATTCTAACACTTAATGCTACACATAATATCATATCTTACTAATATTTTAAACGTGAAAGTTTGTGAGAATGGATGTTTGTTATACTTACATTAACATTAGAAGCAGGATATTTGCCTTTTTGTTTACACTTACATGCAAAAACTACTGAACGGATTTTGATGAAACTTACAGAAATATAGCTTATACATCAGAATAACACATAGGCTATAATTTATAAAGACATTGGGAGAAGTAATAATACCTCACAGCCATAATTGGAATTATGAGTGGTAAAGACACTCAAACTAAAAGGAAAACAGAATTACAAGGAAAAGAGACATTTCAGGGCTAGAATCATGTGTGCAGACTGATAAATAAAGACTCACAAGCGACCAGGAGAATAGCATTATGAAATAAAATATCTAGGACTAATAACATGCAATTTATTTACATTTAATTTTACTAATATTGTAAATGCGAAGGTTTTGATGGATGTGTGTATGTTTGTTACTTCTTCACGCGAGAATGGCTGAACGGATCTGGATGAAATTTGGCACAGAGATAGATTATAGTCTGGCATAGCACACAGGCTACTTTTCATCCCAGTATAATGTTAGTTTATTAATATCAGATTTTAATAATTGTTCTTTTTTATTTTGTACTAGGAGTACAAAATAAAAACTAAAAAAGAACATTGTTGTGTCCTTTTTAACCCAAAGGTTGAATGGTAGAGAATGCCTTGCTGCATTAAGTCCGCCTATGTATCACCATTGTACATGAAGTTTAAATAAATAAATAATGTTCCCTTTGGATAAGAAAACTTTTCAGGCGGGCGAAGCTGCTGGTAGAAGCTAGTTATGTCAGGCGAAATGTGGGTGTTCTATAAGTGTAGCTCTGCCTAACTCTTCGTGGATTACAGGCGTGAAAATATATATCTTTTTCTTTATAAAATATTAGCTTTTACTAGCGCTTCGCCCGCGTGGGAAGTGTTTTCTTATCCTAAGGGTTCTTCGTACCGGGATGAAAAGTAGCCTATGTGTTATTTCAAACTATAATCTATTTCTGTGCCAAATTTCATCCAGATCCGCTCAGCCGTTTTAGCTTGATTAAGTAATAAACATACACACATCCATTTTAACTTTCGCATAATATTAATAACATGGTTCTGTAAAGCCAATTATATCGTATTTTAGAGAATAAACAAAGTTTAAGGACTCATAAAGTTAGAACCGTTAAGTTTTATTACTGTGTTTGCAGATTTTTCTCAGACGATAAAACAGATATAATAGTGTAGATAAAAGTAAAAATATTCCTATTCATAAGAAAAGTGGGTTGTTGTCCTAATTTTCTGAGTTTGTCTGGACTGTTGGAATGTTTTGTTATGCAATTAAGTTTGAGCCAGTTCTTTAACTATGATTTGAATGAGTTAAGGAACGGGTACGTAGTATGTAGTAGTGCTATTCTGTCAAAATCTCATTGGGACAATTTTGGTGAAGTGAACTTGAAGCAAGCTATCAAATTGTCAATCCAGGTGGCATTACAGGTGGGTCGCAGATAAATTTGAAAAAGAGTAACCGCGGCCCTAGCTCAAGCAACTGAAGGAACGCGGGTGGGATTTAGTCAGTAAAAGTTTGACACGCCCTCCCGCTTCACCCAGAGCGGGAAAGTCATTGGATGATTTCCCACCCAAAAAAAAAGGTAGAATTACAGGTTACTACAAACTCACTTTACCTAAGTTTACACGGTATATGGAATATAATAGACCAGCAGGAATGCCGAAAGACATCCACGGCTGGACATAGGCCACTCCCAAGTGTCGCCATATAGTTCGGTCTTGTGCGCCTCGATGCAGGGTCATCGGTACACCTTGAGGGAGGCCTTCCAACGCTCCGTCGTCCGGTACGCGGTCGCCAATCCACAACTTTTTGCCGGCAGGCTTACTCAAACTCAAATCATTACATATTTTAATGAAACCATTTCATTGCACTTTTGAATTGTAAGTCGAGGATTCGGTCAAAAATGAAGCTAATTGCACGTTCCAAAGCGTAGGTAGATCTCTATGAAGAAGAACGTGCAAGAAATTCCGTGAACACTCTTTTACTCGTATCTGGCATAGTTTACTGACTCGAGTACATACCGGTTACTAGCGTCAGGTAGTTGGCACACAAACGCTGTAATAACACGCTTCCTTTGAACTTTAGAATGTACTACTTTAAGTAATTTACCACTTGAGTAGACCTAAAACGTAGATTCTCGTATCATTATTACTGCTCTCTTGAGAAAACAAGTGTTGTTTTTTATATAAACAATTTAAAGATCAATTGAGAGAGAGGCAGGCTAAAATAAATATGGATGAACTGCGTGAGGAATGACATGGTAGAAGAAAAGAGAGTAAATGATAGATTGACGGTTGACAGGGGTGGAACCCTGGTGTATGCTGTTTGCCGATGACATTGTGCTGTTTGCCAAGAGTGGCCTAGAGGTCCAGATCAGATTACAGGTGTGGTGGCACAGACTGGAGAGTGATGGCTTGTAATTGAAAGGAACTAAAACAGAGTACTTGTTCTGCGATTTTGGCGGTTTCTCCAGTTCCGTGCCTATAGCTCTCGCTGGAATACCCATTCCGATGTGCTCCGACTTAAGGTACCTAGGGTCGGTTGTCCAAGGCACTCCCCTAGGTAGACCGAGACGTAAGCTTAAGTCAGTATAAGATTGACACACCCTCCCGCTTCACCCACAGCGGGTGAAGTCATTGGTTAATTTACCAGACCAAAAAAAATGGTGCCCATCTCACTCAAGTATCACAAAGTAGAGAATATTTTTAAACGCCACTGGTCTGCGGACTCTAACATCGCACTTAATCATAATAAATGTAGTTCTTTTTCTAAATACAGATAGCCGCGTATGTTTAAATTGAATAACACCTATTGTTCTCTGTACGGTCCCTACTCCCTACAGAGTTGGACACGGCTGTTATGACAACTTGCGCGTCCGAAACAATGACAGGAAGTGTACGCACAAAGATATTGTTTTAATTTCAAATTGAAGATGTGCATGTGGTTAGGAAAATCGTGATGAGTTTTGAGTTTTCCGGGAAAAATATTCCTCTGTTCATCGATGCATGTAATCCATTATACATTTCAGAATAGAATTTCATATTATCACGAAATCTGTTTAGCCTTGCTTGATGTTGTGTTGTGAGGGCAAGAAGTAAGTTTACACGTCATCGAATTTAATAAATTCTTTCTTAGCTACTTCACAGAACATGTTTTTTACTAAGAGACGGAAATGCGAGCACAGTCAGTCTACAATGTTATGTTCAAGTTTTTACTTGAGGATAACAAATAAAATTTCTCAAGCTAGAACTACAATTTAGAGAGAAAACGATGATGCTAAATTGTTAAAACCAATAAAATTATTTCTACACGACAGCTGCAGCCGTAACTATATAATATACCTTTTTTATTTTTTTGTTTACGGGGGGAAACCTTCAAAAGGCGCCTGGACTTTTGGGGAAAAAGACCAGGGAATGTGGGATTTTTACCTCACTAAAACCACCCCGGTGATCACCATCAGCACGTAGAAGAGGCCCCGTGACCTCTCAAAAGACCACCCCGGAGCCCCCTCTGTGCAACGACTGTTAGAGCACATCCCTGGAGAGACTGCAAACGCACCTCCCCTGCAGCACGGCAGCACGTGATCACTGTGCCACCGTCTTTCCTGGAGTCACTTGGTGGGCGGACAGAGCCCCCAATCTGACCACCCGCAACCCCGGAGTTCCGCCTACTTTTGATGCAGACGGGGTTTCGGCGTTTTAGTCGTCGAGGCGGTTGCCCCCCCAACGCCTTCTTCTCCGAGCGGGATCGGCTCGCTCGCGATCCCGTTAGGCGGCCTCCTTCTTGACCATCATGGTCTCACAGAAGGAGGCCATTTCCCTCCAGTTTTCTGTCTCTGCCAGCATGGCCCTCACAACTGCTGGCAAAGACAGGTCTCGCCCGATCCTGGCGGCCAAGACCTGCCGCTCAGAGGCCCACGCAGGGCACTCCTAGTACCTAGTAGGAATAGCCATATAGCTGCTAGTAGAAGTTATCTCATTATATTTTTATAGTTTTTCCAGTAAAAGAGCGACACGGTTGTGTGGGAACTAATAAGTTCTCACAGATTGATCAATGAAACTGTATCACTTTCTTTTGCGTGATCGATGGTATAATAAAATCATATGGATAATTGTTACTCTGTGGTCTTAACATCACTTTTATTGGTGGTGTAAGAGCACTCTCTAAGCCCTCATTTTCAAGTAATACTCTTTAAAGATACGTGAAAATCTGGTTTAGTCCCATCTCGGCACCCTCTCTATCAAATTAAAATTAAAAAAATATTATATCTAAATAAAAAATTGATATAATCACTAGAATACTGTGTTCTTATTTTTTAGGTGAACCTTACATGATACGAGTATGTGACAGGGGGCCGAGATGGGACTAAACCGAAAATCTACCCCAACCTGCCCCCGTACCATGACGTGTCAAAACTATAATGGTTCGACTGTGAAAAAGGGTCAGATGTATACAAGACATATACATCTGTCCCTTACGCACACTGGAAATAATCTTGCTCTAAAAGGTTATGGTCACCCCCCTGAGAACGTTTTTGAAAATCTTACATGTTTAGGCAAACGATGAGACGAACTGAGCGTGTAAATTGATTTTCAAGAGTTTCGACTGCAGTTTGTTCTGGCGCGTGGAAGGTTATAAATTTTAAAAGTTTTGTTCGATCCTTACTAGTGCAGGGCGTTATTGGTACTTAAGTCAAAGATATAGGCAATTTTATTCAAAAATGCAGAATAATAAAGCAAATTTGCTTGAAGTTTTTTGAAGAAGAAAACATGAAAGCGAAAAGGGAGGTCTTCAGTGGGACGTTATAGTTAAACTAACAAATACTATTAATGATGATGGCTGAAGTACATTCTCACTTCTGGAATTCTTAGAAATCCATCATAGATATAATAACAAGCTTATCAATCAACAAAACATAATTATATTACTGATGCAAACAATGCCTGCTACGTTACTATTTAAGACGCCTACGATCATTGTATTCAATTTGTATTGCACCTGACGATACTAAACAGCACAGCTACGATGTGGCTAGAAATATGAGTAATGACAGTAAAACTATTATCACTCATTAAACCTGTTTGGACGAGAACTTTATCAATATTGGGGAGAACAAAGTATTAGTCATTAACAACAAAAGTGTCTGCAGAATGAATTGACGATGAAGCAATTACCGAGAATTTTATCAATATAATCTTTCAGAAGCCATTTTCGAAATGAGCGCTTCCTGGTATTTCAAAATAGGTAATAGAAACCGGCTACCTATTACCACAGGTAAAGGAATGACTGAAAACCATAAGCAATTTCTTAATGACTTCAAAGGAAAGGGCGATCCGACCAGCTATAGCTGAGGAACGGTTCCCATGTTCAAGGCTGCATACATAGCCGGACGTGTATTTTTACAATGAATGTATTGTTAAATGAAACAATGCTATGGATACCGTGTCAGTCGAAATTTACGGCATTGATGTAGATGTTGGTAATGTTGTGGGGAAATTTGGACAAAGGCGAAGCTAATATCTATTAAAACTTCGTAATGTTGTTAGTAACATTGAATTTATGTTTATTTCTACGGTTTAAATGTGTAATAGAGGTGGTTGTAATATTTTATTTCCATCGTTAGCTTCTACAACCTCTTCTGCTAAAGATAACCAAGGTTCCAATTTTAAAGCTTTTTAAATGATTTGGTCTGTACTCGTACCAAAATTTGTGTCTGTATTGTTTTGTAAATTGTCTTTAGTTACTTCTGAGATTCTAAAGAGAGAACTAGAAGTATTTAGGATGAAAATAGTAGCTAGCAATCATCATTGCGATTGTTACAAGCATATTACTTCACCGACGTCATGTGAAGTTAGTAATAATTGCAGCCGACCACTCGCGCGTAACCACCCGACCTTAATATTTGACGTAGCATACACATGTGGTTGTATAGCCAACTTTAATTATATTATTTTTAAACTGGAAATGGCTGCAATTATTCTCAGTTACACTTTTATTTACGGCTTTTATTCGGATGTTGTGACCACTGCCATTATTGATTGAAATCGAATCTGAATGATTTTTAAGAATATTGATTCTAGTTTATATAATTAAGCTGTATGCAAAAGCGCTTTCTGTTTCTTTTATTCCAAGGTAGCTATGAGTTTTTTTTTACTATGGTCGATGGCCGGTATACGTATTTCTATTTTTTTATCAATCGTTAATTTAATATTCATACACGCGTCTGTATGGTAATATATGATGCATAAGATGGGCATAGAAATCGGCAATAGAATGTTGGTTTTCTTGAGTCAGCTGTCTGAGTTAATCGATGTTTATGAAGAGAAATATCAATATATCGTTTGCCATAAAACCATGAACTCCAAATGACATCCTAATTTTTTATTTTTACTCTTGTTGAGAGTTGACTCAGTCCTTACCTATTTAATAAGCAAGTTGGGGTTCAACAATGCGTATTTATCTTCTTCTTCTTTTAGTGCCTCTTTAAAATTAATGAAGGTTGGCCATCAACTGCCGAATATTTAAATTCTCATTTATTGGGAGATAAAACATGGCACTGAAAATCAAATGCAACTGGCGGCGGAACTAAAAGCAAATCTGATGATAAAATCTTTCTAATGACAAAGAAGAGTCTAACAACAATGTTTACAATTTTCCGTTACCATTTCTCTTGATAAATGTTAATTATAATTGATTAATGAGTATTGAACAAGCGCAAGAGGAAAACGAACTGCCGATATAAGACCAAGAAGATTACGATCAGCGGAATGTAAAAGCATATGCAAAAACAAGTCACGCGAACATTGTGCAGTGTTGCGGAAAGATTAATGATCTTATTCACACCGTCTAAGATTGGTCTGTTAGTCCTGGAATTAGGTGATTCTACAGTAACTCCATTGGTCTTGAACGACCTGTAATGGGCAATCAGGCGGGACACTTGAATTTATGCTTGAAATCTTCAGATAGAAACCGATCGAGTTGGTGGAGCCGTTACCGCGTTGGTGGAAACTATTTAAGCTGTTGCAGGGATTATTAAGGACGATTTCTGCAACGACTGCAAGCCTGCAACCCATTCCAATAACTTTATCACAATTACAATCGGTTTCTTTTGACATTTCGTTTATGGAATGGGGACAAAAACGTTTTGAAACAACAATATTGCAGAATTGATATCAACAAGGTAAAAGCCAATTTCTACTAATTAAATGGTTGTAAATTTTATTGGAAATACTAATGTGGCTCTTAGCGGAATAGTATGACTTTTGAACTCTCCATAGATAGATCTTCGGTGGTTATTAAAAAAAACACTCAGTTACAAATCTGAATGAATAAATCTATAAATTTCTATATCAACCAAACTTTTTAGGTAAATGATAGACATACCCATAAACAACTAAAAACCCAAGCATTGGAAAAAGACCAGCAACTACATAATAATAATAATCTCGTTACGATAGTTATCTCACGTTCTGTAACACATAAATCTTAAATGTCCAAATTACATGAACGTTAACTGGCAATTTAACCGATCTCGACCGTATTTGTAACTATGATATTACTTTCACTGTTGTACAGACAAACGAATAATACATTACAAGAGAATTTGATCGCTTTCCATGGTTAGGTAACTGATTTGTTGTAATCGAGTCCCTATTAGACTTATTGACTATAAATCAACTCACGTAGAGTCTACTTGAAATGCCCCGGTATGAATTATCTATAGTTGCAGTCGATTTAGATTTGTCGATTGTTTGATCTGTGGTTTATTGTGTCCGTAATTAGTAATTATTTTGTTACAATGTGTATTATATTGCAATTAGTTTGATTATTGCTACGACTTTTCAACTCTATCCATTAGACCACCAACTGAGGTATGGTCATCTATGACTTCAACCTTGGTTTATCAATCTTTCAAATAAATAGTTTAAACTATTGTCAGATCAAAAGTCAAGTAAATTGATTGGCTGTTGTTATTTCAACATCAACAAATCACTGTAGTTAATTATGATTTGACAACAGGTTGTAAATATTTGGGATAATCCGAAATACGCTTTCTAAAAACCTGTGATCCCTTTTTTAAATCTGGGTGTTAGTTGTGGATTTATCGAATTAAGTCGCTTTGAGATCATTGATTTTGCGTGGGATGTTTTTGACTGCAGCTTCATTATCAGCACTAACGTTTATAACAATGTTATCATTTACATTTTCTGTCGCTGTACTATATTGGTTGAAATGATTGCCTGTAAGTTTAATATTTGCTATTGCTATAACTATCTCTACGCACGAGTAACTGTACTTCAAACTCGTTGTAATTCTATTATGAAGTGACTTTATCACATTAAATTCAATAAAACAGAACAATGATGTGGAAAATTGAGTCCATTATTATACAATTTTATTTTATGTACCCAATAGAATTTATGTTGTTGTAACGGTTTGATACAATTTAGAAACTAGTTCTTTTAAATTGCTCATATTTGCAAGTTACATAAATGACATAACTTTGCCCATTAATATGATCGTATCAATCGAAAGCTTACTCAGAACTATTATGTGCAGAATCAATAATTAAAATTAATTATTGTTTATAATAGTCGAGAGCCGGATATCGGTAGCAGATATTCGCACAAGTCTATAATAATTTTACTTATTCTAAACATAAAAAAATATATTTATTATTATATTTTGTTTTTATTACCTTCATCCAATGTTTGGCAAATCCGATCGGGCACTTCACTAACCACAGAACACCATTGAGCACTGTTATAGTATTTTTACATCACAACTCGAGAGTCATCAAGGGATTCCATGATGAATGACGTTATTATTAGCAGTTTATGAACGTTTTCTTAGCGGGTGGTATCGGTGCGATCCAAAATGGCGTCGGAGCGCACGCTATGCGTCCGTCACGGATGCCGCGCCGGCTGTGACTGCATCACTGTATGTAATGTACTATGTGACTGACTGACGTCTGACTGATGGTGTTGTGACGTCATGACCTGGTGGAATTGGGTGAAATGGACGGATGTGCACTTACCTGACTAAATACTTTTGAGGCTGTATACCATTGCAGAGTTGGGTACGTTTGTAAAGTTTTATTTCTATGGTACGGCATCGCGTGTGGGAAAGTTATTTGGGCGCTAACAACTAATTTGTGTAGGTATATGTATTAACCAGGTTCATAATATTATGTAGAGCAGCTGTGCAATGTTTATTAAACAACTCCTTGGGTTCCATTTCCATACCTCTATAGTTGCATTCATACAAGTCCGTCAGAATAATTATAATTAATTTTACTATTTTAGTACTTAGTATAAATTTTATTTAAATTATGTTTCAAGCTTTAGTGGGGTGTTTAATCAGACCATTATACTTACTGCTGTTAAAAAGGAACACATATTTTTTGCCGATGTACAATTAATGATGTAAGAGGAAGCCATCTTGAATGTACAATCGCGACAGGATATGAAAGGACATCAACAGGTCACCAGACAATAGCTAATTCCCGTTGCCATAACCAGCTCAGTCTATAAAGGATTAGTAGAAACCTTTTTGCTGCGACCTTGATTACGCAACACACGACAAAGTTACTGGCAGCGTAGATAAAGAAACAATAATACCATGCAGAAATAATGACAATAATAATAATATTGCTATCGGTTCGTGCCTGCCCGCGCACGCTCCTATACATCCAATTACGAAGGAATTTGGGTCACTTGCCTTTGCCTCATACGTTAAAAACTAAGTTATTTCGACGACTTCATTATTTCTTTGTCAAATAGCTATTGGATAACGTGAACGTCAATTTCTAGGATCTTTTAGAAATTTGTGTTGTGTGAGTTGATTGAAGATTCAGAATTTGTTTAAAATCCCCAAATAAAAGCCAATGTTCGTTAAGTTAATTAAAACGGCAAACATAACCACGCAGTTTACAATTTCTTCAGAAAAAACAGATAAAGTTCGTCAGTTTGAAATTGAAACCGCAAAGATCAAACACTAAATAATAATATATAACTTTTGGACTGGTCTGCTTGCACTGCCATGCATCTTCCCCGAAAGTGTATCAATAGAAATAAGTAAACAAAATAGTTAATAACATAAAGATAAGTAGTAAATAGAAATATAAAATTGTAATGCCAGTATGTAATATAAATAAATAAAATAGAAATTGGGTCATATTTATATATACAGTATTTAGTGAGGGATGAACTCACGTAGACTTCAAGTTAGTTAAGTAAGCCTAGAAATAACTTCCGACGTAGGAGTCAAACAATGGGTCGCGGATAAATTTGAAAGAGAGTTACCCCGGCCCTGGCTCAAGCAACTGAAGGAACACGGGTGTTTGAAAGAGAGTTACCGCGGCCCTGGCTCAAGCAACTAAAGGAACACGGGTGGGTATTAGTCAGTAAAAGTCTGATACCCCCTTCCGATTCACCCAGAGCGAGAGAAATCATTGCATGATGTCCCAAACCAAAAAAAAAGTAGTCAAACAATTATAATTTTTATGAAAAGAATCAAACAAATAAACACAATAAAAAAGGGCGCGGACAACTATGTCCTCGGTAGAAAAATCATAAAAAAAATCTCTGAATAATATAAACGCAATTCCACAAACAGGACAATGATTATAAACAGTCATTATATTTAGCCAACAAACGTGATGCATCAATCCATAGGGCAGAACATTATTGCGGCGTATATAAAATAAATCAACAACAAGGCTATCATCCGTGGTGTACACAATAATTACATGCTTACACATACAGCAACATTCCTGAGCAAAGTCAACCGGTATCTATGGGAGACTGACAACTTTTTGTGAACGCCATAGAGAAGGTACAGAATGAATGATTACTTGATGACCAGTGCAGTGTAATTGTAGCTTCAATGTCAGAGATAAGTTGATGTTCGTTCGACAAACCTATTAAAGTCGGAAAAAAATTGAAATTTGATGGCCAGCATATTGCACGTGGTGAAAAAAATGACCTTTAAGACGATACAAATAATTGCATTCGTTTGCCTGCAGCTACTGCAAAAGAATTTAATAACAAATGTACAATCCTTGAATTGAATGTTATCATAACAGAAAGTCTGCAATATGTGTGGAAGGCTCATAGCCTTGTGCTTAAATCTGTAAACCTACTTTTAAAAAGACTGCATTCAAGATAATCATGACACAAACAGAGTAATATGCAGTGATAATCCTAAATGTTATACATACAGCTCGTGAAATATGTAACATTTTGCATAATTTTGAAATTCACTCGTTGCATATAGAACGAAATGCATAGAAATGAGCATACGAACAGAAATTAAAGAAATATCCAGACGATATTTGCTAAAAATATGTTCGCAAGAAGCATTAACACCAAAATTAAAGCAGAATTACCAACATCTGGTTGACAGAGTTTGTTCAGAGTAGGAATTAGCTTGAAACCTGAGTCACGATGATATCTTTAGAGTCCAGACAGTCATGTAATACCTACGTAAAGCCGTGTTATCGAACGGTGTAGCATTACGGAGGAGAATCCTAAATAGTGAGGAGTGTCTACGGAAGCTACCGCTATAAGGTTTCCTTCCTTGTGACTAGGAATCGATTCTTGCACAACAAGTACGGTTTCCGAATTTCAATTTACATTTATTTAAATCGATATATTCGGTGTTGAAGCAGGTTTCTTATTTCTACATGATTTAAGAGGTTCTGAGTCGGATCTTACAACTGTCTCCAGTTCCATTACAAGTTCATTGATCGTTGCTAAATAAAGACAAGACAAGTGCACTTTTACACTTGTATAACTCAGTAACTCAATACCTCTTGGGAAGACTGGTGTCAGGTTTTTCTGGCTGACCCGTAGCGACAACCAAAGATCTACAAATGAAAGCCGAAACCAACAGCTTCACATGTCTGCGAGGCACGGAGGAGGCTCAAATTCCTACTACAATTGGAAAAATGCAATTCTATACATAATAGAAAGTTTAATGGACTTTGAATTGTACAATGAGTTGGTATATTATATCTGTTGGCGTTTTGACTCCTCTATAGCCCTGAAAATGACCAGCTGGAAACTAATTCTGTATCAGCATATTCAATAGCATGCTTCTCAGCCTATTGTTATTTTTAGTGTAAATCATAGATGACCCACTTAGATATCGGATGTAGACTACAAGTTGTAGAACAAGCTGAACATAACAATTAAGTTAGGAAGGATTATTAATTATAACCTTATATCTGACTGTGTAATATGTATGCGGGCGTGCATATTGCACATGTGTGGAACAATGAAGACAAGTCAACAGCTGTAGGAAATCATGTCTGTTTCCTTTTTGATGATGTACCGACCATCTGAAGATATTTGAATCAAAATGTTCCAAGCAACTATCAGCTATAACAGAAGGCAAGTTTGATTAATTAACAATGCAGTAGACTAGACAATTAGACATTGCGGTAGACCAACAAATTAATAGGAAGCAAAAAATGTAAAGCAGAGACCGATGAGAATTAAACTGTCAGTGAGGCAACGAACCTTGCACGTTTGTTAGGCAACATGATTTACTTAAGAAATATACTCGTAACATTACAAAACGTAAAACACACACACTACTAAATATGATACATTTACAATGGGGCGCCAATACTATGCGCTTGCGCACACAATACTGCGAAATGGGAAACTGTAGCAAAAGCACGTAAAAACTGCATAAATCAGTTTGAGGCGACAACTGAGGAACGAATTCCTTATGACAGGGAAAGGAAAGTATCAATGAGCTCTTGAATGAAGATGAAGCCTGAGAAGGAAAAAATAAAAATACAGCTTATTTGACAGTTTTAGCAAGATTGAAAGAGAGATTAAAACTAAGCCTGAAGTTTAAAAGTCATAATGACTCATTTTTAATTTACTTAGGCGAGAGTTCTTCTCAACAGTCAATACAAGCAATTACCCGGAAGTACTTTTACGAGTACTGCTTACTATTTCTATTTATAAACAAATTAATGCCCTAAGAAAAGTGAAAACAACCAGTACAGGACGTGCCATCGTTGCTGAAAAGCCAATAAACTAGAGGCAATGGGTACGGCTAATGTAAGCGAACTTGCCCATACCGGTCTGTGGTCCGGCCCAGCCAATTAACTCTAAAAGGTTGTATTATGTCGTCTGCTTCTCTGGTTGCACCCAGGAACAAGGGAAAGTGACTGGAAGGGTCAATGGACCTGCACCTGTTGTAACTGACATTTTAACGAATGGGCTCACGATTTCACAAATCAAAGGGTACGCTCCCAAATGCGATACCGGTTCCATTCATGCAATTGCTTTGACATTAAATATACATTTCATTTAACTTTTGGTGATCTCTCAATCAGTAGTCAAAGAGACCGATGAAATTTTTTGTTACTTATTTAACCCGTTTCAAGAACGGCGACTAAAATTAGACATAAACTATACTCTAGTGAAGCAAACGGCTCTTGTAAAATTATTTATAAACCAAAACCCACATAAGGAGCCATTTAGAAATGTTGTTTTGAATGGAGCTATTAATCTTAATGTTCCATCTTAAACGCAATATTATTATTGCTTGAAACAGCAACAGTTAAAGCTATTACTGTAGTAATTGAAAGCAACTTGGATATTTGAGCCATCAGACAACTTCTAGTCGTTAGTAGATATAATAATAAGAAAGGTGACAAATGATTATGATGTGATTATGATGATGAGTGAAGAAATATACGAAAGCGTGTAAAAGTGTTACTCGGGACGTAATATACTAAGTGGATTATGATGAATGAGGCCGTTCCGTCATTATATGACAGAAACCTAGTGGATGAGGTTTCATTTGAATCAGTTAAGTAAGTCACGTTACGACTTGCGCGCTGAATCGATCGCTGAAAACGAGCTGGTGTCCGCAAGTTACGTCTAGGCGCGTATTTTACGAATGGGAAAAATATAGGTAGTCTGTTCTAGACCTTCTAACTATGTCACCTATGCTTATGTTTAACTCAAAAGGGGAAAACCTGGGATTTCAAAATTAATTTATATGGTCATGTGAAACTGTGAACATAGCTAGGTAACGCACATTTTCCCCCTATTTAAGACTAATAATAGAATCAAATAATGTGTTAGACTTATGTGAGTTTTAATTAATTTATTGTATGGTTAGGTCATTAATATTGTGTTTATAAATAAGCGTATATTATTTTCATTATAAATGACTATACCGCTGGTGTCTACATGTCATTGTAACTTATTATTTTCCCATCAGTGATTTGGTATTGATTGACATCGCTGGCCATGGCCTCGACATTGAAGAATTGTTAGATCATCGTATTTTGAAAGAATTATCTACTAATAGAGCCCGATTACTTTTTGACAGTCTACGTGAATCTGCCGAAAAACTTTTAATTTTGTAGAAATATTTTGAAAAACAATAGTATTGCAGATATTTCTGGCAAAATACTTAGATTTGAAAATTGAGACTGTTTATCGTTTTGATGTTGCTACAGAGGTATATTTATTATAGGAATGATTTTCTAAAATTTAATATATTTCCCATATTGAATACCTGGTAACAGCAATCGTTAATAAGATTTTGTTTCAGGAAAAGCAATTTGACCCTCATTATTAGAGGCTTGGAGAGGTTTATATCCAGCGGTTGGTTGCATAATGATGATAACAAAATGAAATGAACAGTATTCGTTCGACTATTTGAAATATCAAAATAAACCCGACAAAAGGAACTAGTTACAATATAAATACATGGAGAACGTGTGTGAAATTTTGCCATCGAAAGTAATATCAATTCAAATCATATCCATTAATCGAATGGTGATATCGAATCATTTATGGCTGGAATCGCATTCACGTGTGCAATAATCTGGAGAAAGTTAATAGGCAGTTATTTTAACAGTAAAATAAAAGAGACTGGAACTGCAAAAAGAGTACCTTCGGCAGTTAACGGCGTAAGTTAACAAACATTACTGGCAATTAACAGTGTTGATGAAATAGTGCGTAACGTCGCAAGAGAAAGTAGTAATCTGCCAGAAACAAAAGGGACATTCATAAGAGCAATGCTATAAGCTAAGTGACTAAGTTCTAAAGTGTAGAATGGTCGCTGAAACGTAGACAAATTGAAAGTAAATCGTTTGTCTTGGTATGTGCGTGGGATTTAATAGGGTGAAACAACAAGAGAGTGATGAATATATACAAGGCAAAGTAGGGCCCAAAAAGAAATAGTTGTTTGTTGATTTAAAAGGAGTACATCATAAGTAGCGTGGCCGTTGAGAGAAAATTTAAGCTGAATACATTTGACAAGGACAGGCAGAAGATGCTGAAAGCGAATAAACTCGTGCAAGACAAAATGGAAAAGCGTTTGCAGAGTAAATCTCAATTTAACAACATTATATGCGCTTCTATAGTCGAAAGAATTAATTTTAATTGATCAATTAATAACCACCTTTGTCGTCTGGAGTTAGATAATTACAGAACAGAAAGCTAATGTTAATGTTTTATGAACTAAACTTTCACTACACGAGGAAATCAACGAAAATCATTAATGATTCAATAAATGGTGATATAAAATTACGTAAAAACTGTTTTATATAAGCTGGGTGGACCCTTAATCAATCAATTATAAAATATTATTGGTGTGTAATGACGATGTCTGATGGATCATTAAAATGAGAAAATTTTATATTTTTGCCCATTTTTTTTATATCTTGTGAAGCAGGTTTATCGTGTGGTTTCATTCCAGCAAGTTTTATGAGCCCATCAATTTCATACAAGTTTTTTTTCAACATTTAAGTATTATCAAATTATTTCTGACATTTATTCAGCTTTGCAGAAAGAAGTAATAATGGTGACAAGTTTATGTAATCATGATTCGAAAAGGAAGCGTAAGACAAAAACTGTTGTGTGGACACTTTCTCGTGTCACTGACAGCATCATCATTATTAATAGACGCCTCCAATGAGAGCAATGCAATATTAAAAACCGAAAAATTCACCTAGGAGGTTAAGACACTATTAAATATATAGGAATACATAAAATATAGGCTCATATCTTTTATCGTCTATGAAATGTTAGAATTTATTTTACATTACTATATTTGCTCATGTGCTTCATAATATCTAAACATGATTATTATCTTTGACTCATAAATCAAGGATCATTTTACTATCAATGATAGAATCAATAGCCCTCCAACTTTCATTGATTCTAATCTAATGGTTCAAATACCATATTGTAGGGAATTTGAAGACATATTGGACGACCAATGATTGATGATATTTGATTATCAACAACTTATCGGTCCTCTTTTCCGCTAAGTGGTCACCTGCCGTATTTGGCGGTGAATTTATTGGCACCCAAACAGAACCGGTCCTACCAGTTTTGTCCGTGTTTGGTCATTTAATCTGGCTTAGGATGAAACTGATTACTAAAATGGTAATGACGAAGGCGTAATTCAAATGAATTACTCCTTCATCGTTACGTGGTGTTGTTTTTGCTTTTTCAACAATGTATAAGTTAGTTTAATACATCCTTGAATGTTGACCCCAATGAAGATTGCTACAACGATTTTAGGAGTGTTAATTTCGGAATTAGCAACCTTGACAGTTGAAATTGTAGTCTTTACAAGATAAAATCAGCACACGACTAGAGAAGAAGTGGTCTTTTTTGTATATATTTCTTTATCTTTGAATCTCTTATTAAGAAGTCCAACGTCATAAATGTAAGGCCATAGCATGTGGCTAAGTAAAATATGTGTATAGTATGTCAAGTTAAATAGAAACTTCGTATATATTATTTATATGATAATCTGGGATTAGAGAAAATAATGGCATAGTCGTAAGTGTTGTTTTCTCGCATAAGTTAACCTCAACTAAGATAAATATGTAAGTACACATTCGTAATTATACAAATTAACCTTATTCAAATAAATCTAGTAAGTATTCAAATAAATCTTAATCAAATTCTAATAAGGTTGCTGTATTGTTAATGATTGAACTTAAATCATTACTAAAGAGATAAATTAAAGTTTTATGAGGGAATTAAACCAACATTTAAATAAGAAAAGGGAAGATATGAAAAGTGCTTGAACTTCTTGGTGTTACATTGACATCGTTCCTCAATTTGGGTCCATTTAATGAGGAGAAAGCTCAGTTGGCTGCAAAAAGTTGGTGATTCTTGGAAAGGTGAGAACTAAAAACTACCATACACACATTACAATACTAACTACTAAAAGCGGTACTTCACGCTTGAACAGCTTCTCAGCTTGTATAAAGCGCAAGTGCGGTCATGCATGGAGTACTACTCTCACCTCTGGGACAGATCTGCCAAATACCAGCTTGATGCACTTGAGTCGATTGACAGACGGGCCAAGAGGCTTATTGGCAATGATGCATTGGTCGCGTCACGGCTCCAGAGCCTCGAACATCGACGCCGAATTGCCAGCCTGTCGTTTATTTATCGCTTAAATTTCGGGGAGTGTGCGACGGAAATGCCCAATTTGATTCCGCCTAGGCATTTCCATCATCGAAATACAAGACGTACGGCAATGCGCCATCGATACGTAGTGGACATGCCACCCATACGCACAAAGCGTTTTGCTAATACTTTCATTGTGCGCACAACTTCGGAGTGGAATTCCCTGCCGGAGTGTTTCTTTCCTGATAGCTACAACATTGGGATCTTTAAATCAAGAGTGGATAGATTACTTCTAGGCAAGAGTGCTTTACCGTAGACCACATCATCGATTACCATCAACATAAAATGAAAATAAATAAAAAAGTACAAAAATACACAAACACTCAGGTACGTACGTACGTACGTAAAACTTATAACACCGTCTGTCGCCTGTATGGTGTCTATCCGTCTTTTTCGTCGGGGGTTAAAAACAGAAAATGAATTTGAGCTTAGGTACCTGATCAGTTCATGTTTGCACTGACTCCAGATTCTGAAACAAGGAAAAGAAAAGTGTTATTGTAATCATTATTCTAGTAGTCTTCTTAGGAAGCTAATCATACAAATATTAATTTAAAAGAACAGAATAAACTTTTAATAACAGATAATATAAAACGTCAACTAAACATAACACAAATCGAAGACACGAGATGAAGGAAGTCAATACACCTGCGGCAGAAAAACCATTACAAGAGTCGTCTAATCATAACAAAAACTGAACTCGTTTTAGCGAAAGACACGCGTAATTTCGTGGAATCCATGTTTTACTCAGTGAGGAAGAGAATGAAGCTTCTCCATTGTTACCAGAACATTGTATTGTAACTGCAGCACATAACTAGAGTATATAATTGTTTTATAAGTTGTTAACGTTTCCGTAAGGACAGTCACGGCTTTCTGTTGTTTGAGCTTTAGGAAGTGGAGTACTGACACAATTTCATGTAGCTGAATCCAGTTGTAGTCTATATACTTAGTTTTATTGTCTTTAGGTAACATCGTTTTGAATTAGATTCATGTGTCGATTCGAAAGTAAATCATATATGTTCAGTAAAACCACTAACGAATCTTTAATTTATCAATGATCCTCTACCGTTGGATTAAAAACCAAATTATGCATTAAAGTTTTGTGTATTACCTTTCTTCTCTGGCTTATTATTTTAATTGAATTTATTTATTTACTTGGAAATTGAAATTATCCGATTAATCGTGTATTCCATTTCCCTGTTCATGCATCATCTGACTAAATGGAATTTATATACCTTTATCACAGAGTCTCAGCGCTAACAAAGAATATTTGGTTCAAATAAATGACACAATGATGGCGCAATATGCACCGATTCGTTATTGAATTGTATATAAAACTAAAAAATTCTAGAATTGACAATATAAAATGTAGGTCTTTTTTAATTAACTCTCCTAAGCACAAAATTATGGAATGCTGGATGGACCCTTAATTCACATTTCAAACATTATTTGTACGGATCATTTAAAATTGATTCCAATAGATGGCGCGGTTTTAAATTTCTGAAGCATGCCACTCGATTTTATTAATTTGTATTATAACACGTTTTGGTACAATGAAGCTGTACAAACGTGCAAAAAAATACTAAAAAACAGATCGTCATTGCATTTAAAGAAAAAAATTGTCACGAAACGAGAAAACTCTTTTACTTGCAAGTCGCTGATCGAAGTACTTAAAAAATAAAAATCTCATCAGACGAAAAACGCTAGTTACGTCCGCACGGTTTTTTTGTATGGGATGAGGCGTCTATATGCTAGTATTATATTATCTGCCTTTACACTGTCGCAGCGCTGGGCAAAGGCATCTCCCAATACTTTCAGAATCAGAACTTTATTTGTAAACATAGGTTACCACACTGTGTTAAAACTATGTTTTGCCATGAGGCGTATAAACATAATTTGCATTTCCAATTATAACTAATTACTGTTACCATTAAATGATTAGACACAATAGAATGTGCCAGAAGCTTAGATTCAATATATAGTTACTCATTCCCGAATACAATATCACTATAAATCAATAAAAACGTCTCCGTAATGTCAACAATTAAATTTTACAGTAAAATGTCAATATGGACAAAAAATCGTGGATCAAACAAAACAGGGCGTTAGTTGGGCTAAATAAAATAAAAATAAATGTTTTTCTTCTTGGGCCGGCCTCGGCGGCGATATCGATCCAGGCACTAACATATTGATATATATATCAATAAGTCCATCAGCACATGTCACAAAGACGAGAATGCTCATTGTGACAATACATAAGGTACATAGATAACGCAACAATGGTAATGTGTGGGAGAACGTAGTTTTTCATATCTACACACGACTGTGCATTAAAAAAGTTCACAGTCAAATATAAGTAACGAAGATATTAAATATAATTTATATTGCAAAAAGGATTAAAGAAAGTAATAACGTAGGTCTTGCTCAATAACTAGATCTACTTAATTATTTGGAATGCAAGATGAAGGAAAGTTAACCTTTGTTTCGGAAGCTATAAAGAATATCTTTGTAAATCATACTAATTTTCTTGCACTTCTCATGCTTTTTAATTTCATAAATATGGGATTTTCCAAAAAAAAGACCGTATTCTATAACTGATGAACGTAAGGCTTAGTCTCGCTGTTTATAGTATTGATGTCAGCTTATATCTTCTATCATTTTTCTAAAACTACATTTGGCAAAATTCGAGGCCTGTTTAACAGTTCATATCTATTCAGACATACAGTCATAAATTGGCAGTATCTGTGATAATAAAACCGTAATTGCAAATATTTGCTGGATCCCTGTCACAATAAACGTCAAATTTAATTACATCTCCAATCTCCACGGTCCCATCACGTAAGAAATCGGCTTCTGCAGCCACACAGCGTATTGCATTACCGCGACTTACCTAATCCCTAGTTACCTCGACAGCATTATCTCCTGGTGTTATATCGCACTAGTGTATAACCAGTGACAGTTTGCCAACAATCGCTCGTTACCCTTAATTGAGTGTTACGGCCTGCGTGAAATGACAAGTAATTAACACACACTGTTCTGATTACTACTTTATTATCTACTGTCGTAATGCTGAAGAAAATTTAGTTTTTTGTATAGAACTGCATTTGTGATGTGTTAACGCATGAAGTTATGGTTGTGATTGTGATGCAAACAATATGTAACACCCAGGTTTTGTCGAAGGAGATTTTTGGAGACATTCTACAGAAAAAAAGAAGATGGAACTATAATCACGAGTGTTTCAAGATAATATTTCAAAACAAGTAAATTGGTTCATGCCAAAGTTTATAAGTTTTAGATACTTTGGCACGATCTACGACTTTGGTTAGACGAGCTAGCCAAAAACCATAAATGTCTAGAAGAACCGAATATCAGTATCGTCTTAACGACTCATAACTCACGATGTGTAAGTTTGTGTACTTGACCGATTTTGAAGCGAAGTTACCATTACCATGTAAACCGTTCGTTATGCCTTGCGCAAACCACGGCCATTTGCAAATTATTGCAATTACACTATTTATTTACACAAACTATCGCATGTGAAGGATTGTGTGGCAACTTCTTAGTTGTTTTGCTCTTTATATTGAAGGGAACGTGCCTTCTGATATAAAGTATAAACAATGGAACAATAATTGACCTAATTGAATGACTATTGTCTCAAAGCATACCTAAAAATTGAACGAACAACAGATGTGATTCATTTAGATAGAGTCCATATCAGACTTTATTTTAATAACACTCTATTTAGAATTTTTGTTCCACAAGTTAGGAAATAATTTTCAAGGAAATGGATATCCATGAATGTATTGCAGGAAGAAAGATGCCATGTTTATTTGCAATAAGAAAAGCGACTAGAACAAAGAGAAGAAAAAATGCACAAAAAATTATATGACTGGAGTAGGTAGTGAGCCCAGAGATTACAGCTGAAGAAAGGAGAAGATGTCATTCCCCAAATAAATCGGGTTGAGTGCTAGTGAATCATGATGAAGCTGAAATAATAATCTATTTTATACTGGAAAACTGGTCGGCATAACCATCAAAATTTCTGGACAATTCCATATAGGTAGAAGACTAGTCAAATCTAACTTATTAGACGTGCAATCTTTAAGAGTTTAAGCTCAGTAAATTCAAGCTTTACATCGGTTCAGGCAAGCATGGAATGCCCCTGCAATTCTGAGCATCGGGTCATACTTAATTAATAACAACAATAATACACAGTTATATTTCCAGTGCTGCATATGGCCGACAGTTCAGTGTTCGCGGTTTGTGTACGTCGATACCTCAGACTTGTGTTGTTGTGCTTGGGTATACATAACTTATTCATGAATGACGTCAATGGGTTTTTAGCTTCGATCGGTGGAGAGTATGTTGAGCTTTGGTTTTTATAGTTTAGTATGGTTGAAGGGTTGGTGTTTAAATATAGCCTGTCATTTAATATGAAAGAATAGATATGAGACAATAATGTTGTTGCTAGTGATTTGTACAACAAAAAGTTTTTGTGTTATGGAAGTTTTCTATCTACAAATATTTTCAATGTGAGTGAGTGCCAAAGCGGGAAATTTTAAAACTGGTAAATTCCCTGACAGAAAGATAAATGAGAATTGGCAATAATAATATGAAATCTTTAAGCAATGCAAGGACAATACTCTATCAAAATTCAATATGCCAATATAGTAACAAGAATTTCCTCAAGCTAACACAAGGAAACATTAAATATGGATGGTCATCGTACCCGAAAACCCCATAACTTGCAAAACAATAATTACAATAATGCTAAATTGGCACTAATCGTGATGACAAAGAATCGTCATCAACGTTATTTGAGTACTCCACAGCTGCTGTTGTCTAAAGGACGACCTTGTCAACGAAGCAAAGAACCTCATTGCTGGGTTTACAAAATATACTCTAACAAATGATTCATTCATTTCTCCGTTACGCATGAATGGGCACACAAGTAACAACGAAAAAGAAACCGTAAACCAATACCAAGAGGTATGTTTCACAGCAAAGAAATCAGCAACTTTCTGTCGATTTGCGCTCAAAAAATATGAATCACAGAGAGATTGCCAAACTAGTAATTTTCTAGGTCGTTTGTAACTATGACGGTGATTTTGGATCCGCCATAGCTGACGTAAATATAATAATATGTCATTATATAATTTATAAAAGCAAGATTGAATTGAATTCCAACGAAACTGATAAGGTAAGAGATAATGAAACGGATGTCAACTGATAGCTTCAACATGGTTCATTTTGCACTTGCCGAAGTGCATAGGCAATGCAGAATATGTACAACAACGTGAGAAAATATTCAGTGCTTTAACAGAGGACCCAACGTTATTTTCTAGAAGATAAGAGGATCCAACGAACATTTTCAATTCGATATAAGAAATACTATACAAATGAAACATGGTGGTTCTCAGAATATATCACAATATCATCTACATAAATCAAAGACACCGCAACCTTTTTATCGCCGCAACATTTATGAATTACACATATCGTTATAATAATAAACTAAGTTCCCACTAAGTTTGTAAAAGCAGTAAGTTTCCTAAACCAGTTGTACTAATAGTTTTGGATTTGATGAAAAATTGCATAATGCCATTATTATCACAGTAATCGAAATCATTAACTTAGTGGGTTTTAATTATACAATATACAAACCAGTTACAGAACATTACCATTATTTATTTCATCAAAACACAATAAGCAGATTTGTTTTCTGGGTGTTGCATTAAATCCTTTTAATTAGTAACATTTGTCGCATGGTGTTTTTAGGGAAACACAAAACCGTAATTCTGGCAGAATCGCCGGATTGTCTGTAGGAACGGACCACATTGCGTTTCTAATGGTTAGTATACTCCAATTGAAATAACATTATACATTTTTACAACACTTTTTACAACATATATTATTTATTTATTTATTTAAACTTCATGTACATTGGTGATACATAGGCGGACTTAATGCAGCAAGGCATTCTCTACCAGTCAACCTTTGGGTAAACAACAGTGGTAGGTGTACAAAATAAAAATTATGTACAATAATTGAAGTCGGATTAATAAACTATAACTATAAGATATTGAGTTCTATCCCGTAAACATTAGGATAGCATAAAAAGCATGAATCTGTTACCAAATCTAACGCGATAGAAGTCAAAATCGGTTGAACGGGCTGTAAAATAATTTTATTTAAATGTCTAATGTTATCTCAAATGGAGTATAGTACTTCATTCTTAACTCAGATGATAAAGAAATTGAAAAGTATAGAAAAGACAAATTGTTTAATAGTTGCTGTGATCTGAGGATCTAGAAAAGTGTCATTCGATGCCAGCGAAGGCGATGTTCGAAATGTCAAAATGTGAGATCGATCACGTGACATTTCGATAGCGTTTGACATTCGCATACATTTTTCTTATCGCTATTGTCACGCTTTCTATGATAAAATGTCACTTGTCTAGGGCATAAAAGCAGTAGAGACGCCATTAATGACTACAATTTTTCGCTATCAAAGCCGTGATCAAACTTGTCACGGTCCTTCGAGTTCTATGAGTATACTGGCACTTACTGACACTCTTGTTGTATATGAAAAGTTTTATCAATGCTGCTCTGTGTTGCAGTGTGTAAAACTGTGTCTATTTAATTTTATCAGTAACGTGAAGATCTTCTGATGGTAATGGTATACATTATTATAATGAATTTGAATAGACAATCCGCCCATCGCTCTCTGTAACTAATTAATCCATTTCTCTCAACTGTACTTGCGTGAGAAGTGTTTTATCTTCCGTAATTTAATTAATAACCATTAGATCGATGTAGATACTATTGAACGTTGTAATTAATCCTCCTCTATATTTTTTTACATCGAAGATATAGGTAGTTTTAAAGAAAGCAGTGCAACCTTCTTAGACGGATTTCATTCGGTTGGAAGTTAATTTTTGTTGTTTCTTTGTAGAACCGTAACATCTGGGAGGTAAGGATAAGGATTATGTATGGATGATCTTTGAAACATTGATTATCTTGTTTTTAAATTCTCATCACTTAATCCTCCAGAATTTTGGCCACGGTCGCAAATCTCAACGGTGGTTAGCCAAACGCGATATACAAGTCTGTGTGAAGGCACAGGTCACAGCTACTCTGTGTTTCTTTACACTCATAGTTTGAAGGGAAGGGGATCCGACACGAACGGAGAGGGAACAGCGGTTTTATGTGGTTGCCAAAGAATGGATGTGTCACACCGCCAACTTCCAAACTCTGTTTGCAACGAGGCAGTTAACTGAAAACGAAACAATTCTAGCAGCGAAAGTTGCAGGCCAAAACATGGTGCAATCAAAACTTTTGTTGATTGATTACTAACCTATACATACTAAACTACATACTTTCCAAAGAAATATGTGCATAATCTAGATAACAGTGTCAAAATTGTATAGGTAGGTAACTAAGTAAATTGATATTATAATACTGGCTGATAATTGAACGAACAATAAATCATGTAGGTGTGCGATGTTATCGGCGCGGGCGCACCTTATCATCCATCATGAATTTCGTAATACTGCCAATGAAACTTCGAAAGTAAAGACTTCCGCGCCACGATATATATTTAAAGAATTTCTTTATTGGTTTAATTGAAAATTGGTTTCTAGTGTTGTGGGTCTAGCTAATTGGTAACTTGTAGTTTGCTAGAAGCATTAAGACTCAGTAACCAGCGATTTAAAATTTTGGTAGAATGCAATTTTTCATTGATTGTTAGTATAAGGAATGGTCAAAATTGAACTATCCAACTTATTAAGCAGGTAAATTTTGACAGTTGAGTTATCATGTTGTTACATTTATCTGAATAAGTCACAAGAGCAAAAGAGCTTATTGGCATTCAGAAACCAGACCCAGGGCTTGTTTTCTGAAAGTTTGCACAATATCCGGCTAGACCGTATTAGTTAAAGAAAAAATATAATTTGATGCTGCCTAGACTAGAGCCTGCATGAATTTATGTAGTTTAATACTATCATCAAATTAAAAGCTTTCCTGCAACAGTCAAGCCGGATATTGTGTGCTGAAAATTTGATAGGAGAACGTGCCAGAGAAAGAAGCAGCACCAAAAAACTATTAGCTAATAACCAGCCAGGTAGGCCTAAAAAGAAAACTATTTTAAGATTGAAGCACGAATCATGAACTTGTGACATAACAGTGCAAAGTTATAATTATAATAGGAATGCCGGGCGTGGTCTCAATCATATTCAAATATATTCTTGTTGAACGAAACATTATGTTCTGTGGGCAAAAAATAAACTATTGATTGATACCTGTCAGAATATACTACGAGAAAATAACGATAAGCAATGTGTTGCCTAGAGCCTTATTACGTCACAATATGGCCTGACTAACTGTGATGTTATAATGCTCACATTTTATTATCAACGACTACCTAATGTGGTTTGAGAGACCAAAAACGTAAACGCAGATTCCAGTTTACGTAAACGCTGCTTTGTTGTTGTTTAGGTAAATATTATAAATACTAACCTCGTATTACCTAAAGACAAATAAATGTGCGTAATAGGTGCCTACGCTTTTAGACTTATTATTGTTCGTTAAAACCGTAATTACATGTATATTATATTCTCGAGTAAAACGTAAAGCCAGAGTGGTTGGAATCTATTCACGAGTCTTCCTAACTGATGCAACTTTCTCAGCAATGGGCTAATATATATCAAGCCTTGTTTTTGCCACACCCGAGGGCAACTAACTACACTACCGACTATGTCGATAGAATAACACCGACTGCTGTTTGAAGGCAAACAGCAGGCTTACAAAATATTTTATAACGGAGAAGTGTTTGCAATTAAAATTTCAACGTAGGAACCTACAGTATGACGTTATGTCTTGTCCTGTATCGAATGTGGTTCATGAAAACCCTTCACTATTAGGAGGGGGCGACTGATTTATGTTATCATACTCATACCGTCCGGGATGGTCAATCCCGTACATCAGAAAACTGTAATCTTATAAACGAAACAGGGGGTCACCCAAGCATCAATTGAAAAGCTATTTCCAAAACGAAAACAGATACCAAGTTAACATGGTCACACTTCGCAAAGCATCTAAAACAAAATTCCGCATTCTATTAGAAGCAGGGCGATGCATCTTATTATGCAACCGCAATGGACGGCATAGCTTAGATGTGGAACGTCGACAGCCGTGCGGAATGCCCAAGTTCATCCAACCTGCAGTTTCACGATCGTGACTCGAATGACGGAGCGAAAACCACATTCTTCATACTTTATACCTTAAGTTTTACCAACAAACCTTGTATGGGAATACGGCGGTATCTGTCAGTTTTGTCTAAGGGAAATCAGACCAGCTTTTGTAGCAACACCGTCAATGCCTGCTGAAGAATATGTGAAAACGAATGCTATTGAATTAGATGTTATGGTGTTCATTGTTTACCCAGTCCTGTGAATAGGTATTCGACAAATATTCCTTGTGGTGTACGAGCTATTAGGAACTTTGTTCAGAAATTTTGGAAACATTTTTCTAATTGGAGTCATCGTTATTAGTAACTTACAAATTGACGTAGTTTCCTTTCTAAAATAATTATAATAGGAAAATAATAACTAATTATAACTTATTACCTTTCCTTTCATCAAGGAAAAACGTTTCGTTCGACCAAATGATCACATCGACCTATACGTACCAAATTGTTATTTGGTTTGTTTTTGGGCTCTACTACTCTACCATTTTCAGCTCGAATTATAAACAAGGCTCACAAATTATTGGAAACTAAAAGCCTTGACATTTTCGAAGCTATTAGTAGTACTAGCACTAAATGTTAAAGTTTATAATTCCAGCTCAGAAATACAAGAATATAATATGGAAACCTACAGAAGGTTTTATGTCTTCAAGTGAGGGCCAAACAAATTCGTAGCACCTGAAGTGAGAAACAAATAAAGGCCAATTGTGTATTCACCTTGATAACTAAATATTTTGATAACAAACAAAATCAAGATTCATTAAACAAAGTCCCTCAAGGTGTGCGGTTAACACATATTAATGTTTAATGTAGAGGAAAGTCAATTGATGATACGCGGAAAAGTAGGAGCAAATCAAAGGACGAAGCCTTCCTCGGAATGCTTGAAGAATGTTAATATACCGTAACAGAGTCTGCTAAAGACACAACAGAGATTGAGAGTAGAAGGTCCAGAGCTGAACATGGTGCGAACTCAAATATCGCTAACACTTGTTACAACAGAATCCAACCTAAAGGAATATAGGATCATTTCGGATCAAGAGGGTATCAATGTAATAACCCGTCGTAAAGTTTCACGAGCCCATTTTAATTAGTATTGCACCTTCTGTGAATAGTGATTTGCAATGTAACGCTACTAGCGGTTTGCGTGCGCGCAATAAAAACATTAGCGTTATTCGTGGAAATCCCTGCACTAAAGATAACAATGGTGTTTGTGAGGACATTTTCAATTTCAATAGTCGCTTTTACGTAAAAATGTATATGGATTTAAAATTACAATTATGTTGTAGAACAAAGATTTTTTTTGCCTATGCCGCCACTCTATTCCCAAACACTGCACCTCCTGAAAGCCAGAATTAGTGTCGACTAGTGAAGCTCGACGAGTCTCAGAGAAACAATTAAATTTTCTTGGATCCCGCAACGAAATTAATCAGAAAAGAACAGCAGAAGAGTCAGATTTTATTTAGTGAATATAGGAGACGTCAATAAAATCTATGAAGTCTGTAACAATAGCAAGTTTTAAGGATCTATAAATCATGTTGAAAGAACAGTGAAGGAAAAACACAATGAAACATCTTCATAATCACCAATATGAAATCTTCTTTTACAGCAAGGATATCTATATAACTAGATATGAAAAATATCTAATTAAAGCTATATAATGTTAGGATGTTGTAAACGATCCTAATAAGAATAAGAAAGGGAGACTCACATAATTAGTAGTTATAGTACAAAGTTATTTTAAGATAGGTCCTAGATAAATGTTCCGTGGAGATTTTAATTGGATTCCCAACGAACGTATTTTCTCACAGAAGAATAGCTGGAACAATCAAGGACAACTAGGAAGTCTTTGCTGCAGGGCCAATAATTAAAAAAGTAACAGAGGAGATACTATTTATTCAGGAAGTGAAGATATTACTTCTCAAGTTCTCTTGCACCTAATCTCTTTGAAAGTAGCTGCAAGATCATCGCATACTTTTCAAGTCTGCATGAGGTTTCAAATGCTATGCGTTTGCTCTAGGTTTACTAGCATTTGTAAGATATCACCTTTCTACTTGCATACCGGTCTACGAGTCACATGACGAATTTCGCGGCAAAAATTACTGACTCATTGTTTTATGAAGCAGTTTCTGTCGTTTTCTAAATGCAATTTTATTTTTTAACAATTATGGTTTTACTAAATAAAACCGCAAAGGCAATTTTAGTGTCAACTCCCGGGTGTTAGTACAAAGTTCAATACCTACCTAAGTATGTCATCTGTATTAGCTATTATTATAGGAAATATTTGAACGCATAAGCAGTGAGGCAAATCTTTGTAATTTCGGGTATTTACAGACATAAAAAAATATAAACCTACATACAACCAAGTGACTATTAGTATGAAGAATTTCAAGTACCTACTAGTGGAAAAATACTGGATGAAAGTATTTTAAAGCTGAATTTTGAAATAAAATAATGCTTTAGAAGTGTAAGAACAGAAAAACATTTGAGAGTTGAATTAAGATAACAGCAAAAACACACTTTCTCACGACATAAAACAATTTTTAACAAAAATTACTTCAATATCGCCAACGAAACAATATAGACAATGTTACATACTATCAGTGATACCTGTAAAATAGTCCACAAGTAAAATTTAAAAAAAAACTCCGACTCATTTTTATTTCATGATTTTGGACGTTCGATCTGATGACTTCGGGGAATTAGCCATCGGGCATATTCTAAATCAAGCAGTAAATTCAATTTTTGAATTATCTAGTACTAGACACGCTTCGATCGATATCTATCGAACACGTAATTATGACACGATATCTTGCGCAAATGCCCAGGATCAAACAGTTTTTCAGCAAACATAACTAAGAACACTCTCAATAAAGCCACCCTTCAAACAATAAAAAATAAATCAAAATCGGTTCATCCGTTGAGGAGCTATGATGCCACATACCGGTACACAAATATACGACACACGTCAAAATTATAAATAACCCTCCTCTTTTTCCGAAAGACGATTTCTTAAGGAATATAAGACGAATCCTTTTGTCAAACTGTAAGGGATTGATAACGCGACATTTCGATGGTAGAGTATAGTATAGACTTGTCCAAAATTTATTTACATTTTTTTATTTATTCATTCATTTACACATACTACTATTTTTACAGGTAGAAACCAAAAGTAACAAAAGTAGTCATAAAATGCGAAACTGATCACACACCTACTCGCGTCCATGATTGTCCAGTCCCAAGTAACGGCTCTGGGTGTCGGCACAAGTTAAATAGAAGACAACACAGTATTTGTCACCCTCTGGAATGCCGCCAAAGAGCAAGAAAAAATGTCCAAACGCTGAGAGACGCTATTAAGAATCGTTTGTGCAGGCTACCGGAGATTCAAACAGACTCTCCCTCGGCCCCAACGGTAGCCGACTGTTTGGAACGAGGAATCCCAACGATTCTAAGATTTGTGGATTGTTTAGCACCGCCCGAAAAACCATAAAGACGGATTTTACCAGAGCAAGATCGCACCTCGCCTCATGTCAGCGATGGCGACTGTCAAAATGCAAGACATTGGTCATCTGACATTTCGATAGCGCTTGACAATCCTATATTTATCCAAACGCTATCGCGATGCTTTCGTTGATAGAATTGTCACTTGTACAAGAGCTATCGTAATCACGTGGTTTTAGCTAATTGACGCTTTCGACACGGTTATTTTTCACGTGGAAACCGTAAAAACGTAATGTTACACGTGCCTATAAATCAGATCTTAATCTTAGGTATGTTCAGTAGGTCGGTCACTTGTTACTGTTATTATTTGCAATTGAGAATGTGATAACTAGGAAATAAGTGGTTAATGAAAATTCATTAACTCTCTTGTGTGTGATACTTAATTTGTTAGTTTGTCAGGATAGATTTCGGAATGCGTTGTTGAATCTTTTCAATTCTGTTTCATATAATACTTGTTTTATTGATAAATCCAATGTCCTTAGGATCTACTCTATCTTGTTTTTCACTCCATTCCCCAATTAGCTCTTGTAGAAGTTAAAGACGAACATTTTCTAATTAACAGTTACTTAGAGCTACTTTTGTATTCTACCAACTTTGTACTTTTCATGATTTCTATTTATTTGTAACTGTTTTCATTTTCTTTACGGTCTTCTATTTCAGGTACTGAATCTTCAATACATATTACTACTTCATGCAAAATTACATTGATATTTATAGCAAAAGTTTTGAAGTTATTTAATTGTCTATCTATAATGTTAATATAATTCGAATGTAGAAATAGAAATTAGTGATATAAATTCAGAGATTGAGCAGGTTTCCTCTGATTAGATAACGCGGAAGGATTCATCTGATTTCCTCGAAGTCGACTGACTTTGAGATACAGATACATTTTGTTACGATTGAATCTTTAAATATTACTGCCGACTACGGCGAAGACAAAAGGAAGAGTTATGATTTTAGTAGTCTATGTATGTTTGTATTTACCTATGATCTCCCGTAACGCCTAAACTATTCATCCGAGTTTGATGAATAAGGTGTCAATCGATTACTTATTATGGCCCGGGTAACATAGGCTAAAAAAAACAAAAGAGAATTCCTTCAATGCATAAGCATTGAATCATTAGCAGTATCCTCCTATCAGGCACCTACAAAATTGGCTAGTAATAATACAAGCCAATTTTGTAGGCTTTCCGTGTGACCTAGGTCATACATTAGTAGGTCTAAATGAAAACTGAAACCAATGTTGTTGTAAAAACCAGAATTATGAACACAAGGCAAGACAAGAACAACAATATAATATGTAATATCATTTGTTTTCTTTTTAATTTCTTTAATTAGCAGTTTAGTTTACGGTTTTGACTTTTAAGCTAATCGCCCATAGAGCGTTTCATAAATGTGCATTTTCTCTTCATGGTTATCAATATCAAGGACATTAAGAATGAAGAATTTCTGCAGCGGACAATTTGAATTACCTAGGGATTCATGCATGTTTAGATTATGTCACAGTATTGAAGCATTGCTTATGATTACTTGCAATTGTCCATTGTCTTTGAGAAATTGTTAGAAGGTTTACGTTTTCAAAAAAAAAAGTACTAGTTGTAACTAATTTTCAAATAAATTCTACAAGTAACAAACGACGTTTTTTAAGTGCGTTATTATCCAATAGGACGTTATGCTAATAGGACCATGCTCTCGTAGGATGTTTTTTAGTTTATTTATGCTACTTGGACGATTTTCTTCCGAGAGATTTTGGTACGGTAAAATATGCTTAAAACAAAATAAAATATGCTTAAATCATTCAAATTGACACGCATCTATAAAATCGAAAAGGTGTTACTAAAAAGGCCCTTTACACCATAACACCGCTATGTTTCGGGTCAACATCTCATTAGTAGGTATGCTGAGACAAACAAGTGTAAAGTCTACTTTCACGTAAGTAACATTAAATTATCAACGCAAAATAAGTAGGTACATGTGTTTATTTCGGACACAAAACTGTTTTGGACATTCAGACCTACTTTGGTGAATAGTGTGGTCACTGTTCGGATTGTAAGTCAAAATGTAGGCTACTAACCGTGATCCGAATCACGATTTCCTGTAATGACATGATCGAATACGTTTCTGGTATAATAGTTAGTTTACGGTTTTACACAATGACTCACAATTTGTGTTGTAGCTCTGAAACTTTCAGCTGAACAAACAAAATGTGTTGAAGAAGTTAGACATTCTACATTCCATATGTTTCCAACAGAATTCCTAAAATATTTATCATCTACCTATTATATCTTAGCAAGTTTTTAATAACCACAAAAAATTAACGGTCTTCTGACATCATTTTGTAAATAGAACTTACCGCGCGAAGCAATAACATAAATCCTTCACAAAGTTTGCACACAATCAAACTGTTTATAACAGAATCTATCCCTTTATCGCTTAAATAAAGAGAAGATATAGCACAAACACAAAAACAGGAGCACTTCACTAAAATCGACTACGATTTTTTCAAATTTGAATATCGAACGTCAACGTTGGTCGCGCTTGTGCGCAGGCGCACCGACTTAGGCGGACTGTCGGACAGGCTTCACTCGAAGGCTGTAGCTCTAGAGATGAGGACGCAGACGTTTGCGTAAGCGATGTCGATTGGCTCGGTTCGATCGATTTAATTTATGACTCGATAAACTCGAATAATACTGATTGTTAATGGGTAGCGAATGAGTTTTGTTGCGGACATACAGCTATTAATTTTAAGAATCATAAATTAGTTTCTTCGTATACTGCAGACCGTAATAGTTTGCAATAACTGTTTTGTAGGCCTACCAAACATTCTTTGAATTCGCAATGTCTTAATACATTCTGATTCACCTGCTGGCCAATGGAAAGGAGGATTTATTGATAACAAGTGTTTTTCATATCTAATGGATTCACAATGCTAAAATGGTAATTCAAGTATATCTTCCATATTAAATTATATATTACCTTTTTAGTCATTTTACAAAATCTACGATAGACCAAAATAAAATTTCTATCTGAATATAGCAAATGGAAACGTTTAACTGAATATATCAATAACCAGTTTAGACAGTTTTATTTCAATTTATCCAAATGCGGTCAAGAATGCACTATGAATGGAATTGACCAACTTTTGATAACAATTTCACATTATGCCTATAACATAAATTTTGAATACAACATCCAACAAAAAGAAGCCGTAAGAACTTCGGCAACAAAACGGGAAATCGTATAAATACTCGAAATGGTAATAAAAACTAAAAAACGATTGCACTGTGTTGCTATTTTTTCAGACTTGAAAATGCCTATTCGACGTTTCCGTTACTTTCCAAAGTTCAAAGTGTAAGCAAAAACTTCGCATGATCGATTCGTTCTAATTTCGAATTTAATAAAAAAAGCGCCTCACTAGGCACTAGAAATAGCGGCTGACGTTATCACCGGCGTCCTCGCGACATCTGCTACACCTGCACACGACTGTTATCAGTACCTACATATTGATTGCAAAAACTCCTCAACATCCCACCGAGCTAAATACTTACACTTTTATTTATAAAAAATCTAATCCTTTTAAGTAGCAATTGAAGATCCCATTGTATTAATACTCGTACCACTACAATATTTTAAGGTACTTACAGCCTATTGCCAAATCATGCTGTGTTCAAACGCCATACAATACAGCGTATTGTTTGGTAAAAAAATCAATTGTCTTCATCTCATTGTCTAAAACGTGTATTTGAATTAATTAAGTAATAACCAGGCTCTAAAAAGACAAGTTGAAGTCCTTCAAGATAATTTTGTCCACTTATTGTTGCTTAAGAAGAATGTTAATAATAAAATTTTAATATTAAAAGAATTTTAATGACCGCACAAACTTTGACACATGTCTAATAAATAACATTGTAAAGAATCGCTAATCCAAGTGAACTACACAAAGATAAAAACGTAGACGTGAGAAGTTTCGATACAACAGAAAATAGTAAAGATCGCATTGTGATAGCGGTACTGAAAGATTCTTTTTAGAACGAGGTAATAGTGTAAAGGCTGTTAAAGCCACACCAAGGCTAAAATAACACTGGACCACAGTGGATTACGAAATGTGGTCTACTGTATGTCATGAAATCCTTATTTTCGCGAAGCTTCAACTTGCAAAGCTCCTGTCTAAACAAGAGCGTCCGCAAATAATCTACAAAGGGGTGCTGCAACGCGTTCAAAATTATCGCACCGTATGTAGCAACATGACACAATATTTACAGTAAAACCAAAATTTAGCAACGAACCACTGGTACAATGCCAGTCAATATAATCAAACGAATTAAAGTCACGTCTGACACAGCGGCGTAGAAAGTCTCGCAAGACAAACGATCGCTGATAGACGTAATAAGTCGGAATTACTGCCATTAGATGGCGTGAACAAATACAATAAATGTTACACGGATGTAATAATTTTTACGGTGATAGACTCGCTAACTCACTTTACCAAAAAAAAGTAAATGAAAAAATTCAAAAAGCCCGACTGCTTAAGAAGCGAATTAAAAAGCCGTAAACAAGAAGAAAATCAAGCTGTGCAGTCGGAGGATACATAATCGCAAGCTGACTGACCAAAACCATATGACTATCCTCCGACTGCACATTATGATTTTCTTCTTGTTTACGTCTTTTTAGTTCGCTTCTAAAGCAGTCGTGCTCTCAAAATGAACATGAATTCGGTCTGGAAGATGAAATCTACGAGGGGCTCAAGTATAAAATTGAAAAACAACAGAGATCTACAGATAAGCATGAAGGTTTTATTACAGAACTGTAACATGCATGTGTCAATGACGTAGATACTGCAACGCTAACCAACAGCAGAGGTCAACAACGTCTGGGTAGATAATTGTGTGATAGGCACTATTTTGTGAATGTGTCGATATGAAACGAAGAGACGTGGGCTTGGAATTTGGAACTAATCTGTTCCAACAAATTATCCAGACGTATTCAAACGTTTGACGGCAATTTTATTGGCGTTGACAAGTTAATATCGCAATTTCGCAAAGCGGTATTGTGGTGACTGTATATAAGTGCTAATTTCGCTTGTTAAAGATAAAGTCTATATTACAGGCAATTTATTCATAAGCTATCTCTTATATGCGGATGCAGAATAATTTTTTACAAAGATAGACAGTTTATCAAAGCCTCACTAACACGAACGGTCAACATTCCACGAAATCTCTACAAAACGGACGTTACGCATACTTTGTTAATAACATGGAAAGTGTTAAAGAAATGTTCCCAGACTCGTTAGAATAAAATGTTATCTCATTTTGGATAATATAGCCAAAACAATGAACACACGAGACTTATGCAATGTGCTCGTAATATCTGAGAACTGAGGACAAAGATGCACGGACTGATTAACTAGTAATAGAGCAATAGTTATGTAGTAAAATAGTTAAGTCATGTAAATTTCTCATATATCTGTCTTCGTAAAGACAGTTGATGATATGACGATCGTACTTTCTAATAAAATAAATGATTTCGAAAAATAAACTATATTTTTAGAAATTGAAAAATGACCCGTCATTTGTTATATCCCACGCTCTGTCAAGCAAGGCTCCTGAGATTCAGTTACATCGCAATTTGAAGACGAGGAACCAATATAATTTATATGAGTAAGAGTAATAATTATCTCAAAATTTCCTACTATTAAAGGTTTCATAATCATAATTACACATTATCAAATCACGATATCGCTAGCGATTGGATTGTAAGATATACTTTTATTCCATCGCAAGTAGTGGATGGGTGAACTCGAAATTAATTTTATATTAATCGTAAATCTCTGACCCTTACACAACAAGATCAAGTGGCAAGCCAAACACGGAAAGAGATTAATCTTTGAATCGGTTACAAAAAAAGGTGCTGATCCCATCAATACTTGATTGATTGGAGTTCGTAGACACATAGCAAGAAATTGCAAATGATAATAGAACAACATACCGGGTGTATTGGAAAGCAAAGAAAGCGAACTTGCTCTGAAACTGGTCTGCGATTGAGGAGTTCAGATAAAGTTATCGTCAATAGGCTCTTAGATCTAAGACCTCTGTATCAGATTGTACGTCTATGAACGTAAAACAAACATGGTTGATTGAGGATTTGTATAAAATATCTACTAGATTGCTGTTTTCATCTGCGTGGAATTTGGTATTAACCTCAGATGACTCCAAAGCTAAAGAATTTAAACGTTGATTCAACACGCTCAATTGATTATAAATAGCTATAGATATGACATTGGATTATATCTCCAATTAGTTTCTACTTAAATAATTTACTTTGCCAATCAATATGTAAATCAAGAAGATGACTGATATAAATGATAATTTCAACGGCAAACGAAAGTAAGTGAAAATGAAAGACAAGACTTTGGGAACGAGATCTACAATAAAAACGTTAATGTCAATCAATACTGTGAAAGCAATAATATCAGATTCCGTTGAGTTAATAAAAAGTAAAAAATTGCGTAACAATTGGTTCCTTGTACTTGGGAACCAGAGCTGCTGTCAGTCGCGTGTTATCTGTAGGATCTCGAGTTTGCAATGTTACGTTTGTTGTTAAACAAACAGTTAATACTTGCCGGAATTTGGTACTTGAGAAAGACGAGCAAAGCAGATAAAATTAAGGAAGCTAATGAATTATGTAAAGACAGAAAGATTTGGGACAATGATTCAGATGATGACTGTGAAGAACAAGAGGAAAAAATAGTTTTACGAAGAGTAAAGAATTCATTCAGAGAGATCTTGAATCCGAAATCGATGTAGAAACGAAAAAGTTTTCCTTACAATTCCGCGAATAAAATAAATGTGCTCATACATGCATTCGATAAGGCGTTAATTAAAGGTGGTTACCCAACAATGCAGTCTGACCAGTTGCCTAAAATGTCAACGATCTGAACCGAACTTGTTCGTCTTACGCCAAAATGCATTCAACTAATGGAATAATGATGTAAAATATATGTAAATGTGTAAAGAATCTGTTTTTGATTTTGTTGTCAAATGCCAGTTAGGTGTCATGTCAGAGAGTTTCAGAAGCAATTTATAAATCTATGAATAATTTAACAGGTTGTTAATTATAAAGATTGACTTTGATTGAAGAAAAGAGAGACTTGTCTTGAATCAGTTGATATTCCACACTAAAAGTTCCGTTTATCACAAATGTGTTAGACAGATTGAGTTTTTAAATTATAGGCTGTCTAAATCCACATTATGTATATATGCTACAGTGACCACAATGAAATGTCATGCTCTAGTAGGTAGGTAAAAAGGAATAAGGAATAATAATAGGTATAATTGTTCTTTTTCAATCCAAAGATCTTGTTTGATGTCAATATTATGAATTTTATTATGATTCACTCAGTAACGGGAACGCTACTGTTGTCGAGTTCCTTTATTTTTGCGTGCAGCATGGCACCAGTTGGCACGGAACCTACGTCACAATGTACGATGTCTGTTTTTGTTAAGGACCGTCTTTCTTTTATTAGTCTGTTAATTAATTCAAAGATGTGTAGAAGGTCTATATTCGAAGATGCGTTAAGTCGCTTCCGTGGTGCTTAAACTTGATTTATTTAATCAGGTTAACTCTGCTACTGATCAAAAACGCTTTGACGACTCATTTGACAAGATGGTTTCGTCGCAGAATGTCCCTTTCGCAGAATGCCCCTTTTGCAAAATGTCCCTATAAAAAAACGTCCCTTTTGCAAAAAGTCCCTTTCGCAAAATGTCCCCTAGACGCTAAATGTCCCTTTCGAAGAATTTCCATTTTATTTAATGTTCTATAAAAGCCGACTAAATACTACCGACTATATGGTTAACCATTCATAACTTTGTTCAATTGTTAAAATTGTTCATAAGTGTTCATATTGATCACAAAAATCGGTATATTTTTCATACTGGGTACAAATTGGGTTTTTTTAAGTGTTGACATAACAAGCCTTCTAAAAAGATACCGAAAAGATACAAATGTAAGGACATTATCATGACAAGTAACTTAAGGTGGAGCTGAAGTTATCGTCAGTAGTGCACTGTGTACACAACTAAATAGCAAAACAAGCATGTCCTGAGGACACGATAACACACAGTGAAATAACCAACTTGGCTCTCCTTGACAACTTGGTACCCAAGTAAACACTTGACTTGAATCAAGACTTATGAGATGTGCAGTCTATTTTTAGTTTTTCCAAACGAGACAGCCACAGAGAGCTCTTACAACTTACAAGACGCTTGAATTAACGTTGCAGTTAATAACAAAAATGATAATATATAAACAAGGACACCATTCGTCGTCAAGCATACTCGTGTATCGTGATGGATCCAGTCGTTGACTGGGTAATTACGTGCAATAAATCACATGTCCTGAGTTCTGGCACAGTTAAATACAAACAAGAATATAATCGTATAAATATTAATTTCTTAGGCTTCGTACTAGGTACTTAATTGGAAAAAACAAGCTAAAACACGTAGCCATGCCAGTATGAAGAAGACGTGACAGCCATGTCCTTGAATACAGATTTTATCAAGCCAAAAACAAGGCTGAGCTATTAACACAGAACACATCAAATTGGATTTACTCGGTGACTTCATTGTAGACAAACGGACACTGAATATAGATAAGAAACGAAGATAACGGGTTTTCAAAAACAACGACTGCAATATTGCAGTCAAACAACTGGTATTTTACAGGTTTTAAGGAGCAAACAATGATTATATAAGAACTTTCACTAACCACCCTTGTGCAAACCTCTCTACGCCTTTTACTTGTCAAAAGCGTCTGAGAAAAAAACGAAAGTGCTCGCTTGATAGCAATGCTGGAAAGGCGATAATTAATACTAGTAAATCATGCTAAGTTAGATCACGTACACACACGTCATTCGTTGTTTGAACGACGACGGACGACGAATCACAATCAATCGTTTGAAATAAGAATGTCCTTGCGCAGGAGTCGAAAGCTAATGTTTGAGTAAATGTTGTGCAAGACAATGATCGTAACGGGCGATGTCCTGCGCATACGTTATTTTTTATTTTGATGTGTTTAGTATCATGGTATTATTGTGCCAACTGTTACGTGGTAACTGTCTTATTGTCACTTAAATTCGTTTTGTGTGTCGAGTTCCATTTCGTTATGTACGGCGAGTTTGTTGAACGTGCTTCGAGGTAATAGTTATTTTATTAATAAATGTATCTTATTGCGAACTTTGCTCTCGACATGACACGGATATAAGTAAATACCTATTTGCTGGTTAACGAACTCGATGAATAGGTATATAAGGAAAAAACCTGTAATTATGACCAATAGAATGGTGTTGCTTACATACGTTTTTATAGAACCGAAGTTTCATAAACGGGCTCCACCTTTTGATTCAGAATACATTATTTTCAAACGAATTTCCAACATCTCAAAAATAATCCCGTAGTGTCAACTGTCACGTGCATCGAATAAATAAACCCTTCAAAATTATTCAAGTAAATGGTGCCTTGTCGACTCAATCGTGTTCTGTGTAAACCTTACATGTATCTGTGCCTAAGGACAATCGAGACATGCACATGATGAGCATAGTACTTCAGACATTCACCTACTTACGCTCACAGCGTCCACAATAGTCACCTCAATACCCATGTCCAGATGTCCACTCCATTGTTAGATTTGCAAATTGTAAAAGTAATATTCAAGCGATGGCTTGTTGTGATGTTCAGACACATTACCATAACCGGAGCCTATTGAACTAATCTATGTGAATGCTTGAAAGGTTTGAGCGCCCGATTTCTGCTCTATTAACGCCCAATGAAAGGACCAACCAGCGAGATGAAAGGCGCGATGTGGATTTTCGTCTATGTAACATAACATAACATAAATATTTATTTTCTCTTCCACAAAGGTGGCTTACAAACTATTACATAGAAGTGCAACATTATTTGATAAATCCTTTGTGGGAGACTGGTATCTAGACTAGGAAATCCTGTCACACAGATTACCAGATTATGTAATTGGTCGATGGTTCATACTCTTTACCCTTTGCCTTGCCGAATTCAGTCTTGGTCCTTTGATATTAATAATAATAATTTATTTCCTTTAACAGTGAGAAATACATAATCTAGTGTTTAAAGTATCCTTTTAGGCAAAGTATTGTCTGTATTAGAACACTTCAACACAATGTTTTAATTTTTTTTTTTACTACTTAGTAATGTTATCATTAATCACTACAAAACTGATCACAGAGGACGTATTTTTTGCTTAGAACCAAAACAGTGCAGAGATGTGATATGAAATCTCATTGTTGCAGTTTTTCATTAATGCACTGTTTTTTATTTAGATTTAAATTTACCACAGAGGTTAAATGTCTCCTATTAAGTTTAATATAAAATGTAGGCATTAGATCAAAACTATAATGGCTGAAAATAAAAAAAAGCGGCTGAAATGAATTTGATAAAAAAAATATATATTAAAAGTCGTGGGAATAATATTTTTAATTAACTTGAGTTTTTATTTTGAGTAGGAATATTTTATCACGGTACGTAGATTGGTAGTTGAAAGAACAGTAGATTACGCACCTCGATAAAGGAGTCATTCCCGCTCGTCCACATCCCGTCATCTCACGTCTAGTCTAAAAGTTAATAAAAAGAAAATATGATGATAGTATTTCCTTATATAATAAACATACTTTTAAAATATTATGTACTTAGCTTTATTACTTTAGTAAGGCAAATACTTTAAAAGTACATACCTAGTAAATCTAAAGCTTTTTTGCGTATTTTATACTAAATGTATAGCATAAGAATGTTTCACATTTTAATTTTACACATAAATAGATAAAGTGAGTAATTAATGCACTCGTGTTATTATAACATAAACCTAATGCATTAATAACTCACTTTGCGCTCGATGCAACAATCTACTATTATCTCTTTTTCATTTCTAAATCTTTAATCGTTAACCTCAAGAATTCTAACCGGAATCCATTGATCCCGTTACCAATTTTACGCCAAAATTCATTTTGCTCAATGATGGTAACTGAAGAAAATCGATTACTCTAAAAAGCAGAAAAGAGCACAAGCCAGTGGCTTGAAGCCACTAGATGTTTTTGTAGCTAAATCTAGTCAAATAGGTCCGATTTCATAGCCTACCAAACGGATAAATACAAAATTAGACTGGTAATTAATATTTACATCTTGGTAAAATATAATAAATAGGTTCTCCCATAAATTTTCGAATTTGTAATACGTTCTTGGATTAAGTAAAATTGCTAGAAGTGAATTAGTAATCTGGAAAAAATCTGTAAAACTCCAAACGCAACAAAATCAGACTGAGCAATTAGGTAATATTCAAGACTTTCTTTCAACTTTTTTAATAACTATAATAGTAGGACTCTTTGTCTAACATATTATTAAACACATTTTATATAAACGTGCGCAGAAATTAAATAATAATTAATTATCCTAATCTAACTTTCTACAGATTGCGCAACAAAATTCTAGGTTAGCAAAAAAATCGATCATAAAAGTTTGTGAATGGTTCGATAAAAAGACATGGCTGCATAAATCATGTTACTCCTCCTCCTAAAAAAGTTGTCGGTCTTTATCGGTTATCATTTGACACCTGTCAGATTTAGAAAAGAAGTAGCAAAGTTCGCGCGCAAATGTCTTGACATCTTCATTTATATGCAGCGGCAGCGCCTAACATTAAAAAATAACAAAATTAACATACGAGGTAAATGTTACTTTAACAATTCAATATTTGGCAATTTAATTTAAATGTGGCATTTAATTTTGTCTCTCATAATTAAAATACCGTTAGGATTATTCGCTTGTTTGTTGACCATTAAAATTATGAAACTTATTTTTTTCAACTTATGTATAACGTCAGGGTCAAATGGCACTGAGGTACCGTATCTATATATCTATAAGTTTACATGTGGAACCAGAATTGCACACATCTTCAGTGCCTTCAGAAGTAGTTTATGGTAAAGCCAGGAATAAAAGGATGTTTTTTTCCATAACAACCGCTACAAGCATAAAAAAACAATATGTGAGACTAACCAACAAGCGGGTGTTTAACCTCATAATGATTTTCGCGATCACATCTCGATAAACATGATTGTGAACGGTCTCATCTATTCACTCTTCACAGTGTAGGTATGTTTAAGTCTGCACCACAGACATACATTTAAATAGATAACGCAAGTCCCTCCATCTGTATGAAAACCAAGCGTGCCACTTATTCACGAACAATGTAAAAACAAATTTACTTACCAATAAAAGAAAACATTTCCAATGCCTCGGCCAAGTTTTTCTATACATTCTTTACAGCTCAATATGGCATTAAAAGGCATTTTTCTAGATTTTCGGTGGATTTCCGATGCCGATGATGCTAAATGAAAAGCTCAGATTACGATCCTTTGTTTTTGCATTTTAGTCCGTTTTTTGGCACGCGAAGTACATAAAATCGCGTCATCTACTTAAATTTATGTCTGTGGTCTGCACTGAACTAAACTAGATATCGTATTTTCTTAGCCAAGAATCTTCTTCACTTCAGGAATCAATTTGAGTCTTCTTCTTCGTCGTTCCCATATTGCTGAGGATCGTTACCACATACGATACGTCGAGTGTCACAGAGACACAGGAGACATCGTGTGTGGTAACAGTCGTATATTACTACAGTATAAGCTGCCTCCAACAGCCTTTTTTCTTGCGTCTGACCGTTTTGCTCTCGTCATCAGTCTGAGTAAACTTAGCTTTAATTCAAAAATACTCCGATAGTGGATTTTTAACCCACACAAGTGGTCAAGGTAAAATTAGTAGATGCCAAATTCAGAAATATTTTTCCTTGTCATCAATGTCACGGTGCGTGTGCGAAATAAAATGACAAATAGTTAACAGTCACATCCACTTGTTCTATAACATTCTGTAACTTGAGAATAGCTCTTCAATCTCCATCTTTAGTAGGCACAATATTTAAGCAATATAATGTTATTCTTGAACAGCATAAATGTCGCTTACCGCTAGCATTCCTAAGATACGGCAAGGCAACTGAATTAATATTCTAGTTAGATCATACATTGGACTGGTCGCTTTACCTTGAAACTTAGGCTATGCAGTATTAAGACTCAGTGTCAACATGTGATTTTAAGATGTTTAAATTGTTTTTAAGCGGTGGTCAAAATACATTCTCAGGAGGTTGAGATTTTTGGTTATAGACATAACCGAGTAGCCTGATGGAACCTTAATAGAGAGCCACAAGTAAGGTCCTTAAGCTCGTAAGTCAAACAGATAAAATTTACTGATTGAGGACCATGTCAAAGATAAGAAGAAGATACTAGAGTTAGCAGAAAATGAATAAAGATTGAATTACACACGAAAGGTACAAAGCCTTGACGAATAAGCAACCCGGTGGTAGAAAATAAAAAAAGCTGAATACACGCTAAGCTTAGAAAACTTGTCGAAGTGGCACCACCTAGTAATAATTCGACCAAGTAATGGCAAAGTTCAAACAACCGACAAATAAGTTCCTTCCTCATTAACCACAACACATCAGGTTACACAGATCAATACAAAACTAAAACTACAATCATTTCTACTATCAGCATGCAACTGAACAATTGATGAATTAATTGAGGCTTATAAAGCTGCCTTACACACAATTATATCCTCTACTGCTGAAACTTTAAAACAACTTTTCGCTTGCGAACTTTCTTCTTTGTAGCAGCTTGCGTACGCGCATCGGTACAACTACAACGTGGTCATTAACCCGGGCCACTGGCCGTAAATACGCAATGCTAATTCAGCAAATTAGGAAGACTGGCAAAAGAAAATGGAAAAAGAAGCCTGGCGTTAATTGACAAAAGGAGAAGTAACTACAACAAAGGATACAAAATCTTAAACGCTTTTAATAAGACATTAAAAAAGAAACAAATTAAGAGTGGGTAGAGGTGGTGGGTGTTTCTTAGTTTGAAAACGGTAAAAGTCGTTGTAAGCGGATCAATAGGAGATAAAACTTAATTAGGACGACTTAATGAATATGTTACCGATATAAAATACTTATTATCCTGAAAACGACTTAACTAGCTCCAAATTACGACGCTTTGGCACATTTTATCTTTTTGTAAGCTACACTTACTTTCAACACAGTTGAATACATATTTATTACAAACATTAGGTACTGTTACATTATTCAATATTGCAAACGTTTTATTTTGTTGTCTGTCTGTCTGCACTGAGTTTTATTGTGGTGCGTTAGCACAGACATCCGGCGAGAGGCAATTTGATGCTCGATTGCGCTGATCACTTTGCTGATAGATTGCTCCTTTGATGTTCATATTTCATAATTTAGCTGCAGTTCATTAAATGATAAGCAGAGGGCTTGATCCCTTCTTACGTATTGGTTAAGCAGATATACGTAATTATCTACACTTGAAACGTCTTGGTCTTTTGGTACGGTTGATATGCATTTTTATTCAATCTCTAACTAAAAAAATATATTTTAATCCAACTATTTAGGAACTTTTGAGTTACTAAGTTTGGCATATCATGATCCTCAGACATGAGGGACCGACAAAGATAGAGGGAATTGTTTATTTGCACGTTTGAAAGCGTAATATGTATGGAGAAGAACGTGCAATGAACTCTACCCACGGATACTCTTTTATGTCATGTGTTTCGACACCGTGTACCTGACAAGTGTCTTTAAAGCTTCTTTCCATAATTAAGGTCCTACCCTGCACCCAAAATTAGTAAATATATTATTGTACAACCATAAAGTGGCTAAAAATAACTTCTTCGGAACAAGTTCGTTTCTAAAGACTGCTTTTGTTTTGGAAGATAAATTGATTTTGCTGTAAATTATTTTAAACCCTGAACAATACAGTAAAAGTAGAATGAGCAATACGTAACGAGAGCAGCAATCGTATGATATAATGTAGTTACTCCTATTAATTCTAGATAATATGCAAATCGATGCGTCCCATGTCATTCAACTATCTAATCGAATTTGTCTGCAACAGCTCCGCACGTAATTAATTTGCTATCAATAATAAATTATCTCAGTACGCCAAATTCCAACACTCCCAAGAGATTGATTTGAGAATCAAGTTTAGAGAATTGATTTATATTCGGAATCAATTCGCAGTTACATAATGAAATCGTGCGTGCGCTTCTGTTATCTGACTTGATGAACTTTCTTTAATAATATTTAAATTGAAAATTAACTTAGTTGATAATAAAAATGAATATCGATTATTTTGGACCAAACTTCTGTTCAAATTTAGTTAAATCCACCAAACTGCGTAACAGTTTGTTCACTACGAAAGAAAGTCTTGAATGTCCTGATTCGTAAGGTGGACATGACAGAAGACTCCAAGAAAATGCAAGGTTCGTTAAGAAAATTTAGACAGAAAGCAATTCTTCAAAGAGTGTTTTTCTTCCAAGGTAACGAGACCTAGAATAGGCCTTATAAGCTAAAGACCAGACAACAGATAATGTCGAAAATGCTAGTATGAAGACCCAGTAGAACTGACCATAGTAGAATGGGAAGACTACTCACGAGTTGAATCGAAGACTTGTTCAGGGTCAAATAAATTGAAGCGAAAAGGGTTATGATCAGAAGAAAATGGCGTGCAGTGGAGGAAACCTACACTCAGCATTGGGTGGATGCGTGTTGAGAAAGAGAATAACTCACTCTGTAAGAATGTATTGGTTGCCAAGTGTTACAGATATAGGAAGTTATTAGAAACTAGTATTTTCGGATTACTATTAACGCTCAAAATATTACGGCTATGTTAAAAACTGAGGTTAAGAGCTGCCCTTGAAGCGACCCACACGCACTGGCACCGTTCAAGATACTTACGTTTTTCGACATAATCGTATATAGTTACAGAACGTGTAACGTGGGCTGAGGGGAAAGACGTTTAACGTTGCTTTACTTTCATTCTTTCAATATCACCAAGATACGTAAGTTTTTATTAGAAATTTAGTGCAGAGTGGACAGGACATTCAAGGACTGCAAGAAGTTTGGTCGGCGGCGTGATAGGTATAAGATATTGATGCCATCGCGGGTAGAACCTGAATGAGGTTGACAAAGGCATGAGGATGGCCACAGGAAAAGAGAGGCGTTTGACTGTTAAACCTGTGTGACAGACTACAGACAGACAGACGAACACGTTTCGGTTTCGGCAACCTAAAAACTAAAATGAAGAAAGGCACATTCGCAAACGTCAATATGTCTCTATGGAGACGAACTTGCAAGAAATTCCAGGGACACTCTTTTAACGCTTTTCCAACAATAAATTTTAATTACAAGTATTCGGTTCCTTCATTCTTGTTGCAAAATTACACATATGTGAGAATGATGTAAAAAGACGTGTACGAAAAACGTGTACGTAAAAACGTCTAGAGTAAAACAAACAACGCCAAAAAATACAATAATTAATTAAAAACAGGCCGAAGCAGCCAAGTTGTGATTGATTAGTGTCTCTAATAAATAAGATACGAGTACTAAGTTAAAAGCTAGGAATCAAAGCTATAGTAACGGGTTAAACATCTCCTACACAATATACCTTCAATCAATCAAATATAGTTCATTCTTCACAATTACCCAGTAAACAGCACCTTTTTGTGCGCTTTAGTTCCTGGCTAACAGCGGAAGAACCATGATAACGGATCGTGTAGAACAATCAAATAATTAATAGGCCAAGGATGGTTCGGTTCATACCTATGTGTTCACCATGCTTTGATGTTGGACATGCAAATAGATTATTGAAATTAACACTGGCAATCTGATTATGGTGTGCTAATTATAATCAAACTGTGACTGATTAACAAGTTGGGAACTAACTGTATCCTGAAGGAAAAGCAAAGCCATCAATAATACATTGGTAGGCTTGCTTTTGAGCACTAACTCACCTGGTGGCGTGGTCGACGATGTGTTTAGTTTTCAAAATCGACTACCACTGTTCTTGTTCTTGAAATGTAATGTTTGTACGTCGTTTTGTGGCAATTAAATTCTTTTTCTTTCTTTCTTTCTATGTAACACGCTAGTCTAGAAGTAAGCTTTTCACTCTAAACTCATTCATACATGGCCCTAAAAATAATGAAATGAAAAAGGTGGGGAAAATGCTGATGGCTGAATCAGCTTTAGGCTAAATTGTAGACAACGTCCACATAAGAGCTCTAGCATTTTCTTTAAAGACATGAGGATATTAAAATTGCACCACTACTGTACCTACTAACTGCAAATGCAACTCTTTTTTGTCAAGTGAAAGATAAAGATCAAGATCAGCATGCGTAATTTTTGCAAAGGTGACATGCGTAATATGCTTGCAACAGCATTTAAACCAACTTTCAGAGTGAGTTGGTTGGAAAGTCTATTTTACAACAACATTAAAACTGGCAGTATCCGCAATTTTCTTAGATCTTTGTCTCGGGTTTTTACATTATACAACTATTACGCATCAGGTATTCCGGTCCTTGAAGAAGAAATTATAAACTTCCAAATTTTCAAGCAAAATATCCATCTGCCAAATAATCTGATTTTGGAGGGCATTGCCTCGAAGGCTTCAATCTCTTTAAATTAGCAAAATCACCGTCTCTGTTTCCCGCCACTATCTAGGTATAGACTAGTGGCGAGAGACAAAGGCGACACAGATAAAAATGCATCATTTCCAACGTTCATTGTCACAGCAAGCTATGCGTGAAAATTCAAGTTACAACAAAACAATACTAGGTTGATAGAGAAGAAGTAGATTTAGGGCCTGCTTAAACAAAATATTTTTTGGACCTTCGTACTTCTTCAATCAATCCTTTAATTTATTTATTTTACACACACAACATCCCCCAAAGGGTACTTGTAGAGATGTACCTACTTACCTACATTTCAACTTGTGGAGGGGCCGAGAAATAATTCGGACAATTCGACCCATTGGAATCTATTGTGGTTCCCTAGGTCTCCTCCCCAATCTCCTTGAAAACTCTTTTCATGAGTTTTACAAAGAGACTAGGAGATATGAGTCTTCTGGTTTTGGATATCCAACCCCTAGAAGACTCATTCGCTTACCAGCTATTGCATCGCATGTGCACAAGAGGTGCTCCATGCGTTCCGTATGTTCCCCACACAACCTGCACATGGGTGTCGCGGTTAGACCTATAGTAAAGGCCCCAAGCAGGTAGCGGATTTGCCACCTGCTCATATTCCAAATGCATTCCCGTACTTTGAACGTAGAGCCCAGGAATTTCTCGGAGTGCTACAGACGGGTATCATCTAGACAGTCAATGTGTTTGTTGTCTGTGATCTGAAAACTCCCTAAATGTGGCTTTTACGAGACACTTCGAAATGCCTAAACATGGTTCTGGACCCACAAAATCATTTGCTGAACCCGTAGTTACATACATATTAAACCTTCATTGGTATCAAGGTATCTATTTTTACTGCTTCTAAATGCCAGTTAAATTATGTTATTACTAGCTTCTGCCAGCGGTTTCGTCCGCGGGATAGTCGAAAATTATCCCGAGGGAACATATTCCCGGGATAATAAGTATTCTATGTGTTAATCCAGGGTATTAGCTACCCCCATACCAAATTTCATCAAAATTAGTCCAGCCGTTTGCGCGTGTAGAGTAACAAACATACAAACACACACACTCACAAACTTTTGCCTTTATAATATTAGTGTGCTTTGATACAGATAAATCTTCCAAGCTACAGCTGTTTATCTCAGTATAAACTAGCACGGTCATGTCACAGTCATTCAGTCATGTACTAAATCTCAATACTAATCTGTTTCCGTTTTACGGGTCATCGCCCACGCTTTGTCAATTATTTTTAGTCAATAGTGAAAGGACACTAATATTTATTAAATTTAAATATGGAATAGGTTTCTCAAAATTCCATGTGGTACGGCGGACATATAGGAAATCTTTTTAAATAGGTAGCTCTATTCACATTCAGTAGGCATCTATGTGCGTTAAGTGGTAACCCGTTATATATTACAATAATATGTTATTTTTTTAAATAACTATAAAAGGTAGTGGACTACGGATATCCTCACGAGCCATGATACGGCATCAGCCTATATAGGATGAACGCTGTAATTTCCTTTGCCTATCAATTTTCCCACGCAAAAATGACAAAGTTTCCGTCCGTTGCGTCGCCATTTTCTTTCCGAAGTTCATTCATCTTTTCCGTTGATTGACTACCCACAGAAAGCATCTACAGTTAGTTTAATTATAGAATTCCGCTTTTCTTTATATTAGCAATCGTGATGCGTTGCTAATATTGTTAATGTTATATTACAGCTAGAAGTAACGGAATTAGATTACCGATATAACAAGATTGGTTTCGATTTGATTTTCAAATTTTCTTACGATGATGCCGCGAGATTGGATTTCGATATCGCCTACATTCGTGTTCGAAGAAGTACGTTGAAATATTACTGTAACCAATGGTTTTGAAGGCACATAACACCATTGCCTGTATTTCCCGAAAGATTGGGCATAAATATTCTAGGTACCTATAATACAATATCTTCCTTTCCGAAGTAAAGCATAGATAAAGTAATTATTAGCCCATTTCATTTTTGTTTGCGATAAAATCGTATAAGTAGGTTTCCGATGATCGATATGATGATTCGTTTCTTCACACATCGTGCCAATCACAACGTGAATTACACTACTTTAGATCGCCGCTTCACCGCCATTGTTCTCAATACGTTGGATAGTGTAACATCATGATTGTGCCGGCAACCGTCGCTAATCAGGAATGCACCGTGACTGCGTCTTGAGACACAATAACTGAGGCACGTAGAAATCG